>JARGYO010005626.1:133624841-135023591 GCA_029206835.1 Rana muscosa
TAAAACTTTTTTTTTGCATTGATACATGTCCCCTGGGGCAGGACCCGGGTCCCCAAACACTTTTTATGACAATAACTTGCATATAAGCCTTTAAAATTAGCACTTTAGATTTCTCCCATAGACTTTTACAGGGTGTTCCGCGGCTTTTCGAATTTGCCGCGAACACCCCAAATTGTTCGCTGTTCGGCGAACTGGTGAACAGGCAATGTTTGAGTCGAACATGAGTTTGGCTTACCTTTACTATCCTCCATCAGTCCATCATGAATGCTTCTGCCAGATTCATCCACCTTACCAACCATTTAGTGTCTAGTACCCCTCTCTGCCAATCCTTCCACTGGCTTCCGCTCACCCAACGAATAACATTCAAAGTACTAACAACAACTTACAAAGTCATCCACAACTCTGCCCCTAGTTACATCACTCTTTGCCCTCTCAAGTCCTCCCTTGTCACCTCCTCCCATACTTGCCTCCAGGACTTCTCCCGTGCTTTTCCCATTCTTTGGAACTCCCTATCCCAATCTGTCTGACTATTAGTGTTGGGAGAACGGTTCGGCCTGAGCATGAGTTCAGGCTGAACATTGGCTGTTCGGCCCATTCGTCCAACACCCACATTTGCAGGTTGTTTGGCGGGTGTTCGCCCCGCCAAACGCCCTGCAATGCACGCTGCACAGTGCATTTTGCACCCTGATTGGGCAAAGCTTTACCCAATCGGGGAGCAGTATAAGCTGGTTGTTAAGGATTTTGCAGCCGGCTCTGCTCCTTAACAACCAATGAGTCATCAGCTGTCAATGGGTTTCCCTGCTGACGGCTGAAAAAAAATGGCAGTTAAAAAAGAAAAACAAACCTGTTGCTCCCCCCCCAGTCCATTCCAGGCCCTTGCGTTGTGGGGGTCTGTGGGTGGGGGGCTTATCGGAATCTGTAACCCCCCTAAACAAGATGTGCCCCCAGATCCCACCCCCCCCCATGTGAATGAGTATGGCCTAACCATTCACCAAAAAATGACAAAAAGTAAAATAAACACAAACACAGTTTTTGACAATTCCTTTATTAAAAAAAATAAAAATAGTGTCCCTCAATGTAAATCCATCGTCAATCACGCCGCACACGGCACTCAAAGTAAAAAAACCAAAAACGCTCCCACTGTCTATGAAGGTTGGTCATCTACTGCAGGCTCTGCCGTTTGACAGTTATTATATACAGTAGGTAAGGGGCGGAGCCACTTGGCAATGTCATCTGGTGGCACCGCCCTCTTGTGATGTAGCCAACCCACCACGCACTGGTCCATGACATCAGAAGGGAGTAGTGCCACCAGGTGATGTAGCCAGGTGGCCTGTCCCTTACCTATATAAAAACTGTCAAACGGCAGAGCCTGCTATAGGCGGTCAGCCTTTATGGACGACGAGCGTTTTTTTTTTTTTGTCTTTGGGTGCGGCGGGGACGTGATTGATGATCGGATTTATATCAGGGGACACTGTTTTTTATTTTTCCTTTTTTGGTGATTGGGTAGGGGGTGGAATCTTGTTAAAGGGGGCTTCCAGATTCCGATAAGTCCCCCGCCCACAGACCCCCACAACCACCTCGCCATGTTGAGGGCATGTGGCCTGGTATAGTTCAGGAGTGGGGTACTCGCTCCCCCCCCCTTTCCTGACCTGACAGGTTGCATGCTGGGATAAGGGTCTGGTATAGATTTTGAGGGGTACACATCACGTTTTTTTTTTTTTTTTTTTTGGTATGGAACTCCCCTTAAAATCCATACCAGACCTGAAGCGCCTATTATGGGCTGGAGCTCATGTTTTTTTCTTTAATTTTGTTTTTAATAGCTGGGTGCTGGCAATTGGAGTCAATATAAATGTGATTTGACTTGTTTTTTATCTTTAGAGATGTAATATTTGTTACAGCATGTTTTATACATGCTACAGATGTGCCACTTTACAGACAGACTAAGGGGAACCCCCCCCCCCCCCAGGCACTATATTTAAAGGAATTTTTCATTTTTATTGTTTCACTTTAAACATCATTAAATCACTGCTCCTGAAAAAACAGACATTTTAAAAACATTTTGTACATTTATACGAGTCCCCCCCGGGTCCTCATACCCCGTTTACGGGCAATTACTTGCATACAAGCTTTCAAAATGGGCACTTCAGATTTTTTCTGTTCTGCTCCCATAGACTTCAATGGGATTCACAGTTCGGGTTAGAACTTTTCCCCTGTTCGAGAGTTCTGCTGCGAACTGAACAGGGAGTGTTCAGCCTTCAGAAGAAGCAGAGAGCTCTGAAGGTGTAGCCTGTACATCCCAGCTACCTTCTCCTCTCCTGGTGACGTCACGCCCGCAGGAACATCCCATGCTGGTTAGCGTGGACTTCCTGTCTGTTACAGAGCATCCAACCCCCTCTACGATCTCCAGTGGACCAGATCCTGGCAGTGCTTGCAGGATTGAGGATAGAGCCTAAGGCCGGGTTCACACTGGTACGACAAACGCTCCGACATTGGGAGCTCATGTCGCATGACATGTGCAAATCAATGGTTCCCTATGAGAGCCGTCTTAACTGGTCTGACATAAATCGGCCCGATTTTAAAAAAGGTTCCTGTACTACTTTGGTCCGACTTTGGTCCTACTTTAGCTCATTGAATATCATTGAAGTCGCATCAAAGTAGGATCCTTGTCCTAACCATCCGACTTGTGACATCCGACATGGGGATTGTTTTGATTGGTCAAAGGACAAGTCATACTATCTCAGTCGGAACAAAATCTTATTGTGTTCATTCAAGTCAGATGGATGTAGGACCAAAGTAGGACCGATGTAGGACAGATATAGCAAGGCAAAGTAGGATGACAGTAGAACAACAGTGTGTCATATCAGTGTGAACCCAGACTCAATCAATCAAGACAAGACTATTACAGCTTCTTCTACAGTATGCTTACCTGAACTGTTGTCTGTATGTACTCCTAGCGCCTGAACTATATAACTTTAGGCCCATCTCTACTGACTATCTCCTAATCTATCTTTAGACGATCCCTGAAAACCCTTCTCTTTAACCACTTAAGGACCGTGCACTGTAGATATACGTCGGCAGAATGGCACGGACAGGCATAATCACGTACCTGTACGTGGCCCTTTAAATGGCTGCCGTGTGGTCGTGAGCGGACCGCCTTCCCCGTGAGTCGGACCACGGGGATCCCCCCGATCGTCTCACGGAGGTATAGAGCGGGGAGATGCTTGTGTAAAAAAGCATCTCCCCACTCTGACTAGTGACAATGACACTGATCTCGGCTCCGTGTACTCGGAGCGGAGATCGGTGTCATGTCACACAGAGCCCATCCCCCTACAGTAAGAAACACTATGCAGGGAACACTTAACCCCTACAGCGTCGACTAGTGGTTAACCCCTTCACTGCCAGTATCATTTTGACAGTAATCAGTGCATTTTTATAGCACGGATCTCTGTGAAAATGACAATGGTCCCAAAAATGTGTCAAAAGTGTCTGATGTGTCCGCCATAATGTCGCAGTCATGAAAAAAATCACTGATCGCCGCTATTGCTAGTAAAAAAAAAAATTATAAAAATGCCATAAAACTATCCCCTATTTTGTAAACGCTATAACTTTTGCACAAACCCATCAATAAATGCTTATTGCGATTTTATTTTTTTTATTTTTTTACCAAAAATATGTAGAAGAATACGTATCGGCCTAAACTGAGGAAAAAAAAGTTTTTTTTTAATATATTTTTTGGGGATATTTATGATAGCAAAAAGTAAAGAATATTGAATTTTTTTTCAAAATTGTCGCTCTATTTTTGTTTATAGCGCAAAAAATAAAAACCGCAGAAGTGATTAAATACCACCAAAAGAAAGCTCTAATTGTGGGAAAAAAAAGGGTGTCAATTTTGTTTGTGAGCCACATCGCACGACCGCGCAATTGTCAGTTAAAGCGACAAAAAGTGGCCTGGTCTTTGACCACCCAAATGGTCCGGGGCTGAAGTGGTTAAAGAAGCCAAACCTGCTCCTAACGAATACACAGTGTTTTTACTTTCTCCATCAGCCCATCCCCCACAGCTATTACCTTTTTGTATCACTTGACCCTCCCTCTTAGATTGTAGGCTCTATGGGCAGGGCCCTTGTATTCCTCTTGTACCAAATTGTATTGTACAACTGTAATGTCTGCCTTCATTTTGTAAAGCGCTGAGCTAACTGTTGGTTCTATATAAATCCTGTATAATAATAATAAGTAGACTTGTGTAATACATGGGGGGGGCAAATGTGTCTATACACTATACTTCTATATTTTATACTACCTAACAGGTTGCAGGTATGCCAATATATATGTCAGAAAAGCCTGAATATTGTACACAAATAGTATATTTATTTTGTAAACCATCTGCTATCATAGCAGGAAGGGAGAATTTTTACTCATTTACAAGTTGCTCAGCTTATTCTGATTGCAAAGATTATAAAATCCAGTCTCACACTCGGTATCTGTGTGATGTAGTGGAAAACATAATATCAATAACAATTATAAACCTGAAAATTAGATATTAATGTATTAAGGGCTTCACACGTTGCAGCTGCAAACATAATATTTATGTATACTGTTTGGGGCTTATAAGTAATTTTTTTTAGCAAAAAATACTGATTTAAACCAGAAAAAACCTTGTCTTCAAGTGGTTAATGTGGACCTGAACTCAAAGAATAAATACTAAATCCTACAGAAAGAGTAGGTCTACCTCATAATGGCAATAGCATATATACAGATAAAGGCACTAAAACCGGCCATAGACGTATTGAAATTTGCCCAGCTGAACCAGCTGAATTTCAACCAGTGTGTGGCCGTACGTGGTCAACAGAAGTCTTCGGTTAAGGGGTAATGCTGGAAAACTTTTTTTGATTAGCAGCTGCAGATAATCCTCTGCAGATGGATTCCTCCACCTATCTTAGGTTTATGGATGGAGGATAACAACTACAATTCTATGGCCAGCTTTAGGCATAAGCCCTGTACACACGATTTGGATATCCTATGGATTTTCGTCCGATGGATTCTTTTCATCAGACAAACCGATCGTGTATGGGACCCATCGGTCTTTTTTCCATGGTTTTTAAAAAATAGAACATGTTTTAAATTTTTCCGATGAATAAAAAACCGATCAAACTCTGATCGTCTATGGGCAAGTCCATCGGATCAAAAACCCACTCATGCTCAGAATCAAGTCGACGCATGCTCAGAAGCATTAAAATTAATTTTTCTCGGCTCATCGGAGTGTTTTACGTCACCGCGTTTGGAACGGTCGGTTTTTTGACTGATGGTGTGTGGGCAAGACTGATGGAGAACAGTTTCATCGGATATCCGATTGGACAAATCCATCGAACGAAAATCCATAGGATATCCGACCGTGTGTACAGGGCTTTAGAGATATCAACAAAATAGTCTAGAAGAGACAGAAAAAAACTGCCGGGTGGTTTTAGGTTTACCTATCTTTTAAAGAGGAGCTCCAGGCTGCCCCCAAAAAATTTAAAGTCAGCAGCTACTGTAGCTGCTGTCTTTTGATATAAGGGCACTCACCTGTTCAGGAATCCAGCGATGTCCTCACCCAAACCAATTCTTCAATCGGCTTTGGGTGCAGGCGCTAGCACATAGCAAGTGAAGGTAACAGGAAGTGAAGCCTTGCGGATTCACAGCTGGTTTCCTACTGCCCATCCGTGAGCTGCACTTCCCCTTGTGAATGGTCTTGCAGACTTCTGGGACCTGTGATGTGTCCCAGAAGACTTGGGGGGGAAGGAGGGGGGCCGAACTTCCAGCTCAGATTGCCACTACAATTTGAGCCGGAAGCGGAAGTAGGTAAATGTCAAAATCAGGTATTCACTCCCCCCCAAAAAGTGCCAAATGTGGCAGTGGAGAGTGAAAACAAGCGAAGCTTCCCCTTTTGGGTGAAGCTCCGCTTTCAAATGTATGAAAAGCCAAAACTTTTTCTTTTAAAGTTTTGGATATTGAAGAGAATTGTTAAGACTTGTCATTTTTTTTCGGTCTCTGACTGGCCAGGGAGATTTCTTTACAATTCCTGTCCTAGAAACACAGCACAATATTCCCTAGAAAGTCATCCCCAGAATAAGTTAACCCACTGGAAAATTTCTCCCCACCTGTGCCAATGAGAACTCATTTTTTTTAATTAATTTCTGTCAATGTAACAGTAGCATTCATGAATCTCCCCAGTTGGAACAGTGATAAAAACTTGACAGAGGTTCTAACCAACCCTACACTATCCAAAATAAACTTTTTGGCTTTCTATCCACTTTGATTTGACCCCTTGAATGTCTCTTCAAGGGTTGTACAATCCCCATATGTGTCTGTAAATGATATTTGAAGAATTCATAATTTTCTTATGTTATGGAATAATTTTCCAGGCCATCTCCAATGTCTCTCAAAATCTGTAGAACAGGTGAACAATCCTTGAATCCATGCTTATACATGACATCATACGGAACAACTTTCAGGGAACAATCCAAAAACATTTGTCCAGGCACACTTGCTGCTTGCATTGAGACCAATATATCATCCTAGTAACAAGAGCTTCTGCAATGAGAAAGCTATCCCGCTGAGGTGTTCAGGATGACATAGAACCTCATATTTAATCCTTAGTGATTTATTCCCCCAATTAAAATTAATAAATAAAGCTTTTAATTTACCAAGAATGAGACAGAGGTCTTGAGGGCTTTGTAATTTGCAGCTACAAACAGAGTATTTACACAGTTGGAGAAAAATTATTCATTTAAAAAGGCGGTAATTTATACAAAATAAACTGCATAGGTGTTCATGTTAAGTTAACTATTAAAAACTATTGCACCCAAAGGGCCATACTTATAAAGCAGCAAATGTAAGCAAACATTCACTATTGATGAAACAAACACTGTCATTTAAAGCGGAACTAAACTCTCTCAATAGACGTTAAAGGAGAACTACAGTGCCTTGAAAAAGTATTCACACCCCTTTTAAATTTTCCACATTTGGTCATGTTACAACCAAAAAACAAATGTATTTTATTGGGGTTTTATGTGACAAACCAAAACAAAGTGGCACATAATTGTGAAGTAGAAGGAAAATGATAAATGCTTTTCAATTTTTTTTACAAATAAATATGTGAAAAGTGTGCCGTGCATTTGTATTCAGCCCCCCTGAGTCAATACTTTGTAGAACCACCTTTCACTGCAATTACAGCTTCAAGTCTTTTTGGGTACCGTATGTCTCTACTAGCTTTGCACATCTAGAGAGTGACATTTCTTTTTTTTTAGTTAAGTATATGATATTAAATTGGATGGAATTTATACATATCTGAAGATTAGATATTTTACATAAACAGGTAATCAACTCGAAAATTAAATGTTAAGTTAATATAAACAATTGAAAAATGTAATATGTAAATATGTGCTAATACACTTAGTTACAGGCATATTCAATTAATATACAGTATAGTCACTATGGAAAGAAAGCTAATTGGAAATCAATAAAAACTTCAAAAATGTATAATTATTGTAAGTAATAACTAAATCTAGTATTTATGTATAATACATTACCATTTAAATATGGTAATACAAAAAATAGGGAAATAGAAAAAAAAGAACAGAGTAATAGTAAAAGGGAAAGAATGAAGGTAAGAAAGAGAGAAAATAGTCTAGGGTAAGAAAGCTCTCCGGTGCATCTATATTGTAAGAATATTATTAAGTTAGTACAGAAGATAAATGTTCATGTTTAGTACTTGTTTCCACTCATATGGTTGTATAATATTATAGCATATCAAGGTCTTAATAGGGAATTGTCCGGGATCGTAGGAAGAAAATACGTCATCCAAGGATTCCATTTTTTTTTTTGTATAGTATCGTTGGTTATGGCTTCTGATTTGGAAAGGATCATTGATTGGTTTATATAGTTTTTAGCTTCAGAGATCATTAATGTATTGGTTTTCCAAGTTTTGGCAATGGTTTGCTTTTTGGCTGTGGTGATCTGGAGAGAGTCTAAATTGAGTGTAAGAAATATGAACTGGTTTTATAATTAAAAGCGCAATAGTCGTGTCTGGAATGATAGCTATCTTAAATATTTTAGATACCATGAGGAAAATTTCATTCCAGAACTTTTTTTGCAATCGGACAATCCCAGAATGTATGTAAGTGCGTTCCCAGAACACCACAGCCACGAAAACAGAATGGGGAGCATTGAGGAGCATATTTTGCAATTTTAACAGGAACCAAGTACCAGTGCATGATTATTTTATAGTTTGTTTCCAAAACAATTATATTTTGAGAAGACATTTTTGTATTGGTCCAGACTTTATTCCAGTCGTAAATGTCGGTTTTAGTTCCAAGTTCTTTCTCCCATTTTTCCACATATGAAGGTAGCTTTGAGTCAGAAGTAGTGATCAGATGATTTTATAACATTGAAATAAGACCTTTGGTATGAGGGTCTTTTTTACATATACGTTCGAATTGCGACATATTACTTAATTGATTAGTATCATGTAAATAAGGTTCAAACTATTTTTTGATTTGTAAGTAGCGAAAGAGTTCAGTAGCCGGGAGTTTGTGATGTTCACATATTTCAGGGAATGTTTTGAATGAGGTTAATGTTAAAAAGTCAGCTAATTGTGTTAGGCCAGCAGAAGTAAATTTTTTGAAAGCATTAGGGTATGTGTGGGTTGTGTAAACTTTGGGGTTTCTGATAAATTATATTAAAGGTGTATGTGGAGATTGCAAACCTTTGGTTATTTTAAATTGATCCCAAATGGTAATTGTATGTTTGGTTATTTTATTTTCAATTATTTTATGGTCAGAAGAGGTAGACCATATTAGATTAGGTAAGGATGTTGGGTTACTATCAATTGTTTCAATTGCTACCCAAAGAGGGATTTCATGTTTTGTATGATATTTGGGGATATTCGTCATTTGTGCGGCATGGAAATAGGTGGTAAAATTGGGAAAAGCTAGTCCACCTTTCAATTTTGGGAGATATAGAGTGTGTGAGGGTAAGCAGTATTTTAGAGAGTTCCATATAAATGCTTGTTTTGCGTTGAAGATTTCTCAAGAAGTATGAGGGTATTGGATTGGGCAAAACACAAGAAAGGTATAATATTTTTGGAAGTATAGTCATTTTTATGACATTTATTTTGCCTATCCATGATATTGGGAGAGTAGACCATGGTTTTAGATAATTAGTAATTTTCTGTAATAGTGGGGGATAGTTAGCAGAGAATATGTCGGTGAGATCAGGAGTGAGAGTAATACCTAGATAAGTGAGGAGTGTAGATGACCAAGTAAAAGGGAGGGACGTTTTCGCTTGCTGTAATGTATCTGGAGATAAAGAAATATTTAGAGCTGTAGATTTTTGTGAATTTATTTTTAAACCTGATATTCGGGCAAATTGGTCTAATTTGTTGATAAGCTTAGGGGCAGAAATATGTGGGGAAGTCATAAAAATTAAGATGTCATCAGCAAATATGCAAAGCTTATGTTGATGACCTGCTAATTCTATAACTTTAATTGAGGGATCTGCACGAATGGATTGGGCAAGGGGTTCAATTAATTGGGCAAATAGGAGTGGGGAGAGAGGCCATCCCTTTGCATGTACCTCTATTGATATCAAACATGTCAGACTCAGGGCCGTCTTTAATATGGTTTGGGCTAGTGATGAGCCGAACACCCCCAGGTTCGGTTCGCACCAGAATCCGCGAACGGACCGAAAGTTCGCACGAACATTAGAACCCTATTAAATACAATGGATGCGAACGTTCGAATTCTAAAGTGCTAATTATAACGACTATTATCCATGTTATTGTCCGAAACAGAGTTTGGGAACCCGGGTTCTGCACCAGGGGACATGTATCAATGCAAAAAGAAGTTTTAAAAACGGATGTTTTCCGGGAGCAGTCATTTTAATGATGCATAAAGTTAAAAAAAAAGTCAAATATTCCTTTAAATATTGTACCTGGGGGGTGTCTAAAGTATGCCTGTGAAGTGCCACGTGTTTCCCGTGTTTAGAACTGTCCCTGCACAAAATAACATTTCTAAAGGAAAAAAAGCCATTTAAAACTGCTTGCGGCTTTAATGCAATGTCTGGTCCCGGTAATATGGATGAAAATCTTTATGAAAAATGGCATAGCTACCCCATCAACCCCCCCCCCTACCCCAGCCCATTACCAGCCCCTTTGGGTCTTGTATGGATATTAAGGGGAACCCCGCACACAAACTAAAAAAGGTCCTATATACTCTGAACAGCCGTATACAGGCGGTGCATACAAGACAGGGACTGTAGGTTTGTTCTTATGTAGAATCTGTTTGTAATTTTGAACAGCTGCATTGTTTAAGTGTAGCTCCATGCCAAATTCCTTTTTTTTTAGCTTTTTGGAAAACATAGGGAACGGTTATCACCCCTGTCACATTTTTTTTGCTGTCTGTGCCCCTGTTCAGAACATTTCACCTCACTTTGCGTCCCAATGACAACTGTTTTTGAAATGTGGTGTTTTTATTGAAACAAGGATTGGTGATAAAGCATCAGTAGAGAGGAGACACCTTTCTCCCATATTAATTCTTACAGGAGAGAATTTTCCTTCCAAGGGGTAGATTTCCTCTCCCTTCCTGTTGTCTTCTTCCGTTAGCAAGTAGGAGTCGTTTGTAAGTTTGATGTTTGAAAGTAGGGACCTGCCATATATACTCTGCAGAAATTGGCCCCTTAGGTGTTGGTGTTGGCACAACACTGTAAGCACTCACAGTTACTCTTGGTGGGTGCTGGAACGCCCTGCTGTCAACTATTATATCAGGAATTGTAATAACATATAATTGTTGATCAGTGGTAGTAAAAATTGGGCCTTTGATGGTGGTGCTGGTGCCACAACACTGTAAGGCCTGACAGTTACTCTTGGTGGGCGCAGCAATGGGCCCTGCTGTGAATTATTCGATCAATAATTATAATTGCATGCCCCTGTTGAATAGGGGCTGAAAAATTGGGCCTGTGGTGGTGGTGGTGGTGGTGATGGTGGTGCTGGTGCCACAACACTGTAAGGCCTGACAGTTACTCTTGGTGGGCGCAGCAATGGGCCCTGCTGTGAATTATTCGATCAATAATTATAATTTCATGCCCCTGTTGAACAGGGGCTGAAAAATTGGGCCTTTGGTGGTGGTGATGGTGGTGCTGGTGCCACAACACTGTAAGGCCTGACAGTTACTCTTGGTGGGCGCAGCAATGGGCCCTGCTGTGAATTATTAGATCAATAATTATAATTGCATGCCCCTGTTGAACAGGGGCTTAAAAATTGGGCCTTAGGCACTGGTGGCACAACACTGCAACCCCTCACAGATACTGTACTTGGAGCACAGCAATGAGGCCTGTTGCAAAGTATTGCATCAAAAATTTTAATTACACGCCCCTGTTAAACAGGGGCTGAAAAATTGGGCCTTAGCCACTGGTGGCGTCACCCATAAACCAAAATGATCTTCCAAGCTATCATCATTAATCGTATCATTGAGGAGGAGGAGGAGGATAGCCAGTCAACATAACAGCACAGGCACTCAGCATCAGCATCAGTCTTGAAGGGATGTGACATTTTAAAATCAATTAGTCTGTTATATCAGCATCAGGTGTGTGGTAGCTGGTGGTGATCCAAGACTGGTTCATCTTGATGAAAGTCAGTCGATCAACCGAGTCGGTGGACAGGCGCACCCTGTGATCCGTGACAAATCCTCCAGCAGCAGTGAATGTGCGTTCTGAAAGAACGCTGGATGCAGGACAGGCCAGTAGCTCAATTGCATACTGTGCAAGCTCTGGCCAGTGATCCATCCTCAAGACCCAGTAAGCCAGAGGATTTTCGGTGGGGAAGGTGTCCAAGTCTGACCTTGCCCCTAGGTATTCCTGGACCATGTATATCAGACGCTGGCGATGGTTGCTGGAACCGATCATACTTTGGGGCTGCGGACTAAAGAATTGTCTGAACGCATCGGTCAGACGGCCACCTTCCCCACCGCTCCTTCTTTGACTGCCCGAAGCCTCAGCAACTTGTTGTCCAGGACCAGGAGTTTGTAACCTCCCAGTCTCTGGGAACGCGTTGCACAGACCTTTCTGCAAGGCCTCCCGGAGTTGTCTCATCCTCTGCTCCCTCTGCGACGGTAAGATAAGGTCCGCAACCTTACCCTTGTACCGTGGATCAAGGAGAGTGGCCAGCCAGTAATGGTCCCTCTCCTTGATCCGAAGAATACGAGGATCCTTCCGCAGACTTTGCAGGATCAGGGAGGCCATGCAGCGTAGGTTAGCTGAGGCATTCAGTCCGGAGTCCTCTGGGTCACTAAGGACGACATGATCCGCAGCCACCTACTCCCAGCCACGTACAAGTCCACTGGTTTCTTGGGACTGTAAATCATCCCTAAAAGACTGCTGCTGATGATGCTGAGTGCCAGCCTCCACCTCCATGCTGACACAATCCTCCTCCTCCTCCTCCTCCTCCTCCTCCTCCTCCTCCTCCTCCTCCTCCTCCTCCTCTTCTTCCTGTGCGATGGGTGGGACAGAAGGAACACTGTCTGGGTAAAGGGGGCCTTGAGAGGCAAGGAAGTCCTCCTCTTCCTGCCTCTGTTCTGCCTCAAGTGCCCTGTCCATTATTCCACGCAGCGTGTGCTCCAACAGGTGGACAAGAGGTACAGTGTCACTGATGCATGCACTGTCACTGCTCACCATCCTCGTGGCCTCCTCAAATGGTGCCAGGACAGTGCATGCATCCCTGATCATGCCCCACTGGCGTGGTGAAAAAAAACCGAGCTCCCCTGACCCTGTCCTGGTGCCGTAGTCACACAGGTACTCATTGATGGCCCTCTGCTGCGTGTGCAGCCGCTGCAGCATGGCCAACGTTGAGTTCCACCTGGTGGGCATGTCACATATAAGGCGGTTCTTGGGCAGGTTCAACTCCTTTTGCAGCTCAGCCAGGCGAGCACTGGCATTATAAGATCTGCGGAAATGCACACAGACTTTCCTGGCCTGCCTCAGGACATCCTGTAAGCCCGGGTACCTGCCCAAGAACCGCTGCACCACCAGGTTAAGGACGTGAGCCACACAGGGCACATGGGTCAGTTGTCCCTGTCGGAGGGCGGAGAGGAGGTTGGTGCCATTGTCGCAAACCACCATTCCTGGCTTAAGCTGGCGTGGCGTCAACCACCTCTCGGCCTGGCCCTGCAGAGCAGACAGGACCTCTGCCCCAGTGTGGCTTCTGTCCCCCAAACACACCAGCGCAAGCACGGCATGGCATCTTTTTGCCTGCGTACTTGCGTAGCCCCTTGAACGGCTACGGAGCACCGCTGGTTCCGAGGACAAACCACAGAAAGAGGCCATGGAGGAAGAAGAAGAGGAGGGGGTGGAGGAGAGAGGTGTGTCACAACCAGTAGTAGCATTTTGGAGGCGTGGCCGTGGAACAACCTCCAACACTACTGCACCTTGTCCTGCATCCTTCCCAGCTGCCAAAAGAGTGACCCAATGGGCCGTGAAAGAAAGGTAACGTCCCTGTCCATGCCTGCTGGACCATGAGTCAGCGGTAATATGCACCTTACCGCTGACCGCCCTGTCCAGCGAGGCCAAGACATTGCCTTCCACATGCCTGTAGAGAGCCGGAATCGCCTTCCGTGCGAAAAAGTGGCGTTTGGGAACCTGCCACTGAGGAACCGCACATTGCACAAACTCACGGAAGGGGGCCGAGTCTACCAACTGAAAAGGCAGCAGTTGAAGCGCTAGCAATTTAGCCAAGCTAGCATTCAACCGCTGGGCATGTGGATGGCTGGGAGTGAACTTCTTTCGACGGTCCAGCAGCTGGGGCAGGGAAATTTGCCTGCTAGAATCGGACGTTGGTGTACTGCTAGCAGAGTGCCCGCAAGTACTTGCCTGTGACACACCTAATTCTACACCTTCATTCCTCTCAGAGCAGGTTTCAGAGAGGAGTGAAGGTATAGTGGGGTTGGAGATCCCAGCTGATGCGGTGCAAGATGAGGTCAGCTTTGTTCTTTGGTGTGGGTCTTTAAGGTAGGCTTGCCAACGAGCTGCATGGCAGGTCAACATATGTCTGATCAAGCATGTGGTGCCCAAGCGGCTGATGTTTTGGCCACGCGATATACGCTTGAGACATATGTTGCAAACAGCAGCTGTGCGATCTGATGCACTCGCCTCAAAAAAGGCCCACACCAAAGAACTTTTTGAATGACGTGCAGAGGCAGCGCCCTGCACAGGCGGAGCTCTGCGGTGTGATTCCGTCGGTGTGCTGCCCATACGCTGGCCACTCAAGGGCATCCTGCCTCGTTGGAGATGTGCCTCCTCCTCATCCTCCTCCTCCTCCTCCTCCTCTCTCCTATTAGGCACCCACGTGGAGTCAGTGACCTCATCATCCCCTCCCTCCTCATCACTGGAGCCAATCTGGCAGTATGCTGCAGCTGCTGGAGCATGACTGCCAGATTGGTGTCCTTCTTGAGCATCCCCTCTCTCTGCTCTCACGCTGCTGCCTTCCTCTAGCTGGGTATCATCATCAGATCCTTCCAAACGCTGGGCATCCTCCTGGAGCATGTACCCAACACTGTGCTCAAACAGTTCGGGGGACTCCTCAGGAGGAGGACATGGTGGGTCTAGGGAAGGATTGACTAATGAAGATAATGATACCAGAGAAGAGGACGCTTTGGCAGCTGCTTTGCCAGTACCCTGAGCCTGGGTGAGAGAGGATGAGGAGGATGAGGTGGGCTTGGTCATCCACTCTACCAAGTCTTCGGCATGATGTGGCTCAACATGTCCAGCTGCCGAAAAGAAGGACAAGCGTGTCCCATGGCCATGTGCTGATGACAATGCACCGCGTCCACGACCAGCACTGTTGCCCCCAGACACAGAGCCTGCTTGCCCTCTTTTTTTGCCTCCTGACTGTCTGCCTCTCCTTGTTTGCCTTCCAGACATTTTAATGGATGGCCTGCAGGGAGATGGAAAAAAGAGCAATAAGGGCTACCTTCAGGTGTATACTGTGCAGGAGGCTTAGCAACAATGACACTGACACTGTCCCCTGCCTATCCTTCTCTGTCCCTAAACACAAGGATTGAAAATATGGAACAGCAAAATTGGTTTAGAACAGAATAGCACACTGACACTTTCCCTCAGTGTCCTACTCTGTCCCTCCCTACAAACAAGATTTAGCACAGAATAGCACACTGATAATTTGCACGAGTGTCCTTCTCTGTCCCTAAACTCAAGGATTTGAAATATGGAACAGCAAAATTGGTTTAGAACAGAATAGCACACTGTCAGTTTCACTCACTGTACCTCTCTGTCCCTAAACTCAAGGATTTGAAATATGGAACAGCAAAATTGGTTTAGAACAGAATAGCACACTGACACTTTCCCTCACTGTCCTACTCTGTCCCTCCCTACAAACAAGATTTAGCACAGAATAGCACACTGAAAATTGCCATGAGTGTCCTTCTCTGTCCCTAAACTCAAGGATTGAAAATATGGAACAGCAAAATTGGTTTAGAACAGAATAGCACACTGACACTTTCCCTCACTGTCCTACTCTGTCCCTCCCTACAAACAAGTTTTAGCACAGAATAGCACACTGATAATTTGCACGAGTGTCCTTTTCTGTCCCTAAACTCAAGGATTTGAAATATGGAACAGCAAAATTGGTTTAGAACAGAATAGCACACTGACACTTTCCCTCACTGTACCTCTCTGTCCCTAAACTCAAGGATTGAAAATATGGTTCAGCAAGATTGGTTTAGAACAGAATAGCACACTGACACTTTCCCTCACTGTACCTCTCTGTCCCTACAAACAAGGATTAGCACAGAATAGCACACTGTCACTGACACTCTCCCTACCTATCCTTATCTGTCCCTAAACACAAGAAATCCAGGATTAGTAAAGGAAAAATAATGACACTGTCCCTGCCTATGCTTCTCTTTCCCTGCTCCTGAACACACTACACAAGGCCGCCGCGCTGGCGGCCTTTTATAGTGTTGGGCGTGTACTAAACCCCTCAGCAATAATTGGCCACAGGCATCCTGCCTGTGGCCAATCATTGCTCTCCTCGCTGCCGGCGCTGTGATTGGCCAAGCATGCGGGGTCACAGTGCATGCTTGGCCAATCACAGCGCCTGGATGACACTGCGATGGCGTAGTGCATTGTGGGCCGTTCGCGTCACTCGAATTTGGCGCGAACGGCCCAAATCGTTCGATCTTCGTCGAACGATCGAACAGCCGATGTTCGAGTCGAACGTATGTTCGACTCGAACACGAAGCTCATCCCTAGTTTGGGCCCTGGGCAAACATTTTTTTTTGCCCCCCCCCCCCCCCACTCCAGCTTATTTTGGGCCTGGCTGTTTCACATGTATGTGTTTTTGCGGCCCTCATTTGCGCAGACACAGCAGCCCATTCATTTGAATGGGCTGCCATGCCTTTGTTTCCTGCAGAAAAAAAGGTGAATGCATCATTTTAAAAATGCAGTTGCCTTGAAATCCATTCTGCTTTTTTTGCAACTTACCTGCAGTTCTTGCACACACAAATACATGTTTTTAAAAGCGTGACCTAAGCATCTAAAAATGCAGCAAGTTTGCCGGTGCAGGAACTGCAGATAAGTCACATGGTGCTAAAGCAGAATGGACAGACAGTGCTGTATTTCATTGCTTGATGGGCATAGGTGTGCCGTGTGCGCAGCCTATTACATGATGCATGCGCTTTTTTTTTGTTGCAGGAAACGCAGGCATGGAAGCCCATTCAAATGAATGGGCTGCTGTGCCTGAGCAAATGTGGGCCGCCAAAATGCATACATATGAACCAGCCAGGCCCAAAATAAGCCCATCAAGCAGTTAAATAGACAGTAATGCCATGTGCTGTAAATTATGCTGTGTCCTCTGAGGCCTCACTCAGCCTGGACTGCAGGTCTGGTCAGTGTTTTAAAAAGTTCCTCTATTTTACACATGGCATGGCATGTGTAAAATAGAATAACTTTTTAAAACACTGACCAGACCGCATGCCATGTGTAAAATACAGACATCCCACCCTGCAAAAACTTGTTTCAGGGAGGTGACGCTCCACGCCGGCACCCCCCCAATTAAATGCAGCCTGATCAGCGGCAATTAAAGGGTTTGTAAAGAAAAAATTAAAATAAAAAAAAAATAACAAACATGTTATACTTACCTCCACTGTGCAGCTCGTTTTGCACAGAGTGGCCCCGAACCTGGTCTTCTGGGGTCCCTCGGCGGCTGTCTCAGCTCCTGCCCGCAATAACTCACCACCTTTATGTGAGGGAGCATGGTGGTGAGTGATTGCGAGCGCGCTCCAGTGATACAGTGAGCGGCAATAGCCGCTGGCTGTATCACTCGGCCCTGCCCACCCGGCGCGCTGCGTCAGAGGATGTGATCAACAGCAGCGCCAGCCGATGGCTGCGCTGTTTTCAATCCATCCACTGTAGCCAATCAACGGCCAGGCTAAACGGCGAGGAGGATGACGGGGACGAGCGCGGGACTTTCGAGGGCTCAGGTAAGTAAAGCGGGGGCTCGGGGGGGGGGGGGGGCGGTATTGTCGGATGTTTTTTCATCTTAATGCATAGGATGCATTAAGGTGAAAAAACGTTTTAATGTTTGCAGTTTTTGACATACATAGGCATTCTGTGTCTCTTATTTTTTTTTAATTTTTTTTATACTAGTAAATGTTTTTTGAATGAGTACTGTCTGCTTCAGAGAGAAGGGAGAGTGCAAAACTGTGAGTGCTGGAACATGGAAACTTTAAGTTAAATTTGCAAAAAAAATGTATAATGTCCTATTATGGCAAGTTCTCCTGCCCCCCAGCACTCAGCTCTTCACAGAGGAATATGCTAGGACTGCCATTGTAACATCAAATATTATAAAGACTTTGGAAATACTCTACTGAAAACTTATATTTGCAATATACATTAGCAAACAGTGGCATACCTTGGGGTGCAGGACATGAAGAGGAAGTCAGCCTCGGGTACAGCAACTGGGGATGCTCTAAAATCACATTCTAATTCACCTTTATATACAAGCAGCACCCAGTGGCAGGAAGAGAGAAGTGCACATCTAGAGGGAAGCCAGGGGTGCTGTACATTTTATAATGCTGGGAAGGGAAGCAGTACTGGCCCTGGCTGCGCGCCGCTGATGATTTTTGGCGCTGATTTGTGGGAAGCACGCAGGCTTAACGGGCGGCTCTGCTTTGGGCTCCTAACAGTGACAGGGCCCTGGGCAGCTGCCCCCATTTGCCCTGCGGTAAAGACGGCCCTGGTCAGACTTGTATCCTGCGTATTTAGCATAAGCTTTGAGTTTTTTTATATAATGATGAAACCCAGCTTAGAAAGTGGGGGCCAAAACCCAATTTTTGTAGAGCGAAGTGTAAATATGACCATGATACTGTATCAAAAGCTTTTTTGATGTCTAGTGATACAAGGCATGCAGGTATTCGTCTAGTTTTAGCTGCTTGGATCAATAGGGCTGTTCTACGGACATTATCTGAAGCTTGGCGCAAGGGGATGAAACCTACTTGATCTTTGTTGATTAGGGAACCAGTTATATTATTCAGCCAAAATGCCATAACTTTCGCTAGTAGTTTTATGTCTAAATTTAATAAAGATATTGGCCTATAATTTGCACAGCCTGAGTCATCTGACTGAGGTTTAGGAATCATTGTTATTATTGCTGTAAGGGTTTCTGATCTAAAAGATTGATTGTTGAGAAGGGAGTTGAATGCTTCTGTCAGCAATGGAGTTAATACATGGGAGAGTTTTTTCTAGTAGAGGGCTGAGAACCCGTTTGGTTTGAGGGATTTGATTGCCAGTTCAATTTCACTAGGGGTAATGGGATTTTCAAGACTGTCGTACTGTGTCTGAGATAGAGTTGGGAGACTTAAGCCTCGTACACACGGCCGAGATTCTCGTCGAAAAAAACATGTCGTTTTTTTCGACAAGATTCTTGGACAAGAAACTTGTCCCGGCCGAGTGTACACACGCTCCTTTCAAAGAACCCGCGGTTCTTTGAATGGAGCGAACGCGATGACGTCATCGAATACGACGAGCAGGCGCTCGTCACATTCGATGCCATCTTGGTTCACCCTACCTATGCCTAGGAAGCTACCGCGCATGCGTCAAAGTCATTTCGAGCATGTGCAGGCTTCCCGGCGAAAAGGTAAGTGTACACACACACACACAATTTTCTTGTTGTGAAACAGGCTGACGAGAATCTCGATGAGAAAATAGAGAGCAGGTTCTCTATTTTCTCGTCGAGATTCTTGTCGGTTTTCTTGACGAGAAACCATACACACGAACGAATTGCTCGGCAAAAAATCTCTGCCAGCAAGTTTCTTGCTGGTTTTTGCAGAGAAACTCGTTCGTGTGTACGAGGCTTTATTTGTGAGAAAAATGATTCTGCGTTGGATTGGTCAAAAGATCCTTCTTTTTATAGGGAGAGGTGAGATGTTTATGGAAGGCGTGTAAGATTTTTACAGGATTACTTGTGTATCTATCTTGAGAGATTTTTAGTCTAATTGGTTTAAAAGGGTTATTTCGTTTTTTCAGTGCTCAGGCAAGGAGGGTACCTGGTTTATTTGCTATCAAATACATTTTTTGTTTAGATTTACGTAATGTTTTGTCTACTGATTCTGATAAGAAGAGGTCAAGTTTTAAGATAGCTTTATCTAGTTGTGACTTTGTGGTTGGAGTAGGGTTAGATTGAAAAATACTTTGGCATTTATTAAACTAATTTCCTAGTTCTTGCTGTAATTTTTGCTTCTCTTTTTTAATATATGATGCTTGGCGTATACAATAACCTCTAAGAACAGGATTGTGTGCTTCCCATAATGTTATTGGAGATGTGTCTGGAGATTTATTGTTGCCAATGTATTCTTTTATAGCGATTTCTAATTCAGCGGAATTTGATGGGTGAGACAACAATGAGTCATTAGGCATGAGGCATATGCCAGGTGGGGTCATGTTTTTTTGGGATTAGTGAAGTAAAAGTAGATATAATAGCACAATGGTCATTCCAAGTGTACGGTTTAATAGATGAGGCTATTAATTCTGGGGACATACTCATAGAAATGAATATATGGTCAATGCGTGAGAATGATCTATGCGGGTGGGAGTAAAATGAGAATTGACGTCTGGTTGGGTTAATTTCACGCCATGAGTCTATTAATGAATATTGTAGGAGGAGTCTTTGGAAAGATTTGGATTGAGAATTAGACGTAGCTGGAGTTGGGGATTTATCAAGGTAAGGGTATAGTGTTTGGTTTGAATCTCCACATATCAAGAGTGTACCTTGTTTGTGAGTGTCTATTACTTGAAGTAAATGGGAGAGAAATTATGTCGGTCTCTTATTTGGAGCGTAGTAAGAGACTACTGTAATTGGGATGTCATATAGATGACCCGTGAGTATAAGGTAACAACCTTCTGAATCCTTGATTTCTGCTAAGCGGGAAAAAGGTGTGGATTGATGGAAAGCTATTAATACACCTCAGTGTTTGGATTTGGCTGAGGCAGTAAAAACCTGGGGGTAACTTGAACCAAAGTATTTAAGTGTTGAAGAATCAGTAAAGTGTGTCTCTGTCATTGAAGGCTCATGGTGTCTGTCGAATGTTCAAAGAAGATTCGATGGAGCAGCGAAACTGTGCGACGCTGCAATCATACATTTCCGGTCGAATGTTCCGCCCACAAGCTATAGTAGAATTCTAATGTTGTATGACTAGTAATAATTATATTTATTAATTACTATTACTAGTCAACCAACATTAGAATTCTTCTATAGCCTATGAGCGGATGCATTTGACCGGAAATGTACGATTGCAGCATCGTACAGTTTTGCTGCACCGTCGAATCTTCTAACTTTCGATGCTTTGTCGAATCTTCGTCATTCTAGCTATTTTACTGCTCCTCCTCCTCTTTGGTTACAATCAGCCAATAACATTCATCATCATCATTATTTTTATTTTACTTCCCCCACCCAATTCGAGCAGTGATCTTTTCTCTCTATGTCAAATCTTTTCTCTCTATAATAATGAATCTTTTCTCTCCTATGTCGAATCTTTTCTCTCCTATGTCGAATCTTTTCTCTCCTATGTCGAATCTTTTCTCTCCTATGTCGAATCTTTTCTCTCTATAATGTCGAATCTTTTTTCTCTATAATGTCGAATCTTTTTTCTCTATAATGTCGAATCTTTTTTCTCTATAATGTCGAATCTTTTCTCTGCTATGTCGAATCTTTTCTCTGCTATGTCGAATCTTTTCTCTGCTATGTCGAATCTTTTCTCTCTATGTAAAATAATCTTGGACTAATAGAGTTAAGGTTAGGCACATTCGACCACAGGTTCGATAGACACAGATTGTTATTGTCAGCGTCACGTCAAATCTCCTATCTATATCGAACTGTTGTAGCAACGAAAATGAAAATAAAGCATTTGTTTATGCCGGATCTTTCGGTTTTCGGATTCTGTGCTTTCGTTTTCGTTTGTTAAAACGATAACGAAAATAGCTGAAATTCGGACGAAAATGCATTCGGACGAAAACGAATGCACATGTCTAGTTATAATTAAACATATCAGGTATAGCTTGTACCATCAGACTTACCCTGGAGAAGGACAGAGAGAAAGAAAGAAATAGAAACAGAATATGAAAAAAGAAGGAAATAGGAAATATATAGTCAACTTGTAGTAGTTTAAATATGTGATAAAAAAAAAATGTTGGCGTACCAGGTGTGCATGTCTAGCAGACCTGGAGGCACAAAGTCTGTCTGGGGAGCCCCCCTCACCACAACTGAAGTGGAGGAGAGTCCCAAGACAGAAAAATAGGGGATGCAGTGACTCCTTCCCAGGTTCTTCACGGCAAAAATCTAAAAATATAACAGTTAAACTTAGACAACCTTTTTGGTAATATACTGTAGTTAGATATAAACTTATATGAGAGCAAACAATAGATAATCTCTATTTAATGACTAAAATAATTAAATGAAAAGTAGGTACTACTATTTTAGTTCAGTAATGTGTGTTTTATCGTATACTTCTATTCTGAAGTATTAGGTTAATTGCCCTAGGTTTATCAGAGGTGGGAAAGGTAGGGTATACTTTTGGAGTCAGATTAGTGAGAGATAGAGTATTTGCTGAAATGATTCAATTAAGTAGATGGAGCATTTGGAGTATAGTTTAGTTTTGTAGTTTACAAATGGGGAGGAAGAAGGGAAAAATAAAAATAAAAAGAGGGGATGGGGTAGGGGAGGGGGGGAGTAGGAGGGGAGGGAGGGGGTTTAGGGAGCTAAGTGAGGAGGGGGAATAAGGGGTAGGGAAAGGGGAGAGGGATTAAAGAGGGAGGAATTAGAAATAAATAAGGGTTATGTGAACATATACTCTTAAGCCTTGTACACACGACCGGTTTTCTCGTCAAGAAACGACAAGAAAACTGTTGGGAGAGCTTTATTGCCGAGAAAACCGTTCGTATGTATGGTTTCTCGTCAAGAAAAATAAAGAACCTGCTCTCTATTTTCTTGTCAGGATTCTCGTTTTTCTCATCGGGATTCTTGTCAGCCTGTTTCCCGACGAGAAAACCGGTCGCGTGTATGCTTTTCCGAGTCTTAAAAAAATGCGCATGCTCAGAATCAAGTATGAGACGGGAGCGTCCGTCTGATAAAACTAGCATTCGTAATGGAGATGGCACATTCGTCACGCTGTAACGAACTGAAGGCACGAAGACTGAAAAGCGTGAATCGTCTCTTCCCAAACTTTTACTAACACGCGGTAACACGAGATCAGCGAAAGCAGCCCAAGTTGTGGCGCCATTGGAATCGAACTTCCCCTTTATACTGCCGTTGTACGTGTTGTACGTCACCGCGCTTTACAATGACAAGATTTGGAATTGACAGTGTGTATGCAAGGAAAGCTTGACAAGAGTCCCGTCAAGCTTGACAAGAATCTCGTTGAGAAAAACAACGTGTTTTTTTTTACGGCGAGATTCTCGGCCGTGTGTACTAGGCTTTATACTTAACCTTTGTGATTAGGAAATCTTAACTGATGTTTTTTGAGTTCAATACATAGGCCAAACTAGAGTTTGGATAATTCAATCATGAAGTTCAGGGAGTTCTTTGTATAATGTAGAGATTATTCAGTCCATAGAGTCTGGAAGATCCAATTCTGGGGGGGGGGGGGGGGGGTTAAAGCGACCTCTTTTGGATTTAGCTTTTCTGCTTCTGTCAGTTTCAGGTTTTGATGAATTTTGTGGAGAGCTGGATAGCGTGCGCCGGCGAGGACTTGTAGATGATTTGTTGTATAGCTGGAGTTTTTGCAGTGTGGTCTGTAGTTCTTCCGTGGATCTACTTGTGTATTTGGTTCCTTGGTGGGTGAATCGATCAGCGAATGGGAATCCCCATTGATAAGGGATGTGGTGTTGTTGGAGATTTTGAAGTAGAGGTTTTATCTCACGCCGTTTGACTATTGTTATTGGCGATAAATCTGCGAATATTTGATAAGAATGTCCTTGAAAAGTTAGGGTTTCTTTAATCCTGGCTGCGGCCATAAGCTGATCCTTAGTAGGGAAGAAATTAAATGTAATAATTGTCACGCGGAGGTCCTTCTGTTTGCGTGGTGCTAATGCCCTGTGAATTCTATTGAATTCCAGTCTCTCAATAGGGGTGGAAGGGGACAATTCCTGAAAGAGCGCTGTCATGGACGATTGAAGATCAGTGATTGATTCAGGTATACCTCTTATGCAGAGGTTTGACCATCGTGCTCTGTTTTCAATTTTCATCTCTGAGTAGCTCAAGTTTGTTGTCATGGGAAACTACATTGGTTTCAATGTCATCCATTCTGCATTCTAAGTCTGCAGTACGTTGGCCTAAGTCACAAATCTCTTTAGTCAATTTCTCTGTTATTTGGTCAGAGGTTTGTTGCAGAGCTTTATGAAGCATCTTTTCTATTTGTTTAAAAATATTTGGGTGTAATGTCTCAGTTTGTTGTGTTAAAGAACCGGAACTTTGTTCATATTCTGTGTAATTTGAGTCCTGTGAAGAACTCAGCTGTTTTCTGTCAACGCGCGCTTTAGCTGTGTGAGGTGAATTAGACAGTGCCATTACAACAGAGCCGCTAAGCGTTTTTTCATTGTGTGTTTTTGTCTTGGCTTTCCTGCGGGTCACTCCAAAAACCATACTATTATGTTCCCAGGGCGTTAGGGAAGATTATGGAGTAGTTTTTGATTATTTACCCTGTCATTCAGGTGTCTGTGGAAGCCGTGAAGACCTGAGAAGAATGGAGCCTCAGCAGGACATGTCTGACGCCGTCAGCTCCGCCTCTTCTCCTCGAGAGTGAATTTTTTTTCCCCATTCTTCTTGCAAACAGCAATTTTCAAGTCTTGCTACAGATTCTCAATTGGATTTAGGTCTGGACTTTGACTGGGCCATTCTAGCACATGGATATGCTTTGATCTAATCCATTCTATTGTAGCTCTGGCTGTATGTTTAGGGTCGTTGTCCTGCTGGAAGGTGAATCTCTACCCCAGTCTCAAGTCTTTGCAGACTCTAATAGGTTTTCTTCTAAGATTGCCCTGTATTTGGCTCCATCCAACTTTCCATCAACTCTGACCAGCTTCTCTGTCCCTGCTGAAAAAAAGCATCCCCACAACATGATGCTGCCACCAGTGGGGATGGTGTGTTCAGGGTGATGTGCAGTGTTAGTTTTCCGCCACACATAGCATTTTGCTTTTAGGTCAAAGATTTCAAGTTTGGCCTAATCTGACCAGAGCCCCTTCTTCCACATGTTTGCTGTGTCCCCAACATGGCTTCTCACAAACTGCAAATGGGACATCTTTTGGCTTTCTTTCAACAATGGCTTTCTTCTTGCCACTCCTCCATAAAGGCCAGATTTGTGGAGTGCACAACTAATGGTTGTCCTGTGGACAGAATTTCCCACCTGAGCTGTGGATCTCTGCCATACTCTTTCCAATTTATGAATGGTGGATTGAACAGTGCTCTGTGAGATGTTCAAAGCTTGGGATAATTTTTTATAACCTAAACCTGCTTTAAACTTCTCCACAACTTTATTCCTGACCTGTCTGGTGTGTTCCTTGGCCTTCATTGTGCTGTTTTTTCACTAAGGTTATCTAACAAACCTCTAAGGGCTTCACGGAACAGCTGTATTTATACTGAGATTAAATTACACACAGGTGGACTATTTACTAATCAGGTGACTTCTGAAGGCCATTGGTTCCCTTAGATTTTAATTAGGGGTATCAGAGTAAAGGGAGCTGAATACCAATGCACGCCCACCTTTCATATATTTATTTGTAAAAGAAAACTGAAAACCATTTATAATTTTCCTTCCACTTCACAATTATGTGTCATTTGTGTTGGTCTATCACATAAAATCCCAATAAAATGCATTTATGTTTTTGGTTGTAACATGAGAAAATGTGGGATATGAATACTTTTTCAAGGCACTGTATAGCCAAAGCTATTTTGTCTTCATTCTGCACTCCTGTGACCCACTGTCGGCTGATGTCACAGAACTGGTCCAGGCTTGGGAGAAATCCTGACTCTACAGTTGGGATCCACCCAGATGCCAGGATCAACAGCTGGCTCCGCCTCTCAATGAGCCTGAGCCAGCGGCTTCCACCCCCTGCACAGCCCAGCACTCCATTGAGTACTGGAGGGGCAGAGCAGAGAGCCAGTGACTGATAGTCACCAACTCTCTGTAGCCAGAAGACCCAGAACTGAGCAATCAGTGGTGTATGATCGCTCAGTTCTTGATCTGGAGCCGGTGGGGGACAAATGCATAATTGGACCAATGCTGCATACACCTAGGCATATATACCGTATTTATCGGCATATAACAAGCACTTTTTTCCCCTTAAAATCAGGGGAAAATCGTGGGTGCGTGTTATACGCCGATCCCCCGCTGATTTTGAGGAAGCGAGTGAGCGGAGCCGAGATACACAAAGCCAAAGTACACTCGGCTTTACTCGGCTCCTCTCGCAGTCACGCCCACCTCCACTGATTGCGAGAGGAGCGAGCGCCGCTGACATACAGAAAGTCGAGTGTACTTCGGCTAGTCTCGGCTCCACTCGCAGTCCCGCCCCTGACTGTGAGCAGAGCCGAGTCTAGCCAAAGTACACTCGGCTTTCTGTATGTCAGCGGTGCTCGCTCCTCTCCTCTCGCAATCAGTGGAGATGGGCGGGACTGTGAGCAGAGCCGAGTCTAGCCAAAGTACACTCGGCTTTCTGTATCTCGGCTCCGCTTGCTCCTCTCCGCTCACAGTCAGCGGAATTCGGCGCCAATTTTAAATCAGGGCAATGCTGAAAAGGCACTGGGCAAGGCTGCAAAGGCACTGGGCAAGGCTGCAGATGGACACTGGGCAATGCTGCAATGATGGACAAGGCTGCAGATGGACACTGGGCAAGGCTGCAATGATGGACATTTAAATGTAAGTTTTTTTCCTTAAACTTCCCGCTGATAAATACGGTAGTTTCGTTTTTTTCACAAATCCCGAACTTCTCTTTTAACTATCCTCTTGAAGACCAAGCCTTTTCTGACACTTTTTGTTTACAAGTTTAATTAGTATTTTTTTGCTAAAAAATTACTTATGATCCCCAAACATTTTATATATTTATATATATATATATATATATATATATATATATATATATATATATATATATATATAATATATATATATATATATATATAGCGGGTACTTGAATTTAGGGGAAGCATCTGGGTGGTAGTGTAGCCCAGATGCCTTAATTGTTAGAAAATTCAAGGTTCCCTTTGTGAGTCTTGGAGGACTCTGGTGGTGTGAAGTTCCCGCCGGCCTATAGGTGGCATTGTTGCCTTGGACCGGGGCTGAACTCGCACCGCAAGACTGTGCCTTTTTGTCCTCCCCTGGAGCTGGTACAGCGGGTCGGGGAACCCGCTGTGGCACGAAGGGAGAGGTCATAAAAGGGGTGGACGCCCTGGTCAGGGGGTTGGTGGGTTACAGTCCGGAGCGAGAAGATGCAGCCGCACCCAGGCACCTTCGGCCTGGGTGCTGGCGTTCCGGTGTTCCGGGCCTAGGTGCTCTTGACCTAGCCGGAGCAGAGATGGAGTCCATCTCAGGCACCTTTAGCCTGGGGTGAGGTACTATGGCGGATGCCTGGAGTACCTTCGATTGAGTTCCGCGAGGGTGGAGGAATCGGAGGGGGCCCTAACTCCTTGGGTGCCCGTGTCTGAGTTTGTGAGGACTGGTGTGCAGTAACTTCTCTGAAGAGTCCGGCGCAGCATCGCTGGTGACGGAGAGGCCTCCATTTCTCCCTTGGATGGATTTCTTCCTCTGACAGGGGCAGAGTGAGCGAAGGTAATTCACATTCTATATCACCTAATCAGTGGCAGTGACTATTCACCACTGGTGACAGCACAGTGGTCAGCAGCAGAAGGGAAAGGATTGTGCCTCGATCTGTCCCCATTTTCCAAAGTAAAGAGACTGTTTTATTGCTTGGCAAGAAGAATAAAACTGAGTTGGACCTATTCACTGTGTGGAACTCTGGTTACTAGAAGCAAAGGAGTCAGGGACGAAGTACTGGACTTGACTCTAGGACACCTACACAAAAAACCCAATTTGCTGGCCTTCACCTCTTAGCCATGGAGGACATGGGCCGTGGTGAGACTTATCCCTCTCTCCCAGGTACCCCTAGACAACAGCCGCATAACCGATAAAGAGAGAGGAGGGAGCGGCTCCGCTACACGTGGGGGCATCGTATTCAGGATGTGTGTATGGTGTCTGAATTCAAACTTTGCTGCCCGGAGGAGTTCCGAGTAGGTCGGCCATATTGGCCAACGCGCCACGAGGCAACCCACAGCTGCGTAGTTCATGGGCGGGGAATGGAAAAAGCCAGCGAACAAGTGCAGAAGGTGGGAGGAGTCTGGCCATGTGGACGTACGCACGTGGAGATTCCGGCGCAGGTGGGTCAGTGCGCAATGGAGCAGCAAAGAGAGAGGATGGCTTCAAACGCTCTGTGGATTTCAGTTCCTTCCTTCGCGGATATGTCTTCTCTGGCTGCTCCGATTATGGATACGGGGATAGGACTAAGGCCCCAGGGGCGATTGGCTCTGTATACCTGCAGAGACATGGAGGCCCTCGGTGTGATCTGTCCCGGCTGTTCGGGACTGGTGGTCCAGCTGAAGCCGTTCGGGCGCTGTGAGGTCTGCAAAGAATTCCTCTTAGAGGTGGAACCATCCACAGAAAAGCCTTGCGCTTTCCACCTCAACTACCTCACAGGGACTGCCACTCCAGAGGGAGAGATCGATGCTGGTGCGTTCCTCGTGCGCGCTGATCCGGGCGAAGTGACTGCCCAAGCGGAGATGAAAAGAGAAAAATCCGAGGATGCTGCCTCGGTCACCAGCAGCTCCCTGCTCCAGCCACCGAAGAGGAAAGTCAGCCTAATGATGGCCTCGTGTGGTCGTGGAAGAGCTTCGCCCCACTGCTTGCCTGGCATGGATGGATCCGGTAGAAAAAGTCCTGGACATCCCTGTTCTTCTAAAGGCCCAGGTGAGCCAGGGGTTGGGACTGTCTGTGTGGTTACAAGTGGCGGAAGCCCACAGTTGGTTGAGGCCGTCAAGGGGGATAATTTCGTGACTGGGAATTATCTGCCCGCTGAATGCTACGACACCTCTGACCTGGATTCATTGTCTGACAATGGTGATGAGGGGGAGATAGATGAAATCTTCCATCAGAAGGGATGGGACAAGATGAAGCTACCCTCGTCCCGTGTCACAAGGGATCTGCCCATGTCTACTGGAGATAGTACACCTCGGGTAGAGGCCTCGGCGCCAAGGGAAGGAGCTGGTCCTCTGTCTGAAGTTCCCCTCCTGGATCCAACATCCATTTCAACCGTTCCTGTTGCAGGAGCGCAACGTCAATCACTGCGGGCTCCTAGGCCCAGATCTACCGAGGTGGTGAATGCACCTCGCCACCCAGAAGCGATTGTTCCACCTGGAGAAGAAGACCGAGCCACTATGCCACGTTTGTCAAGGCTGCAGCGTCTCTTTGGTCAGAAGGTTGCTCAGGAATATGGGTGGGAATACCCGTATCTACCTCGGAAACTGCTCTATGAGGTGGAAGTTTTTCGGCAAAGATGGTATGATACCTTTGTGTGGGACAAACTTAAAGTACAGCAAGCACGGCGGTACCTTCCCTGTTCACCAACGGTCACCAAGAAGTTCCAGGACTGTAAAGCTAAGTGGATGCTGGGAAGACACAAAGTGGTGATTTGCCGTAAGGAAGGAAAAAGTGTTGAGTACCATGTGGAGGCTTTTCTAAGAGCAGAAAAAAAAAAAGCTAACAGCTTCTAGGAGCCTAAAGAATCTATTATTAATGGCTTGATACCAGATACCACAGCATAGCTTCAGAGGTCTAGTGGCTTCCATGCCTTGATGGGTCAGGTTTGTTTTGGGGCAAAAAGGGCTATTTTTCCTGAAAAAGGGGGACCTACTTAATATCAGGTGGGTTGTCACAAAGTTATGGCTGATCGGTGTATATAGGTAAGTATAAGTCCTTGTATTGTTCTGTATTGTTTTTTGGCCACATTTTGTAAGAATTGATTGACACCCACATGTTATAACAATTGTCCGGTGTAGGCCACATATTTGCCTGAGTGCAAGTTTTTGCTTGCTTGATGTGAAGTCAGTGGTTTTGTTTAGAGGGCCATATTATTAAAATGTAATGCACCCACCCCCTCCTTCCCTGGAATCACAGACTTCTAAAAGTTCCCAGGTATGATGATGCAACTTGTCTCACAAGGAGATCTACCTGAAGGGCCTGAGGATCTACCATATACACTCTCTGAGTTTTCAGTTCCATTTGCCCCTGGAACTACTGTAACAAAACAAGAACACCCAGGAAACAATCATTTCCACATATCTTAACCTGAGAAAAAAAAAAAAGAACTACGCAAAAATACTAATTTACAAATGTAAACTGCTAGATAACAAGCATGTTAGCAAAGTACATCCAGCTAAGTTAATGTGCAAATGGGAACAATAATATATCAGAGTGTTCAAATACTAAATTAAGGCTTATGCCATTGAAAACAAACCCCTGGGGACGGCAGATCAATGATCTATTCATAGCTCTTTAAAGAAAAAAGTAAACAGCAGATGTTCATTATGAATTAATCACATTTAAAAGGACTCCCTGGCGATTACAAACTTCATGAATAAAATGATGTACGGTGTGAATGATCGCCATCCCTGTGATAACTATCAAACAAAACAGATTGAACAGTTGACATTCTATCCATTCCGGTCAGCCATAATTATAACTCATCCTCTGTGTGTACACAATAATTCAGATTTTCCTTCATCCCCCCCAGATTAACCATGCCAAGGAGAAGATCCATCGCACTGTAGATTTTGTTTATGTGGACCCTTTCATTTACTGTGAATTGGCATGTTTAAAGGGTACCTGTTAACAAAGAAATATGAACACTTCCACTGCTGACTTGTTTATAAAGATCTTGGGCTTAGGCTGTCATCCTTATCCTTGATTTGCTAAGTCACTCACCTTTAATAAGCAAGCACCCAGTTAAGTTAGACTTGTTCCAGGTCAATAAGACACAACACATTTAATCATTTTATTCTGTGATTAAAAAATATGGACTATTTTATGAACTTCTCCCATCTTCTTTATTCTACTACTGGCCAGTGAGGACACTCATCATCGTACTAGTCCAATAATAAGAAACAGGAGCGTACAGGGTTGGTCTGGGCTCTTGATCAGGGCAACTCTCTGAAATTTTCCACTGTAATTTTCAACTGTACCAACTGTTATATTCTAGTACCAATCTGCCATGTTTTATTGTGACTTTAAGTTTGCTTTAGTGCATGTAAATCCTAAGAATGAACTTCTCTTGAGTAATAAACAGTAAACTAGTAAAGTAAAGTAGTAGTAAAGTACAGTAGTAGTAAAGTAGTAAAGTAAAGTAGCTCAAGGGAAGTCTGACGCTGTTTTCCTCTACACCCATCACACGTTTAGGTGAAAGCCCAGTTCCTTTAAATGTACATGGAAAACTCCAAAAATCTGAATGGCTGCAGTCCGAAGAAACATCCAGATTTAATAGAACAATGCATCAAAACTATGAATGACAATTGCGTGGTCATGCTACACTGTACTTAAACAGATTTTTTATCATTTTGTTCCCCACAAATAAAAATAAAGATGGCTGCAGTCTGAAGAAACATCCAGATTTAATAGAACAATGCATCAAAACTATAATTATAGTAAAAAGTGTGGGGCTTTTGAGGCACAGCACCTTAGTAAAGTATATAAAATGTTATTTAATTTCCTTGTTTGTTTTAATTAGAGTGGCAGGGTGTGAGCTATCATCTCTTAAAGAAGAAGAAAAACCCTAATGGGTGTTACTTCCTCTTTGTTTCCCTGCAAAGGTAAAGCATAATGGACTACTAACTACTATGCATCGCATAGTAGCCCATTATGTGACACTTACCTGCAGTAGAAGCCCGCGATGTCCCGTCTTCCTCGCTAGCAGCGAGCGTCCATTCTTCACTCCTCTTCCTTCCAGGGCCGCAAATTCCGGCTCTGTGAGGGCCAGAGTCACGTGACATCACTCCCGCGCATGTGCGCGAGAGCCGCCTTTAACGGCATGACTCCAGCTTGAAACGGCACAGCGTGCCCTTTCAAGATGGCGCATGCGCAGTAGAGAGCGTCGTTCGGGGAAATTGGAAATATCTCCTAGACCGTGTAGGTCTAGGAGATATTTCAAGCACCTACAAGTAAGCCTTAATCTAGGCTTACCTGTAGGTTAAAGTGGTTGTAAAGGGTTTACAACCACTTTAAGATGGTATTGCCTGCTGTTTTGTCCCCACAGTGTGGGAAAGGAGGACAAGGTCAATGCAAGTCATGACTAAGCTCTGATGCGTTGACCTTGTCCTCTGTCCCCACAGTGTCCCCACAGTGTCTAGGTGATGTACAAGTGATTTTATAGTTCTAATAGGCAATATACAAAAGTGTCAAACTAACACAAAATAGTGCCAAATACAATACATGAAAAATAAAAAATAAATCCTCAAAGAAAAAGTCATGACAGTCCAATGATGAAGCTTATAAATCACTCCAAAGGGATGAAATCCGGTGTTCAGCATAAGTCCAATATACACCTTTAATGTGATTATCAAAGGAAAAAGGTCAATCGCCCAGATGTGCCTCCACCATATGATAAGGAATGGCAGCTTACCAAAAAAAGTGGACTCTAAATTAAAAAGAGTCATAAACACAATATGAAAAGATGTCCCGTAAGGTGGAAGTCCTCAGCACCTTTCCTCCTTATCTATAAAAATGCTCACATAGAACAAATCTAAATACATAGTGTAAAACAGGAAGTCCCACTCCTAACGAAGCCCCCACTCCCCTCCCAAAAAAAATTACATGTGGCATGTAAGGGGGCGAGGAGTGGTTTAAGCAGAAGTTCCATTTTTGGGTGGAACTCCGCTTTAAGGGACATTGTTTCATATTGCGTTTATGACTCTTATAATTTAGAGTCCACTCTGGTATGCAGCCATTTCCTACCATATGATGGAGGCACACCTGGCTGATCACCTTTTTCATTTGATATTCACATTAAAGGTGTATATTGGACTTATGTTGAACACCACATTTCTTTTTCATCCATTTGTTGTGATTTATAAGCTTCATCATTGGACTGTCATCACTTATGGGCCTTTTTTTTTCTATTGAGAATTTTATTTAGATTTTTCATGTATTGTATTTATCACTATTTTGTGGTAGCACAGCAGTATTGTATTTTGCTTGTTTACAATCACATCTGGTGTTTCCAGCTGCTCATTGTTTTGATTTACCAACGCAAGAACATATAGGATTCTATTGTACTAATAGAGCTGTATTTTTTCTTTCGAAGTTCAGCCGTCTGGATTTTTGGAGTTTTCCAATGGACACTTCTTATTGGCTACCCTTTGGTCTGTTAAATATACCATTGAACATTTTTCTTATACAGCATATGTTCACTAATTGCAAAAAACACCTGTTTCCATTGTTATGATTTCAGAACTGTCTTGTGTCCTATGTACACTTCCTGCGTTATCCTAAAGAGTCTATTTAGCCCTCTCAGTTCATTCCTTGAACTACAACTGGATAGGAATGAGCCGAACACCCTCCGGTTCAGTTCGCACCAGAACTAGCGTACAGGTAAACAATTTGTGCAAACACCGTTAAAGTCTATGGAACAGGAACATGAAAAATTAAAAGTGCTAATTTTAAAAGCCTTATATGCAAGTTATTGCCATAAAAAGTATTTGGGGACCTGGGTCCTGCCCCAGGGGGCATGTATCAATGCAAAAAAAAGTTTTAAAAACGTCCGTTTGTTCAGGAGCAGTGATTTTAAGAATGCTTAAAGTGAAAAAATAAACATTAAATATTCCTTTAAATATCGTGCCTGGGGTGTCCTTAGTCTGCCTGTAAAGTAGAGCATCTTGGTCGTGTTTATAACAGTACCACAGCAAAATGACATTTCTAAAGGAAAAACTGTAATTTAAATCTGCTTGCGGCTATAATGTATTGTCAAATCCCGGCAATATAAATAAAAATAAAAATCATTGAAAAACACGGCATGGGTTCCCCCCAGTCCATTACCAGGCCCTTTGGGTCTGGTATGGATATTAACCACTTGCTGACCGCCGCACACAGATATACGTCGACAACATGGCACGGACAGGCAAATGGGCGTACCTGTACGTCCCTTTAAATTTGCCGCCCAGCGGGCGCGCACGGCCGCCGCGTGCCTCACGAGTGTGCTTGCGGGTCCCAGGAACTCAATGTTCCATAGGGAAACACTGTCGCGGAGCCCACAGACGGTCGTTTTTCTCGTCAAGAGAAAAAATGACGTGAAAAACGACCGTGTGTGGGGAACAAGCTGTTCCCCCGTTTTAAATGACATTATTCACGGCGGTTTTTTAACCGCCGTGAATAATGATCGTGTGTACGCGGCATCAGAGCATAGGTCTAGTGACCATGGTTCCTACTACAAACACACTGTATATAACAAATACATGCAAACCAAATTAACTGGCTTCAAAGTTTGGTCAAAATCCATTGGACCAACCAAAATATTTAAGAGTTGTGGGAGGAAACTATTCCTATGTAGCACTACCCCCGTAGGAGCTGCTGGTTTAAGATTTGGGCCTGCCGTTACCTTTCTGTTCACCACACTCGTCTCAGGGGTCCCTCTTGAAGAACTTTCATAAATGTCCACACCAACACTTGGTTTCTTTTTCTTCAAGAGTTTAATTAAACAAATCCAACAGAGGGGTAGAGGGATAGGGGAGGTTCAGGTACCTTGCTTTGTGGATCAGGCACAATCTTCGATCCAGAGGACAAATCGGTTCCACACTGGATTCAGCAACCACCTGATAGGACTACTCTCACTGGCCTAGCAACCGGTGCGAAGCTCGTTCAAAGTCTCTGCCACAGACTTGATGAGTGCCGTCGAGTCGTTTCACAATCTTCTGCCACAAGATCGTGCAACCACACTGACACTGTGCAAAGTTCCTCAGGAAACACACAGCTCACAGTGCCAGAATCTTTCAGCCAGCCGGCAGCACCGTGAGGTAAATTGGCCAGGATGCGTCCTTCAATTGAGTCCCCAATTGTTCTGCTTCTTCCCGCAGGCAAGACCGCGTAGGACGATCCCTGGACTAGTATGCCCCAGAAACTCCTGGGCCTACACTCAGTTACAGAACCTCGGGCCAGCAGGCCCGAGGCCGAAAAATGGCTCGCACATCCCTGGGGCCAGGAGGGCCCTCAGGTCAGGATCTGGCAAACGAACCCCGCTAGAGCGGTCTCTGTCCCTTAAGTACTCCTTCCCAGAATGCACAGTGGGTTGACCATGCCCCCTGAGCCACTTCTGGGAAAGGAATACCCAATACATGCAGCCTGCTGCATTTCCAACCTTGACCTGTGGTGACAGTGACACCTACTGTCAAGTGGAAAACGTGCAACCCAGCTGGAATAAAAACAGAGCCATCAATTTAGCGTAATCCTTCTGAGCTAAACTACAGCTCAGACAACTAAATTTAACACATAGCGCCTACCCAACAGGAGCAGGGCACTACACCTATATTATAGTCTCAAACCATTATGGAAAAAAAGGTTTGCATGTTTTCAAATTGTAAAACTTTTTGGATGAACTGCTTTTCATTACTAATGGGGACCATCTGCTTTTGTTCAAAATACCCATTGCTGCATTAGTTATTTCTGAACTGAAGTCAGGGCACCCTTGTTTAGAACACATTTAAGTAGGCTTTACAGACCTCTGTTAGTGGTTGAGATGGAAATGTGTTCATGCAGCTATTCAGGAAAACTGTAGTCAAAATCATTAATGTACCTTGATTCGAGATTATATAATAATAGCACAGTCTATAGAAAGGCCTGTCTAGCAGTGTGTGCTAATTTAATTTCATATTCTCTCCTTCTTACATGTGTCAGAGAATGAAGTGCAGAGCCGGAATATTAATTCCATGTCTATTCTGTGTATTGAAAAACAGTGATGAATTGTCCTGACCTTTTCAAACTGACTGGCATGGAAAGCGACGTGTTTTCATTGCACTTTCCGTTATAAATAATATCCCCCTTTACAGCAGCGTCTGTGTAGCAGATGAAGTTATCACCGATAAATCACGTCCATGTTTTCCAACAAATGTTTTCGGTGAGATGCAAATAATGTGTTATATTTGCGGTGTCATGGTGTCGTAATGGAGAGATGAACGGTAAATTGTGGAAGAGCATTGGAGAGAACGCTTCGCCTGCGATGGCATTTTCTTTTATAGATTTCTGGTGTGCCTAATTAAACACTTCCTCATGCTGGGTAATAATGGAGATGAAACATTTGAGCAACAACTTCATATCAATCTTTCAATGTCAAGCAGTCTCGTAAAAATTCTGTAATTCACTGCAGATCTCCCGTTGTCTGTCTTATGGGATTGGTTTTCTCACACCCACACAACTGTTGCTGTTCAGTAATTATTTTAGGAAGAAGATTAATTTGATTTGTACAGAAAAAAATAAAAAAAATCAGCAACCCACTAAGATTTTAAGCTTTAAAACCCCTGCACTAAAATAAGATCAGATTGGATCATTGATTTAGGGGCACACTGAAAGTACTCCATCCATTCTTGGGAAGACATAGAAGCCACACGTAGGGCCATTAAATGTTAGAAAACATTGGGGAACACAGGAACCCATCATACCCATAAGTGTGTCAGATGCAGATGCTTTGTAGCATAGTAGCCCTCAAAAATGGCAAAGGTCTAGGTCACTCACCAGAAATCTAAGTATTCTTCCTCTTCTGTTGCAGAAAGAATTTACACAAAAAAATATAGTGACAGAGATGCTTTAAAGTGGTATTAAAGCTTTGTTTTTCATTGTTAAAAATTAAGAAACATGTTTTACTTACCTTCTCTGTGCAGTAGTTTTGCACAGAACAGATCCAATCCTCTTCTTTTTGCATCCCCCACCAGTGCTCCTGGCTCTTCCCCCTTGAGCAGTGCCCCCAGAGAAAGTCTCTTGCCCTGGGGGCACTGCTGCATGCTTGTTACCAAGCCGCTATTCTATGTGTCCATAAGACACATGGAGCCGCAGATCTGCCTCGCCCCCCGCTCTCTCTTCATTGCCTCACTTGCTGTGATGGACAACAGTGGGAGCCAATGGGCTCCCACTGCTGTCTCGGCCAATGAGTTGGGAGAGAGACAGCCATACCTATCATGCGTTAAAGTGTAAAACCTTTTTTTTTTGTGGGGAGCTTTTAAACCATGATCAGATTATTACTGCTATTTGAGGCCCTGTTAGAGATATTTCTGCTCACTTTCTGTCCTGGTGATAGGAAGGAAGTGATGGAGAATCTGTGATTGGGACACAGACAGCAATAAAAAAAACAGGTTTTATCCTACTCTACTTTAAAACAAACTCAGAAATAAAAAATTATTTTTAGTCTGTGCTCATGTTAGAGACTAAAGCCTAGTACACACGGCCGAGAATCCCGTCAGGAAAAAAACTTAATTTTTCCTGACGAGATTCCTGGCAAGCTTTTCTTGCCAAGCCGTGCATACAGATGGCCATTCAAAAGAACCGCCGTTCTTTTGAATTGCAAAAACGCAGTGAGGTCATTGACTACGACGAGCATGCGCTCGTCACATTCAATGCCGTCGCCGCCATCTTGCTTCACCCTACACTACCCTTGTAAGCTACCGCGCATGCGTCGAAGTCTCATCGAGCATGCGCGGGCTTACCGGAGGACAGGTAAGCTTGTAGCCGCATACACACACACACAGTTTTCTTGTCGGGAAACAGGCCGACGAGAATCCCGATGAGAAAATAGAAAGCAGGTTCTCTATTTTTCTCATCGAGATTCCCGGCAGTTTTCTCGAGGAGAAAACATACACACAACCGTTTTTTTTCTGCAAAAAGCTCTGCCAGCAGTTTTCTAGATGGTTTCTTGCCGAGAAAACCGGTCGTGTGTACGAGGCCTTACGCTCCCTTTCTGTCTGTTTAACCCATTGGGGTTGATTTACTAAAGGCAGATAGATTGTTCACTTTGCAAGGGAAGTTGCACTTTGCACAAAAATTTTCCAGGGAGTTTAGGGAATTTGGTGAAATTTCACTTTCCAAAGATTAACCAATAATTTTCAAGGAAAAATGCATTTTCGCTTGCACATGATTGGATGATGGAAGTTAGCAAGGCTTCACCTCATTCAATCTAAATCCAGTGGGGGTGCATCCATTAAGGACGCACGGCGCCACCCCCTCTCTCCAGCCACCCCCTCTATGACTAATGGATAGATTCATGCAATCAATCTATCCATGGAGGCCGCCGCCGCCACCCCCTAACCAGGCGTCCAGCCCCTTTTCGGATGCCGGGCGCCTGAATTACAGCGGAGTGGGGGGTGTTTTTTTGAAGCACCTGATTAGAGCCATAGGCTCTAATAGGCTTCAAAAAGTGTGAACTCGGAGCGCAAAGCATGTGTTAGAAAATGTGTTAGAAAAGCAAATGAATATTCGCTTTTCTAACACTGAACCGTCTCTCCGCCAATCCGGAAGCGCGGGTGTGCTACCCATCACCTGATTGGCTGAAACAACAGGCGCTGTGATTGGATGCCTATCAGGAGGAGGGGAGGAGACGCATGGAGGACAAAGCTCACCGCTGTCTGACCTGCTGCAAGGTCCCACAGCTCGCCACCGTTACCCGCTGCCTGATCTGCCATCGAAATGGGGTAAGTGCCGGGCAGATGGCGAGTGGGCAGGGGGGGTCACAGTGGAAACTTTTGATGGGCACAATGGCAGCATTCGATGGGGCACAGTGGCAACATTTGATGAGCACAGTGTCGGCATTTGATTGCACAATGGCTGCGTTTAATGGACCGGGTGGCTGCAATTGATGGGCACAGTGGCTGCATTTGATGGGCACAGTGGCTACCTTTGATGGCACAGTGGCTGCAATTGATGGGCAGAGTGGCTACATTTGATGGGCAGAGTGGCTGCAATTGATAGGCACAATGGCTGCAATTGATGGACACATTGGCTACATTTAATGGGCACAGTGGCTGCAATTGATGGGCACAGTGGCTGAGTTTGATGGCACAGTGGCTGCGTTTGATGGGATGGTGAGGCTGCAATTGATGTTTTTTTTCAGAATTTTTCAGTTTGTTTGCGCCCCCCTAAAAATTTTGAGCACCAGCCGCCACTGTCTAAATCCCTTGCAAAGTGAATATTGTTTTTGCTTGGATTGCAATAAAAATTCAAAAAGGGTTCGTCCTTCTCCAGATGTATCCAAATAAAATAAAAAAACAGGTTTGGCTGGACATTCACTTAAAATGTTACTTAAAGTAGAACTATAGGAAAAAACTTTTTTTCATTTTGGATAGAGCACGGGACGGTTATAACCCCTATAAGATTTTTTTTGCCATCTGTGTCCCATTGCAGAGATTTCCGTTCACTTAATGTCCCATAGCCAAACAGGAAGTGTCCCCATTGAAAGTGTCCCCTTTATAAATTTTCTGGGGACAACCCAAAATGTGCGATTTTCTTTTACTTTCATTTAATGATAATAGTAAACAGGACAAATAGAGAGGGTGAATCTTCTTAACCACTTAAGCCCCGGACCATTTGGTAGCTAAAGGACCAGAGGTGAATTCAGAATTTTGCACTGCGCTGCTTTAACTGTAAATTGTGCGGACATGCAATGTTGTACCCAAACAAAATTTGCGTCCTTTTCTTCCCACAAATAGAGCTTTCTTTTAATGGTATTTGATTGCCTCTGCGATTTTTATTTTTTGCGATATAAATGGAAAAAGACCGAAAATTTTGAAAAAAAATGATATTTTCTAATTTTTGTTATAAGAAAAATCAAATAAACTCAATTTTAGTCAAAATGTATTCAGCCACATGTTTTTAGTAAAAAAAATGTCAATAAGCGTATATTTATTGGTTTGCGCAAAAGTTATAGAGTTTACAAACTAGGGTACATTTTCTGAAATTTACACAGCTTTAAATTTATGACTGCCTATCTCATTTCTTGAGGTGCTAAATGACAGGGCAGTACAAAACCCCCCCCAAAGGACCCCATTTTGGAAAGTAGACACCCCAAGGAAATTGCTGAGAGGCATGTTGAGCCCATTGAATTTTTTTTTTGTCTTAAGTGATTGAATAATGACTAAAAAAAAAAAAAAAAAAAAATTACAAAAAGTTGTCACTAAATGATATATTGCTCACACATGCCATGGTTATATGTGGAATTGCACCCCAAAATCCATTTTGCTGCTTCTCCTGAGTACAGGGATACCACATGTGTGGGACTTTTTGGGAGCCTAGCCGCGTACGGGACCCCAGAAACCAAGCACCGCCTTCAGGATTTCTAAGGGCGCAAATTTTTGATTTCACTCCTCACTACCTATCACAGTTTCGAAGGCCATAAAATGCCAAAATAGCACAAAACTCCCCCAAATGACCCCATTTTAGAAAGTAGACACCCCAAGGAAATTGCTGAGAGGCCTGTTGAGCCCATTGAATATATATATTTTTTTGTCCCAAGTGATTGAATAATGACAAAAAAAAAAAAATTACAAAAAGTTGTCACTAAATGATATATTGCTCACACATGCCATGGTTATATGTGGAATTACACCCCAAAATAAAAATTTCTGCTTCTCCTGAGTATGGGGATACCACATGTGTGGGACTTTTTAGGAGCCTAGCCACGTACGGGACCCCGAAAACCAAGCACCGCCTTCAGGATTTCTAGGCACAAATTTTTGATTTCACTCCTCACTACCTATCACAGTTTCGAAGGCCATAAAATGCCAAAATAGCACAAAACCCCCCCAAATGACCCCATTTTGGAATATAGACACCCCAAGCTATTTGCTGAGAGGCATGGCGAGTATTTTACAGCTCTCATTTGTTTTTGAAAATGAAGAAAGAAAAAAAAAATATATATATATATATATATATATTTTTTTTTTCAATTTTCAAAACTTTGTGACAAAAAGCGAGATCTGCAAAATACTCACAATACCTCTCAGCAAATAGCTTGGGGTGTCTACTTTCCAAAAATGGGGTCATTTGGGGGGGGTTTGTGCCATCTGGGCATTCCATGGCCTCTGAAACTGTGATAGGCAGTGAGAAGTGAAATCAAAAATTTACACCCTTAGAAAGCCTGAAGGCGGTGCTTGGTTTTTGGGGTCCCGTACGCGGCTAGGCTCCCAAAAAGTCTCACACATGTGGTATCCCCGTACTCAGGAGAAGCAACAGAATGTATTTTGGGGTGTAATTCCACATATGCCCATGGCATTTTTGAGCAATATATCATTTAGTGACAACTTTGTGCAAAAAAAAAAAAAAAAATTGTCGTTTTTCCGCACCTTGTGTCAACATATAAAATATTCCATGGACTCGACATGCCTCTCAGTATATAGCTTGGGGTGTCTACTTTCCAAAATGGTTCATTTGGGGGGGTTTTGAACTGTTCTGGCATTTTATACACAACATTAGGAAGCTTACATCCACTCTTCTAACCACTTGAAGACAAAGCCCTTTTTGACACTTTTTGTTTACATGAAAACATTTGTTGAACCCCCAAACATTATATATCTTTTTAAAGCAAAGGCCCTACAGAATAAAATGGTGTGTGTTGCATTTTTTTTTCTACACAGTATTTGCGCAGCGATTTTTCAAACGCATTTTTTGGGTTAAAAAATACACTTTTTTTAAATTTTAATGCGCTAAAACACACTATATTGCCCAAATGTTTGATGAAATAAAAAAGGATGATCTTAGGCCGAGTACATAGATACCAAACACGACATGCTTTAAAATTTCGCACAAACGCGAATTGGCGACAAACTACATACATTTTTAAAAGCCTTTAAAAGCCTTTACAGGTTACCCCAGTAGATTTACAGAGGAGGTCTACTGCTAAAATGACTGCCCTTGATCTGACCTTCGCGGTGATACCTCACATGCATGGTGCAATTGCTGTTTACATATGACGCCAGACCGATGCTTGCGTTCGCCATTGGGCAAGAGCAGGGCAGGACAGGGGTGCTTTTTTTTTTTTTTTTTTTTTTTTATTATTAATTTTGCTTTTTTATTTTATTTTTAAATTGTTCCTTCCAAGTATTTTTTTTTTATTGTTATCTCAGGGAATGTAAATATCCCCTATGATAGCAATAGGTAGTGACAGGTACTCTTTTTTTGAAAAAACTGGGGTCTTCTAGACCCTAGATTTTTCCTCTGCCCTCAAAGCATCTGACCACACCAAGATCGGTGTGATAAAATGCTTTCCCAATTTCCCAATGGTGCTTTTTATAGCCACTAGGATTGCTTTTACATGAAAGCCGGCCGCAGGCTGAAAAGAATGATACCAAGATGATACCTAAACCCGCAGGCATCATTCTAGTATAAACATTCAAAGTCCAGCAACATACCAGTACGTTGCTGGTCCTTGTTGGACATGTATTGTAATCTTTTTTTTTCCATGCAGCCAGTTGGCTAAACGAAAAAAGAGATTGATCGGTGGGTATGCCCACCATTAGAATACCGCCCTTCATCCACCCACTTCCAATGATGGGCATACACGCACCATTTATATATGCCGAAGCATGGGGGCATCCTCCCGCAAAAAAGTTATGCCGCACACACATGGTCGGACTTTTCCACGGGCAAGCCTCCGTCAGGATTTCGACCGTATGTACGCGGCATTAAGAGCAAAATCGCTCCTCCGCTCCTGCTGCCCCAATGCTTTGGCATATATGCTTTTTTTATTTAACTGTGGTGGTGAAATAACCTCCTACAGCACTGGAGTCGCAGGGATCAGGCCTGTCTCTGCGAACGCTGCAGTTATGTGTGTTTTTGTTTTGTAAGTGACAGTGATCGATCGATACTGCACTTGGGTGGCCTGGGCTGGACGGAGGGGCAAAACGCAGGTGCCATCAGGTATCTGGGCTGATCCCGCTAACACTGCATTTTTGGGAACCCTAAACTGCTGGGGACGCTAGTATAGATCTGATCAGATCAGATATTGATCTGTTCAGATACTATACCACTAAGGGGGGTGTATGCTTCACGCGTGGGTGTTAGCGTTACTGGCACTTACCTGACGCTGCCTGGGGTGTGACGCAGACCCTCTCTGACGCTAAAACCTAATTGATATCACCCGCCGGGCGATCAGGGGGTTAAACCTTTATTGGGTTATATACGGCGGGTGCCCTGACACTATAAAAAGCAAACTAACTAACCAGCGTCACCCGTAACACTTATATGGTGATCACTGGTGAAATGGTTAACTAGGGGCAATCAGGGGGTTAAAACCTTTATTAGATAATATATGGGGGTACCTGACGCTATAAAAACCTGCGGCGAACCTAAAAAAAATTACTGGCTACCGATCTGTATCACCGACACTAAGACAGCGATCAGAAAAACGATCGCTTAGCAACAGTGGTGATAGGGGGTGAAAGGGTTACCTGGGGGGCGATCAAGGGGGTTAAACCTTTACTAGATAATATATTGGGGTACCTGACGCTATAAAAACCTGCGGCGAACCGAAAAAAAAATACTGGCTACCGATCTGCATCACCGACACTAAGACAGCGTTTCGAAAAACGATCGCTTAGCGACAGTGGTGATAGGGGGTGAAAGGGTTACCTGGGGGGCGATCAAGGGGGTTAAACCTTTATTAGATAATCTATTGGGGTACCTGACGCTATAAAAACCTGCGGCGAACCTAAAAAAAAATTACCAGCTACCGTTCTGCATCACCGACACTAAGACAGCGTTTAGAAAAACGATTGCTTAGCAACAGTGGTGATAGGGGGTGAAAGGGTTACCTGGGGGGCGATCAAGGGGGTTAAACCTTTATTAGATAATATATTGGGGTACCTGACGCTATAAAAAAATGGGGAAATCCTAAAAAAAATTACTGGCTACCGATCTGCATCACCGACACTAAGACAGCGTTTAGAAAAACGATCGCTTAGCGACAGTGGTGATAGGGGGTGAAAGGGTTACCTGGGGGGCGATCAAGGGGTTAAACATTTATTAGATAATATATTGGGGTACCTGACGCTATAAAAACATGCGGCGAACCTAAAAAAAATTACTGGCTGCCGATCGGCATCACTGACGCTAAGACAGCTATCAGGAAAATGATCGCTTAGCGACAGTGGTGATAGGGGGTGAAAGGGTTATCTGGGGGGTGATCAGGGGGTTAAACCTTTATTAGGGGGGGTTAGGGGGCTACACTGGACCTAAAACTGAATGTACTGACACTTTTACAGTCACAAATGTCACTGATTGCAGTGATCAGTAAATAAATGGTCACTGCAATCAGTGACACTGTGACTGGGGGCTGGGGGGTGATCTGGGGGGTGATCTGGGGGTGTCTGGGGGGGGCTGGGGGGGCGATTTATGTCCCTATGTGTCCTGGTGTCAGTGTAGTGTTGTGTGCACTGACCTGATGTCTTCTCTTGTACGGCGCTCTGTATATGTGAGCGCCGCACCAGAGATGACATCACTTCCTCCTGCTTCCTCTGCCTGACACAGACAGAGGGGGCATTTCCATTCACCGGGAGCGATCGCGAGGGGGTGGCCGGAAACGAATGGCTGCCCCCTCATCCCGGAAGGCTCCCAGACACTTAGCCACCGCTCACTGTATAGGAGGGGGGTCCGATTGGACCCCCCAACTATACAAAGGCAATCACGTATGCTCTACGTGATTGTGCCTGTCGGTGCCATTCTGCCGACGTATATATACAGTGAGCGGTCGTTAAGTGGTTAAAGGGGTTGTAAAGTCACAAGTTTTTTTTTTATGTTAATGCATTCTATGCATTAAAATAAAAAGCGTTCTGTGTGCAGCAGCCCCCCAGCACCCCCTAATACTTACCTGAATTTCATCTCTCTCCAGCGATGTCCATGAGTCTCTCGGTCAACTGAGACTCTCCCTCCTGATTGGCTGAGACATAGCAGTGCCCCATTGGCTCCCGCAGCTAGCAATCAAAGCCTGTTAGCCAATCAGGAGAGAGAGGAGTGGAGCCGAACGGCAGCTCAGTGTCTGAATGGACACAGGGAGATGCAGCTTGGCTCAGGTGCCCACATGGCGAGCTGCTTGCTGTGGGGGTACTGGACAGGAGGGAGGGGACAGGAGCAGCGAAGAGGGACCTGAGAAAAAGAGGATCTGGGCTGCTCTGTACAAATCCACTGCAATAGAGCAGGTAAGTATAACATGTTTGTTATTTAAAAAAAAATAAAACATTTACAATCACTTTAACGGGGGCACAGACAGCAATAAAAACTGACAAGCGTTCTAATCCCTCGCCACGCGAACCAAAAATAAAAATAAAATATTGCCTTTAGTTACACTTTAAAGCTTGATGAAGCAGGGCTAATACTTCTCTCAGAAGAGGATTTGGTTTAACATAGGATCTCTGCAGTATTTGTGGAACTGGCCCGGTTATGGTCCGTACAAGCATGGAGATTGTTAAATACATATTATTGATAGTTTTTTGTATTCTACATTAAGTTTACTGGAACTTTTAATTCTGTTTTACAACATCTTGCCTTGAAACATTACACTTGCCTGTAATGGTGCACAAAACAGTATGAAATTTAAAACCCATACAGTTTAATGTGTTTTCTGCTTTCGTTTTTTTCTAAACATAACTTTTGATCTAATTGAAGAATAAAAGGAACATTCTTTCTAGTTTGTTGGTTACTCATCCTTAATTAAAAAATGGATGGTTGATTTCTCATTATTTATCTTTCTAAGCCAACTCTAAACATCTATTTATACGCACGCGAAACAGAGTCAATTATACAGAGCAGACGGATAAAGTAAGAACAGAAAGCCACCACTTAATCCCCCAAGCAGAGCATAGCTTTTTAAAGACTAGTGAAATGGAGTTTGATCAAAGTAGAAAATGCACAACAATGCATTGTAATCCTTTGTCACGCCGGTTCTGGTTGTCTTTCATTCTTGTACAATATGTTTTAATGGTTTTACAGATCTCTTTCTTGGTAATTGTCTGAAACCTTGATTTTATAGAATCAGTCAGAAAACATTCACTTTTGCCTTTGTATTCTTGTGTCTGTGGTTTATGGTAAACAGCACGTCCATATAGAACACACATATTTTTAGCCATAAACTATTTTAGGCTTCATTGCTCCTGTGCCGTTGTGAAGGTGAATGAATAGGGTTAATTTAGCAAACATTATTGAGAATGCAGTTACTTTTTTAGCTGTGGGGAAAAAAAGATATGGAAAACTAGCACAACTATTTTTAAATACATTCATTCGTGAATAAATAAATCAGAAAAACAGAGCAAAATACATGAAATCGACATAGAGGAAATTGTGGGTCCAGACATCACACAGAATAACAAGATATTAGCAATGCATCTGATTAAACAATGCATTCCCATACATCGGGGTTCTCCTCAAAATCCCTCAATTAAAGAAGGTTTAAAATAATCCATAAAGTTGCTGAAATGGAAGAACTGATCTACATCTCACTTAACACTCCTGCAAAATTCGGTGCTAAATGGGCATGCTGGAGACACTTTCAAACAACTTCAGAATACTCCCACTTTTATATAACCAACCCACACGAAGAAGAGAAAAAAAGAAAAATAAAGACCCTACCAGGTAATATGGCCTTAAAATATGATTTTTCCATTGCCCGAACTTCTACTCATTACTCCCTACCACTTTTAGGGCTGTCCCTCTCTAATGTTCTCATTGACTCTTATTAGAGCCAACTACATCCAACCAGCCACTGAGGAGGGAAGTCAGAGACAGCTTCCACCCCCTACCCCTACTTCCCCCACCCCCTTCTCCCGCTTTCCCCTCTCTTCTTTTTACCCTCTCCCGCCCCTTTATATTTTCCCCTTTTTTATTTCCTTGTCCATCTATACCCCCACCTCCCCCCACCAGTTATACCTCAAAGCCACTTTGCATACACCACATATAATCCTCTCATTAAGCTTTATATGTATTAAACACACTACCAATCCCTCCTACCTGCTAGCCCTAGCTTCCCTATTAGACGCGACTAGGACTCCCCATCTTACAAAAAATACTCAACATAGCCTGTCATTATCTGACCAAATAATGCGGAAATCTAAAAAGGACTCTAAAGGCTTAACTCATGAACCGCCCTACAGTTGAGCATTACGTATCTTGATGTATGACCTGGGATCAGACCCATTTCTTTAAGGTCTATGCAAAATTTACAATCTTACATTTGCTATCTTACTTTGTACCCTTTATTTTACTGTACAACTAATGCTCAAGCTTTTTGTATGTTACTCTTACACACAAATATATATATATTTTTTTTTTAAACAAACAAAAAACAAGATAATAAATCACATTTATTTAAACAATATGCGATCAATAAATGTAGAAGAAGGAACACACTGATCCCCAGCCCATAAAATAAGAACAATGTTGAAAAAGAGTTAAGCCTGCCATGTTCAAACTACTCTGTTTTTCTAAAATGGTTGATCCAAAAAAAAGCAAAGCAAAACGCTCACTTGCAAAACAGTCCAGTGCTGGAATGCCAAAGCTGATATCTTTTAGCACAGTGTCTTCGACACAAAGTAACCTGCAGGAGTTATGATGACAGGGAAGGAAACACAGGATAGATGACAACAGCCCATCTATGGTGTCCCCTACAAATATTGAATAACATGCCTGGTATTAGTAATGCAAAGTTCAGGGTCACCAAAGTATATACTCAAAGTGGTACCTTCATAATTTGCTCCACCAGCTTTCAAACACTCTCCTTCTTTATGTAAATATGTACATTTTGACTTTTTTTTTGTCAAAAGTCATCAGCTGAGCCCCTCATCTCCATCTTTTGCCTCTCCACCTAGCCACTTATGTATGTAGATAGCAGTGACACGTGAATAAAAGTGAAGAGACGTGGGCTGTGATTGATAGCAAGATGGCAGCACCCAGTAAGGGAAAACCTGGGTCTCTTGAGACAGACCAGGGCAAGGGTTTCATTCACTGATTTTGCACTTGTGAGCAGTGATGAATTTGAGCCCAAACCTGCCTGGGATGTCCCAGGATGAGTTATACAAATATCAAAATGCCTTGATAGGTAGATAACAGTCTAGAGGAGTGGGCATTCCTAGTCAGGCTGCACTTGCACGTAGAGGCTTTAGGTAGGCCTCTATATGAGCCTTCATGATTGAAAGAACTGAAATTCAGTGAATGAAAGGGGATGTCCTCCAGCCAGAAAATCAGGCATGCTGTATCTGACTCTCTATAGCTTCTAATGCATACTGTGAGAAGCTCACAGTATGCAGTGAAATCAAAATAAGCATTTTTACTACAGGAGAAAGGCATGTACTGCAGAAGACTAAAGGTAAGGTCTGGAGTTTAGCTTTAAAGCAATTCTAAAGTCAGAAGGTTTTTTATCCTAATGCATTCCTTCTGTGTACAACAGCCCCCCCCTCAAACGTACCTGAGCCCCATCTCGATCCAGCAATGTTGACCAAGAGTCTCTCTGTTTAGGATACTCCCTCCTCATTGGCTGAGACAGCAGTGGGGCGTCATTGGCTCCTTATGCTGTTAAGCAAAGTCAGTGAGCAAATAAAGAGAAAGAGGGGGCTGGGCCAAGCCACAGCTCCATGTCTGAATGGACACACAGAGCAGCAGTTCGGCTCGGGTGCCCCCATCACAAGCTGCTTGCTGTGGGGGCATTTGGCAAGAGGGAGGGGCCAGGACTTCTGGCAGGGGACCAGAGAATAGGAGAATCTGGGCTGCTCTGTGCAAAACCACTTCACAGAGCAGGTAAGCATAACATGTGATGTTTGTTATTTTGAAACAAAAAAAAACCAAGACTTTAATATCACTTTGACAACTTCAATACAGGGCACATTCACCCCCTTCCTGCCCAGGCCTATTTTCAGCTTTCATCACTGTCGCCCTTTGAATCACAATTGCGCGGTCATGCAACACTGTACCCAAATTAATTTTTTATCATTTTCTTCTCACAAATAGGGCTTTCTTTTGGTGGTATTTAATCGTCGCTGGGTTTTTTATTTAAAAAAAAAAAAAAATTAAAAAAAAAAAAAAGGTTTTCTTAGCTTGTCAGAAAATTGGGTAAATAAGTAATTTTTCTCCTTTACTGATTTGCACTGATGATGCTGCACTGATGGGCACTGATGAGTCAGCACTGATGGGCACTGATGAGGCGGCACTGAAGGGCACTGATGAGGTGGCACTGATGAGGAAGCACTAATATGCAGCACCGGTGGGCACTGATAGGTGACAATGGTATACAGCACTGATTGGTGGCACTGATGAGCACTGATAGGTGGCACTGGTGACCAATGATGGGTGGCACTGGGCTCCGTCATATGACGTTGTCCCAAAACAAGAGCCCCACCGCTCCACAGTCATTTTACTATACGGCAGGCAGGAAGTGGTTAAGCAACGTAAAAATATACACAACTGCTTATGATTGTTGTTTCTCAAGCCTTACTCATTCAGGTTTGCCAATCTAACCTTCTGGAACAAGATATGTGCACATTCTGACATGAAAAAAAATACGTGCTCTCTTTCTACTACATTTTCTCTTGGAGACCTGAAGCCACCACAGTGAAATCTAATGCAGGGATGTTAGTGTCTTGCTTATCAGATACTAAGGTATAATTAGTCCACAGGGAACAATAAATGGTTATCTAAAATAGGAACTACAGCGCAGATTCATTAGGATCTTTCCAGATGGACATATTTGAACAGATTTGTGTTACTGTTTTATTTCTGAGCTCTAATCCTCTATGGGTAAACTTCATTTTAGTAACCATTTGAGAAAGGGATTATAATAGTGTAAGGTGTCCTGTAATGGTATTATTTTCTTCAAAACATTCTTTTAATTAGTGTCCAGCGTACATTTCTTTCAGTAGAAAAGTACAGTATGGTAAAAAGCTAAATGTGGTTTGTAATATATTGTCTGTACCAGGACGCAGTGCCCCAAAGAGCTCATTAGTGCCAATATTATAGATGAACATATAGAGCTTTATTTTCAGCATATTCACACACTAAGGGCTGAATTACATTATACACTTTAGTAATTGCATGAATTAATATTTGTGCATTTGCGATGCATTTGTAATTTTTGGGGGTGTACTTTTTAAGACCCAATTCAACTGATTTGGATTACAAACTACATTGGAGGTTGAAAACTGTATATGGGAGCTGCGATGCGCCCCAGGGCCCCTCCCTCTCCTCCCCTTCCACTCATTGTTCATGAGGGTGTGGGCGGATGCCCCTTCGCGCATCGATGCCACGTTCCTTACGTTGTGCGTGTGATGTCAGTTCCTGGCGTCATTGCACTGACGTTTAGTTGCAACATCATGTGTCCGTACAGAGGTTACTTCGCGCCGGTACTGAGTGATCACTCAGTGCAGGTGGGATCTTCCTCCCTCATTGGCTCACTAGCGTGGCGTTGGCGGCATATATGTATATCCCCTCTTTGGAGCGAGCTGTCTACACGGCTTGTCTCCTCTTGAGATGATCGCACACCAACTACATCCATCTGCTGGTGATGCCTTATTGCGACCTGGGGCGAGTCTTTTTCTTGGTTTAGATCCCTTATTGGTGGTTTCTTTTTATTCTCCCTGCTCATTTATGCATTTTTCTTCCACATTTCCTTTTTTTTAATACCTTAATTTATCTAATATTTCATTCACACACACCCACACATTTGCTAACCACCTATAGACATAGGTTATTTGACACTCCCCACACTATTCCTACTCAGGCTACTACTGTCCATTGAAGTATTCTGGGTTCACTATTAATTATCATTATCTACTAAATATTATTGTTATAATCCTATACATACTCAATATTTTGTTCCCAGATACCCCCATTTCAAGATATACACACAATTTTTGCTATATGGAGACTTTTGATACAATTTGCACTTTCCGATTCTGCCCACAGTCACAACCTTACTATATGCCGCCTCAGCTCCCGTGGAGGGGTCATGTTCCCAGCCCACCTTGCGCCAGCTGCCACGCACTGCACTCGCTGTCCGAATTGGTCAGTGTGGTTGGTTAACCTTCTATGCACACGAATATTCAATTACCTTGATACCCTATAGTATGGTTCATTAAAACTCTATATATATTCCTTAGGAATACCTGTCGCATCTAATCCTGATGAGTGGACACATCCACGAAACACGTCAAGCTCTGTCTGATGCTACAACTACATCTCATATGGAACCATACCTATTTACTATTATTTACTATATTCAATGATGCTATCTATGTGTTATCAAGCAGATGTATCCATATCATGTGGGTGCATAGGTCGGCACCAGGCATGCTGCCGCTGGCATTTATTATGCCATATTTTCTTTAGATATTTACTACTACACTATAATTATGTGCAGCTATATATGTACCGATTTTCATCGTGTTCATGTCTTGTACACGGCTCATGTGTATATATATATATGGAATATATTTTTAATGTCTTCTGATCAATTATAATTAATAAATATTTTGTATTCAAATATACCTCCACTATTCAATTGCTTCATTTAAAGTCCCAACTTCCTTCTAGGTTATACCGATTACCGGGATGGAGGCACTTAATTGTGCTTCATATAAAGTCCCAAACTCCCCTTTCTCATTGAAAACTGTATATGATTTTTCTGTGTTAAGCTCAGCATTCTAGTATGAATTTTAGTAGGGAAAATACTATATACAGTACTTGGAAGACATAGTGGGCTATCACTGTTGAAGTACACCTGCTGTAGTGGGCTGTCATTGCTCATCTGATGAACATATTAACTCCCTTGCTGTGATGTTGGCACTTTGACTTCAGTGCTTTCTGAAGCCACTGACCCAGAACAATGATATACTTTATATAGGTAATTTTGACATTTCCTTGACTTACCCTTAATGCATCCTTGTGCTGGTTCAGTGACTCAAACATATTGAAGGCAGATATGGCCAGACAGCTAGAATTTTTAAATGGGGGCTAGAGACCTACACCGGTCCTAATCCTATCCTATCTAACAGCACTTGTACTTATAGGCAGTTGTAAGCCCCGTATTGCGCCCTCTCCTATGTCACATCTCATGAGAAATCCCTAGATAGTAGCTGTAAAACTCTTGTGTAAAAATGAATTCTTACCCATGTAACCCTGTTTTTTTTTTATGGCCCTCTCCTGCCAGTTTATATCCACTTTATCATCACAGCACCTGGCTTAACCATTTCTGAGCCTTTGCATATATGGGATCTAGGAGACTTTCCTAATTTCTCTCTAGTACAGTTCCTCCACTCAGAAGGGCTTTGGGCTTTGAAAGTGCAAACGCCTTCTAAGAGCACCCTGTCCCTAGGCAGTTCATTTACTTCAATCCTTGTTATAATGTTTGTCAAGTCAGTAGGTATTTTCTCAAACACTTTTATGATAAAGTGCCATACCCAAATCATAGGCTCCTACATCTTCTTCTGAATGTTTCTGGACCAGGTTGAACTTCTACAACACACATCTTCTACTGAAGAAAACATAGGGTTCTATTGTGATTCCGTTTAGGTCTAGTTGAAAAAAAAAAGCTTTTTTACTTACCCCATCTTCCACTCATCCGGCAGATGGCTTTCCTCCAAGCCCTGGTGGTGAACTGATGCTCTGCGTCCTCCCATCCAATTCAGGGCTTGATGACAGCAGGATCTTGGACCACTGGGGCATGGGAGAGAAGATGTTGTGGGAATCAGTCTAGCAGCACAGAGAATCAGATAAGTAAATCTACTTTTCCATGCTGCAATCATACAACCAGTAAATATAAATCTGCACCCCATGAAGTCATTAAATCAAGATAGAATACATATATGTGAAAATATGTTGTTTTTTTATTACAATTAATATTGAAAATGCACCATACATAAATAATAAAAACATTGTATATATGAGAAATTCCCCCATGATAATGGTCATGAGTAGTCTACGTGTTATGCAGATGTTCCACTTCTTCAGGACTCAGAATATATTCTTAGAACAAGTATTTGATACACTGCCGATTTTGCAGGTTTTCCTACTTACAAAGCATGTAGAGGTCTGTATTTTTTTATCATAGGTACTCTTCAACTCTGAGAGACGGAATCTACAACAAACATCCAGAAAATCACATTGTATGATTTTTAAATTAGTTTGCATTTTGTTGCATGACATAAGTATTTGATCACCTACCAACCAGTAAGAATTCTGGCTCTCACAGACCTGTTATTTTTTCTTTAAGAAGCCCTCCCGTCCTCCACTCATTACCTGTATTAACTGCACCTGTTTGAACTTGTTACCTGTATAAAAGACACCTGTCCACACACTCAGTCAACCAGACTCCAACTTCTCTACAATGGCCAAGACCAGAGAACTGTGTAAGGACATCAGGGATAAAATTGTAGACCTGCATAAGGCTGGGATGGTCTACAGGACAATAGGCAAGCAGCTTGGTGAGAAGGCAACAACTGTTGGCGCAATTATTAGAAAATGGAAGAAGTTCAAGATGACAGTCAATCTCTCTCGGTCTGGGGCTCCATGCAGGATCTCACCTCGTGAGGCATCAATGATCATGAGGAAGGTGAGGGATCAGCACAGAACTACACGGCACGACCTGGTCAATGACCTGAAGAGAGCTGGGACCACAGTCTCAAAGAAAACCATTAGTAACACACTACGCCATCATGGATTAAAATCCTGCAGCGCACGCAAGGTCCCCCTGCTCAAGCCAGCGCATGTCCAGGCCCGTCTGAAGTTTGCCAATGACCATCTGGATGATCCAGAGGAGGAATGGGAGAAGGTCATGTGGTCTGATGGGACAAAAATAGAGCTTTTTGGTCTAAATTCCACTCGCCGTGTTTGGAGGAAGAAAAAGGATGAGTACAACCCCAAGAAAACCATCCCAACCATGAAGCATGGAGGTGGAAACATCATTCTTTGGGGATACTTTTCTGCAAAGGGGACAGGACGACTGCATCATATTAAGGGGAGGATGGATGGGGCCATGTATTGAAAGATCTTGGCCAACAACCTCTTTCCCTCAGTAAGAGCATTGAAGATGGGTCATGGCTGGGTCTTCCAGCATGACAACGACCCGAAACACACAGCCAGGACAACTAAGGAGAGGCTCCGTAAGAAGCATCTCAAGGTCCTGTAGTGGCCTAGCCAGTCTCCAGACCTGAACCCAATAGAAAATCTTTGGAAGGAGCGGAAAGTCCGTATTGCCCAGCGACAGCCCCGAAACCTGAAGGATCTGGAGAAACTCTGTATGGAGGAGTGGGCCAAAATCCCTGCTGCAGTGTGTGCAAACCTGGTCAAGAACTACAGGAAACGTATGATCTCTGTAATTGCAAACAAATATTAAGTTCTGCTTTTCTGATGTATCAAATACTTATGTCATGCAATAAAATGCAAATTAATGGCTTAGAAATCATACAATGTGATTTTCTGCATTTTTGTTTTAGATTCCGTCTCTCACAGTTGAAGAGTACCTATGATAAAAATGACAGACCTCTACATGCTTTGTAAGTAGGAAAACCTGCAAAATCGGCAGTGTATCAAATACTTGTTCTCCCCACTGTATATACAATGGGGCAAAAAAGTATTTAGTCAGCCACCAATTGTGCAAGTTCTCCCACTTAAAAGGATGAGAGAGGCCTGTAATTGTCATCATAGGTATACCTCAACTATGAGAGACAAAATGTGGAAACAAATCCAGACAATCACAGTCTGATTTGGAAAGAATTTATTTGCAAATTATGGTGGAAAATAAGTATTTGGTCAATATCAAAAGTTCATCTCAATACTTTGTTATATATCCTTTGTTGGCAATGACAGAGGTCAAACGTTTTCTGTAAGTCTTCACAAGGTTGTCACACACTGTTGCTGGTTTGTTGGTCCATTCCTCCATGCAGATCTCCTCTAGAGCAGTGATGTTTTGGGGTTGTCGCTGGGCAACACAGACTTTCAACTCCCTCCAAAGGTTTTCTATGGGGTTGAGATCTGGAGACTGGCTAGGCCACTCCAGGACCTTGAAATGTTTCTTTTTACGAAGCCAGTCCTTCGTTGCCCGGGCGGTGTGTTTGGGATAATTGTCATGCTGAAGACCAAGCCACGTTTCATCTTCAGTGTCCTTGCTGATGGGAGGAGGTTTGCACTCAAAATCTCACGATACATGGCCCCATTCATTCTTTCATGTACATGGATCAGTACATAACAACCAGACCAGATCTAAAACAAAATCACATAACATCTAGAAAACAAAATAACTAAACAAAAGCACAAAATACAAAAACCCAAATTGCTAATAATGTACAAACAAAGGCACCAAGCAAAACCAAGACCACTACTGTTCCATGTCCCCTAGAACTAAATATTTGCGTGTTTTTGATGCATTCTGTTGCACCCCCCTCTTTTTTCTTCACCTTAAAAAAGATGTGCATTTCTTTGCATTTTTGGTGCATTTAGGTGTTTTTTGTGCATTTCACCATGTTCCAGTACAGTTCAGTGCAGAAAAAATGCTGCATGTTCTACTTTTTTTTTTCTGGAACTAGAGTGCAATGGAACTGACCGCACTGATATGAACTATGCCTTTGGAAACCACATAACCTACTATCCATGCGTTTTTGATGCAGGAAAAAAAAAACTCACTGGACTACATCTTTTCTCCCCACATCACAGCCCTATCATGGCATTCTGGAGCTTACTAAACATAGTTTGGAAACTCCTGAACACAGCATTTTGAAAGAGGCCTGGCAAAATGTCCAAACACAAATTTTAAAGTAGGACTTGGGAAACACATCCCTACACCTACTTTAACTTTTATCTGCTTAATCCCTTCATTCCTTATAGGCTAGTATTCTTTATGTTTTCTATTGGTTGACCTAAAAGAAATGTCCCAAACAGCTGTGAAAGAATTAATATAATCAGCAATGATCTTACAACAAACTCTTTGTACAGATAATGTGAAATGGGATGGCAAGAAGAATGGCGAGGCTCTTTTTGAAGGACAACTGTACTTTTACCCTAAAATCCCATCCTCCAAAACCTCCTGGTATCTGCACTAAAAGCCCCTATCCCAGATTCTTACTTAACCCTGTAACAGAACCACATCCTGCTGCATAGTTTACTCCACCTCAGTCCAAAGTTCTCCTTGACACTGGCCGAGCCTACACATAAGTGCTCATATATGGGGCTGTTCAGGGAAGCAGCTCCAGGGTCCGAGATGGCCCCATAGAGGTTACTGAAATCATCTATCTATCTATCTATGTAGAATAAAACCTAAGACTCATTTTTACATTATTAAGGCTGTAAAATCTTAATTGAACTAATTTCAGATGTATTGGAATAATTGCTTTAAATAACTGTCTGTCATATTACCTATTACCTAGAATAATTATTTCTAATAACTTGGTGTGCTATGTTAATTGCTTTTTAGTGCATATTAGGTATATTTCCAATTTTACCTTTTAAAAAAAGAACACATAAAATTGCCATGGAAAGCAATTACCTGCTTTCTATGCCCTGGGAGAGCAGCTAATGTATAGTCCGATATTCATTGCGGTGTATATATAAAAAGATTTGCAGAGCTATTCATTCTGTGAAAATGAGTACATTTTGTTCTGTGCGAATGGGGGCTAGGCTATTTTGTTTCCAAGTTGAATGATATTCATTCCTACAGTATAGCGTTAATCAGGAGATTACCACAGTATGGACACTAGATGGTGTTGATGATCATAGGAAATAAATACAGTACTTTTTTACTGTGATCGTCATCTAGTGTCCCTAATGCTGTATTTTCCTAAACCGCTATTTTTTATGAATGAATAACATTTAACCTGAAGAGAAAATGGCATAGGAACATTTGATTTTGCCCCTATTTGCAAAAAAAATAAATTACATGAAGTTTCAGAAGATGAATAGCTTTGTGAACATTTACCTTTTAAATCAGAAGCCCCCTTACAGATCAGAGTCCCCCAATTCATGTAAAAAATTCCCCCTTCACATCATTAAAATATGGGAGGTTTCCCCCATGGAGGGGGTTTCGTGGCAGCAGGGATTAAATAATGTTCAAACTGTAATAGTTAAAACTGGATTCTTTATTAATAATGAACATGAATTGTGCTAATGACAGTTAACCACTTAAGCCCCGGACCATTATGCAGGTTAAGGACCAGAGGTGTTTTCAGAATTTGGCACTGCGCTGCTTTAACTGGGAATTGTGCGGACATGCAATGTTGTACCCAAACAAAATTTGCGTCCTTTTCTTCCCACAAATAGAGCTTTCTTTTAATGGTATTTGATTGCCTCTGAGATTTTTTAATTTTTTTGCGATATAAATGGAAAAAGACTGAAAATTTTGAAAAAAAATGATATTTTCTACTTTTTGTTATAAGAAAAATCGAATAAACTAAATTTTAGTCATACATTTAGGTCAAAATGTATTCAGCCACGTGTCTTTAGTAAAAAAAATGTCAATAAGCGTATATTTATTGGTATGCGCAAAAGTTATAGCGTCTTCAAACTAGGGTACATTTTCTGAAATTTACACAGCTTTTAATTTATGACTGCCTATCTAATTTCTTGAGGTGCTAAAATGGCAGAGCAGTACAAAACCCCCCCAAATGACCCCATTTTTGAAAGAAGACACCCCAAGGAAATTGCTGAGAGGCATGTTGAGCCCATTGAATATTTTTTTTGTCTCAAGTGATTGAATAATGACTAAAAAAAAAAAAAAAAATTACAAAAAGTTGTCACTAAATGATATATTGCTCACACATGCCATGGTTATATGAGGAATTGCACCCCCCAAAATAAATTTTTCTGCTTCTCTTGAGTACGGGGATACCACATGTGTGGGACTTTTTAGGAGCCTAGCCACGTACGGGACCCCGAAAACCAAGCACCGCCTTGAGGATTTCTAAGGGCACAAATTTTTGATTTCACTCCTCACTACCTATCACAGTTTCGAAGGCCATAAAATGCCAAAATAGCACAAAACCCCCCCAAATGACCCCATTTTGGAAAGTAGACACCCCAAGCTATTTGCTGAGAGGCATGGTGAGTATTTTACAGCTCTCATTTGTTTTTGAAAATGAAGAAAGCAAAGAATTTTTTTTTTCAATTTTCAAAACTTTGTGACAAAAATCGAGATCTGCAAAATACTCACCATACCTCTCAGCAAATAGCTTTGGGTGTCTACTTTCCAAAATGGGGTCATTTGGGGGGGGGGTTTGTGCCATCTGGGCATTCCATGGCCTCCGAAACTGTGATAGGCAGTGAGAAGTGAAATCAAAAATTTATACCCTTAGAAAGCCTGAAGGCGGTGTTGGTTTTTGGGGTCCCGTAGGCGGCTAGGCTCCCAAAAAGTCTCACACATGTGGTATCCCCGTACTCAGGAGAAGCAACAGAATGTATTTTGGGGTGTAATTCCACATATGCCCATGGCATTTTTGAGCAATATATAATTTAGTGACAACTTTGTGCAAAAAAATAAAAAATACATTTTTTAAGTATTTTTTCCGCAACTTGTGTCAACATATAAAATATCCCATGGATTCGACATGCCTCTCAGTATATAGCTTGGGGTGTCTACTTTACTTTCCAAAATGGGGTCATTTGGGGGGGGTTTGAACTGTCCTGGCATTTTATACACAACATTAGGAAGCTTACATCCACTCTTCTAACCACTTGAAGACAAAGCCCTTTCTGACACTTTTTGTTTACATGAAAACATTTATTTTTTTTGCAACAAAATTATGTTGAACCCCCAAACATATATTTTTTTAAAGCAAAGGCCCTACAGATTAAAATGGTGGGTGTTGCATTTTTTTTTTCACACAGTATTTGCGCAGCGATTTTTCAAACGCATTCTTTGGGGAAAAAATACACTTTTTTTAATTTTAATGCACTAAAACACACTATATTGCCCAAATGTTTGATGAAATAAAAAAGATGATCTTAGGCCGAGTACATAGATACCAAACACGACATGCTTTAAAATTTCGCACAAACGCGCAGTGGCGACAAGTCTACATACATTTTTAAAAGCCTTTAAAAGCCTTTACAGGTTACCACGTTAGATTTACAGAGGAAGTCTACTGCTAAAATTACTGCTCTCGATCTGACCTTCGCGGTGATACGTCACATGCATGATGCAATTGCTGTTTACATATGACGCCAGACCGACGCTTGCGTTCGCCATTGCGCAAGAGCAGGGCGGGACAGGGGTGATTTTTTTTATTATTAATTTTGCTTTTTTATTTTATTTTTAAACTGTTCCTTTCATATTTTTATTTTTTTTATCATTTTTATTGTTATCTCAGGGAATGTAAATATCCCCTATGATAGCAATATGTAGTGACAGGTACTCTTTTTTTTTTAAAAACTGGGGTCTATTGGACCCTAGATCTTTCTTCTGCCCTCAAAGCATCTGACCACACCAAGATCGGTGTGATAAAATGCTTTCCCAATTTCCCAATGGCGCTTTTTATATCCGGGGGGGACATTCCCTCCCACTGCTTGTAAAAGCAGTCCAGAGGCTAATTAGCTGCTAGGATTGCTTTTACATGAAAGTCGGCCGCTGGCTGAAAAGAATGATACCAAGATGATACCTAAACCCGCAGGCATCAATCTGGTATAACCAAAGTCCAGCAACATACCAGTACGTTGCTGGTCCTTGTTGGACATGTATTGTAATCTTTTTTTTCATGCAGCCTGTTGGCTGAATGAAAAAAAGAGATTGATCGGTGGGTATGCCCACCATTAGAATACCTCCCTTCATCCACCCACTTCTAATGATGGGCATACATGCACCATTTATATATGCCGAAGCATGGGGGCATCCTCCCGCAAAAGTTATGCCGCACACACATGGTCGGACTTTTTCACGGGCATGCCTCCGTCGGAATTTTGACCGTATGTGCGCGGCATTAGGAGCAAAATCGCTCCTCCACCCCTGCTGCCCCCATGCTTCGGCATATATGCTCTTTTTTTAACTGTGGTGGTGAAATCACCTCCTACAGCACTGGAGTCGCAGGGATCAGGCCTGTCTCTGCAAACGCTGCATTTATGTGTGTTGTGTTTTGGAAGTGAGTGATCGATCGATACTGCACTTGGGTGGCCTGGGCTGGATGGAGGGGCAAAACGCAGGTGCTAGCAGGTATCTGGGCTGATCCCGCTAACACTGCGTTTTTGGGAACCCTAAACTGCTGGGGACACTAGTATAGATCTGATCAGATATTGATCTGTTCAGATACTATACCACTAAGGGGGGTGTATGCTTCACACGTGGGTGTTAGCGTTACTGGCACTAACCTGACGCTGCCTGGGGCGACGCAGACCCTCTCTGATGCTAAAACCTAATTGATATCACCAGCCGGGCGATCAGGGGGTTAAACCTTTATTGGGTTATATACGACGGGTGCCCTGACACTATAAAAAGCAAACTAACTAACCAGCGTCACCCGTAACACTTATATGGTGATCACTGGTGAAAGGGTTAACTAGGGGAAATCAGGGGGTTAAACCTTTATTAGGTAATATATGGGGGTACCTGACGCTATATAAAAACCTGACGGGGAACCTAAATAACAAAATAACTAAATGGCTAACCAGTGTCACCAGTAACACTTATACGGTGATCACTGGTGAAAGGGTTAACTAGGGGCAATTAGGGGGTTAAAACCTTTATTAGGTAATATATGGGGGTACCCGACGCTATAAAAACCTGCGGCAAACCTAAAAAAAATAACTGGCTACCTATCGGCATCACCGACACTAATACAGCGATCAGAAAAACGAACGCTTAGTGACAGTGGTGCTAGGGGGTGAAAGGGTTACCTGGGGGGCGATCAAGGGGTTAAACCTTTATTAGGGGGGGTTAGGGGGCTACACTGGACCTAAAACACTCTGCCCTGACACTTTTACAGTCACAAATGTCACTGATTGAAGTGATCAGTAAATAAATGGTCACTGCAATCAGTGACACTGACTGGGGGGTGATCTGGGGGTGTCTGGGGGGGAGATCGTGTGCCTATGTGTCCTGGTGTCAGTGTGCTGTTTAGTGCACTAACCTGATGTCTTCTCTCAACGGCGCTCGGTATATGTGAGCGCCGCAGGAGAGATGACATCACTTCCTCCTGTAAACATTACACAGGCAGACGTCCAATGGGACCCCCCAACTATACGAAGGCAGGCACGTACAGGTACGTGATTGTGCCTGTCCGTGCCATTCTGCCGACGTATATATACAGTGAGCGGTCGTTAAGTGGTTAAAATATGAGCTCTGGTACAAGGTAATAATACTCCAATACAAAGAGTGCAAACACAAATTTGTACACATTATATATCAAAAATGTTTTTGTATACAATTCCAGAAGAGTTTCGACCCGTACAGGGTCTTCTTCAGAGGATTGGTTTGCTGTAAAGAGATTGCATTTAACAATTCAGACTCTTTACTAGAAACAGTTATGGATACCTGGCATACAGTTTCTAGTAAAGAATCTGAATTGTTAAATACAGTCTTTACAGCAAACCAATCCTCTGAAGAAGACCCTGTTTGTACGAGTCGAAACGCGTCAGTATTTGTATACAAACAAACATTTTTGATATATAATGTTGTGTACAAATTTTGTATTTGAGTATTATTACTTTGTACCAGAGCTCATATTTTAACTGTTAGCACAATTCATGTTCATTGTTAATAAAGAATCCAATTTTAACTATTACAGTTTGAACATTATTTAATCCCTGCTGCCACGAAAACCCCTCCATTGGGGGAAACCTCCCATATTGTACTATTCGGGGTGTGCAGCACCACTCTTTCCCCTACATGTGTCCTTCCCATTCTACCCACTTCACATCAAAAGCCCCCCTTCACATCAGAGTCCCTCTTTCACATCACATCCCCCTTTCAAATCAGAAGCCGCCCTTCAGAGCAGAATCCCCCTTTCACATCAGAAGTCCCTCTTCAACATGGGTACAAGGTGCTTTGGGGATGGGGGGCGCAGTGCCCCCTGCCCCAAAGCACCCACCCCCATGTTGGGGGCATGTGGCTTGGTATGGTCTAGGAGGGAGGGGGCGCTCGCTCGCTCGCCCCCTTTCCTGACCTGCCAGGCTGCGTGCTCGGATAAGGGTCTGGTGTTGATCCTGGGGGAACCCCTACGCCATTTTTTTGGGGGTGTGGAGTTCCCCTTAAGATCCATACCAGACCGAAGGGCCTGGTATCGCTCTTGGGGAGAACCTCACGCAAATTTTTTTCAATTTTCGCGGGTGTTCCCCTTCAAGATTCTCAGCACACGAGTCGCCCCGCAAGTCGGATCATCTTGATCCGACTTCTAGTGCGACCTCTATTCAAATCAATGGTCTCCCATAGGGAACCATTGATTTGGAATAGAGAAAGAGAAAAACGCGGCTGAAGCTAGCGCGGCGAAACGTGCATTGAATTCAATGCAAAACGCGGAAAAAATCGTGTTAAACGCCACTTTTTTCCTGGCGTGTGTACTAGCTTTACAGCCCATTTTTTAAAACGTCCCTGGGCTTGAGGCCTTATAGTTGTGATCAGTGGCGCCGCCCCCCTAATCCATCTGCCTGTCCCTAATGCAGTAAAGCATGGATTTCAATGTTTTTTTGTTTTTTTAAGCACATGATTAGAGCCTATGGCTCTAATTAACTTCAGAAAAGGGTGGGCTCAGGGCGCAGAACACTGCACCCTGAGCCCTCCCACTTGTGTGACATTAGCAAACTAATATTCTGATCGCCTTCGTCCGTTTTCCGCGTGGGGGGGGGGCACTGATTGCCGCCGTCTTGTATTGTATTGTATTCTGGTATTACAGACACACCCATGTGGGATTTTCCCCATTCACCAACCTACAAACATTAACAGGCCAGTCGTTATAATATTCTTTCTGATGAACCCAAGCTCTGTAAAAGTCACCTCGAAAGTAATAACATCTGCAAAATGTGTGTGTGTGTGTGTGTGTGTGTGTGTATATATGTGTGTGTATATATATATATATATATAGTGGCATAGGGTGTTTAGCTCAAGTGGTAAATGCGTTTTTCCAGCGAGTCCACAGCAGTCAGTTATCAGGTTTGAGGGCATGGCAGCCCATTTTTATTAAAAGGAACCAAATAAAAGTTCATGCATTGGATTTCCCACACAGGGGTTCTTCTCCAGTAAACTCACACACAAAAGAAAATGCCAAGTCTCCTGGCTCCTAGGCTTACTTTGCCTTGCAGTTTCCTGCTAAACCAGCCTACTCCTGGTCTCAACAGGATTCTCCAGCCCCTGGGTTAGCTCACTGTCTCCCAGACTTCAGGACTTTCCTCAGCCCCCCTTGGACTTGCTAGTCGCCTCAGCTCTCCCAGCCTCCCAGTCCATCAGGCACGAAGTCCCCCCTCACCAGGGATGTAGTCTCACACAGACAGACAGCTTTCCACACCCAGGTCTGTCTTGATACAGCAGCAGTAACAAGCTGCACACACTCCACCTTCATTCACTCACTGTTCTGACCAGTCCCTCATTATATGGGCTGTGTGCACCTGGGAACACAATCTGCTGGCTGTCTACAAGATCCGGACACAGGGTTGGAGATCCCGTCCCACCCAAGTCTCTGAGGGATCTCCAAACTACAGTGGCCCATTTGAAGATAGCAAAACCCGGAGAAAGCTGCCAGAGCAGATTTCTCCTCTCAAAATAATTGCTCTGTAGCCTTACAGTCATCTGACATGCAAACTCTGTGTCCTTATTCCATCCCTTTTCATAGTGACAGAGCCTCATTCTGTCACAATATATACACAATATATAACGGTCACAAACATCTATAGTGTTGCTTTTTTGAAAATACTAGTGACAATGCAGTTCAGGAAGCTAGCTTTTTAAATAGTTTTCTCTATCTTGTCTTATTGCTCTTATCCCTTGCCCCACTTTTAGTGCTTTGAGTATTATGCAAAATATGTATGTTTTTATATGGAGGTTTGTTGCAGCTTTACTGTATATTTCATATATAATTTTTAGATGATTTACCTTCTATTAGAGGTTTAGGTATATAATTATATTTTATCATGTAAACGACATTTAAGTTCCATCTTTAGATTTTTATCAAATTTGTGTATATGTGTATATATATATATATATATATATATATATATAATATATATATAATATATATATTGTGACAGCAGGAAGGTAAAGTCACCTGGTTGCATCCAGGGGGTAGATATATTTCGCCCAGATTCAGGCTTTACGCCGACTTATACAACTAGGTGGAGAGTTGTATAAGCCCAGCTGAGTCTAGTGGGCTCATGGATGACTCATACCTCTAGGGAGAGTGTGGGGCGTCGTGCAGACAGGGAGTTGATGAGACCAGCTGAAGCTTGTCAGCTCATTTAGGCCTCTATAAGAACTCCCAGCTTCATTAGGTGTTTGCTCATGCCTGGAACCAGACCTGTGTGGACTGTCTAGGGAGAGTGAACCCCTGTGCGGTGAGACAAAGCCTGTGTGGCTATTTGTTTGGACATTTACTAAACCAGGGACTTAGGGACTAGGACAGCACCAGGCTGATCCCAGTTGTTAGTTAGGGAAACCTGCATGTTTAGTCAGAGGTCAAGTTGACCAGGATTTATTTTGTTTATGTTTCTTTTGCTTTGCTGTGTTTTGTCACTGTAAATAGAAAATAAACCGCACCTTTTTGATTTTGAAAACCACAACCTCCGTTTGCTGGGCCTGTTTTTGTGTGGGGAGCCCATCTCGGGGGTCACACACACCCGCTGCCGAGCTAACCCCCTCACAGTTGGTGGAGAATGCGGGCAGTTTTTTTTTAAGCCAGCATGGAGGAGATACTGAAGCAGCTGGCTCTAGCAAATGCCAATCAACAGCAGACAAATGCAGGTTTGCAAAAGAGCCTTGCAGCTCAACAACAGAGCCTTGCAGCCCAGCAGCAAGCTCATCAACAGAGCCTTGCAGCCCAGCAGCAAGCTCATCAACAGAGCCTTGCAGCCCAGCAGCAGACAAACGTAACTTTGCAACAGAGTCTGGAGGCTCAGCAACAAGCCCAGCAGCAATCTGAGGCCCGCTTCATAGACCTGTTGCAGAAGCAAGAGCAGAGACTACAACAACAGATGGAAGCAGTAATGCAGCAACGTCCGCAGACCAGTGAGGAAAGCCGTCCCACTAATACCGCGTCCTTTGGGGTGAGTCGTTTATTGACAAAAATGACTGGAGAGGATGATCCAGAGGTATTTTTGACCACATTTGAAAGGACCGCTGAAAGAGAAAAGTGGCCTGAGGAGCAGTGGGCTGGACTGGTGGCTCCTCTGTTAACTGGTGAATCGCAGAAAGCTTACTATGACCTAGAGCCTAACCAAGCAAAAGACTATGCGATGCTAAAAGCTGAAATATTGGCAAGGCTGGGTGTCACCCAGGCTGTCCGGGCTCAGCGTGTGCATAACTGGACTTTCCAGCTTGGAAAACCCCCCAGGTCTCAAATGTATGATCTCATTCACCTGAGCAGAAAGTGGCTACAGCCAGAGACTTTGTCCGCACCAAAGATTGTGGAACGTGTTGTAATGGATCGGTTTTTGAGAGCTCTTCCTACTGCCATCCAAAAGTGGGTAAGCCATGGAGACCCAGAGACGGCCGATGGTCTTGTGGATCGTGTGGAGAAATACTTGGCTACAGAGAACCTGACGGCCTCTTCCAGAGACACTCGGACTTTCCACCCTAAGACCAGACCATCCCCAGGGGCGGATAAGAGGATTCCAAGGGGTAAGGGTGGAGAGAGTGAGAGGGTGGGAGCTCTACCCCAAGTTTGGCGAGAACAGCCTGGGAAATCAGCGGCTCAAGAGGCCGCAAGAAGGATCGTTTGCTACCGCTGCCGGCAAGCGGGACATATTGCAGCCAATTGCCTGGTTGTGGAGGAACCCATGCAGTGTGACTTTCTGACCGGCAGACGTCAGTCGCTGTGTGCGACAGTCGCATGCACTGCCATTCGAGGAACTGAGAAACATTTATGCAAAATGTGTGTTAATGGTAGAAATGTTGTGGTATTGCTGGATTCAGGTAGCCTTGTGACCCTGATAAAGGCTGAGTTAGTTAAAACAGAGGTCTCTGGGAATAGCAAGGTAGCTGTTATTTGTGTGCATGGGGACACCCGAGAGTATCCAGTGACTACAGTGTGTTTCGAGACCCCCAAAGGTACCCTCTCTCATCCAGTGGGCTTAGTATCTCAGTTACCGCATGACGCCATTGTGGGAAGGGATTTTCCGAAGTTCTGGGAACTGTGGGATGATCCTGAGCCCCCCACTGGTGCCCCTATGTACCAGGAATGTGATAGCCAGAACTCCCCTGAGAGTGGTGAGGACTCTCCGGAATTTCCCTTATCAGTATTGGCAGGGGAGACTCAAGAAACTGGAGAGGAGCCCACCTCCTCAGACGAAAACCTACCGTCTGTGGAGTTTTCTGATCTTGAGGTTCACAGGGAAAACTTTGCCACAGAACAGTTGAAAGACCCCGCCCTAATAAAGGCACGGGAAAACGTAGTGAAAATAGATGGCGAGTTAGTGAACCCAGATAATACCTGCACTTACCCATACTTCAGCGTAGAGAAGGACCTACTGTATCGGGTGGCAAAAAGGGCAGAAGAAACCGTTGAGCAGCTTGTGGTGCCCAAACCTTACAGGAAGTTGGTGTTGGAGTTGGCCCATGGGCACATTCTTGGAGGTCATCTGGGGACAGAGAAAACCCGAGAGAGGGTATTACAGAGATTCTATTGGCCGGGGGTGATGAAGGACATAGAAAATTATTGTTCCTCCTGCCCTGTGTGTCAGAGGTCGGCCCCGATGCCACATTTCCGTAGCCCGCTGGTCCCTCTACCCATCATTGAGGTCCCGTTTGAGAGGATCGCCATGGATTTGGTAGGTCCTATAATCAAGTCCGCTAGGGGGCACCAGTACATATTAGTTATAATGGACTATGCCACCCGTTATCCAGAAGCGATCCCTCTCCGAAATACCTCGGCCAAAACCATAGCCAAAGAGCTATCTCTTGTGTTTAGCCGGGTGGGTATTTGTAAAGAACTGCTTACGGACCAAGGTACACCCTTTATGTCCCGGGTTATGAAGGAGCTGTGTAAATTGTTCAAAGTGACGCAATTACGTACATCTGTGTATCACCCCCAAACCGATGGGCTGGTTGAAAGATTCAACAAAACCCTAAAACAAATGTTGAAGAAAGTGGTGGATAGAGATGGAAAGGATTGGGACTGTCTACTTCCTTATCTGATGTTTGCTATTAGGGAGGTGCCCCAATCCTCTACGGGATTCTCCCCCTTTGAGTTACTGTATGGGAGACACCCAAGAGGGCTGTTGGATATTGCCAAGGAAACTTGGGAAAGTGAGAGTTCTCCCCACAGGAGTGTGATTGAGCATGTCGCCCTGATGCAAGACCGAATTGCACAGGTAATGCCCATCGTGAAGGAACATTTGGCCCAAGCGCAGTTAGCACAGCAGAGAGTGTACAACCGTGGAGCCAAGACCCGTACCTTTTCCCCGGGGGATAGGATACTGGTACTTGTCCCTACGGTTGAAAGTAAATTCCTTGCCAAATGGCAAGGCCCCTACGAGATAATGGGAAAAGTGAGCGAAGTGAATTACAAGGTCAGACAACCAGGAAGGCGAAAGCCCGAACAGATCTATCACGTTAATCTGTTGAAAGCCTGGAGGGATAGAGAGTCCCTAGTCGCAGACACTTGGTCACCAGCTCAAACTGGTTGCGTGATTCCTGAGGTTGGAATAGCAGCCACCTTGTCACAACCCCAACAACAGGAGGTTAAGGAGTTTGTGCTTCGCAACAAGGAGGTATTCTCTGAGCTGCCGGGACAAACATCTGGGGTAGAGCATGACATCATTACCCCGCCCGGTGAAAGGGTGAAGTTAAAACCCTATCGGATCCCAGAGGCCCGACGGGAGGCAATACGGGAGGAAGTACAGAAAATGCTGAACTTAGGGGTGATAGAGGAGTCCCAAAGTGATTGGTCTAGTCCCATTGTGTTGGTGCCTAAACCGGATGGGAGCTGGCGATTTTGTAACGATTTTCGTCAGTTGAACAAAGTTACAAAATTTGACACCTACCCCATGCCACGTATAGATGAGTTGATCAACCGGCTGGGAACAGCCCGATACATGACGACTCTTGACCTCACAAAAGGGTATTGGCAAATCCCCCTGGCCAAGTCGGCCAAAGAGAAAACCGCATTTGTAACCCCAGACGGGGCGTTCCAATATAAAAGAATGCCGTTCGGGTTACAGAATGCGCCGGCCACATTCCAGCGGAAAATGGACCAGATGCTGAGGCCCCATCGGAAGTATGCTGCGGCTTACCTGGATGACGTAATTGTCCATAGCACAGATTGGGCCTCACATCTGCCAAAAGTGCAAGCAGTCCTGGACTCTGTTCGGGAAGCGGGGTTTACGGCTAACCCCAAGAAGTGTACCATTGGGCAGGAGGAGGCCAAATATCTTGGGTACACCATTGGGAGGGGAGTAATAAAACCCCAACTCAACAAAGTCGAGGCCATCCAGAGTTGGCCACGTCCCAACAGCAAGAAGCAGGTACGAGCCTTTCTGGGAATCGCTGGGTATTATCGGCGATTCATTCCCCACTTTGCTTCTAAGGCTGTGCCCCTAACCAACCTGACGAAGGGGAAAGGGTCGGTCATGATTAAATGGACCCCCGAGGCTGAGGCAGCATTCCAATTCTTGAAACAAGCCTTATGTAGCCAGCCAGTGTTGTACTCACCCGACTTCTCTAAAGACTTTGTCGTACAAAGTGATGCGTCAGATGTGGGGTTAGGAGCAGTATTGTCCCAGGTCTGGAACGGGGAAGAGCACCCAGTCATTTACCTCAGCAGGAAGTTGAAGTCCCATGAGGTAAATTACGCCACCGTTGAAAAGGAGTGTTTAGCGGTGAAGTGGGCTCTAGATTCCCTTCGGTACTACCTGCTAGGTAGGCACTTTGATATGGTTACGGATCACGCTCCGTTAAAGTGGATGGCTCAAAACAAGGAAACAAATAGAGTGAATAGGTGGTTCCTGGCCCTCCAGGAATTCAACTTCACAGTAAAGCATCGCCCTGGCGTTCAAATGGGGAATGTGGATGCTTTGTCTCGAGTACATGAATGCCTGATTGCTGGTGTTCCAACCCCGAGGTTAAAACAAGAGGGGGGGGGGTATGTGACAGCAGGAAGGTAAAGTCACCTGGTTGCATCCAGGGGGGTAGATATATTTCGCCCAGATTCAGGCTTTACGCCGACTTATACAACTAGTTGGAGAGTTGTATAAGCCCAGCTGAGTCTAGTGGGCTCATGGATGACTCATACCTCTAGGGAGAGTGTGGGGCGTCGTGCAGACAGGGAGTTGATGAGACCAGCTGAAGCTTGTCAGCTCATTTAGGCCTCTATAAGAACTCCCAGCTTCATTAGGTGTTTGCTCATGCCTGGAACCAGACCTGTGTGGACTGTCTAGGGAGAGTGAACCAATGTGCGGTGAGACAAAGCCTGTGTGGCTATTTGTTTGGACATTTACTAAACCAGGGACTTAGGGACTAGGACAGCACCAGGCTGATCCCAGTTGTTAGTTAGGGAAACCTGCATGTTTAGTCAGAGGTCAAGTTGACCAGGATTTATTTTGTTTATGTTTCTTTTGCTTTGCTGTGTTTTGTCACTGTAAATAGAAAATAAACCGCACCTTTTTGATTTTGAAAACCACAACCTCCGTTTGCTGGGCCTGTTTTTGTGTGGGGAGCCCATCTCGGGGGTCACACACACCCGCTGCCGAGCTAACCCCCTCACAATATATATATATATGAGAAGTTGGTTGCGCTACTTCTAAACAATAAATCTAGATCTAAATAACGTGCACTAGGTGAATGGTTAACAGAATATAACCAACAACATATGCAATATTTTTAAATGTTTACAATAAACAAGATAATATGTCAAATAGTGCAAAGTTAAATAAATGAATAAATCTCTGTGCAGAAAAAATCCACATAAATGAACAATAAGTCCAAATCCAAAGTGAAACAAAGAAGATGCTTTGAAGATGAAAATTGAAAAGGGTAATTCCACCACCACTGAGGGGATGAAGAGTAGGTCACTTCTTGAAGTACACACCAGAATAAAGTGGGGACCCTTACCAGATGTGGTGGACCTCCTATTAGTAGTGAGGTTGTTGGCGCCTGCAGATATAACCCTCTGCTGGTTATCTGTCCAAGATGCAGGTCCCTCTCGGCTCCTGTCATCTTCCTAACTCTCCACGCTAGTTTAACCATGTAGTATAGAGAGGAACCTTCCCTCTGAAGCAAAGCTAGGATGCTCTCTCAAGCAGGAACGGGGCGTGTGGAGGAAAAAAAACGAGGGCTCCAAATAGTGCGTTATCCTTAAACACTATGTGGTTTATTCATAAAAAGTTTACAAAAAATGTATACAAGGAGTTTAAAAGTTTGCCGGCAATAAAAGTACAAAAAACAGCAAACGCCTGTGCTTCCGGGGTCACGTAGAGTGTGGTGACGACAGTGCATAGCTCCGCCCTGACATGTTTCATCACACGTGATGTTTTCAAAGGGCATATATAATTTCTTATTTATTTATGACAGCCCTGAGGAAGAGGGAGTCTTTTTCCCCAAAAAGCCTTGGCTTGACCCTCTTTTGCTCCTTCCAATGAACGACCACAAAATATACTAATTTTGTTGCATTTCTTGGGTGCTACCTCCTTCCCTTCCTCTTATATTATATATATATATTAAGGAATCTAATAAAAAGTTGGGAAGGAGAAAAGATTGTATATTGATAGGGGATAGTGGTGGTGGGCAAAATGGGTAGGAAAATTATTACTCAGACTCATGTGTAGGGTACAAAAAGTAATAAGGATTAGGTTGTTCAAATAGTAAGGATGTTTTTGCCAAACTTGGTTGGGAGACATTGTTATATCCATGGAGACCATATTCCATATGCATGGAGACCATATTCCATATTTGAATATGCATATTGTATATGTTTGAACATGTGGCACAGCAAGAAAGTAACCATTTTAAAATCCTAAATAATGCTGTGATGTGAGAGAACCCTTCCACGTCAGTTTGCATTTTCCCTCCATAGCACCTGGGTAAACCAGAAGAGAGAGATTGCATAAACGGGAGATAGGGGAATTTGCAGATTGCCCTCTAGTAAAGTGTCCCCACTCATAAGGGCTTTGGGCTTTTCAAGTAGTACCCCCTTCTAAAACATCCTTTTCCAGGCAGTTCATATTCTTTAACCACTTAACGACCGCCCACCGCCGATTTACGTCGGCAGAATGGCACGGACAGGCAGAATCACGTAGATCTACGTGATCGCCTTTGTGCAGTTGGGGGGTCCATCCGGACCCCCCTTCACTGCAGTGAGCGGCCGTTAAGTGTTCGGGAGCGATCAGGCATGAGGGGGGGGGCGCTCGATTCCGCCCCCCCCCTTTGCGATCGCTCCCGGCCAATGAAAATGCTTCCTCCGCCATGTGATGTAAACAAGGCTGGAGGAAGTGATGTCATCTCCCTCGCCGCGGTCTTTTCGTTCCCGGCGCCGAGCAGAGAAGAAGCAGGTTAGTGCACCAACAGTCCACTGACACGTAGGTACACATAGGCACACAAATCACCCCCCAGTCACCCCCAGATCACCCCCCAGGTCACCCCAAAGCCCCCAATCACAGTGTCACTGATTGCAGTGATCATTTATTTTACTGATCACTGCATTTAGTGTCATCTGTGATTGTAAAAAGTTGCAGGGCAGTTAGGATTAGGCCCCTTTAGGTCCAGGGTAGCCCCCTAACCCCCCCTAATAAAGGTTTAACCCCTTGATCACCCCCCAGGTAACCCTTTCACCCCCTAACTTCAGCGTCACTAAGCGATTGTTTTTCCGATCGCTGTATTCGTGTCGCTGGTGTTTTAGATAGGCAGTTATTTTTTTTTAGGTTCGCCGCAGGTTTTTATTAGTGTCAGGTACCCCCATATATTATTTTAACCCCCTGATTGCCCCTAGAGTTAACCCTTTCACCAGTGATCGCCGTATAAGCGTCACTGGTGTCACTGGTTAGCCAGTAAGTTATTTAGTTATTTAGGTTACCCGTCAGGTTTTTATATAGTGTCAGGTACCCCCATATTTAACCTAATAAAGGTTTTAACCCCCTGATTGCCCCTAGTTAACCCTTTCACCAGTGATCACCATATAAAGGTTACGGGTGACGCTGGTTGATTAGTTTGCTTTTTATAGCATCAGGGCACCCGCCGTATATAACCCAATAAAGGTTTAACCCCCCTGATCGCCCGGCGGGTGAGATCAATTAGGTTTTAGTGCCAGAGAGGGTCTGCGTCGCCCCAGGCAGTGTTAGGTTAGTGACAGTAACGCTAACACCCACGCGCAAAGCATACACCCCCCTTAGTGGTATAGTATCTGATCAGATCTGATCAGATCTATACTAGCATCCCCAGCGGTTTAGGGTTCCCAAAAACACAGTGTTAGCGGGATCAGCCCAGATACCTGCTAGCGCCTGCGTTTAGCCCCTCCGCCCAGCCCAGCCCAGCCCAGCCCACCCAAGTGCAGTATCGATCGATCACTGTCACTTACCAAACACAACACACATAACTGCAGCGTTCGCAGTGCTTGGTTTTTGGGGCCCTGTACGCGGCTAGGCTCCCAAAAAGTCCCACACATGTGGTATCCCCGTACTCAGGAAAAGCAGCAGAATGTATTTTGGGGTGCAATTCCACATATAACCATGGCATGTGTGAGCAATATATCATTTAGTGACAACTTTTTGTACCTTTTTTTTTCTTTTTGTCATTATTCAGCCATTTGGGACAAAAAAAAAATATTCAATGGGGTCAACATGCCTCTCAGCAAATAGCTTGGGGTGTCTACTTTCCAAAATGGGGTCATTTGGGGGGGTTTTGTGCCATCTTGGCATTTTATGGCCTTCAAAACTGTGATAGGTAGTGAGGAGTGAAATCAAAAATTTATGCCCTTAGAAACCTTGAAGGCGGTGCTTGGTTTTTGGGGTCCCGTACGCGGCTAGGCTCCCAAAAAGTCCCACACATGTGGTATCCCCGTACTCAGGAGAAGCAGCAGAATGTATTTTGGGGTGTAATTTCACATATGCCCATGGCATGTGTGAGCAATATATCATTTAGTGACAACTTTGTGCAAAAAAAAAAAGTTTGTCATATTCCCGCAACTTGTGGCAAAATATAAAATATTCCATGGACTGAACATGCCTCTCAGTAAATAGCTTGGGGTGTCTACTTTCCAAAATGGGGTCATTTGGGGGGGTTTTGTGCTATTTTGGCATTTTATGGCCTTCGAAACTGTGATGGGTAGTGAGGAGTGAAATCAAAAATTTGCGCCCTTAGAAATCCTGAAGGCGGTGCTTGGTTTCCGGGGTCCCGTACGTGGCTAGGCTCCTAAAAAGTCCTACACATGTGGTATCCCCGTACTCAGGAGAAGCAGCAGAATGTATTTTGGGGTGCAATTCCACATATAACCATAGCATGTGTGAGCAATATATCATTTAGTGACAACTTTTTGTAATTTTTTATTTTTTTTGTCATTATTCAATCACTTGGGACAAAAAAAAAAAATATTCAATGGGCTCAACATGCCTCTCAGCAATTTCCTTGGGGTGTCTACTTTCCAAAATGGGGTCATTTGGGGGGGTTTTGTACTGCCCTGCCATTTTAGCACCTCAAGAAATGAGATAGGCAGTCATAAATTTAAAGCTGTGTAAATTTCAGAAAATGTACCCTAGTTTGTAAACGCTATAACTTTTGCGCAAACCAATAAATATACGCTTATTGACATTTTTTTTACTAAAGACATGTGGCTGAATACATTTTGGCCTAAATGTATGACTAAAATTGAGTTTATTCGATTTTTCTTATAACAAAAAGTAGAAAATATCATTTTTTTTCAAAATTTTCGGTCTTTTTCTGTTTATATCGCAAAAAATAAAAATCGCAGAGGCAATCAAATACCATTAAAAGAAAGCTCTATTTGTGGGAAGAAAAGGACGCAAATTTCATTTGGGTACAACATTGCATGTCCGCACAATTTACAGTTAAAGCAGCGCAGTGCCGAATCCCAAAAACAGGCCTGGTCCTAATGGCCCGAAATGGTCCGGGGCTTAAGTGGTTAATCTTTTAGTGCCAATCCTTAGTTATTTTTCAACAACTCTTTTGCAACACTTTTGTAAATAGATGAGAAGGTGGAAAACCTAAATCTCCAGAAGCACACAACAACCACTGTAGTAACTGTTCACGAAACATGAAGATTTGCAAAAGATAAAAGCAGTTTTTGTTTATGAAAAAATGGCAACTGTTTATGATACACAGTCCTTTTGCAAAGTAAATGTCTTCTATTTAGGGTTTAATATGACCTTATTTAAAGTGTAAGTGTAGCGGTACCCCCGTAGGAGCTGATGGTTTAAATTGTGGGTCTTTGCACGTTACCTTACTGTTCCAAGTGTTCTGCTCAGGGGTTTTCATTGAAGAGTCTATCCATAAGAAACATCTGCACCAACACAAAGTCTCTTTCAAGGGTTTTATTTGAATAAAACGTTCAAACAGAGGGGATAGAGGAATGGGGAAGACTCAGGTATCTTACTGGTCAATCACGGGAACTTCCTAGGTCCAGAGGAGCGACTGTCTTCACGCTGGACTCAGCCACCACCGGATAGGCCCAATCTCACTGGCCTAGCAGCCGGTGCGAAGCTCAATTAATAGAATAGTCCCTGCTAGGGTTGAGCAAACCCGAACTGTAAAGTTTGGGTTCGTACCGGACTTTTGGGTTTTTGGTACCCGGACCCGAACCTGAACAATTTACTGTATGTTAGGGTTCGAGTTTGGTGTTCGGCAATGTAATGCCGCATTTAAAAAATCTGCAGGGCAGCCAATCAACATTCGGTTAACTCGTGTGCCCTTAGAAGCCATCACAGCCATTCCTACTAATGGCATGGCTGTGATTGGCCAGTGCAGCATGTGACCCAGCCTCTATATAAGCTAGAGGCACATAGCACAGCACGTCACTCTGCTTTAGATAGTGTAGGGAAAGGTTGCTGCTGCTGCTTTGAGGGAGAGAATTAGATAGGAGTCCTGATTCAGAATTCAATTTACTCAGCGACCTACCTTGATTTTGTTGTGTGGGTTCATTGCACAATCTTTTTACCCTTCCTTGAGCCCAGTGCCAGAGAAAAGATAACTTTTATCCGCCTGTTAGTTAGGTTGGCATCGACGGGCATTTTATGCAAGCTCAGTGTACCAGCACTGCATATGTTACTGTGAGATAACCCTTTAGATACTGTTGGTCTATTCTGCTATTCTAAAAACACCTGTTTAGGGCAAAAAATAATAATTTAGGGCAAAAAAAATAATTTTGCAGCGTTTTCTGCATATCTGTACCTGTGAGATACACCCTTTAGATACTGTTGCTCTATTCTGCTATTAAAAAAAAACACATTTAGGGGAAAAATCTTAAATTGCGGCCTAGTCTGTATCTGTACGTGTGAGGTACACCCTTTAGATACTGGTGCTCTATTCTGGTATTCAAAAAAAAACACATTTAGGGTAAAAAATAATTATTTTGCAGTGTTTCCTGCATATCTGTACGTGTGAGATACACACTTTAGATACTGTTGTTTTATTCTGCTATTCAAAAAAAATGCAGTGGCGGCTGGGCCTGAGGCGGATAGCAGTTTGGCGCATGTCCTTCCCCCACCGAGGATTGCAGGGCGCTTCAGTTTGCCTCCTGTTGCTGAAGCCCTGTACACACGATCGGATTTCCTATGGATTCTAGTCTGATGGATTTGTCCATCGGATATCCGATGAAACTGTTTTCCATCAGTCTTGCCCACACACCATCAGTCAAAAAACCGACCGTTCCAAGCGTGGTGACGTAAAACACTCCGATGAGCCGAGAAAAATGAAGTTTAATGCTTCTGAGCATGCGTCGACTTGATTCTGAGCATGCGTGGGTTTTTTATCCGATGGACTTGCCCATAGACGATCGGAATTTGCTATTGGTTTTGGATCCATCGGAAAAATTTAAAACATGTTCTATTTTTTAAAACCGATGGAAAAAAGACCGATGGGTCCCATACACGATCGGTTTGTCCGATGAAAAAAATCCATCGGATGGTTTTCATCGGTAAAACCGATCGTGTGTACAGGGCTTAACTCCTCCTACTCCGCTTCCTCATCCTCTACCACCTCCTCATCCGGTCAGCGTAACACCTTCACCACCAACTTCAGCACAGCCAGGGGTAAACGACAGCAGGCAGTTTTAAAACTTTCCTGTTTTGGGGAAAAAACCCCACACCCCACACCGCGCAGGAGTTGTGGAGGGACATGGAACAACAGACCGATGAGTGGTTGGTGGCAGTGAGCCTCAAGCCCGGCCTGGTGGTGTGCGATAATGGGCGAAATCTCGTAGCAGCTCTGGGCCTAGCCGGTTTAACGCACATCCCTTGCCTGGCGCATGTGCTGAATTTGGTGGTGCAGAGGTTCCTTAAAATTAACCCCGATATGCCAGGGCTGCTGCAGAAAGTGCGGACCGTCTGTGCGCACTTTTGGCGTTCTCACCCTGCTGCTGCTTGCCTGTCAGCGCTGCAGCGTAACTTCGGCCTTCCCGCTCACCGCCTCATATGTGACGTGCCCACAAGGTGAAACTCCACCTTGCACATGTTGGCCAGACTGTGGAAGCAGCAGCAGGCGATAGTGGAGTTTCAGCTGCAGCACGCACGCGTGAGTCGCTCTGCGGAACAGCACCGATTCACCAGCAATAACTGGACCTCCATGCGAGACCTGTGTGCCTTGTTGCACTGTTTCGAGTACTCCACCAACATGGCCAGTGACGATGATGCCGTTCTCAGCGTTACTATACTATACCAGTTCTATGCCTACTTGAAAAAACACTTTGGGCGCTGATGGAAGAGGATGTGGCACAGGAGGAGGAGGAAGAGGGATCATTTCCAAGGCTTTCAGGGCAGTCATTCACAAGTGGCTCCGAGGGTGGGTTCCTGCACCAACAAACGCCAGGTACACAATTGTCCAATTGCACAGTTCTAGAGGATGACAAGGTGGAGGATGAGGAGGAGGAGATGGAGGAGGAGGAACCATGTTTACAGCAGGGTGGCTCCCAGAGAAGCTCATGGCCATCACTGGTGTGTGGCTGGGGGGATACAGAGGACACAGACGATACACCTCCCACAGAGGACAGCTTTTCATTGCCTCTGGGCAGCCTGGCACACATGAGCGATTACATGCTGCAGTGTCTCCGCAACGACCGCTGAGTTGCCCACATTCTAACAGGTGCTGATTACTGGGTGACCACGCTGCTGGATCCCCATTACAAGGACAATGTACCGTCCTTAATTCCCTCACTGAAGCGTGATCGTAAGATGCGCAAATACAAGCGCACGCTGGTAGACGCGCTGCTGGTGGCATTCCCACCTGACAGTGGTGGCACAGTGGAAGCACCTCAGAAGGCAGGGTTAGTATGGCCGAAATGTGGAAAAGCTTTTTTAGCACGCCACAACAACCAGCACCACCAGCTGATATGGAACGTCTTAGCAGGAGGCAACATTTCACCAACATGGTGGAGCAGTATGTGTCCACAGGCCTACATGTACTGAATGATGGGTCTGCCCCCTTCAACTTCTGGGTCTCCAAATTGGGCACATGGCCTGAGCTTGCCCTTTACGCCTTAGAGGTGCTGGCCTGCCCTGCAGCCAGTGTATTATCTGAACGTGTATTTAGCACAGCAGGGGGCGTTATCACAGACAAGCGCAGCCGCCTGTCCAGAGCCAATGTGGATAAGCTCACGTTCATTAAAATGAACCAGGCATGGATCCCACAGGACTTGTTTGTACCTTGTGCAGAATAGACATGTATACCGGCCTTACCCAGCCATTGTTGTATTTTTGATCTTTCTCACTCTTTTGGGGTGTACCCTAACTTAAAAAAAACAAAAATTAAAAACAAAAACCAGTGTTGGCTACCTCGTCCCTCCTCCACCGCCGCTTCCACCTACACTGCCACATCCACCGCCACCTCAACCTCCTACTCCATATGGACCTTGTCCATCTAGGTCAAGATTATTATTTTTTATTTTTATGTATAATATGTTATTTTAAGTCATTTCCCTATCCATGCTCTTAACAACATTTTGCTGCAATTTGCAGCCCTCTAGCCCTTTACATTACTTTTTTAGAGCCATTTTAGTCCTCAAAAGTTGGGGTTCCCATTGACTTCAATGGGGTTCGGGGTAAAGTTCGGGTCAAGTTTGGGTCCCGAACTCGAACTTTTTTGCGAAGTTCGGCCGAACCCGTCGAACCCAAACATCCAGGTGTCCTCTCAACTCTAGTCTCTGCCACAGACTTGGTATTGGAATTTGTTCAATAGAATAGTCTCTACCACCGACTTGCGTAACCCCTTAATGGGTTAGCTCCCTCAGAAAGAACACCGCTCTCAGTGCCAGAATCTTTCAGCCACTCTGGCAGCACTGTGAGGTAGATTTTAGGATCCGGGTGCATCCTCCAATTGAGTCCTCAATTGCTCGGTCCCTTCCATCAGGCAAGGCGACACAGGATCACCCCTAGATCAGTAGGCCCCAGCAACTCCTGGGCCTACATCTCAGTTACAAGGCTTCGGGCCAATGTGGCCCCGAGGTGGGAACTGCCAACACATCCCTGAGGCCAGGAGGGCCCTCGGGTGAGGATCGAAGAAGACGACCCTCAATTCTCCTCCTCCCTAATGGCGTCAGTAATTTACCCTCTCCCAGCAAGCACAGCGGGTTCACCACGCCCCCTGGGCTGTTGCTAGGAAAGAGGTACCCAATACGTCCAGCCTGTTGCCTTTCCAACCCTGACCAGCGGTGACAGCGACACCCACCGGTGGGGGAAAATCATGCTACCAACCGAACTGAAACAGTGCCACAATTTTAAATAACAATCTCTCTGGGCTAAACTAATGCCCAGACAACTAAATTTCAACATATAGCGCCCACTCATTGGGAGCAGGGCGCTACATAAGTTTAGCAAAAACTTTATTTATTTTTTGCAGCAGCATTGTAGACATGTTCTGCCCCAGAGATGCAGCAGGAGGTTAGAGGAAATCTACCAAAGTGAGGGGAATTCTCCTCTTAGACAGTTTTCCCTTGAACAGTTGTCCCCATTTTAAGATTTCCCCTTACCTCTTGTCCTGGGGACAACTTTTGTATTTCTACTCGCTTTCTCATTGACAATGGTCACCAGTATAAAATTTACTTTGACATACACTTTACATTTTTAAGTGATTTCTGTAATCCAAAAAAATATATATATATATTTGATAACTTTTAAAAGAACACATATTTAAAGTATCTGTATGAGGAACTTAACATAATGAGTGTAGCCTCTTGCATAATTCCTGTCTGAGCACCCCTGGAAGATAAAGTAGTTGTAAGGGCTAAAGTTTTTTTTTTATACATTAATGCATTCTCTGCATTAGGGTAACAAAACTTTTAGATGCAGATGCCCCCCTGCCTCCATTAAATATTTTCCCGAGCCCTATGCTGGTCCAGCGCTGTTCCCGAGAGGAGCAGTGCTGCTCTCTCTCTTCTTACTCAGTGAACGTAGCAGGAAACCATTGGCCCCTGTTGCTGTCAATCAAATCCAATGATTTGGGGGTGGGGCTCAGCCACACCGTGGGGTTTATTTACCAAAGGCAACTCCACGTTGCACTACTTGGACTGTAGACCTGATAGGGACATGCAAGAAAGAAAAAAAACAGCAGTTGTGCTTGTACATGATTGGTTGATAGAAATCAGCAGAGCCTCCCATCAATTCAGATCTTCCCCTCAGATCTACAGCAACTGCACTTCCAAGTGCATTAGCAGTGCACATGTGGTGCAAAGTGGAATTTGCCTATAGAAAATCAACCCCCATGTGTGTCAATAGATGCACACAGTGTGGCTCAAGCCACTTGCTCGAGGGGGTTACTTGGTGGCAGGAGGAGTCAGGAGCACTGGCCAGAGACCCCAGAAGAGGGGGATCAATTCAGCTTTCAGCGCTGTCGCACTTTGAATGACAACTGCGTTTTCATGCAACACTTTACCCATATGAAATTTGTATCATGTATTTCAAACAAATAGAACATTCTTTTGGTGGTATTTAATAACCACTGGGTTTAAATTTTTGGCTAAACAAACAAAAATATTGAAAAAAAGTTTTTCTTAGTTTCTGTTCTAAAATTTAGCAAAAAAATAAATTTTCACTTCTTTAATGATGGATACTGATGAGACTGCACTGATGGATACTGATGAGACTGCACTGATGGATACTGGTGAAGCTGCACTGATGTACACTGATGAGGCTGCACTGATGGGCATTCGTGGGGCTGTAATGATTTGCACTGATGAGGCTACACTGACGGGCACTGGTGAGGATGTACTGATGCACACCTATGAGGCTGCACTGATGCACACTAATAAGGCTGCACTGATAAGGTGGCACTGATGGGTATTGATGAGGCAGCACTAATGGGCGCTGATAAGCTGCACTGATGGCCACTGATAGGTGGCACTGATGGCATGGCCACTGATAAGCTGCACTGATAGGCACTGATAGGTGGCACTGATGGGCACTGATAAGCTGCACTGATGGCCATTGATAGACTGCACTGATGGGCAATGATTGGCACTGTTGGGGCTGCGCTGATAATCATGGCACTTATCATTGGCACCCAGATTATCTGTGTAAATGTCACCTGTCACACTTGCCGGTTACCGGCTCTCCTTTCCTCACGTTGTAACAGCGACAAGGCCTGTATGGACAATGGTGGATGAGAAATGTAGCGCTAAAAAGGAAAACAGGGAATATGCAATAATCCCAAATCTTACATGCAAATAATATGAGAGCAAATAATAAAAAGCAATCTCTAAAATATGTGAAAATGCATATATATATATATATATATATATATATATATGGTAAAAACACAAAAATAGAAATTCCCAAGATTGAAAAAAATCTTATGGTAGGCTGAGTATACAGTCCACCACAAAAGGATGTTGTTCAGAAGTGGGGTACGGTGACCTTGGCAGCATGTAGGACATCAAAGATAATGTATCCTCCACCCAAGGTGAGAGGTATTTACTCTTAGCAGAACTAGTGGACTTGAATGTCAGCGACAACGAGACGTTCATGCAAGAATGGCCAGATCAACAAACTTACAGGGACGATCCAGGGAATCCAACAAACTCCAAAACATGATCCAGGGTATCATGCAAACAAGCGGAGGGCTGGAACTCGGACGTTTAAGCAACCAGGTTGGAAGGCCACAAAGACTCTCATGAAAGGGAATATGGAAAGGAAAGAGAATACCTCCATATGGTGTAGGTCAAAAAGGTGGCTTTTATTGATAAAACCAACATACATATTAAAAATGAAAACTGTGATCACTGAATAAAAAGCAATGTGGGGAGCTGAAAGCCAAGCCCTACGTGTTTCGTCCAAATGGACTTCAACTGGGGAATATGCTGAAACTGGTGAGTGGAGCACCAGAGTGCTGGTATCAGTTGGGCAGTTGATAATGTACCAAGGTACACCAAGTTCAGATATGAGTCAGGTCAGAGTCAGGTCAGAAACCATGGTAGGTAGCAGGTAAACAGTGAAGCAGCAAATGATAGGCAGAATTGAAGTCAGTAATAATAAGAAGAGGTTGGCAATAGTTAGTCAGAGAAGTATCACATGGATAAACATTTTCAAAAAGAGACCATGAAAAGGTGGTCTCTATATCCCTCTTAGTATAGGACTCTTTTAAAATATAGTCAAAATACAAAAAAACTGCGGGGATGAGAACTAACATTTTCAGAGACTTTTCTAGAAAATTATGTTTAACAGACAATGCTTAATTTTCAAAGCTGGCTGGAGGCTCTTGACGCTAACTAGCGACCGTCAAGCGAATATTGATATTTAAAAAAATAAACCATGGTGTATTTAGACACAATTTATGATATGTTTATGTAACAAGCAGAGTAACAGCCAAATTAGTGAAACACATCAATGGGCACTCTTCTATTTTGGAATCATTACTTCAGCACTTTCCTGTTAATGAAAGATATAACCTTTGATATTTAGCAGACCAGATGTTAATTGATTATGAAATACACTCAGCGGCTTGCATACCACTTGACTGTAACTTGGCACAGCGAAGACAATCCGGCTTTGCTTTCTACAAGCAATTACAGCTCAAGATACTCAGTGTTGTTGCTAGGTTGCATACTTGGTTGTTACGCTGTTTTTTTGCTTTCTAATGTTGATTATGATTATAGGAAACATTTGTCATTATCACAAACACTGCTTCCTTTTATAGAGGTTTTAATGAGTCTTAGATTTGGCACAAGAAGGGACTTTTTTTCTTTCTTCACATATGATTTAGGAAAAAATAAGAGGAAGGTAATGAAAAATGCATTTAATTGGCCTAAATGTTATTTTGGCTGTTATCTGGTCTTGTTTTGGATTATGCAATGAAAAATATAAGTGTGCCAATATATGGTTGCTAGTTATGAAATGTTATGTTATCAAAAAGATTATCACATATAGGGAACTGTAGATGTCAGAGGCTTCCAATAACAATACAAATTATCCTTACCTCCTAAAGCTACCTTACAGAGAAAACCGACCCATGGGACTGAGACTAATAGGCACAGCAGACTTTGATGAAAAACAGAAACAGGATATTATATGTCAATAATTAACAATATAACTAGACAGTGGCAACAGCTTTAACTGAGGATAAGGTCTTTGAAGGCATATAGCATAAAAAGACATTGGCTGCTCCACACCACCTCAGGGATATTAAAACAGATCCTTACTCTACAAAAAAACTTTTGCTCTATGCATCACCCCCCCCCCCCCAACCTCACATTCAAAATAGTAACTTTTCTTTTGGTTGGCTTTGCTGTTTTATTTATTTTTTCTGCAGGTGGCCCTTGCACCATTCCGACCTAGGCCAGGATGACATATCCTGCTCTTTCAGCCCCATGGGAAACCCCCATTACCAGATCAGGGTGTGGGAGGTGCTGCATGAACCTGGAAGAAGCAGCTGGCTCAAGAAGACCAAGATAGCAGGGCAGGATGCAAGCACAGATACCTGAACTGTGGATCACTGCAGGACAACACTGGATCAGTCTTAATTTTGGCAGCAAATTTTGATTTAGTTTTAGTCTTAAGCCTCGTACACACGGCCGGTTTTCTTTCTTGCCGAGAAAACCGTGCGTGTGTATGAGGCTTTCAAGTTTCTCGTCGGGAAATCTGCCCAGAATCTCAACGAGAAAAATAGAGATCTTGCTTTCTATTTTCTCATTGGGATTCTTGTCGGCCTGTTTCCCGACGAGAAACCCGAGCGTGTGTATACTTACCTGCCACTATGGAAACCCGCGCATGCTCGAAATGACTTTGACGCATGCGCGGTAGCTTCCAAGGCATAGGTAGGGTGATGCAAGATGGCGGCGACGGCATCGAATGTGACGAGCGCATGCTCATTGTAGTCGATGTCACCGCGTTCATGCCATTCAAAAGAACGGCGGTTCTTTTGAATCATACGTGTGTACACTCGGCCGGCAAGAAAAATTGCCAGGAATCTCGTCAGGAAAACCGACGGGTTTTTTCCTGACGAGAATCTCGGCTGTGTGTACTAGGCTTAAGTAGTTTGACTAAAATGGCATTTTAGTTTTAGTCCCATTCTAGTCATATGCAATTGTTTAAGTTTTAGTTGTATATTTAGCAGCATATTTGAGGCGTTCCTAAAGCCGTGGAGCACCCGTAAGCTGCGGAGCGCCCCATAATGCACTGCGAGATCGCAGTGCATTGACAGCTGCTGATTGACTAAAACATGCACCTGACCTGTATTCTTTGGCCAATCACAACGCACAGTGCTGTGAGAGCCATGATTGGCCAAAGACAGGGTGCCTTTGGCCAATCATGGCTCAGGGGCCACACTCCCCACACTATATAAGGCTGCTGCTTACATGGCGGCCGTATATAGTGAATGAATGGAGAATAGGCAGGTAGACATGTGCACACTGAAATATTTTGTTTCGGAATTTCGTTTTCGTCCGAAAAATTTATTTATTTAGTTACTCCCGAAATTCGTTTTTATTTATTTTGTTTTGTTAAAAAATTATGTCGTCCAAAAATCCGAAATAATTAAGGTTGAATCTATCATTGAAGGCTTATGGTGTCTGTTGAATGTTCTAAGAAGATTCGAAGGAGCAGCTAAACTGTACGACGCTGCAATCGTACATTTCCGGTCCAATGTTCCACCTACAAACTATAGTAGAATTCTAATGTTGTATGACAGTAGTAATAATTAGATTTATTAATTATTATTACTAGTCAACCAACATTAGAATTCTTCTATAGCCTATGGGCGGAGCATATGATCATAAATGTCCGCTCGTCGAATCTTCATGTCAAATCTTTTCTCTTTATGTCGAATAATCTTGGACTAATAGAGTTAGGTTAGGCACATTCAACCTTTTTTGCTATTGTCGCTATAATGTTGAATCTTTTCTCTCTATTTCAAATCTTTTCTCTCTATGTAGAATAATCTTGGACTAATAGAGCTAATGTTACGCACATTCAACCGCAGGTTCAATAGACACACATCGCTATTGTCAGCGTCATGTCGAATCTTCTATCTATAACGAACTGTTGTCGCAACGAAAACGTAAATAAAGCATTTGTTTATGTGGGATCTTTCGGTTTTCGGATTCTGCGTGTTCGTTATCATTTGTTAAAAAGATAATGAAAATACCCGAAATTCAGACAAAAACGAATGCACATGTCTATAGGCTGGTAGTGTAGTTTGTAGTCAGTCAGTGTAGTCTATATGTAATACAGTTCAGAGTATATAGTGCAGTCCGTGTAGTATATATTATACAATTCAGAGTATATAGTGCAGTCTGTGTAGTATATAAAATACAGTTCAGAGTATATAGTGAAGTCCGTGTAGTGTATATATAATACAGTTCAGAGTATATAGTGCAGTTAGTGTAGTATATACAGTATAATACAGTGGAGAGTGTAAAGTGCCATCAGTGTATATAATATATAATCATTATATAATCAATATATAATAATAATCAATATATAATCAGTGTATATAATAAACTGCAGAGTATATAGCGCAGTCAGTGTAGTATATATGTCACCATGGGTTGCTACTAGTAACTAACATCCACCATATCACCCTGCTGCCAGACCTTGATCTATCACCTCAGAGACAATAAAACAGTCATTTGCTTTGTTTTGTTTTTGTTTATTGGGGGATATAACTTGGATGCGGTAAGAATGATAGAGGATGCCCATAAAATATGTTGCGCCCGCCCCGTGTCCCCAGAGCTGGTGCACGTGCCCGGCGGGCGCGATGTCCGCCGGGCACCCGCGATCGCTTGTGACAGAACGAGAACCGGGATGTGTGTGTGTAAACACACAAATCCCAGTTCTCTCAGGGGAGAGGAGACAGATTGTCTGTTCATACTAAGTAGGAACACCGATCGGTCTCCTCTCCCCTACAGTTAGAACACACCTAGGGAAAACAGTTAACCCCTTGATTGCTCCTAGTGTTAAACCCTTCCTTGCCAGTGACATTTATACAATAATATATGGCTATTTTTAGCACTGATCGCTGTATAAATGTCATTGGTTCCAAAAAAGTGTCAGATCTGTCCGCCGCAATGTCGTGGTCCTGATCAAAATTGCAGATCGCCGCAATTACTAGTAAAATATATATATATATATTATTATCAGAACTGCAACATTGCGGCGGACAGATCGGACACTTTAAAAAAAAGCCACTGATTACTATGTAAATGTCACTGGAAGGAAAGGGGTTAATACTAGGAGGCTATCAAGTGGTTAACTGTGTTCCCCATGAGTGTTTCTAAATGTGGGGTGATAGGCTTAATGGGATATGACAGAGATCACTGTTCCCAACCACTGGATAGAGTGGATCCCTGTCATATTACCTGTCAGAATGAGGAAATGCCTTGTTTACATAGGCATTTCCCCATTCTCCCTGTATACAAGTCAATTGCGGGCCGCCGGAGGACATCAAGTCCTCTCAACCCGCAGTGGGAGTGAGCGTGTGCCGCCCGAAACTGACCCTGCACGAGCCGCCGTACAGCTACGGCCATTCGTGCAGGAGAGCCAGTGTGCTGCCGTCAAACAGTGGGCGGTCTTAAAGCGGTTAATATGGTTTGCATGTTCACTAGAACTCTTTGCCTGTTCGAGGTGTTCTGATGTGAACCGAACCGGGGGGGGGGGGGGGTGGGGGTGTTTGGCCCCTCCCTAAAAAGGAGGGATCAGATGAATTGCAATTAATTGCAAATTCCCTCTTTGTCATGAAAATGAACCTAATCCCATAAAAAACATTTACACTGTATTTGTAAAGAAGGCTTTAGGGCACTCAAGAAAGTCCAGCAAGTGCCAGAACCATCTCCTACAGTTGATTCAGCTGTGGGATTGGAGCACTACCAGTGCAGAGCTTGCTCAGGAATGGCAGCAGGCAGGTGTGAGTACATCTGTACGCACAGTGAGGAGAAGACTTTTGGAGGAGGACCTGGTGTCAAGAAGGGCAGCAAAGAGGCCACTTCTTTCCAGGAAAAACATCAGGGACAGACTCATATTCTGCAAAAGGTACAGGTATTGGATTGCTGAGGACTGGGGTAAAGTTGTTTTCTCTGATGAATCCTCTGATTGTTTGGGGTATCCGGAAAAACCTTGTCCAGAGAAGAGAAAATAATCCCTACCATCAGTCCTGTGTCATGCCAACAGTAAAGCATCCGGAGTCGATTAATGTGTGGGATTGCTTCTCAGCCAAGGGAGTGGGCTCATTCACAATTTTGCCTAAGAACACAGTCCTGAATAAAGAATGGTACAAAAATATCCTCCGAGAGCAACTTCTCCCAACCATCCAAGAACAGTTTGGTGATGAACAATGCCCTTTTTCAGCATGAGGGAGCACCTTGCCATCAGTGTTAATTGTAAGGTCTAATTTCAATTTCGTTTTAGTCATAGTCTTTTGACTAAAATGCCATTTTAATTTTAGTCATATTTTAGTCATCTGAAATGTTTTAGTTGTGTTTAAGTCGACTAAAATAGTATTAATTTTGTTGACTAAAATATTTTAGTTGACAAAATTACCATTGCACTGCATCTGCTTGAAAAGTGAGTGTGTATTTTTTCCCATCATAAAAGATAAGGAGGATGGTGGTGTGTTTGTGTGTTTTTAAGTTCTTCTTTAAAGTCAACTTTTCCAAAAAGAGATATGAGGCTGTCAATGGCGACCCTCTTCTGAAAATGGATGTGTTAACCTAACTATACAATAAGGATCAAGATTCAAAACCCCAAAACCGTGTTGTCATCGGTGTTATAGGATGCAGAGATGGAGGGGGATCAAGGTCTTAATGCATGGGTTCATATAAGTCAGCCTAATAGCCTGTCTCTAATAAGTTGTGGGAAAAACAGTTCCAGTATGTCTAACCAGTTATTCCTAAGCAGTGAGGAAGTTATTCCATAATTTTGTACATTTTCCAGGGCATCCTCTATACTGGTACATTAGATGTTCCTGAATCAGGACATCATTGACTGTTTTTATCAATAAAGCATTAGTAGAGGGGTGCTGGAGAGATCCTCTTCTGGACTATAAGCTTCCATGCTGAAAATAGCAAATAAAGGATCACTATGTACAGTTTATGGGAGGAGTAAAGATTTCCTCAACCAGCCAAGCCAATATGCAGATCTTAGGGTTCAGCGTCAATGAAGCCGTTAATACCCCATTTATGGTGTCCAAGACAAGGATCCAATACCTGGTTAGTATTGGGTATCTCCACATCATATGTATCAGTGCACCATTATCAACTTCACAGCGTGAGCATAACTCTTCTGTGCCAATCGAAAAGTTTCTGAGGCGTATGATATGTTTTGTGTAAAATAAGAAGTTGAGTAAGTTTCTGTGTGGCAGAGAAAGACACCTGTAACACATTATTAGGCATATCCACCCACTCTTCATATTAATATGACCTAGATCCGATTGCCAGTATATTCTATTTCAAGGACATGGATTTTGACGATACAATATGATTGCTGTATCAATGATCCGTATAGTGTGACCAAAGAAGGGGGAATAAATTGGGACTTTAAATGGGACGTGAGGGAAAGTTCACGCTTCCATCCCTGTCTGTATGCGTAGAAGGAGAAAGGTTGGGACTTTGAATGAGCTGTACGTGGTGGAACCAAAACATAATAATATGGGTATAGACAAATAATATTTATTAATACACCAATAATTGACATTGCATGAGACAATATAACCTGCATGAAAGCTGAAAAAGTTCAATATGCATGGTAAAAATATATAACAATACAGCGCATAATACATGAAATTTTATATATACAATCCTACGTGTAGTGGATGAATGATGTCACAAAATGGAATCTAAAAGCATGGTAAAACCATCTAAAATTCTTGGAATATAGTAGATGCATCAGAAAGAAGCTTGACGCGTTTTGTGGACTTCTATCCACTTGTCAGGAGCAAAAATGCATCAAAATTCTAAAAGAAATGTGGGCAGGCACATTTGATCATTGGTTTCTTATATTCCCTTTCTTTTAGAATTTTTATGCATTTTTGCTCCTGACGAGTGGATAGAAGTCCACGAAACGCGTCAAGCTTTTGGTTGTCACATACATAAGTACTAAATGAATGGCCACTTTGGTAATAAAGAGTTTAATGAGTAGTAGCATCACTACTATTGGTATGATAACTCATCAAAACACATTGCAAATAATGAGAGAATAAAGTCCAAAGTATTTATTCCATCACTCAAAGTATCGGTGAAGAAATCAAGTGCACAGATCCAATAATATGACTTCCACATGTTCTGCCACCTGTCACCTTATACTCTCAATTGGAGAAATGGACCTATATGGAAAAAAAAAAGGCTATGTGTGCCTTCCACTTTAAGAGGTTTATAATTTTCCATGGGTGTTAGGACTTATCACAGTACCTGTTCTCTGCAAGATCCTCAATCCAGGTGGGACCAGCCACCTCCTCCTCCCAGTAGAAGACTCCAATGTGTGGCTCAAAGAGATAAAACTATCATCATTCTTACTGCTTAATAATCTTTATTTAAAATTAATAGATATACAGTCAATTTGGACAGTGCCCTATCATCTGGTGCACCAAAGTGTAAAACACATAAAATTATGTTGGCCACTTAAGGAGATTTCAGATGAGCAGCAAAGTATAATAACCAAAGTCTCCACTTTCGGTTGTATATGATGATGTCAAAGGCTCTGCCCTTATGCGGTTTGTCTGAAAACGCAGACATTATATCGTTTGCTAAATACATACTTCACAAAGAGCTCACCTAGGCGGATCCTGCTAAGTTTGATGACAAATCTGAAAGCTACAGAGGCTTGAAATCCACCTTCAAGCCACAATCTGTGAAATAGATATCGCAACAACAAAAGAACTACAGTTTTCACACCCCTTGAAATTTTCCACATTTTGTCATGTTACAACCAAAAATGTAAACGGATTTTATTGGTATTTTACGTGATAGACCAAAACAAATGGCACATAATTATGAAGTGGTAGGAAAATGATAAATGGTTTTCATAATTTTTTACAAATAAATATGTGAAAAGTGTGGTGTTCATGTGTATTCAGCCCCCCTGAGTCAATACTTTGTAGAACCACCTGTAGCGGAGCCTCACTCCCTCTCTCACCTATTGTGCATGGCTTGTGTCTAGGGGTATCTGAGAGAGGAGAGTGCAGGAACACTACGCCAAGCTCTCCCCTCGTATGTGTATGAGGGTTGAGCAAAGTTAGTTGATTTACCTCCGAGTCTGTCCACTGCATACGAAGCTTCAGCTGTTCCATGGAGACATGTCTGCCAATATTAGAGCCCCATACCAATCGAAAGTCCAACACTTCTTTGTGTTCATCGTATTGTACGAGAAATAATCAGTTGAACTTCCAAAAACAGACGAACATGGGGGTGTGGGAATGAGTAGGCCCAGGCACAACTGAACTCTCCTATTCCTTTGCTAATGAATAGGCCTGGCGCACGGTCTCTGCCACCGACCGTGAGTTTTGGTCGCTGCCACCGACCGGATGAACTGTTGAGGCCCCTGCCACAGGCCTAATAGCAGGTCTCTGCCACTGACCTGATTGGAATAGTAGGACCGCTGCCACCGGTCATTGAACGTGGACTGAACTTCCTTTCTGAATTTGGCCCCTGTTCGGGAAAGATATCCCTCCGGGCGGTCTCCACAGGTTCACCCGGCACTGGCAATCTGCTGCACCAGGTCTTCGGGTGAGTCCCTCCTCCGGTCCCTTACGCCTCTGGATTCAAGTGCCCCACTCCCGGGGCCCCTTAGGATAATCCCTCCCTCGCGGGACCCAGCGGAAGGTACTGGGCCCCAGGCCTCCGGCTGAGTACCTCACCCCAGACTGAAGGTGTCTGGGATGGAACACGAACTCCAAGTGTCCAGGCCTAGGCCGCCTGGACACCAACCACACAGCAGCCCTCAGGCTGAAGGTGCCTGGGACTCCAACCTCGTGGCGAAGATGTCCGCCCCCTTTATACCCTCCCCCAGGATGCACGGCGGGTTCCCCGCCCCGCCGTACAACCGCTGCGAGAGGCCACAAAGGGTACGGCACTGCAGCAATGGTTTAACCCCGGCCCAAAGTGACAGCGCCACCTGCTGGGCCGCAGGGAACTATACATCACTGGTGTCTTCACCAGAATTTAAAAGTACATACCCGCTACACTCTCCCCCCTGTTATTTGACACTGGTCCCCAGTGTCTGGAGCAACCCATGCCCAAAAAGGGCCATCATAGCCTGATCCAGAAACCGACTAACGAATTTCAAAAATACAAAAGTTTTTTTTTTTTTTTTTTAAAGCTAACCAAACAGTTGTGCCTGAACCTGACATTAAAGGGGAGGGAAGGAAGCAAACAACACATAACAACATTATTTGAAACACATGTTCACATTAACATTCCTTCCCACCCATCCTGACTAAGACCCACCCCATTCTCAGTGGTCTTGATGAGATGTTCTCCTGCAGAGGGGAAAAGAAATGTTAAACACACATATCCTTGACCAGGGATGAGCCGAACACCCCCCTGTTCGGTTCGCACCAGAACCTGCGAACAGACAAAATGTTTGTGTAAACTTTAGAACCCTATTAAATACAATGGACTCGAACGTTCGAAATCTAAAGTGTTAATTATAAAGGCTGATATGCAAGTTATTGTCCTAAAAAGTGTTTGGGGACCGGGGTCCTGCCCCAGGGGACATGTATCAATGCAAAAAAAAGTTTTAAAAACGGCAGTTTTTTCGGGAGCAGTGATTTTAATAATGCTTAAAATGAAAAAATAAAAGTGAAATATTCCTTTAAATTTCGTACCTGGGGGGTGTGTATGATATGCATGTAAAGTGGCGCATGTTTCCCGTGCTTAGAACTGTCCCTGCAAAAAATGTCATTTTTGAAAGAAAAAAAGTCATTTAAAACTGACTCGCGGCTATTAATGAATTGTCGGCTCCCGGCAATACATTCAAAAGTCATTGATAAAAAAAAAAAAAAAAGCGTGGGGGTTCCCCAGAATTCAATTACCAGGCCCTTCAGGTCTGGAATAGATATTAAGGGGAACCCTGCCGCAAATTTAAAAAAAAATTGACGTGGGGTCCCCCCAAATATCCATTCCAGACCCTTCAGATCTGGCATGGATTTTAAGGGGAACTCCACCCCAAATTTAAAAAAGATGGCGTGGAGTCCCCCTAAAAATCCATACCAGACCCCTTATCCGAGCACGCAACCTGGCCGGCCGCAGGGGAAAAGGGGGGGACGAGAGAGCGGCCCCCCTCCCTCCTGAACCGTATCAGGCCACATGCCCTCAACATGGGGAGGATGTCCCCATGTTGATGGGGACAAGGGCCTCATCCCCACAACCCTTGCCCGGTGGTTGTGGGGGTCTGCGGGCGGGGGGGCTTATCGGAATCTGGAAGACCCCTTTAACAAAGGGGACCCCCAGATCCCGGCCCCCCCTATGTGAATTGGTAAGGGGTACATTGTACCCCTACCATTTCACGAAGAAAGCGTAAAAAAATGTTTAAAAGAAACACACAAACACCTTGAAAAAGTCCTTTATTAAAAAAAACAAAAAAACATTCCAGCGGTGAAATCCAGTGTCTCGCGGCGATCCCGATGTCCAGCGCTGTCCTTTATTGGTTGTGCCTGAGCGGACCTGATGGGGAACTCCCTCTCAGTATTTTAAATGTATAGACCCGCCCCTTCTAAAGTTCCCCATCAGGTCCGCTCAGCGGACCAGATGCGGAACATGAGAAGGGGCGGGTCTATACATGTATTGCCAAAGTGAGAGCAGTTCCCCATCAGGTCCGCCCCCTCGGTATGTCGGACCCGCCTACGTCATTGGCTTGAGTGGGGAACTTCCTTCACTATGTAAATTTAAATTACACAGTGAAGGAAGTTCCCCGCTCAAGCCAATGACGTAGGCGGGTCCGACATACCGAGGGAGCGGACCTGATGGGGAACTGATGGGGCGGGTCTATACATTTAAAATACTGAGAGGGAGTTCCCCATCAGGTCCGCTCAGGCACAACCAATGAAGGACAGCGCTGGAAATCGGGATCGCCGCGGGACACTGGATTTCAGCGCTGGAATGTTTTTTTTTATTATTATTTTAAATAAAGGACTTTTTCAAGGTGTTTGTGTGTTTTTTTAAACCTTTTTTTACGCTTTCTTCGTGAAATGGTAGGGGTACAATGTACCCCTTACCAATTCACATAGGGGGAGGGGCCGGGATCTGGGGGTCCCCTTTGTTAAAGGGGTCTTCCAGATTCCGATAAGCCCCCCGCCCGCAGACCCCCACAACCACCGGGCAAGGGTTGTGGGGATGAGGCCCTTGTCCCCATCAACATGGGGACATCCTCCCCATGTTGAGGGCATGTGGCTTGGTACGGTTCAGGAGGGAGGGGGGGCCGCTCTCTCGTCCCCCCCTTTTCCCCTGCGGCCGGCCAGGTTGCTTGCTCGGATAAGGGGTCTGGTATGGATTTTTAGGGGGACTCCACGGCATTTTTTTAAAATTTGGGGTGGAGTTCCCCTTAAAATCCATGCCAGATCTGAAGGGCCTGGAATGGATGTTTGGGGGAACCCCACGTCAATTTTTTTTTAAATTTGCGGCGGGGTTCCCCTTAATATCCATTCCAGACCTGAAGGGCCTGGTAATTGAATTCTGGGGAACCCCCACGCTTTTTTTTTTTTTTTTTTTATCAATGACTTTTGTATGTATTGCCGGGAGCCGACAATTCATTAATAGCCGCGAGTCAGTTTTAAAAGCCTTTTTTTCTTTCAAAAATGACATTTTTTGCAGGGACAGTTCTAAGCACGGGAAACATGCGCCACTTCACATGCATATCATACACACCCCCCAGGTACGAAATTTAAAGGAATATTTCACTTTTATTTTTTCATTTTAAGCATTATTAAAATCACTGCTCCCGAAAAAACGGCCGTTTTTAAAACTTCTTTTTGCATTGATACATGTCCCCTGGGGCAGGACCCCGGTCCCCAAACACTTTTTAGGACAATAACTTGCATATAAGCCTTTATAATTAGCACTTTAGATTTCTCCCATAGATTTTTCGAATTTGCCGCGAACACCCCAATTTGTTCGCTGTTCGGCGAACGGGCGAACAGGCAATGTTCGAGACGAACATGAGTTCGACTCGAACTCGAAGCTCATCCCTATCCTTGACACATATGTTTGTGTAAGTACGAAAGAGCATCTCCGCAGAGAAACCCTTTCCTTCTATAAGTGTGTGAGTGAACAGTGAATATCGGTGCGCGGTAACTGCACTGGTTGAAGATCTTCTCTGTTTTTTTTTTCTAACTACCCCAAAGTCCATAATCACTTTGTGGGATGGAAGAATGAAGAACAAACAACAGCAACAGTCCTTCAATTCCTCCAGAGAGCACAAACACCCATAGCATGGGTACAGTCACTGAGTTTTCCCAAGAAACAACCCCGGAACGTTTAGTAGCAACAAAGCACTAGGCAGGGAGTCTTTTCTCCTACAAGTAGAATCTGGGATGCGGCAAGACAAGGGGCTTGAAATGCTTATCCACAGTCTCTATGTGATATTCAACATCCTCTCCTTCTTTCCGTCGAATCAACACTTTGTCAGCGTGGATGTGCTGACCCAACATCCACTCTGCTTTACAGTCCTTGAACCGCTCAGAAGTTTTCGGGGAACACGCGAGGTACCTGCAGGCGTGTGGGACCTGAAGGTGCGTCCACACAAATTGGTTGTACCAGCGTTCCCGGCAGACTTCCACTTCATACAGAAGCTCCTTAGGTAAATACGGATACTCGGTAGCAACTTTTTGGCCGAAGAGACGGTGAAGTCTCGCCAGCGAAGGCATAGTGGCCTGGTCCCCCTCACCCGGTTGGACGATGGCGTCTGGATGACGAGGTGCCTTGACCACATCCACTCTAGGCATAGGCTGCCGCAACAACAGTCTCTTTTCCCCGGTGCCAGATGCAGAAGGCACCGGAGGTAGAAGGGCGGACTGGGGACGGGATCCCTCCTCAGGCGCTGGTGCCTCCACCCGGGGTGTACTATCCCCTGTAGACATGGGTGGATCCCTGACTCTGTGGGACGAGGAGAGAGGCATCTTGTCCCAGCCCTTCTTAGTGAAAAGTTCATCTATGATGACATCGTCTCCCGGATCGGAGAGCGATTCTAGGTCGGAGGTGTCACACTCCTCCGCGGGCAAGTAGCCTGTAGTAGAGGCCGAATTGCTACTTCTGGTGGGCACACAAGGCCGTGACTCCCCGACACCTCCGCCCCAACACCAAGTCCCTTTGCCCGGCTTACCTCGGCCCAAGGTAGAGAAGGGATGTCCCGGACTCTTCCGACCAGATCCATCCGGGGCGGGCGTAGGCGAGCAGGGTGATCCACTGCAACCGCTGGACGGGGCAACCAAGCCGGTCTTCCTCTTTGGCGGTGGACACTGGGAAACAGTGGCGACCGAGTCAGCATCCTCGGATTTCTCCCATACCTCAGTGATTGCGACCTCCCCTGCGGTCGCTGCAGTGTGCACAGGGATGGCTGTAAAAGCAGTGATTCCTCCTTGAGTGGTGTGGCCTGTAGCGCGGTTGAGGTGGATGGTTCTGGGTTTTTCAATGGTTGGTTCCACCTTAAATAGGAACTCTCCGCAGGCCTCGCAGCGCCCAAATGGCTTTAGCTGACACACCAGTCCCGTACAGCCGGGACAAATCAAACCCAGGGCCTCAACGTCCATGCATGAGTACAGGGCGAATCGTCCCCGGGGCTTTAGCCGAATCCCCGTATCCGTTATTGGAGCAGCGGTAGTCAGACTCGTGGTAGTGGGATGAATAGGAATCCACGATGCATTAGTGAACATGGCGACTCTCTGCTGATCCATTGTGCACTGCCTTGTTGGCGCCAAAGTCCCCACGTGTAATCCTTCACACGATTGGACTCCTTCCTTCTTGTACTCCAGTTCGCGGGCTTTCTTTTTCTCTGGGTCACGCCCACGAACTGAGCAGGGAGGGTGTGCCTGATGGCGCAGTGGCCAATATGGCCGACCTACTCGGAACTCTTTCGGGCAGACACTTTCAAATTCCAACAACTCCAGCTCAATTGTAGCACGAACACATCCCGGACGAGCCCCCACGTGTAGCGAAACCCTCAGCTTAAGAGGGCTGCTTGTTTGTTTGGGCCCCTGTAATGCACTGCTACCAACCCCTGGCAATCGGCTCTGACTTCTCTCGTGACACAGTTAGAAAAGAGGGAAAGTAGTGGTATGACTGTACTTTCTCTATACATATATATTACACAGTACAACCCCCTTTGTATACCAGCACAATAATGGACACTCACAATCAAGTTACTTAACTATAACGGTTTACTGTAAGCAACAATATAAAAGAGTAATTTGAGTACAATATCTTATGCAGATCCCTGCAATAAAGGTGTACACATTATATGCATATGACATTCAATTAGGCAATAAAAACAATATTAACCCTGCTGCAGCTATCCTCCCTCGTGAGCAAAGAAATGGCCCCCAGAAATGTCCTAACTACCCAGTCAGGCCTGACTATAACTGTGGGTATAGTTTGGTGAGGAATCTTCGCTAGCAACTGTCGGTGGTGCACATAGAGAAACAAATTGTAATCCAATAAGGGGGTTTGTGAATAACCGCTGACTTGGCACACTGGAGAGACTGGCAAACTCAGTTCAGGACAACAGTCTCTCCAAAGTATAACTATGTTCAATAGAAGGCCTAGGTAAAGTTATTGATTTAAGGTTCCGAGCAGGCGCTCTCTCACCCTAACCGGACCGACTCCTGTCCGGTTCCTCCGCTACTGTGAGTGGCGTTACAGTGCTCCACCATGCACCGAGTCTTTGGTCCTTCAGAAGATGATGGCACCTCAGGTGGATCGGATGCTCTGCAGACTCCCCAGTGGAACGGAAGCTCTCTGGAACAGGAACGCGAGACCCAGGCTTCAGGCCTAGCGCACGCAGCAGGTGAGTGCAGGGGATCATCTTGCAAGCAGGGCGGCGTTCCAAGAGAGAGAAACGAGCCCCGCCCTTCTCTTTTAAAGTCCACCCCAGCAGTCCTTGCGCGAGGAATGGCACCCTGGGTGCCGCAAAGAAATGTAGTCCTGCGAGTAAAACGACACCCTGCTACACACCTTTCACTGCAATTACAGCTGCAAGTCTTTTTGGAGATGTCTCTACCAGCTTAGCACATCTAGAGAGTGACATTTTTGCCTATTCTTCATTACAAAATAGCTCAAGCTCTGTCATATTGGATGGAGAATGTATTTTTTCAAGTCTTGCCACAGATTCTCAATTGGATTTAGGTCTGGTCTTTGACTGGGCCATTCTAACACATGAATATGCTTTGATCTAAACCATTCCATTGTATCTCTGACTATATGTTTAGGGTCGTTGTCCTGCTGGAAGGTGAACCTCTGCCCCAGTCTCAAGTCTTTTGCAGACTCTAACAGGTTTTCTTCTAAGATTGCACTGTATTTGGCTCCATCCATCATCCCATTAACTTTGTCCAGCTTCCCTCTCCCTGCTGAAAAAAAAACCACTCCTGCAACGTAATGCTGCCTCCTACCATGTTTCACGGGGATGGTGTTTTTAGGGTGATGTGCAAATATTTTATATATTAAAAAAAGGAACATATAAACTTACCATATCATATAGTGCTCTACGCCTTTATAGAAAAATCAAACCTCTTATAAATTAAAAAATAGGTAGTCCATATATGGAAATATATTTCTTTCTTTACTCCTTTACTGACCCCACACTTGTGGGTACAGCTGGGGTGGGGCTGCAGCTAATTTCATTTCCTGGCGCGGAATACTATATCTTTTTTATACTAAACTAGGCTGTGCTATTAAAACAACCAAGATCAAAATCCATATTTAGGCCCCCTGGTGTAAGGGTATGAGTGTTTTCAAAATCCATTGTCTCAGTTTTATAGTAAACTCTCCAGTCATTTCTTAACCTTTTCTGCCCCCCAAAATGGTAAAACGCTTGGATTCTTATTATGAAAGAGTCTAAATTGGATGTATCTGTAAAAAACTTACCCCAAGGTAGATTTACTCAATGAAATAGAAATAAGCATAACTTGTTTCAAAATACTTGACAGATTTGTAAAGTAAATTTTTGGATTAAAGGGCCTTTCTGCATAAAGTGGCACATTTGTCAGGCTTCCTGCTGACTTCTTTTTAAGCACATTCAATTCACCTCTTGACAATCTTTTATATTGCACAGTAGACAACACTTCTTACAGTTACGTGATAGACAGCTGACAACATTAAAGGCAGTGATTTTATTTATTTTTAAGACAGAAAATGCAGATTTTCATATAGAAAATGAAAAAAAAAACATTTATATGACTGAAGGCCATGCCACTTTTCTATGTGTTTCTCATCCATTTTAAAGTGCACCTGTTATTAAAGTATATCTAAATCAAAAGCTTTTTATCATTTTGGATAGAGTAGTTAATGGTTAAAACCCTTATCAGTTTTTTTTTCCGTCTGTGTCCCGTTAGGGATATATCACATCTCTTATAGCCCAGAATAAGTTTTCCAATTGAGAAATTTTCCTCTGTTTCTGTTCTGTTGGATTTTCTCTTACTTTCAGTCTTGGTGGGGGTCCTTTGCTTACTCTATCCAAAAACAGAAAAAAAGAAAAAAACCTTTGGTTTTACATATTATTTAAAAACTGTTGCTAAACTTAGTTTAGACATAAAGCAGAGGCATCTTGGGGTGTCTGCACATACAGTACCTTCAAATGTCTGAAACCATGTCACTCTTTGTTTTAAGGGTTGGATTTCTGCTATTTTTCCACAAAACCATCTATCGTGTGCTATCGTGAGCTCTAAACAGTGGAACATGTCAGCAGTAGGGATGAGCCGAACACCCCACCAGAACCTGCGAACAGACCTAAAGTTTGCGCAAACTTTAGAACCCTATTAAATACAATGGACTCGAACGTTCGAAATCAAAAGTGCTAATTATAAAGGCTAATATGCAAGTTATTGTCCTAAAAAGGGTTTGGGGACCCGGGTCCTGCCCCAGGGGACATGTATCAATGAAAAAAAAAGTTTTAAAAACGGACGTTTTTTCGGGAGCAGTGATTTTAATAATGCTTAAAGTGAAACAATAAAAGTAAAATATTCCTTTAAATTTCGTACCTGGGGGGGGGGGGGGGGTGTATAGTATGCCTGTAAAGCAGCGCTTGTTTTCCGTGCTTAGAACTGTCCCTGCACAAAATTTCATTTCTGAAGGAAAAAAAGTAATTTAAAAGCACTCGCGGCTATAATGAATTGTCGGCTCCCGGCAATACAGAGAAAAGTCATTGATAAAAATAAAAAAAAATTGTGGGGGTCCCCCCAAATTCCATTACCAGGCTCTTCAGGTCTGGTATGGATATTAAGGGGAAACCTGCGTCAAATAAAAAAACAAAATGACGTGGGGATCCCCCAAATATCCATACCAGACCCTTTATCCGAGCACGCAACCTGGCAGGCCGCAGGAAAAGAGGGGGGACGAGAGAGCGCCCTCCCCCCTCCTGAACCGTACCAGGCCACATGCCCTCAACATGGGGAGGATGATTTGGGGGTCTGTGACCCCTCAAAGCACCATGTCCCCATGTTGATGGGGACAAGGGCCTCATCACCACAACCCTTGCCCGGTGGGGGCGGGGGGCTTATCGGAATCTGGAAGACCCCTTTAACAAAGGGGACCCCCCAGATCCCGACCCTCCCCTATGTGAATTGGTAAGGGGTACATTGTACCCCTATCATTTAACAAAGAAAGTGTAAAAAAAAAAAAAAAAAAAACACAGACACAGTTGGGAAAGTTCTTTATTAAAAATAAAAAAATAAAAAATAAAAAACCCATTCCAGCGATGTAATCCAGTGTCCCGCGGTGATCCGATGTCCAGCGCTGCAGTCTCCACTCCACACGAAACGTCATTGGCTGAGCGGACCTGATGGGGAACTTCCTCCACAGTGTAATAAATGAATAGACCCCGCCCCTTCTCACGTTCCCCATCAGGTCCGCTCAGCCAATGACGTAGATGTAAGGCTGAGCAGACCTGATGGGGAATGTGAGAAGGGGCAGTGTTATTCATTTATTACACTGCGGAGGAAGTTCCCCATCAGGTCCGCTCAGCCAATGACGTAGGCGGGGTCTGACATACGAGGGGGCGGGATCACCCGTCAGATCATAGGGGTAAACTTAATCCTTATTCTCCAAAAATGATGCATGCATAGAGCAGAGACTGCGAGCCAGGCCTTCTCATCCAACATCAGTGCCTGACCTTATAAATGTGCTCCTGGAAGAATGGTCAAACATTCCCATAGACACTCCTAAACCTTGGACAGTCTTCCCAGAAGAGCTGAGGCTGTTATAGCTGCAAAGGTTGGGCCAACTCAATATTGAACCTTACGGACTAAGACTGGAATGTCATGAAATGACATGAAAATTAAAGTTCATGTGCATGCAAAGGCAGGCGTCTCAATACTTTTGGTAATATAGTGTATGTACTTATACCCAGCTTAACACTAATAGGCTAATAAAGGTATTATTTGTGACCTTTACTGAGACATTCACACAGCAACTTTTTTTTTTTTTTTTATAAATAGACCCTGTAGAATTTTAGGTTCACATTAGTCCTTGATCTGCAAAGCAATCTGTAGTAGATCACTTTTCAGAGTGAGGTTAATAAGCAGCCGTTGTCAGGTGTTTAAGAGGTCAGGAGGCAATCCTGTAACCTCCTGCAGGGGGCTAATGAGTCTATTGAATGCTGTATTAAACTTGCAGTGGGCTCGACCCACAGCAGTGTGGGCATGCCTCCTCTGGCTGTATTTTAGACTCTAGGTGGGTGGCCGTGGGATGGTAAAGCTGCGACTCAGATGCCTGTTTTTACCGCCGCTCGTGTGACGAGGCCTAAATGTCATTTTGTTAAAGTGGTTCTAAAGGCTGGAGCTTTTTTTTTTTTCTTACCTTAATGCATTCTCTGCATTAAGGTAGATTCCCCCCAGCCCCCCTTATACTTACCTAAGCCCAATCTCAATCCAGTGATGTGTATGAGAGCTGCTTTCTCCTTCCTCATAGGCTCAGACACAGCAGTCACAACCAGTGAGGACGGAGTTGGGGTGGGGCCGAGCTGTTCTCTTTGTGTCTATGGACACACAAAGCCAGTTTGAGAGTGCGCAAACACAAGTGCCCACATAGTAAGCAGCTTGCTGTGGTGGGCACTCTGTGGGGGGGGGGGGGGGAGCCTAGAGTCCCAGCGGGGGGCCAGAGAAGAAGAAGATTAGGGCTGCTCTGTGTAAAATGATTGCACAAAGCAAGTAAATGTTTTTTTTTTTTTTTTTTATGTTTGTTATTAAATGTTTGTTATTATTATTATTAATTTATTATTACTTTTTTTATTATTATTATTATTATGTTGTTATTGTTATTATTAATATTAATAATACTGTTTGTTATAAAATAAAATAAAAATATGATTTACGATTATTTTAGGAAGCAGCACAGAAATGTATTGATCATCATTCAGACATTTTATTATGGATCAGTAAACATGAGTGCTTTTAATGCCATATTGTGTCTTATTCAACTGGAATGCATTGGCATTCATGTGAAAAATGCATATTCAAAGTGCCCTCGCCTTGACAGAGCAAAGAGTTAATCAAATGAAGGCAGACTTGATGGAGATATATAGGTTAGTGAGTCCTGACATTAGCCGAGAGATTTCTCTATGCCATTAGATGCCAGTGTTGTTCCACTCTCCTCCGTCTTAATCAATTTCATTACAATAAATATCACAGCAAGGGGTTCAGCATCGACTGCAAGGGTAAAGCACTGGTAAGGAGGAAGAAAGGCAATTAATGAACTCCAAAAGCAGGCAGCTAAATAAACTCCCAAATAATCTCATAATAGCCGACAGAAATATTATGAATCACTCATTGTTGGATGCTGGCTGAATGTGAATCAAGCATTGTTTTCTGCATCTGATTTCCGAAGATATATGTGATTATAAATGTACAAAGGCTGAAATGTATGCATTAGGACCATTTGATGTTTGGATTTTACACATCCAGCGCTATGAATATTTGTGTAAATAGCTTTGAAATGTATCCTTATGGTATTCAAGACATGTGAATGTATGTAACATGTGTAGCGACCTCACCCCTCTCACCCTTTCTCGTTCTCGGCTTGTCTGTCTCTGTCTAGGGGTGTCAGTACCGGGGGAGGGATGAGATACACCACGGCCCATGTCCTCCATAGTGAAGAGGTGAAGGCCAGAAAGATCGGGCTTTGTGTTGGTATCCTAGGGTCAAATCCTTTCCTCGGATTCACTCCCCTTTGCTCCTAGTAACCAGAGTTCCACACACTGAATAGGTCCAACACAGTTTTATTCTTCTCAGCGAATAAACATACAGCATAGTCAAGTTGGGACCTTTGCAACAATTCAGTATTAATGGGAGTAGGTCGAGGCACAATCCTTCACGGTATCGCTAACCACTGTAGTGTCACCAATGGCGATTAGTCACTGCCACTGACTATATGAGGTAGAACATGAATTACCTTCGCTAGCACGGCCCCTGTCAGGGGAAGGATATCCGTCCAAGGGAGTCACCGGAGGCCTCTCTGTCACCAGCAATGCTGTGCCGGACTCTCCAGAGAAGGTCCGCTCACCAGTCCTCACAAACTCAGACACGGGCACCCAAAGAGTTAGGGCCCCCTCGGATTCCTCCACCCTCGCGGAACTCCAGCACCCAAGCTGAAGGTGCCTGGGTGCGGCCGCGTCCTCCGACTCTGAACCCCAAGGTCAGGGCGTCCGCCCCTTTTTATTTCCTCTCCTTTTGCGTCCCAGCAGGTTCCCCGCCCCGCTGTACCAGCGCCAGGAAAAGACAAAAAGGCACAGTCTTGCAGTGTGAGTTCAGCTCCGGCCAGGGTGACAACACCACCTGTAGGCCGCAGGGAACCTCACACCACCAGAGTCCTCCAAGAACCACCAAAAAGGGGTCTCTCTAACTCCCCTTTCTCTACGGGGAGCTGTCTGTTTACATTGACAGATCCCTGTTCTGGATCTCGTTGCCGCAATCGTGGGTGGCCAGGGGACATCGCAGCTACCGGCCATGCACATCGGGTCCCCCGCCGTACAACGAGCGTGCCTGCTACAGCCGCTATAAACCTATGGCGATTTGTAGGAACGTTCCAACCTGCCGCCATATAACGATGCCGGCTGTTTCGGCAAGTGGTTGAACTGCCCAGGAAAGTTCTTCCTTTTAGCACTGAGAGAGTTAGGCAGAGAGTACCCCTGTCTGAATATTCGCCTGCCAGCTGGAGGCCATACCAGCGGAGATCCAAGCCTGAGCCTGAGACTGGTATGAGGACACCCAGGGGAAGCGCAGCACTGCCCACTATGCAGCACCTGCACTGCTGCAGTAGGAACATTGGAGCATTCACTCACCCTCTGCTTCCCACTGCTGATCACCTGAGGCTTTTGAAGACAAACTGAGGGGGTCCCTCTTTAACAGCAAGAGGTCACCACATTATTCTGGGAACTGGTGAAAAGACTATTCACCCATTGCTGATACTGCTAGAAGGGACTGAGAGCAGGACACCAAGTATACGCAACTATACTGCTCCCATACTGTACTCCACACCACAATTATTCCATGCCAAGACTGCACCTTTACGAACCCTATACCTTGTTATATCAAACCTTTACCGCATCTGAACCACATCTATCTTGCACCTGTTCCAATAATATATTGTGCCTATACTATACCTATACTGTGCCTTTTGGGTGTGTTCTCATCTTGAATATTGGACCTCTAAAATTACAGGTGGTCACATAAGTCATATACCCCACAGAGGTGAATCCTCTCTCCTTAAAGGATAAGTTGACCTTTGGGTACATGTTACATGTTCCACCCGATTTAAGGGTGGAACATGTAACATATTCCCAGTGCTGCAGACTCAACCCACTCCCCCTCTCCCTGTGGTAGCAGTTCAGGGAGAAGTTCCCGGTGCTAGCTGTCCCTGATTAAAAACAGCACGGCCGTGCGGGGCTCTGCCACCCAGCTGCGTTATTCATACTCTGTGTCTGAATGAACTACAAGCCTTGACATTCTTAGCGGCTGTCTACTTGTAGTTATCAATGAACTACCACGGTGCTGTGGAGCGCTGTAGTAATTCATTGAGTCTTCCTGTCAGGGAGTGTCGGCTTACCCGTATGGGATGTACGGGCAAGCAGATACACGCACAGTGTGCAGGAGACCTCCATGGCATCAGCAATCTGCTGATCGCTGGTGCAATGCTTTATAGGCTCCTGCAACAAAAAAGTATTAAATGCACATTTTTTTCCCTGCAAAAAAATAAGCATTTATTTATTTTTTATTTTTTATTTGACTTATTCCTTAAAGCGGAGGTTCCACGGTCTCACGTTTTTTTTTTTAAGTGCATCTAATGGGGTTACACATACATAGTTAGTACTCACTTGTTCGGCAATATGATCCATCCCCTGTCCGTTTTCGTAGTAAATATAAACTTATATAAAACGATCCTGGTATTTTCCATTTTGCTTGTGGGCAATGTGAAGCCCACAAGCACAGACTTCCGGGAAGAGGCGAATGCTAGTCTCCCAGCAGGGAAATCTCGCGAGATTACGATCGTCGGCGTTACTCATTGTCTCCTGGGAAGCGTGACACTGTCCTCCCAGGAGACATTGCGGTCACCTCCCAGCAAACACTGGGGCGTCAGGGAGAGCAAGAGATACGCCCACTCCCGTGGGAGGAATACCCGGAAGTCCTCACTAATACGGCTGAATCTCGGTAATGACACCCGCACCAAAAAAATGATTATACATATGTAGCAGTATATGGTACAAATATCAGGATGGGCTAATGTCAATATTTTGGGTGAACCTCCGCTTTAAGGTATTCTCCAGGCACAGCTCTAAGACTGCATTCACACCTGAGCATAGCGTTTCGAGCGTTTTTACCGACGTTTTGAATCGAGCGTTTCCATTACATTCTATGACTCCTAAAACGCCCAAATCTGCCCGATTCGTGCGTCAAAAAAGGGTCCGGAACTTGTTTGAGCTTCAGGCATTCGGCTTCAGGCGTTTTGGAGTGGAGATGTGAACCATCTCCATAGAGAATAATGGATTTTTTCCCCTCTAGCGTTTTGTAGCTTCAGGCTTAGGGCTACAAAACGCTCAGGTGTGAATGCAGCCTTAGGACTATAGTCACACCAGCCTCTCAAGGGTTTTTTTATAGCTTTATTTATTTATTTATATATCATACTTGGCCTTGGCATGGCACTGTTTAGAAAATGCTTTGCATTTACTTGTCTGAGTATAGAAAGAACTAACAAAAATATTTAGAAGTCTAAAAGGGAGCAAATAAAATAAAAATAAAAAAAAATGTTTGGGTTTACATACACTCTGAAGAAGTAGCAGTTTGTTTTACCATGTCCTTTCCAGACTGATTCTTGATTGAAAAGGTCCCTGGATGATACCACTTGAGCAAATCTCAAGCCCCGTACACACGATCGGTTTAACCGATGAAAACCGTCCGATGGATTGTTTTCATCAGACAAACCGATCCTGGATGGGACCCATCGGTCTTTTTTCCATCGGTTTTAAAAAATAGAACATGTTTTAAATTTTTCCGATGGATCAAAAACCGATAGAAAATACTGATCGTCTGTGGGGAACTCCATCGGATAAAAAACCCACGCATGCTCAGAATCAAGTCGACGCATGCTCAGAAGCATTGAACTTCATTTTTCTCGGCTCATCGGAGTGTTTTACGTCACCGCGTTTGGGACGGTCGGTTTTTGGACTGATGTTGTGTGGCCAAGACTGATGAAAAACAGTTTCATCGGATTTCTGATGGACAAATCCATCGGACTAAAATCCATCGGAAATCCGATCGTGTGTACAGGGCTTCAGTGTTTTGATCTTTTTATAGCGATTACGTTTTTTTTTTTTTTTGTTTTTATAAAACTCTATTGATATGTCAAACTAATGTTTTATTCACCTTTTGGCCCCTTTCACACTGAGGCGCTTTTCTGGCGCTTTCATCCTAAAAAAAGTGCCTGAAATCTTATTTCCATTAAAATCAATGGATGCTTTCACACTGAGGCAGTGCGCTGAAAAAACGCCCCTCTCCATTGAAATGAATTGAAAGCGCTTCAAAAGCGCCTGAAAAGCGCTTCAAAAGCGCTCAGTGTTTTACTGGCAGTTTTTCAAGCGCCTCAGTGTGAAAGGGGCCTTAGGCCCCTTTCACACTGAGGCGCTTTGCAGGCGCTATTGCGCTCTAAATAGCGCCTGCAATGCGCCCCAAAAAAGCCTCTCAATACTATCCAATGTGAAAGCCCGAGGGCTTTCACACTGGAGCGTTGCGCTTGCAGGAGGCTCAAAAAACTCCTGCAAGCCGCATCTTTGAGGCGCAATAGGAGCGCTAAAAATAGCGTTCCTATAGCGCCCCTGCCCATTGAAATCAATGAGGTAGCGCCTCTAATACGCCCGCAAAACGCCTCAAAGAGGCGTTATTGCGGGTGTTTTTAACCCTTTTTCGGCCGCCAGCGGGGGGTTAAAATTCCCCCGCTAGCGCCCGCAAATCGCGGCAAAAAAAAACGGTATAGCGGCGCTAAAAATAGCGCCGCTATACCGCCAGCGAATACAGCGCCTCAGTGTGAAAGGGGCCTAAGAGTGGTAAATCATGGTGTAGCTCTGCAACCCACAGCGCTGAAAATAGTAAAGCATGTCCTATTGCACACCCCCGTAAGGCAGTAAACACTGAACACTGAACACGTAGAACACAAGGAAAAGTGCCTTGTCTGTGTGGTGGTGGGATATGTAAGGCAGGGTTGCTCAGAGCAGTGAAACACATTATGGTGTGAACAGGCCCTTAAATGAACACTATATTACCAAAAGTATTGGGACACCTACCTTTAGAAGCACATAAACTTTATTGGTATCCCAGTCTTTGTCGGTAGGGTTCAATATTGAGTTGGCAAACCCTTTGCAGCTAAAACAGCTTTAACTCTTCTGGAAATGCTGTCCACAAGGTTTAGGAATGTGTCTATGGGAATATTTGACCATTCTTCCAGGAGCACATTTATGAGGTCAGGCCCTGATGTAGACGAGAAGACCTGGCTCGCAGTCTCCACTCTAATTCATTCCAAAGGTGTTCTATTGGGTTGAGGTCAGGACTCTGTGCAGGCCAGTCAAGTTCCTCCAGCCCAAACTCGCTCATCCATGTCTTTATGGACCTTGCTTTGTGCACTGGTGTGCAGTCATGTTGGAACAGGAACGGGCCATCCCCAAACTGTTCCCACAAAGTTGGGAGCATGAAGTAGTCCAAAATGTCTTGGTATGCTGATGCCTTAAGAGTTCCCTTCACGTCTTAAGAGTTCAACCCCTGAAAAACAACCCCACAACCCCTGAAAAACTGTAAACACAGGCAAGTGATGTCATCTCTCCTTGCGGCGGCCTTTTTGTCCGGAGCTCGAGGAGAGAAGACATCAATAGTAAGTGCACTAACAGACCACTAACACCAGTACACATAGGCACATAAATCACCCCCCAGTCACCCCCCGATCACCCCCCAGCCCCAGTGTCACTAATTGCAGTGGTGATTTATTTACTGATCACTGCACGCAGTGTCATTTGTGACAGTAAAAAGTGTCAGGGCAGTTAGCTTTAGGCCCCTTTAGGTCCAGGGTACCCCCCTAACCCCCCCTAATAAAGGTTTAACCCCTTGATCGCCCCCCAGGTAACCCTTTCACCCCCTGTCGCCAGTGTCACTAAGCAATCTTTTTTCTGATCGCCGTATTAGTGTCGCTGGTGACGCTAGGTAGCCAGTTATTTTTTTAGGTTCACCGCCAGGTGTTTATAGCATCAGGTACCCCCATATATTACCTAATAAAGGTTTTAACCCCCTGATTGCCCCTAGAGTTAACCCTTTCACCAGTGATCACTGTATAAGTATAACTGGTGACGCTGGTTAGCCAGTTAGTTATTTTGTTATTTAGGTTCACCGTCAGGTTTTTATATATCGTCAGTTACCCCCATATATTACCTAATAATGGTTTTAACCCCCTGATTGCCCCTAGTTAATCCTTTCACCAGTGATCACCGTATAAGTGTTACGGGTGATGCTGGTTAGTTTGTTTGCTTTTTATAGCATCAGGGCACCCGCCGTATATAACCCAATAAAGGTTTAACCCCCTGATCGCCCTGTGGGTGATATCAATTAGGTTTAGTGTCAGATAGGGTCTGCGTCGCCCCAGGCAGCATCAGGTTAGTGCCAGTAGCGCTAACACCCACGCACGCAGCATACACCTCCCTTAGTGGTATAGTATCTGAACAGATCAATATCTGATCTGATCAGATCGATACTAGCGTCCCCAAAAACGCATTGTTAGCAGGATCAGCCCAGATACCTGCTAGCACCTGCGTTTTGCCCCTCCGCCCAGCCCAGCCCACCCAAGTGCAGTATCGATCGATCACTGTCACTTACAAACACTAAACACATAACTGCAGTGTTCGCAGAGTCAGGCTTGATCCCTGCGATCGCTAACAGTTTTTTTGGTAGCGTTTTATACAGTTGCTGACAGTCAGGTGCTTTTTTACCTGTGAATCTTACTAGTGTACCACTAAATTTAGAGCCCAAAATGGCAAATCGAAGGTACACTAGTAAAGAGGCCTACGAGTTTCTGAGCATGACAAATAGTGAAGAGGAGGTCACGCATCTGTCAGATTCAGGCTCAGAATACGATCCCATAGACGACAGCGGCTCCATGACAGATAGCACTGACGACGAAGGTGAGGTCCCTGCTAAGGTCAGGCGTACCTGACCCCATTCTTCTGCTGTTGTTGGGGTGCAAGAACCACAGGGCTCTCGTATGGAGCAGAGAAGTACTAGTGCTGCTCATCCTTCTGGTGAACTGGCAAGCACCAGTGGCCTAGTACACCCTGGTCGTACATCCAGCACTGCAGTAACACTTGGTGACGTGGCGAGTCCCATAAGTGCAGTTCAAGCTGGCGAGGTGGTAAGCACAAGTAGTGTCCCACTGCCTGATTGGGTGCCCACCACTTCTGCAGAACCCGAACTTCCCCCATTCACTGGCCAACCCGGTATTCAGGTGGAAACAGCTTATTTTCCGGCACTTGATTTTTATTTGCTGTTTTTCACGGAAAATCTCTATAGATCTATTGTGGACCAAACTAATTTGTATGCTGGTCAATTCATCGCCGCTAATCCCCAGTCCTCCCTTGCCAAAGAATGGAAACCAATTACGGTTTCTGAATTTAAGACCTTTCTGGGCCTATCCCTCCTCATGGGCATACATAAATTGTCCAAATGCCCAATTCACCATATGCCCGTGTTCTCTGCCTCCATGGCCAGGAAACGATATGAGCAGATCTTTCGGTTCATGCACTTCAACGACAATGAAATTTGTCGTCCTCGTGGAGACCCTGAATACGATCGGCTCTACAAAATTCGGCCCCTCATAAACCACTTCAACAAACGTTTTTCAGCCTTGTTTACTCCCCATCAAGTTGTCTGCGTTGATGAGTCCCTGATGAAATTTTCTGGCCGCTTGTCTTTCAAACAGTACCTTCCCAGCAAGCATGCCAGATACGGGGTCAAGCTCTATAAGCTCTGTGACAGGGCAACAGGCTATACATGGAGCTTTATGGTTTATGAGGGAAAAGATTAGTCACGTAGAGCCGGAGAACTGCCCAGATTACACAGGGAGCACTGGCAAGAAAGTGTGGAACTTGGTGTCACCCTTATTTGGAAAGGGGTACCACTTGTATGTGTGGACAATTATTACACGAGCATGCCACTTTTTAGTCACTTGTTTGATCATCAGATTGGCACATGTGGCACCGTGCGACCTAATCGCCGGGGCTTACCCCAGGGGCTTGTAGATTCCTGTCTTAGGCTGGAGGAGAGAGCCTGCTTGAAGTGTAATAATTTGCTTGCTGTGAAGTAGAGGGATAATAAGAATGTTTTCGTTCTTACCTCCCTTCACGCAGACACGACAGTCCAAATTCGTACGGCGACTGGTGTTGTGGAGAAACCCCTCTGTGTACACGAATATAACCAAAAAATGGGAGGGGTGGACCTCAACGATCAGTTGTTGGCGCCGTACCTAGTTGCCCGTAAGGCCAGACCTTGGTACAAAAATGTGTCTGTATACTTATTTCAGTTGGCTTTGCTGAACGCTCATGTGCTATACAGAGCTTCAGGACCGACTGGATCCTTCCTTGAATTCCAGGAAGAGATCGTCACAGACCTCCTGTATCCGTTCTGCACCTCACCATTCCCAACCAAATGCAGTAAGCCGGCTGCATGAGAGGCATTTTCCTCAAGAGTACCCCTACCCAACGAGCCCCCCAAAGAAAATATTGTGTCTGTAGAAAGCGCGGATATAGGCGTCACACCCATATTATTGTCCACGCTGTCCTGACAATCCTGGTCTTTGCATTGGTGAATGTTTTGAACGCTACCACACACTAGTGCAGTTTTAGCGTAGGGTACAGCAATGCACAGAATAGGACACACTTACACAGGGTCTCCCAAGATGCCATCGCATTTTGAGAGACCCAAACCTGGAACCAAACAGTTGAACAGTTACAGTTACAGTTACAAAAAAAAGTGTTTTAAAAAAAAAATACCTGCTTTTCAGGTATGTCATTTTTTTATACTTTACTGTTTACTGTTTTTTATTGTTAACCACTTTTTTGTTTTCAGTTACGCCATTCAGCTGCACCACAGTTTAAAAAAAGAGCATATGTGTTGAAGCATGTGGGCAGCAGGGGCGGAGGAGCAATCTGCTCCTAATGCGGCATACATACAGTCTAAATTCCGACGGAGGCTTGCCCGTAGGAAAAGTCTGACCGTGTGTACGCAGCATAACGTTTGCGGGAGTATGTCCCCATGTTTCGGCATATACATATTTTGGGCACAAGTTGCGTTAAATTTATTTGTATTTTTTACTGTTTTTTTTTTGTATTTGCTTTTCAGGTATGGTATGGTAAGGTCTTACTGTTATACTGTAATGTTACTTTTTTTTTTTTGTTAACCATCATTTGCTTAGCAGGTACGCTATTCAGTTGCAGTGCGGATTTATTTATCTTGACAGCAACAGCTCCCTCGATACATAAAGGCGTGACTCCAGTGCTGTAGGAGGTGATTTCACCACCACAGTTTAAAAAAAGAGCATATATGTCGAAGCATGTGGGCAGCAGGGGCGGAGGAGCGATTTGCTCCTAATGCAGCGTACATACCACGATCGGATAACCTATGGATTTTCGTCCGATGGATTTGTCCATCGGGAATCCGATGAAACTGTTTTTCATCAGTCTTGGCCACACACCATCAGTCAAAAAACAGACTGTTCCAAAGGCGGTGACGTAAAACACTCCGATGAGCCGAGAAAAATGAAGTTTAATGCTTCTGAGCATGCGTCGACTTGATTCTGAGCATGCGTGGGTTTTTTAACCGATGGACTTGCCCATAGAAGATCGGAAATTCCCATCGGTTTTTTATCCATCGGAAAATTTTAAAACAAGTTCTATTTTTTACAACCGATGGAAAAAAGACCGATGGGTACCATACACGATCGGTTTGTCTGATGAAAACCATCCATCGGACGGTTTTCATCAGTCAAACCGATCGTGTGTACGGGGCTTTACTGTTATACTGTAATGTTACGTTGTTTTAATGTTAACCATCATTTGCTTAGCAGGTACGCCATTCAGTTGCAGTGCGGATTTATTTATCTTGACAGCAACAGCGTTTGTTCCCACGATACATAAAGCCGTGACTCCAACGCTGTAGGTGGTGATTTCACCACCACAGTTAAAAAAAAGAGCATATATGCCGAAGCATGGGTGCAGCAGGGGCGGAGGAGCAATCTGCTCCTAATGCGGCGTACATACGGTCGAAATTCCGACGGAGGCTTGCCCGTGGAAAAGTCAGACCGTGTATATGCGGCATAACTTTTGCGGGAGGATGACCCCATGCTTCGGCATATATATATGGTGCATGTATGCCCATCATTAGAAGTGGGTGGATTAAGGGAGGTATTCTAATGGTGGGCATACTCACCGATCAATCTGTTTTTTTTGTTCAGCCAACAGGCTGCATGAAAAAAAAGATTACAATACATGTCCAACAAGGACCAGCAACGTACTGGTATGTTGCTGGACTTTGAATGGTTATACCAGAATGATGCCTGCAGGTTTAGGTATCATCTTGGTATAATTATTTTCAGCCAGCGGTCGGCTTTCATGTAAAAGCAATTCTAGCGGCTAATTAGCCTCTAGACTGCTTTTACAAGCAGTGGGAGGGAATACCCCCCCCCGGATATAAACAGCGCCATTGGGAAATTGGGAAAGCATTTTATCACACTGATCTTGGTGTGGTCAGATGCTTTGAGGGCAGAGGAGAGATCTAGGGTCTAATAGACCCCAATTTTTTTCAAAAATGAGTACCTGTCACTACCTATTGCTATCATAGGGGATATTTACATTCCCTTAGATAACAATAAAAATTATAAAAATAAATAAATGGAAGGAACAGTTTAAAAATAAATAAATGGAAGGAACAGTTTAAAAATAAAATAACAAAAGCAAACAAAAAAAAAAAGCACGCCAGTCCCCCCCTGCTCTCGCGCAAAGGCGAACGCAAGCGTCGGTCTGCCGTCATATGTAAACAGCATTTGCACCATGCATGTGAGGTATCACCGCGAAGGTCAGATCGAGGGCAATAATTTTAGCAGTGGACCTCCTCTATAAATATAATGTGGTAACCTGTAAAGGCTTTTAAAGGCTTTTAAAAATGTATGTAGTTTGTCGCCACTGCGCGTTTGTGCGCAATTTTAAAGCATGTCGTGTTTGGTATCCATGAACTCGGCCTAAGATCATCTTTTTTATTTAATCAAACATTTGGGCAATATAGTGTGTTTTAGTTCATTAAAATTAAAAAAAGTGTATTTTTTCCCCAAAAAATGTGTTTGAAAAATCGCTGCACAAATACTGTGTGGAAAAAAAAATGCAACACCCACCATTTTAATCTGTAGGGCCTTTGCTTTAAAAAAATATATAATGTTTTGGGGTTTTCTTGCAAATTTTTTTTTTTTTATGTAAACAAAAAGTGTCAGAAAGGGCTTTGTTTTCAAGTGGTTGGAAGAGTGGATGATGTGTGACATAAGCTTCTAAATGTTGTGCATAAAATGCCAGGACAGTTCAAAACCCCCCCAAATTACCCCATTTTGCAAAGTAGACACCCCAAGCTATTTGCTGAGAGGCATGTCGAGTCCATGGAATATTTTATATTTTGACACAAGTTGCGGGAAAAAGACAATTTTTTTTAAAAATTTTTTGCACAAAGTTGTGACTAAATGATATATATTGCTCAAACATGCCATGGGCATATGTTGAATTATAACCCAAAATACATTTGGCTGCTTCTCCTGAGTACAGGGATACCACATGTGTGAGACTTTTTGGGAGCCTAGCCGCGTACAGGACCCCGAAAACCAAGCACCGCCTTCAGGCTTTCCACTCCTCACTACCTATCACAGTTTTGAAGGCCATAAAATGCCAAAATAGCAACCCCCCCCCCCCAAATATACGCTCATTGACATTTTTTTTACCAAAGACATGTGGCTGAATACATTTTGGACTAAATGTATGACTAAAATTGAGTTTATTCGATTTTTCTTATAACAAAAAGTAGAAATATTATTTTTTTTCAAAATTTTTCCATTTATATCGCAAAAAATTCAAATCGCAGAGGCAATCAAATACCATCAAAAGAAATCTATATTTGTGGGAAAAAAAGGACGCAAATTTAGTTTGGGTACAACATTGCATGACCGTGCAATTACCAGGTAAAGCAGCGCAGTGCGAAATTTTTAAAAGACCTCCAGTCCTTAAAGTCGAGTTCCACCGTGAAAATTTTTTTTTCAACAAAAAATCTACAAATAAAAAAAATAAAAAAAAACAAAATTTTTTACCAAAAATAGCGGTTGCTATGCGGAAGTCCCTAATCTGCCTCTTCATCCTCTGCGGTGGATCTTCTTCCTCGTCCTACACTTGGTGTCTTCTTGTGAATGGGGCGTGCTGCCTTCTGGGAACTGTGTGTATTCCAGAGAGCAGCCGGCCCATTCACAAAGCGCCGCGCTGTTCGCACATGCGCAGTATAAAATGGGCAGTGAAGCCGCACGGCTTCACTGCCTGTTTCCCTTACTGAGGATGGCGACGCCGGGAGCTGCCAGCGCCGAGGGATCGGCCTGGGGGGGCTGACATCGCGGGCGAGAAGGACAGGTAAGTGTCCTTATTAAAAGTCAGCAGCTAGAGTGTTTGTAGCTGCTGACTTTAAAAAAAAATAAAAAATTGCGGGTGGAACCCCCCTTTAAAGGGGTTGTAAAGGTAAAAAAAAAATTCACCTTAATGCATTCTATGCATTAAGGTGAAAAAACATCTGTGGATTAGCGGTCCCCCAGCCCCCGTTTACTTACCTGACCCCTCAAAAGTCCCACGCAGTGAACGCGCTTGCTTCTCGGCCAGGCTTCTCGGCTCATTCATTGGTTGATTGAAAGCAGTGCAGCCATTGGCTCACGCTGCTGTCAACCACATCCAATGACGCGGCTCGCCGGGGCGCGGGGCCGAGTTATACAGTGAGCGGCTATGGCCACCTTCTGTATCATGGGAGCGTGCCCGCAAGAACTCATCACGCTCGCATGATGATGATGAGTTCTTGCGGGGGGGAGCCGAGACAGCCGCCGAGGGACCCCAGCAGACCAGGTTCGGGGCCACTCTGTGCAAAACGAGCTGCACAGTGGAGGTACGTATAACATGTTTGTTATTTAAAAAAAAAAAAAAATTACCTTTACATACCCTTTAAGCTGACAAATGAAGTGGTTAAATAAAAAAAAGTCCATGCCCTGTTTGCCACCATATGTACCATATATACTCGAGTATAAGCCGACCCGAATATAAGCCGAGGCACCTAATTTTACCACAAAAAACTGGGAAAACTTATTGACTCGAGTATAAGCCTAGGGTGTCCATCTGCATGCCTCACTGTGCCTCACTGTGTCCATGTGCATGCCTCACTGTGCCCATGCCTCACTGTGCCCATGACTAGACTGACGTTTAATATGGGGGTCTATGGAAGGGGTGCCCAGGTTTGAAAAATCAGTGCTCCCCAGCCATAGGTCCTCCAGACAACAAACGTAGCACACTTATAGAGGAAGAGTGGGGCTAAATGTGTGCCAAGTTTGGGGTCCAGGGAACCTACGGCCGGCCGGTACCGGGTCCCCAAAGTCCGGGAGATCAGGCGCAAAAAGGTGACTCGAGTATAAGCCGAGGGGGGCATTTTCAGCACAAAAAAATGTGCTGAAAAACTCGGCTTATACTCGAGTATAAGTATACTCGAGTATATACGGTATGTCTTTTCTTTTTTGCTTCACATTTAGTTCCTGTTGTATTCCTCACAATGTATTGCAAAAGAAAAAGCTATTCAAGTCAATAGCTTGTTTGGTGCCTTACGGGGCAGATGTCTGATATTTTCATATTACTATGTGAAAAAGAAAAAAGTGCGCTAGTGAAATAAAAATTAAAGCTGCAACCAACAGTGTTATACTACACCAAAACAGATAATATAGGAGAGAAAAAGTTGCGCTATTGAGAATATCACCAGTACAGCAGCTGGTGAAAGTGTAAATATGAGCCAAAAGGCTCACACAGTAAATATATGACACAAATTGATGAAAGTGAGTGATGCGAACATGCGATAAAGAAATCACATAAACAAAAAACCACAAAAGTTGTCGCATATAGTCCAAACGATAGAGTTCATATGCACAAAGAATGCTCCTCCACCGTGCTGATTGTGATCCAATGTATTACACCACAAGCAAGTGTAGGATAGGACAGCCTCCACCAATAGATTTACTGCCTCTTACCGATAGTGATGGATCCCTTGTCACAGGGGATCAAAGAAAGCCTGTGGCTATTCCCCAGCCAAGGGTATGGGGCAGGCAGCGTCTCACTGACCAGGAGATCCACAACTCTCAATGATAGAAAACGCGGTCCCCGTAAATAAAAAGAAGGATATACTATAGTGTAAAACCTTTTTACATGTTTAATAAAAAAAGACGAATGCACACTTACATGAATGCAGATAAAAAAGAGCGAAAATGAGCCGGCCGACTCTTAGACATAAAACAGCCCGTATGCCTCCGGGTAGCGTGGGCGCGATGACGTCAGAACGTGGCTCCTCCCTACGCGTTTCATCATCAAAGACTTGTTCACGGGATACGGGTGGCGTTTTGACGTACCGCTCTAATATAACCATCTCAAACAGCCAAGCCTCGATGTGAACCGCGGGATGCCGAAGCACCGCCATTTTGACTGAGGGAAAGGATATCGCTAGATGCTATGAAGGGATTGGCAAACCCAAAGCAAATAGTATTTAATGTGCGCAGAGAAATAACATTATTGAACACAATCTATTTTAAAAAAGGAAGGGGGCAGAGCAACAAACGGTCTAAAAACCATTAAATGTATAACAACTACATATAGAGTAGGGATGAGCCGAACACCCCCGGGTTCGGTTCGCACCAGAACCTTCGAACGGACCGAAAGTTCGCGCGAATTTTCGAACCCTATTCGTTATAATGGACGCGAACGTTCGAAATCAAAATTGCTAACTACAACGGCCAATATGCATGTTAATGTTATAAAACAGGTTTGGGGACCCGGGTCCTGCCCCAGGGGACATATATCAATGCAAAAAGAAATTTTAAAAACTAAAGTTTTTTCGGGAGCAGTCATTTTAATGATGCATAAAGTGAAAAAAAAAAAAGTGAAATTTTCCTTTAAATACGGTACCTGGGGGGTGTCTAAAGTATGCCTGTGAAGTGGCATGTGTTTCCCGTGTTTAGAACTGTCCTTGCACAAAATGACATTTGTAAAGGAAAAAAAGAAGCCATTTAAAACCACTTGCGGCTTCAATGTCATGTCTTGTCCTGGCCGCCATATGACTGAAAATCCTTGAGAAAAATGGCATGGCTACCCCATCACCCCCCCCCCCCACCCCAGCCCCTTTGGGTCTTGTATGGATACTAAGGGGGACCCCGCACCCAAAATAAAACCCTATACCTACAACCCTATATACTCTGAACAGCAGTATATAGGTGGTGCAAACAAGACATGGACTGTAGGTTTGTTCTTAAGTAGAATCTGAACAGGTACATTACGAAGTGTAGCTACATCCCAAAAAAATCAATTTTTAAGCTTTTTGGAGAACATAGGGAGGGGTTATCACCCCTGTAACATTTGCTGTCTTTGCACATCTGTTCAGAACATGTCACCTCACTTTCCGTCCCAATGACAAATGTTTTTGGAAAAGTGGGGTTTTAATTGAAACAAGGATTGGTGATAAAGCATCAGTAGAGAGGAGATACCTTTTTCCCAAATTAAATCTAACAGGATAGAATTTTCCTTCCTAGGGGTAGATTTCCTCTCACTTCCTGTTTTCTCTTGCCGTTTGCAAGTAGGAGTCGTTTGTAAGTTGGATGTTTGAAAGTAGGGGCCTGCCGTATATACTCTGCAGAAATTTGCCCTATTAGATGTTGGTGTAGCCACAAGACTGGTGGGCACAGGAATGGGCCCTGCTGTGAGTTAATAGATCAAGATTTGTACTTGCATGCACCTGTTGAACCGGGCAGAAAAATTGGGCCTTTGGTGGTGGTGGTGGTGGTGGTGGACGGTGTTGCCACAAGACTGTAAGCCCTCACATTTACTCTTGGTGGGTGCAGGAATGGGCCCTGCTGTGAGTTATTAGATCAAGATTTGTAATTGCATGCACCTGTTGAACAGGGCAGAAAAATTGGGCCTTTGGTGGTGGTGGTGGTGGTGGACGGTGTTGCCACAAGACTGTAGGCCCTCATAGTTACTCTTGGTGGGCGCAGGAATGGGCCCTGCTGTGAACTATTAGATCAAGATTTGTAATTACACGCCCCTGTTAAACAGGGGCTGAAAAATTGTGCCTTAGGCATTGGTGCTGGTGCCACAACACTGCAACCCCTCACAGATACTGTACTTGGAGCACAGCAGTCACACCTGTTGCGAAGCATCTTTTTAAAAAATTGTAATTACACGCCCCTGTTATACAGGGGCTGAAAAATTGTGCCTTAGGCACTGGTGCTGGTGCCACAACACTGCAACCCCTCACAGATACTGTACTCTGAGCACAGCAATGAGACCTGTTGCAAAGCATTGCCTAAAAATTGTAATTACACGCCCCAACAGGGGCTGAAAAATTGTGCCTTAGGCACTGGTGCTGGTGCCACAACACTGCAACCCCTCACAGATACTGTACTCTGAGCACAGCAGTCACACCTGTTGCGAAGCATCTTTTTAAAAAATTGTAATTACACGCCCCTGTTATACAGGGGCTGAAAAATTGTGCCTTAGGCACTGGTGTGGTGGCATGGATCATTGAGGAGGAGGAAGAGGATAGTCAGTGAACATAACAGGACAGTCACTCAGCATCAGCATAGGCAGTCTTGAAGGGATGTGACATTATAAATTATTCCGTTATATCCGCTTCAGGTGTCTGGTAGCTGGTGGTGATCCAAGACTGATTCATTTTTATGAAGGTCAGTCGATCAACCGAGTCGGTGGACAGGCGCACCCTATGATCGGTGACAAATCCTCCAGCAGCACTGAATGTGCGTTCGGAAAGAACGCTGGATGCAGGACAGGCCAGTAGCTCAATTGCATACTGTGCAAGCTCTGGCCAGTGATCCATCCTCAGGACCCAGTAAGCCAGAGGATTTTCGGTGGGAAAGGTGTCCAAGTCTGACCTTGCCCCTAGGTATTCCTGCACCATGTATATCAGACGCTGGCGATGGTTGCTGGAACCGATCATACCTTGGGGCTGCGGACTAAAAAATTGTCTGAACGCATCGGTCAGACGTCCACCTTCCCCACCGCTCCTTCTGCTACTGACCGAAGCCTCAGCAACTCGTCGTCCAGGACCAGGAGTTTGTAACCTCCCAGTTTCTGGGAACGCGTTGCACAGACCTTTCTGCAAGGCCTCCCTGAGATGTCTCATCCTCTGCTCCCTCTGCGACGGCAAGATAAGGTCCGCAACCTTACCCTTGTACCGTGGATCAAGGAGAGTGGCCAGCCAGTAATGGTCACTCTCCTTGATCCGAAGAACACGAGGATCCTTCCGCAGGCTTTGCAGGATCAGGGAGGCCATGCAGCGTAGGTTAGCTGAGGCATTCGGTCCGGAGTCTTCTGGGTCACTGAGGATGACATGATCGCCAGCCACCTCCTCCCAGCCACGTACAAGTCCACTGGTTTGTTGGGACTGTACATCATCCCTAAAAGACTGCTGCTGCTGATGCTGAGTGCCAGGCTCCACCTCCATGCTCACACAATCCTCCTCCTCCTCCTCCTCCTCCTCTTCCTGTGTGATGGGTGGGACAGAAGGAACATTGTCTGGATAAAGGGGGCCTTGAGAGACAAGGAAGTCCTCCTCTTCCTGCCTCTGTTCTGCCTCAAGTGCCCTGTCCATTATCCCACGCAGCGTATGCTCCAACAGGTGGACAAGAGGTACAGTGTCACTGATGCATGCACTGTCACTGCTCACCATCCTCGTGGCCTCCTCAAATGGTGAGAGGACAGTGCATGCATCCCTGATCATGCTCCACTGGCGTGGGGAAAAAAAGCCAAGCTCCCCTGACCCTGTCCTGGTGCCGTAGTCGCAAAGGTACTCATTGATGGCCCTCTGCTGCGTGTGCAGTCGCTGCAGCATGGCCAACGTTGAGTTCCACCTGGTGGGCATGTCACATATTAGGCGGTTCTTGGGCAGGTTCAGCTCCTTTTGCAGCTCAGTCAGCCGAGCACTGGCATTATAAGATCGGCGGAAATGCACACAGACTTTCCTGGCCTGCCTCAGGACATCCTGTAAGCCTGGGAACCTGCCCAAGAACCGCTGCACCACCAGGTTGAGGACGTGAGCCATACAGGGCACATGGGTGAGCTGCCCCTGTCACAGGGCGGAGAGGAGGTTGGTGCCATTATCAGAAACGACCATTCCTGGCTTAAGCTGGCGTGGCGTCAACCACCTCTCGGCCTGCCCCTGCAGAGCTGCCAGAACCTCTGGCCCAGTGTGGCTCCTGTCCCCCAAACACACCAGCGCAAGCACGGCATGGCATCTTTTTGCCTGCGTACTCGCGTAGCCCCTTGTACGCCTACGGAGCACCGCTGGTTCCGAGGACAGAGCACTCGAAGAGGACATGGAGGAAGAAGAAGAGGAGGGGGTGGAGGAGAGAGGTGTGTCACAACCAGTAGTAGCATTTTGGAGGCGTGGTGGCGGAACAACCTCCAACACTACTGCACATTGTCCTGCATCCCTCCCAGCTACCAATAGAGTGACCCAATGGGCCGTGAAAGAAAGATAACGTCCCTGTCCATGCCTGCTGGACCATGAGTCAGCGGTAATATGCACCTTACCGCTGACCGCCCTGTCCAGCGAGGCATGGACATTGTCTTCCACATGCCAGTAGAGAGACGGAATTGCCTTCCGTGAGAAAAAGTGGCGTTTGGGAACCTGCCACTGAGGAACCGCACATTGAACAAACTTACGGAAGGGGGCCGAGTCTATCAACTGAAAAGGCAGCAGTTGAAGTGCTAGCAATTTAGCCAAGCTAGCATTCAACCGCTGGGCATGTGGATGGCTGGGAGTATACTTCTTTCGACGGTCCAGCAGCTGGGGCAGGGAAATTTGCCTGCTACAATCGGACGTCGGTGTACTGCAAGTACTTGGTTGTGACACACCTAATTCTACACCTTCAGTCCTCTCAGAGCAGCTTTCAGAGAGGACTGAAGATATAGTGGGGATGGAGATCCCAGCTGATGAGGAGCAAGGAGAGGTCCGCTTTGTTCTTTGGTGTGGGTCTTTTATGTGTGCTTGCCAACGAGCTGCATGGCAGGTCGACATATGTCTGCTCATGCTTGTGGTGCCCAAGCGGCTGATGTTTTGGCCACGCGAGATACGCTTGAGACAAATATTGCAAATAGCAGTGGTGCGATCTGATGCACTCGTCTCAAAAAAGGCCCACACCAAAGAACTTTTGTGATAACGTGCAGAGGCAGCGCCCTGCACAGGCGGAGCTCTGCGGTGTGGTACAGTTGCTGTGCTGGCCTCTAGCTGGCCTCCAGGGGGCATCCTGCCTCGTTGGACATGTGACGCTGCATCCTCCTCCTCCTCCTCCTCTCTCCCTTCAGGCACCCACGTGGAGTCAGTGACCTCATCATCCCCTCCCTCTTCACCACTAGAGCAAACCTGGCAGTAAGCTGCAGTTGGTGGAACACTACTGCCAGATTGCTGTCCTTCAGCATCCCCTTTCTCTGCGCGCACACTACTGACTTCCTCAAGCTGGGTATCATCATCCGAGCCTTCGAATCGTTGGGCATCCTCCTGGAGCATGTACCCAACACTGTGCTCAAACAGTTCGGGGGACTCCTCAGGAGGACATGGTGGGTCTAGGGAAGGGGTGGCTGATGATGCCATTGAGTACGCGTTGGCAGCTGCTCTGCCAGTACCCTGAGCCTGGGTGAGAGAGGATGAGGAGGATGAGGAGGGCTTGGTCATCCATTCTACCAAGCCTTCGGCATGATGCGGCTCCACATGTCCAGCTGCCGAAAACAAAGACAAGCGTGTCCCATGGCCACGCGCTGATGACGATGCACGACCACGTCCACGGCCAGCACTGTTGTCTCTAGAAACAGAGCCTGCCTGCCCTGTGTTCTTGCCTCGGCACGCTCTGCCTCTCCTTGGCGGTCTTCCAGCCATTGTAGTCGGTAGTGTATATAGTATAAAAAATAGAACTCCTATGTGTGCTCACAACACACTGTAGGTCCTATGGGTGCTGACACTAACACACTATAGGTACTATGTGTGCTGCTGACAAGAAAATATAGGAGCTCTGTTTGCTGCCACTAACACACTAGAAGTCCTATGGGTGCTGCTGAGAAGAAAATATAGGAGCTCTGTGTGATGCCACTAACACACTAGAAGTCCTATGGGTGCTGCTGAGAAGAAAATATAGGAGCTCTGTGTGATGCCACTAACACACTAGAAGTCCTATGGGTGCTGCTGAGAAGAAAATATAGGAGCTCTGTTTGCTGCCACTAACACACTAGAAGTCCTATGGGTGCTGCTGAGAAGAAAATATAGGAGCTCTGTTTGCTGCCACTAACACACTAGAAGTCCTATGGGTGCTGCTGAGAAGAAAATATAGGAGCTCTGTTTGCTGCCACTAACACACTAGAAGTCCTATGGGTGCTGCTGAGAAGAAAATATAGGAGCTCTGTTTGCTGCCACTAACACACTAGAAGTCCTATGGGTGCTGCTGAGAAGAAAATATAGGAGCTCTGTTTGCTGCCACTAACACACTAGAAGTCCTATGGGTGCTGCTGAGAAGAAAATATAGGAGCTCTGTTTGCTGCCACTAACACACTAGAAGTCCTATGGGTGCTGCTGAGAAGAAAATATAGGAGCTCTGTTTGCTGCCACTAACACACTAGAAGTCCTATGGGTGCTGCTGAGAAGAAAATATAGGAGCTCTGTGTGATGCCACTAACACACTAGAAGTCCTATGGGTGCTGCTGAGAAGAAAATATAGGAGCTCTGTTTGCTGCCACTAACACACTAGAAGTCCTATGGGTGCTGCTGAGAAGAAAATATAGGAGCTCTGTGTGATGCCACTAACACACTAGAAGTCCTATGGGTGCTGCTGAGCAGAAAATATAGGAGCTCTGTTTGCTGCCACTAACACACTAGAAGTCCTATGGGTGCTGCTGAGAAGAAAATATAGGAGCTCTGTGTGATGCCACTAACACACTAGAAGTCCTATGGGTGCTGCTGAGCAGAAAATATAGGAGCTCTGTTTGCTGCCACTAACACACTAGAAGTCCTATGGGTGCTGCTGAGAAGAAAATATAGGAGCTCTGTGTGATGCCACTAACACACTAGAAGTCCTATGGGTGCTGCTGAGAAGAAAATATAGGAGCTCTGTTTGCTGCCACTAACACACTAGAAGTCCTATGGGTGCTGCTGAGAAGAAAATATAGGAGCTCTGTTTGCTGCCACTAACACACTAGAAGTCCTATGGGTGCTGCTGAGAAGAAAATATAGGAGCTCTGTTTGCTGCCACTAACACACTAGAAGTCCTATGGGTGCTGCTGAGAAGAAAATATAGGAGCTCTGTTTGCTGCCACTAACACACTAGAAGTCCTATGGGTGCTGCTGAGAAGAAAATATAGGAGCTCTGTGTGATGCCACTAACACACTAGAAGTCCTATGGGTGCTGCTGAGAAGAAAATATAGGAGCTCTGTGTGATGCCACTAACACACTAGAAGTCCTATGGGTGCTGCTGAGAAGAAAATATAGGAGCTCTGTTTGCTGCCACTAACACACTAGAAGTCCTATGGGTGCTGCTGAGAAGAAAATATAGGAGCTCTGTGTGATGCCACTAACACACTAGAAGTCCTATGGGTGCTGCTGAGAAGAAAATATAGGAGCTCTGTTTGCTGCCACTAACACACTAGAAGTCCTATGGGTGCTGCTGAGAAGAAAATATAGGAGCTCTGTGTGATGCCACTAACACACTAGAAGTCCTATGGGTGCTGCTGAGCAGAAAATATAGGAGCTCTGTTTGCTGCCACTAACACACTAGAAGTCCTATGGGTGCTGCTGAGAAGAAAATATAGGAGCTCTGTGTGATGCCACTAACACACTAGAAGTCCTATGGGTGCTGCTGAGAAGAAAATATAGGAGCTCTGTTTGCTGCCACTAACACACTAGAAGTCCTATGGGTGCTGCTGAGAAGAAAATATAGGAGCTCTGTTTGCTGCCACTAACACACTAGAAGTCCTATGGGTGCTGCTGAGAAGAAAATATAGGAGCTCTGTTTGCTGCCACTAACACACTAGAAGTCCTATGGGTGCTGCTGAGAAGAAAATATAGGAGCTCTGTGTGATGCCACTAACACACTAGAAGTCCTATGGGTGCTGCTGAGAAGAAAATATAGGAGCTCTGTTTGCTGCCACTAACACACTAGAAGTCCAATGGGTGCTGCTGAGAAGAAAATATAGGAGCTCTGTTTGCTGCCACTAACACACTAGAAGTCCTATGGGTGCTGCTGAGAAGAAAATATAGGAGCTCTGTTTGCTGCCACTAACACACTAGAAGTCCTATGGGTGCTGCTGAGAAGAAAATATAGGAGCTCTGTGTGATGCCACTAACACACTAGAAGTCCTATGGGTGCTGCTGAGAAGAAAATATAGGAGCTCTGTTTGCTGCCACTAACACACTAGAAGTCCTATGGGTGCTGTTGGGGTGCAATGCTGTGCTAACAGCACTGCGGTTGGTACTACTGCAATACTGTACTAACAGTAAGCACGCACCAGACTAATCCCCAGCAGCAGCTAATAACACACTAACTGTGCAATCAGCAGCAATGAACGATCAATGACTTAGGTAGCAATGGTTTAGCAAAGAAATAGCCAATGGTTTAGCAAAGAAGAGCAAATCTTTCAGTATCAAGCAAAGACAGAATCAGCAGACTAATCTCTCCTAAAGCCGGAACTCATGTGACCGGGGCCGATGGCGTGGCGGCCTTTTAAATGGTGGGGCGTGTACTAAAGCCCCTGAGCTGTAATTGGCTACAGGCGTCCTGCCTGTAGCCAATTATTGCTCTCCGAGTTTCGGGCGCTGTGATTGGCCAAGCATGCGGGGTCACAGTGCATGCTTGGCCAATCATCAGCCAGCAATGCACTGCGCCGGCCGCGCCGGCCGCAATGCATTGCGGGGCCGCTCGCATCACACGAATGTGATGCGAACGGCCCAAATAGTTCTGGGCTCGACGAGCGAGCGAACGCCCGATGCTCGATTCGAACATGGGTTCGAATCGAGCACCGGGCCCATCCCTAATATAGAGGTTGATCCTCCACTGCTGAAAAATAACAACCAAAGGGAGGAGAGAACCTCATCCAATGGAAAAGGCGAACTGGATCATTCCCAAGATTCACATCGAGTGTACAAAAACACAAGGAATTACCCAAGGCTAGTACAATATGCCACCATCGTAAGCCTGATCCTAAGAGATTGTTATAAATAAAAACTATAAATAAAAACAAAACCCTAACAATATATTAAAAATAATTGGACACTGTACAAAAATTGTATACATATTAACTAAATGGCACTTTATAATCCAAACGTGGAGTCCCAACTCCATCCTCCTTCACATAAACCCAATTAACCCATTGAGGTTGAGATCCAAACCTATGAAGGGGAAAAGGGAATACTACAAGGTGCATATAAAGGAGGGGGGAGGAGGAGGAGGGAAAAAAAAAAGGAGAAGGAGAAATATACAAAATAAATAAATAAATAAATAGGGAATCACACTAATCTAGACAGGACACTCTTCCCTACCTCAATTTGTACATTTTAACTGGTCGGCACAGAGGTCAAGAATTGTCTATGAAACAATTCACATCTACATCTATGTTAAGACCAAAAGGGGTGTAGCTCTTAATCCTATGCACCCACGACATCTCCAACCTAGAGATGCTCTGGACCAGATTGCTACCCCTCCAGTGAGGGCTATATTTATATATTCCCAAAAAGGTAGTACCCTTAGCGTTCCGATCATGCACAGCCAGATAATGTTTTGACACAGAGTGCTTTGTGAACCCTCTTCTAATATTACCAATATGTTCGTTCAGGCGTACCTGAAGTGGGCGTTTGGTCCTGCCCACATACTGCAACCCACACGGGCATTGCAGTAAATAGACCACGCCCTCCGTCGAACAGGTAATAAAAGGTTTGATGTCGAAAATTCTGGAATTACAAGTAGAGCTAAATTGAGTAGTTCTCCTAGATCTACACCCATTCAAAGAGCATACTTGACACCTCCTGCACTGATAATAACCAGTGAGATTGGGAAAGAAGGTGGATCTAGTCATGGGTGGATCCATAATGTTGGGTGCAAGTCTGTCCCTCAGAGCCGGAGCTCCTCTAAAAACCACTTGAGGTCTATCTGGTAAAATGGTATTGAGGACCCTATCATTCTTCAGAATATGCCAGTGTTTATTAACAATGTGCCTAATCTGAGAATGTTGGCAAGAAAAGTTGGTAATAAAAGGAGTGCGAAATGACGACCCAGCATCCATCTTAACTTTCTCTTTTAGCAAAACAGCACGGTCCACACAACTGACTGAATCAAGGGTAGCTTTAAGGGACTTAGGAGAGTAACCCTTATCTCTAAATCTTCTGGTTAGGATATCAGACTGTGCTAAGAAGGTGGTGTGGTCCGAACAATTTCTTTTTAATCTTAGAAACTGACTCTTAGGCACAGCACCCAACCAGGGGGCATAATGACAACTCCCTTTGGGAATAAATGAATTCCTATCGGTAGGTTTAAAAAAGGTTGAAGTGGTAAAACCCCGATCACCCACCGAAATAGTCAGATCTAAAAAATTGATCCGATCCTGACTAGCCACATAACTCAAATGAGGTTCTCTCCTCCCTTTGGTTGTTATTTTTCAGCAGTGGAGGATCAACCTCTATATGTAACTGTTATACATTTAATGGTTTTTAGACTGTTTGTTGCTCTGCCCCCTTCCTTTTTTAAAATAGATTGTGTTCAATAATGTTATTTCTCTGCGCACATTAAATACTATTTGCTTTGGGTTTGCCAATCCCTTCATAGCATCTAGCGATATCCTTTCCCTCAGTCAAAATGGCGGTGCTTCGGCATCCCGCGGTTCACATCGAGGCTTGGCTGTTTGAGATGGTTATATTAGAGCGGTACGTCAAAACGCCGCCCGTATCCCGTGAACACGTCTTTGATGACGAAACGCGTAGGGAGGAGCCACGTTCTGACGTCATCGCGCCCACGCTACCCGGAGGCATATGGGCTGTTTTATGTCTAAGAGTCGGCCGGCTCATTTTCGCTCTTTTTTATCTGCATTCATGTAAGTGTGCATTCGTCTTTTTTTATTAAACATGTAAAAAGGTTTTACACTATAGTATATCCTTCTTTTTATTTACGGGGACCGCGTTTTCTATCATTGAGAGTTGTGGATCTCCTGGTCAGTGAGACGCTGCCTGCCCCATACCCTTGGCTGGGGAATAGCCACAGGCTTTCTTTGATCCCCTGTGACAAGGGATCCATCACTATCGGTAAGAGGCAGTAAATCTATTGGTGGAGGCTGTCCTATCCTACACTTGCTCGTGGTGTAATACATTGGATCACAATCAGCACGGTGGAGGAGCATTCTTTGTGCATATGAACTCTATCGTTTGGACTATATGCGACAACTTTTGTGGTTTTTTGTTTATGTGATTTCTTTATCGCATGTTCGCATCACTCACTTTCATCAATTTGTGTCATATATTTACTGTGTGAGCCTTTTGGCTCATATTTACACTTTCACCATCTGCTGTACTGGTGATATTCTCAATAGCGCAACTTTTTCTCTCCTATATTATCTGTTTTGGTGTAGTATAACACTGTTGGTTGCAGCTTTAATTTTTATTTCACTAGCGCAGTTTTTTCTTTTTCATTTTTGTACATTATACATATTATTGCTGCTTTTGATACTTGTTAACTCAATTTATCTATTTGATTATCACCAATATTTAAATGGATGTTTTTGAATTCAGAGCCACTCGGGTGGTGAATACAGATGGGGTCTTTGAAACCTTTAAGGATGGCGAAGGGGATCTGGGGGGTCTTTTTCTTAGACTTAAGAATCTCACTATTTCTGACATTCATACTCAGTGGGATATAGCCTTTTTAGAGACCTATATCAAGCACCTCATGGTGCCCCGTAGCCTTAGGTGGGAGGTATGCCCCCAGAAGGGAGAAGTAGATCTTGAAGGGTGGTTCAAATATTTTAACGAAGCAGGCGTAAACTTTTTAAAATTTTTGGTAGATAGAAAAGGGAGCAAATTAGTGAGACTTGATGATGAAATCAAATTGATCAAAGACAAATTAACTCCCTTTAAATCTAGTGAGAAATATTTGGAGAGGTCTAAACTTTTGCTAAAAATTCTTGAAAAAGAGGACAAAGAGCAGAGAGTAAAAAAGAAAAAAGTTTAACCGTGATTTTTCTGACTATGACTCTAGTATTGTTTTCGAGTGGCAAAAAAAGCTTCTGGCTGAACAAGCTGCTTTGGCAGGCCCTGAGATGGATACTACCCCTCAGGTTGCTAGCCAGGTCTCATTGAGACCATTGGGGATCACTGTTAAACCCGGTCCTTCTGGTCCTGGACGTGGCCGCTCTCCTTTGAGAGGTCCACCTTTCCAGGCTCAGTCACGACCTGGCAACCGACCCAACACTTATAACAATGGAGGATGGGGAAAAAATGGCTCTAAACAGCCTAATGGTCCCCCCTCTCGACCCCCAGGACATGGACAATACCAACAAGGCTCCGTTGGGCCACCACGTAATCAGGGACGAGGATGGAATCAGGGCCTATTACCTCTACCCCCTAGGGGCCGACCGACTGTTGCACAATCTAGGTCGAGTTATTATGACGGACAGGTTGCCTACCCTCGTGGTCAGGGGTATGATTTGCCTCATGCCTATGAGCAACAATTTGCACACTATGAGGGGGATTTCGATGATGGTTTCAGTGTCCCTACTCAGAATAGTTTCTTTCCTCTAAGAGACCTGGCACATGTAGACCAAGGGGTCTCCCGATCCACCTATGATGTGAGCAGTAATGGTACGTCAGGTGGATATTACTTGCCTGGGCAGGAGGATCCTCATGAAGTGGACCGTAACATTAGATATGATCACCAGAATTGGGGTTTTCCCCGTCCCAGCCAAGGATTAAAAAGAGTGGTCGAGTTAAGAGAGGAACTAGAGGGGGGAGGAGAGCTCAGTCCAAAAAGAGCAAAGATGTAGGTGATGCTGGAATTTTCAATTTAAGCTCTCACACACTAACGGTACTAGAATTAACTGTTTTGGACAAAGGTCTGAAGTTTGCTCCACCTCAAAACATGAGCAAATTTCAGACCTACATGGACATTCACAAATATGTCCGCAAATTGAATGTCCAGAGGTATCTGGCTTCCAACCCTTTCAGTTCTCCTGCCAATCTTACTGATCACATCTCCCATTCCGGGCTTTCGAATGCTTCCCTTTTCAACCCTCCAGGTCATCTGTCTCCCTCTTTGAGGGTTTTTAGAGACTTGGCACTAAAAGAGTTAGATGCCATGCAGATCAGAATACACAAAAATAAAAGGGATATAGAGCTGGGTTTGAATTCTTTGTGCTCCAACAAAAATGTTGTCATCCGACCGGCTGACAAGGGGGGGGTATAGTCGTATTGAATAAATGTGACTATATGCAAGAAATGCACCGTATCTTAAGCGATACGGCCACTTATACTCCACTGACATCCAATCCCAATTTAAAATACAAGGCACGTTTGGAGGTTATTGTCCAAAGAGGTTCGGATGACTGGATCCTTAATAAGAAGGAACGGTTATTTTTGGTGCCTAAGGCACCGCGAATTCCGATAATATATTATCTACCCAAGGTGCATAAGAGTCTGACTTGCCCCCCGGGACGTCCCATTGTTAGTGGGATAGATTCCATCACGTCCCGGGTGGGCAAGTACATAGACTTCTTTTTGCAGCCCATAGTGCGGAAAATCCCTTCCTTTTTAAAGGATACCCGCCATGTGATCAACCTCCTTTCTGAAATAACATCTAGTGAAGGTATTTGGTTGGTCACAGCGGATGTCACATCCCTGTATACTGTGATCCCCCATCAATTGGGTTTGGACGCAGTTCGTCATTATATGGATCGCGACTCCTACTTACTCCCGGACCAAATCAGTTTTATTATGGAGTTATTAGAGTATGCAGCTACTCATAACTTCTTTTGGTTCGATGGGGAGTTTTATAGGCAGGACAGAGGTGTCGCCATGGGGGCTAAATATGCCCCTAGTTTGGCAAACCTTTTTATGGCCAAATGGGAGGAGGATGTCGTCTGTGCTGACACCAGGCCCTATGTGGCCTTGTGGGCTCGTTACATAGACGACATCCTCCTCCTATGGAGGGGTAGCCACCCTGACCTTGTAGACTTCATGGATTCTCTTAATAACAACTCTAGAGGTATCCATTTGAGTTATGTGGCTAGTCAGGATCGGATCAATTTTTTACATCTGACTATTTCGGTGGGTGATCGGGGTTTTACCACTTCAACCTTTTTTAAACCTACCGATAGGAATTCATTTATTCCCAAAGGGAGTTGTCATTATGCCCCCTGGTTGGGTGCTGTGCCTAAGAGTCAGTTTCTAAGATTAAAAAGAAATTGTTCGGACCACACCACCTTCTTAGCACAGTCCAATATCCTAACCAGAAGATTTATAGATAAGGGTTACTCTCCTAAGTCCCTTAAAGCTACCCTTGATTCAGTCAGTTGTGTGGACCGTGCTGTTTTGCTAAAAGAGAAAGTTAAGATGGATGCTGGGTCGTCATTTCGCACTCCTTTTATTACCAACTTTTCTTGCCAACATTCTCAGATTAGGCACATTGGTAATAAACACTGGCATATTCTGAAGAATGATAGGGTCCTCAATACCATTTTACCAGATAGACCTCAAGTGGTTTTTAGAGGAGCTCCGGCTCTGAGGGACAGACTTGCACCCAACATTATGGATCCACCCATGACTAGATCCACCTTCTTTCCCAATCTCACTGGTTATTATCAGTGCAGGAGGTGTCAAGTATGCTCTTTGAATGGGTGTAGATCTAGGAGAACTACTCAATTTAGCTCTACTTGTAATTCCAGAATTTTCAACATCAAACCTTTTATTACCTGTTCGACTGAGGGCGTGGTCTATTTACTGCAATGCCCGTGTGGGTTGCAGTATGTGGGCAGGACCAAACGCCCACTTCAGGTACGCCTGAACGAACATATTGGTAATATTAGAAGAGGGTTCACAAAGCACTCTGTGTCGAAACATTATCTGGCTGTGCATGATCGGAACCCTAAGGGTACTACCTTTTTGGGAATAGATAAATATAGCCCTCACTGGAGGGGTAGCAATCTGGTCCAGAGCATCTCTAGGTTGGAGATGTCGTGGGTGCATAGGATTAAGAGCTACACCCCTTTTGGTCTTAACATAGATGTAGATGTGAATTGTTTCATAGACAATTCTTGACCTCTGTGCCAACCAGTTAAAATGTACAAATTGAGGTAGGGAAGAGTGTCCTGTCTAGATTAGTGTGATTCCCTATTTATTTATTTATTTATTTTGTATATTTCTCCTTCTCCTTTTTTTTTTTCCCTCCTCCTCCTCCCCCCTCCTTTATATGCACCTTGTAGTATTCCCTTTTCCCCTTCATAGGTTTGGATCTCGACCTCAATGGGTTAATTGGGTTTATGTGAAGGAGGATGGAGTTGGGACTCCACGTTTGGATTATAAAGTGCCATTTAGTTAATATGTATACAATTTTTGTACAGTGTCCAATTATTGTTAATATATTGTTAGGGTTTTGTTTTTATTTATAGTTTTTATTTATAACAATCTCTTAGGATCAGGCTTACGATGGTGGCATATTGTACTAGCCTTGGGTAATTCCTTGTGTTTTTGTACACTCGATGTGAATCTTGGGAATGATCCAGTTCGCTTTTTCCATTGGATGAGGTTCTCTCCTCCCTTTGGTTGTTATTTTTCAGCAGTGGAGGATCAACCTTTATATGTAGTTGTTATACATTTAATGGTTTTTAGACCGTTTGTTGCTCTGCCCCCTTCCTTTTTTAAAATAGATTGTGTTCAATAATGTTATTTCTCTGCGCACATTAAATACTATTTGCTTTGGGTTTGCCAATCCCTTCATAGCATCTAGCGATATCCTTTCCCTCAGTCAAAATGGCGGTGCTTCGGCATCCCGCGGTTCACATCGAGGCTTGGCTGTTTGAGATGGTTATATTAGAGCGGTACGTCAAAACGCCGCCCGTATCCCGTGAACACGTCTTTGATGACGAAACGCATAGGGAGGAGCCACGTTCTGACGTCATCGCGCCCACGCTACCCGGAGGCATACGGGCTGTTTTATGTCTAAGAGTCGGCCGGCTCATTTTCGCTCTTTTTTATCTGCATTCATGTAAGTGTGCATTCGTCTTTTTTTATTAAACATGTAAAAAGGTTTTACACTATAGTATATCCTTCTTTTTATTTACGGGGACCGCGTTTTCTATCATTGAGAGTTGTGGATCTCCTGGTCAGTGAGACGCTGCCTGCCCCATACCCTTGGCTGGGGAATAGCCACAGGCTTTCTTTGATCCCCTGTGACAAGGGATCCATCACTATCGGTAAGAGGCAGTAAATCTATTGGTGGAGGCTGTCCTATCCTACACTTGCTCGTGGTGTAATACATTGGATCACAATCAGCACGGTGGAGGAGCATTCTTTGTGCATATGAACTCTATCGTTTGGACTATATGCGACAACTTTTGTGGTTTTTTGTTTATGTGATTTCTTTATCGCATGTTCGCATCACTCACTTTCATCAATTTGTGTCATATATTTACTGTGTGAGCCTTTTGGCTCATATTTACACTTTCACCAGCTGCTGTACTGGTGATATTCTCAATAGCGCAACTTTTTCTCTCCTATATTACTATGTGAACTTGCTTATTCAATACAAAAAGAGCAGTGTGCAAACGGCCAGGGTTGTCGGGAAGAGGCCCTGTCCTCATCAACATGGGGGCAGGGTGCTCTGGGGTGGGGGGGGCCGCAGGTCGCCCCCCTGCCCCAGAGCACCAAACCCCCCCATGTTGAGGGCATGTGGCCTGGTTCGGTTCAGGAGGGAGGGGGGGCCGCTCTCTCGTCCCCCCTCTTCCCCTGCGGCCTGCCAGGTTGCGTGCTCGGATAAGGGTCTGGTTTGGATTTTGAGGGGACCCCCACGCCGTTTTTTCGGCGTAGGGGTTCCCCTTCAAATCCAGACCAGACCCAAGGGCCTGGTATGCTCCTGGAGGGGGAACCCATGCCGGTTTTTTCTTTAAAATTTGGCCTGGAGTTCCCCCTCAAGAGCAGCACAGCACAAGTCGCATGCCAAAGTCGGATCATGCAAGACTGCGGTCCGACTTTGATCCGACTTCAATGATAGTCAATGGGCTGAAGTCGGATCAAAGTCGGACCAAAGTAGTACAGGGAGCATTCTCAAAGTCGGACCGACATGTGTCGGACCAGTTAAGACGGCTCCCATAGGGAAACATTGATTTTCACACGTCATGCGACATGAGCTCCCAATGACGGAGCGTTTGTCGCCCCAGTGTGAACCAGGCCTGAATGTAGGTAATTGGGTGCATATACTCAGTTCAGCTGTCCTTCATTCTCCAACAACATTCTGCTTTTACTTATGCTGGCCATACACTATACGAAAAATCGGGCGAAAATCGAAAAGACAGTTCTTTCGTTTTTCGAACAGTTAATGGGCACAAAATCGATAATCTTTGGGACGTTTTTGAGCCGAAAAAACGAAGGACAAGTTTGGAAATTTTCTGCCGAACGAACGATAAATTGGAAGGTTAATGTATTTCCCGTCCGAACTTTCTGCACTAGGTATATGTAAAAAAAAAATATATATATATTTATTTGTGTCCACTGAACGATTTATCGGTCATTACATGATGGCACTATCGTTTGCGCTCACGACCGAAAGTTCGTTTTTTGAAAGTTCGTTCGGACGATTTTTCGTATAGTGTATGGCCAGCATTAGGTCTTGATTTTACAGATTTTTAAAGGCAGTATTTCAAGGATGGATAATTATTTGGTAGGCACAACCTAATATCCCATTATTGAAAGTAAACCATGTTAGCACTAGGTCTCATAACACAATCAGTTACGTACTGTAAATTAATGAATCTAATGCCTCGTACACACGGCCGAGATTCTCGTCGGAAAAAACATGTCGTTTTTTTCGACGGGATTCTTGGACAAGAAACTTGTCCCGGCCGAGTGTACACACGCTCGATTCAAAGAACCCGCGGTTCTTTGAATGGAGCGTACGCGGTGACGTCATCGACTACGACGAGCATGCGCTCGTCACATTCGATGCCGTCGCCGCCATCTTGGTATACCCTACCTATGCCTAGGAAGCTACCGCGCATGCGTCAAATTCATTTCGAACATGCGCGGGCTTCCGGGAGGACAGGTAAGTGTACACACACTCACTTTTCTCGTCGAGAAACATGCCGACGAGAATCTCGACGAGAAAATAGAGAGCAGGATCTCTATTTTCTCGTCGAGATTCTTGTCGCTTTTCTTGACGAGAAACCATACACACGAACGAATTTCTCGGCAAAAAATCTCTGCCAGCAAGTTTCTTGCTGGTTTTTGCCGAGAAACTCGTTCGTGTGTACGAGGCTTAAGCCCTGGTTCACATTGATGCTACTTTGAGAACGCGCTACTTCACTTGAAGTAGCGCGATTTCAAAGTAGCAAGGTCAGCTCGATTTCAGGTGCTACTTGATAGAATGCATGAAGCCACACAGATGTCTATTGAAATCTGCAAAAGTAGTGCAGGAACTACTTTTGCAAATCGGTGTAGCGCCGCAAGATCAGTGTCGCACCAATTGGAACAGTGCCATTGCCTCCAATATGCTGCGGCTTGTCATGTGATTTGATCTCTCAAATCGCATGACAAATCACTCCAATGTGAACCTAGGCTAATGCCACGTACACACGACCGTTTTTAATGTCATGGAAAAAGACGACGTTTTTCTCATCGTGATTCTTCTCAAGCCTGCCTTGCATACACACTATCATGAAAAAAAATGCTCGAGCAAAGCGCAGTGACTTACAACACGTACGACAACACATTCGATGGCACTATAAAGGGGAAGTTTCATTCGGATGGCGCCACCCTTTGGCCTGCTTTTGCTGATTTTATGTTACCGCGTGTTAGTAAAAGTTTGGTGTTAGCCGATTCGCGCTTTTCAGTCTCTGTGCTTTTCAGTCCGTTACAGCATGATGAATGTGCCATCTCCATTACGAACGCTAGTTTTACCAGAACGAGCGCTCCCGTCTCATAACTTGCTTCTGAGCATGCGTGTTTTTTTCCCGTCGTTAAAGCGTACACACGACCATTTTTCACGATGAGAAAAACGACGACGTGAAAAACTACGAGAAAAAATAGAGCATGTTCTAAATTTTTAATGCCCATTTTTCTCGTCGAGAAAAATGCTCTGGAGCCTACAATTTAAAAATTGGCATGTTTCTCGTCATAAAAACTGATCGTGTGTACGCGGCATTATACATATGTTTCCAGTGTAAAGCATATCTAAACCCAAAGCAAAAATTTAATATAGTGCAGCCTAATGCTGCGTACACACAGTCAGATGTTCCGCCAGCAAAAGTCTTATGTCAGCTTTTGGTCGGAAATTCCGACCGTGTGTATGCTCCATCGGACTTTTGCTGTCAGAATTTCCGCCAGCAAAAGATTGAGAGCAGGTTCTCAATTTTTTAGACGGAAAAAATTACGATAGAAAATTACTATCGTCTGTAGCAATTCCGACGCGCAAAATTCCGACGCATGCTCGGAAACAACTTGACGCATGCTCAGAAGCATTGAACTTCATTTTTTTGGTTTGTTGTAATGTTGTACGTCACCGCGTTCTTGACGGTCGAAAGTTCAGAGAACTTTTGTGTGACCGTGTGTATGCAAGCCAAGCTTGAGCGGAATTCCGTCAGAAAAACCATCCAAGGTTTTTCCGACGGAAAATTTGATTGTGTGTGCGGGGCATAACAGTCCTTAGGTATGGTGGCTATATTGGTTTTATTTTGTAGGTTTTTTCCATGTATTAGCAAGAAAAAATAAAAATAAACTAATTATTTTTTCTCTACTTCTACTGATATTCCCCCCCCCCCCCCCCAACGTAATCGGGTTGCCCCAACCTGCATCAGTCACCACTATCTTTCACAAAACTTTTTAAAACTTTTTTTTTCTACTTATTATGGATACCTCCCCCCCGACGTACCCAGGCTACCTTAACCTACAGCACCGACCACCGCTACCTCCCCAGATCCACACACACGGTCAAGCGTAACGGACGTGTGTGACGGGAGCCCTAGCCTCACCGCTTCACAGAGCAATCCACACACATGGTCAAGCGTAACGGACGTGTGTGACAGGAGCTCTGGCCTCACCGCTTCACAGAGCAATCCACACACATGGTCAAGCGTAACGGACATGTGTGACAGGAGCTCTGGCCTCACCGCTTCACAGAGCAATCCACACACATGGTCAAGCGTAACGGACGTGTGTGACAGGAGCTCTGACCTCACAGCTTCACAGAGCAATCCACACACACGGTCAAGCGTAATGGACGTGTGTGGCAGGAGCTCTGGCCATCCGGCCATCCAAGACTCATCCTTGGATTCCTGCGTTTCTCTCCCCCAGCAAACGTGAACCTGACGACCTGTGGCTTACCCTGGACCCCACTCTCCCCTAGCTCAGGGCCCCCAGCTCACCATCGCGCCGCCCACAGCCGCCGACTGCCGCCTGCCGCCATCCGGGCGCCCGTCTCTAGACCGCTAGACCTGCAGGACAGACCGCGGCTTCGGCCTAGCTCCAGCCATCCCATTATCCTCTCCCCAATTCTCTTTCCAGCAGGCCCGCGTGCGCCGACCTGATAAGTACATCGGGGCACCTCCAACCAGTAGAAACTTGATCCAGGGTTCACCCGATCGCCTCTCGGGGGGTCAGGAAGGTTAGGTCATTGGGCCCTATTCACCATCACCATCAACTTTGTTTTCCCATCATGTGCATCTTTAAGGAATACCACCTCAACTATACCAACCTCCACCCAAAAAATATTACGAAAAGAACAACCGCTAAGGATCAATCGACAATCGACCATCAAAAACATGAAGGCACCACTTCAACTACAACACATATCATGCGCCCTGATCAACAGGAGATCTGCAGTCAAGCACAGACAGGAAATCCACGACTTCATCACCCAAAACAACATAGATTACCTTATTATCACAGAAAGCTGGCTAACACCTGACTGTAATACCATCCTAACAGAATTGGTGCCTGAGAACTACTGCATCTTAACCGAGCATAGAATAGGACAAAGAGGAGGAGGTCTAGCAGTGATCTTCAAATCTCACCTCTCTCTCATCAAATCGACTCTATAGAACTCATTGCCTTTCATGGAGACACTCACTCTGCATCTTCAAACAACACCTCAAGACACCATCCACATACTGCTATGCTACAGACCACCAGGACCAAAGACAAATCACCCTTCACCGAATTCATCTTGACATACACCTTAAAAACCAAAAACTTTCTGTTAAGCCTCGTACACACGACCGAGTTTCTCGTCGTAACAATCTCGTCGTTTTTTTCGACGAGATTCTTGTTAACCTTGACGAGTTTCTCGTCAAGCTTTCCATGCGTACACACTGACAATTCCAAATCTCGTCAAGACACCATCCACATACTGCTATGCTACAGACCACCAGGACCAAAGACAAATCACCCTTCACCAAATTCATTTTGACATACACCTTAAAAACCAAAAACTTTCTGTTAAGCCTCGTACACACGACCGAGTTTCTCGTCGTAACAATCTCGTCGTTTTTTTCGACGAGATTCTTGTTAACCTTGACGAGTTTCTCGTCAAGCTTTCCATGCGTACACACTGACAATTCCAAATCTCGTCGTTGTTCTGCGCGGTCACGTCCAGCACGTACGCCGGCAGTATAAAGGGGAAGATCGATTTCCTTGGCGCCACCCCTTGGGCTGCTTTTGCTGATCTCATGTTACCGCGTGTGAAGTAAAAGTTTGGGAAGAGACGATTCGCGCTTTTCAGTCTTCGTGCTTTTCAGTTCGTTTTCTGAGGTTCAGTTTGTGCTTGTGGGTTCGTATCTTGACTTTCAGGGCGTCTAGGCAGGTCGTATCTGTTTTACAGTGTGTTCTTGCCCGTTCGTTTCTGATTTTCAGTTCGTTATTCATAGGCCTTGCTGTTCTAAAGTGCGTTCTGTTCTGTACGTTCTGATAAGACGACCGTTTCCTAGCCATGTCGCCTGGATGTTCTCGTCGTCGAGTTCGTGCTGTGCGTGCGCTTGGTGTTGGTCTGCTTGTTTTGGACCAAGACCAGTCCATGAACGGTGTGAGGAGGAGTTCATGGACCAAGAATTGGTTGCTCCAGCGGGACCAATTCTGCCATATGCCTCTGCTGCGGGAGATCGTCGAGAATAATCCTGAGGACTACAGGAATTTTCTGCGGATGTTTGACCCCGTTTTTCAGGAACTGTTGGCTTTGGTGTCCCCCTATATTACCAGGAAGGACACCGTTATGCGGGAAGCCATCAGTGCTGAGCAGAGGCTCATCGCCACGTTACGTTATCTGGCGACAGGGAGAAGTCTTCAGGACTTGAAGTTCACGACAGGCATCTCCCACCAGGCTCTGGGCCTCATAATCCCAGACACCTGTTCTGCTATTATACAAGTCCTGCAGGAGGACTATATTAGGGTAAATTTTCTCCATTAACATCACATTTTATGTATTCCATGTATGCTAATGTATTGTATTTCTTTCATCCTTCCCTAATTACCATGATTGTAATATGCTGAGAATGTCCCCTTTGTCCCCATGCATGCTGGAAGTTTTTAAATGCCCCTTTTTTCTCCTCCATGCATATTTCCCTTCACTAAGCTTTCCAGCAGGGGCGTCTGTTGCTCCAAATGATTGGGGGTCCGACCCCAATTTAGGAAATAAACTTCCTCCTTTTTTGCGACTGTGCCTATTAAACGCCCCCAGTTGCCCCCTTCAATGCAGCCATTTTGTTCCCTCCATTGCAGCCATTTTGTTCCCCCCAGCCCTGCACTTACCTTCTTGTGGTCAGCGCCATCCTTCTTCTGTCCTTGATGTCTTCTCCTGCCCTTGATGTTGCTGCCAATCATGTTACCATTAAACAGACTTGGTGAACATGATTGGCAGAGCAGCCTGTCAGTGTTTACCCAAGGAATGCCCCCCCCCCCCCTGCGTCACCTATTTAACTTTTAGGAAGCCAATTACATCCCTCAGGCTGTAATATGCAAGCCTATTTGCCTCCCTGTTTCTGATATGCAATTTTCACCCCATAAATGCTTCAGTTATTCATATGTTGGTCGCCTAACAGGGGGCCATCCACCTGAATAGTGGGCAGCATTGACAATACATAGGTTAATGCAAGGCATGAACCGATGTATTGTTCGGAGTGACGGGCACAGGAGAGAGGGGGCAGTGTTCCAGCGCCCACTCTGGACGCACCGCCACTGCAATGCTATCCTGTGGCCAAACACATCTACCCCCCCCCAAATATTTTTTTAATGGACCATCAGAGGGGGTGATGAATATGAAACATGAGCCTTCCATTATACTTCTTAAAAACAGATTAATAAACAGAGAATTTGATTGATGTTGGCCTCTAATGTTTTTTATTATAATCTCCTTGTAATGTAATATTTTAAAATTCTAATTTTTTTTCATCTTGTTTGACTCCCCAGCTTCCTTCCACACCACAGGAATGGCAGACTGTGGCATCGGAGTTTGCCACGCGGTGGGACTTCCCCAACTGCGGTGGTGCCATAGACGGGAAGCACGTCCGCATCGTGCCGCCACCCCGTTCTGGGTCCTACTACTTCAACTACAAGGGGTTTCATAGCATTGTGCTGATGGCGGTGGTGTCAGCACGGTATGAATTCCTCTATGTTGATGTAGGGAAGAATGGCCGGATGTCCGATGGGGGATCCTTCATCCAGACGGAGTTTGCCCTCCGTCTCCAGAGTGACGACCTTGCATTGCCACCGGATGCAGGGAATGTTGAAGGACTCCACTTTGTTTTTTTGGCTGATGAAGCCTTCGGGCTCGGACCGCATCTTATGAGGCCATTTCCTCAGAGGACCCTGACCCCAGAGAAGAGGGTGTTCAATTACCGGCTGGCCAGGGGCCGAAGAGTCGTTGAAAATGCCTTCGGCATAATGGCCAGCCGGTTCCGCATTTTTATGACTTCCATCCACTTGGCGGACTACAAAATAAACTATGTAGTTTTATGCTGCTGTGTGCTACACAACTTTCTCAGCAGAAAATCCACTTCTTATATGGCCACAGTATTGCCTGAGGCTGGACTTTCATCTGCAAATCCCCTGCCGGGCCTTGAATCTGCCCGTCCTGGCTTGCCCCCCCAAAATGCCCGTGAGGTTCAGGAGAAATATATGCAATATTTCACGGGTAGGGGGGCAATTTCTATGCCAGGCTATGCCTAAAGATTCATGGAGAATGAGCTAAATAAAATTCTGATTTCAACTTTTAACTTTTGTTTGTTTCCTGTCGCCTAGTTTGTCTTAGTGCATTTGTAGTGCCAAGTGTATTTTCCTTTAGTAAATAACAATCATTTCACTATGTAACCTTAAAAAAAACACAAATAAGGTTAGAGCGTATTGAAAAAATAAGCTACACGTTGTTTGTGTTCAAACATTTTACTCTGTGCACATTCACACACATGTTTACTTTTTAAATATTTTTTTTTGTCCTGGCCACAAACCGCCAATTCTTTTCTTAGGAAAATACAAAAACAACAGTTGCATTCCAAAAAGTACAACTTTGGATATCTCTGAGCAATCTGAGACATTCACTTACACAAACTATGTCTCTATGTGCCCGTCATAATATGGGGTCTTGCCACCCCTTGCCCAGCCAAAAATTGAATATGCACACATTTTAAAGTAATTTCCAAAGGGATTTTAGACTCCTGATCCCTATTGTCAACATGTGCTATCTGCCATCAGGGGTGATCAATGGACGTGTTTTGGGGGTGCAACCCCTTCCTCAGTTCACCTACTTTAGATACGAGGAAGGGGTTGCACCCCCAAAAGACGTACATGGATATCCCCTGATGGCAGATAGCACATGTTGACACACTGTGTGCATATTCAATTTTTGGCTGGTTTGATTGTCAAAAAGAGTTTAAAAGGTTGAAGAACAGTCATTCCTGAAACAAAAATGGGGGTTTGGTTGACTTATTCGATTCTCCCCAATACATCTAGAATGTCTTTAAATGTTTGATCCATCACATGAATTATTTGTTTTATTCTGCCCAGTTCCGTGCTACATTCCATCACTTGCTGTATTATTCAGAGGGCACTGTCAGCAGAGAAACGTGTACTATCCTTCACCACAACATTTACATCCCCTAAAAACAAAATAAAAAGGTATTCTAACTCTGCAGGCCTACATCTCTTACCTGAAGTTGTGGTGACAGATACTGACCTGTTGTGGTGACCAGTTCCACAACGTCATCCACCTCTCCTTCCTGCACTTCTCCTTCCTCCACCTCAACTTCCTCAACATCCTTCGGTTGTGGGTCTTTGGGAGTTTGGGGTTGTTGTGAAGCTGTGGGGTTCCTGTGCTCCCTGGAGTGTTCTCCTCCCAGTCTTCTCTCCCCTATGAGAATCAAACAAAAGGTCTATTTATCACACTGAAATTCTCTCTGAAAAATTAAAACAGGCTAAATTGTTTGGAAGTGGGGTACAAGTGTGTGTTTGTGCGGATTTTAAAGATGAATGCATTATTTGGAACCAAAAAAAGGTTTAGTATTCACCTTTTGGATGTAAATTTTTAGACATGGAGGCACCACAAAAATTCACTGATGCACCTGTGTGGGACACCCAAAAAAGGTGGTTCTGTTGGCCCACACTATAGTGCTCCAAAGTACAGATGTGGTACCAGCTGCTGAGTGTCCTCTCCTTTACACTGATTAAAGTTTGCATTTCATTCTCTTTACAAACACATCATCTAGGCGAAAATTTAGGAACAACAATTTGTAAAAAACAGGCAGATGTCTATTTTCTTTTGGGGCTGTAAAATAAGCCTAAACAGCGGATAGTGGCCGAACAAAGTGTTTGTAATGTAACGAACGATTACTGTGCCAAACCAAGTTCGAAATTAGGAAATTTTGAAAGGGAGTCCAATATGAAAATACACAAAAAGGAGCAAAATGTAATTTGACAAAAACCTTAATAGCAGAAAAGTGTACATTTTACTTACTTTTTGCTAGCATTCTCTTATTGCTCCTTAACTGCTCTGGCTCCCTCAGTTTGAGGTCTGACCACCTCTTTCTGAGCTGCTCATTTGAGCGTTTCACCCCGAAATTCGTCTTCAGACTCTTCACGACTTTCCTCAGGATTTTGGCCTTCCTTCTATTAGGTTTGCTATATGGCCCATGCTTTGCGTCATAATCAGACTTGAGCAATATGTCCACCATCTCCGCCATCTCCGCAAAAGACATATTAGATGCCTTGAATCTCCTTCTTGATCGTGACGTTTCCTCGGTCTCCGGGCTTGTCTCCTCCTCGTTTTTGGAGGAATTATCAGACACCTGCTGTAAATCCGCCATATCTGTCTGCGCGCCGAAAGAGAAGGGGCGGGGAAAAGATGTTAGTTAGAACGTCATGGGCGGGCGACGTGTGCGGAGCGACGTGTGCATAGTTTGACGCATGCGTGGTGTATATATAGCAAACACACATGTGACTATACTACGTTCGTTTTGCGGAGAGAGGAGTTCAAGTGACGGACATGCGAACGAAGGTATGTGATTTTGTGTCTTTGACTAATTGTTGGCCTATACTGTCTGGAGAATGTTGTAGGATATATATGGTGACTACGATTTTAAGGAGGTTAGACTGTGTGCCTCACATTAGTTCTATATTATTTATTTTACTTGCAGATACAATATGAATGTCTTTATTAGCGACAAAGAATTCCTGGCGGAATTTATAGACCGGGTAAGGGAGCTGCCCACTCTGTGGGAGACCAAAAACCCCATACACAAAAAAAAAGGGGTGAGAAAAGCAGCGCTGGAGACCCTGCTCCCATTTGTGCATACCAAGGTGCCCACAGCCACAGCAAAACAGGTGGACACTAAAATTGGGAGCTTGAGAGGCACATACAGGAATGAACGCTCTAAGGTCCTGGCTTATCAGAGGTCAGGAGCAGCAGCAGATGATGTGTATGTCCCGAATTTGTGGTACTACAGCAGGATGTCCTTCCTGGATGACCACATTGAGGCAAGGCCATCACTCTCCACTCTTCCCCCCAGACTTCCCTGCAGCCAACCTGAGCCTTCTCTGGAGCAAGAGGAGGCAGCCATCCTGGATGATCCTGATTTGGCCATCTGGAGCCAGGTATAGTATTTATAGAAAATGTATTGGGAATGGGATAAACTTAATGTTTGACAAATATGTCAAGATGACAAACATAAACTATTTAGAGTTCCACAAGTGAAATCAAGATCTCTAGACATTAGTCTGCACTTAATTGGGTGCTAAATAGTCAATCTGATGTAGTTGTAAATTTTAGAAAATGATTTCAGGATTTACATTCTAATTGCTTCAATCATGATTATAAATTTTGAGGCAAAGATTAAAGCAACATATTAAACTATGTCCCTTTTTCATACACAGGATGAAATCAGCCAGGAGAAGGGTCTGGAAACTGTCAGACAGGAGGAGGCAGGGCCCAGTGGCAGCCAGGAGGTGGCAGGGCCCAGTGGAAGGCAGGAGGTGGCAGGGCCCAGTGGCAGCCAGGAGGTGGCAGGGCCCAGTGGCAACCAGGAGGTGGCAGGGCAAAGGAGAAGCACCAGATCACAGGTGCCTCCCATCCGACTTCCCAAAAGAAGCAGGAGGGACAGGACCACCAGTGAGGCAGCAATGGCCCTTATTCGAGAGGCCCATGCCACCCTCAAGGAGCCCACATCCCCTGAAGAGGCCATTGCCGGCCTAGTGGAGGCAAAGTTCAAGGTGATGAGCATGGAGCCACGCCTCCTATGCGAGCCCCTGCTCATCACCTTGCTGAACAAGGGGGTGATGGAAAAAATTACCCCCAATACCGCTATTTGTGAGGTGGCACAACTGTCCCAACCTCAACCTCCTCCTCCACCTCCACCTTCTTCTTCTGCCCCACCCCCTTCTCCTCAACCTCCACCTTCTTCTTCTGCCCCACCCCCTTCTCCTCAACCTCCACCTTCTTCTTCTGCCCCACCCCCATCTCCTCAACCTCCACCTTCTTCTTCTGTGCCACCCCCTTCTCCTCCACCTCCACCTTGTTCTTCTGCGCCACCCCCTTGTCCTCCACCTTGTTCTTCTGCCCCACCCCCTTCTCCTCCACCTCCACCTTGTTCTTCTTCCCCACCCCCTTCTCCTCAACCTCCACCTTCTTCTTCTGCGCCACCCCCTTCTCCTCCACCTCCACCTTGTTCTTCTGCGCCACCCCCTTGTCCTCCACCTCCACCTTGTTCTTCTGCCCCACCCCCTTCTCCTCCACCTCCACCTTGTTCTTCTGCCCCACCCCCTTCTCCTCAACCTCCACCTTGTTCTTCCGCCCCACCCCCTTCTCCTCCACCTCCACCTTGTTCTTCTGCGCCACCCCCTTCTCCTCCACCTCCTCCTCCTCCTGACAGGAGTACCCCTCCAGTGGCCCAGCCTCCAGCCAAACGAAGAAGGAAGGCTGCAGGGAAGGCTTCAGGAAAGGTTGCAGAGAAGGTTGCCAGGAAGACGAGGAAGTGATGGCCTTGCTTCATTGTGGTTGGACAGAAGGCAGCCTGTTGTAGTACCACACACTTGGGACATATATCTCACCTGCTGCTGTTTCTGACCTCTGGGAGGCCAGCATCAGATTGTGCTCAGAAATGTTGGCCTTCTCTCAAGCTCCCAATTTTCGTGTCCACATAGGGTTGATGTGTGGTCTGGGGTCCCTGGGATGCACAAATGGCAGCAGGTTCTCCAGCGCTGCCTTCTCTTTATTTTATTTCAAACATGAATAAATGTTATTTTTGTTTAAGTTCATACTTGACTATGTGTATTTAAAAAAAAAAAAAAAATTAGCTTTGGAGTAAGCAGAGACATTTGACAGCCAAAAAAAGGGACAGATACCAAACCCAAAAAAAGAATAACAATCTTATTTTAAAAAATAGGGTGTAAAATTTAACAAATATATATTAAAATATTCAATGGGAGATCACTATCAAAACATTGCCAAATTACAATTATCATCAGTTTGAAAAATTTAAAAATGTAAAATATTCAGTAGATCTTGCACGATATAATACACCTAAATCTTCTTAAAGCGGAGTTCCACCCTTTTTTTATGTTTATTAAAAGTCAGCAGCTACAAAAAGTGTAGCTGCTGGCTTTTAATAAACATACACTTACCTGCTCCACTGTCCAGCGACGCGCCGCCTGGAGCTCCGCTCCTCTCCCCCTTCCTCCACCGGCGCGTCCATTCACAGTATGGGCACCCGGCCGTGACAGCTTTCGGCTTCACGGCCGGGCACTCACTGCGCATGCGCGAACGGCGCAGCGCTCTGTGAGTGGACAGGCGATCGCCTGGGACCTGTCACGTCCCAGGTGATCGCCTACAGGGAGGAGCCGCCACAAGGCGATATGACGTATCGCCTAGGCGGCTCCAGGGCGGAAGGAGGAAGTGGGACAGGAAGTCCCACTCCTACTGAAGCCCCCACTCCCCCCCCAAAAAAATTACATGCCAAATGTGGCATGTAAGGGGGTGAGGAGTGGAATAAAAAAAAGAAAAAAATTGTGTGGAACTCCACTTTAAGAGCAGCATGAAAAAGGATAAAAAAAGATAGTCATAACTCTGTGTGAATATCAGCAGCAAAAGAAGTTCATTCGTTTGGATTAAAGGAGTAGTAAAGTTACATGTTTTTTCACCTTAATGCATCCTATGCATTAAGGTGAAAAAACATTCGACAATACCGCCCCCCCCGAGCCCCCGTTTTTCTTACCTGGCCCCTCAAAAAGTCCCATGCTCGTCCCCGTCATCCTCTTCGTTTTTCTGCCTGGCCGCCGATTGGCTACACTGGATAGATTGAAAGCAGCGCAGCCATTGGCTGGCGCTGCTGTCAATCACATCCAATGACGCGGCACGCCGGGGGGCGGGGCCGAGTGATACAGTCGGCGGCCGCTGTATCACGGGAGCGCGCCCGCAATCACTCCACACCATGCGAGCTCACTCGCATTAAGGTGTGGAGTCCTTGCGGGGAGGAGCCAAGACAGCCGCCGAGGGACCCCAGAAGACCAGGATCGGGGCCACTGTGTGCAAAACGAGCTGCACAGTGGAGGTAAGTATAACATGTTTGTTATTTTTAAGCAAAAAAAAAAAAGGTTTAGTGCTCCTTTAATGTAACATTCTAAAGAAGATTTCAATGCACAACATTTAAACGATGCAATAATTTCGAGCGTGACGAATGTGCTATCTCCATTACGAAGGCTTGTTTTACCAGAAGATGCGCTCCCGTCTCATACTTGCTTCTGAGCATGCGCACTTTTTGAAGAGTCGTAAAAGCATACACACGAACCATTTTCTCATCACAAAACAGGCCGACGAGAAACACGACAAGGAAATCTGGAATCCTGACGAGAAAATAGAGAGCAGGTTCTCTATTTTCTCGTCGAGATTCACGGCAATTTTCACGTCGTAAAACCATACACACGAACGGTTTTCTCGAGGAAAAAGCTCTCGCGGCACTTTTCTTGCCAGTTTTGGATGAGAAAATCGGTCGTGTGTACGAGGCTTGACTCTGGGATTTCAACCTCTGGGCTAACTCCACTCAGGACCCCATCGCCACCTTCTGCATCAACCAACTGGAAGAACTCTCCAGTGAGAGTGGGGGGGGAAGCGAAGGGAAAGGAAAGACAGATTCTGGTGGTAGGGGACTCAATTCTTAGAAGGACAGAGAGGGCAATCTGTAACAAAGACCTGAAGCGCCGAACTGTATGTTGTCTACCGGGCGCTCGGGTTCGGCACATCACGGATCTGGTGGACAGATTACTGGGAGGGGCTGGGGAAGACCCAGCTGTCATGGTGCACGTTGGCACCAATGACAAAGTCAGAGGCAGATGGAGTGTCCTAAAGAACGATTTTAGGGACTTAGGAGCTAAATTGAGGAAAAGGACCTCCAAGGTAGTATTCTCGGGAATACTACCGGTACATCGAGCCACACCAGAAAGGCAGAGGGAGATTAGGGAAGTGAACAAGTGGCTGAAGAGCTGGTGTAGTAAGGAGGGGTTTGGGTTCCTGGAGGACTGGGCCGACTTCTCAGTCGATAACCAGTACTATAGAAGGGACGGACTGCACCTAAATGAGGAGGGTGCAGATCAGCTGGGAATAAGGATGGCCAAAAAGTTAGAGGGGTTTTTAAACTAGGTGACAGGGGGGAGGGTCCAGAGATAGTGAGAGTCAGCGGGGAACATATTCTAAAGGGTAGTATTAGGGGCATTAGTGGTAGGGTAACCAAAGAACATAAACCCAAGGTAAGTATAGTAGCAAGTCCTAGTTGCAATCTGGGAACACCCAAGAGGATAGTATGTGACCGGTCAAATAATATTAATGCATTAAAGTGTCTGTTCACCAACGCCAGAAGTCTGCCAAGCAAAATAGGTGAGTTGGAAGCTCTGGTGCATGAGGAGAGCTATGATGTAATCGGTATTGCTGAAACTTGGCTTCATTCCTCACATGACTGGGCTATTAATATTCCTGGCTATGCACTCTTTCGGAAAGACAGGGTAAAAAGGAAGGGTGGAGGGGTCTGTCTCTATGTGAGAAGTGATCTCAAAGCGAGTGTGAAAGAGGACCTGGTGGATGGAGAGTGTGATGAGTCTGAAGCATTATGGGTGGAACTGCATACAGATGTGCGTAGTTCAAAGCTAATCATTGGAGTTTGTTATAGACCACCCAATGTTAATGAGGAGTTAGAGACTCAGCTCCTTGCACAGATGGAAAGGGCTGCAAGGGCTGGGACGGTGATAATAATGGGGGATTTTAACTACCCAGAAATTGACTGGAGTAATGGAACTGCTGGGACAGTTAAAGGGCAAAAATTTATAAACCTATTGCAGGACAATTTTATGGTCCAGTTTATTGAGGCCCCAACTAGGAATGATGCTCTGTTGGACCTGGTAATCTCAAACCATGCAGAGCGTATTACTAATGTTCAGATAAAGGAACACCTGGGTAGCAGTGACCATAACATGATTTCATTTGATGTTAGTTGTAAGCAAAAATCACATACAGGAAAGATAAAAACACTTAATTTCAAGAGAGCAAATTTTCCAAGGATGAGTGCTGCTCTCCAGGACTTAGACTGGGAAGGAATATTGGCATCAATGGGCACAGAACAGAAATGGGAATTCTTCAAAAAGACTGTTTGTGAACTCACTGCAAAGTATATTCCCATGGGCAATAAGTTTAAAAGGCTAAAAATAAAACCTATGTGGCTCACTGCCAAAGTTAAAAAAGCTATAAACTATAAGAAAAGAGCTTTTAAAAAATATAAAAATGAGGGAACACTAGTGTCATTTAAATGTTACAAAGAATATAACAGGATATGTAAAAAGGAAATCAAGGATGCAAAAATTCAAAATGAACGACAGATTGCAAAAGATAGTAGGACAAACCCCAAAAAATTCTTCAAATATATTAATAGTAAAAAGGTCAAGTCTGAGCATGTAGGCCCTTTACAAAATAATCTAGAGTGGGTGACTGGGGACAAAGAGAAGGCTAATTTATTAAATACTTTCTTCAGTTCTGTGTATACAAAGGAGCATGGGGGAGCTCATGTCCAAAATGGGGGTGGTAGTGACACAGCCCCAAATCCACAATGGCTCAAAAGTGATATGGTCCAGAAATATTTAGATGGAATAAAGGTGGATAAAGCACCTGGACCAGATGGCATACACCCACGGATCCTAAAAGAATTGAGCTCTGTAATTTCAAAGCCATTGTATTTAATTTTTAGGGACTCATTAATGACAGGAATAGTACCACTGGATTGGCGCAGGGCCAATGTGGTGCCTATATTTAAAAAGGGAATTAAGTGTTTACCAAGTAACTATAGACCTGTTAGTTTAACTTCTATAGTTGGGAAAATACTGGAGAGATTAATAAAAGACCACATAGATGAGTTCTTGCTGGAAAAAAACTATTTAAGCAACAGACAGCATGGATTCATGAAAGACAGAAGTTGTCAAACAAACCTGATTTCTTTTTATGAAGAGGTAAGTAAGACCTTGGACAGAGGGGTGGCAGTGGACGTGGTATACTTGGATTTTGCAAAAGCGTTCGATACAGTTCCCCACACACGGCTCATGTGTAAGGTAAAGTCTACAGGATTGGAAATATCAGTTTGTAAATGGATAGAAAACTGGCTAAAAGACAGAATTCAGAGAGTAGTGGTTAATGATTCTTACTCTGAATGGTCCAAGGTTATCAGTGGTGTACCCCAAGGTTCAGTGCTGGGACCCTTACTTTTTAATATGTTTATAAATGATATTGGGTCTGAGATCAAAAGTAACATTTCTGTCTTTGCAGATGACACCAAGCTATGCAGTGGAATAACGTCCTTACAGGATGTCGCCAATTTACAAGCCGACCTCAATGCTCTGTCTAATTGGGCGACTATGTGGCAGATGAGGTTTAATGTTGATAAATGTAAAGTTATGCACTTGGGGGCTAATAATATGAATGCATCATACATACTAGGGGGAGTACAACTGGGGGGATCCGTAGTGGAGAAGGATCTGGGGGTTTTGGTAGATCATAAGCTCAATAATGGCATGCAATGCCAAGCTGCGGTTTCCAAAGCGAGCAAGGTCCTTTCTTGTATTAAGAGAGGTATGGTCTCCAGAGAGAGAGATATCATTTTGCCCCTGTTCAAATCATTAGTAAGACCTCATCTGGAATATGCAGTTCAGTTTTGGGCCCCAGTTCTCAAAAAGGATATTGGGGAACTGGAGAAAGTGCAGAGAAGGGCAACCAAACTGATAAGAGGCATGGAGGAGCTCAGCTATGAGGAGAGATTAGAGGAACTGAATTTATTCTCTCTTGAGAAGAGGAGATTAAGGGGGGATATGATCAACATGTACAAATACATAAGGGGTCCATATAGTGAACTTGGTGTTCAGTTATTCACTTTACGGTCAACACAAAGGACAAGGGGGCACTCTTTGCGTCTAGAGGAAAAGAGATTTCACCTCCAAATACGGAAAGGTTTTTTCACAGTAAGAGCTGTGAAAATGTGGAATAGACTCCCTGCAGAGGTGGTTCTGGCCAGCTCAGTAGATTGCTTTAAGAAGGGCCTGGATTCTTTCTTAAATGTACATAATATAACTGGGTACTGACATTTATAGGTAAAGTTGATCCAGGGAATATCCGATTGCCTCTCGGGGGATCAGGAAGGAATTTTTTCCCCTGCTGTAGCAAATTGGATCATGCTCTTCTGTTTTTTTTTTGCCTTCCTCTGGATCAACTGTGGGTATAGAATTGGGTATATGGGATTGTACGATATATGTTTATTTTTATTTTATTTTTTTTTATTTTTTTACGGTTGAACTGGATGGACTTGTGTCTTTTTTCAACCTGACTAACTATGTAACTATGTAACTATGTAACTAGGTCCGCAGCAACTGATAAATGCCCCCACACATGGGTCGGGCCACATTCTTGACCTCATCTTCAAACAAAATATGGACATCAACACACTGGACAACATGTCTTTACCATGGACAGACCACCACGTTATCAAATTTAAAATCACCACCAACACCATCTCCCAAAAACCGAAAAAATCAACAACAACATACTGGACAAGATCTCAGAAGAAACTACACTCTGAACTCTTCAAAACCACACTATCAAAAAAAATAGGAATGCTAAATCAAAACCACTCAACGGAACAAACACTCAACTCCTTAAACAAAGCATTATTACAAACAGCAGACACAGTCGCTCCAAAACGTAGAGCACTCATCCGCAAAAACAACTCGGGCTGGTTTAATGACACTCTTACTCTACTGAAGCAAGAACGCAGAAGAGCTGAAGGAGCCTGGAGAAGAAACCCAACAAAGGAAAGCCACACAAACTACAAAGCACTCACTAATGCCGCGTACACACGATCATTTTTTTTTTTAACAAGAAAAACGACCGTGTGTGGGCTTTTTGTCATTTTTCCCGGTGGGAAAAACGGCATTAATCACGACGAGAAAAATTAGAACATGCTCTAATTTTTCTCGTCGTGATTCCCGTCGTTTTTTTCCGCTGCAGTTTTCCCATAGGGAAACACTGCCACGGAGCCCACACACAGTCGTTTTTCTCAACCAAAAAAAAAATGTCCGGAAAAACTGACGTGTGTAGGGAACCAAGCCGTTCCCTCGTTTTTCCCGTCGATTTTCTCGACGGTGTTTTCACCGTCGAGAAAATCGATCGTGTGTACGCGGCATAAGAAATATCACAAAGCAAGTTACAAAGCAAAAAAGGAACATTTCTCAAACACCATCAAAAGAGCCCTAAACCGACCTCGTGAACTCTTCAAACTAGTCACTCAGACTATGAACCCTACCTGCCTAGACCCTCCAGCAAACGAAACCCAAGAGTTCCGTAATGAGCTATGGGAAAAAAAAACCCTGGGAATCCATCACCTCATCCCTGAGGACCATTCATTGGCTAACCGTAAAGGATCAGGTCACCTTCAAGACCCTCTGCCTCACCCACAAATGCACACAAGAAAACGCTCCTCAATATTTATGCGAGAAAATAAAACACTTCTCATCCAATCGCATTCTCCGATCAACTAACCAAAACCTCCTCCACATCCCCAAGTCCTGCTACAAATCGAAGGGAGAATGAAGATTTGCAGTCCAAGGACCACGGCTTTGGAACGCTCTACCCACAAACATCCGTATGGAAGAAAACCATCGGGCCTTCAGGAAAAAACTTAAGACCCACCTCTTCTGAAGGATCAGGACGACACTGAATGGAAAAAGCACCTTGAGGCGATTTAGTTTGCATTTGTAGCGCTATACAAGTTTCTCACTCACTCACTCACTCGCTCAAGACTTCTGTCAGATGGAGGTCCTATTTTCCATCCATCTGGTGGATCGGATGGGATCGGATGAAAATGGACAAGCGGTCCATTTTCATCCAATCTCCCAAGAGAGGAGAGCAGGACTCTGTCTGTCCCTGGTCTGTTCAGTAAGCGGAGATGGACCTGTCCTCTGCCTGCGCAGAACAGAGGAACCCGTGTGAAATGGGCCTTAGGCTGGCTTTGCTCACCCCTGCACTGTATCTATCAAGGAGCATTATAGCCTAACTGGAATATTGTCAACCTGTGTTGAGGGTAGTGTTAGATGGACTAATAGTTTTATATATGGAAAAAAACAGAAGATGATCTGGCACAAACCACAGTGACAAGCCTCCATCCCTAACTGAACATGTAGACAAGGAAAGGCTATGGTCGTGGGACTTTATATGAGGGAAATCACACAAAAAATATATATATAATAAAAATATGTAAAATTAAAAAAATGTATTCTGAAATCGGAATCAAACCATCTCATGATTAAATACATAATGCAAGAGGGGGCGTGTCCTGGACATGGAGCTGTGAGGACGTGTCTGTTCCCTGCTCTGCTTCCACCGCAGCATACAAGGCAGCACACCAGCGATCCCAGCATCGGCGGAACTCGAACCAGGACCTGGGGGCAGATAAATCCCGGCAAGTACAGCTTGAAATGTATTTTCCTGGGACCCGTGGTAAGGCGCCCGAAAAATCCAAGATGGCGCCGGCCGGGAAGACCTCCAAGGCACATGTGGCGCTGCGGACACAGCCTGCCAGTTCAGCAGCCTCACCGGAGCCAGCATCACCTTCCAGAGTTGAAAAGGCCTTTAAAGAGGATATTGCCCAGCTTAAAGAGGACACCGCTCACTTGGGAAACAGGGTAGAGACACTAGAACAAAGGCTAGATGAGACCGTTCCCTCCATATCAGAACTACAAATGCGATGTGCATCACAGGATCACAAGCTAGAAGCACTCTTGTCACACATAGGTGACTTTGAGAATCGCAGTAGACGTGCAAACAACCGCATTCGTGGCATGCCTGAAGCTACTGCCCCCAAAGATATAATCCCCTCTCTGGTTGGGATATTCAGGGAAATTCTGGATCTCCCTGACACCGTGCCTGTTGAAATCGATTGTGCCCATCGAGCTATGAGGCCCCCCTCTCAGGACGCAGACAATCCCAAAGACATCATATGCAAACTACACAAATATACCCTTGAGGAGCGTATCATGCAGAAAATGCGCAATAAACCCTTTTTTTATTTTGATGGTGCACACCTTTTTATTTTACCAGGATATTTCTAGGCGCACTCTTATGCAACGTAGGGCCCTTAAACCTGTACTGGCTGCCCATCAAGAAGCAGGCATACCTTACCGCTGGGGCTTCCCATTTTATCTGCAGGCGACTAAAGATGGCCGCTCGGTGACGTTATGCACCAAAGATGACCTCCCACACTTCCTCTCGACACTTGGACTGAACCCGTTGGATTTCCCAGATTGGTGGGGAGACACGGAAGTGGCGGGCTTTTCAGCTGTTAGACTTCCCCAGCCCTGGGTGCAGATGCCGCAAAGACGCAGTAGGAGACGCAGTCGCCATCGCCAGGAACTGGATTCATCGCCCGACCCCTCAGCTCTGAGAGTGATGGCCCACTGCGGATTTCAACTTCACCTGACCAATAAGGGCTGACTCCACTCTTGTCATCCACCTCACCTGCGAGGTAGCAGCTGGACATTTGCTCTGGGCCCCCACAATGGAACTTGTTTTCTGACGGGACTTGTGACTGTCCTGACGGACTGGCATGAGGCCGCCTCCGAACACTCTGGCCAGACTTACGACCCTGTCCCTAGGGCCCTATTCTCCATATCCTGGATCCCATAGGTGGCACCCGCCCCCCTTGACCCCCCCCCTCGGCACTTGTACCCGGACACCCAGTGTTTCAGAACAACTTCCAATAGGTGGAGACGGAGTGGACCCCCACCCTCCTACCTACCTCCATGCTGGCCCGCGACCCCCATGTAGGCCACCCACACATAGGTATTGGTCCCTATAGGGACAACAGGCCTGGACCAGGTGGGTCCCCTGTTCCGCCAGGTCCCGACCTGCAGTTATTTCCAACAGTTGGTTGGTTTTTTGCAATAGTTTATTTTGACAATGTGATTGTTTATGCTAATGTTTCTCTCTTTCCTTCCCATCCTCTCCTCTTTATCCTGTCTTCTTTTTCTGACGCCTTTTTGGCAGATAAGACCTACTCGGATCACCGCAGCCTACACTGGACCGCACCACCAGAAGCACAGTCAGCCCACCGTACGGTAATAACATGGCGGAAATCAAGGTAATTTCATAAATGTCCGTGGTCTTTGTTCCCCGAATAAGCATAGCAAACTATGGTGGGAGCTGAAGAAATTGAAAGCACAAGTTGTTTTCTTGCAGGAGACGCACTTCACACACCAGTCCGTGCCTAAACTACCCACCCATTAATATGACCAGTGGTATATCAGCACATCCCCAGTTAGCAAATCCAGAGGTACAGTGATAGCTGTCCATAAAAACTGCCCCTTACAACACGCAAGTGATCTCATATATCCGCAGGAACTATATGTTTTTTTAAAGGGATCCATAGCAGGAGTAAAATACACCTTAGCTAACGTTTATGCCCCCAACTCGAACCAATTGACCTTCCTTGACACTGGACCGCCTGGCAGAATTCAGGGAGGGCTCCCTAATTTTAGGCGGCGACTTTAATGTTAGCCCAGACCCCTCACAAGACACATCGCACCGACGACCCACGCACTCACATGCCTTCCTGAAATGCACGTAAGTCCCTCCAAGACTCTGGCTTGGTTGACAGCTGGAGAATCCTCCACCCCACAGATAGAGACTATAGCTACTACTCGAAGGTGCACATTGTATACACCAGAATAGATCTACTATTTCTTGACCGACCCACTCTGGAACTGCTACAGGGCTTGTTTATCAGACATATAACAATATCGGACCATGCTCCGATCACCGTTACCATTGCCTCGCCCTCGGGCACCCATAGGGCCTGGACCTGGTGGCTTAACGAGAATCTGTTAGACGATCCCGTAGTGGAGTCAAAGATCTCAGAAACGTTGCCGCACTACTTTTGTGAAAATACCACTGCAGTTCTGAGAGAGGGAACAATTTGGGAATGCCACAAGGCTGTAGTACGAGGCGAGCTTATCGCCCTGGGCACAAAACTTAAAAGGGAACGTCAGGCAGACTTCGATAGAGTGCTCAAAGCACTTCAACAGGCTGAGCTTAAACATAAAAATTATGGAGACTCAGAGACACTGAAGAAGTTGACTGACCTTAGAGAATTGTTTTCACGCTTGCTGGAAAGACAGGCACGGAGACAGTTGAGGTACCTGTCGCACAAGTATTACGAGCACGGCAATAAATGTGGTCGTATGCTGGCGAGAGCTCTACGGAAAAAAAGGGCCCAGACACAGATACACAAGCTTTACACCTCCTCAGGGGACTTGATGTTTAAATCCTCCCAAACAGCTGCAGGGTTTCATAACTACTACGCTACCCTTTACAACCTTGACGCTGATTTACCACCAGAAGACAAGACCCACAAACTGTGTAGAATCCGCAAATATCTAACCACAAACGGATTACCACCCCTAACTGAGGACCAACGGACTGACCTAGACTCCCCCATAACAGTTGAGGAGATTGAAACCACCATTAAGTCATTGCCTAATGGGAAAAGCCCAGGCCCAGACTAAGGCTTACTATAAAAAAAATCCCAGATACTCACCAGCCAGATGTGCAAATACTTCAACTCACTGACAAAAGGTAACTGTATTCCCCCAGAGGCACTATTAGCACACATTTCAGTTATGCCGAAAGAAGGAAAAGACCCTACCACCCCACAAAGCTACCGCCCCATTTCCATACTGAACACTGACGTGAAGATATTGGCAAAAATCCTGGCAAACCGACTAAAATACCTCATACCCCAAGTAATCCACCTTGATCAAACAGGTTTCATCACAGGAAGGGAGACCAGAGACAACTCCATACGAGCGATCCAGCTCATTCATTGGGCCAAGAAACAGGAAGACCCCCTTTCCTACCGCATCAACTGGTCCTACCTACGCGCAGTACTCGACACATTAGGTTTAGGCTCCAACATGTTAACCTGGATACAGGCCCTGTACACAGATCCAAGTGCACAGATCAAAGTAAATGGCACTCTTTCATCCCAGTTCCTGATCAGGAATGGCACGAGACAGGGGTGCCCGCCTTCACCCCTCCTCTTCGCATTGGCTCTAGAGCCCCTGTTGCGTCGAGTGAGGGCAAACATGGACATCACGGGCCTGACAGTGGGTACCATAGAACATAAGCTCTCTGCCTACACGGATGATGTGCTATTTCACCTAGCGAACCCCCTGATCTCACTGCCAGTCCTGCCGAAGGAGCTCCAACATTTTGGGACGCTTTCAAACTTTAAAATTAACTACTCAAAGTCTGAAATCTTGCCCATATGCCTATCCCCGAACATGACAGATAGACTGAAATCAGCATTCCCCTTTACGTGGACTACGACTTCCCTCCGTTATTTAGGCATACAACTAACAGACAGTGTTGACACACTATACACGACAAACTACCCTAAGTTGATATCTGCTGTCAAACAGGACTTGCAACACTGGATGAAAACCGCCTTCACTTGGCTAGGGAGAGTAAACAATATAAAAATGAACGTCTTACCTAGGATCTTGCTCTACATGCAGATGCTCCCTGTTTCTCTACCCAGAACTTTCTTCGCCCACATGTCCCACATGTTCACTAAGTTCATATGGAACTCCCAGAAATCGCGTATAGCACTGAAGGTCCTGAAACGCCCGAAGCGCTCTGGTGGTTTGGGCATCCCAGACTTACAGAGATACTATCAGGCCATAGCCCTCCAGAAACTCCTCAATTGGCATGTCCATGACCAGTCCAAACTGTGGGTTACGATGGAAAAATACATGGCCGGGAGGAATCTGGCGTATGCCCCGTGGCTCTCGGGGGAACACAGGGGGTTGTCGGGAGACACATCCCCCCTGACACATCTGTCACTCAGGTTGTGGGATAAAATTAACCAAATATTTGGTCTGGCCTCCCCCTGTGTCCCCTCTGGCGCTGCTGGGTGGGTACCCCTGGAGAAAGCACAGACTTCTTTGGCACATAGGTGGATGACAGAAATGCTAGCTGTGGGAAATTGTTAAGAAATGGCAAACTGTTACCCTACAACTCCTTGACAGGCAGGTCCGGGAAACCACAAATGAATTTTTGGAGATATAGGCAGCTGCACCACTTTTTTGAGACAAATGGTAGCTCAATAAGGGATATCACGATGCTTACACCTTTTGAGGGCCTGTTTATAGTGGACGAACCAATCTCACGAATGGTCTCGGTGTTGTACCAACTGTTGGGGTTATGCGTCCAAGCCTGTCTGTATACGGGCATGGGAGAGAGATCTGGGGCAAGAGCTCACAGGTCCTCAACTGACGCATTTATATCAGATGACTCACTCCAGCTCGGCCGACTCTAAAATGCAAGAGACAAACTACAAGTTGATGTTGCGTTGGTACAGGGTCCCTGTGGATTTGGCACGGATGTACCCTGCCAGCTGTGATTTGTGCCAACGAGGATGCGGAGGCCGAGAAACCCTCCTACATTTGTGGTAGGAATGCCTGATTATTGCACCTTTCTGGAAAGATGTTAGAGACCAGGTTAAGGATGTTTTAGGGATAGACATCCCCCTTTCTCCGATCCACTTTCTCTTGCACATCCCTCCTATGCCTATCAGTCGTTACAAAAAGAGCACACTACCCCACCTGTTCAATGCCGCTAGGCTGCTACTTCCGATTTACTGAAAGAAAAATGCAGATACCGAGCAGAGAGGAGTGGATGCGCAGGATAAATGTGGTCTAGGTAGCAGAAGAATGGATTGCAACCTGTAAAGGTACCAGAGATGCACACACTGCCCGATGGGCTCTCTGGACAGATAATTTCTCAGACCCCAATCATATTCCCTCTAGTCTAGATGAATCTCTGCTAAAGCTAGCAGACCCAACCCTGGATGACAACAGGACTATTAACCCCCCATGAATGGAGCGTAGACCGTGGACATTGCATAACCTTTTTTCTTTCTACGCGATAGCTTGGCGACTGGTGGTCCGGTGTGGGCATGGTGAGTCCCTCACACGTCTGTGGTGAGAGTCTGATCTTTCTTCCCCCCCCTTCTATTCCCTTCTCAATCTTTCCCTCCATTTCTTATGGTTAAACACTTCAAAAGTTTGTTTTGCTGCTGCCAAGGTTGATGGTGGATACCTCCGAAATACTGAGAAGGTTGCGCGTGGCAGGGCCAACAGCCCATGCATAGGCACCCTGAGTGGCAGCATCAGCTCTGCAAATCTCAATAATGTGAGATGCGGGAGTCGGGGGGGCTGGGTCTGGGGGACGCGTTGGGGGAGGTTGTTGGAGGCCTTAAATGGCACCCCTCCTCCGGCGCGGAGCCTGGGTGGGGTCGGCCCTGGAGCTGCCTACGGTGGTTCCCTCCCGTGACAATAGCTGAGTCCGGCTGTGCTGAGATTAGATAATAGACGAGGGTATGCAAGCCTTCCACCCTACTCTCAAGAATAACCTTCTTATACTTTACTTGTTCTGACTACCATAAGGTATTTGTGGTGTGTTTTTCTCTTCTTTTTTTTTTTTCTCTCTCCTTTCTATGTTGTTTTGTTGTAATGGATAAAATGCCTGTCACTGTTACAAACAAGTCTTACCTAATTGTCAGCTGTGACTGAACTCAATAAAAAGTTTTACAAAAAAAAAAAAAAAAATACATGATGCAATGAAGTAATATATTCATGACGAGCCATTAAAACAACTGACATATATCACATGATACGTAAATTAGTTCATAGTGTACAGATACATAGTAATATTTTGACATAAACAAATACATAGTAGATATTGATGCATAAAAATCCAGACTGTCTTGACTAGTATAGAATTAAGCACATGATTAGTAAAAAGCATACATGATATTTAAGTGCATGATACTATTGGCATCAGTGATTTCATAAAAATAGGGTCATTGAGATAAGATTGTCTTGATGTAACGGAACTCTACGTGTTTCATGGAACATGTCCACACATCAGGAGTAGGATGTAAAATGTCTGAAAGATCTAAATCAGGGGTCTCCAAACTGCGGCCTGGGGGCCAGATGCGGCCCTTTTATTGCCTTTATCAGGCCCTTGGGGCACTGTTTCTCTCACTGATACGAGATGCTATTCCTCTCACTGACACCAATTATGGGGCACTATTCTTGTTACTGACACCAATGATGGGACACTATTCCTCCCACTGACACCAATGATGGATCACTTTTCCTCCCACTGACACCAATGATGGGACACTATTCTTCCCACTGACACCAATGATGGGGCACTATTCCTCCCACTGACACCAATGAGGGGGCACTATTCCTCCCACTGACACCATTTTCCGGCCCCCCTCAAGCCTGAAGGACAGTAAACTGGCCCTTTGTTTAGAAAGTTTGGAGACCACTGATCTAAATAGTCAGAAAAATATATAATAAAATGATAAAAAAATTCCCTATTTTAGAGAAAATGTATGATATAGTACTTACATATCAGCTCATGTGTGGGGAAAGAGGGAACATCAGATGCAATGTCTGACCCGGGGCTGAGGCAGGGGTAGCTCTAATAGACCACGGAAACAGCCAGAGAGAGGGGTCAGGATTGCCAGAGGATGACACATGTGAAGTGAATAATTGGGGGACACATCTGACCTGCACCAATCTGAAAAAATGCATAGCAAGTGTATAAATATAACTGGGTAAGTATATAAGGATATTATAAAATGTGCCCATAAATCACCCATATAGTAGCGTAAGTGTGTGCGAAGAAAAAGAAAAGAAAGAAATATATATCTTAAAAAATATATAAAAATATATATAAAAAAATAGTGTATATAAAAGTAAAAAAGAAACAAAAAGAGTTTTATATAAACTTTACATAAATGACTAAGAAATTAAAGCCTAACTTCAGCTAATACTATATAATTAGATACAGCATATTTTTTTCCTTTTTGGATAAATGCTTTACATAAATAAATAAAAGCTGACTATTACAAGCACTCCTGTCAATGTAAATGGTTTATCTTAACTTTCTAACTGACACTTTTGCTGGACAGCTTGGCCTGTTAACTACTTAACCACTTGCTTACTGGGCACTTAAACCCCCTTCGTACCCAGACCAATTTTCAGCTTTCAGCGCTGACGCACTTTGAATGACAATTGCGCGGTCATACAACGCTGTACACAAATGATATTTTTATCATTTTTTTCCCACAAATAGAGATTTATTTTGGTGGTATTTGATCACCTCTGCGGTTTTTATTTTTTGCGCTATAAACAAAAAAAGACAGAAAATGAAAAAAAAAAAAACACAATATTTTTTTACTTTTTGCTATAATAATATCCCAATTTTTTTTTAAAAAAAACTTTTTTTTTTCTCAGTTTAGGCTGATACGTATTCTTCTACATATCTTCTACATATTTTTGGTAAAAAAAATTGCAATAAGCGTATAGTGATTGGTTTGCACAAAAGTTATAGCGCCTACTAAATAGGGGATAGATTTATGACATTTTTATTATATATATATTTTTTTTACTAGTAATGGCGGCGATCTGCGATTTTTGTCAGGCCTGCGATATTGCGGCGGACATATCGAACACTTTTGACACTATTTTGGGACCATTCACATTTATACAGCGAACAGTGCTATAAATATGCATTGATTACTGTATAAATGTGACTGGCAGGGAAAGGGTTAACACTAGGGGGCGATCAAGGGGTTAAATATGTTCCCTGGGAGTGATTCTAACTGTGTGGGGGAGGGGACTGACTGGGGGAGGTGACCGATCTGTGTCCCTATTTACAAGGGACACAGCATCGGTCTCCTTTCTCCTTGACAGGACGTGGATCTCTGTGTTTACACACAGAGATCCACGTCCCGCCTCTGTAACAGCCGATCGCGTGTACCTGGCGGACATCGCGGTCGCCAGGCACGCGCATCGGCAACACGTGACACGGCGGGCACAGCTGTTTCCCGCTGCGCCCCCTCGGCGGCGCACAGGGGGAATGAAAACAGCAGGACGTCCAGGGACGTCTACCCGGCACTTGAGAGCCGCGCTGCAGACGTCTTTCGTCTATAGCGCGGGTCTCAAGTGGTTAAGGACCGCCACATGACGATATACGTCGACAGAATGGCACGGCTGGGCATAAGGGTGCACAGGTACGTCCCCTTTAAGATGCGAGCCGTGGGTCGGGCGCACCACAGGCGGCGCACTCGCGACCCGGTCCGGAGCTCCTTGACCGTGCCCGCGGGACCCGCGGACCCGATCGCCGCCCATGTCCCGCGATCGGGTCACAGAGCTGAAGAACGGGGAGAGGTAAGTGTAAACAAACATCTCCCCGTTCTTCTCAGTGACACTGTCAGTGATTGTCTGTTCCCTGTCATCGGGAACAGCGATCAATGACGTGTCACGCCAAGCCATGCCCCCTAACAGTTATAAACACTCTCTAGGTCACACTTAACCCCTTCAGCGCCCCCTACAAGTTAACCCCTTCACTGCCAGTGTCATTTTTACAGTAATCAGTGCATTTTTATAGCACTGATCGGTGTAAAAATGACAATGGCCCCAAAATGGTGTCAAAAGTGTCCGATGTGTCCGCCAAAATGTCGCAGTCACGATAAAAAAAAATCGCTGATCGCGCCATAACTAGTAAAAAAAAAAAAATATTATTAAAAATGACATAAAACAGTCCACTATTTTGTAGAAGCTATAGCTTTTGCGCAAACCAATCAATAAACGCTTATTGCGATTTTTTTTACCAAAAATATGTAGAAGAATACGTATCGGACTAAACTGTGGAAAAAAATCTTTTTTTAATATATTTTTTGGGGATATTTATTATAGCAAAAAGTAAAAAATATTGAATTTTTTTCAAAATTGTCGCTCTATTTTTGTTTAGAGCGCAAAAAATAAAAACCGCGTTGAGCAAATACCACCAAAAGAAAGCTCTATTTGTGGGAAAAAAAGGACGTCAATTTTGTTTGGGAACCACGTCACAGTGCCGAATCTCAAAAAGTGGCCTGGTCTTTGACCAGCGAAATGGTCTGGGGCTGAAGTGGTTAAAGACCGCCTACCACAGATATACCGCGACAGGGCGGCTCTATTGTGTGAAATGACATACCTGTACATCATTTCGTGCAATGGACAGTGGGGGCAGGGACACAATGTCAGCCTGCCACCCACGATTGTTCCCCAGAGAGGCAGATCGCTGTTCTGACAGTGGAGAACACAGTGATCTTGTGTCAGTCCCTCCCCCACACAGTTAGCAAGCACCCCCTAAGGACACATTTAACCTTTTGATCGCCCCTGGTGTTAACCCCTTCCCTGCAAGTGTCATTAGTACAGTAACAGTGCATATTTTTAGCACTGATCTCTGTAATATTGTCAGTGGTTCCCAAAAAAAGTGTCTGTTAGGTGTCCGATTTGTCTGCCGCAATGTCGCAGTCCCACTAAAAAATGATGATCGCTGCCATTACTAGTAAAAAAAAAAAAATACTGTATATACTCGAGTATTAGCCTGAGTTTTTCAGCACATTTTTTTGTGCTGAAAATGCCCTCTCGGTTTATACTCGAGTCACCTTTTTGCGCCTGATCTCCTGGACTTTGGGGACCAGGTACCAGCCGAAACTTGGCACACATGTAGCCCCACTCTTCCTCTGCAAAGTTTGTTGTCCGGGGGACCTACGGCTGGGGAGCATCGATTTTTCAATACCGGACACCCCTTCCATAGACTCCCATGTTAAACGGTAATTTCTCTGGTAAATTTGGGGACCCGGTACCAGCCGGTCGTAGGTCCCCTGGACCCGGACCTTGGCACACATGTAGCCCCATTTCTCCTCTACAAGTGTGCAAAGTTTGTTGTCTGGGGAACCTACGGCCGGGGAGCACAGATTTTTCAAAGCCGAGCACCCCTTCCATAGACTCCCATGTTAAACGTCAGTCTAGTCATGCGCACAGTGAGGCATGGGCACAGTGAGGCAAAGTGAGGCACAGTGAGGCATGCAGATGGACACCCTAGACTTATACTCGAGTCAATATGTTTTCCCAGTTTTTTGTGGTAAAATTAGGTGCCTCGGCTTATATTCGGGTCGGCTTATACGGTAAGTAAAAATGCTATAAAAATATCCCATAGTTTGAAGACATAATAGCTTTTGCGCAAACCAATCAATATACGCTTATTGGGATTTTTTTTTACCAAAAATATGTAACAGAATACATATTGGCCTAAATTGATGAAGAATTTTGATTTTTAATTTTTTTTTTATTGGATATGTATTATAGCATAAAGTAAGAAATATTTGTTTTTTTTTCAAACTTGTCACTCTTTTTTGTTTCTAGCGCAAATAATAAAAACTGCAGAGGTGATCAAATACGAACAAAAGAAATCTGTATTTGTGGGAAATAAGGACATGAATTTTATTTGGGTACAGCGTAGCATGACTGCGCAATTGTCAATTAAAGTAACACAGTGCTGTATCGCAAAAAATGATGGCCTGATCATGAACTGGGTAAAGTGGTTAAAGGAAGTTGACTTATTGGCTGGATCACCAGGTTATAGGATTGATTAAAAAAAAACAAAAAATGTATGCTGAGTTACTGCTAGTGCAGACTGCATCATATGTGCCATTTTTCATTTTGTCTATAGATACACTGTAATTGGGAATCTACAAAACATAAAACTCTAACCTCCAGGCAAGCATCTAAATACTCCTCTAGTTAAGCTGCTATGCTAAATTTAGTTTTTAGCTTCACTGTAGGGAATCAAGCAGTGATCTATTCTTTTGTCTTTTCAGGATTTTCTAACCTCAGTCTTTGATTCCTCCTACCTGATTCTGGAAGAAGTTTCCAAAATATAGGGCAGGGTGAGTCAAAATATCAGTGCGAATATTTATCTTCCCATAACCAATCCCCGGAAGGAGGCACCGAGAAGGTGGCTAGGGAGGTGATAACGGTTTGGGAAGCCTTGCCAGAGTGTTCTTTCCTCTCTAGGGAGAGTTCCAGTTCTACTGGAACTGCTGCTCTTAGGAGAGAGTTAGTGGGACAAGAAATTGCAGTCTAGACCTTAGCAGGAGCTGGGCGGAGAGACTGGAAATATTGCCAAAGGATTTGTTGCTGGAGGGCACTCTCCTGAATTCCTGGTCTGGAGAAGGATCTTTTATCTCCCTCAGTGAGGATCTGCTTGCGTATGCTGGATGGTCGACAGCTCCTGGACCATTGTGAGCAAACACCTTGCCGTGGACTCTTGGGTGTGCAAGTGTTAGAAAGGAACTAAGTGCCAGAGGATCCTATATGGACTGGGATTGCTCTTGGAGAGTCTAATGTATACCGGTCATGGTGACACCAGTAACCTCTGGAATAGACATTTAGGTAGATGAAGCATCATTAAAGTGATTGTAAAGTCAAATTTTTTCTTCTCTAAAAATAACAAACATGTTATACTTACCTGCTCCGTGCAGTGGTTTTGCAACGAGCAGCCTAGATCCTCCTCTTCTCGGGTCCCTCTTCGGCTCTCCTGGCCCTTTCCTCCTTTTGAGTGCCCCCACAGCAAGCAGCTTACTATGGCGGCACCCGAGCCGAGTCACAACTCCCTGTGCCCATTCAGATATGGCACCCTGATTCGGATCTGCCCCCTCTCTTTCCTGATTGGCTAACTGACTTTGATTGAGAGCAGAAGGCGTCAATGGCGCCGCTGCTGTGTCTTAGCCAATCAGAAGGAGAGTCCCCGACAGCCAAGGCACTTGTGGACATTGCTGGAGAGAGATGGGGCTCAGGTAAGTATTAGGGGGTGCTGGGGCGGCTGCTGCACACAGAAGGTTTTAATGCATTACATAAAAAAAAACCTTCTAACTTTACAACCACTTTAAAATCATGTCCTTTAAATGGGCACCAAATGCAAGGTGAGATTAATGTAATGTAAATGTAAATACTTTTATTGGCACATGTTAAAAAAATACAAAAGCCGGCGCATTTTGGCGAAACGCGTCTGCTTTTGTATTTGTTTAACATGTACCAATAAAAGTATTTACATTTGATATGGACATGGAGTTGTTGGCCCTTCTCTCTTCTACTATTGTCTAAGTGTTGTTCGGACAACACAGCAGCCAGAGCATTGTGGACTTCATTTTACATCCAGGAGGCTCCCTTTGTGAGAGCGCTGCAATCCCTTGTCTACAAGGTGAGATGAAGGTTTAACCACTTCAATACCAGGAACTTTCACCCCTTCCTGCCCAGAACAATTTTCAGCTTTCAGCGCTGTCACACTTTGAATGACAATTGTGCAGTCATCCAACACTGTACCCAAACTAAATGTTTATAATTTTCTTCCCACAAATAGAGCTTTCTTTTGGTGGTATTTGATCACCACTGGGGTTTTTATTTTTTGCTAAAAAAACGAAAAAAGATCGAAATTTTTGAAAAAAAAAACATTTATTTTCTTTGTTTTGGTTATAAAATTTTGTTTTCTCCTTCACTGATGAGCACTGATGAGGCGGCACTGATTGGAACTGATGAGGCGGCACTGATGATTTGGCACTGATAAGGTGGCACTGATGGGCACTGATGAGGAGACACTGATATGTAAAAATGATGCAAACTGATCGGTGGCACTGATATGCAGCACTGATGGGCACCAATAGGCGGCACTGATATGCAGCACTGGTGGGCACCAATAGGCAGCACTGATGGGCACTGATAGGTGGCACTGACAGGCTGCACTAACAAGTAGCTGTAATGGGCGCTGACAGGCGGCTGTGATGGGCACTGACAGGTGGCACTGATTTGCACTGATAGGTGGCACTGGCAGGTGGCACTGATGGGCAGCACTGATGATGAGTTACTGATGAGGTTTTGACAGGTGTTACTGTAGGGCACTGATTGGCAATGTGATGGGCACCAACTGGCACTGTGGTAGGTACTGACTGACACTGATTGGCACTTTATTGGGCACTGACAGGCGATCCTGAGGGGGCACTGACTAGTAGCTGATGGGTACCTTTTTGGCACCTGTGGTGGCACATCTGATGGGGCTGTGCTGATAATCAATGTGCTGATTATCAGCACAGACCCCCCACCCCCCCCCCCTGACAGGGAGAGCCGGGTGGGAAGTGGTTAAAGAAATTGTATCCTAATGTCAGAATCCACAAAGTAGAAATAATTGCCATCACGGCTTTAAGAAAATGAATGCCAGTTGAATAAACTGAAGCATTCCAGGAAACACATATAACATATAGCAGAATTAAATATAGTTTGTGCACTTATAACTATCGTATCAGTATCTGCCAAGCATGCATGCTTAGTATATCTCTTTTCAGTTGTCATTGATTTTCTGAACACAGTGAGATTGATTTACTAAAACTGGAGAGTGCAAAATCTTGTGCAACTCTGCAGAGAAACCAATCAGCTTCCAGGTGGTTGTTTTTTTTGGTCAAAGCTTAATTGAACAAGCTGAAGTTAGAAGCTGATTGGCTACCATGCGCAGTGGACCAGATGTTGCACTCTCCAGTTTTGGTACATCAACCCCAGTGTTTCTCAAACCTGTCCTCAAAGACCAGTAGAAGGGGCTGTTTTCCTAAATTTATGAACGCTTGCTTATGTGTATTATTTAACCGCTTAGCGACCAGCGCACAACGATATACGTCGTCACAATGGCACGGCAGGCAAATGGGCGTACCTGTACGTCCCTTTAAATTTGCTGCCCGTGTGCACCTGCGGGTCCAGGGAATTCGATGTTCCCGGGCGGCCCGCGATTAAACAAGGCATTCCCCTGTTCTGCCGAGTAGGGATGAGCTCGGTGTTCGAGTCGAACACACGTTTGACTCGAACATCGGCTGTTCGCTCGTTCGACGAAGATCGAACGTTATGGGCCTTTCTCGCCAAATTCGAGTGACGCGAACGGCCCACAATACACTGCGCCATCGCAGTGCAATCCCGACCCTGTGATTGGCCAAGCATTAACTGTGACCCCGCATGCTTGGCCAATCACAGCGCCGGCAGCGAGGAGAGCCATAATTGGCCACAGGCAGGATGCCTGTGGCCAATCATAGCTCAGAGGGGTTTAGTACACGCCCCACACTATAAAAGGCCGCCAGCACGGTGGCCTCGTGCAATGTGTGCCGGCGTGCAGGGAAAGAGATAGATAGGCAGGGACAGTGTGTTCTGTGTTCTATTTTTTTCTCAGGCATCTGCAGGAGTTAGTGGGTGTTGTGTGCCTCCAGCACAGTATTCACCTGGATCTAAACGTTATTGCTGTTCTCTTAGCTAGGTAGGCAGGCAGGGAAAGAGATACATAAGCAGGGACAGTGTCTTCTATGTTCCATTGTTTTCTCAGGCATCTGCAGGAGTTAGTGGGTGTTGTGTGCCCCCAGCACAGTATACACCTGTATATATCTGTCATTTCTGTTCTCTAATACAGGCAACTGCAGGAGTTAGTGGCACAGTATACACCTGTATATACCCGTCATTACTGTTCTCTAATACAGGCATCTGCAGGAGTTAGTGGCACAGTGTACACCTGTATATACCCGTCATTACTGTTCTCTAATACAGGCATCTGCAGGAGTTAGTGGCACAGTGTACACCTGTATATACCCGTCATTACTGTTCTCTAATACAGGCATCTGCAGGAGTTAGTGGCACAGTGTACACCTGTATATACCCGTCATTACTGTTCTCTAATACAGGCATCTGCAGGAGTTAGTGGCACAGGGTACACCTGTATATACCCGTCATTACTGTTCTCTAATACAGGCATCTGCAGGAGTTAGTGGCACAGTGTACACCTGTATATACCCGTCATTACTGTTCTCTAATACAGGCATCTGCAGGAGTTAGTGGCACAGTGTACACCTGTATATACCCGTCATTACTGTTCTCTAATACAGGCATCTGCAGGAGTTAGTGGCACAGTGTACACCTGTATATACCCGTCATTACTGTTCTCTAATACAGGCATCTGCAGGAGTTAGTGGCACAGTGTACACCTGTATATACCCGTCATTACTGTTCTCTAATACAGGCATCTGCAGGAGTTAGTGGCACAGTGTACACCTGTATATACCCGTCATTACTATTATCTAATACAGGCATCTGCAGGAGTTAGTGGGTGTTGTGTGCCTCCAGCACAATATACACTACCAAATTGCTGGTTTTTCCCATCTCCCTGCAGGCCATTACTATGTCTGGAAGGCCAACAAAGAGAGGCAGACAGTCACAAACCAATAAAGGAGGGCAAGCAGGCTCTGTGTCTGGGGGCAACAGTGCTGGTCGTGGACGCGGTGCATTGTCATCAGCACGTGGCCATGGGACACGCTTGTCCTTATTTTCAGCAGCTGGACGTGTTGAGCCGCATCATGCCAAAGACTTGGTAGAGTGGATGACCAAGCCCTCCTCATCCTCCTCATCCTCTCTCACCCAGGCTCAGGGTACTGGCAAAGCAGCTGCCAAAGCCTCCTCTTCCCTCGTATCAATGTCATCATCAGTCACTCCTTCCCTAGACCCACCCCCAAACTGTTTGAGCACAGTGTTGGGTACATGCTCCAGGAGGATGCCCAGCGTTTCGAAGGGTCTGATGATGATACCCAGCTAGAGGAAGGCAGTAGCGCGAGCGCAGAGAGAGGGGATGCTCAAGAAGGACAGCAATCTGGCAGTCATGTTCCAGCAGCTGCAGCATACTGCCAGATTGGCTCCAGTGATGAGGAGGGAGGGGATGATGAGGTCACTGACTCCACGTGGGTGCCTGATAGGAGAGAGGAGGAGGAGGAGGATGAGGAGGAGGCACATCTCCAATGAGGCAGGATGCCCTCCGGGGGCATGCGTAAGGGCAGCACACCGACTGAATCACACCGCAGAGCTACGCCTGTGCAGGGTGCTGCCTCTGCCCGTTATTCCAAAAGCTCTTTGGTGTGGGCCTTTTCTGAGTCGAGTGAATCAGATCGCACCGCTGCTATTTGCAACATATGTCTCAAGCGTATCTCGCGTGGCCAAAACATCAGTCGCTTGGACACCACTTGCTTGACTAGACATATGTTGACCTGCCATGCAGCTCGTTGGCAAGCGTACCTTAAAGACCCACACCAAAGATCAAAGCGGACCTCTCCTTGCTCCTCATCAGCTGGGATCTCCAACCCCACTATTCCTTCAGTCCTTTCTGAAACCTGCACTGAGAGGAATGAAGGTGTAGAATTAGGTGTGTCACAGCTAAGTACTTGCGGGCACTCTGCTAGCAGTACACCAATGTCCGATTGTAGCAGGCAAATTTCCCTGCCCCAGCTGCTGGACCATCTAAAGAAGTTCACTCCCAGCCATCCACATGCCCAGCGGTTGAATGCTAGCTCGGCTAAATTTCTAGCAATTCAACTGCTGCCTTTTCAGTTGGTAGACTCGGCCCCCTTCCGTGAGTTTATGCAATGTGCGGTTCCTCAGTGGCAGGTTCCCAAACGCCACTTTTTCTCACGGAAGGCGATTCCGGCTCTCTACCGGCATGTGGAAGGCAATGTCCATGCCTCGCTGGACAGGGCGGTCAGCGGTAAGGTGCATATTACCGCTAACTCATGGTCCAGCAGGCATGGACAGGGACGTTACCTTTCTTTCACGGCCCATTGGGTCACTCTTTTGGCAGCTGGGAAGGATGCAGGACAGGGTGCAGTAGTGTTGGAGGTTGTTCTTCCGCCGCCACGCCTTCAAAATGCTACTACTGGTTGTGACACACCTCTCTCCTCCACCCCCTCCTCTTCTTCTTCCTCCATGGCCTCTTCCTGTGCTTTGTCCTCGGAACCAGCGGTGCTCCGTAGGCGTTCAAGGGGCTACGCAAGTACGCAGGCTAAAAGATGCCATGCCGTGCTTGCACTGGTGTGTTTGGGGGACAGGAGCCACACTGGGGCAGAGGTTCTGTCAGCTCTGCAGGGGCAGGCCGAGAGGTGGTTGACGCCATGCCAGCTTAAGCCAGGAATGGTGGTTTGCGACAATGGCACCAACCTCCTCTCTGCCCTCCGACAGGGACAACTGACCCATGTGCCCTGTGTGGCTCACGTCCCTAACCTGGTGGTGCAGCGGTTCTTGGGCAGGTACCCGGGCTTACAGGATGTCCTGAGGCAGGCCAGGAAAGTCTGCATTTTCGCAGATCATATAATGCCAGTGCTCGGCTGGCTGAGCTGCAAAAGGAGTTGAACCTGCCCAAGAACCGCCTTATATGTGACATGCCCACCAGGTGGAACTCAACGTTGGCCATGCTGAAGCGGCTGCACACGCAGCAGAGGGCCATCAATGAGTACCTGTGCGACTACGGCACCAGGACAGGGTCAGGGGAGCTCGGGTTTTTTTCACCACGCCAGTGGGGCATGATCAGGGAGGCATGCACTGTCCTGGCACCATTTGAGGAGGCCACGAGGATGGTGAGCAGTGACAGTGCATGCATCAGTGACACTGTACCTCTTGTCCACCTGTTGGAGCATACGCTGCGTGGAATAATGGAGAGGGCACTTGAGGCAGAACAGAGGCAGGAAGAGAAGGACTTCCTTGCCTCTAAAGGCCCCCTTTACCTAGACAGTGTTCCTTGTGTCCCACCCATCACACATGAAGAGGACGAGGAGGAGGAGGAGGAGGATTGTGTCAGCATGGAGGTGGAGCATGGCACTCAGCATCAACAGCAGCAGTCTTTTAGGGATGATTTACAGTCCCAACAAACCCGTGGACTTGTAAGTGGCTGGGAAAAGGTGGCTGCAGATCATGTCGTCCTTAGTGACCCAGAGGACTCCGGACCGAATGCCTCAGCTAACCTACGCTGCATGGCCTCCCTGATCCTGCAAAGTCTGCGGAAGGATTATCGTATTCTTCGGATCAAGGAGAGGGACCATTACTGGCTGGCCACTCTCCTTGATCCACGGTACAAGGGTAAGGTTGCGGACCTTATCTTGCCGTCGCAGAGGGAGCAGAGGATGAGACAACTCCGGGAGGCCTTGCAGAAAGGTCTGTGCAACGCGTTCCCAGAGACTGGGAGGTTACAAACTCCTGGTCCTGGACAACGAGTTGCTGAGGCTTCGGTCAGTAGCAGAAGGAGCGGTGGAGAAGGTGGCCGTCTGACCGATGCGTTCAGACAATTTTTTAGTCCGCAGCCCCAAGGTATGATCGGTTCCAGCAACCATCGCCAGCGTCTGATATACATGGTGCAGGAATACCTAGGGGCAAGGTCAGACTTGGACACCTTTCCCACCGAAAATCCTCTGGCTTACTGGGTCTTGAGGATGGATCACCGGCAAGAGCTTGCACAGTATGCAATTGAGCTACTGGCCTGTCCTGCATCCAGCGTTCTTTCGGAATGCACATTCAGTGCTGCTGGAGGCTTTGTCACGGATCACAGGGTGCGCATGTCCACCAACTTGGTTGATCGACTGACCTTCATAAAGATGAACCAGTCTTGGATCACCACCAGCTACCACCAGCTACCAAGCACCTGAAGCTGATATAACAGAATAATTAATTTTCAAATGTCACATCCCTTCAAGACTGATGCTGATGCTGAGTGACTGTCCTGTTATGTTGACTGACTATCCTCCTCCTCCTCAATAATCCGATTCTTGATGATAGCTTGGAAGAACTTTTTTGTTTCTGGGTGCCGCCACCAGTGGCTAAGGCCCAATTTTTCAGCCCCTGTTTAACAGGGGCGTGTAATTACAATTTTTGATGCAATACTTTGCAACAGGGCTCATTGCTGTGCTCCAAGTACAGTATCTGTGAGGGGTTGCAGTGTTGTGCCACCAGTGCCTAAGGCCCAATTTTTCTGCCCCTGTTCAACAGGGGCATGTAATTACAATTCTTGATCTAATAATTCACAGCAGGGCCCATTCCTGCGCCCACCAAGAGTAACTGTGAGGGCTGACAGTGTTGTAGCACCAGCACCACCACCAAAGGCCCAATTTTTCCTACCACTGTTCAACAATGGCATGTAATTACAATTCCTGATATAATAGTTTACAGCAGGGCGTTCCAGCGCCCACCAAGTGTAACTGTGAGGGCTCACAGTGTTGTGGCAACACCAACATGTAAGGGGCAAATTTCAGCAGAGTATATACGGCAGGCCCCTACTTTCAAACATCCAACTTACAAATGACTCCTACTTGCAAACGGAAGGAGACAACAGGAAGTGAGAGGAAATCTACCCCTAGGAAGGGAAATTCTCTCCTGTAAGAGTTAATATGGGAAAAAGGTGTCTCCTCTCTACTGATGCTTTATCACCAATCCTTGTTTCAATAAAAACACCACTTTTCAAAAACATTTGTCATTGGGACGGAAAGTGAGGTGGAATGTTCTGAACAGGTGCACAGACAGCAAAACAAATGTTACAGGGGTGATAACCCTTCCCTATGTTTTCCAAAAAGCTTAAAAATAGATTTTTTGTCTGGAGCTACACTTAAACAATGTACCTGTTCAAAATTACAAACAGATTCTACTTAAGAACAAACCTACAGTCCCTGTCTTGTTTGCACCGCCTGTATACTGCTGTTCAGAGTATATAGGGCCTTTTTTTATTTTGGGTGCGGGGTTCCCCTTAATATCCATACAAGACCCAAAGGGGCTGGTAATGGGCTGGGGTAGGGGGGGGGGGGGTGATGGGGGTAGCCATGCCATTTTTCTCAAAGATTTTCATCCATATTACCGGGACCAGACATTACATTAAAGCCGCAAGCAGTTTTAAATGGCTTTTTTTCCTTTTAGAAATGTCATTTTGTGCAGGGACAGTTCTAAACACGGGAAACACATGCCACTTCATAGGTATACTTTAGACACCCCCCAGGTACGATATTTAAAGGAATATTTCACTTTTTTTTTTCACTTTATGCATCATTAAAATGACTGCTCCCGGAAAACGGCCGTTTTTAAAACTTCGTTTTGCATTAATACATGTCCCCTGGGGCAGAACCTGGGTCCCCAAACCCTTTTTAGGACAATAACATGCATATTAGTCGTTATAATTAGCACTTTAGATTTTAAACATTCGCGTCCGTTGTATTTAATAGGGTTCTAACGTTCGTGCGAGCTTTTGGTCCGTTCGAAGGTTCTGGTGCGAACCGAACCGGGGGGGGGGGGGGACTTCGGCTCATCCCTACTGCCGAGTGACATGTTACTGATCGAATGTTGCCAGTGATCAGTGACGTGTCACTGGTAGCTCCTCCCCCTAACAGTTATAATCACTCCCTAGGACACACTTAACCCCTTCAGTGCCACCTAATGGTTAACCCCTTCACTGCCAGTGTCATTTTCACAGTAATCAGTGCATTTTTATAGCACTGATCGCTGAAAAAATTACAATGGTCCCAAAAATGTGTCAAAAGTGTCCGATGTGTCCGCCATAAAGTGGCAGTCACGATAAAAATCGCAGATCGCTGCCATTACTAGTAAAAAAATAATGATAATAAAAATGCCATAAAACTATCCCCTATTTTGAAGATGCTATAACTTTTGCGCAAAGCAATCAATATACGCTTATTGAGATTTTTTTTACCAAAAATATGTAGAAGAATACATATCGGCCTAAATTGAGAAAAATTTTGCTTTTTGAAAAAAAAATTGGGGATATGTATTATAGCAAAAAGTAAAAAATTTTGCTTTTTCTTCAAAATTGTTGCTCTCTTTTTGTTTATAGCGCAAAAAATAAAAACCGCAGAGGTGATCAAATACCACCAAAAGAAAGCCCTATTTGTGGGAAAAAATGGACGTCAATTTTGTTTGTGAGCCACGTTGCACGACCGCGCAATTGTCAGTTAAAGCGACGCAGTGCCAAATTGCAAAAAGTGCTCTGGTCTTTGGCCAGCCAAATGGTCCGGGGCTGAAGTGGTTAATCAAAGTTTAACCACTTGCTTACTGGGCACATATACCCCCTTCCTGCCCAAGCAAAATTTAAGCTTTCGGCACTGTCACGCTTTGAATGAAAATTGTGCGGTCGTGCGACGTGGCTCCCAAACAAAATTGATGTCCTTTTTTTCCCACAAATAGAGCTTTCTTTTGGTGGTATTTGATCACCTCTGTGGTTTTTATTTTTTGCGCTATAAACAAAAAAAGTGACAATTTTGAAAAAAATATAAAAAAAATATTTTTTCATTTTTGCTATAATAAATATTCCAATTTTTTTTAAAAAAACATTTTTTTCTCAGTTTAGGCCGATACGTATTCTACATATTTTTTGAAAAAAAAAATGCAAGAAGCGTATATTGATTGGTTTGCACAAAAGTTATAGCGCCTACAAAATAGGGGATAGATTTATGACATTTTTTTTTTTTTTACTAGTAATGGCGGTTATCTGTGATTTTTGTCAGGACTGCGACATTATGGCGGACAGATTGGACACTTTTGACACATTTTTGGATCCATTCACATTTATACTGTACAGCGAACAGTGCTATAAATATGCACTGATTACTGTATAAATGTGACTGGCAGGGAAGGGGTTAACACTAGGGGGCGAGGAAGGGGTTAAATGTGTTCCCTAGGGAGTGATTCTTACTGGGGGAGGTGACCGATCTGTGTCCCTATGTACAAGGGACACAGCATCGGTCTCCTCTCCATGACAGGACGTGGATCTCTGTGTTTACACACAGAGATCCACGTCCTTGGTTGTATAGCGGCTGATCGTGGGTACCTGGCGGACATCGCGGCTGCCAGGCACGCGCATCGGCACTTTAGTGACGCGGCGGCGCGCGTGTTTCCCCCAGTGGCCGGAGGAGCCGAGGCCGTCAATAGATGGCCTCCTAGACCTGAGGAGCCACCTTGTGGCCGTCATTTGACAATGGCCCGGGCTCCAAGTAGTTAAATTCATATTGCGAAAAAATTGTATAGCATAGGGTATCTTCCTTAAAAACCGTGTATCACACCAATCAATACATATAGACAGCTACATTTATTAGATATGCCATCCTAGCTTTTTCTGTAAAAGCTAACCCCCCCCCCTCCCAAGTCCTAAGCCTTCCCATTGAACAGTGCGGCTACCCATCACATTAAAGGACCAATCGGTTGGCTCAGGAAGTGAGAGATTGGTTCTTACAGGAAAGGTGAAGTTCTGTATTTACAGATTCTTCAGCTTGCATCTGCAAGGCTTCTCACTGACCTCCAATGGTGGGGCATTTTTCCCTATACTGTCACCAAAGCATTTTTCTCCCACATAATACTGACAGTGGGACATTATTTTCATCACCAAGCATTTTTTCTTTCCATAGATCACCCTTTTTCCTCCTACTGACCAATGATTGTGGGATATACTTCTATTGACTGCTGACACTGGGACATTTTTCCCTTCCCATAGACTGAAAATGTAAGGGGCATTAGGGTACATACACCTGACCACTGCACTGTGTTGTGCCTTACATACACTTGACTCCTGCACTCCATACACTATGTTGCAACTTAAACTGATCTGGCCCCTGCTTTTTATATCAATAATAAAAGGTAATACTGCGCTAATGTGAACAGATGAAAATAGTAGGATTTTTAAAACAGCTTACCTGTAAAATCCTTTTCTTGGAGTACATCACGGGACACAGAGCGGCATAGTCATTACTATGTGGGTTATATAGAATTACCTTCAGGTGCTGGCACTGGCAACTTCCAAAACAGAAATTACCCTCCCCTATATAAGCCCCTCCCATCCGGGAGCACCTCAGTTTTGTAGCAAAGCAATACGTGTCCCCAAAAGAGGGGTGGGAGCTCTGTGTCCCGTGATGTACTCCAAGAAAAGGATTTTACAGGTAAGCTGTTTTAAAAATCCTACTTTCTTGTTCATACATCACGGGACACAGAGCGGCATAGTCATTACTATGTGGGACGTCCCAAAGCAATGCCAAATGAGGGGGGGATATACCATACATAAGCTGGGCGCCATCAGGCATGAGGATCTTTTGCGGCCTGCAACACACTGCGCCCAAAGGCGACATCCTCCTGACTTCTAACGTCCACCTGGTAGAACCTAGTATACGTGTGTACTGAAGACCATGTTGCGGCCTTACAAATTTGAGCCAGGGAGGCCTGGTGATGCACTGCCCATGAAGTTCCAACTGCTCTCGTGGAGTGCGCCCTAACTTTGAACGGAGGCGGTCTACTTCTCAAGCCATAGGCTTGTATTATGACCTGTCGAATCCACTTGGCTAAAGTAGATTTTGATGCTGCCTGACCCTTTCTGGGGCCTTCCGGCAAAACAAATAAAGAATCCGTTCTACGAATCTGAGCAGTGGCTTTTAGATAAGCTTTAACTGCTCTTACTACATTCAAAGAATGCAATAACTTTTCCTCTACCGAGCTCGGTTTGGGGAAAAGAAGGAAGAACCACATCCTGGTTCAAGTGAAACCTCGATACCACCTTAGGAAGAAAGGCTGGGTGAGGACGTAATACTACTCTGTCCTCATGAATAACCAGATATGGCTCTTTACAGGACATGGCGGCTACTTCCGACACTCTTCTAGCCGAGCATATGGCTACTAAAAATATCAATTTTCTGGTGAGTAGAACCAAGGAAATGTGCCGCAAAGGTTCAAATGGCTGCTTCTGCAGAACCGACAGAACCAAATTTAGATCCCATGGACATATGGGAGCTTTAATCGGTGGAATAATACGAGTCACCCCTTGCATAAAGGATTTGACAAGTGAATGCATAGCCAGGGGCCTTTGAAATAGTATTGATAAGGCCGAAACCTGACCCCTGATAGTACTTAAGGCAAACTTCCTGTCTACAGCCCACTGTAGGAAGTCCAGAATTCTGCCTATAACGTACTTACGTGGATGCCACTTTCTGGCCTCGCACCAAGTGATGTACGCCTTCCAAACTCTATAGTAGATCTGCCTGGATACAGGCTTCCTGGCATTGATTATAGTTGATACCACAGAGATAGAGAGACCTCTCTTCTTTAGGATGTGGGATTCAATAGCCAGGCCGTTAAACTTAGAGTTAGTAAGGAAGGGTGGTATATCGGCCCTTGCGAAAGCAGGTCCGGACGACGTGGAAGGGTCCAAGGACTCCCCACAGACATTTTGATGATCTCCGCGTACCAGGCCCTTCGGGGCCACGCTGGAGCCACCAAGATCACCGGCTTCTTTTCCAACCTGACTCTGCGAAGGAGTCGAGGCAACAATTGTAGCGGAGGGAATGCATATATCAGTCTGAACTGATTCCAAGGGAACACCAGAGCATCCGAGCCGCAAGCGAGGGGATCCCTTGTCCGGGAGACAAATCTGTCCACCTTTGCGTTGAATCTGGATGCTAGCAGATCTACATCCGGTGTTCCCCACCGCTGACATATTGCTCGGAAGACCTCGGGATGAAGGGACCATTCCCCTGGGCATAACTGTTGGCGACTTAGAAAGTCCGCCTTCCAATTCTCCACCCCTGGAATGAAGACAGCTGATATACATGGGACATGCTTTTCTGCCCATTCCAGGATGTGACTTACTTCCCTCTGGACTGCACGACTCCTGGTGCCTCCCTGATGATTGATATATGCCACTGCTGTGGCATTGTCTGATTGAATTCTGACAGGGGACCCTTGGAGTCTGGATGCCCAGGCTACTAGGGCATACCGGGCTGCTCGTATCTCTAAGAGATTGATGGGCAGGGTTTTTACTACATTTGACCATCTGCCCTGGAGAGACCATTGCTCCAGTACTGCCCCCCAGCCTATAAGGCTGGCATCTGTAGTGACCACCTTCCAGGATATCGGACTGAAGGGTTTTCCCTTCTGGAGATTCTGGGGGATCAACCACCAGCAGGGACTCTTCCGAACGGAAGGGGACAAAGCCATCGGGAAGTCTAGAGCCTGAATTTTTCCGTTCCAGGCTGACAATATGGCCCTCTGTAAATTCCTTGAGTGGAATTGGGCGTATGGCACAGCTTCGAATGATGCTACCATCTTTCCTAGCAGCCTCATGCACAGGCGTATGGACGGCTGTCTTTTTGCACAAAGCAGACGGACCAAGCCCCTCAAAGAGGATACCTTGTCTAGAGGTAAGAAAATCTTCCTCTGGTCTGAATCCAGCCGTAGCCCTAGATATACCAGGTTTTTCACTGGCTGTAGGGCTGACTTGTCCAGGTTGATGACCCAACCGTGAGATTCTAGATACTTGATTGTATCGACAATTACCACTTCTAGCTTGGCAACTGAGTGGTCCATCAACAACAGGTCGTGTAGGTATGCCATTATCGTTACACCTCGTGTTCTTAGATCGGCCAACAGTGGGGCCAGAATTTTTGTGAACACTCGTGGTGCTGTGGCCAGACCGAATGGTAAGGCTCTGAACTGAAAATGGCGCCCTTCTACTGCAAAGCGTAGAAATTTTTGATGACCTGGAAAGATGGGAACATGCAAGTAAGCATCTTTGATGTCGATTGAGGCTAACCATTCCTCCCCCTGTAGGGCAGCGGTGACCGATCGGATCGACTCCATCCGGAAGGACCGGACGTTTAGAAATTTGTTTAGACTCTTTAGGTCCAATATGGGTCTTATGTCCCCGTTTGGTTTCGGGACTGTGAAAAGGTTTGAGTAGAAACTCAACCCCCACTCTTCCATAGGAACCTCCATAATTACTCCTTGGAGCAATAGTTGTTCTAACGCCACTAGGAGACACCTTCTTTTCAGAGGGTCTTTTGGCATGCCTGACCACATAAAATGGGAAGGAGGAGACTCTTTTAACTCCAACTTGTATCCCCGAGTTACTGCGGAGAGCACCCATCTGTCTTTGATCGTCTCCCGCCAGGTCTCTGTGAACAACTGAAGTCTTCCCCCCACCCGTTTGAGTGGGGGCAGCCCTTCATAGGCTTGACTTGGAGGCTGGTTTAGTACCTCTTCGGATCCAGGGCTTTTTATTACCCTGTGACTGTCCCTGATTTTTACCTCCTGAGTTTGACCGAGGAGGACGTCGGAACTGCTTAGTAGCAGACGTCCCAGGGATAGGAGAGGTAGTCCTCTTAAAAGACGGACCCCTAGACCTCTTTTTAATTGGTAAGAGAGTACTTTTACCACTGGAAATCTTCTGGATATATTTATCCAGGTCTTCGCCAAAAAGGCGTTCTCCATGAAATGGGAAGCTAACTAAGAGCTTCTTACAGGGAGCCTCAGCAGACCAGTTCTTGAGCCACAGAAGCCTACGCATATGTACCAAAGACAGCGTGAGGCGGGAGGCCTGATGGATAGAATCCTTGATGGCATCAACCGCAAAGCATAATGCTCTAGGCAGATCAGCCAGAGCCTGGGCCTGCTGGTCTGGCAAATCCCTCAGGACCATTTTCATTTGATCCTTTAAAGCTTGGCAGACCCCAATAGCTGCCACTGCTGGCTGTGTAACAGCCCCTGCTGTGGAAAAAGCAGATTTTAATAAAGATTCCAATTTTTTATCTACTGGATCTTTGAACATTTGAACATTATCTACTGGACATGTCAGTGATTTGTTCACAGAAGAAATGGCTGCGTCCACCGTAGGAACATTCCATCTCTGGGTGAATTTTTCCTCCATGGGATAGATCACCTGAAATTTCTTAGGTGGAACAAATAGTTTATCAGGATGTTCCCAGTCCTGGTATATAAGTCCTTCCAATAATGGATGAATTGGAAAGGAGCAATTAATCTGGGGAGCTTTTAGCGACCCCAACGAGGAGACAGCAGTAGTTGATGGTTCAACAAGAGGCATTTTAAATGCAGATCGAACCATGTCAGTTAGGGTCTGGACCCACAATCTTTCAGTCTGTGATGCTGAAAATGGTTCATCTACTGTTGATTCCTCAAAAACAGAGTTAACCTCCTCCTGATCCCCTTCAGGAAGGTCAGTCCCTTCCTGGGACTGTTGCTCTGCCAACAGGCACTCTAATGGAGGGGATGGAGATCTGGCGCGCTTTCTTTCCTGTAGAGAAGAAGCGATCAATGCTGCCAATCTCTGCTCCAATCCCTCCAGAGTTGAGGCAAAAACCTCCTCTGTTATATATGCAGGAGCAGGTGGACTGAGGACAGCCGCAGTACCTGGCACTCCCGGGGGTTCCTTATGGGTATTAACCTCCGATTTCTCAGGGGAGGAAGGTGCAGATGACTGCTCCAGATCCTCAGAGCCCGATGGAGACCCCCTACACTTCCTGAGAGGTATATCTCGGAGTTTTTTAGGCGGCATATTCCTTAGTTCAAAGCTGAGGTATTCCAGCCGCAATACACCCCTTTACTGAAATAGTCTAATGCAATTTGCTGCTATGTACATCAGTGGGTGTCTACTAATGCGTCTTTCTGGGGATGCCTGTATCAACCGCCCTCTGTAAGCCCCTATACCATGCTACCAGCTCCTTTTCATGCTCTGTGTCCCTAGCAAGCAGCGTGGACTGAGTCCTTTTATCTTGCTGGGACGCCCGCACATGCGCAGAAGCGCTGGGCGCACAGAGCGCGTCATCCGCCAGGCTCCGCCCCCTTTTTTGAAGCTAAATCTTATAAAAAGAAAGCGTGTGCGCGCGCGCGTGCACGTGTGCGCTCTTGGCGCCCTGTAGGGAGAGGAGCCAGGGTCCCTGTTTCACCAGGACTCGGGGATGGAAGGAAACTACTTGGCAGCATGACAGAGGAATGCAGCTTCCCTGATAGAGAGCTCACTCATCTGCCTGGACTTTCACCATGGAAGGAATAGTCCCAAGAAAAAAAGACGTTCTACAGCGGCCTCTAGTGGACAAACACAGGTATCGCCCTTTTGTCTTTTTTTTTTTTTTTTTTTAAAACCTCCTTTATGAAAAACATTTCTAGGTTTACAGTTTTTAAAACTTCCTTTATGAAAAGACATTTCTAGGATTTCTTAGGCATATACAGCTATTAGCGGGAATACCTTTAGGTAACAGGCAGAAAGACATATTAGGCTTGGGGGTCCCCTCAATAGAACCAAGTTCCTGAGGGGCCCCCACTTACCTTTTCCCCGCCGCAGGACTTTGTTTGGTCCACAGAAGCCCAAACTTCACCTCTCACGGCAGGCATTGTACTAGACCTTCAGGGACCGGGTTCCCAAGGATTCCACTCCCCTGGACCTGTATAGCACCCTGCACAGGTAGCCTCTTGGTTTTGGGTATGACCAGAGCTCTGGATCCCAGGGTCCAGCCCTCCTAAGAGAGGCATTACAGGCAAAACCCTGCTCTTCTCTGCAAGGCCCGGGTACCGACCGTTTAGCTATGAAGCTTTTTTGGTCGGATCCGGAATAGCTTGCTAAGGCCCAGAGAACCTGTACACAAGCCCAGATGAATACATGTTAACCTTGGCCAACACCTTAGACACTGGCAAAAAACTGAGGTGCTCCCGGATGGGAGGGGCTTATATAGGGGAGGGTACTTCCTGTTTTGGAAGTTGCCAGTGCCAGCACCTGAAGGTAATTCTATATAACCCACATAGTAATGACTATGCCGCTCTGTGTCCCGTGATGTATGAACAAGAAATCGTGCTTATTAGCAGCTAGGCTGCGACATAAAAAATATGTGAAAGATCTTTTGATCTTTTTACTATTGATTACCTTTATAAACACTCTATGTAACTGTACATTTGAACTTCCTAATAAAAATTTTTGTAAACAAAAAAAAAAAATATATATGTGAAACCATATCAAGTAAATAGGAATTAGAAAATGTCGCGCACAGACATGTGAAAAAAGTAAACACTGATGAGAGTTCCTCTAAAGAAGTGAAAAATATATATGAGTAAAAGTGAATAAATTAATATGTATATAGACACCAAAAAATAAATAAGCAAAACAGGGACTCAACCCCTACTCAGAATACTAAAATAGTGATCAACTTAATATGTGATATTAAAATGAAACATATAAGGCACAATACTGTTGTCAAGTATTACTGCAATAGTGCTCTACATATTGAAAAGACAGAAGTGGGAATAGTCTATTCCTTGATAGTTCAAATGAGGTCCAATATAGCAAACAGTTCCAATGCGACAAACAGTTGCTTCAGATGAAAAAAACAGGGGGTTGTGAGGAGATGTTTGGAAAAAGATAGAGCCCAAGATGAGTACACAGAAAGCATAGGAGAACTGCATCCACCACGGTGTGTAGGGAATCAAGATGGGTACCTTACCACAAAAGGTGGAACTCCACTGTGGCAAGGTCAGAAGAGCCTGCAGATATCACCCTCTGCGGGGTATTGGTACTGATCCTGGGGGTGTCACGACTCCGGAGTCATTATATTCCCTCTGCCTCTCGTTGTACTGTTTCCTCCACTGGTGGCTGGTATAATCCAATCATTTCAAAAAAACCAACAGACCTCTACCAGCACTGCTCTCCTCTCTGCTGGGTGTCTGGAGGTGGGCTGGAAGCCTCAGGCCATGTATCCTTCACCAGGAACAAAGTGCACAGGAGGGGGTCAGGCTCTGCAGCATGCAATGCCAGGCTGGTAGGTGAAGGGCAGTGCCCAGCTGTCCCTGCTGCTTCCCTTTCCTGTTATCTCTAGCAGTACAAAGACTTCCTGGCCGTCTCATATGTTATGTTCTATGTTACAAGATTTATACGATAGACCAAACTAAGCAGTTTTCAAATGTTTTAATTAAATTTTTCTTTTTCTTAGGTAATCTTATGATGGCCATACACTATATGAAAAATCAGCCAAAATTCGGTCATTTAGACAGTTTGTTCGTTTTTCGGCCAGTTAATGGTCACAAAATCGATAATCGTTGTCCTTTGTTTTTTCGGCTCAAAAACTTCCCAAGTTTGGAATTTTTTTGCCGAGCAAACAATAAATTGAAAGGTTAATGTGTTTCCCGTCCGAACTGTCTGCACTAGGTATATGTAAAAAAACAAACAAAAAATGCATTCATTTATGTCCACTGAACGATTTATCGGTCATTATGTGATGGCGCTATCGTTTGCGCTCACGGCCGAATGTTCATTTTTCGAAAATGGGTTTGGCCGATTTTTCATATATTGTGTATGGCCAGCATTAGACTAAGTGGTATTTTTTTGTCATAATTCTGTACAGAGCAGATGTACACTATATTGCCAAAAGTATTAGGACACCTACCTTTACAACCACATGAATTTTAATGGCATCCCAGTCTTAGTCCGTAGGATTGAATATTGAATTGGCCCACCCTTTGCAGCTATAACAGCTTTTGGGAAGGCTGTCCACAAGATTAAGGATGAGAAGGCTTGGCTCGCAGTCTCCACTTTAATTCATCCCAAGGGGTTGAGGTCAGGACTCTGTGCAGGCCAGTCAAGTATCTCCACCCCAAACTAGCTCATCCATGTCTTTATGGATGTTCCTTTGTGCACTGGTGTGCAGTCATGTTGGAACAGGAAGGGGCCATCCCCAAACTGTTCCCACAAAGTTGTCCAAAATGTCTTGACGGTATGCTGACGCCTTAAGAGTTCCCTACACTGGAACTAAGAGACCAAGCCCAACCCCTGAAAAACAACCCCACCCCATAATCTTCCCTACACCAAATGATTTGGAGGGGTGGCCCAATACTTTTGGCAATATAGTGTGGATGAGCGAGTTTGGGTTGGAGGAACTTGACTGGCCTGCACAGGGTCCTGACCTCAACCCGATAGAACACCTTTTGGATGAATAAGAGTGGAGACTGTGAGCCAGGCCTTCTCGTCCAACATCAGTGCCTGACCTCACAAATGCGCTTCTGGAAGAATGGTCAAACATTTCCATAGACACACTCCTAAACCTTGTGGACAGCCTTCCAGAAGAGTTGAAGCTGTTATAGCTGCAAAGGGTGGGCCAACTCAATACTGGACCCTATGGACTAAGACTGGGATGCCATTAAAGTTCATGTGCGTGTAAAGGCAGGTGTCCCAATACTTTTGTCAATATAGTGTATTTAATCCTGCATATGTTTGTGAAGTACACTGCAAGTAGGATAAGACCTTGTCTCCTTAACCAACCCCAAAAATTCAGTGCAATGTAGTCACACCCATGTTTTGCTTCAGCACAGCTTATGCATCGCATATCTTCTATATGTCTATCTTTTCCAAGTTCTAAAGTTGGGAGGTACATGTGATCATTCAGAGCCAATCTGCTGGGCTTTTTTGCATGTTACAAAAATAAGGACTAAGGCAGAAACGTCAGAAAGAACACCACATCCCAATAATGTCTATAGCAATAAATAGGGGGAGGAGGGGTAACAAACCCCGGGACTTTAACAGAGTTCAAGATAGAAACAAGGTATAGACACAATTACAGCATCAGTAAAATTCCAATATTTTATTATAAAAGTAAAAAACATGAGGAAATAAAACCATCCACATCAAGTTTATAGATTCCGCTAAAGGCATATGTACAGACAATACCACTCAACATGTTTCACTTTTTGAGCTTCTTCATGAGTTTCTGGTAAGATGTATATTATGCTAGGAATAACAAAAAGGACAAGGATGAGATCTCAAGTTGATTGTTTGGGATGAACAAACAAGAAACTATTAAGTCACTATTGATATATTGTCAGATTGCCAGTGCATAGATACATAGTACATATATTTCTTATATAATTACATGAATGAAAATATAACAATGTATATATATATATATATATATATATATATATATATATATATATATATATATATATATATATATATATAAATATATATATATAAAAGTAGGGGGAGGGGAAAGAAACAAGTCTTATGCTGCCAAAAAGCTGTATATAAACTTGATTTAGAAATAGAAAAATTAGGCGTCCCATATATGTTCAGAGGACCCCATCTGAGTGTCCGATTCCAAATGGTCGCAGGAGGAAAAGAATTTGCATATCCCTAAGAAAGGGAAGGTAAGGAAATAATGGGAAGCAAAGTCCAATGTTAGCCACTGATATCAGAAGACATCAAAAGCCAGCAAACACTATGGTCCCATGCACACAGGGCGTTTTTGCAGCTGCTGCTAGCAGCGTTAGACGTTTTTTTTTACAGCTGCAAAACGCCCATCCATGTTATTCTATTGTGTCATGCACACATAGAGCTTTTATGAGCTCCAAGTGGCATAGGCGTTTTCCAGCTGCAAAAAAAAACCCAAGACCAGTGCGTTCTGGAGCTCCGGGTTCGAGCTGCAAAAACGGGCAATGCTATTAAACGCACCTAAACGCGCAAAAGCGCCGCAAAAACGCTGCGATTGCGTTTTTGAGCTCCAGCATTTTTTATTTTTTAAAAAGGTCAAAAAATGTTTACAAAACATGGACAGGCGTTTTTAAGCTGTAAAAAACGCGGCTGTAAAAACGCCCTGTGTGCATGGGGCCTATATTGTAATGTAAAAATGACCTCTAAAGGGATAATACAAAAAAAAAAAAGAATTAATTGATATCCTCCTGCTGATTGAAAGACAAATCCAGCGCAGGTCTGGGCATTTGAGAAGTGTCCAGCTGAGATGCGAACAAAGCACAAAACAGGTCTGCACTAGCTCAATGTTGATGAAACTAAATCAAGTTGTGCTCAACAAAGGAGCAAATCTGACCTATCTGGCTATCATGAACACTGTTAAAGTCCCGGGGGTTTGTTACCCCTCCTCCCCCCCATTTCTTTCTTTTGCATGTTAGTAAACTTTGCATATCTCTGAAATGGTTCCCCACACTGAGCAGGCTCTGTGCACTGGGCTATTAATGTTCTCATCAATGCTTATGAGCACTCTCAGCCTCATTCAATAAAGCAATACAAACAGCAACTATATAAAAATGTATGTAAAAAAATTATGAGCTCCTAGCTGCCAATATAATTTTATTTACTGATGTCTATGAAACTGATTAATGCTTTATTTAAGCTTGTATGTATCTCTCTGACGTCAACTTTATCAGATATTATTACCAACATCTTTCTATTGTGTATGAGCAACCTTTGATGTATCCTTCAAATCCAGGGAGATTGCTCATTAAAACTGAGATGTGTTGACACAGATGTTTACTGTAGTTTACTGTAGTCTTTGGTTGTTCATTTGGCTACACTTTTCCTTAGCAGCAATTGTTCTGTTTCAAATGATGCTTTATGCAATTGAACATACCTCCTGAGCCCCAGTCTGTGTAGACAGCGCAGAAACTTGTTGACCTGACAGGATCCATAGGCAGCTTAAACTCATCAAGAAGACTTTGAGTGGAATACAATGTAGTTTATTCCAGACTTGGAAGGTTACAAAGATGTTTTCTAAACATTTCTTGAAGGTACAAGCTCATCATAGAACTATATGCCTTCGAGCTCTATAGGGGAGGATTTTACAAAAACAAAAGTGATGAGAAAACGAGGATAAGGAAGCAAGGAGTGGCAACGAAGGGCTGGTCTAACTAGTGCATAACAGGAGGGTAGAAACTGTGGAATATACCAAGGCACAAAACAAAGCAATAAACAACTATAAATGGGTTGCTAATGGCAGAAAAGTAATCATAAGTTTGACCTTTTCTGAGTGCAACAGCTATTTTAAGAGAATGTGCACACTCTTGAGTAGGGATGAGCTTTATGTTCGAGTCGAACATGAGTTTGACTCGAACATTGGCTGTTCGCCCGTTCGGCGAACAGCGAACAATTGGGGGTGTTTGCGGCAAATTCGAAAAGCCGCGGAACACCCTTTAAAAGTCTATGGGAGAAATCGAAAGTGATAATTTTAAAGTTTAATATGCAAGTTATTGTCATAAAAAGTGTTTGGGGACCCGGGTCCTGCCCCAGGGGACATCAATGCAAAAAAAAAGTTTTAAAAACGACCTATTTTTCGGGAGCAGTGATTTTAATAATGCTTAAAGTGAAACAATAAAAGTGAAACATTCCTTTAAATTTCCTACCTGGGTGGTGTGTACAGTATGCCTGTAAAGTAGCGCATGTTTCCCGTGTTTAGAACAGTCCCTGCACAAAATTTAATTTCTAAAGGAAAACAAGTCATTTAAAACTACTCGCGGCTATTCATGAATTCCTGGGTCCTGGCAAGACAGATCAAAGTCATTGAAAAAAAACGTCAAACCTCGCCATTTAAAAAAAAAATTGCATGGGGTTCTCCCCAAAAATTCATACCAGACCCTTCATTTCTGGTATGAATTTTAAGGGGAACCCCGTACCAAAATAAAAAAATATATGGCGTTGGGCCCCCCAAAAATCCATACCAGACCCTTAACCTGGCAGGCCGCAGGAAAACAGGGGGGGATGAGAGAGCGCCCCCGCTCCTGAACCGTACCTGGCCACATGCCCTCAACATGGGGAGGATGTCCCCATGTTGATGGGGACAAGGGCCTCATCCCCACAACCCTTGCCCGGTGGTTGTCGGGGTCTGTGGGCGAGGGGCTTATTGTAATCTGGAAGCCCCCTTTAACAAAGGGGACCCCCAGATTCCGCCCCCCTATGTGAATTGGTAACGGGGTACATTGGACCCCGCCCACTCTTGCGCGTCATGGGGGTTTCGTGTGGAGTGGAGACTGGAGCATCGCTGGAGAATGGATCACCGCGGGACATAGAGAATGGATTACAACGCTGGACAGACTGGATTACATCGCTGGAATGTTTTTTTTTTTTTTTTTATGTTTTTATTTTTAATAAAGGACTTATCCCAACTGTGTCTGTGTGGTTTTTAACATTTTTGACACTTTATTTTGTGAAATGGTAGGGGTACAATGTACCCCGTTACCAATTCACATAGGAAGGGCCGGAATCTGGGGGTCCCCTTTGTTAAAGGGGCTTCCAGATTCCAATAAGCCCACAGACCCCGACAACCACCGGGCAAGGGTTGTGGGGATGAGAATATCCTCCCCATGTTGAGGGCATGTGGCCTGGTACGGTTCAGGAGGAGGGGGGCACTCTCTCGTCTCCCCCCTCTTTTCCTGTGGCCTGCCAGGTTGCGTGCTCGGATAAAGGGTCTGATATGGATTTTTGGGGAAATCCCCCCTTTTTTTTTACATTTGGGGTGGAGTTCCCCTTAAAATCCATACCAGACCTGAAGGGCCTGGTATGGATATTTGGGGGAACCCCACACATTTTTTTTTTAATTTGCGGCAGGGTTCCCCTTAATATCCATACCAGACCTGAAGGGCCTGGTAATTGAATTTGGGGGGACCCCCATGCATTTTTTTTATTTTTTATCAATGACTTTTCTATGTATTGTCGGGAGCCAACAATTCATTATAGCCGCGAGTGAGTTTTAAAGTACTTTTTTTGCTTCAGAAATGACACTTTGTGCAGGGACAGTTCTAAGCACGGGAAACAAGCGCGACTTTACAGGCATACTCTACACACCTCCCAGGTACGAAATGTAAAGGAATATTTCACTTTTATTGTTTCACTTTAAGCATTATTAAAATCACTGCTCCCGAAAAAAACAGCAGTTTTTAAAACTTTTTTTTGCATTGATACATGTCCCCTAGGGCAGGACCCGGGTCCCCAAACACTTTTTAGGACAATAACTTGCATATTAGCCTTTATAATTGGCACTTTTGATTTTGAACGTTCGAGTCCATTGTATTTAATAGGGTTCTAAAGTTCGCGTGAACTTTCTGTCTGTTCGCAGGTTCTGGTGCGAACAGAACAGGGGGGTGTTCGGCTCATCACTAAACAGCATATTTGCCTTTGGTAAGTCAACCCCATAGTTATCTCTCTTATTTATTACAAGCTTAAACCTTTTATTTGTCAAACACAAGACCCGTGGGCTGAATATGACCATTTCATGTGGCCCTCGCACCCAGAGGGTGGGGTGGAAGTGAGATGTGAACAGCCTGTGAAAGAGAGCTGATTCTTGCACACTGTGCATAGCACACCCCTAAACCTTGCACTCTGTATGTAGTGCTCTCCTCAATATTGCACTCTGTACATAGCATTCCACTGAACTCTGCACTCTGTATGTAGCTCACTCCTCAAGACTGCACTCTGTACATACTGAACTTCAGAACTCTGTACTCTGTATGTGGCACATCCCCAAACTTTGCACTCTGTACGTAGCGCACTTCTGAACTCTGCACTCTGTACATAGCGCACTTCTGAACTCTGCATTCTGTACGTAGCGCATCCCTGAACTCTGCACATAATGCACTCCTAGTATTTATTGCCCTTTTAAGGTCCTCCCTCTGTAATTTGGCCACACCCATTGTTCAATGTGATTCAGTGGGGGCGTGGTTGACTTTCTGCACCTATTCTCTGAGAAAAAAAGCCCTGCATATATTTATATAGTCTTACAGATACAACCGGCCCTTTGAGGACAACCATAATGCTGATGCGGCCCACAATGAAATTGAGTTTGACACCCCTGCCTTAAGAGGTTATGTATTTCAGTAATACATAGAAAATAAACAGGAATTCCATTTGGTTGTGATGGATTGTTGTAGTTTGCTTTTTGCCAGTTTGGTAAGCTATTGATGATACTGTTGCTGTTGCTTGTTACTATGTATAACTGCACCATTTTTACACTCAGTAATTATTTATAACTGGTAAATAATTTTGGCTGCTGCATCAGATGAAAATCTTATATTTAGTTAATTATTAGTATATTAGAATAATACATGCAAGCAAAGTAGGAATACACACACAAAATTGAAGAGGGAATTAACACTGTGCTGATAAGTAACGCAAATCACAGTCACTAGCAGCAATTAACCTTTTTGATTACCCAAATCTGAGAAACTGAAAAGAATAATGATAAAGTGTTTTCTCTATTTACAAAAATAAAATAAACTAATGAAAGAGGCAAACGATGTTCATTTGAAGTATGCCATGCAGTAATGAATAAATGTAATTAAAGAGGAACTGCTGTCTGCTCACATAATTTGTAATAAAAACATCTTTGCCATTCTGAAGCTTCCCTCCAACCACTTTGCATATTATTTTATATATACTGTGATTCTGTACTTGCCAAATATGCTGCAGAAATCTCCCTTCACTGAGTCTGGCTGCAACCATTTTAACTGTGGGCAGCTGAAGCTGCTGCCTGTTCAATTCCTGGATTTACACAGACACACAAAGGCACACCTCCAACTCTGCGGCCCGGCAGCTCTCATTGGCCCTCTTATGACTTATCCCCCTCTCTTCCTGGCAAACTCTCACGAGAGTAATGCCGTGTACACACGATCGGTTTTACAGATGAAAACAGTCCAATGGACTTTTCTCAATGGACAAACCGATCGTGTATGGGCCCCATCGGTCTTTTTTCCATCGGTGAGAAAAAATAAAACTTGTTTTAAATTCATCCGATGGAAAAAAAAATGATAGCAAATTCCGATCGTCTGTGTGGAACTCCATCGGACAAAAAACCCACGCATGCTCAGAATCAAGTCGACGCATGCTCAGAGGCATTGAACTTCATTTTTCTCGGCTTGTCGGAGTGTTTTACGTTTGGGACGGTCGGATTTTTGGCTGATGGTGTGTAGGCAAGACTGATGGAAGTCAGCTTCATCGGATTTCTGATGGAAAAATCCATCGGATTAGAATCCATAGGAGATCCGATCGTGTGTACAGGGCTTTAGAGAGAAAGCTGTGCATGATGTCATAAGCCTAGGCTTATTACCAGACAAGAAACAAGAAGTGGGCTGTACAAGGTATTTACTAGCAAAAAAATAATAATGTTTTACTATCCAAAGTTAAAACAACAAGGGCAGAAAATTGAATAGAGGGAAAGATAAAAAAATAACTGAAGGTCAGTTTTAAAAATTATTATACAATCAGTAAAGAGGCTTTAGTCCATTTTGTTTGTTGAAAGGTTGTAGTGGGACATAGGCGTGTGCACAGGGTGTGCCAGGTGTGCCCAGGCACACCCTATTCACCCTGTGCAGCATAGATTCCCCCTACTGCCCTAACACCCCCCCTTCCCCCCGCAAAGCTGCTGGCTTCCCTCCTCTCCTGGTGGCTGATGCTGCAGGGATGTTTTAGGATAAATGGAGGAAGGGGCCAATAAATATTTAATTTACTGATCCCTTCCCTTTCTGAATGAACACAGTGGGCGATCGGTAGTGTGTGTTTGAGCATTGGGGTGCACACCCTAATGCAATAGGCTGCGCACACCTATGCAGTGGGACATATGGGAAGATGGGATGGGAAGATGAGTAACTAGCTCTTTCATATCATAGGCCCTCAGATGTCAAGAAGTCAACTGGTGAATCAGTTTGCTCATCTCTCCTCTGAAATAAGGATTGCAGAACATGGTTTGGAAATCTGTTGATTGAGAGCTACTAGCAGATTAGAAAAATGTATGGAGCTGATTGCCAGTCAATTAGGTTGTAATAATGGGAAAGTCAATGGTACCGGGGACTGGAGTATATAACATTACTTCAGGTGACCTATATGCTTTGCTTTTTTGGATGTCTCTTTTTACTGTCCCTTGTCTGGCATCTGGTCTCCTGCTGTACATACTGAAGTTGATTTAATATATTTTCATCCCTGCAATGTGAATGGTCACTTAGCTTAGGGAATGATGTTGTAGTCTAATTATATTACAGCAGTAAGCTATGAGTATCAGTAATCATAGGTGTGCGCAGCCTTTGGCATTAGGGTGTGCACCCCAAAGCTCAAACACAATCTACCGATCACTCACGATGTTCATTCAGAAAGGGAAGTGGCCGGTAAATGGCATATTTACTGGCCCCTTCCCCCACATTGCTAAAACATCCACAGCAACAACCGGTGGGAGAGGAGGGAAGAAGGTAGTGCTGTGGGGGGAAGGAGGGGGAGCCAGGTCAGTAGGGGGAATTTGTTCTGCACAGGGTGATTAGGGTGTGCCTGGGCACACCTGGCACACCCTGTGCGCACGCCTATGTCAGTAATATTATTTTAGTAATGGCATTATCATTACTATTAATTATATATTATATTAACACTGTATAGTGCTTAGACAGGTTTTCATCTTATATCACCAAAGTTTAACCACTTGCCGACCGCCTCCAGTAGATATACGTCGGCAGAATGCCATGTACAGGCACATCGATGTACCTGTAGTCCCCTTTAACTGCATGACGTGGGGTCGTGCACGAGCCGTTGGCGGCGCGTTTGCGACCCTGCTGCCCTCCTCGTGAGTCGGACCGCGGGTCCCGCGGACTCGATCGCTCCGGGGATCCCCGCGATCGTCTCACGGAGGGATAGAGCAGGGAGGTGCTTGTGTAAACAAGCATCTCCCTGCTCTGCCTATTGACAATGACACGGATCTCGGCTCTGTGTACTCGGAGCAGAGATCGGTGTTATGTTACACAGAGCCCAACCCCCCCCTCAGCTAGAAACACTCATCAGGGCACCCTTAACCCCTTTAGCGCCACCTAGTGGTTAACCCCTTCACTGCCCGTGTCATTTTCACAGTAACCAGTGCATTTTTATAGCACTGATCGCTGTTAAAAATTACAATGGTCCCAAAAATGTGTCCAAAGTGTCCGATGTGTCTGCCATAATGTCGCAGTCATAAAAAAAAAACACTGATTGCCACCATTACTAGTAAAAAAAAAAAAATGAATAAAAATGCCATAAAACTATCTCCTATTTTGTAAACGCTATAACTTTTGCGCAGACCAATCAATAAACGCTGATTGAGATTTTTTTAGCAAAAATATGTAGAAGAATACGTGTCGGCCTAAACTGAGGAAAAAAACTTTTTTTATATATTTTTGGGGATATTTATTATAGCAAAAAGTTAAAAATATAGAATTTTTATCAAAATTGTCGCTCTATTTTTGTTTATAGCGCAAAAAAATAAAAACCGCAGATGTGATCAAATACCACCAAAAGAAAGCTCTATTTGTATGAAAAAAAGGACGTCAATTTTGTTTGGGAGCCACGTTGCACGACCGCGCAATTGTCAGTTAAAGTGACACAGTGCCGAATCGCAAAAAGTGGCCTGGTCTTTAACCAGCCAAAATGGTCCGGGGCTTAAGTGGTTAATAGAGCGACTAATAAATAAATATTCTAACCCACAGTATATTATGTTAATATGAAATTAAAACTCTTGGTTCTTTTTTATTTGTATTTTTAAACATCAAATTTTAGTTGAATATTTGTTTTAGTTATACCAGCACCTAAAAAATCTGCTTTGCATGCTTGCTTTGAATTTGTCACCAGTCCATATCACCACTTTCTTCTACTAGACTTTTCTGAATGGCTGCTATTACTTTATCAACATAAGGTTAGTGTGCAGCTAGACATTTTCCATTGTGGTGGAGAAAGTTAGATGGAGAATCATTCATTAAGCATAAGGCATGGCCATCTCCGAACAGACCTGAAGGGGTAACTGTAGTTGTGAATTATGTCTATGCCCTTTCTCTCCCTTATTTTTATTGGTTAATTCAAAAGGTGTCAAACAAGGGTGTTACCATTAGAAAATCTGCCCACCATCGCCTTCTCAGTGATGGGCTGGTCTGTAATCTGGTATTAATCACTGGGTGCTGCATCTTCTCTGCAGACTCTGCTTAGTACAACTTTCTGCCTTGCTCCATTGCCAATCGAATGTCTACAGGGGCAGCACAGTGCCTCAGAGTTCCACCTGAGGCAGTCAAGTGAACTAGCCTCATAGGAGAAACCACCCTAAATGTTTGTTGTACATGCATGTTTGAGTTCATGCATGCTGGTGAGGGCATGGGGCGCACTATTTTCATAACATTTATTTTTTTCCTATAGCATTTTTTCCTTCTTTCAATTCACCTAATTGCTATTACAAGGGGACTGACAACCCCTTCACGTAATAGCATCTTTGGAGTGTCAGATCCTCTTTACAGAGGCGACTAAGTGTAAAATAAAATGGGGTTGAACAGGATGGGACTTTGTATGTGCCTCAGTGGAGTAAATAAACATTGAAGTACAACGATGTATAGAAAATAAATAATTTTTATTATCCTGCCTAATGACAGAAATTTAAAAAGTATTGTCTTACAAAAATATAAGAAATAAAATCACATTACATTACAGTTCAGGTAATCAGATAATGGGATGTATAGTTCCCATTTAAGGAAGAAAGTTGAGGCCTACGCATTTCACAGATTTCCGCTTCGTCAGGGCCTTTAAACGTAGCACAAAGGGTTAATACAGAGATTCTAGAAATAAACAAAAGGTTGATGAGGTATACAAAGGTGAGCCCGGGACACACGTAGGTAAGATGGAGGAGATGGGTGCGCACCATTCCTAGCTAATAGAAGTGCTATTAGGAAACTTCTATTACAGAGCCTGTAGCTGATTCTACAACATGCAAACAAATATTCAGAGAAACCTATATATATTTCACATGCAATAATTCTACACATTTAAAGAACTAAAAAATGTAACGGGCTCTATTCACAAAACCAAATTGCAATGCATGCTGTCTCTCCCTCATTGTAATGCCAGTGTGACGCTGGATGGGACGCTGGCCACTGGGCTCACCCTTCAGTGCTAAGCAGTCTCACGCTGCACTCCAGCTTTGGTTCATATCCCATCAGGACCTATGTGGGTAAATACATATTTTTATACTGGGGTGATGGGCTTATTCTATAGTACATTGCTTTTTATTTATACCATTATGGTAACAAACCACTTAATTTATTGTATACAATATAGAAACCCCCATCTACAGTTATATTAAGATTTTTCCATACAAACATACTTTCTGGGGGACTGCGTGTGTGCTCCTGGTTCTTGCTTGAGTCCTTTCCTCAGCTCCTGTGCTGGACATATTTATCTGGCCGACCTCCGGCAGGTGGTATTGCATGGTCTCAGTATCAGTTCTTATGTGAGCATTCTCAGTTATGGCCGTCTATCTGTCTATCATTATCCTAATATCCCCCCCCCCCCCAGTTGGTAGTTACATCATACTATAATGGCGATTTTTATCCTCCCCTTTTAGTATATTGATGCACTTGCTCCTGATGAGTGGATAGAAGTCCATGAAACGTCATTGAGCTTATTTTGATGCATCCACTTCATATTTATGATTCTAGATGGTTTTATCACTTTATGTACAATATTTATTTTATGTGTCATGTTGGTTATAATTCACAATATGTATGCTGTTATTTTGTATCTCATATGCCAATGTGCTATTATGCATTTATATGGGTTGATCCATGCCCTATCTTTGGCTTAATATTAAATATAATTTTTTTACAATTATATATGGAATTGTCTGTCTCTACCCCACGCACCTCATTCAAAGTCCCACCCACCCCCTTCTTTTTTGCATAGCAATTAGGGATGGAGGCGCAAAATCCCCCATTGCGTTCTCATTTGAAGTCCCACATATCCCCATTTCCCATGCTGTATATAGGTGTCCAGACACATTTTCCCTAAATACTGCATGCGATCCTGAAACTGTAAGTTTACTATACCGTTCTGTGGTATTTACCACAAAGCCCAGAAAATGCTCGGTAAATACTGCATGAACAGGGGTTAAACTCAATTCACAGAAGGAAAGAAATAATTAAATGCAAGCAGCAATTAATCTGTGGTGCATGCAGTATTTAAGGAATGTGTACTGGTGGTTAAGGATGCCAGCGGCCGCCCGCCGCTCGCTTCTTAGCAGTGCGGTATTTACCACTGTTAATAAGTACGCTGGCTACCGCATGTTTTCACTACTAAAATACCGCATGAGTTCATAAAATAACTTATGCGGTATTTTAGTGGTGCTTTTTAGTGAATACCCAAAAAATGTTTTGAAAAACGCTGTGCAGTAATTTACTGCATACCCGGATGCAGTAAGATACTGCGTTGTGAATGGAGCCCAATAAATGCAATAAAGAGAACAATTACAATATACTCTAAAGAATTGATATTGAGCAAGGAAATGCATCAGATACAACACATTGCACAAAGAGGAATTTAGGATTAGCTCTAATATTCAATATTTAGCAATAGATGCATATTCACTGCTAATATGATGTATTTTATTGTTTCTTAGAAGGAAAAAAAACATGTAAAATAATCCCAAAGGCATATTTAATGATGTTAAATTAAAGGAAGTTTTTATAATAATAAACATTTCTTTCATACCAGGAAAGTCCCGATACCCTTTGATTTGATTTAATATTTTCACTCTTCACCCACAGCAAATGCTTCCTACTTCTTTAGACCCCTTTCACACTGGGGCGGGGAGGTACGCTGGCGGTATAGCAGCGCTATTTTTAGCGCCGCTAAACCGTCATTTTTGCCGCGATATTCAGCCTCTAGCGGTGCGGTTTTAACCCCCGCTAGCGGCCGAGAAAGGGTCGGTATTGCGGGCGGTATAGCCGTGCTGTCCCATTGATTTCAATGGGCAGCAGCGGTAAAGGAGCAGTAAACACACCGCTCCTTCATCGCTCCAAAGATGCGACTAGCAGGACTTTTGGAGCGGTCCTGCTAGCGCATCGCTTCAGTGTGAAAGCCTTCGGGCTTTCACATTGAAGACTGCAGGGCAGGATTTTTTCAGGTGTTTTTCAGGCGCTATTTTTAGCGCCAAAACGCCTGAAAAACGCCCCCGTGTGAAAGGGGCCTAATTGAAATGACTGACTGTCAGAACTGAAGAAAATACAATGGCACAATGCATGACAGCAGAGAAAACCATTTTTTTTGCAGATGACCTTACTAACCAGACTTGGCATACATTTGTAGGTGCAGCGAAAGAGTCGTTTCTGTTATTGGAAGTTTACAATCTAATATCCCCAGGATGGGCTCTTCAAAAAATCTGTATTGAAAGAACAGTAACTTGATTTTTTTTTTTTTTTCCCCTATTGTTTTCCTATTAAATCTCCTTTTACTTTCTGTCAACTTTGCCTTAGGTGCCAAAACACCTCCTCACACCCCTGCCAAAGCCTATTCTCAGCCATTTACAAAGAAATGATTAGTGATTAGTGTCTGGGGTTACAGGAGGCTGAAGACTTGCAGGCATGTTGTGACAGAAGCAGAACTGGAGGTATATATGTGCTATGACAACCAGAGGAAAACTCTTCAGCGAGTGAATTACTAATCAGTTGCAAACCAAAACAATTTTTATAGTCCAAAATATACTGCACTTTTATGAGAGATATTATGAAATGAAGACATATCTTACTGCTCAAATGTGGTTCACATAACGAAAGGGTAACCTACACTTTGGCTTGGCTGAAGTAGTTTGCTAACCCAAGACAATATGGTTAGAAAAATCCTTCAACACCTATTTATATACAAAAGCACAAAACGCAATCTATTATTCTATAGCTGGTGCATTTCTATTGTAGTTTGTAGTAAAGGTGGAGGATCTCATTTAAACCACAGAAAGTCTCAACAAACCACAGATGAGGATTGTGGGACAGGGTTTTTTTTTTTTTGTGTGCCACAATAATGAAAGGTCAAGAATTAAAGACAATACAATTCTATTAGTACATTCAAATCCACTATAACATTTACAACACATCAACTACCTACTAATCTAATAAGAGGGGTACATAAATCTTTCATGATATACAGGACAAGTAGATTGACATGTTTTTCTTGGCATTAAAGGGGTTGTAAAGGTTCGTGTTTTTCATATACAATCAATCGGATAGATTGATAGCAGCGTAGCCATTGGCTCCCACTGCTGTCAATCAAATCCAATGACGCGGGAGCCGGGGGGCGGGGCCGTGACATACACTCGGTGTCTATGGATGCCGAGTGTATGACTCAGGAGCGCACCCGTAATGTAACCACCTCGGGAGAGCGCTTCCCAGAGGGGGTTATCTAATGCATGGAGGAGCCACGAGAGCCACCGTGGGACCCCAGAACAGGTGGATCGGGGCCACTCTGTGCAAAACTAAGTGCACAGTGGAGGTAAGTATGACATGTTTGTTATTTAAAAAAAAAAAAAACACAAAGCTTTAGTATCACTTTAAGCTTCCTCAGGATTCAATGTATCATGTGGTAGCTGACAAATAACACATGCATTACAACACCAACTAGACATGTGCAATTTCTTTCGTTCCAAATTTGTTTTCGGCAAAATTCGACAAATTCCTTAATTCGGAAATATTCGAATGAACAAAAACACGTTTAACAACAATTCTCGAAGATTCGTAAATTTGAAAATTTGGAAATTCGGAAATCCGAAAATCCGAAAATCCAAAAATGTTAAAATCCAGAAGTTCAAAAGAATGAAAATCCGAAAATAAGAACGAAAATCAAAAAATTTGAAAAGCCAAAAATACGAAATAATAACTAACTAAATAATAATAATAACTATTACTAACTATTATTAATTATAGGTATTGGAATTTCCTTTCAAATTTGGCTGTTAGTGAACGTAATAAATATGAATTTATCCAAAGTTACAAATTATCCGAAATAATGAATGCCGCATCTTAACAGATGGAACGTAATGAAGTAATAATAATAAATAATAAAAATAATAATAATATTTTTTTATTATTATTATTTATTATTATTAATTCATTACGTTTCATTACATTCGTTATTTCGGATAATACGTAACTTTGTATAAATTCGTATTAGTTTCGTTCATAAACAGCCAAATTTTAAAGGAAATTCCAATACCTATAATTTAATAGTTAGTTATTACTAGTTAGTTAGTTATTATTTCCGATTTTTGGATTTCCACATTTTTGGATTTCCAAATTTTAGAATTTCCAAATTTTACGAATTTATAATTTTTTTCAATTTACAAATTTACGAATATCGAATCTAAACGAATGAAACATAACAAATTCTTTTTTTGCTGAAGTTACAAATTCATTCGAAATAACGAACTTCAAACATAACAAATGACCCGAAAGAAGAAAAAAAATGAATAAAACTAAAACAAATTAATTTTTCAGCAGTGAACGTGTCTCCCAATAACATAGTTAACCTTCAGTCATAAAGTGCATATACATCAAATACAAATAACATAAAAGACATTTAAAACCCCAAAGGGAGAGGGAAAACCAAAAAGAGGGTGGAGAGGAGAAAAAAAAAATCCCACACAACATGGTGATCTCTCAGTGTAAGCCGGAGTCAAGCACCAAGGGAGACCAAAGGCAAGGGTTTTACGATGTCTTTACATTATTTGGATTTGATGTATATGTACTTTATGATTGATCTCTCTCTCCCTCTCCCCCTCTCTTTCTCTCTTTGTCTCTCCTTCTCTCTCCTTCATCTCTATCTTTTCCTCATTCTTTCTCCCTCTACCCTCACTTTCTTTTCCTTCTTTTTTCCAAAGTCTCCTTCATTGGCTCCTCTGTGAAATTCAATCACTCTGTCAGTGTGAGGCCTCGTACACACGGCCGAGAATCTCGTCAGGAAAAAACACGTCGTTTTTCTTGACGAGAATCTTGGACAAGAAACTTGTCCCGGCCGAGTGTACACACGCTCCATTCAAAGAACCCGCGGTTCTTTGAATGGAGCGATTGCGGTGACGTCATCGACTACGATGAGCGCGCGCTCGTCACATTCAATGCCGTCGCCGCCATCTTGCTACACCCTACCTATGCCTAGGAAGCTACCGCGCATGCGGCAAAGTCAATTTGAGCATGCGCGGGTTTCCACGGCGGCAGGTAAGTGTACACACACACACTTTTCTCATCGAGAAACATGCCAACGAGAATCTCGATGAGAAAATAGAGAGCAGGTTCTCTATTCTTCTCATCGAGATTCTTGTCAGTTTTCTCGACGAGAAACCATACACACGAACGATTTTCTCGGCAAGAAAGCTATCTCGGCAGTTTTCTTGTCGTTTCTTGCCGAGAAACTCGTTTGTGTGTACGAGGCTTGAGACGAGGAGCGCCAATTACCGGTATCTCCATGTTTACTTGTAACCGGCTGTGATTGGACACAGCCGATCACATGGTGAAAGAGCGGCGGTTCTTTACAGAGATCGGGGGAAGCGCTGTGTCCTAGCAACACAGAGCGCCTTTCTGGGAATCTGTCATAAGACGTCCACCCATAACGAGAGCCGCAAGTGGTTAAAGAAATGGAGCGTGTTCAGAGTGGGGGCAATGGTACAGACTCCAGAGACTTTATGAGCCTGCATATTATTGCCACTACCAACTAGGTAGTATATGAGATTGTCTATAGTGTCAAATGAATTATACATATATACAGTTTTCATAACTAAACAAGGATCACAGAAAGATTATATTAATTATTAGGAAGGATTTCCTGTTTTTTTTTTTTTTTTTAGTTTAGTTAGCTTTTAGGCATTACTAAAATCTCTGCTCCCCGCCAAACAGAATTTTTTTATTTTTTTTTGCTTTGGTACATGTTCACCAGAGCAGTGCCCAGCCCCATGACATTTCTTTGACAATCTCTTGCCTATTATCCTAGAAAATGGTCATTACTACTTTTTAACATTCAGATTGCCTTGACCTTAATAGGGTTCAAATTTTAGTCATGTTCCTCCAACCTGCCCCAAAAAAAAATCCAGGTGATCTCATCATAAGCTGTGTCATTAATGTTTTGCACTGTAATACCGATGAGGGTATCCTTTTAACCACTTGCCGACATTAGTTTGTCCAGTTCTGGGAGGGTCGTCTATTGACGTCCTCTCAGAACGGCAACCGGTACATTCTGTGATCGCTGTGTCCTTTGGCAGCCTCATCAGCGCACATTAGTGAAGGAGAAACATTTTGTAACAAAGTACAAATTTTTGGTCTTTTTTGCTTGTTTAGAAAAAAAAAACAGTGGTGATTAAATAACACCAAAAGAAAACTCTATTTGTGTGAAAAAATTGATAAAATCTTCATATCAGTACAGTTCTGCATGACAGCGCAATTGTAATTCAAAAAGCAACAGCCCTAAAAGCTGAAAATTGTCCTGGGCAGGAAGGGGGTAAAAGTGCCCAGTAGGTAAGTGGTTGAATAATGACCATAGATTTACAAATAACCTGAAAATTAAAAATACCTATAATTATATAGTTGCGTAAGATAACTCTACTCTGATCTGTGAAACACAAATAATAACCAAAATTTGTTCTGGTCTTGCGTAGTAAAGTAGTTAATATGGGTCCTGAGTAGGGATGAGCTTCGTGTTCGAGTCGAACATACGTTCGACTCGAACATCGGCTGTTCGATCGTTCGACGAAGATCGAACGATTTGGGCCGTTCGCGCCAAATTCGAGTGACGCGAACGGCCCACAATGCACTACGCCATCGCAGTGTCATCCAGGCGCTGTGATTGGCCAAGCATGCACTGTGACCCCGCATGCTTGGCCAATCACAGCGCCGGCAGCGAGGAGAGCAATGATTGGCCACAGGCAGGATGCCTGTGGCCAATTATTGCTGAGGGTGTTTAGTACACGCCCCACACTATAAAAGGCCGCCAGCACGGTGGCCTAGTGTAGTGTGTTCCGGAGCAGGGATAGAGCAGCATAGGCAGGGACAGTGACTGTTATTTCTTTCTTGCTTAACCTGGATTCCTTTAGTTTAGGGAAAGAGAAGGATAGGTAGGGAGAGTGTCAGTGTGTTTTGTGCTTGTGCTATAGTGTGCTTAAAAAAACATTTATTCTAGGGACAGAAAACTGTAGGTAGGGACAGTGTCAGTTTCTTTCACTCTGCAAGTCCTTGTTTCCAGGGACCTGGAAGGACAGTGAGTGAATTGTCCTTGTGCTATATTGTGCTTAAAAAAACATTTATTCTAGGGACAGAAAACTGTAGGTAGGGAGAGTGTCAGTTTCTTTCACTCTGCAAGTCCTTGTTTCCAGGGACCTGTAAGGACAGTGAGTGAATTGTCCTTGTGCTATATTGTGATTAAAAAAAACATTTTTTCTAGGGACAGAAAACTGTAGGTAGGGAGAGTGTTTTTTTTCTTTCACTCTGCAAGTCCTTGTTTCCAGGGACCTGGAAGGACAGTGAGTGAATTGTCCTTGTGCTATATTGTGCTTAAAAAAAACATTTTTTCTAGGGACAGAAAACTGTAGGTAGGGAGAGTGTTTTTTTTCTTTCACTCTGCAAGTCCTTGTTTCCAGGGACCTCTAAGGACAGTGAGTGAATTGTCCTTGTGCTATATTGTGCTTAAAAAAAACATTTATTCTAGGGACAGAAAACTGTAGGTAGGGAGAGTGTCAGTTTATTTCACTCTGCAAGTCCTTGTTTCCAGGGACCTGGAAGGACAGTGAGTGAATTGTCCTTGTGCTATATTGTGATTAAAAAAAACATTTTTTCTAGGGACAGAAAACTGTAGGTAGGGAGAGTGTTTTTTTTCTTTCACTCTGCAAGTCCTTGTTTCCAGGGACCTGTAAGGACAGTGAGTGAATTGTCCTTGTGCTATATTGTGATTAAAAAAAACATTTTTTCTAGGGACAGAAAACTGTAGGTAGGGAGAGTGTTTTTTTTCTTTCACTCTGCAAGTCCTTGTTTCCAGGGACCTGGAAGGACAGTGAGTGAATTCTCCTTGTGCTATATTGTGCTTAAAAAAAACATTTATTCTAGGGACAGAAAACTGTAGGTAGGGAGAGTGTCAGTTTATTTCACTCTGCAAGTCCTTGTTTCCAGGGACCTGTAAGGACAGTGAGTGAATTGTCCTTGTGCTATATTGTGATTAAAAAAAACATTTTTTCTAGGGACAGAAAACTGTAGGTAGGGAGAGTGTTTTTTTTCTTTCACTCTGCAAGTCCTTGTTTCCAGGGACCTGTAAGGACAGTGAGTGAATTGTCCTTGTGCTATATTGTGCTTAAAAAAAAACATTTATTCTAGGGACAGAAAACTGTAGGTAGGGAGAGTGTCAGTTTATTTCACTCTGCAAGTCCTTGTTTCCAGGGACCTGTAAGGACAGTGAGTGAATTGTCCTTGTGCTATATTGTGATTAAAAAAAACATTTTTTCTAGGGACAGAAAACTGTAGGTAGGGAGAGTGTTTTTTTTCTTTCACTCTGCAAGTCCTTGTTTCCAGGGACCTGTAAGGACAGTGAGTGAATTGTTCTTGTGCTATATTGTGATTAAAAAAAACATTTTTTCTAGGGACAGAAAACTGTAGGTAGGGAGAGTGTTTTTTTTCTTTCACTCTGCAAGTCCTTGTTTCCAGGGACCTGTAAGGACAGTGAGTGAATTGTCCTTGTGCTATATTGTGCTTAAAAAAAACATTTATTCTAGGGACAGAAAACTGTAGGTAGGGAGAGTGTCAGTTTATTTCACTCTGCAAGTCCTTGTTTCCAGGGACCTGTAAGGACAGTGAGTGAATTGTCCTTGTGCTATATTGTGATTTAAAAAAAACATTTTTTCTAGGGACAGAAAACTGTAGGTAGGGAGAGTGTTTTTTTTCTTTCACTCTGCAAGTCCTTGTTTCCAGGGACCTGTAAGGACAGTGAGTGAATTGTCCTTGTGCTATATTGTGATTAAAAAAAACATTTTTTCTAGGGACAGAAAACTGTAGGTAGGGAGAGTGTTTTTTTTCTTTCACTCTGCAAGTCCTTGTTTCCAGGGACCTGTAAGGACAGTGAGTGAATTGTCCTTGTGCTATATTGTGATTAAAAAAAACATTTATTCTAGGGACAGAAAACTGTAGGTAGGGAGAGTGTTTTTTTTCTTTCACTCTGCAAGTCCTTGTTTCCAGGGACCTGGAAGGACAGTGAGTGAATTGTCCTTGTGCTATATTGTGCTTAAAAAAAAACATTTTTTCTAGGGACAGAAAACTGTAGGTAGGGAGAGTGTTTTTTTTCTTTCACTCTGCAAGTCCTTGTTTCCAGGGACCTCTAAGGACAGTGAGTGAATTGTCCTTGTGCTATATTGTGCTTAAAAAAAACATTTATTCTAGGGACAGAAAACTGTAGGTAGGGAGAGTGTCAGTTTATTTCACTCTGCAAGTCCTTGTTTCCAGGGACCTGGGAGGACAGTGAGTGAATTGTCCTTGTGCTATATTGTGATTAAAAAAAACATTTTTTCTAGGGACAGAAAACTGTAGGTAGGGAGAGTGTTTTTTTTCTTTCACTCTGCAAGTCCTTGTTTCCAGGGACCTGTAAGGACAGTGAGTGAATTGTCCTTGTGCTATATTGTGATTAAAAAAAACATTTTTTCTAGGGACAGAAAACTGTAGGTAGGGAGAGTGTTTTTTTTCTTTCACTCTGCAAGTCCTTGTTTCCAGGGACCTGTAAGGACAGTGAGTGAATTGTCCTTGTGCTATATTGTGCTTAAAAAAAACATTTATTCTAGGGACAGAAAACTGTAGGTAGGGAGAGTGTCAGTTTATTTCACTCTGCAAGTCCTTGTTTCCAGGGACCTGTAAGGACAGTGAGTGAATTGTCCTTGTGCTATATTGTGATTTAAAAAAAACATTTTTTCTAGGGACAGAAAGCTGTAGGTAGGGAGAGTTTTTTTTCTTTCACTCTGCAAGTCCTTGTTTCCAGGGACCTGTAAGGACAGTGAGTGAATTGTCCTTGTGCTATATTGTGATTAAAAAAAACATTTTTTCTAGGGACAGAAAACTGTAGGTAGGGAGAGTGTTTTTTTTCTTTCACTCTGCAAGTCCTTGTTTCCAGGGACCTGTAAGGACAGTGAGTGAATTGTCCTTGTGCTATATTGTGATTAAAAAAAACATTTATTCTAGGGACAGAAAACTGTAGGTAGGGAGAGTGTTTTTTTTCTTTCACTCTGCAAGTCCTTGTTTCCAGGGACCTGGAAGGACAGTGAGTGAATTGTCCTTGTGCTATATTGTGCTTAAAAAAAAACATTTTTTCTAGGGACAGAAAACTGTAGGTAGGGAGAGTGTTTTTTTTCTTTCACTCTGCAAGTCCTTGTTTCCAGGGACCTGTAAGGACAGTGAGTGAATTGTCCTTGTGCTATATTGTGATTAAAAAAAACATTTTTTCTAGGGACAGAAAACTGTAGGTAGGGAGAGTGTTTTTTTTCTTTCACTCTGCAAGTCCTTGTTTCCAGGGACCTGTAAGGACAGTGAGTGAATTGTCCTTGTGCTATATTGTGCTTAAAAAAAACATTTATTCTAGGGACAGAAAACTGTAGGTAGGGAGAGTGTCAGTTTATTTCACTCTGCAAGTCCTTGTTTCCAGGGACCTGTAAGGACAGTGAGTGAATTGTCCTTGTGCTATATTGTGATTTAAAAAAAACATTTTTTCTAGGGACAGAAAACTGTAGGTAGGGAGAGTGTTTTTTTTCTTTCACTCTGCAAGTCCTTGTTTCCAGGGACCTGTAAGGACAGTGAGTGAATTGTCCTTGTGCTATATTGTGATTAAAAAAAACATTTTTTCTAGGGACAGAAAACTGTAGGTAGGGAGAGTGTTTTTTTTCTTTCACTCTGCAAGTCCTTGTTTCCAGGGACCTGTAAGGACAGTGAGTGAATTGTCCTTGTGCTATATTGTGATTAAAAAAAACATTTATTCTAGGGACAGAAAACTGTAGGTAGGGAGAGTGTTTTTTTTCTTTCACTCTGCAAGTCCTTGTTTCCAGGGACCTGGAAGGACAGTGAGTGAATTGTCCTTGTGCTATATTGTGCTTAAAAAAAAACATTTTTTCTAGGGACAGAAAACTGTAGGTAGGGAGAGTGTTTTTTTTCTTTCACTCTGCAAGTCCTTGTTTCCAGGGACCTCTAAGGACAGTGAGTGAATTGTCCTTGTGCTATATTGTGCTTAAAAAAAACATTTATTCTAGGGACAGAAAACTGTAGGTAGGGAGAGTGTCAGTTTATTTCACTCTGCAAGTCCTTGTTTCCAGGGACCTGGAAGGACAGTGAGTGAATTGTCCTTGTGCTATATTGTGATTAAAAAAAACATTTTTTCTAGGGACAGAAAACTGTAGGTAGGGAGAGTGTTTTTTTTCTTTCACTCTGCAAGTCCTTGTTTCCAGGGACCTGTAAGGACAGTGAGTGAATTGTCCTTGTGCTATATTGTGATTAAAAAAAACATTTTTTCTAGGGACAGAAAACTGTAGGTAGGGAGAGTGTTTTTTTTCTTTCACTCTGCAAGTCCTTGTTTCCAGGGACCTGTAAGGACAGTGAGTGAATTGTCCTTGTGCTATATTGTGCTTAAAAAAAACATTTATTCTAGGGACAGAAAACTGTAGGTAGGGAGAGTGTCAGTTTATTTCACTCTGCAAGTCCTTGTTTCCAGGGACCTGTAAGGACAGTGAGTGAATTGTCCTTGTGCTATATTGTGATTTAAAAAAAACATTTTTTCTAGGGACAGAAAACTGTAGGTAGGGAGAGTTTTTTTTCTTTCACTCTGCAAGTCCTTGTTTCCAGGGACCTGTAAGGACAGTGAGTGAATTGTCCTTGTGCTATATTGTGATTAAAAAAAACATTTTTTCTAGGGACAGAAAACTGTAGGTAGGGAGAGTGTTTTTTTTCTTTCACTCTGCAAGTCCTTGTTTCCAGGGACCTGTAAGGACAGTGAGTGAATTGTCCTTGTGCTATATTGTGATTAAAAAAAACATTTATTCTAGGGACAGAAAACTGTAGGTAGGGAGAGTGTTTTTTTTCTTTCACTCTGCAAGTCCTTGTTTCCAGGGACCTGGAAGGACAGTGAGTGAATTGTCCTTGTGCTATATTGTGCTTAAAAAAAAACATTTTTTCTAGGGACAGAAAACTGTAGGTAGGGAGAGTGTTTTTTTTTCTTTCACTCTGCAAGTCCTTGTTTCCAGGGACCTGTAAGGACAGTGAGTGAATTGTCCTTGTGCTATATTGTGATTAAAAAAAACATTTTTTCTAGGGACAGAAAACTGTAGGTAGGGAGAGTGTTTTTTTTCTTTCACTCTGCAAGTCCTTGTTTCCAGGGACCTGTAAGGACAGTGAGTGAATTGTCCTTGTGCTATATTGTGCTTAAAAAAAACATTTATTCTAGGGACAGAAAACTGTAGGTAAGGAGAGTGTCAGTTTATTTCACTCTGCAAGTCCTTGTTTCCAGGGACCTGTAAGGACAGTGAGTGAATTGTCCTTGTGCTATATTGTGATTTAAAAAAAACATTTTTTCTAGGGACAGAAAACTGTAGGTAGGGAGAGTGTTTTTTTTCTTTCACTCTGCAAGTCCTTGTTTCCAGGGACCTGTAAGGACAGTGAGTGAATTGTCCTTGTGCTATATTGTGATTAAAAAAAACATTTTTTCTAGGGACAGAAAACTGTAGGTAGGGAGAGTGTTTTTTTTCTTTCACTCTGCAAGTCCTTGTTTCCAGGGACCTGTAAGGACAGTGAGTGAATTGTCCTTGTGCTATATTGTGCTTAAAAAAAACATTTATTCTAGGGACAGAAAACTGTAGGTAGGGAGAGTGTCAGTTTATTTCACTCTGCAAGTCCTTGTTTCCAGGGACCTGTAAGGACAGTGAGTGAATTGTCCTTGTGCTATATTGTGATTTAAAAAAAACATTTTTTTCTAGGGACAGAAAACTGTAGGTAGGGAGAGTGTTTTTTTTCTTTCACTCTGCAAGTCCTTGTTTCCAGGGACCTGTAAGGACAGTGAGTGAATTGTCCTTGTGCTATATTGTGATTAAAAAAAACATTTTTTCTAGGGACAGAAAACTGTAGGTAGGGAGAGTGTTTTTTTTCTTTCACTCTGCAAGTCCTTGTTTCCAGGGACCTGTAAGGACAGTGAGTGAATTGTCCTTGTGCTATATTGTGATTAAAAAAAACATTTATTCTAGGGACAGAAAACTGTAGGTAGGGAGAGTGTTTTTTTTCTTTCACTCTGCAAGTCCTTGTTTCCAGGGACCTGGAAGGACAGTGAGTGAATTGTCCTTGTGCTATATTGTGCTTAAAAAAAAACATTTTTTCTAGGGACAGAAAACTGTAGGTAGGGAGAGTGTTTTTTTTCTTTCACTCTGCAAGTCCTTGTTTCCAGGGACCTCTAAGGACAGTGAGTGAATTGTCCCTGTGCTATATTGTGCTTAAAAAAAAACATTTTTTCTAGGGACAGAAAACTGTAGGTAGGGAGAGTGTTTTTTTTCTTTCACTCTGCAAGTCCTTGTTTCCAGGGACCTCTAAGGACAGTGAGTGAATTGTCCTTGTGCTATATTGTGCTTAAAAAAAACATTTATTCTAGGCACAGAAAACTGTAGGTAGGGAGAGTGTCAGTTTATTTCACTCTGCAAGTCCTTGTTTCCAGGGACCTGTAAGGACAGTGAGTGAATTGTCCTTGTGCTATATTGTGATTAAAAAAAACATTTTTTCTAGGGACAGAAAACTGTAGGTAGGGAGAGTGTTTTTTTTCTTTCACTCTGCAAGTCCTTGTTTCCAGGGACCTGTAAGGACAGTGAGTGAATTGTCCTTGTGCTATATTGTGCTTAAAAAAAACATTTATTCTAGGGACAGAAAACTGTAGGTAGGGAGAGTGTTTTTTTTCTTTCACTCTGCAAGTCCTTGTTTCCAGGGACCTGTAAGGACAGTGAGTGAATTGTCCTTGTGCTATATTGTGATTAAAAAAAACATTTTTTCTAGGGACAGAAAACTGTAGGTAGGGAGAGTGTTTTTTTTCTTTCACTCTGCAAGTCCTTGTTTCCAGGGACCTGTAAGGACAGTGAGTGAATTGTCCTTGTGCTATATTGTGCTTAAAAAAAACATTTATTCTAGGGACAGAAAACTGTAGGTAGGGAGAGTGTCAGTTTATTTCACTCTGCAAGTCCTTGTTTCCAGGGACCTGTAAGGACAGTGAGTGAATTGTCCTTGTGCTATATTGTGATTTAAAAAAAACATTTTTTCTAGGGACAGAAAACTGTAGGTAGGGAGAGTGTTTTTTTTCTTTCACTCTGCAAGTCCTTGTTTCCAGGGACCTGTAAGGACAGTGAGTGAATTGTCCTTGTGCTATATTGTGATTAAAAAAAACATTTTTTCTAGGGACAGAAAACTGTAGGTAGGGAGAGTGTTTTTTTTCTTTCACTCTGCAAGTCCTTGTTTCCAGGGACCTGTAAGGACAGTGAGTGAATTGTCCTTGTGCTATATTGTGCTTAAAAAAAACATTTATTCTAGGGACAGAAAACTGTAGGTAGGGAGAGTGTCAGTTTATTTCACTCTGCAAGTCCTTGTTTCCAGGGACCTGTAAGGACAGTGAGTGAATTGTCCTTGTGCTATATTGTGATTTAAAAAAAACATTTTTTCTAGGGACAGAAAACTGTAGGTAGGGAGAGTGTTTTTTTTCTTTCACTCTGCAAGTCCTTGTTTCCAGGGACCTGTAAGGACAGTGAGTGAATTGTCCTTGTGCTATATTGTGATTAAAAAAACATTTTTTCTAGGGACAGAAAACTGTAGGTAGGGAGAGTGTTTTTTTTCTTTCACTCTGCAAGTCCTTGTTTCCAGGGACCTGTAAGGACAGTGAGTGAATTGTCCTTGTGCTATATTGTGATTAAAAAAAACATTTATTCTAGGGACAGAAAACTGTAGGTAGGGAGAGTGTTTTTTTTCTTTCACTCTGCAAGTCCTTGTTTCCAGGGACCTGGAAGGACAGTGAGTGAATTGTCCTTGTGCTATATTGTGCTTAAAAAAAACATTTTTTCTATCGACAGAAAACTGTAGGTAGGGAGAGTGTTTTTTTTCTTTCACTCTGCAAGTCCTTGTTTCCAGGGACCTCTAAGGACAGTGAGTGAATTGTCCTTGTGCTATATTGTGCTTAAAAAAAACATTTATTCTAGGCACAGAAAACTGTAGGTAGGGAGAGTGTCAGTTTATTTCACTCTGCAAGTCCTTGTTTCCAGGGACCTGTAAGGACAGTGAGTGAATTGTCCTTGTGCTATATTGTGATTAAAAAAAACATTTTTTCTAGGGACAGAAAACTGTAGGTAGGGAGAGTGTTTTTTTTTCTTTCACTCTGCAAGTCCTTGTTTCCAGGGACCTGTAAGGACAGTGCGTGAATTGTCCTTGTGCTATATTGTGCTTAAAAAAAACATTTATTTTAGGGACAGAAAACTGTAGGTAGGGAGAGTGTTTTTTTTCTTTCACTCTGCAAGTCCTTGTTTCCAGGGACCTGTAAGGACAGTGAGTGAATTGTCCTTGTGCTATATTGTGCTTAAAAAAAATATTTTTTCTAGGGACAGAAAACTGTAGGTAGGGAGAGTGTCAGTTTCTTTCACTGTGAAAGTCCTTGTTTCAAGGGACAGAGAAGGACACCTGAAGGTAGCCCTTATTGCTTTTTTCCCATCTCCCTGCAGGCCATCTATTAGAATGTCTGGAAGGCAAACAAGGAGAGGCAGACAGTCAGGAGGCAATAAAAGAGGGCAAGCAGGCTCTGTGTCTGGGGGCAACAGTGCTGGTCGTGGACGCGGTGCATTGTCATCAGCACATGGCCATGGGACACGCTTGTCCTTCTTTTCGGCAGCTGGACATGTTGAGCCACATCATGCCGAAGACTTGGTAGAGTGGATGACCAAGCCCTCCTCCTCCTCCTCATCCTCTCTCACCCAGGCTCAGGGTACTGGAAAAGCAGCTGCCAAAGCGTCGTCTTCCCTGGTATCAATGTCAGACAAATCATCAGTCACTCCTTCCCTAGACCCACCATGTCCTCCTCCTGAGGAGTCCCCCGAACTGTTTGAGCACAGTGTTGGGTACATGCTCCAGGAGGATGCCCAGCGTTTCGAAGGGTCTGATGATGAAACCCAGCTAGAGGAAGGCAGTAGCGTGAGAGCAGACAGAGGGGATGCTCAAGAAGGACACCAATCTGGCAGTCATGTTCCAGCAGCTGCAGCATACTGCCAGATTGGCTCCAGTGATGAGGAGGGAGGGGATGATGAGGTCACTGACTCCACGTGGGTGCCTAATAGGAGAGAGGAGGAGGAGGAGGATGAGGAGGAGGCACATCTCCAACGAGGCAGGATGCCCTTTGGTGGCCAGCGTAAGGGCAGTACACCGACGGAATCACACCGCAGAGCTCCGCCTGTGCAGGGCGCTGCCTCTGCCCGTCATTCAAAAAGTTCTTTGGTGTGGGCCTTTTTTGAGGCTAGTGCATCAGATCGCACAGCTGCTGTTTGCAACATATGTCTCAAGCGTATATCGCGTGGCCAAAACATCAGCCGCTTGGGTACCACATGCCTCACCAGACATATGTTGACCTGCCATGCAGCTCGTTGGCAAGCCTACCTCAAAGACCCACACCAAAGAACAAAGCGGACCTCTCCTTGCACCGCATCAGCTGGGATCTCCAACCCCACTATAACTTCAGTCCTCTCTGAAACATGCACTGAGAGGAATGAAGGTGTAGAATTAGGTGTGTCACAGCCAAGTACTTGCGCCCACTCTGCTAGCAGTACACCGACGTCCGATTCTAGCAGGCAAATTTCCCTGCCCCAGCTGCTGGACCGTCGAAAGAAGTTCACTCCCAGCCATCCACATGCCCAGCGGTTGAATGCTAGCTTGGCTAAATTGCTAGCGCTTCAACTGCTGCCTTTTCAGTTGGTAGACTCGGCCCCCTTCCGTGAGTTTGTGCAATGTGCGGTTCCTCAGTGGCAGGTTCCCAAACGCCACTTTTTCTCACGGAAGGCTATTCCGGCTCTCTACCGGCATGTGGAAGGCAATGTCTTGGCCTCGCTGGACAGGGCGGTCAGCGGTAAGGTGCATATTACCGCTGACTCATGGTCCAGCAGGCATGGACAGGGACGTTACCTTTCTTTCACGGCCCATTGGGTCACTCTTTTGGCAGCTGGGAAGGATTCAGGACAAGGTGCAGTAGTGTTGGAGGTTGTCCCACCGCCACGCCTCCAAAATGCTACTACTGGTTGTGACACACCTCTCTCCTCCACCCCTCCTCTTCTTCTTCCTCCATGGCCTCTTCCTGTGGTTTGTCCTATGAACCAGCGGTGCTCCGTAGCCGTTCACGGGGCTACGCAAGTACGCAGGCAAAAAGATGCCATGCCGTGCTTGCGCTGGTGTGTTTGGGGGACAGAAGCCACACTGGGGCAGAGGTCCTGTCTGCTCTGCAGGGCCAGGCCGAGAGGTGGTTGACGCCACGCCAGCTTAAGCCAGGAATGGTGGTTTGCGACAATGGCACCAACCTCCTCTCCGCCCTCCGACAGGGACAACTGACCCATGTGCCCTGTGTGGCTCACGTCCTTAACCTGGTGGTGCAGCGCTTCTTGGGCAGGTACCCGGGCTTACAGGATGTCCTGAGGCAGGCCAGGAAAGTCTGTGTGCATTTCCGCAGATCTTATAATGCCAGTGCTCGCCTGGCTGAGCTGCAAAAGGAGTTGAACCTGCCCAAGAACCGCCTTATATGTGACATGCCCACCAGGTGGAACTCAACGTTGGCCATGCTGCAGCGGCTGCACACGCAGCAGAGGGCCATCAATGAGTACCTGTGCGACTACGGCACCAGGACAGGGTCAGGGGAGCTTGGTTTTTTTTCTCCACGCCAGTGGGGCATGATCAGGGATGCATGCACTGTCCTGGCACCATTTGAGGAGGCCACGAGGATGGTGAGCAGTGACAGTGCATGCATCAGTGACACTGTACCTCTTGTCCACCTGTTGGAGCACACGCTGCGTGGAATAATGGACAGGGCACTTGAGGCAGAACAGAGGCAGGAAGAGGAGGACTTCCTTGCCTCTCAAGGCCCCCTTTACCCAGACAGTGTTCCTTCTGTCCCACCCATCGCACAGGAAGAGGAGGAGGAGGAGGAGGAGGAGGATTGTGTCAGCATGGAGGTGGAGGCTGGCACTCAGCATCATCAGCAGCAGTCTTTTAGGGATGATTTACAGTCCCAAGAAACCAGTGGACTTGTACGTGGCTGGGAGGAGGTGGCTGCGGATCATGTCGTCCTTAGTGACCCAGAGGACTCCGGAGCGAATGCCTCAGCAAACCTACGCTGCATGGCCTCCCTGATCCTGCAAAGTCTGCGGAAGGATCCTCGTATTCTTCGGATCAAGGAGAGGGACCATTACTGGCTGGCCACTCTCCTTGATCCACGGTACAAGGGTAAGGTTGCGGACCTTATGTTACCGTCGCAGAGGGAGCAGAGGATGAGACAACTCCGGGAGGCCTTGCAGAAAGGTCTGTGCAACGCGTTCCCAGAGACTGGGAGGTTGCAAACTCCTGGTCCTGGACAACGAGTTGCTGAGGCTTCGGCCAGTCAAAGAAGGAGCGGTGGGGAAGGTGGCCGTCTGACCGATGCGTTCAGACAATTCTTTAGTCCGCAGCCCCAAAGTATGATCGGTTCCAGCAACCATCGCCAGCGTCTGATAAACATGGTGCAGGAATATCTAGGGGCAAGGTCAGACTTGGACACCTTCCCCACCGAAAATCCTCTGGCTTACTGGGTCTTGAGGATGGATCACTGGCCAGAGCTTGCACAGTATGCAATTGAGCTACTGGCCTGTCCTGCATCCAGCGTTCTTTCGGAACGCACATTCAGTGCTGCTGGAGGATTTGTCACGGATCACAGGGTGCGCCTGTCCACCGACTCGGTTGATCGACTGACTTTCATCAAGATGAACCAGTCTTGGATCACCACCAGCTACCACACACCTGATGCTGATATAACAGACTAATTGATTTTAACATGTCACATCCCTTCAAGACTGATGCTGATGCTGAGTGCCTGTGCTGTTATGTTGACTGGCTATCCTCCTCCTCCGAGTCCTCAATGATACGATTGATGATGATAGCTTGTAAGATCATTTTTGTTTATGGGTGCCGCCACCAGTGCCTAACGCCCAATTTTTCAGCCCCTGTTTAACAGGGGCGTGTAATTACAATTTTTGAAGCAATACTTTGCAACAGGGCTCATTGCTGTGCTCCAAGTACAGTATCTGTGAGGAGTTGCAGTGTTGTGCCACCAGTGCCTAAGGCCCAATTTTTCAGCCCCTGTTTAACAGGGGCGTGTCATTACAATTTTTGAAGCAATACTTTGCAACAGGGCTCATTGCTGTGCTCCAAGTACAGTATCTGTGAGGAGTTGCAGTGTTGTGCCACCAGTGCCTAAGGCCCAATTTTTCAGCCCCTGTTTAACAGGGGCGTGTCATTACAATTTTTGAAGCAATACTTTGCAACAGGGCTCATTGCTGTGCTCCAAGTACAGTATCTGTGAGGGGTTGCAGTGTTGTGCCACCAGTGCCTAAGGCCCAATTTTTCAGCCCCTGTTCAACAGGGGCATGTAATTACAATTCTTGATCTAATAATTCACAGCAGGGCCCATTGCTGCACCCACCAAGAGTAACTGCCAGGGCTTACAGTGTTGTGGCACCAGCACCACCATCAAAGGCCCAATTTTTACTACCACTGTTCAACAATTATATGTAATTAAAATTCCTGATATAATAGTTGACAGCAGGGCGTTCCAGCACCAACCAAGAGTAACTGTGAGTGCTTACAGTGTTGTGCCAACACCAACAACTAAGGGGCCTATTTCTGCAGAGTATATACGGCAGGTCCCTACTTTCAAACATCCAACTTACAAACGACTCCTACTTGCAAACGCAAGAAGACAACAGGAAGTGAGAGGAAATCTACCACTAGGAAGGAAAATTCTCTCCTGTAAGAATAAATATGGGAGAAAGGTGTCTCCTCTGTACTGATGCTTTATCAGCAATCCTTGTTTCAAGAAAAACACCACATTTCAAAAACAGTTGTCATTGGGACGGAAAGTGAGGTGAAATGTTCTGAACAGGGGCACAGACAGCAAAACAAATGTTACAGGGGTGATAACCCTTACCTATGTTTTCCAAAAAGTTTAAAAATAGATTTTTGGTCTGGAGCTACACTTCAACAATGTACCTGTTCAAAATTACAAACAGATTCTACATAAGAACAAACCTACAGTCCCTGTCTTGTATGCACCGCCTGTATAGGGCTGTTCAGAGTATATAGGGCCTTTTTTATTTTATGTGCGGGGTTCCCCTTAATATCCATACAAGACCCAAAGGGGCTGGTAATGGGCTGGGGTAGGGGGGGGGGTCATGGGGTAGCTATGCCATTTTTCTTAAAGAATTTCATCCATATTACCGGGACCAGACATTACATTAAAGCCGCAAGCAGTTTTAAATGGCTTTTTTTTCCTTTAGAAGTGTCATTTTGTGCAGGGACAGTTCTAAACACGGGAAACACGTGGCACTTCACAGGCATACTTTAGACACCCCCCAGGTACGATATTTAAAGGAATATTTGACTTTTTTTTTTTCACTTTATGCATCATTAAAATGACTGCTCCCGAAAAACGACCGTTTTTAAAACTTCTTTTTGCATTGATACATGTCCCCTGGTGCAGAACCCGGGTTCCCAAACCCTTTTTAGGACAATAACATGCATAATAGTTGTTATAATTAGCACTTTAGAATTCGAACGTTCGCATCCATTGTATTTAATAGGGTTCTAATGTTCGTTCGAACTTTCGGTCCGTTCGCGGGTTCTGGTGCGAACCGAACCCGGGGGTGTTCGGCTCATCACTAGTCCTGAGACATTGTTAGTGAGCTCCCATTATTAGACTGTTACATTTGTTTATTTTAACAGACCATCCAGGACTCATTGATTTTAACATAAAGATTAAGCTTTACCGTCCTTTGCAGGCAGATTCGACTCGAACACCAACTCGAAAGTATGCTTTATTAGTTTAGTTGTCAATGAAGCTTTAAATTATCTCCAGCCTGATTCAGTATAGTGTGGGTATTCTTCCAAGTCTGGGTAGCTGCCATCCCAGAAAATTTTGGCAGTGTGCTCCTCAGGCGTAAAAATGGCATGAAAGGTATTTTCATCTGTGATGTAAAAGAGCATGTGGAAATCAACCATAAATAGAAAGAACATTCTATTCAGCAAATACTAAAAAAGATAAGAGCCTTCAGGCTATTCAGAGGCGCTGCACTGCAGCCTGCAACTAAGACGACACTACTGGTCTAGCTCATTCCATTAGCCATGAGAAGGATACGGTTTATGGTTAGAGTTAGATATACATAGTAAAATGATTGCTGACTGAATAACTTACTATTATATGGCAGTGTGAAAAGAATGGAATACATTTTGATAAGGATTTTTTTTTCTCTTAAAGTGATTATAAACAATCACCTTGTAAAACAACCCATTCCGTTTTAAATAAAAATGAAAGGCAAAGGTTTTTCGTATAGTTATAAAAATACCATATAAATACCTTTTTTTCCCTTTTTTATAAGTGATCACATTCCCTCTGTTCTCAGCTGCATAAGAGTGGGGGGCAGGGGGGCAGCAGCACACTGAGCTTCCCAGTGACAGGTTGTGCAGGGGAGGGGGGGGTGTCAGGACAAGTTTGATCATTGGAGGAGAGCACACTAAGTTCCCGGCATAGCTAGAGAACTGATCATGGTGTGCTTTCCTGCTTAGTGTGGTCAGTTTTATAAAGGAAAGCAGGGGGACTGGCCAGGAACACCAGGGATTTCATATAAAGGAAGCAATACAAAGAGAATGGGATACTTTCTCCTACAAGTACATGGTACAGCAAGCATGTATCAGGAATATGAAGTGTTGGGGTAACAACGCTTTTAACTGTTACTAAACAGAGAAGTGTTATTTGCCATAATTCATTCATATAACTCATATATATATAATGGCACTGTATTTTCTTTATATAAATTCTCTAAGTACCTTATTCCTGCAGAGCTGTTTTGTGGTCACATGGTTTTCCCTGTTCTTTGGCTTCAGCAGGGATGACTCCGCTGATGTATGCCCTCTACAGTGTGAGTCTGTGTCACATCACTAAAAAAACATGTAGCGGTTCCCCCGTAGGGGCTGCTAATAGACTCTGTACCCCATTGGTTACCTCGACTCTGAAAATCCTCTCTTACCTCTGACAACTTGGGTTCCATCCTGCTACAGCTGTGATAGTAATGAGAAACTCACACAATATCAATGAAGCAAATCAGATATGTTTACTGAGATGAAAAACACAGAAAATTGCATAAGTAACTCAGCTTACATTAACAATGAATAGGGGGGCGTGGCCTAACTCCGGACCGAGATGGATGCCTGATCCCCTTCCTCCGGCACAAAGGAGAAGCTAACTTGAGCTTCAGGGCTGAAATCACCCTAAACGAGCGGCAAAGTAAGTCCCCAAGGCTCCCCACACACCCGGGATCTATATGGAGCCCAATCAGCAGGCAGGCCCCATCATCCCCGCTATGTTCCGTGCGGCGCAGGGAGAAGGCCTCAAAGCCGCGGCCTCGCCTAATCCCCTCATGCCGCCCGGCGGCTCCAGCCCACTCGCGGACGGCGGAAACAACGCCATTAGCACAGTGTCCCCACCAACACAGCCTTCCCATACCCTAAGTCTGGCAGACCTACAGGCTAACCTCCAGGCAATGGCGATGGACATAAAATCATCTTTTACAGCAGCCATCACAGAGATCAGGGCGGACATTCAGGGGATAGCAGTGAGGACTGGAGCAATAGAACAGGCCACAGCTCGTCACTCAGATGCCATAAAACAAATCCAGAAGAATGCTGACTCCCATCTAACCCATCTGATCGAAATAAAGCGCCATTTGGAAGATTTAGACAATAGGGGGAGGCGCCATAATGTGAGGATTAGAGGGGTCCCGGAAATGCCTGAACAGATTCCGGTAGAACGCACAGCGGAAGCTATCTTCAATGATATACTGGATAGACCCCCTGATTCCCCCATTGAGTTCGAGAGGGTTCACAGAGCCCTCAGACCAAGAGGAAGAGATAACGAACACCCCAGAGATATCATCTGTTGCCTGGTGAACTTCCCACTAAAAGAAGCTATTTTGAAGAAGGCGAGGGAAAAAAACAGAATAATATTCAACGGTACTGAAATTAAACTATATCAGGACCTTTCCAACATAACTTTGCAACAACGCAGGGCTCTGCGTCCCATCACAGAACAACTACGATCGAGAGGAATCCCCTATAGGTGGAAGTTTCCGTTCTGCCTTTCAGCTTCATGGAGGGGCCACACGGCGCTACTTCGAACACCTGACGACTTACGTTCATTCTGCGAATCCATGAACATCCCCAGGACTGAAGTTCCAGAGTGGTATGAATCATTTATGCTTAATGAACCATGGATTGCAGTTTCCAATAACCTCACTCCTAGAGCCCAGAGGCAGAGAGACCGACGCCGTAGATCACCTTCACCTCAACACGGTAGGAGAGAAGATGCCCTGGGAGGACCAAGCAATTCTCCACCTAGACGCAGAGATCGCTTGGATCATCAGGATCGAATGGACACCTGAAAAATCGGCTTCGTCTTCCTAAGAATGAGCTCGGACTAATTTGCCTGCATGCGTTAACATAAATGTGAATAACACATGTCCTCTCCCACAGCATACAGATATGTTCACGCAAGGTTGGACCTTTCCCGACGTATGTAAGTACTGTTACCTTTATCCCACTACACAAGGGGCTGTGACCTTCTCATGGGGAAAACAATCAACATAATGTTGTCTTTTCGAGACTGATTGATCCCTGTGATACAGAATTGTGAGGAACTATTTTCATACGGCCTTCTGCATGAGATCCGACCCATGAACCACACAAGACTGAATGTGATTCTTGAGGCGGCTAGTTAGGTCTACACAGCTTGCTCACAGAACCGCTTACAACTCAGTTAAGTTTATGTCTGTTTACATAGGGTCTTCTCTCCCTTTTGTTTTTGTTGTTTCTTTTTGTGATTGGCCTTTAGACCAAGTCAACAGTTTTCGGTTATTTAGGGGATCGTTCCCCAACTATGGTCACGCTGCGAAGGAAGGAAGCTACCTCTTCCTCTTCTCTTCTCCAGTAAAGAGATATGGGATGAAAGAAAAAGAGGGAAGGGAGGAAGGGAAAAAAGGGAAAAAAAAAAAGAATATATATATATATATATATATATATATATATATATATAGATAAGGGAAGAAGGCAAAAAAGGGGGGAAAAACGGAAAGGGAAGATGAAGGAAAGAAGAAAAAAAAAAAAAAAAAGGGAAAAGAGAAGGGGAAAAAAAAAAAAAAGGGCTAAGGGAAGTCATCTTACACACTCTTAGATGTATCATAATCAGGGAGAGCGGCAACCAATGCCCTTCCATTCCTTCTGCAGATTAGCTATAACAGATATCGTAAAAATGAGCTTCTATCATCCCTAATTATCTAGGCTGTTTTTTACTCAGGTGTTTGGGGTGGATGTACCCTTAATTCTAGATGTGTTCCTCGCACAAGCTAAACAATTTGTATGCGCCCCTGATTATCAGGAAGTCTCGCATTCTTTTCAGAATCCAATTGGAGACTCAAAGCTGAATTTGATGATACCTTATAGATAATATGCATCAGAGAGCTGTACAAGTCGATCTACATTTCAACTAATCTCTGTTTAACAGCTTAATCGTTTTCCTAGTGTTCTCCTATTGTTAACATGTTTTTTTCTCTCTCTTCAAATGTACATTTTCATATGTGAAACCCAGGAAGCAGATGCTTATCAAACAATCCTTATTTTACCAACACAAAGGCTCCATCTAGGGGTAGTTTAACATTATTACCATCATAAAATCTTCCGTTTTGTTATAGGTTTTTACATCACGGAACCCAATCGGAATAGTTATTCCCCCTTCTAAGTTACAACTTATACATACTAAGTGGTTACATGGATTCCTTATAGACACCGCCCCATAGCGGACAACTTTAATGATTCCATTTCAACAATAGTGATTTACATTTACAAGCCGTAACCTTTTCTTCCCTCGGTACGCTCATTAATTTTTATTTAAAGCCCTGAACCATCCAATTATTCTACTTAGATAGCTTCTCCGGAGTGCTAGATCGCAAAGTAAAGAAAAAAAAAAGAAAAAGAATAGAAAATAAAAAAAATAAAAAATAAATAAATAATATATATATATATAAAAAAAAAATAACGAAAAAGACTAGTAGAACTCATCTCGCGACCCACTTGGACCACAAACCCACACAAGGGACGGGAATTGACTATTTGTGAATTTTTGTCCCTTGAACTATCCGGCACTTCACAATTTGGGTAGACTAGCTGGTCTATTTCTGCCCCCGGATTATCCATCCCCTCCCCCCCCCCCCTTTCCCCCCTCCTTTCCCCTACACTATATTTTCCTTGTCTTACTACCACTCTCTCTTGTATTTTTCCCTTTTTCTCTCTGAAAGAGGGAGGAGGGAAAGAAGAAAAAACGGACTGAACCAAGCATATTTCCAAACCCCTAAAGACAGTCTATTGGGATAAGGAATACACACACAAGACGAGATGTCTGCCAATACACGACAATCCGTACCATTATCTATAAAGATACTCTCTCTTAACGCTAAAGGTTTAAATATACCTGAAAAAAGAACTAAACTTTTAAATGAAGGTTGTAGACAAAAAGCAAACATTATCTTCGTACAAGAAACCCACTTTAAGTCTGACAAAACCCCGAAATTACATGACAGGAGCTTTCCTACAGCATTCCACTCCACCAACCCGGAAGGGAAAACGAAGGGTGTCTCTATACTGATTTCTAACCAGACTTCTCTCCAGATACACGACACTCTGATAGACCCCAGTGGGAGATTCATTTTCATAAAAGGAAAACTGGACAATCACCCAATAACAGTTGCAAACATATATGCTCCGAACTCGAGACAAGTACCTTTTTTTCGTAAAATCAAAGAACTACTAATGACCTTTGCCTCAGGCATTTTAATCCTAGGAGGCGACTTCAACACCCCCATGAACCCACTAATAGACACCTCGAATGGAGCGTCGAGCCTTCCGTACAGAGCGCTGAAGCAAATTAAAACCCAGATAAAAGACTTAATGCTGCATGACGCCTGGAGAACCCTCTTTCCTCAAACCAAGGACTATACTTTCTTTTCCACTGTCCATCAGAAGTACTCTAGAATTGACTACTTTTTTTTAACACAACCAGACCTGCCCTATTTACAAAACTCAACGATTGAACCCATGACGATATCAGACCATCATCCAATCACCCTAACACTGACCTTCCCTGAGAAAAAAAATGTGACTAAAACCTGGAGACTCAACTCAGTCCTACTTAAAGACCCCGTAGATGTTCTTGAGTTTAAAGAAAAACTACAAGACTATTTTTCAAGAAATGAAAATAATGAGACCTCGTCCACCACTCAATGGGAGGCCCATAAATGCGTCATTAGGGGGGAATTCATCACAAAACTAGCTAAATTAAAGAAAGACCAACAATCCAAAATAAAAACCCTAGTGGACCAAATTCTTAGATTAGAAATAACACATAAAAGAACAGTGGCGGTTTCTACCCTCGATGAACTTACTAGAGCAAGAACACTACTAGCAGAAGAACTGAACATTAAAATTAAAAGACAATACATACTGAGACACAAGATATTCTACGAACAGGGAAATAAAAGTGGGAAACTGCTTGCTAAAGCAGTCCAAAGTAAAAAAAATAGCTTCGACAATCCACCAAATAAGACATAAACAAGGCAAGTCATTTTCTTCAAATGAGGAAATAGCAAAGCAGTTTGAAGAATATTACCAATCCCTATACAACATCCCATCCAACCCAAGATGCCCCCCTAACTCAGATAAAAGGGCGAAACTCATCCAAGAATTTTTATAGAAATATAGTCCTCCTCAACTAGCAAAAGACAAAGCCCAAGAACTTGAAGCCCCGATTTCAGGCCCTGAATTTGACAGGGCAATCAAAGAGATGAAATTAAGCAAAGCTCCCGGCCCCGATGGCCTACCCCTACAATACTATAATACATTCAACGACATATTGAAACCAAGATTCTTGAATACTTTCCAATCTCTAAATTCCATCCAACAACCCCCCAGACAACTATTAGAAGCCCACATCACAGTGATACCTAAAGAAGGCAAGGACACAACTCAAGTTACAAATTACAGACCCATATCCCTAATAAACGTAGATGTAAAGATATATGCTAAAATACTAGCCAATAGATTGCTACCGTTACTAAACTCACTTATAGCATTAGATCAGGTGGGATTCATCCCAGGTAGAGAGGGCCGAGACAACACAACTAAAGCCCTAAATATAAGTCACTGGCTATCAACCAATAAACAAAAAGGATTTTTTCTATCCTTGGACGCTGAAAAGGCATTCAATAGAGTGGCCTGGGACTTCATTGATGCAGTTTTGAAACACATAGGCATCTTGCCACAAATGAGATCTTATATCAAAGCTTTGTACACCAATCCCACAGCATGAGTTAAGGTCAATGGCCACCTATCGAATGCCTTCAACTTACGCAACGGTACCAGACAGGGCTGTCCCTTATCCCCTCTTCTCTTTGTTCTAACCCTAGAACCACTGCTAAATAAAATTAGAACCAACCAAAACATAAAGGGGATAGAAATTAAAAAAAATACTTACAAAATCGCTGCGTTTGCCGACGACATGCTTCTCTTTCTCTCCGAACCCCATATCTCCTTACCCAATCTACTACAGGACCTAGAACATTACAACATGCTTTCCAACATGAAAATCAAACACACAAAGTCGGTGGCCCTTAACATCTCGTTACCCCCTAGCTCAATAGATCTATGCAAATTGAATTTTCCATTTACATGGGCTAATCATAGTATAACCTATCTAGGGATTGAAATACCCTCGAACTTAGATGATCTCTTCAAACTAAACTACATACCTATACTTAAAGAAACACAGGATGACTTAAAAAGATGGAATTCTCTAAATGTATCTTGGTTTGGGAGAGCATCCCTAATCAAGATGACAATCTTACCCAGATTTCTATATGTCATGCAGACCATACCCATCAATTTACCCTCTACATTTTTCAACTCGTTCCGCAAAGCATGCTCCACATTTATCTGGAGAGGCAAACCTCCAAGAATTAATTTTTCAAGATTAAACCTACCCAAGAACTAGGGTGGAATAGCGTTACCCGATTTGAAAAAATATCATCAAGCGACCCTATTGACACGAATAGTTGATTGGAATTTACACCACTCAGTTAAAGACTGGGTATCACTAGAACAAATTCAGTTTCCCCAAGAGCTCGACACTTTACCATGGACTCACCCTAAATTCCATCCAAAATCTATCAAATCACACCCTCTTATAGGCCCCACATTAAGAATATTCCTCAACACTTTCAAACCTTCCAACTCCTGGCTAAGCCCCCTAACTTCACTGAGAAATAATCCGGAGTTCCCCCCGGGGCAGGAAAGGAATTTCTTAATACACAACTGGCCACATAAGAAAATGCTGACCAAACATTTCTTCAAAAATGGGAAAATATTATCTAGAGAAGAACTGAATAAAGTCATAGAACCATACCAAATCCCACACTGGAACTACATTCAAATCAGACATTTTCTAACTAGAAAAGAAACGGCTTTAGCATGGACAAAACCCCTTACGGAATTAGAGAAACTTTGTACGAAAAAAAACCCACACAGACACATTATTTCAACACTTTACAACTCTCTCTTTGGGGATATGACGGACTTCTCCAGCGCATCATGTTGGAACTGGGAAAAAGACCTAGACATCACTATAACTGAAAAAACCTGAGAAAAGATTTATATGTATGCTCACAAAGGCTCCCTAAACGTAGCCACACAAGAATGCGCTCACAAAATCATTACCAGATGGTACAGAACCCCTTCAATCTTGCATAAATTTTCTCCACTAATCTCTGACCGCTGTTGGAGATGCAAACAAGATGAGGGCACGATGCTCCATTTATGGTGGACCTGCCAACTGATTCAAGGGTTTTGGAAAACAGTTCATAATATCATTAACACTATCACAGCAGAAAACATAAGCTATGATCCAGCACAATACCTACTACACTTAAACTCTATCCCAAGGAAACAATATTTAAAATCACTAACTATGTTCCTGATCAACGCAGCTCGCCAATGCATTCCGCCACATTGGCGCACGTCAACAGTGCCTTCCACAGCGGAATGGTTTAGGAGAATCAATAACACTGAAAGGATAGAGGAGCTCATAAGTATCTCTCAGGAAAGATTATCGAATTTCTCTGCAACATGGTATAACTGGACACTATTCAAAGAATCCCAGACATATAAAACTACCATTAAGTACGAACCAAACCCCCACTCTGAGGTCATAGGAAGAATGTTTCGAGAAGAAGATCAGACAAAAGAAAAAGAAATGAGGGAAAAAAAATATATATATATATATATAATTGAATAAAAAACAGATAAGGTAATAGGAAAGTTTACTCACTTAGTTCACTTCAGTCCCAATCAAATACTTCAGGCTCCCCCTCCCATTACCCACCCCCTCATACCTCCCTCCCATCCCAGTCCCCCTGGAAAATATATTTACTTCAATAATTAAAGTACCCATTGCAAAAAAAAAAAAAAAAAGATAACGGTGTTATACTTGTTAAATGTCTATTTCATTTCCAACCCTTGCTTTACTATTATTACGATGACCAGATAGGACTCAACAGTCTAACATATTGTACATTATACAGCTTATACTTTTGTAAACATATGCAATTTTGTACTGTATTATTCTACTGTTCCTTTGTTAATCTCTTGATCACCTAATAAAACTTTCTGAAAAAAAAAAAAAAACAATGAATAGGCCCCATATATTATTATGCATGAATACTTAACATGGACCCACTACAATACCTATGTGGACAGGTGGACAGAGGAGAAAAAACTATATCTCACATGTCAGATCTCTTCCCTCTGTGTCCTCAACACACAGACCAGCAAACTGTAAAATACCAACAACATTATAAATCAAAATAATATCCTATAGGGTGACTCTCTGTAATAGTTCAATGCAATGTATGCAAATGAGCAGAGGAATTGTGCACAAAAGAAAGGAAAAAATAATTTTTCCTTTAGTTTCAGTTATCTTCAGCTAGCCCGCGTTCTTTGTAGTGCAGTAAATTGTAATCCAAGATGTGAAAGGCAATAGGAATTAACTAAACTGCGCCTTATCCAAAGAAATGATAAATGGTGTATATTCCTCCTTTAACTGTAACAAAAGGGATGTCCCCAATACTGATTATAAAACACAAAGGGTGTATTGACCCCAAGCACCTGCTGTGTGTGGCCTGTGTAGAAGTAGTTTCACATCCGTGGAACTACAAGTATCACCAGCTGGTCTGTATAAGTATTACTCAGCATTACTGTTTTTATCTATTGGAAGGGCTATGCCCGCTCACCACTACGAACGTCAGATGAATGGACCAGATGAAAAGAGGATTCCAGACGGAATTCTCTGTCTCTGTATCTTTGTCCTGTAGAAATGGCGGCACTGCGCCATTCTGCAGCTCCCCGTAGACTGGATTGCAGGTACCTCCAAATGGTCTGGAACAAACGCCGGTCCACTGTACTGGAATAGCGATGCTGTCCTCAGAGATCCCTCTGGGGCTGGCTATCCGGCTCCCCGCTGTGTAGGTCACAGATTCTCAGCACTCCCTGTCACACAGACCTCCTGCTGGCAGGTTCAGAATGGCGTCCAGAGAGAGAAAATTAGGCCACACCAGCCCTTTTTATTTCCTCTCCCAGCAGGCTGTTCTGTGCACACAGCATTCTGTTACCTGTAGTCCAGATTAATCCTGCTAACAGTGTCACTTCTTCATCCCGGACTACATGTTCCATGATGCTTTGCTCTGGGTCTTCACACAGGAGAACAGAACACACATAGAGTCCAGCATGCACTAGAATGAGCCAAACCCATTATTACAATACAGAAACTGTCCCTTAATCATAAGCATAGTAGCAAACCTTGGCTACAAACATTTCAGAAGAGCAATTCAAATTAGATTATAAATATCAATTAACTGTTTTACAACTCACAATAAATCTTCATTGAATATCAAATGTGCATTTTATGTGGATTAATATGATGTAGGCAGTATCAGAGATGATTGACACTAGCTTTAATTTTGTTCAGACGGCTTCTGCATCCAAGGGTCTTTATAATTTATAGGTATTAGAAATTACATTCAATATATTTAATACTGATTTATATTAAAACAAAGCAATTTCTTAGTGAATGTAATCAAACAACATACTATATACCCCATAGTGTTTAGCAGTAAAAGGACACAAGGGAGGAGGAGGGAGGGAGGGGAGTTTAGATTTCACTCTACACATAACAAATGCTTTAGTGGCTTTCTGAGTAGGAACATTCTGTTATATAGAATGCAATGAGAGTTTTTCATAGTCTAGGTTTAATCACACTTTAACCTCTTGCCGACCAGCCAGCATCATTATACTGCGGCAGGTCATCTCTCCTGCGCAAACCGCCTAGTGACATGTCAGAGATCTTCTGTTCCCAGTCATCGGGAACAGAAGATATCTGTCATGTCCTTGGTAGCCCATTCCCCCTACAGTTAGAACACACCCACGGAACACAATTAACCCCTTGATCGCCACCCAGTGTTAACCCCTTCCCTGCCAGTGACATTTATACAGTAATCAGTGGCTATTTATAGGTCTGATTGCTGTATAAATGTCACTGGTCCCAAAAAAGTCAAAAGTGTCCGATCTGTCTGCCACAATGTCGCAGTCCCGCTAAAAATAGCAGATTGCATTACTAGTAAAAAAAAATTATAATAAAAATGGCATAAATCTATTCCCTATTTTACTAAAAATATGTAGAAGAATACGTATTGCCCTAAATTGATGAAGAAATTCGTAATTTATTTTTATTTTTTGGGGTATATTTATTATAGCAAAAAATATTGTTTTTTTTTTCAAAATTGTCAGTTTATTTTTTGGTTTATAGCGCAAAAAATAAAATCCACAGAGGTGATCAAATACCACCAAAATAAAGCTCTATTTGTGGGGAAGAAAAGGACATATATTTTGTTTGGGTACAGCGTTGCATGACCGCGCAATTGTCAGTTAAAGTGACGCAGTGCCGTATCGCAAAAAAGGGCCTGGTCATTAAGGGGGCAAATCCTTCCGGGGCTGAAGTGGTTAACAAATGCTTCAGACGTCTTTATATGGACAGGGGTATTTTACATTCATTATTAAAAATGTTGTTACTTTTCTGTGTTGGGTAGAGCATGGCAAGGTTAAACCCTCTATCAAGATTTTATGCAATTTATGTCTCTGTTGGTGAAGATTTTCCCTTATTTCCTGTGAGGACAGAAACTAATGATTATTCCCTCCAATGGGCACCAAAATACATTTTTAGTAAAGTATGGGAGGGTTAGTATTTTTGACTGTTTTTATTGTTTTCTGTGCCTTCCCAGTGACAACCAGAAAAATCCCGCTATATCCAAGATATAGAAATATGAAATTCCACCTCTTTTTAAGCCAAAAGATAAACAAAAAATTCTTATGCTATGACTATTTGCTAAGAAGCATTTGATTGCTATTGCCTATTATGCCCGTTGTTTTTAAGGGTAGGGTTGAAAAAAAAAGAAGGAAAATAGTAAGACATAAACTGATAACAAGTACGCCATTATTGAACCCCCTTTCTAGTCTCATATATTTATATGTGAGAAGATGAACAGTATCTATTTCTCAGAACAGTATCTATCTTTCAGCTATCTGTGATTCAAAACACAATAGCTTTGCTGTCCTAATTCCTGTCCCCGCATAACAAAGGCTAAAAACATTCTCCAAAACTGAAAAAGTGTCTTTTTCTTGGACTGCTGCATTACAAAGAAAGCATACTTATGCTGTATTCTTCATATGCACTTAGACGATTTGAAGTGTGTTTGTACTTTTGGAGCCAAATTGGGATAATAACTACTTTATGTGTGTTACATATCCCCTTTCACATACTGTAGCATTCGTTAAAAAAAAAAAAAACATCCATTCATGTCTCCATGCTTGTATTTGCCGAGAAATCACTTTGAAAAACAGCCCCTAACATTTCTGACCATGGCCATCGTGCGTAAGGGCAGATGATTCATGTAGGATTTACTTCTGGGAACCCATCTTACTCTTTCGTCCATGGACCGACACAGCTTCTCTATTGACAAAGTGGTATTATCCGTTAATTAGGAGTGACTAGGCAGAAAAACTTGTAAAAAGTGTTGCATCACACCTTCTACAGTACCGCCCAGGGGGCGGACCCTCTGGGTATACCCTCTCAGTCTGCACATCGCAGATCAGTTTTTTTCTGTCTAGCAAGGAGTAGGACATGGCTCCCTTCGGGCTCATTGGTCCGGGGAAAAAAGATATATATATTTTTTATTTTTTTGCTACATTTGTTGTTTCCTGCGATCTTCGATCAACTGCCGACTGGGTGACAGGCTGGATCCTCGATCCTTGTAGTCTCCCCAGTTTCGGCCATCGAGCGTGTGCCGACCCTAGCTACGCGCTGGGTTTTCCACGACATGCCCGTCGCTCCACGGGTGGCCGGTGAGCCTACGCTCCAGGGCCTGCATCGGACCGCTCAGCTTCGGCTGACCTTACGGCCGAGTCGCAGCAGCCTGGCCGGTGAGCTTACGCTCCAAGGCTTGCATCGGACCGCTCAGCTTCGGCTGACCTTACGGCCGAGTCGCAGCAGCCTGTCCGGTGAGCGTCATGCTCCAGGGCATACATATGATCGTCCCTTCTGGGTCCAATCACAGCATGCCTGGCCAACAGTCACCTTCCGTGCGCGGACGATGATCTGTTTGGAATGTCTTCCAGCAGAATACATGCAGGATAGGTAAGTAAAACTCCCCTGCCTCGGCTGGGTGATTTAGCTGGACATTCCTGGAGAGATCAAGTAAGTGGTTGTGGCCCCTTTCTTCCCTCTCTCCCTGCCTTTCCCTCCTCCCTGGGCTTCTAGCTAAAGGTTGCTGGGTGCTGGGGGTCACCTAGGGGGTCCCACTGGAGCGGGGCTGGCTGTAACTAACATTTAAAAGAAATGTCATTTTTGCTTACCTGTGTTTCTGTGTCTCCATGCTGTCGGCGGCCATTTTGAGGTGGTCCATGCCAAGTTTGGCCTCTTGTAACTGCCTGGCGGCCATCTTCCTGTAGTTCGGCCACACCCACTGGCCCCTATCAGGTGATCGGCGGCCATGTTTGTCCACCCTGTATGCAGATATTGCCGTTCGGCGGCCATCTTTTTTGTGGACTATGGCTGCCTGACCTCTATCTTCTGTCGGCGGCCATTTTCTTAGAGCCCACATTATCTTCCATACAGACGGTTTTGGCAACCATTTTGCGAGAGCCTCCGGCCTCTAGGGTGCATTACACTGGCGCGAAAATTCACACAGGAAGTGCTGATAAAAGAAGCAGACTGACACAGCAGCAAGGGGACAGCATCATAGGCGCAGCATAGCAGTACCTATCCAGGGTGGTGAGTCCTCTGGGTAACCCAGCATCTCTGCAGCGCAGGAGGGTGGCCTATTGATATCTTGCCTGGAGCCCTGTGAGTGTCAGCGTGTGGTCAGCATGGCATCTGAGCCAGATGTCTTCTCCCCTGAAACACCAGATTTAGCAGCTGGTGTCCCTGGGGTGTCTATGGACGCTATGTCGGCAATCCTAGAGGCGTTTGCTGCCAGGGTGGAAGCAGCACACGGGAATACAGGGGGTAATAAACGCCCCCGTCCCCTGCAATCTTCTGGGGATATTTCTGATGCAGAACCAGGTCCAGCTACGGCTCATGGCCCAGATTCTGATGCATCAGAGACTGCAGACCGTGACCGATCGGACAGTGAGGAGGACTCCAAGTCCAGGTCAGTACGCGAGACGGCTTTGGTATCTGACCTTATTACTGCAGTGCGGGATACGCTAAAGTTGGAAAGGACTGAAGAAGTAGCAGATACTCCAGTCCCCTTTGGGTTTCGTAAACCTGCCCGCACTGCTAAGGTGTTCCCTTGTGTGTCTTATTTTGACAAACTCTTATACAAGGAATGGGAGAACCCACTGAGGGTCTTTACAGCCCCAAAGAGGTTTGCAGTACGGTACCCCTTTGAGGAGAGTTTTCTGAAGATATGGACCTCTCCCCCTATAGTGGACCCTTCGGTGTCCAGACTTAATAGAGCCACCACTATTCCAGTAGAAGGGGCTCCTGTTTTCAAGGACCCTGTGGATAAGAAGGCTGAAGCACTCGCTCGCTACCTATACTCAGTGGTAGGCTCAGCAGTACGCCCGGCATTGGCGGGGGCCCTAGTGTCTCAGACACTTACTGAATGGGCAAAATTGCTACTCCAGGGGTTAAAGGAGCGAGATGCTCCTCCTAATGAGATAACTTTGGCCGACCAGTTGGTCCAGGGCCTTAAGTTTGTCTGCGAGTCAGACATGGATACTATTCCCCTGCTGTCAAGAGCTTTGGTTTATGCAGTAGCAATACGCCGCCTGATCTGGCTAAAGGGCTGGTCTGCGGACCAGACTTTCAAGAAAGCCCTATTGGATCTGCCTTTTAAGGGCGACAGACTTTTTGGGGCTTCTCTGGATGACATCATCAAGGATGCTACAGGAGGTAAAAGCACTTTGCTTCCCCAAACTAGCAAGGGTAGGGGACCACGCCAAGGGCAAGGGCCCTCCTTTACTGCACGTAAGCGGTTTTTTCGCCCTCTTAAGGCGACAGGGAAAAGACCCCAGGCCGATAAAGCGCCTGCCCAAGGACAAAAGCGTCCTTGGTCCCGCAGACCCAACAAGCCTGTGGACAAATCTGCGTCCACATGAAGGTCCGCCCCCACCCAGCTCTCGGGTGGGGGGACGTCTTCGCAAATTCGCGACTCAGTGGACTGCTCTAGTCTCCGACAGGTGGGTTTGCGAAGTAATCTCCTCAGGCTACAAGATAGAATTTCTCTCTTGTCCACCAGACAGATTCATCACCTCCAATCTCCAGCTACTACCGACCCGTCGGGAGGCCCTGTATGGGGCGGTCCAGGGTCTACTGGAACGCGGGGTAGTTATTCCAGTTCCAGAACAGGAACGGGGTCAGGGTTTTTACTCAAATCTGTTCATTGTGCCAAAGAAGGAGGGGGTTCGTCCAATCTTGGATCTCAGAGCCCTCAATTGCTTTGTGAAGGTACAAAGATTTCGGATGGAGTCGGTTCGATCCGTAGTCACGGCTCTCCATCCGGGGGACTTTCTGGCCTCCTTGGACATCAAGGACGCATACCTGCATGTCCCCATATACTCCAGACACCAGAGGTTTCTGCGATTTGCTATCGGGAAGAACCACTACCAGTTTGTGGCCCTCCCGTTTGGCCTTGCCTCAGCACCCAGGACGTTCACCAAGGTGCTCGCTCCGATTCTGGCACTTCTAAGACAGCGGGGTATCGCTATCACAGGTTACTTGGACGACCTTCTGCTGAAGGGCCCTTCAAGCTCAGAATTAGAGGTAAGCGTGTCCATTACCTGTCAGACTCTTCGAGACTGTGGTTGGATACTAAACACGCAAAAGTCAGTATTGGTGCCCACTCAACGCCTAGTGTACCTGGGGTTGATTCTGGATTCCTCAGAGGCAAAGGTATTCCTCCCTGTGGAGAAGTTGCAGACCCTCCGGGCTGCAGTACGGCAGCTGACTTCCAGGAATTGGTCGTCACTCCGTTTTTGCATGCGAGTGTTGGGCCTCATGGTAGCCTCCTTCGAGGCGGTCCCATATGCTCAATACCACACTCGAGTGTTACAGAGGGAAGTTCTGTCCAGATGGAACAGATGCCCTTCATCTCTGGATTATCAAATCCGAGTGAGCCACCTAGTCAGGAGATCCCTGGTATGGTGGCTGACAGCACCGGCTCTAATGGCCGGGAAGTCATTTCTTCCGGTTTACTGGATAGTGATCACGACGGACGCCAGCCTTACAGGTTGGGGGGGAGTCTGGGGTGTCCAGTCGGCGCAAGGTCGCTGGACCCCAGAGGAAGCCCTCCTGCCGATCAATGTCCTGGAGATCCGGGCGATCAAGCTGTGCCTCTTCAAATGGTCTCAGAGACTGCAAGGGCGTCCAGTCAGGATCCAGTCAGACAACGCCACAGCAGTGGCATATGTCAATCATCAAGGAGGAACAAGAAGCTCAGCTGCAGCATCGGAGATCGCTCGCATCCTGAAGTGGGCAGAGAGGAGTGTACCGGCACTGTCGGCCGTGTACATTCCGGGTGTGGAAAACTGGCAGGCGGACTACCTGAGCCGCCAGATGCTGGACCAGGGAGAATGGTCCTTACACCCGGAGGTGTTCCAACTCCTCTGCCAAAGATGGGGCACACCAGACGTAGATCTTCTGGCTTCCCGACTCAATCGGAAGGTATTGAGGTTTGTGGCCCGGTCAAGAGACCCATGGGCAGACGCAACGGACGCGTTGGTAGCATCGTGGGGCCAGTATCGGCTAATCTATGCCTTCCCTCCCTTAAGGCTTCTTCCTCTTCTGCTCCGCAGAGTGGAGGCAGAGGGAATTCCAATGATCCTAATCGCTCCAGATTGGCCTCAGCGTCCTTGGTACGCCGATCTAGTACGTCTGGTAGCAGACGTCCCCTGGCGCCTACCACTACGGAAGGACCTGCTGTCGCAAGGTCCCATATTCCATCCTGCTTTACAGTCATTGGCTTTAACGGCATGGCTGTTGAGAACCAGGTACTGAGAGACCGGTGCCTGTCAGACTCAGTAATTTCTACTATGAGAAGTGCTCGGAAACCGTCCTCTAGGAAGGTCTATCACCGCACTTGGAGGGCCTACATCTCCATGTGTGAGGAAATGAAATGGCATCCGCGTACCTATTTGGTTTCCAGAATCCTGCTGTTTTTACAGCATGGGGTAGACCAAAGGCTTGCCCTAAGTACGATTAAGGGACAGATATCTGCCCTGGCTGTCTTTTTTCAGCGACCCCTGGCGACTCACTCTCTCGTGAGTACATTTGTGCAGGGGGTTCGACATGTGGCCCCTCCGGTCCGCCCCCCGTTACCTCCGTGGGACTTGAACCTGGTCCTCTCGGTGCTTCAGAAGGCACCGTTTGAGAATATTAGAGATATTCCCGTTGACACTTTCTCAGAAGGTGGTCTTTTTGGTGGCTGTTACGTCAGTTAGACGAGTCTCTGAGCTGGCAGCCTTGTCCTGCAAGGCTCCCTATTTGATTTTCCACAAGGATAAGGTGGTGCTGCGGCCGCAGCCTTCCTTTCTTCCGAAGGTCGTTTCGGCTTTTCATCTCAACGAAGACATTGTACTTCCATCCTTGTGTCCTCAGCCGTCGAATCCTAAGGAGTCGGCGTTGCATTCCTTGGACGTTGTCCGAGCTTTGAGAGTATACATATCTGCTACTTCCCTGTTCCGGAAGTCAGACTCACTGTTTGTTTCGGTGGCTGGTCCCAAGAAGGGCCAAGCAGTCTCATCGGCCACCATCTCTAGGTGGATCCGACAGATAGTAATCCAGGCTTACGCCTTAAAGGGTCAGGCGCCCCCCTTTCCTGTCACGGCGCATTCGACCAGGGCAATAGTTGCCTCTTGGGCTTTCCGACATCAAGCGTCTGTTTCCCAACTATGTAAAGCGGCGACTTGGTCGTCCGCTCACACTTTCACAAAATTCTACAAAGTTGATGTAGGTGCATCTTCGGATGCCTCTTTCGGCCGCAAGGTTTTGCAGGCGGCTGTTTAGAGTTGCAACTCCTCCGTTGGAGGAGTGCTGTTTTGTGTTTTGGGGTGAAGTTTGTTTTTATGCTGTTACCACCCCTCGTTTTTTCTCTGACACTGCTTTGGGACGTCCCACTTTGTCAATAGAGAAGCTGTGTCGGTCCATGGACGAAAGAGTAAATAGGATTTTTTACTCACCGTAAAATCCTTTTCTCTGAGTCCATGGACCGACACAGCACCCACCCCTCCTTTTAAGTTTGTACTGCTTTTTGACGAACTGATCTGCGATGTGCAGACTGAGAGGGTATACCCAGAGGGTCCGCCCCCTGGGCGGTACTGTAGAAGGTGTGATGCAACACTTTTTACAAGTTTTTCTGCCTAGTCACTCCTAATTAACGGATAATACCACTTTGTCAATAGAGAAGCTGTGTCGGTCCATGGACTCAGAGAAAAGGATTTTACGGTGAGTAAAAAATCCTATTATCCTTAGCCCAGGCATGCAGGCATGAGGGTGTGCTTAGCTGAGAAAAATATTTCTCTCATTCTGAAACTCCTGGGTTGGATGACATAATTTGCTTAGACCTGGAAACCAGGATGTAAGTGAAAAAAAGTAAAAAAAAAAAAGCTTAAAACAAGACTTGTTCGAATTTTACTTTCCTATCTATTTACTAATGGTAGCAGCTTAGGGATCAAAATAATACTGGCTAATAGAGTGAAGCCTGTACTTGTCTGGCAGATCTATATTATCAGTTGTAAACTAGACACTCACTAAACATGTGCAATTCGTTTAGTTTCTAATTGGTTTTTCACAAATTTAGAGAAATTCATTAATACCGAAATTTCCGAATTTCCAAATTTTTCAATTTCTGGATTTTCGGATTTCCGGATCTCCGAATTTTTCAATTTACGGATTTTCGTATTTTCGAATTTTCGAATTTCCGAATTTCTGAATTTCCGAGATTCGAAAATTGGAAATTGCAAAATTCGAAAATCTAAAATTCGAAAATGGGAAATTTGGAAAGTTGAATTTCCGAATTCCGAATTTTTAGAATTTCCAAAAATCGGAAATTCGTTTTTTTTAGTTTTTTTGCTTTTTTCGGAAATTCGAAAAATTTGTTTTTTTTTTCGTTTTCGTTCTATTAGTTTTTTTGGAAATACGGAAATTCGGAGTGAGCCTGTTGTTCCACCACAAGTAGCTAAATATTTCTCCCACTATTCTCAATTTCACCACACTAGTCCCACTATCCTCAATGCATTTGAAACTTAGACAGTTCTTGATCAGGAGGAGGCTTCATGGCAGAGAACTGTCTAAGTTTGAAATGCATTGGAATGTATATATCTGGGGAAATTTCCTCAATGACGGTCTCTGATAAACAGTAACCAGACAAAGTCTTTAACTCTATTTAAAGCTTACCAAAGATTTTGCTAGAATTGGGCTTTAAATTTTACTTGTGATCAGACCCTTGTTGGGGAGGAATCATATGAAACAATAGAAATGACTGACATACAAAAAACACTTTTTAAAGCTATAATAAACTGGATTCATATTATGTTTTATTAGACTTATTTTTATTTAATAAATCAACAGCTGACATATGTTTTGCTCCAAACAAGTCTTGTAAGGGCCAGACCATGGAACTTTTATTATTAAAGCTATATAATAAAACAGAGTGACTTGTCCATAAGCAAGGTTAACGGCCTTTACGGAGGGCGTTTATGATTGCCGTTGTGTAAATCTGTCACACAACAATAGGTGACTTAACAAAAGATTTATACAGTACTTTTAAGGTCTATTTTACCTCCAGGGCAAAGAATGTGATTATACTTATACGCTTTTTTTTTGTTGTATGTGTATGTGCTGTAATTGTAGCACATTCCTAGGTAAAGCTTTAGTGAAAAAATACATGAGCTTACTGAGATGACACCTAATATTAACCGTGAGACTATGAAAGCAGAAACAACAGATGCATTAAGGTGAAAAAACAGGAGGGTTTATAACGAAGCATATTACCTACTATTTTTGTATCAAGTAAAAAGATACCAAACATGTCAAGCCTTAAAACTATGTAGCGGGTGTCAACATTTAGGGGGAGTGTCTGGGCGGTAGCATGGACCAGATGCACAAATTATTAGGGATTTATGGCCATTTTGGTTCGTGGAGGATATAATGGTGTTCAGTTCCCTGCGGCCCCTGGGTGGCGCTGTCGCCTTGGACTGGTGTTGAACCATCATTGTAGGGCTGTGCCCTTTGTGTCCTCTCGCGGCAGTAGTACGGCGGGATGGGGAACCCGCTGTGCCTGCTGGGAGAGGGTATAACGGGGCGGACATCTTGCGCACGAGGTCCGAGCCCCAGGCACCTTCAGCCTGGGCGCTGCTGTTATGTTCGTCCGCGCCCAGGTGCCCTCGGCCTGGGTGCAAGGGAGTTTGAGTTCCACCCCAGGCACCTTAAGCCTGGGGTGAGGTACTAGCCGAGACCTGGGTCCCGTATGGGAGAAGATACCTAGGGGCCCACCGAGTGAGGGGACCCGAGTCTCGGGCGAGGAGAACCAGGGAGGTGACCTGACCTGAAGATCCAGCGTAGCATTGGCTGGTGACAGTGTAGGCCTCTGGGGACCGTCCGGGATGGATCATCTCCCTAACAGGGGTCGCCATTAGAAGGTAGTCCATGTTCTATGGTCTTTGCAGAGACCCAGCTACATCAGGTCGGTGGCAGAGGCCTATCCAAAGGTCTGTGGCAGAGGCCTCATCATTCACCCGGTCTGTGGCAGGGACCAACCTCACGGTCGGTGGCAGTGACCGTGCGCCAAAAGTTGTTGTGAACTCCTAACAGCTTCTCTGATCCGAAAGCTGTCTGCTTGCAAAGAGGCATATTTATCTCTGCGGAAATAAATATATATGTTGTACTGTCACCTGGTGTGGGCTTACTTTTCTGGGAGCAAAGTGTTCTACATTCACCTATCTACCTGTCATATTTGAAGTGGAAGCTCCGGACAGGGACACAGACCCAAAGGTAAAGATCTTAGCTCAAACCTCTACACACATATGAGGTGCGAGCTGGTGGCAGCACCTCACCCCTCTCCCTGGTCCCCCTAGACAAGTTAACCAGCCGAGAAGAAGAAGGGAGAGAGCGGGTGAGGGCGCTACACGTGGGGGCTCATCCGGGATTTGTGTTCCGTGTCAATGGAGCTAAAGCTCTCAAAACTTGACTTTTACCCCCCAGAAAAGTTCAGAGGAGGTCGGCGCACCACAAGGCACACCCTCCCTGCTCAGTTTGTGGGCGTGACAAGGAAAAGGCCCGCAAAGTGTTGCACAAAAGGGGAGGAGTCTGGCCATGTGTGGGGATACACGTGGAGACTTTGGCGCCAGTTCTTCAGTGCGCAATGGAGCAGTCAACGGTCAGCATGCTTTCTACTGCATCATGGGTCCCCACTGCATCTACCACAAGGCTAACCCCCATTGCTGTCTCCGCTATGGATACGGGGATTCGGCTCAAGCACCGGGGTTGATTCGCCCCGTACACATGCAAGGACGTTGAGGCCCTGGGTATGATTTGTCCCGGCTGTTCGGGACTGGTGGTACAGCTGAAGCCCTTCGGTCGCTGCAAGGCCTGTGGCGAGTTCATATTTGAAGTGGAGCAACCAATAGAGAGGCCGCGAGCCTTCCACCTCAACTGCCTAACAGGCGCCACCACTCTACAAGAAGAAGTCAGAGCTTGCACAGCCATTCCCCTGCGCACTGCAGAGACTTCCGTGGAAGTCGCAAACAAATGGACGGAGGATTCAAAATCCGAAGATGCTGCTTCGGTCACCACAAATTTCCTACTCCCAGCGCCCAAAAGGAAGGTCGGTTTCACTAAAGCTTCCAGCGGCCGAGATGGAGGACAACCCCTGCGCTTGCCTGGCCCGGATGGATCCAGTGGGAAAATTCCCGGACCTCTATGTTCAAGTGTCGGCCGAGGTAAGCCAGGAAACGAGACTTGGTGTTTTGTTGGAGGTGTCGGGGATCCACAGTTACCGGAGCCCATGGGAGGGGGTGATTCCACATCTACAGGGAATTACCTACCCGCAGAGGAGTATGACACCTCCGACCTGGAGTCGATCTCCGATGCAGGAGATGATGGACAAATAGATGAACTATTTGAACGGAAGGGTTGGGACAAAGTACCCCTGGCCTCGTCCCATGCACCTAGGGACCCACCCATGTCTACAGGGGATAGTACACCCCAGGTGGAGGCCTCGGTGCCTGAGGAGGGATCCAGTCCCCTGCTTGCCCTTCCGCCCCCAGAGTTACCTGTGCCACCTGCTAAGGTGAAGAGAGTGCCGCTGCTGGCACCTACTCCCAGTTTGGAGGTGGTCAAGGCACCTCGGCACCCAGAGTCGATTGTCCTGCCTGGTGAGGGAGACCTCTCCATGATGCCACCCTTGTCCAGGCTACAGAGACTTTTCTGACAAAAGGTTGCCAATGAGTATGGGTGGGAGTACCCATACTTGTCCAAGGAGTTGTTGTATGAGGTAGAGGCCTGCCGGCAGCGGTGGTACAATGACTTTGCATGGACACACATTAAGGTGCCCCATGCCCGTCGCTACCTCACATGTTTACCCACAGCTTCAAAGCGGTTTAAGGTCTGCAAGGCAGAGTGGATGTTGGGTCGGCATATCCATGCTGACCAGGTCGTTATCTGTCGTAAAGATGGGGAAGATGTGGAGTACCATATGGAGACTTTTGATCGGTACTTGAAACCTCTTGTGCTGCCGCATCCAAGGTTTTACTTGTAGGAGGAAAGACTCCTGTTTGTTTTTCATTGCTGAACATTCCGGAACTGTACCCTGTCTAGGGGTGTTCTACTCTTTGGAGGCATGGGAGCAGTTGTGTTTTTTTTTTTTTGGTCTCCCTTTGCCTCCCACCGCAAAGATAATCAGGACTTTGGGGTGTAGTCAGGGCCACAGTACAGAGAAGAATCCGGATTTCTATAAGTGCTCTTACCGCAGAGCTGTCACCAGGTGGCACTGTTGTGCACCGTTCATCCTATTGCATCACACACCTCTTGGAAGGAAAGAGGTTTCTTTTCGGAGAGATCTTTTTCACCCCAACACTCACACAATGTGTTAGGAATTGTGTTTCGTTTTCCTTTTTCTTCCCTCTGCAGGAGAACATTGGTCAAGACTGCTGATAATGGGTGGGTCTTAGTGATGTGGGAGGGGAGAATGTCATTTGTGTGTAATGTGATGTGCATTTATAATGAGTGTTTCCCTCATGTTCACCTTTCCCTTTCCCTGTTGGGTTCAGGCACAACTTCCAAGTTTTCAAAATTATTTTTGTTTATGTTTTTGAGAAGCTAGTCTCTGGATCGGGTCTATGTTGGCTCCCTTTGGAGCATGGCTTGTTCCAGACACTAGGGACCAGTGTCTATCTGCCGGGGTGTGTGTGTAGCGGGTGTCAACATTTAGGGGGAGTGTCTGGGCGGTAGCATGGCCCAGATGCATTATTTATTAGGGATTTATGGCCATTTTGGTTCGTGGAGGATATAATGGTGTTCAGTTCCCTGCGGCCCCTGGGTGGCGCTGTCGCCTTGGGCTGGGGTTGAACCATCATTGTAGGGCCGTGCCCTTTGTGTCCTCTCGCGGCAGTAGTACGGCGGGGCGGGGAACCTGCTGTGCCTGCTGGGAGAGGGTATACCGGGGACGGACATCTTGCGCACGAGGTCCGAGCCCCAGGCACCTTCAGCCTGGGGGCTGCTGTTCTGTTCGTCCGCACCCAGGTGCCCTCGGCCTTGGTGCGAGGGAGTTCGAGTTCCATCCCAGGCACCTTAAGCCTGGGGTGAGGTACTAGCCGAGACCTGGGGCCCAGTACCTTTGACTGGGTCCCGTATGGGAGAAGATACCTAGGGGCCCACCGAGTGAGGGGATCCGAGTCTCGGGTGAGGAGAACCAGGGAGGTGACCTGACCTGAATATCCAGCGTAGCATTGGCTGGTGACAGTGTAGGCCTCTGGGGACCGTCCGGGATGGATCATCTCCCTAACAGGGGTCGCCATTAGAAGGTAGTCCATGTTCTATGGTCTTTGCAGAGATACAGCTTCTCTGATCCGAAAGGATTGTGCCTGAACCCTCTCCCCACCAAGTTCATGTTTGTATCAACCTGTCTGCTTGCAAAGAGGCATATTTATCTCTGCGGAAATAAATATAGATGTTGTACTGTCACCTGGTGTGGGCTTACTTTTCTGGGAGCAAAGTGTTCTACATTCACTTATCTACCTGTCATATTTGAAGTGGAAGCTCCGGACAGGGACACAGACCCGAAGGTAAAGATCTTAGCTCAAACCTCTACACACATATGAGTTGCGAGCTGGTGGCAGCACCTCACCCCTCTCCCTGGTCCCCCTAGACGAGTTAACCAGCCGAGATGAAGAAGGGAGAGAGCAGGTGAGGGCGCTACAACTATGTGCACCCATGAAAAGACAATACACTTCAGTACCCTAAATTGACCATAGGTGATACTTTAAAAGCCCTTACATGCCATCAGTTTGGAGTTAGCTATGAATTATGACCTTAGAATTATTGCTTTCACTCAGGCATTTATGGTGATACCTAACTTTTGTAGCACAATCATCCTTTTCATTCAAAGGTGCACACGGGGCTTGTATTTTACATGTAGGAGGCGATTTTACGGCAAATTTGTGGCCGTGATTTTGCCACAATTTCAGGGAATGCCTGTGTAACTGGCATCAAAGTTGGACCAAGGTAGTGCAGGGACTACTTTGAAGTCAGAATGACTTGAAATCATACTAATATGAATGGTTGTCATTGGAAATCATTGAGAACGTCATGCTACTTTGCAGTTCCAAATCGTGGGACAAGTTGTACAAGTGTGAAAGGGGCATTAAAGTGGTTGTAAACCCTATTCATGAAATTTGACTTAACATATGTCTTTAGTGTTTACTCATCTCTCTCCAAAGATCTAAATGCCGTTTCTTTCTGCTGCTCCCTTCCCCTGTTATCAGCATGAGTCGCTTCTGACAAGTTCTCCGACACATGAGATAACAGCAGCTGACAATTTGTGTCGGAGGGGGGCTTAGAGGTAGATTAAGAGAGAGCTTGTCTATTCAGAGTACAGCTCTACATGTTCCTTTATTCTTCTGCCTATGTGGAGGAGGGATTTGTCCCTTTCCTTCAATCAGCTCTCGCACAGTGTAAGTCCAGACTCCCCACCCACTGCTGAAAGAGGAAATTAGATTTCTAACATGATCTGCACTTTCCAAAGAATGTGTCAGATACATGGCATGCACAGACGTGCATTAGCAGGTGCCCATCCTGCCGGGCATACGCTAAAGCATATGTGAATGCGCAGGAACATTTTTGCTAACAGGCGAACGCATATGCGCATGTGCAAAAATACGCGCACACGTTAACCATTAATGCTGGCGTCAAATGGCCTATATAAAGACAGCAGCTGCTGTCTGCTCTGCAGCTTTACCCTGTTTTCTGATCATGTGTCTGTATCTGATCCAGTATTTGACCCGGCTTTCTGACCACGCTGCTGTCTCCAGTCCTGACCTTTGGCTTGCCTTGACCCTGATTATTCCTGCCTGTCTGCCTGATTTCCTGTTGCCAAACCCAGCTTGAACTCTAACCATTCTCTGCCTGCTGTTTATGATAGACTAATCCTCTGTGTATGACCTGGCTTGTCTGACTCTGCTCCAGTCCTCTGCTTCCAGCCTGTGTAGCTCCAGTACTGCGGTCCTGCATCTACAACTTACCTGCATCCACTGCCCTGCATCCACAGCATACCTGCATCCGCTTTTCCTGCTACCTTCTGCTGCTCAGCAATCCAGTCTGGTCCTGCTACTCATCAGCTGCCACTACCGCTACCAACGGAGGACATTGCAGGTGCTTTTACCTCACCGTGCTCTCGTGGCCACTGTTGAAACTCCAGTGGTCCTTGAGCCAGGGCTGCATGAGAGGTCTCCCTCTACTCGTTAGGCTCTCCCAGACGGTACGTAACAGAATGTAGAAAGGGAAAGACAGTAGATATAAAACTGTAAAATGTAGGGGAAATTTGTTTCTGTCTGTTTATCATCTGAGGCAATTCACTTCAATGGGTATAGGAGAGGGTTTACAACCACGTTAATGTCAACTATGCACTTTACTGCACCTAATCAAGTACATATTATGCTTGATTAGCTTGATCAGCTGCAACCACTGCAGCAGGGGAATGACAGCTCTGAAACCAGAAGTGACTAAATAGTCCTGCTTCTAGGTTCATTTGCCAGTGGGAGGATCAGCTAATGTATGTTGACTGAGCTCCCTCTGCTCTACCTGCTGCCTCCTACCATGCCTGTCCAAGCCTTGCAGGTGGGACAGCTCAGCCCAAGACAAATTGCAAGGGGGGTCACTTGGAGATGGGAGGGGCACATAGTGATTGTGGTTGTGCTGAAACACATTTCCTTCCTCTCCATTCCTCTTGCTGGTGCTTACCTAGGACAAATGCAAGAAGCCAGAGACAAGCACTCACTAGCAAGGCAACTGTCAAGTTGCTAGCTGCGATATTAAGCGGCCATGCTCCAAGGGGGAGTGTGTCTTGTCTGACATCACAGCTAGCATTACAGGAAACCTAGGAAAACAGGAAAAGCATTAATTGTATGTAGCACTACCCCCGTAGGAGCTGCTGTTTGTTTGATTTGGGTCTACGTCCTGCCTATCAACCCCTGGAAGTGGCTCAAACCTTCCCTTAGCACAACTGATATGAATAAGGAGTGTGAGACCTATTGAGTATTAGGAGACACAATCCTGCATACATCACACAATAACCTGTAAATGTTATTACCTTTGCTGGTCACTAGTCCTTTTAACTGACAGAGATACTTCACACAAGTTATATGCTTAATCAAAGGTACCTTTACTCAGTATAAAAGGGAAGGGTAAAGAATCACATTAATACACACAGTTGACTCTGCATGCGCATTGCAGAGTCAATAAACCAATAAGGATAGGTATCACTGAGATTAGGTAATAACAGGAAATAACATCAGCTATATATATGTACATGTATCTATATGTGTCCCTGCACGGCTAACTGGTTGCTTGCGAGCTCCCCCTTTGTTGCAATACCTTGCACGTGTTCATTCCCTATAATAGGTAAGCAAGGCCTATCTGCGTCCCACTCAAAGTTCCTTTCTCCAATGAAGTCTTCGCTAGCCACCGTCGGTGCACAAGTTAAATTGTAATCCACAGGGTTTCAACAAGATGCTGTAATTATCCGCAATATACCTGAGTACTCGTGTGCCTGCCACCCACTAATGACGGATGCACCAATCTCTGATCACATAGTCTCCAGTGAGATACACTAGGCCGCAAGCTGTGGCGTGATAGGTGAAGTGTGGCTGGCACTAACTAAATCACTTTCCTCTAAGGTAGTAGTCAATTCTGGGCAGGTGCCCTTCTCAACAAACAGGCCCGACTTTCAGATAGTCTCCTCTGGCTTGTCCCGGTCACTCGATCTCCACGCTTCTGCTTCAGCTGCAGTCTCCGGACTCCGTCACTAACAGCATATGGTGATGGACGACTCCGGTCTCTGCTGGGCAATCACAGGACGCTGTGGACGATCCTCTGCTGGAAATCACTCAGGCACTCCCGTAATTTAGGCCCAGGCTTCTGGCCTAATCCTTAGGAAGCAGGCCTCCGTGCCGACTTCCTGCTTGATTGAGAGCTGGATCCAGAGAGAGAGACGCTGGCCCCTCCCCTGGTTTAAGTAGTCTGCCCAGAATGCTTTGCGGTGTTGCAATGCACCCTGGGTAATGTAGTCTGTCTTTTACTAAAAGCAACAAAATCTTTTCTCCTAGCTGATATCTGTCCCAAAGTGCATTAGTTGCATTGTAACACCTATACCACCGGAGGGAGCCGGATTCCTTCTTACATATGGACATCCTGCTACACACTCCCCCCACTTAAAGTCTTTGGTCCCCAAAGAGGACAACAGTATGTAACCTAACACATACTTTGGCAATACCTGCAGGGAAACTTGTTAGTTTATGCATGACAAAAAACAACTTGCCTTTTCATAAGCAGGATTTAAACTTAAACAGCTCATATCATAACACAGAGCCGACAGAGGAACCTCCCACCAATTATCACAAGGAGGGAGGTTGTCCTGTATACGGACCACCGACACTTGGGTGTCTGTTTCAGATGTGCTAGGGAGTGAGCTGGGGTTGTCTTCCACTGAATCTGAATCTGGAGTGGAAGAGCTAGACTGATCAATGGTTCTCTTAGAAGTGATGATGGTCTCCTCAGAGCATTCACCCAATTGGTCGTACGTCAGTCTTTTTGGGGGGTGAATTACTCTTCTTTCCCTCTGCTCTTTAGGTATCATATTCTCAAGGACATTGGGGCTGGCTGTTTCTAGAAGCTCTTCAGGGGCTTCCTCATCTAGTTCAGGCATGTTGGGCTCCAGAACTTCAGGAGCGTCCCGCTCTCCTTCAGATAGAGACAACGACCCTTCTTCTGGGTCTTCCATTGACAAAGAGTCTGAGTCATCAGCTACCTCCTCAATGAGAATGTTTGAAGGCACGAATTCAGGAGCTTCTGCCCGAAGAGTTCCATTGTCAACGGTTTTGGGTGAGGTTTGGGAGGTGGTCATGGGTTCTGGCAATTGGGATGACCACAACCAGTCAGATTCTGCCTCTTCATCCTCTTGACCTTCATTGTCAGAGTCTCCATCTCTCACATCTGGAAGCACTGTTTGAGATCGGGTGATGGGTCTGGAACCTTGAGAAGTTGAAGGGGTTTCTTGTGAGTCAGATGCAGGAGGCATGCGAACTGCCTCGGAGAGGGGCAACAAGTGATTCCTGTGCCAGGTCTTTAACGGTCCCACGCTTCCTTCTGGCCTAATTTGATACACAGGAAGGTTTTCCAGTTTCTTGCAGATAACATAAGGTTGGGATTTCCAACGGTCAGCCAACTTATGTTTTCCCGGAATTCCCAAGTTCCTCAACAGCACACTATCTCCTGGCTGTAAATCTTGAATTCTGACTCTTAGGTCAAAGTTTCTTTTATTTCTCAGCCCCAGTTGGTCAGATGCTGCTTGGGCCTTTTCAAAAGCTGTCTTCAGACTCTTTCTCAATCGGTCTACATACCCCTTGTGGGATGCTGCTGAGGTATGATCCAGCGATATGCCAAAGGCCAAGTCCACTGGCAACCGAGCCCCCCGCCCGAACATCAAACGGTATGGGGAATACCCGGTGACATCACTGGCAGTGCTATTGTAGGCATGCACTATGGCAGCTACATGCTTGCTCCAATGCTGCTTTTTCTCTGAACTCAGAGTCCCCAACATATCCAAGAGAGTCCGGTTAAACCGTTCAGGCTGAGCATCTCCTTGTGGGTGATAAGGGGTTGTCCTGGTCTTCTGGATGCCTAACAGGTCTAATAACTTCTTTATTAATTTGCTTTCAAAGTCTCTGCCCTGATCTGAATGAAGGCGTTGGGGTAGACCATAGTGCACAAATAATTTTTCTACCAGTACTTTGGCTACTGTTGAGGCCTTCTGGTCTTTTGTTGGGAATGCTTGAGCATATCTGGTAAAGTGATCTGTTATCACCAAGACATTCCCTTGACCACTCAGATCAGGCTCCAGGCAAAGGAAGTCAATGCACACCAGTTCCATAGGTCCCTGACTTTGCAGATGGCCCATTGGGGCTGCTTGACATGGCAAGGTCTTCCTTTGAATGAGAAAAAATATATAGTCGCGCTAACTTATGAGTATAAACATAAGCCCACCACTGAATGATTGAAAAAAATTTCAAAATCACCACAGTGATAAATTATGTAAGTGCTCAGTGAAGAACAATAACTAAACAGTGTAAACAAAACATATGAAATAATACAAACTTAATTAATAATATTATTACATGCTTGAATAGGACCCTTAAATAATCAAGTCTAAAGTCCATACAAAAAAACACCCGTGATCAAGTGTCCATACTAGATGAAAAAATAAAAAATAAAAAAGAAAACAAAACAAAAACGATTCCAAATCTTCTTGTATTCGTGACTTTCACCACCACCAGTAAGAATTCCTGCTTACCAAAAAGCGATGGTCCCCTATGACGGAGGACCCCAAACAGCCTCAATTGATAATCAATAGGACTCCAAACTTCAGTGTATGTTGAGCCTCAATTTTTTTGGTAGCCAAAACGCTCATATACCATCATGCAGTACTCGATACGGAACATGGAAGGAAGGGAGGACACTAGATAGTGTAAAATCCTTGTCCTCTGGAGGCTACGATTTCCTCTTGTTCTGAAAGCCAGAAAACCCAATTATCGACTCTGTGGACGAGTTGTGGGGTGTACGATTTTGGTATATGAGCGTTTTGGCTACCAAAAAAATTGAGGCTCAACATACAATGAAGTTTGGAGTCCTATTGATTATCAATTGAGGCTGTTTGGGGTCCTCCGTCATAGGGGACCATCGCTTTTTGGTAAGCAGGAATTCTTACTGGTGGTGGTGAAAGTCACGAATACAAGAAGATTTGGAATCGTTTTTGTTTTGTTTTCTTTTTTCTTTTTTCTTTTTTCATCTAGTATGGACACTTGATCACGGGTGTTTTTTTGTATGGACTTTAGACTTGATTATTTAAGGGTCCTATTCAAGCATGTAATAATATTATTAATTAAGTTTGTATTATTTCATATGTTTTGTTTACACTGTTTAGTTATTGTTCTTCACTGAGCACTTACATAATTTATCACTGTGGTGATTTTGAATTTTTTTTCAATCATTCAGTGGTGGGCTTATGTTTATACTCATAAGTTAGCGCGACTATATATTTTTTCTTATTTGTATGCACTGTTAGTTTTCAGAATAGTTGCTGCTTTTTCCCCTTGTTTGTTTCTAGGTATTTGATATATCTGCCTAGTTTCACACCTGTAGCGCAGTTTCTTTTTTACTTTCTCTTCCTTTGAATGCATCGGACACAGGAATGGCAATATCCTTCCACTTCAGCCCGCATGCAGGGCCAATAGAACCTATCCCGTACAAGGTGAAAAGTCCGTTCGGACCCTAGGTGACCATGGTTGTCATGGAGGGCAGCTAGAACCGCTTCTCGATATTTGGCTGGTAGAAACAGCTGCCACTTCTCTTCTGAGTCGTCAGAGGGGCCCCTTCGGTAGACCACCCCTTGACGTATGTGTAGCCGATCCCACTCCCTGCGCAACAATCAGGCTTCTCTTGGGGAGTCTGTTTCAAGCATCTCGGGACGCTGGCTTTCCAGGGCCTTTATCAGGAGTTTCCCTAAAGAGTCTTCTTCTTGCTCCTTTCTCAAATCCCTTTTTGTCAGCTTGGGCAAGCCCTCCCCTTCGACTTGGGTCACACTGCAATAGCACTTCGGTACTCCAACAGCTGAGACCCCAATTTCTTCGGCTCTTGACCCACCTCTGGCTTGAAGTTCTGTCCCCTGATATAGGGCTCGCACTCCCTCTGGGTCTAGTTGGGCCCATTCTTCGGTAGGGTCGGTGGGGGCATGAGACCTCCTGGACAGGGCATCTGCATCCCTATTTCCCACTCCGGGTCGGTACTTCAAGCTGAAGGTGAAGCTTGAAAGGGCAGCCAACCACCGGTGTCCCGTTGCATCCAACTTGGCAGTGGTCAGAAGGTAGGTGAGCGGGTTATTATCTGTCTTCACCACAAACTCCGCCCCATATAGGTAGTCTCTCAGTTTGTCTACCACTGTCCATTTCAAGGCCAGGAATTCAAGCTTGTGGGTGGGGTAATTCTTCTCAGCAGGTATCAGACTCCTGCTCACATATGCGACGGGTCTTAGGTAACCATCATGTTCCTGGTACAGCACCCCACCCAGCCCATCTCGGCTGGCATCTACATGCAGTTCATAAGGCTTCTTTGGATCAGCATAGGCCAGGACTGGTGCAGTGGTAAGACTCTTCTTTAACATCTGGAAGGCTTCCTCGCACTCCCCTGTCCACTGGTCTTGAATCGACTCTTTGGGCCTTCGGGGTCCCATGGTGAGTTTCACTGGTTTGACCAGCTCTGGAACATCATCTTCCCCTTTGTTTCTGAGTAACTCGTTCAGGGGTCTGGCAATCTTGGCGAATCCTTCTACAAATCTTCTGTAGTAAGAACAGAACCCCAGGAATGACCGAAGCTCAGTCACGTTGGTAGGTCTCGGCCAAGAGGTGAGCCAAGAGGTGAGCCTCTTCAGGACCTTCTCCAGTCTCTCTTCATGCTCTTCTAGGGTTCTCCCGAACACGATGACGTCGTCCAAATATACCAGTACCTCTATTAGATTCATGTCCCCGACGGTTCTCTCCATTAGCCTTTGGAAAGTGGCGGGGGCTCCTGATAACCCTTGAGGCATACGGTTGAACTCAAAGAACCCCACAGGGGTGATGAAGGCTGTCTTCTCCCGATCCTCAGGGTGCATGGGGATTTGGTAATATCCACTTTTTAGATCCATTACACTGAACCACTTGGCCCCTGACAGACTCTGCAGGGCGTCTTCAATTCGGGGAGTGGTGTATTGATCTGGGATGGTCCTTCTGTTTAGTGTTCTGTAGTCGATACACAGTCTCAGCGACCCGTTCTTCTTTCGGACTACCACTATTGGAGAAGCGTAAGGGCTCCTGGATTCTCGAATAATCCCCGTCCTCTTCAGCTCAGCCATCTGTTCCCGCAAGTCTTCTAAGTCACCCAGTGGGACCCGTCGAACTCTCTCTCTAAAAGGCTTATCTTCTTGTAAGCGTATCTTGTGAGTGGCACTCCTTGCGCACCCCACATCGAACTCATCTTTAGAGAAGATCTTTTCCCACCTTGCAAGTTGAGCTTTGGCCCTTTTTCTCCATTCTGGTGGGAGGGCCGTGTCTTCAGAACAGAGCATCTCTATGGTGACTTCACCCCTTTCTTCTTTCTTCAATTCACACGGGGCAATGGGGGTGGCTGGATTCACCTGGCCCAACAGCATTCTGGCCGGCACCTTCACTGGTGTATTAGCAGTGTTCCTTATACTCACTGAAACCCTCCCATGGCTTTTCTGTAGGGCCTTCAATGGGATCACTTCGGGGATTACTTCAATCCCTTTCTGCCTTTCCTGTGGGCCTGGTTCGAAGACAATGAAGGGGCCTGGCTGTTTCCATGTGAGCTTGACAGAAGCTCTCAGGCAAGTCACCTCTCCCGGTTGTAATACCTTCTCCGTCTTGTCTAGCTTCCAAATCTTGCCAACTCCCTCAGCCGGGGCCTTCTGCTCCAGTACCAGGTGCTGGTAGGCTTGCCTTAACATGGGGTGGACTCTTGTGGTCGGGGCTTGTGGTCGGGGCTTCTTCCTGTTGGGCCAACGGTGTCAGCATAAACACACAAAAAGAAGAGGAACAACGAGTACCAGGGTGGTTCAACCCAAAGGGCCCGTGACGCCGGCAACGCAACCCCTCAGCCTGACAGCGGAGATTGATGCACGGAGGACACCAGCAAACAGCAGCGCCGGACGCGGTGGATTTTTAAAGTCCCGGTCGGCACGTATGCAGCGCATACAGTGCGAATCTTGGAATCTCTACGCTGCCATAAGATCCACTACAAACCAACGTGCAAAGACCAGCAGACAGCGAGACATCCCACCGCGATAAGGAGGATCGGCAGAGCACGGAGCCACAGCTAACTCAAAGGACGCTGAGCAACTGAGAGGGTAAAGTACCAACGGGAGCCCAGTGAAGTAAACTGGCCCCGCTCAGTATGTCAGTGTTAACTGAATCCTTTTCCTTCTGAATACACTAAGAAGTTGATGTATACCTGTGGCTACCCTAGCTCCTACCACTCCGCGCTGTATTGAATTACTGACTGTCATGCTATTAGGGGTCATATTCTTTAATTAACCAATGAATAAGTGACTCAAACACCTCACCATCCCCATTTCAACCGACCACCATTGGAGGAGATGTGATTAAGTTCACCATCTGGAAAAAACCTACAGAAGGTTATCTGAGCATTATACTTTGATTCCCAAAGTGCAACAGGAACATTGCCCTTCTTTTTCTTAAATTCTATCAAAATTACTCCATAACCTTCCTTCCTCCCCCAGGAAGTTGATATTAATGGTTACATTGTCATCTTCTCCAGTTGGGCCCAAATTTCATTAGGGTTTATTCACAGTGAAGCTGCACTATGGTATATTCTGTCCATATGACCAAATAGATTTATAAACTGATTTTTATCAAGTTAGTCTTACCATCTTACAGCTCCACTTTGAATTCAATTGCCGGCATCCGGACCATCTGTGCTGTGTGTCTTTCCCCCTTATTGTTGGTGATGGTACTGTTAGTTCTGTCTGTCCTCTTTGTTTGATTGTAATATTCTCCGAATTGACTCCTCCCCTAGGAGTCAATCGGTAAAATAGTTTAAGAAGTTATATTTTATTCATCAGAGTATTTAATTGAATATATATGTATAAATTTATTTTTATTTTTTGATACTCAACAATAAATGGTATATATTTTTCTAACCCAATGGCCTAGACTAAACTGTCGTTTAAAAGTAGCCACTTTTCCTTAATCCCTTTCCTATTACATCTGGGATTAATATTTTTTCTTTCAACGGTGTCAGCAGTCGCCTGACTAGATCAGTGTTGGTCCCTATGATGAGTGAGCTCTTGCTGGCCCCTGGTGGGCGAGGGCACACTACTGCCAGAGTATCGAAGGTCTCTGTCTCCCCAGCCACTGAGGGATCAAAAGTCAACTTGATTGGCAGGTAACCGTCCTAGGGAAAGCTCTGAGTTCCAATACCCCATATTTCCAGTTCCTCTAATTTCTGTAGGGGCAGATGTTTAAGATGTTTATCATAGAAATCTCTATACAGAAGAGTCACTTGAGCCCCAGTGTCAAGAAGAACCTTGGTGTAGATCCCTTCTACTTGTATGGAGACTACTGGAGAAGGCCCCACTAACTTGGCAGGGAACTCCTTCAACACAGACTTCTTGCTGGGTTCAGTTACCTGTACCCTCACTTCTTTTTTTCTTGAGTTTCCGGTGGGTCTCAGTCCCTTCTGGGTCTGGTGTGCACTGGCCTTCTGTCCAACAGCAGCCTGAGTTGTGGGACGGGGCCTAATTGGCAGAGGTTTAGGTCCCTGACTCTGATGTTTTGGACCATTGGACTTCTTGAAGGAGTTCGTGGAAACTGGTGGGCGCCCGGCTGACTCCTTCACCGGGGCCCTCTGAAGTTTTCCGCCGGCTTGCGATGTCTGGATGCAACTTCATCTGGGCTGGGACACACTGCTCTAACATGCCCGATTCCCCCACAATTGAAGCATGTTATCAATCTCTTAGGCTTCTGTACTAGTTCCATATTGGAGCTAGGAGGTTTTTTTGGTTCCTCTGACGTGTTCTTGTTGTGTGGCACAGAGGCCTGGCTAGTCAGCATGGACACCATTTCTACTAGTTGTGACACCTGGGTCTTTAGGAGTTCAACTTCTGAATCACCTTCTTCTGCACTTAACATTCTGACTCGGGCAGTTGGTTCGGTGTGTTGACTCCTCCTTTTGTCTTCCAACATGGCCTCCTCCTTCCTGACTATCCGGATCAAGTCGGGGTATTCCAGGCTGCTCCCGTCCCGCCGGGTGCGTAGCAATAATGCGATGGGGTCCAAGGGTTGAGCTCCCCTCAACACCTGCTGGGCACGGGCCTCATCCACTTTTCTTGGATCGATCCCTTTCTTCAGTAGGATCCGATGCAGGATCTTATCCAGGCGTCCTATGAATTCTGACAGCTTCTCTCCCTCTTTTTGGTAGCAATGCCCCAGCTGGTAAGTGAGTTCAGTGACGTTTTCCGTCCCGCCGAACACATTCTGCAGAATATCCAGATAATCCTGTGCATTGCAGTCCTTCTTGCTTAACTTGAGGTTACGTATGGCCTCCAGAGCAGGCCCCTTTAAGCTTTCCACAATCCGTTATTTTTTTTGTTGTTCTGGCACCTCTCATTCTTCTAGGGCCTGAGTGGCGCCATCTAGCCACTCTTCAAATCCATCTTCCACTGAAGGTACAGGTTTATTCCCAGAAAAGGTCCTGAGTTTCCTGTATCCTGACATCAGGTAGTCTGGAGGGTCCTTTTTACACTTGGTCACAATCTCCCCCAGGACAGCGCACAATTCTGAGCTAAGGGTGGTCAATGGTGGTGAACCGGGACCCTTTTGTTGGGCGCTCCCTCCTGTGCTGGGGCCTCCTGAAGTAGTGGATGTGGGGCCATCTTTATTCTCTTCTGGGTGTATTAGGAGGAGTTCTACTTGGTTTGTAGTTTTTATGCTGGCACCCTTGAAGTAGTCAGAGATTCCGTTCCTCCACTCACATAATGCATAGGTGTGGGGATTTACAGTATCTGTCTTTATGTCAATCACCCATGGCTTCCTGTCCGTGGACAATGCTCTCAAGACTGGAGTTAGCTGCTCCTCTACCCAGGCCTCTCTCTGGATTTCAACCACCAGGCCATTTCCGGGTAGGATGCCTTCATCCCTGCACCACCGGGCTACGGCAGCAGCCTCCATTTCTGTGCTGTAAGGGTTCTGTCTAGGGGGAAAGTTGATTGCAGAACCGTAGAATATCCCGGACGAGCCCCCACGTGTAGCACTACCCCCGTAGGAGCTGCTGTTTGTTTGATTTGGGTCTACGTCCTGCCTATCAACCCCTGGAAGTGGCTCAAACCTTCCCTTAGCACAACTGATATGAATAAGGAGTGTGAGACCTATTGAGTATTAGGAGACACAATCCTGCATACATCACACAATAACCTGTAAATGTTATTACCTTTGCTGGTCACTAGTCCTTCTAAGTGACAGAGATACTTCACACAAGTTATATGCTTAATCAAAGGTACCTTTACTCAGTATAAAAGGGAAGGGTAAAGAATCACATTAATACACACAGTTGACTCTGCATGCGCATTGCAGAGTCAATAAACCAATAAGGATAGGTATCACTGAGATTAGGTAATAACAGGAAATAACATCAGCTATATATATGTACATGTATCTATATGTGTCCCTGCACGGCTAACTGGTTGCTCGCGAGCTCCCCCTTTGTTGCAATACCTTGCAAGTGTTCATTCCCTATAATAGGTAAGCAAGGCCTATCTGCGTCCCACTCAAAGTTCCTTTCTCCAATGAAGTCTTCGCTAGCCACCGTCGGTGCACAAGTTAAATTGTAATCCACAGGGTTTCAACAAGATGCTGTAATTATCCGCAATATACCTGAGTACTCGTGTGCCTGCCACCCACTAATGACGGATGCACCAATCTCTGATCACATAGTCTCCAGTGAGATACACTAGGCTGCAAGCTGTGGCGTGATAGGTGAAGTGTGGCTGGCACTAACTAAATCACTTTCCTCTAAGGTAGTAGTCAATTCTGGGCAGGTGCCCTTCTCACCAAACAGGCCCGACTTTCAGATAGTCTCCTCTGGCTTGTCCCGGTCACTCGATCTCCACGCTTCTGCTTCAGCTGCAGTCTCCGGACTCCGTCACTAACAGCATATGGTGATGGACGACTCCGGTCTCTGCTGGGCAATCACAGGACACTGTGGACGATCCTCTGCTGGAAATCACTCAGGCACTCCCGTAATTTAGGCCCAGGCTTCTGGCCTAATCCTTAGGAAGCAGGCCTCCGTGCCGACTTCCTGCTTGATTGAGAGCTGGATCCAGAGAGAGAGACGCTGGCCCCTCCCCTGGTTTAAGTAGTCTGCCCAGAATGCTTTGCGGTGTTGCAATGCACCCTGGGTAATGTAGTCTGTCTTTTACTAAAAGCAACAAAGTCTTTTCTCCTAGCTGATATCTGTCCCAAAGTGCATTAGTTGCATTGTAACACCTATACCACCGGAGGGAGCCGGATTCCTTCTTACATATGGACATCCTGCTACATGTACTTTGTCCCATTGGGAACTGACTACTGTAATAGAAACGTGACCTCCTAGCAGCTGTTTCTTCAAAAGTTTTGCAAGCCCAGTGATGATGTCACAGAGAGTAATAAAATACATTTTCCACTACATACTCAAGGTAAAAATAAAACAATGCTGGGACATGATCTGAAGGGGAAGAAGAGGGTTTGGTAGCAATTTAAGTAATGCCTGCACATACTCTTTAATTAGCTTGAGCTGGCTGTCAACAGCCGGTAGCTCATCTGCTCAATGAGCATTTGTTTCATCTCCTGTGTTCCTGCAATTTCTGTTTAAAGTTTTTAGTTTTTTTTTGGTTCTTTTAGTAAATGTGCTAATACATTCTAAATGTGATTTATCCTGTGTGTTTAATGCTGCAGAATATTCTATATACAGTTATCTTCCAATATTGCATACCTCAAATCAAACTTAATTAAAGCCTCTATAGAATATTCTATTATTGTAACAATTACGTTTAAATTAAAGTTTTGTTAATACATAACATAATTGGCATTTTATCATTAACACGTTCATAATTTATTATTAATGCAGTAGCATTGTGGCTAATGTGATGCTAGTGCTGTGCTCATTAAAAAAAAATTTATGCTTTTTACTAAAATAATTCAGGTTGACAATTAACTACAGACATAGTAACCTAGGATTTTCTGCAATAATTGTACTTAGGCTTGCTGGACAATTGAAACAGCATCAGAAAAATCAGTTTCAGTACAGAAAAATCAGCATCAGGAAATCAAGGCCATGACAGATTGCAAAAGATAGTAGGACAAACCCAAAAATTATTCAAATATATTAATAATAAAACGGTCAGCTCTGAGCATGTAGGCCCTTTACAAAATAATCTAGAGTGGGTGACTGGGGACAAAGAGAAAGCAATTTTATTAAATACCTTCTTCAGCTCTGTGTATACAAAGGAGCATGGGAGAGCTTATGTCCCCAATTGGATGGTATTGACACAGCCCTAAATGATCCACAATGGCTTCAAATTTATATGGTCGAGAAATATTTATACAAAATAAAGGTGAATAAAGCACCTGGACCAGATGGCATCCACCCATGGATTCTAAAATAAATTCAGCTTGGTCATTTTAAGGTCATTATTATTATTATTATTATTGGTCATTATTTTTTTTGTTTTGTTTTTTAAATTTATTCTTTATTCATTTTTTTTTTCAAATATTAACAAAACAGTATCAAAATGGTCATTATCTTAATTATAGAATCAGTAAATAAGCAAAGCAAAAAACAGAAACATAGCAGAGAAATAACAGGGAAAACAAAAATAAGGGAAAAAAATATAAGGGCAAAGGAAGCACCTTAATCCCAATTGCTTTACCTAGTTCCATTATTGTAAACATAGTAATGGTCATTAATCCCTCCCCTCTCTTCTCTCCCCCCCCCTCCTGTTATTATTCAGTTAATCTCGATATAATTAAATTCGTAGATCAATTCTCTCGGCCATTTCTTTCATTTCATGTAGCTTAACTTATTAAATTTTAAAAGACATGTTGCAGCTAGATTGTCTAATGTAGAAATTTCCTATCGAATGCTCTATTTTTTGTTATTCTCCAGCACTACTATGTGTTTTTCACTCTAGAGAAGGGAACCCATTTTTTCCAACCAGGACCTCCACATCTTCTCAAATTACTTGAGTAGGGATGAGCCGAACATCCCCCCAGTTCGGTTCGCATCAGAACATGCAGACAGGTGATAAATTTGTTCGAACATCCGAACACCGTTAAAGCCTATGGGACTCGAACATGAAAAATCGAAAGTGCTAATTTTAAAGGCTTATATGCAAGTTATGGTCATATAAAGTGTTTGGGGACCCGGGTCCTGCCCGAGGGGACATGTATCAATGCAAAAAAAAGTTTTAAAAACTGCAGGTTTTTCGGGAGCAGTGATTTTAATTTAGCTTAAAGTGAAACAATAAAAGTGAAATATTCCTTTAAATTTCGTACCTAGGGGATGTGTATAGTATGCCTGTAAAGTAGCGCGTGTTTCCTCTGCTTAGAACTGTCCCTGCACAAAATGTCATTTCTGAAGGAAAAAAGTCATTTAAAAGTACTCGCGGCAGTAATAAATTGTCGGCTCCCGGCAATACAGAGAAAAGTAATTGAAAGTCATTGATAAAAAAAAAAAAATATGCGTGGGGGTCCCCCCAAATTCAATTACCAGGCCCTTCAGGTCTGGTATGGATATTAATGGGAACCCTGTATCAAATGTAAAAAAAAAATGACGTGGGGTTTCCCCCATATATGCATACCAGACCATTCAGGTCTGGTATGGATTTTAAGGGAAACTCCACGCCAATTTAAAAAAAAAATGGTGGGGAGTTCCCCCCAAAAATCCATACCAGACCCTTTATCCAAGCATGCAACCTGGCAGGCCACAGGAAAAGAGGGGGGACGAGGAAGCTCGCCCCCTCCTGAACCGTACCAGGCCACATGCCCTCAACATGGGGAAGATGCTTTGGGGGTCTGTGACCCCTCAAATTACCATGTCCCCATGTTGATGGGGACAAGGGCCTCATCCCCACAACCCTTGCCCGGTGGTTGTGGGGGTTTGCGGGCGGGGGCTTATCGGAATCTGGAAGACCCCTTTAACAAAGGGGACCCCTAGATCCCAGCCCCCCCTATGTGAATTGGTAAGGGGTACATTGTACCCCTACCATTTCACAAAGAAAGTGTAAAAAATTGTAAAAAAAACACACAGACACTGTTGGGATAAGTCCTTTATTAAAAATAAAAAAAATAAAAAGATTCCAGCGGCGGTAATCCACTCTCAGTCTCCACTCCAACGCTGTTGTTATCCTGCAATGAATGATCTCCTCTCCAGGTCCAGGGTCCAGCGATGAGATGTCCAGCGCAGTGAGGAACAGCATCCTGTCTCCACCGGAGACACCCCTGGAATAACGTTGCAGCAGCCTGACAGGTCTCGTATGTAGCTGAGGACAGGGCCACCCGTCACGTGACCCCATCCCCCTCTGACGCAAGGGGAAACCCGGGCTTACCCAGTGACGTGCGGGTGACCACGCCCCCTTCTGATGCAACAGAATTTTTTTAAATTTGACGCAGGGTTTCAAGATTGAAGTCGTGTACACACGATCGGTTTTACTGATGAAAACAGTCCATCAGACGAACTGATCGTGTATGGGCCCCATCGGTCTTTTTTCCATTGGTGTGAAAAAATAGAACATGTTTTAAATTTAGCAGATGGGAAAAAACGATAGCAAAATCCGATCGTCTGTGTGGAAATCCATCGGATAAAAAACCCAGGCATGCTCAGAATCAAGTCGACGCATGCTCAGAAGCATTGAACTTAATTTTTCTCGGCTCATCGGAGTGTTTTACGTAACCGCGTTTGAAATGGTCCGTTTTTTGACTGATGGTGTGTGGGCTAGACTGATGGAAGACAGCTTCATCGGATTTCCGATGGAAAAAAACATCAGATTAGAATCCATAGGATATCCGATCGTGTGTACAGGGCTTCAGTGTTGGGAATGTAACCCTTACTTCTCTTTTTTTGGGGGATTACAATATTTTTTATTAAGAAGAATAAAATAGAATACATAAGCAAGGTTATACAGATATGTTGTATAATAACATCAATGAATATACAATTATATATATTGGGAAAAGTTAACAACAATAAAAAAAATAAAAAATGAAAAAAATAAAAAGAAATAGAAAGTGAGGACAAAGAGAAGAAATAAAGAAGAGTAGAAGAAAAGGTGGATTAAGATATGCTGGGTGTTATATAAATGGTGGATGTAACCTTATAATTTTAGAGAGAAAGCAAAGAATTATCAACATTAGGTGTGTTGGTAAAGTCAAGCCATGGAGACCAGATTTGTAAAAAGTTAGAATGGTTATCAAGTAGGATAGATGTTCATTTTTCATGAACCATGGCGCCCATAATTCTTTGCTTCACTTCTCTAACATTCAGGAATGGAGTTCTCCAGGCTTTAGCAATAATTTGTCTTGTGTCCAAAAAAATAAAAGAGATCAATTTTCTCTCCGGTTTTCTAAAACTCATATGTGGTTTATGTAGTAAGGCTTCCCATGGGTCTTAATGTATGGGTTTGTTAAAAATGTTGTTAATCATATCATAAATGTGTGTCCATAGTTTCTGGACAATAGGGCATTCCCGCCAGATGTGTAATAAAATTCCTCTATAATTATACCATCTAAAGCAAAAAGGGGAGATTGAAGGGGAAACATGCAATAGATTTGTTGGAGTCATATACCAGCGAATAAGTATTTTACATACATTCTTTACATTGGTCCAGATTTTACTCCATTCAGTGATATCTAAAGAATCAACTAGATCAATTTCCCAAGCAAGAGCATAGGCAGGTTTACTAATGGATTGGGAAAAAAATTGTGAAGCGGAATCCTCCATGGCTGGGGGGAACATAGGGTTGTTAAGAATCCCAGATAAGGGAAGATGTGGAGATATTAGATGACTAGAATATTTAAAACGGTCCCAGCAAGAGAGAGAATGGGGTAGAGTAGGATCAGCTATAAAGAGGCATTTGGAAGGGGGAAGCCAAATTAAATTATAGATCGGGATTGGTGAACATTGAATAATAGAGAGATAAGTCCAGATAGGGATTTCTGAAACCACATGAAGTAATGTAAGAGGTGCAACTTGAGCAGCCAGATAATTTAGAGATGTTGGGGATACCAAGGCCACCAGCATGTTTACTTCTGTATAATATTTGGGTTTGAATGCAAGGTTTTGTGGAACCATAAAAATAAATTGAATTATCTTTCTTTGTTTAATTTTGAGAATATGGGTTGGGATGGGGATGGGTAACACTCTGAAGTAATAAAGTCGTTTTGGAATGTATGACGTTTTTATAGCCTATAGATGGCCAAACCAATATAAAGGATATGCATTCCAAGCAGATAAATCTTTGAAGAGGGGTTGGTAATTGGAAGAGTAAATAGAATCTAAAGAAGGAGAAATGTGGGTACCTAAATAAGGAAAAGTGGAGGGCCATGATTTTTTTTTTATTATTTTGGATATTAGTGAGGCAGCGAGAGGTGAGAGAGATATTTAGGGCTTTCGATTTATTTTCATTAACAGAGAGGCCTGAGATAAGAGCAAATTTATTCAGTAGATGAAAAAGATGTGGTAAAGTTATGTGAGGAGAAGTAAAAAGAAGAAGAATGTCATCAGCAAAAAGAGGAATCTTGTGATGAATATTGGCGATTTCAAGTCCTTTCATGGAAAATCGTTATGGATCGCTATTGCTAGAGGTTCTACGGCTAAAATAAAGAGCATAGGTGATAAAGGGCAACCTTGCCTAGTGCCTCAAAGGGTTGTAAAAGAAAGATTTAGTAAAGTGATGTGAGGAGAAGTGATAAGAAGAAGAATGTCATCAGCAAAAATAAGAATCTTGTGTTGAATATCTGCAATTTCAAGTCCTTTAATGGATAAATCGTTATGGATCGCTATTGCTAGAGGCTCTAAGGCTAAAATAAAGAGGATAGGGGATAAAGGGCAACCTTGCCTAGTGCCTCAAACGATTGTGAAAGGTGTAGATTTAAAAACAGCGTATTTGATTGAAGCAATGGGATTAGTATATAGGGCATTTATCCAAGTTAGAAAGTTATCTCCAAATACCCATTTACGAAGCACAAAAAATAAATATGGCCAAGATAAGGAATCAAATGCTTTGCGTATGTCAAGTGATGGCGACATAAAGTCAAGTGATCAAATGTTTGTAAGATGAATCATTTGTAAAGCTCTAAGAATGTTGTCACTGGCTTGTCTCTTTGGCAAAAAGTCTACTTGGTCTTTGTGGATAAGTTCACCCAAGAAGACATTGATCCTATTAGCCCAAATTTTGGCCACATTTTTGATGTCATTATTTAAAAGTGAAATGGGGTGGTAAAAAGACCAAGTGTGTAAATCTTGATGAGGTTTGGGGAGCATAACAATTATAGCTTTAAAAGTTTCTGGGGAGAAAATATGACCTTTGCACAGGAAATTAGAAGATGGGGTGCAATGATGTCTAAGAATTTTTTGATTAAAAAAGTGATGTATATCCATCAGGGGCAGGTCTCTTATTAGATTTAAGAGAATTTATAGTAGTTGTGATTCCTTGCAATGTAATTTCTAAATCTATTTTTTTTATATTTTAGAGGAAGAACAGGTAGATTAACTTGGTGAAAGAATTGTTCAGCAGAGTCAATATAAAATGCAGATGTGTTGTTATAGAGTTGTGAAAGGTGTGAGTGATTTTTTTTAAGGATCTCAATAGGGCAATTAGTGAGTTTATTTTTAGAATTGAGAAGAGATATAGAGTGAGAGTGGTGGGCATATTACTCTGGGCAAAAAAAAGGTTGGTTCATCTAAGTTGTTTTTCAGCCTCATCGGTAAGACAGTGGTTTAATTCAGTTTTAATTTTATCAAGGTTGATGTGGTTTTGTTTTGAGGGATTAGATTTATGTAAGTTAGTTATGTGTTCTAGTTATTGTTCTAAGTCTATTTTGCTTTGTTCTCTCAATTTTTTCCTGGTAGAAGAATTTTGCATAATATGTCCCCTTAATACAGATTTATAAGCTTCCCAAAGGACAAGTGGTGAAGAGACAGAGTCTTTGTTTAGGAAAATGTATTCAGAAGAAATGGATTTAAGTTTGTCCAGAATTGTAGTGATGGATAAAAGAGAATCATTTAATGACCAGGAAGGAATTTGAGGGTAGGTATGAAGCGAGTTACAATAAATTATCGTGGAATCGTGATCTGACCATGGTAAGGATAAAATCTTAGCCTTAGATGCAGAAGAAAATAAAGAGTGAGAAATCCAAATATGATCAATGCGTGTATAAAGGTTATGAGAGCTAGGAAAATATTGTATAATCTCTAAGAGTGGGGTTCAATGAACACCAAGCATCAACATAGCGAGCATTGGAGATGAGTACTCGAAAGCGAATGGGATTTTGATCAGAAAGATGATCATTAGATTTAGAACAATCTAATAAGGGATTAGTTACTAAGTTGGAGTCTCCACATAGAAATAAAGTGCCTTTAGAATGGGTAGAGATCAAATCTAGGATATGTGTAAAGAAGGGAATTTGATTTTGATTAGGGGCATAGTAAAAAAAGTACAGTAATTTCTGAGCCCCATGCTAAACCTTGTAGAAGCAGAGAGCGACATTGTGGGTCCGAAATATGTTTTTTTAAAACAAAATTGTTACGTTTATGAACACTAATCAGAACTCGCCTGTATTTAGTAAGAGCAGAAGCCAAAAAGGTAGAGGGGTATGAGGGGTGAAAGATATTTGGAGCAGATTGGGATGAAAGGTGGTTTTATTTGGAGACAGTCGATGTCAATTGATTGAGTTTTCAGAAAATGTAATACCTTTTATAAAGAGAGTTCAAACTCTGAACATTAAGATTTAGGATTTTAAATGACATAAAGAAAATGAGGGGATAATACAAGTATTAAGGAGTCAAGCAAATAATAACAAAGTAAAAAAAAAAAAAGGAGGGGAAAGAAAAGAAGAAGATATAAAAGAGTGAAAAAAGGAAAACAGAAAGAAAAGAAAATTATTAATGAAAATAAAATAAAATAGTAGCCCTGAAAAGGGCTGTTGAAATATCGCCAGAATATGGTGAGTGAATTGAATCACATTTAAGGACAGTAGGCCTTTTTGGAGAAAAAACTCCATGGGGATAGCATGTAACTCTAAACGGGTAAAAAGAATCACCTTAAAGGAAGATTAATCTTGGAAGAGGTGAATTGTATAGATAAAGAAGGGACAAAGGAATATTTTTATTAAAATATTTGTGTGAAACTACATTACATAAGATATTCATATTCATACTAAATATATACATACTATATATATATAACCACATATAGTGTGAGTATAGATAAGCAGATGATATTGCCATAAAAGAGATGTTAAAGAGCATACTATAAGTGCATATAGGAGTAAAAATTAGGTTAACAATAAACATTGTCTAGAAAGTATGACAATTAGTAGACAACAGAAAGATGTCTTAAAAGTCTAACAAGCATATGGTAATTATGAAATGTATATTATTATATCCATTAAGTAATGTCGAATAATGTTCATTCTGTCTTGAGGTTTATAATAGAGGAATAATGGGATATACCGGTATTTAACCACTTAAGCTCGGAACCATTTTGACAATTGCGCAGTCGTGCGACGTGGCTCCCAAACAAAATTGACGTCCTTTTTTTCCCACAAATAGACCTTTATTTTGGTGGTATTTGATCACCTCTGTGGTTTTTATTTTTTGAGCTATAAACAAAAATAAAGCGACAATTTTGAAAAAAATTACATATTTTACTTTTTGCTATAATAAATATCCCCCAAAAATATATAAAAAACTTTTTTTTCCTCAGTTTAGGCCGATACATATTCTTCTACATATTTTTGGTAAAAAAATCGCAATAAGCGTTTATGGATTGGTTTGCGCAAAAGTTATAGCATTTTTATTAATATTTTTTTTTTACTAGTAATGGCGCAATCAGTGATTTTTATCGTAACTGCGAAAATTATGGCGGACACATCGGACACTTTTGACACATTTTTGGGACCATTGTCATTTTTACAGCGATCAGTGCTATAAAAATGCACTGATTACTGTGAAAATGACACTGGCAGTGAAGGCGTTAACCTCTAGGTGGCGCTGTAGGGGTTAAGTGTGCCCTAGTGAATAATTCTTACTGTAGGGGGGCATGGCTTGGCGTGTGACATCACTGATCGTCGTTCCCTATGAGAGGGAACAGACAATCACTGACATGCCACTAGGAAGAATGGGGAAAGGTTTGTTTATACTTACCTCTCCCCGTTCTTCAGCTCTGTGACCTGATCGCTGGACACGAGCGGCGATCGGGTCCGCGTGTCCCGCGGGCGCGGTCATGGAGCTTCAAACCAGGTCACGAGCGCGCCGCTGGTGGCACGTGCGCGACCCACGGCTGGGATCTTAAAGGGGACGTACTTGTACGCCCTTGTGCCCAGCCGTGCCATTCTGTCAACGTATATCGTGGTTTGGCGGTCCTTATGTGGTTAAAAGAGGTAATAATGGGACCCTTACTTTTTAATATATTTATAAATGATATATGGTCTGAGTTTAAAGGTACCAATCCAGTCTTTGCAGATGACCCCAAGCTATGCAGCAGAATAACTCCAAACTTCAAGCCGACCTCAATGCACTGTTTAATTGGACAACTGTGTGGCAAATGAGGTTTAATGTTGATAAATGTAAAGTTATGCACTGGGGGGGCTAAGAATATGCATGTATCATACATTCTAGGGGGAGTACAACTGGGGGAATCAATAGTGGAGAACGATCTGGGTGTTTTGGTAGATCATACGCTTGATATAATCATGCAATGCCAAGCTGCAGTTTCCAAAGCGAGCAAAATACTTTCTTCTATTAAGAGAGGTGTGAACTCCAGAAAGAGAGAGATATAATTTTGCCCCTGTACAAATCATTCATAAGACCTCATCTGGAATATGCAGTTCAGTTTTGGATACCAGTTCTCAAAAAGAATATCGGAGAAACTGGAGAAAGTGAAGAGAAGGTCAACCAAATTGATAAGAGGCATGGGGGAGCCCAGCTATGAGGAAGGATTAGAGCATGAGTCAGCAACCTGTAGATAGCGATCTACCAGTAGATCGCAAACAGGTGACTGGTAGATCGCGGTCTGGGCTTGCTGACCCACCATCCCAGAGCATCAAACAAAGTGCAATGCAGAGGGACTACTTGTAAAGTTGGAGCTGTAGTAGGGAGCAAAAGTTGCATAAGCCAATGCCTCCTTTGTAGTGCTGGCTCCTCTCCTATGCGGAGTGATACCAACTGCACTCCACCTCTTATCCCAGCTAGCGGTCTCCAGAGTGGTGCCAGCAGCAGGAAAGAGGAGATCTTCAGGTCAGTGCAAAGCAATACACTAGACATAACAGTATAGGGCTACTTTCACACTGATGTGCTGCAGTTTACCCACACCACGAGTGGAGTGTACCTGCAGCTTTCCTGTAGGCTTTCTGCGCTTAGCCATAGACTTCTATTATATCCTGCGGGTTTGGTGCACTTTCTGAATGAAGGAGTTTAGTTTTATGAAAGTGCACCACACCAGCAGGATATAATAGAAGTATATGGCAAAGCACAGCTAGCCCAGGAAAATCACAGATGCACTGCGCTGCACCCGCGCTGAAGGTAAACCGCGGCACATCAGTGTGAAAGCAGCCTCATTGGGGCTCACTTAAATTTGCAGTTTGGGGAGTGGAAAACCCCATAGTTAAGTCATGTTTTCTATCACCCCTGCCCCAACTGCACCCCCTTTAGCTGCAGTGGCCAGGAGTGTAAATATGCTGCAGAAGAGAATATATACGCCCTGTCATGGTTGGGCAGCACTGGACCCAATGATCTTTAACTTCTCCCATGTTGTTCTGGTAGATCTCCACCTTTTAAAGGTTGGCTACTCCTGGATTAGAGGAACTGAATTTATTCTCTCTTGAGAAGAGTAGATTAAGGGCGGATATGATCAACATGTATAAATACATAAGTGGTCCAAATAGTGAACTTGGTGTCGATTGAATTATTCACTTTAAGGTCATCGCAAAGGGCAAGGGGGTACTCTTTACATCTGGAGGAAAATAGATTTAATCTCTCAATATGGAAAAGTTTCTTTACAGTAAGGTGTCCTTTTATGAAACTGAGATCAGCGGCGATCCTGAGTCTCGCCGCTGATCTCAGGTCATTACCAGTGTATGAAACTGAGGTAATCAGCGGAGAACGTGTTCTCCACTGATTATCTCAGTACAGTGAGAATCTGTAACTGACTGTCACAGAAACGGCCAGTGTATGAAGGTGCGATCTCGGCACCTCACTGGCGATCTGTGACAGAATTCTCACTTTCTGATTCACCATCTCAGAGGTGGAGAATCAGAGAGAGAAGCGCAAAGCTGGCTGAGTATTCTGGAGGAAGAAGGAAGTCTTTTGACTTCCTTCTTTCACCCACGAGCAGCCATACAGTCAGAGCACATCTTCCCCACCATTACACACCCCAAAATGAGCAGGTTAGCAATCTATAGTGTATATATATGTGTATATATATATATATATATATATATATATATATGTAGGACCCATACCTCTTTTTTTACCTGCCTTTAGCTCACTTGCAGGAAAGGCACACCATGCTACGTGCCCGTACCCTCTTGTGTGAAGAGGTTGAGCGGTGTCACAAACTAGGGTCCTGCAGCAAGGTTCTCCTTTTAGTTGGTTCCCGTCTCTTAGAATATAAGGACAAGTCTTTATATCTCCAAGTAACTCCAAGGTCCACACCAGTAGTAAACTCCAACGTAGAGGTTATTTCTTTATACAGTAGGTGCCGCCGATATTGTGTTTCTATCGCGCTCCCATCGCCGCGATTCTCGGCGACAGGAGTGCCGAGATGTCGGCAGCAGGGTGGCGACACGTGTCGCGCTCGCTGCAATGGCGAGGAGACGTGACACTGTATTGAGCGGGGATCCGACACGGATTCCCGCCAATACCAGGCACTGCGTTTGGTATGAATCCTGAGCGGGAACTCCACGCCAATTTTTAAAGAAAAAACCGGCGTGGGTTCCCCCTCCAGGGGCATACCAGGCCCTTGGGTCTGGTCTGGATTTAAAGGGGAACCCTACGCCGAAAAAACGGCGTGGGGGTCCCCTCAAGATCGAAACCAGACCCTTATCCGAGCACGCAACCTGGCAGGCCGCAGGGGAAGAGGGGGGGACGAGAGCGGCCCCCCTCCCTCCTGAACCGTACCAGGCCACATGCCCTCAACATGGGGGGTTTGGTGCTCTGGGGCAGGGGGGCGACCTGCGGCCCCCCCACCCCAGAGCACCCTGCCCCCATGTTGATGAGGACAGGGCCTCTTCCCGACAACCCTGGCCGTTGGTTGTCGGGGTCTGCGGGCGGGGGGCTTATCGGAATCCGGGAGCCCCCTTTAATAAGGGGGCCCCCAGATACCGGCCCCCCCACCCTATGTGAATGAGTATGGGGTACATCGTACCCCTACCCATTCACCTGGTGGAAAATAAATGGAAATAAAAACACAACACAGTTTTTAAAAGTATTTTATTGCACCGCTCCGGAGGTCTTCTTCCGACTTCGGGGGTCTCCGGTGTCGTCGCCGCGTTCTCCGGTTCTTTCTTCTGCCGGGCCTCCGCTAACTTCTTTTTAGCTCTTTTGCTAACGGAGGCCCGGTCTTCTCCGTCGTCTTCTTCTTCTTCTCCCGCTCTCCGGTTCTTCTCCCGCTCTCCGGTGTCGTCACCGCGTTCTCCGGTTCTTTCTTCCGCCAGGCCTCCGCTAACTTCTTTTTAGCTCTTTTGCTAGCAGAGGCCCGGTCTTCTCCGTCGTCGCCGGTGTCTTCGTCCCTCTTCTCCTCCTCGATGTTGACTCATCGCTTCCTCTCGCAGTAATGGTAAATCTTCGGTCCGCAGAGATTAATCTATTCTTCACATGACGTCACAGTCACATGCTCCGGGGCACATGTGGACATGACGTCACAGTCACATGCTCCAGGGCACATGTGCACATGACGTCACAGTCACATGCTCCAGGGCACATGTGCCCCGGAGCATGTGACTGTGACGTCATGTGAAGAATAGATTAATCTCTGCGGACCGAAGATTTACCATTACTGCGAGAGGAAGCGACGAGTCAACATCGAGGAAGAGAAGAGGGAAGAAGACGCCGACGGCGACGATGGAGAAGACCGGGCCTCTGCTAGCAAAAGAGCTAAAAAGAAGTTAGCGGAGGCCCGGCGGAAGAAAGAACCGGAGAACGCGGCGACGACACCGGAGAGCGGGAGAAGAACCGGAGAGCGGGAGAAGAAGAAGACGACGGAGAAGACCGGGCCTCCGTTAGCAAAAGAGCTAAAAAGAAGTTAGCGGAGGCCCGGCAGAAGAAAGAACCGGAGAACGCGACGACGACACCGGAGACCCCCGAAGTCGGAAGAAGACCTCCGGAGCGGTGCAATAAAATACTTTTAAAAACTGTGTTGTGTTTTTATTTCCATTTATTTTCCACCAGGTGAATGGGTAGGGGTACGATGTACCCCATACTCATTCACATAGGGCGGGGGGGCTGGTATCTGGGGGCCCCCTTATTAAAGGGGGCTCCCAGATTCCGATAAGCCTCCCGCCCGCAGACCCCGACAACCAACGGCCAGGGTTGTCGGGAAAAGGCCCTGTCCTCATCAACATGGGGGCAGGGTGCTCTGGGGTGGGGGGCCGCAGGTCGCCCCCCTGCCCCAGAGCACCAAACCCCCCATGTTGAGGGCATGTGGCCTGGTACGGTTCAGGAGGGAGGGGGGGTCGCTCTCGTCCCCCCCTCTTCCCCTGCGGCCTGCCAGGTTGCGTGCTCGGATAAGGGTCTGGTTTGGATCTTGAGGGGGACCCCCACGCCGTTTTTTCGGCGTAGGGTTCCCCTTTAAATCCAGACCAGACCCAAGGGCCTGGTATGCCAATGGAGGGGGAACCCACGCCGTTTTTTTCTTTAAAAATTGGCGTGGAGTTCCCGCTCAGGATTCATACCAAACGCAGTGCCTGGTATTGGCGGGAATCCGCGTCGGATCCCCGCCTATCGGCAATGCGTGTCGCTCATCGTGAAAGGAACATTTTTTCCTTTCCCAATGACGAGACAGCTTGGCGCTGGCTCTCGCGACGGAGCTCATAGGGTGTCAACAGCGGCGATATTGACACAATATCGGCGGCACCTACTGTATGCCAAGTCAATGGATAGAAAAGGGTGGATAGAAGACAGGACAGCAAGAGTTTGGATATAAGTCCAGGCACAAGACAAATTATGAGTTCACTACTTGTTCTTCAAGTAGGCTTAGCTCACCCGGATAGTTCCCTATGAAAGCGGATCCCAGCAGTCGAAGTGATGCTCAGACGTTTCTTTTGTTTTCTCTTTTTTAGATGCGACTAGGAGATTCTCTGCCACAGAACCGTTAATCCCAATCCTCTAGTGTTGGATGGATCTAATCCCTCCAGAGAGTTACCAGGCCCTTCTTTCTCCGTAAACTTTTCACCGGTCCTTCAGAAGGGTCCTCCCCCGGGCTCCTCATCTCAGAACGGGTCCCCATGCCAGAGGCACCCTGGGATTTCTCCTTCCAGGACACAGGCCCCAGCTAAAGGTGCTGGGCCCAAGGTTGTTGCTGCAGCCCCAGGGTTAAAAGTGCCTGGGACTGATGCGTACGTGGGCCCCTGACCTGGAGGGCCAGGTACCACGTACCAGGACTCCAACTCTGGAATGAAAACTGGAACCCCTCACAAGCAGCGTCTGCCCCTTTTATATCCTCTCCCGGCGTGCACAGCAGGCCGACCACGCCCATCACACAACTGCCGAGAGAGGACATCCAAGGCACAGCACTATACCAGCGGTTCAACCCTGGCCCATTATGGCAGCGCCACCCACAGGCCACAGGGAACTACACACCAGTATACTACCTGCGGTGTAAAATAGAATGTCCTAACAATTAAGGTGGTCTGAGCCCAACTACAGCTCAAACCTTCCCCTAAATTTGGGTATAGCGGGGTTAAATTTGGGGACCCCGCTACATACAGCCCCCGGAAGAATAGACACTGTCGCCAGTGTCTATTCTTCCGGGGGCTGGGAACTACACACCAGTATACTACCTGCGGTGTAAAATAGAATGTCCTAACAATTAAGGTGGTCTGAGCCCAACTACAGCTCAAACCTTCCCCTAAATTTGGGTATAGCGGGGTTAAATTTGGGGACCCCGCTACATACAGCCCCCGGAAGAATAGACACTGTCGCCAGTGTCTGGAGTAAACTCACGCTCCTCAAGCCTAAATCAACGCAAATTTATTCCAACTATGTACAAATTTGCAAAGTGTTTGTGCCGGAACTTATGCAATGGGGAAGGGATATGAAGGAAAGATATGAAAGAAGAACAATAAAGTACAATATGGACATCCCATACTCAATGTCACAGCACTCATTCTGTAGTTCACCTGCAGAGGGAGAGAAAAACATAAAACAAAAAAAAAACATCCTACCACTACTTTATACACACGAAGGGAGTTATCCTTCCCGAGGGAAAAAACAATTTCCTTCACTAACTTTTAAATACACTAGGCCTAGTGTAAAATGGACATTTCTCAATAGAGCGCACAAAGAATCCTGCAGAACACCGCCACCTGGTGGAAGTGCTACCGTCATGACACTGTGTTTTAAACACTGGAAAGACATTTTCCAACTTTGAGGCCTCGTACACACGACCGAGTTTCTCGGCAAGAACCAGCAAGAAACTTGCTGGCAGAGATGTCTTGCCGAGAAATTCGTTTGTGTGTATGGTTTCTCGTCAAGAAAACCGACAAGTAATCTCGACGAGAAAATAGAGAACCTGCTCTCTATTTTCTCGTCGAGATTCTCGTCAGCCTGTTTCTCGATGAGAAAAGTGAGTGTGTGTACACTTACCTGTCCTCCGGGAAGCCCGCGCATGTTCGAAATGAATTTGACGCATGCGCGGTAGCTTCCTAGGCATAGGTAGGGTATACCAAGATGGCGGCGACGGCATCGAATGTGACGAGCGCATGCTCGTCGTAGTCGATGATGTCACCGCGTACGCTCCATTCAAAGAACCGCGGGTTCTTTGAATCGAGCGTCTGTACACTCGGCCGGGACAAGTTTCTTGTCCAAGAATCTCGTCGAAAAAAACGACATGTTTTTTTCGACGAGAATCCCGGCCGTGTGTACGAGGCTGAACATGTCGATCTCACGATGACTCTGACTGTATCTACCCCAAAGTCTGTGTCTTTGTGATGTTGTGAGTGGAGAGAAATGGCAACAGCTCCCCTGACTCTCTCATCTCAGCGGGTTACCCCAATTCAGTAAGAGCAAAGTCCTTGAGCTCCCAGAGGGTACACTCCAGAACAAAGAAAAAATAAAAAAAACACAGTCCAGTCTCTTACAGATAGAAGCGAGGATCTGGAAAAACAAGGAGCTTCCAGTTCTTATCAAAAGTCTCAACAGAGTACACAGAATCCTCTCACTCCTTACAGCAAATGACCACCCGATCCGCATGTATGTGCCGGCCAAGGTTCCAGTCCTGTTTGCACCCCTTGAACCTGTCAGTGACAGTAGCAGAGCACATAAAATATCTTCGGGCATTGGGCACCTTCAGATAGTTCCAGACGAAGTCCGCATACCACCTTTCTCTGTAGGCCTCAACTTCAAATAACAAGTCCCTCGGAACATAGGGGTACTCCCATCCGTACTCGACAGCCACTCTCTGGTTAAAAAGCCGCTGCAACCTCGAAATCGGAGGAAGGGTAGCACGTTCTCCTGCACCTGGAAAGACAATGGCATCCGGAGACCTAGGCACTTTCACTGCCTTAAGTTTCAGCAAAGGGGCCCGCAATGGCACACGTCCCGCCACAGCAGCAGGCGCTGGCGACACAGGTGCGGATAGTGCAGTCATGGGGTCATTCCTCTCCTCAGGCGCATGGGCCTCCACCCGGGGTGTAGTGTCCCCAGAGTCCATGGGTGAATCCTTTCTACTTCTGGATGAGGATAAGGGGATCTTGTCCCAACCCTTCCTGGCAAAAAGCTCATCTATCTCTACATCATCGCCAACTTCAGAGGAAGAGTCTATCTATGAGGTATCACACTCCTCCGCTGGCAAATAGTACTTGGTCAACACTGACTCTTTCACTTTCAAAAGTTCTCTAGGGTCAGGCACCCAAGCATCCATAATGCTACGGACACTTATTTTTGTACCCTTCCCAGGCTGTCTCTGAACAGTCATGACCCCAGCCTCCTTACCGTCACCCTCCGTGGACCGCTTGGAGATCCCTTCGACTGGACCATCCGGTTCGGGCAGGTGCTGGGATGTACCTCGACCACGGCCGCGGGAGGCTTTCACATAGCCCACCTTCCGCTTGGGAGGTGGAAGGGAAGACTCGGTAACGACAGAGGCAGCATCCGCCGGCTTCTCCGTCTCTGGCTCCGCAACGACCGGAACATCAGACCTGACTTCCTCCGAAGTCACAACAGTGCGCGTGGGGGTGGCTGTGGAAGCGCAGGTTTCCTCCTCTGGAGTGGCGGTGCCCGTCAGGCAATTCATCCGGTAGGCCCGAGGCTTCTCTGTAGGCTGCTCCACCTCAAAGATGAATTATCCAAAGATGAATTATCCGCACTTGGTACACCTCCCGAAAGGCCGCAGGTGTACCACCAGTCCCTGGCATCCAGAACAGACCATCCCAAGGACCTCCGCATCTCGGCAGACATAGAGAGCGAAGCGCCCTCGAGGCTTCAACCAAATCCCTGTATCGGTCAAGGGGGCAGCTAGTGAGACAACGTCCATGGTTGTATCAGAAACAGAACTCCATGGGGCAGCCGACATGTTGCTCACTCGCTGATCCATCACGCACTGTTCACTTGGCGCCATAGCCACCACGTGCATCTCATGGTATGGCAAGGCTCCGCCCATTTTTCTCTTTCTGCAGTGTTCGCAGGCTTCCCAAGCTCTAGACACGCCCACGAACTACGCAGCTGGAGTTCTCCTCGTGGCGCAGTCCAAATTTTGCCAAAAATGGCCGACCTCCACGGAGCCTCACAGGGGAATAAAGTCTGAGGGGGGTTTTCACTGCAGAATCCCGGACCCGAGCCCCCACGTGTAGCACCCATACCTCCTTTTTTTTACCTGCCTTTGGCTCACTTGCAGGAAAGGCACACCATGCTACGTGCCCGTACCCTCTTGTGTGAAGAGGTTGAGCGGTGTCACAAACTAGGATCCTGCAGCAAGGTTCTCCCTTTAGTTGGTTCCCGTCTCTTAGAATGTAAGGACAAGTCTTTATATCCCCAAGTAACTCCAAGGTCCACACCAGTAGTAAACTCCAACGTAGAGTTTATTTCTTTATATGCAAAGTTAATGGATAGAAAAGGGTGGATAGAAGACAGGACAGCAAGAGTTTGGATATAAGTCCAGGCACAAGACAAATTATGAGTTCACTACTTGTTCTTCAAGTAGGCTTAGCTCACCCGGATAGTTCCCTATGAAAGCGGATCCCAGCAGCTGAAGTGATGCTCGGACGTTTCTTTCGTTTTCCCTTTTTTAGATGCGACTAGGAGATTCTCTGCCACAGAACCGTTAATCCCAATCCTCTAGTGTTGGATGGATCTAATCCCTCCAGAGAGTTACCAGGCCCTTCTTTCTCCATGAACTTTTCACCGGTCCTTCAGAAGGGTCCTCCCCCGGACTCCTCATCTCAGATCGGGTCCCCATGCCAGAGGCACCCTGGGATTTCTCCTTCCAGGACACGGGCCCCAGCTAAAGATGCTGGGCCCAAGGTTGTTGCTGCAGCCCCAGGGCTAAAAGTGCCTGGGACTGATGCGTACGTGGGCCCCGGCCAGGAGGGCCAGGTACCACGTACCAGGACTCCAACTCTGTAATGAAAACCGGAACCCCCCGCAAGCAGCGTCTGCCCCTTTTTATATCCTCTCCCGGCATGCACAGCAGGCCGACCACACCCACCACACAACCGCCGAGAGAGGACATCCAAGGCACAGCACTATACCAGCGGTTCAACCCTGGCCCATTATGGCAGCGCCACTCAGAGGCCACAGGGAACTACGCACCCATATACTACCTGCGGTGTAAAATATAATGTCCTAACAATTAAGGTGGTCTGAGCCCAACTACAGCTCAAACCTTCCCCTAAATTTGGGTATAGCGGGGTTAAATTTGGGGACCCCGCTACATATAGCATATATATATATATATATACATATATGTATGCGTGTGTGTGTTTATTTCAATGTGTATGTGTATATATATATATATATATATATATATATATATATATATATACATATACATATATATATGCAGACATATATATCTATATCTATCTATCTATCTATCTATATATATATATATATATATATATATATATATATATATATACATAGTAATATATAGATAGATATATAGGTATATATGGATTTTTTTTTAATGTATTTTTTATTTACATGCTCACGTCTCTGGCTGGGTTCACACTTGTGCGATGCGGGAACTAGTGTGATCCCTGTGCGGGTTTCCACATCGCACCTGCATTGACATCTGAGCACTGCTGCGGCTGTCAATGTAAAGTTAATGACACCCCCAGATCATTTCACAGATCGCAGTGTGAACTTTGAAATGGTGCAGGAATCAGATCGCATGGGTGTGAACACTCATGTGATCCGGTTTCAGAGCGGACCACATAAAGGGTCCTGTACCATTTTGGTGCAAATGCAATATGATTTCAATTAATATCGCACAAACATTGCATGTGATACGCACAGCAATGCGTCATCTGTAATTTCTGTGATTGCACAACTGTGATGCCAGCCTCTTTCTCTCTCTTTTATTTACAGTATCTCACAAAATCGGGTACACCCTTCACATTTTTGTAAATATAGATATTTTTATGTGACAACACTGAAAAAAATGACACTTTGCTACAATGTAAAATAGTGAGTGTACAGCTTGTATAACGTGTAAATTTGCTGTCCCCTCAAAATAACTCAACACAAAGCCTTAAAGCAGATGTCCACCCAATTTTTTTTTTTTTAAAAGGCAGCAGCTACAAATACTGCAGCTGCTGACTTAAAAAAATGGACACTTACCTGTGCAGCGCACCCGCGATGTCAGCAGACGAGGCTGAGCAATCGATTGGTCCTCGGATGCTTCCACCGCCATCCTCGGTGAGGGAATCAGGAAGTGAAGCCTTGCGGCTTCCCTACTGCGCATGCGCGAGTATCGCGGCGCGCCATCACTGGTCCCCGCTCTCTCCTGGGAACAGTGTGTTTCCCAAAAGTCAGCGGGAGGGGGGGGTGATGCGAAGGGGTGGGACTCCCGCGGCAGTCAGAACCCGGAAGTGGTGCAAATACCTGTGTAACGGGTGGGCCCGTGGAACCCAGAAGTTCTTAGAAAGTATGAGCCAGAAAATAATGGACATTGAGAATATAGCCAGCATTACAGCCGGAGGAAGCGACGAGTGAACATTGTGGAGGAGAAGAGGGAAGAAGACGCCGACGGCGACGGGAAGAAGGACAATGGAGAGCCGGACGAGACGACAGGGAAGACCGGGCCTCTCCGCTAGCAAAAGAGCTGGAAGAAGATAGCGGAGGCCCGGCAGAAGGAAGAAAGAACCGGAGAGCAAGAGAAGAACCAGAGAGCGTGGAGATGACACCGGAGACCCCCGAAGTCGGAAGAAGACCCCCGAAGCTGTGTAATAAATTACTTTAAAAAGCTGTGTGTGTTCTTTTATTGACATTTTTTTTCCACCAGGTGAATGGGTAGGGGTACGATGTACCCCATACTCATTCACATAGGGTGGGGGGCCAGCATCTGGGGGCCCCCTTATTAAAGGGGGCTCCCGGATTCCGATCAGCCCCCACCCGCAGACCCCGACAACCAACGGCCAGGGTTGTCGGGAAGAGGCCCTTGTCCCCATCAACATGGGGACAGGGTGCTTTGGGGTGGGGGGGCCGCAGGTCGCCCCCCCTGCCTCAAAGCACCAAACCCCCCATGTTGAGGGCATGCGGCCTGGTACGGTTCAGGAGGGAGGGGGCCGCTCTCTCGTCGCCCCCTCTTTTCCTGCGGCCTGCCAGGTTGCGTGCTCGGATAAGGGTCTGGTTTGGATTTTGAGGGGGACCTCCACGCCGATTTTTTGGCTTAGAGGATTCCCCTTCAAATCCATACCAGACCGAAGGGCCTGGTATGCTTCTGGAGGGGGAACCCATGCCGATTTTTTATTTAAACATTGGCGTGGAGTTCCCGCTCAGGATTCATACCAAACACAGTGCCTGGTATTGGCGGGAATCCACGTCGGATCTCCGTCTACCAGCCTCAATGTCAGCAATGCGTGTCGCTCATTGCGAAAGGAAAAACAACATTTTTCCTTTCCCGATGACGAGACAGCTCGGCGCTGGCTCTCGCGACAGGGCTCGTAGGGTGTCAATCTCGACACAAAATCGGCAGCACCTACTGTATGAGTGCTGCCAGCATTGCTGCAAAGGTCAAAGGGGTGAGGGGGGGGGTCAGCCTGTCAGTGCTCAGAACATACGCTGCACACTGCATCAAATTGGTCTGCATGGTCTGCATGGCTGTCGTCACAGAATGCAGCCTCTTTTAAAGATGATGCACAAGAAAGCCTGTAAACAGTTTGCTGAAGACAAGCAGACTAAGGACATGGATTTCTGGAACCATGTTCTGTGGTCTGATGATACCAAGATAAACTTATTTGGTTCAGATGGTGTCAAGCGTGTTTGGCGGCAACCAGGTGAGGAGTACAAAGACAAGTGTGTCTTGCCTACACTCAATTATGGTGGTGGGAGTGTCATAGTCTGGGGCTTCGTGAGTGCTCCCAGCACTGGGGAGCTACAGTTCCTCGAGACAACCATGAATGCCAACATGTACTGTGACATGAACCCCTCCTTTCAGAGACTGGGCCGCAGGGCAGTATTCCAACATGATAACGACCCCAAACACACCTCCAACATGACCACTGCCTTGCTAAAGAAGCTGAGGGTAAAGGTCATTGACTGGCCAAGCATGTCTCCAGACCTAAACCCTATTAAGCATCTGTGGGGCATCCTCAAATGGAAGGTGGAGGAGCGCAAGGTCTCTAACATCCACCAGCTCCGTGATGTCGTCATGGAGGAGTGGAAGAGGACCCCAGTGGCAACCTGTGAAGCTCTGGGGAACTCCATGCCCAAGAGGGTTAAGGCAGTGCTGGAAAATAATGGTGGTCACACAAAATATTGTCACTTTGGGCCCAATTTGGACATTTTCACTTAGGGGTGTACTCACTTTTGTTGCCAGCGGTTTAAACATTAATGGCTGTGTGTTGCGTTATTTTGAGGGGACAGCAAATTTACACTGTTATACAAGTTGTACACTTACTACTTTACATTATAGCAAAGTGTAATTTCTCCAGTGTTAGCACATGAAAAGATATCATTAAAAAAAAAAAAAAATGTTAAGGGTGTACTCACTTTTGTGAGATACTATATATCTATGTATATATATGCACATACACATCTAAATAATATATCCACTTGATGACCAGTGACATAGCAGTAAGGCCCCTTTCACACGTTTTAGCGCAAACATAACGCCTGAAATACTGCTGCCCCAGTATTCTCAATGTGAAAGCCTGAGGGCTTTCACACGAAAGCCTCGTACACACGACCGAGATTCTCGTCGAAAAAAACATGTAGTTTTTTTCGACGAGATTCTTGGACAAGAAACTTGTCCCGGCCGAGTGTACAGACGCTCGATTCAAAGAACCCGCGGTTCTTTGAATGGAGCGTACGCGGTGACATCATCGATTACGACGAGCATGCGCTCGTCACATTCGATGCCATCGCCGCCATCTTGGTATACCCTATCTATGCCTAGGACGCTACCGCGCATGCGTCAAATTCATTTCGAACATGCGCGGGCTTCCCGGAGGACAGGTAAGTGTACACACACTCACTTTTCTCGTCGAGAAACATGCCGACGAGAATCTCGACGAGAAAATAGAGAGCAGGTTCTCTATTTTCTCGTCGAGATTACTTGTCGGTTTTCTTGACGAGAAACCATACACAAGAACGAATTTCTCGGCAAGACATCTCTGCCAGCAAGTTTCTTGCTGGTTCTTGCCGAGAAACTCGGTCGTGTGTACGAGGCCTGAGACGATGCGCTGGCAGGAGAAAAAAAAAATCTCCTGCAAGCCGCATCTTTGGAGCTGTGAAGGAGCGGTGTATATACCGCTCCTTCCCATTGAAATCAATGGACACCGCAGTAATACCGCCTGCAAACCGTGCCTGTAGCCGCGGTTTGCGGGCGGTATTAACCCTTTTTCGGGGGGTTAAAACCGCACTGCTAGCGACCAAATATCACGGTAAATACGACGGTATAGCGGCGCTAAAAATTGTGCCGCTATACTGCCACCGCACATTCCCGTCCCAGTGTGAAAGGGGCCTAAGTTGCTGTACTGCAAGTGGTTATGCTGTGATGATGGCAGCTGATATCACTGTTATTAACTTTCTTTATATATACTGTATATATATATATATATATATATATATATATATATATATTAGGGCTGTTACTGATTAAAATTTTCATGTTCGATTAATCGTTTTTTTTTAATCGATTAATCTACCAATTTCGATTAATTATAACGCACATACAGATCCAACTACTTTTAGCTGATCTCCTTGCAGGCCGATTCCCAGTGCAGTGACCAACCACTGGAAAAATGGATAGCAGGATACAAAAAACACACAAAGGCAGCGCTCGATGGGAATAGCATTAAAACTTTTATAGTCTTCAAGTAGGTAACAAAATAAATAGATAAAATCAATGTAGCTACATAAAGTGTAAAAATGGTGCGAGTAATACCAAACGGTAGCAAAAGCAGTTATAAAAACATGTAACTAAGTATGATACTGGTATAAAAATGTGTACAACGATACCACTGCTGAATCCAGATGAGGAGGGGTTAACATCAGTCCGTCGGCATGACAACTCCCAGTGGATGGCTGTAGAATTCCAGGTTGATAGAGGGAAGTGTAACAGCCCTTGTGTGTGGCAGATAGTAGGGTCCCGCCGGCATGCAGATATGAAGGCACAGCAAAGGAGCCCTTCAGATGGACACGGCAACCCCCACCGGTGTCCGTGTCGTCTCTCGATCTCCGACAGAACTCCCTGAAGACCCGGAAGGTGGCAGAGAGGTGAGTACCGATCAAAAGAATTTTGATCGATCAAAAAAATGTATCGATTAATCAAGGAATTAATAGTTAATTTCCACAGCCATAATATATATATATATATATATATATATATATATATATATTGTTCTACCTGCATTAAAATGCTATTATTAAAGTCGTTTTTATATCATTTTTAATTTATTAGTAAAAAAAATTTGTAAACCCTAAAATATTTACCCATGGACTGTTCTATTACAGTTATACAGGGTTTATATTTGTATACTTTATTAAAACATTTTTTTTAATGATTATAAATGTATTTTTCTATTATATGAATGGTGTATAGCTGCATTACATATGTGGATTCCATTCATTTACTATACGATATTCACATTTAAATAGGCACATGTATGATCTTTAAATATTGATATAAAACAATGTTTTTTAAAAATTAGGTAAATGTATATTGTGTAGGGGGAATGTAACTTTATTATTTTATTATTATGTGGTGTATAATGTGTGCTGATTCGTGTTCAACTTTTGTATTTTACACTTCCTCATACTGTAATCCCGCTACATTGCGCGAGATTACAGTGAGAGGAGCCGTTGTCAGGAGTTCCCGGCGTTTGTAGCTCGCTTCTCAACTCAACATGAGAAGCGAGCTACAGAGCTTCATACATAGGCACTCAGAGGAGAGCGATCTCCTCTGAGAATGCCTGAGAACAGAATAGCGGTATTTTACCGCAGTTTCATAAAAGGACACCTAATAGCTGTGTAAATGTGGAATAGACTCCCTCAAAAGCTGGTTCTGGCCAACTCAGTAGATTGCTTTAAAAAAGGCCTGGATTCTTTCCTAAATGTGCTTAATATAACTTGATACTAACATTAAGGCCTCATGCCCACGGACGTTTTTACAGCCGCGTTTTTGAGCGTTTTTTACAGCTTAAAAACGCCTGTCCATGTTAGTCTATAGCTTCATGCCCACCTAGAAGTTTTTGAGCTGCAAATAGCATAGACGTTTTTAAGCTGTAAAAAAAACCCAGGACCAGTGCGTTCCTCAGCGTCAGAATTAGGCAGAAAAAAACGCGAGCGTCAAAAAACGCTCAAAAACGCGCACTAACGTGCAAAAACGCGCACTAACGCGCGGTCGCGTTTTTAGCTCCGACGTTTTTTTTTTTTTTTTTCAAAAAAAAAATAAAAATATTTACAATAACATGGACAGCCGTTTTTAAGCTGCAAAAAACGCAGCTGTAAAAACGCCAGTGGGCATGAGGCCTTATAGGTAAAGTTGATCCCGGGAATATCCGATTGCCTCTCGGGGATCAGGAAGGTTTTTTTTCCACTGCTGGAGCAAATTGGTTCATGCTTTGCTGGAGTTTTTTGCCTTCCTCTGGATCAAGTGTGGGTATAGGATTGTGTATATGTAATTGCATGATTAGTTTAGTTTTTAGGATATTTTTTTCCCTTTTATTGGTTAGAAGGACTTTTTTCAACCAGACTAACTATATAACTAAGAAAACAAATAATAATTATAGGACCAGACTGGGTAGTTTATTAAACTGTTGGCTGAAAGATATGGCTTTATCAGTGATTGCAGGCCTGCATGGATTGCAATAGATTGCAAAGGCACCTAAGAGAAAAATGGTTTTGGTCCCTTGTAGTACCAATCATTGTCGCCCACGATGCACCTAGAGTATCTGTTGCTAAAGTTACTCCAACTATAAGAGTATTGTTGATACAGTCTGGTTTGTGCTTATTAGGGATTCATTTTGTATCAACAAAGTCTTCCTAGGAATTAAAAAATAAATAAAAAAATATTCCTGCACATGCTAGTTAGGGCCATACTATATGGCCCTAACTAATCAGGAAGCTAGCACTTAGCTATGGTTCCCACATTCATATGTAGCGGGGTCCTAAATTTAGGGGAAGTGTTTGAGTGGTAGTTATGCTCCAACACTCCAATTGTCAGGATTCTGTCAACCATTTTTTGTCCGCAGGGAGAGTATCGGTGTATAGTTCCCTGTGGCCTGCAGGTGGCGCTGCCATGGTAGGCCAGGGTTGAACTGCTGATACAGTGCTGTGCCTTGTGTGTCCCCTCTCAGCAGCCGTACAGTGGGGGTAGCAGGCCTGCTGTGCATGCTGGGAGAGGATATAAAAGGGGCAGACGCTGCCTGGTGGGGGGTTCTGTCGTGGTCGGGGGTCCTACCCCAGGGAGTGTGTTCCTGTCTGCCCTGGGCACCTTTGGCCCAGGGGCGGAGGTCGGTGAGTCAGTCCCAGGCACCTTTAGCCCTGGGGCTGCAGCAAAGGCCTTGGGCCCAGCGCCTTCGGCTGGGGCCCATCAAGGATCGAGGAATCCCAGGGTGCCGCCTTGCGAGGGGACCCGCATCTTAGACGAGGAGGCCGGGGGAGGAACCGTTCCGAGGGACCGGTGAGAAGTCACGGTGAAGGAAGGGGCCCGGTAACTCTCTGGAGGGATGTCTTCTCCTTACAAAGAGGTCAAGCTTTGAAACACCAAGTTCACCATGTCTGTGGCAGAGACCAAGTTCACCAGGTCTGTGGCAGAGACTGTGCGGTTAAGTTAGAGTACCATTTGGCTGCTAGTCCCTACCTAGGGAGACTATCCATATGGGCTGAGTCTGTTTGAGAAGCCAAGCAGTGAAGTGATTATGTTTGTGCCTGGACCTCTCCCACACCCTATGCTGACCTGTTCTCTCTCCAACCTTTTCTTATCAGAGACTGTTATTTACGAGAAATAAACTCTACGTTGAAGTTACAGCTGGTGTGGACATTCAAGTCACTGGGGGAAAACAAGGACTTATCTCTGTTAACTATAGGGGTGAGAACCTTTCTCTGGAGGATTCTGTTTTTCTGGCTTTGGAGACCCGCCAACAACACCGCTCTACCTCCTCACACAGGAGGGTAAGGGCTTGTGGCGTGGTGTGCCCTCTCTCCCTGCGAGGAGCCAAAGGCGGGTGAAGGGGGTGAGTGCGCTACACATATAATCAGTAATAATATAAACATATGCACTTTATATAATCCTCTCCTAATTACACACATTAATCATGCAGGCAGTGCAAATACTATATGGACGTGATATGCTGAACACAACAAATATGTGCAAAAAATCTTTGTCACAAATCCATATGTGGAAAAAAGGGAATACTGTAAACAAAAATATGGTGTCCAAACCTAATGCAATATTCTCCACATGCAATCTCCAGTGTTATTCCATACTCCTTAAACAGAAAATCTTCACACACTTAGTGGAAATATATGTGTGCTCACCTCTTTGGTTGGACCTCTAAATTACACAAGGTCATCAAGTGCTTCTGTCCCCACAGATGTTAATACTACCACTACACCACTACACTCTACCCAAGTTTTAGGCTGATTTCCACTTCTAGAGAGTCCACTCCACTCCTACATCACAGGATCACTATATAATCCAATTTTGTTTGTGCTGAGGACAATGATGGGACCAGTGCTGAGGACCGAGGGGCTCCAGACCCCTGACTCTACAGGGGTGTCACATCGGCTCTCACACTTTAATGCTCAAAGAGATGCATATCATGGTTGATCTAGGCTTGGTCCTTTAACTCATCGCTAGAGAATAAAAAAATAAAATTTTGGGGTTATTTGTGTTATAATATATTGGTTTTTAAACATCCCAAAAAAAAAAGAAATTGTGCTTTTTGTGAAATGCTTGCGTAACATGATCAGCAGTTCATTTACGTTCAAAGTTCACATTACTCTGTAGAATTTGGTAAAGTTTTAAACATGTTTTCCAGCCCAGAAGCATTCAATTATATTGGCTTATTAGACCGTGGTTAAGAAAAGTCTATGCTAAGTGATGATCATTTATCTTACAGTACAACCTTTTATTGTTATGGATGGCATCTGAAAGTATTGTGGACCAAAGACTGCATGGCTAAATATGAGCCTGTTCAAAAATAGTGTTTTTTTAATCATTTTTGGAATAGTGAGACTTTAGTAAGGGTAGCTGTTATAAAGTGTGGATGGCAAAGAAAGTTTTGTGAGTCAAAGACTGCATTGCTAAATATTCGCCTCTTCATAAATAGTGTTTTTTAATATTTTTTCTGGAATGGTGATATTTTACTAAGGGTGGTCCCAACTATTATAAATTGTAGCATCAGAAACATTAATCTGTTGACATTAATATAGGTTTTCATTGGTTCCACATTTTTCTGCACTCAAAAAAAGTATTCACCTGAAGATGTAAAGGTTTTTAAATTCTGTCAAGTTTTTACTGCGGTATGTGTCCCTGGTGGAAAAAGTGACCCTCTCTATTTATCCTAGAAATCATTGTCACAAGGATTAAAAGTAAAACATTTTTTTTCTTTTTACCAATAATTTTTTTATTGAAGTACAGGCATACCCCACTTTTAAGTACACAATGGGGTTTATTTACTATCGCTAGAGAGTGCTAAATCAAGCTCACTTCTGCATAGAAACCAATGAGCTTCTAACCCCAGCTTGTTCAATTAAGCCTGGTAATAAAACCTGGAAGCTCATTGGTTTATATGCAGAAGTGAGCCTGATTTTTCACTTTCCAGTGATAGTAAATAAACTCCATTGTGTACTTAAAAGTGGGGTATGTCTGTATATCAGTTAAGCCCTGTACACACGATCGGTTTTACCGATGAAAACCGTCCAATGGATTGTTTTCATCAGACAAACCGATCGTGTATGGTACCCATCGGTCTTTTTTCCATCGGTTTTTAAAAATAGAACTTGTTTTAAAATTTTCCGATGGATCAAAAACCGATGGTAAATTCCGATCGTCTATGGGCAAGTCCATCGGTTAAAAAACCCACGCATGCTCAGACTGAATTAGGAGACGGGAGCGCTCGTTCTGGTAAAACTCGCATTCCTAATGGAGAGAGCACATGCGTCATTCTGCAAGTTATTGCCTCGTTTAATGCAGCGCATCGTTTTTTGCTTTAGAATGGTGTTTAAAATGTTGTTTTTGCTGCAGATCTTTATCACGAGTTCTGACAAACTTATGTCTTTCTTCTTTCTTGTGATCTTATGAATAATTAGTTTAATTCTTAAAGGCCGACCTCACAAATTACACCAAACCTTTTTTTTTTTTTTATTTGTTGTGCATTTTTTGGTGTGTCAATTTCTCACAACAACATTTTATATTTTAACGTTTCCTCATGGAGGTTGGTGTCCCTTGTTATTAATTATACATTGTATTTATGAAATCTTATTGCTACTCATAAAAAAAAAAACACATCAGGCATGCATGTTGGCTGAAATCAAATCTCCATTTATTTTTGCAAAAAAGCAAACAAAAAACGAAGGGCAACAATTCAGAAATTAGCAGAAAATATGAAGTCATTAGATCCCAAATGCAGACATGACTACGATGAACATAAAGAGAAACAACAGCATGAAATCAGGAGCAGCAGCCAAAGACATACATCATCCCAAGCTGTGGTACTCCATCAAACTGCAACTTCTGTAAGAGCAGCTCGAGGCCAGAAAATCACCTCCTGCTCTTCGCTGTAGCCTTCCTTCCACGCTTCCCTGCAGCGTTCTCTCCACGGCCCCGTCCACGCACCCTTGCAGGCCGGGCCACTGTGGGTGGTAATGTGGCAGGAGGAGGAGGAGAAGGAGGAGAAGGATTGGCCTGATGAGAGATATGGGTGGCCTCAATCAGCTGCCCCCTCACCCCCATGTTAACTGCCATATAGATAATGTGCTCACAGAGGGCCCGTTGTCCCGCCTCCATTTGGAGCAACTTATCTGCCAGATAACTACTGAAACCCTCCGTAGGGTTGAGGGGGGCCCTCAAGATGGCAGCAGCCTCACGGATCATCTTTAGTGACTCCTCCTCCACTTGTGTCATCCGCCGATGTTTTGGCGGTCTGACGTGGAGGGGAGCCACTTGTGAGACGGTGCTGCCACTAGGCCTGGGGACCTGCTGAGTCCCACTTGGCCCTGCCTCCTCCTGCCTGCCACATTCCTGAGCCTCTTCCTCCTGGCTTGCCTCATCCTGTTTTTAAATAAAAAAACATAGTTAGATTTTTTGGGGAATCTATCACACACAATTTGGATATCATGACTGGTGCATATTTTTTTTTTTTGGGGGGGGGTGATATAATTTTGGGCTAATCCAACAATTTCATCACAATATTACTTAGAGGGCAATAATTATGTGCAAAAATACTATACCTGGCTGAAGATGCGAAGATCTGGCTCTTCAAGTTCAGGTGGCTCCTCCTCCCCCTCTGCAGGGGTGGAGGGAAGGGTGGAAGGAACGCTGGAGGGAAGGGTGGAAGGAAGGGTTGAGGGAAGGCTGGAAATAGATTCCCTGGCCTCGATCTGGTCATCCAGAAATTGAAGATGTTTGTAGTACCACAGCTTGGGCTGTACTACATCGTCGGCTGCTGCTCCTGATCTATTCGTCTTGCGCACTTCTTTGTATTTTTTTTTATAGGAATTACGCAGGTTGTTGATTTTATTATTTATCATAATGTAGTCTGCATCTGGGATCCATGGCTTCATATCCTCTGCTAATTTGGTAATAGTTGCCCGACGTACATCACTCTTGTGGTACGCTGGATGTTTCAGTTCCCACAGGTTGCGCAGTTATTTATATTTCTCAATAAAAATCAACATGACATCCGGCTCACGTAGTCTATGCATATTTTTTTATCTGCAAGTTAAAAACCAAGGATAAAAAAAGGCAGATCAGATTTGATTCTCCTCAACTTATCACAATATTGCCCTTTACAATCATGAACCATTATAGGCCACTGCAGGCCCCAGTTCCCTTCTTACCTTAGTTGAGTTCGTTTGTGCACTTCCGGTCGTCCTTACTTCGCGCATCCCTAATAACTTCTTTCCCCTTTTTATACCTTGCGCATGCGTGTAACTCCGCCCTCGTCGCCCGCCCATGACGGTCTTTTTCTGCATTTCCCCACCCCTTAACGATTGGCGCACAGTGTGAGACGGAGACATGTTGCAGACACAGGTGGCTTCTTTATTAGAAATTACCGACGAGGAAAGCCCAGAGGCGGAAACGTCCCGATCCAGTAAAAAAAGATACAAGGCGACTAATATGTCATTTGCTGAGATGGCGGAGATGGTGGACATTCTGCGGAGGAAGGATTACGACGGCAAGCATGGCCCATACGACACCCCTAATCTCCGGAAGTCTCAAATTATGGACAAAGTGGCGAGGACTCTCTATAAAAAATATGGGGTCAGGAGATCCAAGGAACAACTCCGTAAAAGGTGGTCTGACCTAAAGCTGAGGGAGCCGGAGCAGTATAGGAGGCTTCAAAAAAGCATAGAAAAAAGTAAGCTTTTTTTTTTACTGTGTTCTTTCACATTGTAATATGTATTCTTCCATGTTTTGCACCATGTGCTTGGCTTGACTGGTTTCACATTTTAAAATGACAACTTTTATGTTAAGTTGAGAGTCCACTTATTTGGTAAATGTGTCGTAAAAAAAAAACACTTGATCGTCTTCCCCACAACATGTTTGGCACATATCCACGTAAACTACATGTGGGCATGCCTCATTTTAATTAAACAATGTTTATCTACACATTGTTGGCCAGATGATGTGTTGTAAGTAAAACTAGAATGTGAATGAAAGGCTAAACTGGATTCTGGGTAAAGGCGATGACACTCCAGCAGTTGTGTACTCAGCTTTTTTTTCTGGAGCAAGATACTATAGTCTGGGCCACATGACCAAATTTATAAACGGGGTCACACACAGGTGGTCCAGTGGATACCTTGGTGGTTATCCAAGTGTATTTGTGAGTGTCCTAAAAAATAACATGCTGCTTTGTAGAGTTCGCAAGATCTCATATGTTCATCTTGGAACTCAGGCCCAAATATCAATTGTACCCCACTTCAAAACAATGAATCCATTTCCAGGCCTAAAATCTCTGTGTGCTAAAGGATACATTATTTTTGACATTCCCATAGGGGAGAGGAGACTGGGAGGACACCAAGCTGATGAGACGAAGAACCAAAGACCACAGAAACTCCCTGAAGATCACAAAGCAGACCAAGATCAGCATGTTCAGGAAGCGGAGGTGGAGGAAGCGGAGGTGGAGGAAGGGGAGGTGGAGGAAGGGGAGGTGGAGCTTATCAGCACAACAGGTCAGTGTCTGTCACCACAACTTCAAGGTAAATACAGATGTAGGCCTGCATAGTTCTAATTTTTTTTTAGGGGCTGAACGTGGTGGTGTGTCAGGAACTCCAAATCCTCCATTCTCGAGTGCTAGCGCCAAAATAATCATTCAGGAAATAATGGAATGTAGTAGCGAAATGGACATTATGCGAACTCGAATGAATGTGATTGAGCAGAAATATAAAATTATTATCGATATTTTGGGGCGAATAGTCTGAACCCCCCCTTTTTAAGTGTGCTATTTGGCATCCAAAATGTGCAACGGTATTTCAACCTGCCCAAATGTGAAGATGCACACAGTGACTCAACATGTGCTATCTGCCGTCACAGGATATCTATGTCCCTGTTTTGGGGGTGCAACCTCTTCCTCCCTACTCAAGTAGGTGAGAGGAAGGATTTTCACCCCCAAAGCACGTCCATTGATCCCCCATGATGGCAGATAGCACATGTTTACCTTAGCCATGGGATCATGTTGAAGATACTCATTTGAGCCCCAAAAAGAAAGTGTGGTTCTTCACATTTGGGATGGATCAGGGGTGACATCACTCCATCTCATGTTTTTCTTTTTCACTGTGTTATTTTTTTAACTTTTTTTTAAAAAGTTTGGGATTTTGACCCATGCATGTTTCTGCAAAAAAATCCTCAAAAAAAAAAAAAAAAAAAACATTGTTTAATCTAGAAAACCACAAAAAAATGTGGTGCACAAAGTAAAAAGATTTTGGAAGTCTAAAAAAGGTGTGGCTTGTTCTTTCTATGCTCAATAGCAGTCCTGAAGATGCAAAATCAAAGTTTTTACCAGAGAGAATTGAGGCTATTTACTAAGGACAAATACACTTGGCACTACTAGAACCTGGGAGACACATAAACCCAAAATACAAGAATGACAAAACAAGTTTGTAGTAAATATAAAACTAATTTTTATTAGCAAAAAGCTAAAGGTCAGATGTGGTCTGGCATTGCGATGGCCCCCCTACCCGTGAAGTACTCAACGTATTTCTCACGTACTTCACGGGCACTTTGGAGGGCCAAGCCAGTACGGGCAGTGTTGGGGCCGGTCAGAATGGTCATTTGGGATGGACTGGCCTCAGGCCCAACTGATGACACATATGTAGATGATAATTGTCTTAGAAAGTTGTGCAATATGCAGCAGTAGCACACAATGTGGTTCAGCTTGTAATCCGCCAAATGTATAGCTGTCTGAAACAGGCGGAACCGGCTGGCCATTATCCCGAAGGCATTCTCCACAACTCTCCGGGCTCTGGCCAGCCGGTAATTAAAAACCCTCCTCTCCGGGGTGAGGGTGCGTTGGGGAAACGGCCGCATGAGGTGTGGTCCAAGTCCAAAAGCTTCATCCGCGATGAAAACGAACGGTAGTCCTTCCACGTTGTCTGCATCTGGAGGCAGTGCAAGACCCCCAGCCTGCAGACGGTGAGCAAACTCCGTCTCTGCGAATACTCCTCCATCGGACATCCGGCCGTTCTTCCCCACGTCCACATACAGGAACTCGTACCGTGCTGACACCACCGCCATTAACACTATGCTATTAAAACCTTTATAGTTGAAATAGTATGACCCCGAACGGGGTGGCGGCACTATGTGGACGTGCTTCCCATCAATTGCCCCTCCGCAGTTGGGGAAGTCCCACCGCTGGGCAAATTGATCTGCCACAGTCAGCCATTCCTGTGGTGTGCTAGGGAACTGTGGAGTCAAACAAAAAGAAGACATTAGTACATTTTCTGTTTACAGTGCAAGCAGATTACACACAAAGACATTGTTGACCAACATCATTCTAACATTATTATTTAAGGGAGTATTTCCTAACAAAAAACAAAGGCCCACTTAGCAGATGCCTCACCCCCGCTGAGTGGACATTCTAAAATAATCGAAGGGGGGGGGGGGTTTGAGGTGATTGTGGGGGATCCAAATAAAGGCTCTACCACTCTGCTGATCTTGATTGAGAACTAAAACTATTTTAACATTTTTAGGGGGGGAGGGAGGGTTGTCAAACTACGAGGGCACTGACCCAAAAAATGTAAAAAGGAAAAAAGAAGGCTAGCTGTGTTTGGGCCCAGGATAGCATGCTGGAGAGGTTAGTGAAGGGAAATAGGCATGTAGTCCGGAAAAAAGGCCATTACAGGTAAAAAGATGCATGGGGAAAATGGGGACATTATCAGGATATTACAAACAGGCAAATTTGTGAAGGAGGATAAAAATTAATAACATTATCAAACAATCCAAACATATAATGTGATGTTAAAGGAGCAAACTTACCTTCATATAGTCCTTCTGCAGGACCGGAATAATGGCCGAACAAGTCTCAGGGATAATGATCCCGAGAGCCTGGGGGGAGATTCCTGTTGTGAACTTGAGGTCCTGCAAGCTTCTCCCAGTTGCCAGGTATCTCAACGTGGCAATAAGCCTCTGCTCGGCAGTGATGGCCTGGTGCATCACAGTGTCCTGCCTCGTTATATAGGGGGACAGCAAATCCAACAGACGGTGAAAAACGGGGTCCGTCATCCTGAGATAATTCCTGAAATCAGGATTATTCTCATGGATTTCCCGCAGCAGAGGCATATGAGAGAATTGGTCCCGCTGGAGCAACCAATTCTTAGTCCATGAACTCCTCCTCACCCTGTTCACAGACTGAACTCAGGTTACAGTGTTAACTGCAACACCAAGTCCAAAGCCAGCACGAGCTTGAGAACGAGAACGCACTTCAAACATGGTCTTAAACCAGTCGGCTGGTCAGAACGAACTCAAACAGAACGCACCATGGAACAGCAAGGCCTGAGAAGAACGACCTGAAAAACAGTAAACGAACGGCCAAGAAGGCACTGCAAGGCAGTAACGACCTGACTGCACGCACTGAATAACAAATACAAACCCACAAACACAAAGTGAACACCAGGAAACGATCTGCAAAGCACAGAGACTGAAAAGCGCGACTCGGCTCTCACCAAACTTTTACTAACACGCGGTAACACGAAATCAGCAAAAGCAGCCCAAGGGGTGGCGCCATTAGATTTGTTCTTCCCTTTTATAGCGCCGTTGTACGTGCCCTCGTTTTGTTGCCGTCGGTTTTGGAACTGATGGTGTGTGGCCAAGACTGATGAAAAACAGTTTCATCGGATTTCCGATGGACAAATCTATCGGACGAAAATCCATAGGTTATCCGATCGTGTGTACAGGGCTTTACAGTAAAGAAGGAATTTCACATAAACAAAGCTGCTTTGTGTATCACAAAAGTTGACAACATGCGTGATAGAGAAACACATCTTGGGTTACATGTGACTAGGGATGAGCCAAACACCCCCCGGTTCCCACCAGAACCTGCGAACGGACCGAAAGTTTGCGCGAACTATCGAACCCTGTTAAAGTCTATGGGACTCGAACGTTCGGAATCAAAAGTGCTAATTTTAAAGGCTAATATGCAAGTTATTGTCCTAAAAAGGATTTGGGGACCCGGTCCCTGCCCCAAGGGACATGTATCAATGCAAAAAAAAGTTTTAAAAACTGCCGTTTTTTTGGGAGCAGTGATTTTAATGATGATTAAAGTGAAAAAAAATAAAGAGAAATATTACTTTAAATATCATACCTGGGGGGTGTCTATAGTATGCCTGTGAAATGGCACGTGTTTCCCGTGTTTAGAACTGTCCCTGCACAAAATAACATTTCTAATGGGAAAAAAATCATTTAAAACTGCTTGCGGCTTTAATGTAATGTGTGGTCCTGGCAATATGGATGAAAATCATTGAGAAAATCGGCATGGGTACCCCCCCCCACCCCAGCCCATTTGGATCTTGTATGGATATTAAGGGGAACCCTGCACCCAAATTAAAAAAAGGAAAGGCGTGGGGCCCTCAGCCCTATATACTCTGTACAGCAGTATACAGGCGGTGCAAACAAGACAGGGACTGTAGGTTTGTTCTTAAGTAGAATCTGTTTGTAATTTAGAACTGGTACATTTTTAAAGTGTAGCTCGAGACAAAAAAATTATTTTTAAGCTTTTTGGAAAACATAGGGAAGGGTTATCACCCCTGTAACTTTTGTGTTGCTGTCTGTGCACCTGTACAGAAGATTTCATCTCACTTCCTGTCCCAATGACAATTGTTTTTTGAAAATTTGGGGTTTTTAGTGAAACAAGGATTGGTGATAAAGCATAAGTGGAGAGGAGACACGTTTTTCCCATATTAACTCTTACAGGAGAGAATTTCCCTTCCTAGGGGTAGATTTCCTCTCACTTCCTGTTGTCTCCCTCCATTTGCAAGTAGGAGTCGTTTGTAAGTTGGATGTTTAAAAGTAGGGGCCTTAGTTATTGGTGTTGCCACAACACTGTAAGGCCTCACAGTTACTCTTGGTGAGTGCAGGAACGGGCCCTGCTGTGAAATATTAGATCAAGAATTGTAATGACATGTTGAACAGGGGCAGAAAAATTGGGCCTTAGGCATTGGTGCCACAAACCTGCAACCCTTCACAGAAACTCTAGTTGGAGTGCATGAATGAGCCCTGCTGCAAATTATTGCATCAAAAATGTTAATTACACGCCCCTGTTAAACAGGGGCAGAAAAATTGGGCCTTAGGCACTGGTGCTGGTGCCACAACACTGCAACCCCTCACAGAAACTCTATTTGGAGTGCAAGAATGAGCCCTGCTGCAAATTATTGCATCAAAAATTGTAATTACACGCCCCTGTTAAACAGGGGCAGGAAAATTGGGCCTTGGGCACTGGTGCCACAACACTGCAACCCCTCACAGATACTATAGTTGGAGCACAGGAATGAGCCCTGCTGCAAAGTATTGCATCAAAAATTGCAATTACATGCCTCTGTTAAACAGGGGCTGAAAAATTGGGCCTTAGCCACTGGTGGCGATGCCCAGAACCAAAAATGTTCTTACAAGCTATCAGCATGAACATTGAGGAGGAAGAGGATAGTCACTCAGAATAACAGGATAGTCACTCAGCATCAGCATAGGCAGTCTTGAAGGGATCTCCCATTCAAAAAAAATATATTCGGTTACATCAGCATCAGGTGCTTGGTAGCTGGTGATCCAAGACTGATTCATTTTTATGAAAATCAGCTGATCGACCGATTCGGTGGACAGGCGCACCCTGTGATCAGTTACAAAGCCTCCAGCAGCACTGAATGTGCATTTCGAAAGAACGCTGGATGCAGGACAGGCCAGTAGCTCAATTGCATACTGTGCAAGCTCTGGCCAGTGATCCATCCTCAAGACCCAGTAACCCAGAGGATTTTCGGTGGGAAAGGTTTCCAAGTCTGATCTTGCCCCTAGGTATTCCTGCACCATGTAAAACAGATGCTGGCGATGGTTGCTGGAACCGATCATGCCTTGGGGCTGCGGACTAAAAAACAGTCTGAACGCATCAGTCAGACGGCCACCTTCTCCACCGCTCCTTCTTTGACTGACCGAAGCCTCAGCAACATGTTGTGCCAGGACCAGGATTTTGTAACCTCCCAGTCTCTGGGAATGCGTTGCACAGACCTTTATGCAAGGCCTCCCGAAGATGTTTCATCCTCTGCTCCCTCTGCGACGGCAAGATAAGGTCCGCAACCTTACCCTTGTAACGTGGATCAAGGAGGGTTGCCAGCCAGTAATGATCCCTCTCCTTGATCACACGAATCCGAGGATTCTTCCGCAGGCTTTGCAGGATCAGGGAGACCATGCAGCGTAGGTTTGCTGAGGCATTTGGTCCGGAGTCCTCTGGGTCACTCAGGACGACATGATCCGCAGCCACCTCCTCTTAGCCACGTACAACTCCATGGGTTTCTTGGGACTGTAATTGATCCCTTGGAGACTGCTGCTGATGCTGAGTGCTAGGCTCCACCTCCATGTTGACACAATCCTCCTCCTCCTCGTCCTCTTCCTGTGTGATAGGCGGGCAAGCAGGAACACTGTCTGGATAAAGGGGGCATTGAGAGGTAAGGAAGTCCTCCTCTTCCTCCCTCTGTTCTGCCTCAAGTGCCCTGTCCATTATTCCATGTAGCTTATGCTCCAACAAGCGGGACAGTGTCACTGATGCATGAACTGTCACTGCTTACCATCCTCGTGGCCTCCTCAAATGGTGACAGGACAGTGCATGCATTCCTGATCATGACCCACTGGTGTGGCAAAAAAAAAAACAAGCTCCCCTGACCCTGTCCTGGTGCCATATTGGCACAGATACTCATTGATGGCCCTCTGCTGCGTGGGCAGCCACTGCAGCATGGCCAACGTTGAGTTCCACCTGGTGGGCATGTCACTGATTAGGCGGTTCTTGGGCAGGTTGTATTCCTTTTGGAGGTCAGCCAGCCGAGCACTGGCATTATATGACCGGCAGAAATGCACACATAGTTTCCTGGCCTGCCTCAGGACATCCTGTAAGCCCGGGTACCGGGCCCAAGAACCGCTGCACCACCAAATTGAATAAAGAGAAATGGGACTTTTAAGGTGCATTCACACAATATTTTATAAAAAATATATTTTATTTAGTAAAAAAGTTTGTTCATTAACATAATTAAAAAAAACAATAAATCAATTACAGTATGAAACAATGAAATACAGACATATAATCTCGACGTTTCGCCAGAAATGGCTTCTTCAGGAGTGTTATTATTGTCATGTATTACTGAAAACACAAAACATATACAGTAAATATACATAAATTTTTACACCAAGAATTATTATACAACATAACATATTAAATATTCAGCAGAGGAGCGACATAGAGGCGGCTTCACCATTACCACAAAAAGCCTTCATTACCTGTACATTGTTAATAATTTCATGATGGTATAGCTGAAACTGAGTCCAAAGAATATTCTTATAATGGAGTCATACGGTAAACCTTAGAGAGGATGCTAGCTCATAAACACGCACATATATACATAGTGTGCTGTGTAAAGCAATGGAAGGTGAATAGTCACCTGGAGGAAAAAAGGATTTATGTTAATAACGTATCAAATAGATAGTTTTGAGACCAATTTAGGTATATATAAACAGTAAATAAATATACCTGGTCTCAAGATTATAGTGTTATTCCAAAAAGGAACATAAATTTGATGTGTCATTCAGATGAAAAGTATCTGTTAGAGACAAATTAGAATCAAAAACATATATGAATAAACTGTTATAGAAAAATGGATATATAGATAAAGTTTAAAAAATTCCAACTAGTACCTATTTCTACAAATTCCGGATATAAATCCAAAAATGAGATGCCGTTTTGGGAAAAAATTAAGATCGGCAATCCGTCTGTTAAATTTAAGGAGAAAAGGAAATATCAATGAAAAAATTAAACGCAGGATTCTTTAGGAAAGATTTGAAAGGTTTTTAGGAATAAAGAGTTTCTCTGCAGATACCTGAATTCAATCTGAATGCACATGAGGTTCCTCCAGAAGCGGCAGCTATGTCACACAAGCAAATTACCACAGCTTTTATAGACAGCCTCTCCCTCGCCTAAATGACACCAGTTTGGCGCCAAAAAAGATAGGCGGGGCGGGCGGATCAGTTCCACCTGACCAGGGACCAATCCCGGCTGTTCTTGGAAGACATGATGTAAATGTGGGGCGACCGGAAGTGACACATCGCCGCGCACCGGAAATTACGATTGGATGCCAATAAAGTGATGATAAACATCACAGACTGCATGCAGTGTACACAATGGCCACAAGATGGCCACAGTGAGAACGAATCAAGTAAGATACTAAAAAACAGGTAAAAAATTATGGAAAAAACAGCAAGAGGTGTCTGATGTAATTGACAAGGGAGGAAACCCTTTAGTGGAAGAATGGCCCCAATTTAAATGCCAATGGGCATAAAACTGGAAGCCCCGGGCGCCCATAAGGTCACCTATAACTCCAAAAAGAAATTCCTCTTATTTATGGACAGCTCAGTCATTGTATAGAGAATTTGATTAATAAATATTAATAATAGGTAAATACTGACGGCAAAAAGATGTGGCCTGGGAAAGCCATCAAGTCGCTCCTCTGAAGAATAACAAACTTACATATAGACAGATAGTACAAAAATAAACAGATTTAACTGTTTAAAACCCAGGGACATACAGAGAAATATATATAAGGTCAATTTTAGAGAAAGGGCTTGTAGCTGATGGACTCATTGAGCCCTGGATAAATGGTGGCATTAAGTGAAAAAATCCACTTAGCCTCTCTTTGCAACAGACTTTTGTCGCAATCGCCACCTCTTTCGCTAATTGGAAGATATTCTAAAGCAAAAAAACGTCATCTTGGAAAGGTCAAAAGCATGATATAAACCACTATGTCGGCTGATGGGCGTTTCCATTTTTTTCTTTTGAATCAGGGAAACATGGTCCCTGACTCTGTGAAAAAAGGGTCTTTTGGTCTTCCCAATGTAAAAGGCGCTGCATTCACACTTCATGATGTATACGACGCCCACCGACTGGCAGTTTACAAAAAATTTTGGTTTGTGGGTGGCTCCACTAGGAAGAATTAAATCCTCAGAGTCACCCAAGAATGGGCAAAAATCACACCAACCACATGGAGCTGTGCCCCTGTGGGAAGATCTACCGGTCGGTTTCCCCAAGTGGCTATTGACCAGATGATCTTTTAAGGATTTGGACTTTCTGTAAGTGATTTGGGGATAAGGTTGGACATATTTGGAAATGACTTCATCTGTTGATAGTAAAGGCCAAAATTTGGTAATGATATTTTTAACCTTTTGGTGGTCACCTGAATATCTGGTGATTAACCTAACCTTCTGATTTGAAGGTTTGGTTTTCGTAAAATAAATCAAGTCAGTCTTGATTTGCTGCACCACCAAGTTAAGGACGTGAGCCAAACAGGGCACATGGGTTAGTTGTCCATGACGGAGGGCGGAGAGGAGGTTGGTGCCATTTTCGCAAACCATCATTCCTGGCTTAAGCTGGCGTGGTGTCACCTCTGAGCCTGCCCCTGCAGAGATGGCAGAATCTCTGCCCCAGTGTGGCTCCTGTCCCCAAAGCACACCAGCTCAAGCATCGCATGGCATCATTTGCCTGCGTACTTGCCTAGCCCCTTGAATGCCTACGGAGCACTGCTGGTTCCGAGGACAAAGCACAGGAAGAGGCCATGGAGGAAGAAGAAGAGGAGGGGGTGGAGGAGAGAGGTGTGTCAGAATCACCAGTAGTAGCATTTTGGAGGCGTGGTTGCAGAACAGCTGCCAGCAGAGTCACCCAATGCAACGTAAAAGATAGGTAATGTCCCTGTCCATGCCTGCTGAACCATGAGTCAGCGGTAATATGCACCTTACCGCTGACCGCCCTGTCCAGCGACGCCAAGACATTGCCTTCCACATGCCGGTAGAGAGCCGGAATCGCCTTCCGTGATAAAAAGTGGCGTTTGGGAACCTGCCACTGAGGAACCGCACATTTCACAAACTCACGGAAGGGGGCAGAGTCTACCAACTGAAAAGGCAGCAGTTGAAGTGCTAGCAATTTAGCCAAGCTAGCATTCAACTGCTGGGCATGTGGATGGCTGGGAGCAAACTTTTTTCGGCGGTGCAGCAGCTGGGTCAGGGAAATTTGCCTGGTACAATCTGACGTTGGTGTACCGATAGCAGATTGCCCGCAAGTACTTGGCTGTGACACACCTAATTCTGCACCTTCATTCCTCTCAGTGCAGGTTTCAGAGAGGACTGAAGGTATAGTGGGGTTGGAGATCCCAGCTAATGAGGAGCAAGGAAAGGTCCGCTTTGTTCTTTGGTGTGGGTCTTTAAGGTACGCTTGCCAACGAGCTGCATGGCAGGTCAACATATGTCTGGTCAAGCATGTGGTGCCCAAGCGGCTGATGTTTTGGCCACGCGAGATACGCTTGAGACATATGTTGCAAATAGCAGCGGTGCAATCTGATGCACTTGACTCAAAAAAGGCCAACACCAAAGAACTTTTGGAATAACGAGCAGAGGCAGCGCCCTGCACAGGCGGAGCTCTGCGGGGTGATTCAGTTGGTGTGCTGCCCTTACGCTGGCCCCCGGAGGGCATACTGCCTCATTGGAGATGTGCCTCCTCCTCATCCTCCTCCTCCTCCTCTCTCCTATCAGGCACCCACTTAGAGTCCATGACCTCATCATCCCCTCCCTCCTCATTACTGTAGCAAACCTGGCAGTATGCTGCAGCTGGGGGAACATGACTGCCAGATTGCTGTCCTTCTTGGGCACCCCCTCTCTCTGGGCTCACGTTACTGACTTCCTCTAGCTGGGTACCATCATCTGAGCCTTCAAAACGCTGCACATCCTCCTGCAGAATTTACCCAACACTGTGGTCAAACAGTTTGGGGGAATCCTCAGGAGGACATGGTGGGGCTAGGGAAGGAGTGACTGATGCCATTGAGTCGAGGGAAGAGGCCGCTTTGGCAGCTGCTTTGCCAGATAAAGTACCCTGAGCCTGGGTGAGAGAGGATGAGGACGGCTTGGTCATCCACTCTACCAAGTCTTCAGCATGTTGCGGCTCAACACGGCCAGCTGCCGAAAAAAAGGACAAGCGTGTCCCACGGCCACGTGCTGATGAGGATGCATCGTGTTCATGACCAGCACTGTTGCCTCTAGACACAGAGCCTGCTTGCCCTCTTTTATTGGCTTGTGACTGTCTGCCTCTCCTTATTGTCCTTCCAGCCATACTATTGGCCTGCAGTGAGATGTAGCTGCACAAAGCTGGGATGTATATATATATATATATATATATATATTGTGAGGGGGTTAGCTCGGCAGCGGGTGTGTGTGACCCCCGGGATGGGCTCCCCACACAAAAACAGGCCCAGCAAACGGAGGTTGTGGTTTTCAAAATCAAAAAAAAAAGGTGCGGTTTATTTTCTATTTACAGTGACAAAACACAGCAAAGCCAAAAGAAACATATAAACAAAATAAATCCTGGTCAACTTGACCTCTGACTAAACATACAGGTTTCCTAACTAACAACTGGGATCAGCCTAGTGCTGTCCTAGTCCCTAAGTCCCTGGTTTTAAATGTCCAAGCAAATAGCCACACAGGCTTTTTCTCACCGCACAGGGGTTCACTCTCCCTAGACAGTCCACACAGGTCTGGTTCCAGGCATGAGCTAACACCTAATGAATCTGGGAGTTCTTATAGAGGCCTAAATGAGCTGACAAGCTTCAGCTGGCCTCATCAACTCCCTGTCTGTACGACGCCCCACACTCTCCCTAGAGGTATGAGTCATCCATGAGCCCACTAGCCTTATACAACTCTCCACCTAGTTGTATAAGTCGGCGTAAAGCCTGAATCTGGGCGAAATATATCTACCCCCCTGGATGCAACCAGGTGACTTTACCTTCCTGATGTCACATACCCCCCCCTCTTGTTTTAACCTCGGGGTTGGAACACCAGCAATCAGGCATTCATGTACTCGAGACAAAGCATCCACATTCCCCATTTGAACGCCAGGGCGATGCTTTACTGTGAAGTTGAATTCCTGGAGGGCCAGGAACCACCTATTCACTCTTCTATTTGTTTCCTTGTTTTGAGCCATCCACTTTAACGGAGCGTGATCCGTAACCATGTCAAAGTGCCTACCTAGCAGGTAGTACCGAAGGGAATCTAGAGCCCACTTCACCGCTAAACACTCCTTTTCAACGGTGGCGTAATTTACCTCATGGGACTTCAACTTCCTGCTGAGGTAAATGACTGGGTGCTCTTCCCCGTTCCAGACCTGGGACAATACTGCTCCTAACCCCACATCTGACGCATCACTTTGTACGACAAAGTCTTTAGAGAAGTCGGGTGAGTACAACACTGGCTGGCTACATAAGGCTTGTTTCAAGAATTGGAATGCTGCCTCAGCCTCGGGGGTCCATTTAATCATGACCGACCCTTTCCCCTTCGTTAGGTTGGTTAGGGGCACAGCCTTAGAAGCAAAGTGGGGAATGAATCGCCGATAATACCCAGCGATTCCCAGAAAGGCTCGTACCTGCTTCTTGCTGTTGGGACGTGGCCAACTCTGGATGGCCTCGACTTTGTTGAGTTGGGGTTTTATTACTCCCCTCCCAATGGTGTACCCAAGATATTTGGCCTCCTCCTGCCCAATGGTACACTTCTTGGGGTTAGCCGTAAACCCCGCTTCCCGAACAGAGTCCAGGACTGCTTGCACTTTTGGCAGATGTGAGGCCCAATCTGTGCTATGGACAATTACGTCATCCAGGTAAGCCGCAGCATACTTCCGATGGGGCCTCAGCATCTGGTCCATTTTCCGCTGGAATGTGGCCGGCGCATTCTGTAACCCGAACGGCATTCTTTTATATTGGAACGCCCCGTCTGGGGTTACAAATGCGGTTTTCTCTTTGGCCAATTTGGCCAGGGGGATTTGCCAATACCCTTTTGTGAGGTCAAGAGTCGTCATGTATCGGGCTGTTCCCAGCCGGTCGATCAACTCATCTATACGTGGCATGGGGTAGGTGTCAAATTTTGTAACTTTGTTCAACTGACGAAAATCGTTACAAAATCGCCAGCTCCCATCCGGTTTAGGCACCAACACAATGGGACTAGATCAATCACTTTGGGACTCCTCTATCACCCCTAAGTTCAGCATTTTCTGTACTTCCTCCCGTATTGCCTCCCGTCGGGCCTCTGGGATCCGATAGGGTTTTAACTTCACCCTTTCACCGGGCGGGGTAGTGATGTCATGCTCTACCCCAAATGTTTGTCCCGGCAGCTCAGAGAATACCTCCTTGTTGCGAAGCACAAACTCCTTAACCTCCTGTTGTTGGGGTTGTGACAAGGTGGCTGCTATTCCAACCTCAGGAATCACGCAACCAGTTTGAGCTGGTGACCAAGTGTCTGCGACTAGGGACTCTCTATCCCTCCAGGCTTTCAACAGATTAACGTGATAGATCTGTTCGGGCTTTCGCCTTCCTGGTTGTCTGACCTTGTAATTCACTTCACTCACTTTTTCCATTATCTCGTAGGGGCCTTGCCATTTGGCAAGGAATTTACTTTCAACCGTAGGGACAAGTACCAGTATCCTATCCCCCGGGGAAAAGGTACGGGTCTTGGCTCCACGGTTGTACACTCTCTGCTGTGCTAACTGCGCTTGGGCCAAATGTTCCTTCACGATGGGCATTACCTGTGCAATTCGGTCTTGCATCAGGGCGACATGCTCAATCACACTCCTGTGGGGAGAACTCTCACTTTCCCAAGTTTCCTTGGCAATATCCAACAGCCCTCTTGGGTGTCTCCCATACAGTAACTCAAAGGGGGAGAATCCCGTAGAGGATTGGGGCACCTCCCTAATAGCAAACATCAGATAAGGAAGTAGACAGTCCCAATCCTTTCCATCTCTATCCACCACTTTCTTCAACATTTGTTTTAGGGTTTTGTTGAATCTTTCAACCAGCCCATCGGTTTGGGGGTGATACACAGATGTACGTAATTGCGTCACTTTGAACAATTTACACAGCTCCTTCATAACCCGGGACATAAAGGGTGTACCTTGGTCCGTAAGCAGTTCTTTACAAATACCCACCCGGCTAAACACAAGAGATAGCTCTTTGGCTATGGTTTTGGCCGAGGTATTTCGGAGAGGGATCGCTTCTGGATAACGGGTGGCATAGTCCATTATAACTAATATGTACTGGTGCCCCCTAGCGGACTTGATTATAGGACCTACCAAATCCATGGCGATCCTCTCAAACGGGACCTCAATGATGGGTAGAGGGACCAGCGGGCTACGGAAATGTGGCATCGGGGCCGACCTCTGACACACAGGGCAGGAGGAACAATAATTTTCTATGTCCTTCATCACCCCCGGCCAATAGAATCTCTGTAATACCCTCTCTCTGGTTTTCTCTGTCCCCAGATGACCTCCAAGAATGTGCCCATGGGCCAACTCCAACACCAACTTCCTGTAAGGTTTGGGCACCACAAGCTGCTCAACGGTTTCTTCTGCCCTTTTTGCCACCCGATACAGTAGGTCCTTCTCTACGCTGAAGTATGGGTAAGTGCAGGTATTATCTGGGTTCACTAACTCGCCATCTATTTTCACTACGTTTTCGCGTGCCTTTATTAGGGCGGGGTCTTTCAACTGTTCTGTGGCAAAGTTTTCCCTGTGAACCTCAAGATCAGAAAACTCCACAGACGGTAGGTTTTCGTCTGAGGAGGTGGGCTCCTCTCCAGTTTCTTGAGTCTCCCCTGCCAATACTGATAAGGGAAATTCCGGAGAGTCCTCACCACTCTCAGGGGAGTTCTGGCTATCACATTCCTGTTACATAGGGGCACCAGTGGGGGGCTCAGGATCATCCCACAGTTCCCAGAACTTCGGAAAATCCCTTCCCACAATGGCGTCATACGGTAACTGAGATACTAAGCCCACTGGATGAGAGAGGGTACCTTTGGGGGTCTCGAAACACACTGTAGTCACTGGATACTCTCGGGTGTCCCCATGCACACAAATAACAGCTACCTTGCTATTCCCAGAGACCTCTGTTTTAACTAACTCAGCCTTTATCAGGGTCACAAGGCTACCTGAATCCAGCAATACCACAACATTTCTACCATTAACACACATTTTGCATAAATGTTTCTCAATTCCTCGAATGGCAGTGCATGCGACTGTCGCACACAGCGACTGACGTCTGCCCGTCAGAAAGTCACACTGCATGGGTTCCTCCACAACCGGGCAATTGGCTGCAATATGTCCCGCTTGCCGGCAGCGGTAGCAAACGATCCTTCTTGCCGCCTCTTGAGCCGCTGATTTCCCAGGCTGTTCTCGCCAAACTTGGGGTAGAGCTCCCACCCTCTCACTCTCTCCACCCTTACCCCTTGGAATCCTCTTATCCGCCCCTGGGGATGGTCTGGTCTTAGGGTGGAAAGTCCGAGTGTCTCTGGAAGAGGCCGTCAGGTTCTCTGTAGCCAAGTATTTCTCCACACGATCCACAAGACCATCGGCCGTCTCTGGGTCTCCATGGCTTACCCAGTTTTGGATGGCAGTAGGAAGAGCTCTCAAAAACCGATCCATTACAACACGTTCCACAATCTTTGGTGCGGACAAAGTCTCTGGCTGTAGCCACTTTCTGCTCAGGTGAATGAGATCATACATTTGAGACCTGGGGGGTTTTCCAAGCTGGAAAGTCCAGTTATGCACACGCTGAGCCCGGACAGCCTGGGTGACACCCAGCCTTGCCAATATCTCAGCTTTTAGCATCACATAGTCTTTTGCTTGGTCAGGCTCTAGGTCATAGTAAGCCTTCTGCGATTCACCAGTTAACAGAGGAGCCACCAGTCCAGCCCACTGCTCCTCAGGCCACTTTTCTCTTTCAGCAGTCCTTTCAAATGTGGTCAAAAATACCTCTGGATCATCCTCTCCAGTCATTTTTGTCAATAAACGACTCACCCCAAAGGACGCGGTATTAGTGGGACGGCTTTCCTCACTGGTCTGCGGACGTTGCTGCATTACTGCTTCCATTTGTTGTAGTCTCTGCTCTTGCTTCTGTAACAGGTCTATGAAGCGGGCCTCAGATTGCTGCTGGGCTTGTTGCTGAGCTTCCAGACTCTGTTGGTGAGCTTGCTGCTGGGCTGCAAGGCTCTGTTGATGAGCTTGCTGCTGGGCTGCGAAGTTCTGTTGTTGAGCTGCAAGGCTCTTTTGCAAACCTGCATTTGTCTGCTGTTGATTGGCATTTGCTAGAGCCAGCTGCTTCAGTATCTCCTCCATGCTGGCTTAAAAAAAACTGCCACTGGTTCTCCACCAACTGTGAGGGGGTTAGCTCGGCAGCGTGTGTGTGTGACCCCCGGGATGGGCTCCCCACACAAAAACAGGCCCAGCAAACGGAGGTTGTGGTTTTCAAAATCAAAAAAAAAGGTGCGGTTTATTTTCTATTTACAGTGACAAAACACAGCAAAGCCAAAAGAAACATATAAACAAAATAAATCCTGGTCAACTTGACCTCTGACTAAACATACAGGTTTCCTAACTAACAACTGGGATCAGCCTAGTGCTGTCCTAGTCCCTAAGTCCCTGGTTTTAAATGTCCAAGCAAATAGCCACACAGGCTTTTTCTCACCGCACAGGGGTTCACTCTCCCTAGACAGTCCACACAGGTCTGGTTCCAGGCATGAGCTAACACCTAATGAATCTGGGAGTTCTTATAGAGGCCTAAATGAGCTGACAAGCTTCAGCTGGCCTCATCAACTCCCTGTCTGTACGACGCCCCACACTCTCCCTAGAGGTATGAGTCATCCATGAGCCCACTAGCCTTATACAACTCTCCACCTAGTTGTATAAGTCGGCGTAAAGCCTGAATCTGGGCGAAATATATCTACCCCCCTGGATGCAACCAGGTGACTTTACCTTCCTGCTGTCACAATATATATACTGATTATACTGCAGCTAGCAGAATCAACTGCCTGCCTGTAGTATTATTAGTAAGAGAACACCAGCAATTGTCTTCAGTTATCTTTAGTAGCACACTGTGCAGAAGTCACAGTACACTAACTGAAAATACGGCAGCCCCCTGCCTGTGGTATTAATATGAGAACACCAGCAATTGTATTCTGTTAGCTTTAGGTGCACACTGTGCAAAGGACACAGTACACTAACTGAAAATACTTGCAACTCCCTGCCTGTGGTATTAATATGAGAACACCAGCAATTGTATTCAGGTAGCTTTAGGTGCACGCTGTGCAAAGGACACAGTACACTAACTGAAAATACTGAAGCTCCCTGCCTGTGGTATTAATATGAGAACACCAGCAATTGTATTTAGGTAGCTTTAGGTGCACACTGTGCAAAGGACACAGTACACTAACTGAAAATACTTGCAGCTCCCTGCCTGTGGTATTAGTATGAGAACACCAGCAATTGTATTCATGTAGCTTTAGGTGCATGCTGTGCAAAGGACACAGTACACTAACTGAAAATACTGCAGCTCCCTGCCTGTGGTATTATTATGAGAACACCAGCAATTGTATTCAGGTAGCTTTAGGTGCACACTGTGCAAAGGACACAGTACACTAACTGAAAATACTGCAGCTACCACAATCACCTGCCTGCCTGTCAGTATATTATGAAGAGAATAACAGGAATGGATCTAGTCAAACTGACTAGATCCAATTATGGCTCTCCATTATTACCGCGCTGTGATTGGCCAAAGCATGCGGGTCATAGTGCATGCTTGGCCAATCATCAACCACCAATGCACTGCGATGCCGCAGTGAATTATGGGCCGTGATGCGCCACTCGAATTTGGCGCGAACGGCCCATAATGTTCGAAATTCGACGAGTTTGAATCAAACTCAAAGCTCATCCCTACATGTGACTATCTTTAAGCAGCATCTACAATTAACATACCCATCAGCAATAGACAAAAAACAGGATTTGTGGATACTGCATATCATACACTTCAAGAATAGGTTATGCACAAATGAGCCCAACGAACCATTATAGACAATCTTGATGACGATAAACCTATACACTCTTTGAGTAAAGGTTCTTCTCTAAGTTATAAATGGGGAGTAATTCAAAAACTGTGAAATACACTCTCAATTTGTTGAATTTGAGATGAAAAATATTGCCAGATAAAACCAAAATTTGTAATTGCCACTAAACAGGAACAAAGGGAACTTTTGCAATAGGGACACTTTTTGTTGTGACAATAGTCTTAGTCCTCGTACACACGGCTGGTTTTCTCGTCAAGAAACGACAAGAAAACTGCCGTGAGCTTTCTTGCCGAGAAAACCGGCCGTGTGTACGAGGCTTTAAGGTTTCTCGTCAAGAAAACTGCCCAGAATCTCAACGAGAAAAATAGAGAACCTGTTCTCTATTTTCTCATCGGGATTCTTGTCGGCCTGTTTCCCGACGAGAATCCCGAGCGTGTGTATACTTACCTGTCGGCGTCGAAACCCACGCATGATCGAAATGACTTTGACGCATGCACGGTAGCTTCCTAGGCATAGGTAGGGTGTAGCAAGATGGCGGCAACGGCATCGAATGTGATGAGCGCATGCTCGTCGTAGTCAATGACGGCGGTTCTTGAATCGTACGTGTGCACACTCGGCCGAGACAAGATTCTTGTCAAGAATCTCGTCAGGAAAAGCGACGGGTTTTTTCCTGACGAGATTCTCGGCCGTGTGTACTAGGCTTCAGAGAAGATCTTCCTCATTTTGAAGAATTTTCTTCCCATATTGAGATGTCTACAGGACAGAAAGTAGAAGACAACTTCTCCCACAGGACAAGGTGGAAACAAATGACAGGGCTTTAACTATTCCTAATCTATCCCAAAAGAGTTTCGACTTTAGATACTTAATAAAGTATGAAGATTCCTAGTTTGCTGTTTTTTTTTTTGTTTTTTTTGTTTTTTTACTCCTGGGAAAGAAGTTGAAGATATTTCCCTTTCTCTATGGATACTAGGATTAAAATGTATAAGGGAAATGGGGATTTGCTAAAAAATTTACATATTTTTATTATTATTATTTTTGCAACAGATAAAAAAAAAATATGTCTGTCTGTCTGCCTACGGACAGTCTTACTTGTCTCCATTGACCATTAGTGGGTTACAGTATGTTTTTTCCAGATATTTTTCCAGAATCAAGAAACTGATTAGTGTGCATTTCTTGAATGAAAAGGGTTAGTATAGATTAGGAAAACAATCATCTAGTTCTTCAAGAAATTAGGAGGTGGATACTTCATACTTGGCAGACTTTCCCATCTTGATGTTTAGCATTGGTGTTTGGTTTGACATTGGAAGACATCTTGAAGACTTTATCTTAAGGTGCACTAAACCTTCTCTGAGTTTGTTTTATAGTGTTAATGTGGATATTATCATCCTGGAATATAGGACATCGTAGGGTGTACGCAGGGCCATCTTTAATATGGTATGCAAAAATTTTTTTGCCCCCCCCCCAGTCCGGGTTTTGAATCATGTGTCTGGGTTTCAGTCCACCTGAAACCTGGACACATTATCCAGACAGGAATGTGGCTTAGACCAGGGCTTGACAGGAGGGTGAGTGGGCACTATGTGCACCGCATTACTATTCTCTTTGAAGTGCCCAAAGGTATCTCAGGTCTGTTACAATCCTACAGCGTATACTAAAACAAAAAAAAAAATTACTATGCGCCGCTAAAGTGTTCGGGTTTGGCTTGAAGAAAAATTGTCAACCCTAACAGACACACACATAGAATTAGCTTAAAAAAAAACAACTTTGCAGACCCCCTTCACAGCAGTCCCACAGTGTCCTCGGTTCCCTTTCATTACATTGCAGCCTCTTCACATCACAGCGCTCCATTACATTGCAGACATTTCCACATTATAGTGCCCCTTATCACATCACAGCGCCCCCATTACATTGGAGTCCCCTTCATGTCATAGTGCTCCTTTACACATTACAGCACCCCAATTACATTGCAGCCATTGTCACATCACACATTCACATGTATGTATTTTGGCGGCCCACATTTGCGCAGGCACAGCAGCCCATTCATTTGAATGGGCTGCCATGCCTGCATTTCCTGCAGAAAAAAAATGTGCATGCATCATGTAATAGGCTGCGCACACCTATGCCCATCAAGCGGTGAAATACAGCACTGTCTGTCCATTCTGCTTTTGCACCATGTGATTTACCTGCAGTTCCTGCACCAGAAAACTTGCTGCGTTTTTAGATGTTTAGGCCACGCTTTTAAAAACAGTGCATTTGTGTGTGAAGGAACTGCAGGTAAGTCGCATGGTGCAAAAGCAGAATGAATTTCAAGGCCACTGCCATTTTTAAAATCTGCATGTGCCTTTTTCATTGCAGCCATTCATTTGAATGGGCTGCCATGCCTGCGTTTCCTGCAGAAAAAAAGGTGCATGCAGCATTTTAAAATGGCAGTGGCCTTGAAATCCATTCTGCTTCTGCACCATGTGACTTACCTGCAGTTCCTGCACACACAAATGCACTGTTTTTAAAAGCATGGCCTAAACATCTAAAAACGCAGCAAGTTTTCCGGTGCAGGAACTGTAGGTAAATCACATGGTGCAAAAGCAGAATGAAAAGACAGTGCTGTTTTTCACTGCTTGATGGGCATAGGTGTGTGCAGCCTATTACATGATGCATGCACATTTTTTTTCAGCAGGAAACGCAGGCATGGCAGCCCATTCAAATGAATGGGCTGCTGTGCTTGCGCAAATGTGGGCCGCCAAAATGCATACATGTGAACCAGCCAGGCCCAAAATAAGCCCATCGAGCAGTTAAATACAGTAATGCCATGTGCTGTAATGCTGTGTGCTCTGTAATAGAAAATACAGCCACAGCCTCTCTCAGCCTGGACTGCAGGTCAGCGTTTTTAAAATCTCTACACATGGGGAGCCAGGGGAGGAGGAAGAAGACCTACCTTGTCCTCCTGGCCAGCTTAGTTCCAATCAATTCTCCACAGTAGTTTCCCTTGACCATCCAGCACTCTGACACAGGGGCGTACCTAGAGCATTTGGCACCCTGGGGGGATCCTATATCTGGCACCCCCTCCACTTTAAAATGTAAAAACACCCAATTGTGCCCCCTGCATACCTCTGCATCCTCAAATATCTCTTTGTCACTACTTTTTACCCCCTCTCCACAACTGGACCCCTTTACATTACGTGCCCCCTGCACCTCTGCACCCCTTTACATTACACAACCTCCTGCTCCTCTGAACCCCTTTACATTGCACAGCATCCTGCACCTATGGACCCCTTTACATTACACAACCCCCCGAACCTCTGGACCCCTTTACATTACACATCCCCTGCACCTCTTGACCACTGCACATTACACAGCCCCCCAGCTCTGGACCCCCTGCACATTACCTCCCCCACAGTTCTGACTGGACCCCCTGCACATTACCCCCCCCCCCACACACACAGCTCTGACTGGACCCCCTGCACATTAACCCTCCCACACAGCTCTGACTGGACCCCCTGCACATTAACTTCCCCCCACACACATACACACAGCTCTGACTGGACCCCCTGCACAATAACCCCCCCCCACACACACACAGCTCTGACTGGACCCCCTGCACATTAACCCCCCCACACACAGCTCTGACTGGACCCCCTGCACATTAACCCCCCCACACACACAGCTCTAACTGGACCCCCAGCACATTAACCCCCCCACACACACACACACACAGCTCTGACTGGACCCCCTGCACATTAACCCCCCCCCCCCTGCACAGCTCTGGCTGGACCCCCTGCACATTACCCCCCCCACACACACACACAGCTCTGGCTGGACCCCCTGCACATTAACCCCCCCCCCCACACACACACAGCTCTGACTGGACCCCCTGCACATTAACCCCCCACACACACACAGTCTGACTGGACCCCCTGCACATTAACCCCCCCACACACACACAGCTTTGACTGGACCCCCTGCACATTAACCCCCCCCCCACACACACACACAGCTCTGACTGGACCCCCTGCACATTAACCCCCCCAACACAGCTCTGACTGGACCCCTGCACATTACCCGCCCCCACATACACACACAGCTCTGACTGGACCCCCTGCACACTAACCCCCTCACACAGAGCTCTGACTGTACCCCCTGCACATTAACCCCCCCACACACACACACAGCTCTGACTGGACCCCCTGCACATTACCCCCCCCCCCACACACAGCTCTGACTGGACCCCCTGCACATTAACCCCCCACAGCTCTGACTGGACCCCCTGCACATTACCCCCCCCACACACACACAGCTCTGACTGGACCCCCTGCACATTAACCCCCCCCCCACACACACACACACACAGCTCTGACTGGACCCCCTGCACATTAACCCCCCCCACACACAGCGCTGACTGGACCTCCTGCACATTACCCCCCCACACACACACACAGCTCTGTCTGGACACCCTGCACACTAACCCCCCCCACACACAGCTCTGACTGGACCCCCTGCACGTTAACCCCCACACACAAACACACACAGCTCTGACTGGACCCCCTGCACATTACCCCCCCCACACACACACACAGCTCTGACTGGACCCCCTGCACATTAACCCCCCCACAGCTCTGACTGCCCCCCTGCACATTAACCCCCCCCCACACACAGCGCTAACTGGACCCCCTTCACATTAACCCCCCCCCACACACACAGCTCTGACTGGACCCCCTGTACATTAACCCCCCCACAGCTCTGACTGGACCCCCTGCACATTAACCCCCCCCACAGCTCTGAATGGACCCCCTGCACATTAACCCCCCCACACACAGCTCTGACTGGACCCCCTGCACATTAACCCCCCCACACACACAGCTCTGACTGGACTCCCTGCACATTACCCCCCCCCACACACACACAGCTCTGACTGGACCCACTGCACATTAACCCCCCACAGCTCTGACTGGACCCTCTGCACATTAACCCCCCACACACACACACACAGCTCTGACTGGACCCCCTGCACATTACCCCCCCACAGCGCTGACTGGACCCCCTGCACATTACCCCCCCCCACACACACACACACAGCTCTGTCTGGACACCCTGCTCACTAACCCCCCCCCACACACAGCTCTGACTGGACCCCCTGCACATTAACCCCCACACAAAAACACACAGCTCTGACTGGACCCCCTGCACATTACCCCCCCACACACACAGCTCTGACTGGACCCCCTGCACATTAACCCCCCCACAGCTCTGACTGGACCCCCTGCACATTAACCCCCCCACACACACACACACAGCTCTAACTGGACCCCCTTCACATTGACCCCCCCGCACACACAGCTCTGACTGGACCCCCTGTACATTAACCCCCCCACAGCTCTGACTGGACCCCCTGCACATTACCGCCCCACACAGAGGTGACTGGACCCCCTGCACATTAACCCCCCCACACACAGCTCTGACTGGACCCCCTGCACATTAACCCCCCACACACAGCTCTGACTGGACCCCCTGCACATTAACCCCCCCACACACAGCTCTGACTGGACCCCTTGCACATTAACCCCCCCACACACAGCTCTGACTGGACCGCCTGCACATTAACCCCCCCCACCCACACACACACACACAGCTCTGACTGGACCCCCTGCACATTGCATAGCTCTGTCAGTTCCTACCTTACTCTGCACTTTTGTTTTCAGAAGACAATGATTGGTTGCTAGGACCACCCAGCAACCAATCACCTGCTACTCCCCGCATTTCCTGTTCTATGCCTCACTGAGTGTCAGTGTCTCTCACTCTCCCTCTCCTGTTGTACAAGAGAGTGAGAGACTGTTTTTTTTTTCTCCTGCTCCGGCATCTGGTTAATCATGTCACCCGAGTAGCGGTACAGTCCGCACCCGGCTCGGGCCTTCCGATTTGCGGGCAGCGTGCGGTAAAGACGGCCCTGCCTGGGACTATCAAATTGCTGGGTCTTTATTATATCTTGCCTCCTTTACTATCCTAATAGTATAATACCTAGAGTCAGATACTGTATGTAGTAAGCAGCATTGTTAGAGAAAATAACAGAAGCTTTGGGATCAATTGTTCCATGCCCTGGACCTAAGCTAAGGGAGCCACCCCCATCACTACCAACAGAAAAAAATATATGCTTAGAAGAGCATCCCTCTATATTTTTTTTGCCTTTTTTTTTACCATTTTTTCAATTTCATTCCATTTTTCTATTACTTGTTAATCTCTACTCTTCTACAATAAATTATAATTACATTTTCAGTAAAAGGCTCAGTTTCCTTCACCAGCTATCAGTTGGAACAGAAACACTAAAGTTAAGGACAAAGCTTGAACATCTAATATTGTATTTAGAGAAATTTTTGTTGGATCAGGGAGAGATGTATTGACTGCTACCCTAGATCAAAGGTAAAAAGAGACTTGTATCATCTTGAATACATTTTGAAGGCAAAATATATTCAGCCAACAATATGAAATGCTCAAACAAACGAAAGGAAACTCTTTGCAAGCTGATAGCATCACATGGATCCTGCTTTATTGAAGCAAACAGTCAATACACAGCCCCCCCTTTGGGACCTCCTGTCTGACACATTTAATCCAAAAGGTCTTACTCATTTATCTCTATGAAGAAGCCCTTTTGGGTCAAACAAATCAGAGGGGAGGTCCCAGAGGCTGGGACTGTATAGTGACTGCTTAATTAAATCGGGATCCATGTAATGCTATAAGAGTGTGGAGAGTTCCTTCTCTTTGTTCATATGTTGGAGCATGATCGGCTCCCTGATTCACCTGTACCTGGTGCAGAGACTAGAGCAAGTGCAACTAGGCTTGAAGTGGAGGAGATTGTTTTTATCTAAACACCCGTTAAATATGAGATGCTTGTTAGGATAATTTAGCTGCTGGTGTTTAAAAAAATTGTGAACAGCTGCACATTTTTTCTGCTGCTGCTGCTGCTGCTGCTGCCACCACCTTCTCTATTTCCCCTGACTTTTTCGTTGAAGTTATGCTGCGTACACACGACCGTTTTTAATGACGAGAAAAATGCAATTTTTTTAAATGGTCATTAAAAATGATCGTGTGTGGGCTTCATAGCATTTTTCACAACGTGAAAAATGGGCATGAAAAAATTGGAACATGCTCTAATTTTTCGCGTCGTTTTTCACGTCGTCGTTGAAAAACTGCACATGCTCAGAATCAAGTATGAGACGGGAGCGCTCGTTCTGGTAAAACTAGCGTTCGTAATGGAGATAGCACATTTGTCACGCTGTAACGGACTGAAGAGCACGAGGCTGAAAAGCGCGAATCGTCTCTCACCAAACTTTACTAACACGAGGATCAGCAAAAACAGCCCAAAGGGTGGTGCCATCCGAATGGAACTTCCCCTGTATAGTATCGTAGTACATTTCGTACGTCACCGCGCTTTGCTCGAGCATTTTTTTTTCATGAACGTGTGTAGGCAAGGCAGGCTTGAGAAGAATCACGTCGAGAAAAACTTTGTTTTTTTCAATGACATTAAAATTGGTCGTGTGTACGCTGGAAATACGTTTTTCAGTCTCACGCCCACTACCACATGTAACACTATATGAGCATGACATTTTATTTGAAATAACTGATTGCTTCATGGTGTGTCTAATTGTCTGAGACACTTGCTGCCTAAATGGGAACGTCAGAAAATTATTTTTATCATTGTGACCTGAAAGTCTTATGATATACTAAATGTGTGCAATTAAATACTTTTGCATGGATTCAAACATGCTTGGGATCTTGAAAAAATAAAATCACCACATAATGGTTGTATTTTGAACAGTCGTAAACTGATAATGTGCGTGTGTTTATATAAAACAATGACTATGTTCAGGATTGGTACCATCAGGGAAGACTTTTTTCAGTTTGACATTTCAAAAATGTACCTGTAAAATATTACCTGTATTTGCATGGTGTGCTTGCTCTTTACATATTCGTGTGCACTTTGCTGCACTTTTGGGAAGGGTGCTGCTGATATATTATATATATGCATATATATATATACCTATATATATATATATATTTTTATTAATAAGACAGAATGAGTCCAGAGACGGGCAGCAAAAACTAGTGAAAGGTCTGAGGGATAAAACATATCAGACTTCAGAAACTTAATATGTACAGTCTGGAGGAAAGAAGAGGAAGGGAGGACAGGGTCAAAGCATTTAACTATGTAAATGGGGTGAATAAGGTTCAGTAGGGCAGTATTTTCAACATGAATTTAGGATTAAGGGCATGGGGACATGTCCTCAAACTAGCAGGGGGAAAGTTCAAAACTAATCTTAGAAATAATTATTTTAGTGAAAGAATAGTTGAGCTTGGAACAGACGTTCATCAGAAGCGCGATTTTATGAGGCAACTCAGACAAGACTTCAGAATGAATCACAGCGCGACCTGGAGCTACTTACAAGGCAACTTCAAGTTGCCTGCAGGACAGGAGACATTCCAGTGGCCAATCAAACAAGAATCAGCTCTGTGGGAGGGAGGGGGAGGGAGAGGTTTACAGGAGAAATGTATGTTTTCTTCCTGGAGAGTTGCTCCTATTAAGACAGTGAGAGGCGACTCCCATTGAAATGAATGGTTACAGGTCGCCTAGGAGTCGGATTGAAGTAGTACAGGGACCTTTTTTGAAGTCGGAGCGACTGCAGTAGTGTGCATAAGGACGGCTCCATTAACTTACATTGATTTCTTCAGCCAGCGCGACCTGAGGCGACTAGGGGCGACCTGGGGCCATTTGGAGTCGGATCCAAAGACGCCCCTGTGTGAATGGGCTCTTAGTCAACAGTAAGTGGATTCAGATATGCTTGGCATAAACATAGATCTATACTCAAACAAAAAAGTTAAAATTAAAAATAAATAGGGCAGACATAATTGACCACTTATTCCTTTTTGCTTTCTTTGTTTTTAAATAATTATCGCACAGCCCGGTGAGCTGATTCCTTGCTCTCTTTCATTTGAAAATGTCCAAAAATCCTAATCATATCTATCATAAGACAAACTGTGTAACTGCCATAACAGGAAAGTGGGTGTAAGTCTAACAGTAATTGAAGTTGTTACGACAGTGTCTAGCCAACTCAAAGTTTCTTTGGCCTCAGTTGGACTTTGACCCATACATGCATAGGTGTGCGCAGCCTGTTGCATTAGGGTGTGCACCTGAAAGCTCAAAAACACGGTACCGATCTCTCACTGTGTTCATTCAGAAAGGGAAGGGGTCGGTAAATGACATTACCCCTTCCCCCACTCATCCTGAAATATCATCTATGTGTGCCCACTGCAGTAGCCAATGGGAGAGAAGGGAAGCCAGCCATGCTGTGGGAGGGGACACAGGGGAGCAGGGGGAATCTTCACTACAGGGAGTGATTAGGGTGTGCCTGGGCACACCCGGCACACCCTGTGCGCACGCCTATGCATACATGCATTGTGCAGATCAACCAACTCTCTCTATACACAAACTAGTTTTACAAGGGAGTTCCTTTACACTTTAGAAGACTCAGACAAAATCTAATGCTCTGTCTAGGTTCTATAAAAATACTTGAATAAATTGTGCCATGATAAATGACTGTACGTGAAACAGAAAATGAATGCAGAATAGGTTTTGATTCAAGAAAACGATTAGTATTCCACTATAGTCCTGACCAGGCTACATGCACTGACATTTCATAATAATAATTATTTGATGCATCTCTTCAGTTTCAGAAATGGAAATTAAATAAAAAAGTTTTCAATTACTATGGAGCTGAGCCAATGCTACGAGTAAAATCTTGAGATATGACTCCATCATTTATTTAGCTAAACTGTTTTTAAATTGGAGAATTACATACATTTGCTTTTCATAAAATGTTCACTTTGCTTTTTTATGAGGATAACAAATCACTCTATACTTGTCAACGTTTTTTTTCTGAAAAACTGTTTTCATGTTTTTCTGTTTCTCTCAAGAAATTCTTAGAAGAAGCAAAGAATGAAATTATTTGCTAAATTATAACTTTCTTTTGAGGTAAACAGCTCTGCTAATTAAACTAATTTAATTCTAATTATTTTGTTATTTTAAAGCAGAATATTAATATTGAAGGGGTCATACAAGTACAGTTACTGCATATAACTAGTTACTAAATAAATCCAATGTATTGTCCTTGTTTAGAAATGTATTTTCTAAATACATTTTCTACATCTAAAACTAAAGGAAAGAAAATTAAATACTTTAAAAGCATGAGCCAATGTGTTTTAAAACTGAAGTCTAGTTGCTAATATTTTTCCATCCCTGATTCCTCCCTACCCCTTCATAAACGTGCAATTTTTTTTTTTTTTTTTGATAAAACCTTTCTATTTTTGATGGAAAACAACAGGAGCAAAGATAGAGGAAATGACATCATAGCCATGAAGTTCCACAAGAAACTGCTATTTTTTGCCTTCCCTGATTCTTCCCTGCCCCTCTCATCACAGTACTGTACATATGAATAACAACACAAAAAAGAACATTACTGTACTATTACTATACTACTATACATTAATATACTAAATTAAAGTAGAATTCCAGGATAAAGAAAAATGTTAGAAAGATCTGTATACAGCCATGAATAAGGCCTGACGGCTGAAAAGTGTTGGCTGTTTTACAGCTGTTTTTTGTCATTTCAATAAAGGATATTGCCATTTGATGTTTACCCGCGTGCTGACTGTCCCTCCAGTGGTTCACAGAACACAGAAGCATCAGCAGCCTTTCGGTCTGAGTGAGCACTAGGTGGAGCTGAGGATTGAAGGATGGTAGCAGTTGGTATCACTACATCTGTTTGCACAGATCTGTATACTTAACTCTTTTCAGGCTGATTCGGTGCAGTCACAACATATGGCTCCCCTGTGTTATCCAGCAGCAGCTTCAGGGGAGTGGAGGGGGTGCAGACAATGGAAGGGCCATGGTAAGTATGGGTGATGACGCCAGCCATTATCAAGCATTTTATCCTTTCCTCTGCAGGCAGAGCTGGCTGACAAAGGGGAGAGATCATATGTAAAGACTAGACATGCCTGAAAATTAGTAAGTATACAAATGTTTCTTACCCTGGTTAGTTAGAATAGGTGTTAAAAGAGGGGAGGCAGTGTATTTAAAATCAGTTAGCTTCACCCTGTAATTCTACTTTAAAGTGGATGTAAACCCTCACATATACCCAGTGAAATGAACAGCCTCAGATGATCCACAGGGATGAAACAAATCTCCTTACATAGGTTTTACATGTATATCTGCTGTCTTCAGCCCTATATACTGTTTAGAAAGTTCAGATCGTGTTAGGAGTTTTTCTCTTCCTGTTCAGCACTGCAGTGAAGCCTGGGCATACAGCCAAGACAGCTGATTGGAGGAAAGGCACACACCCCCTCTCCACATAGGAAAAAACTCTCAGAGGTGTTCTGTGACACGGCAAGCTGCCTGCTAATCTATTTATAGCTCCCTACCCAACACAAAATTCCGCTTGCTTTTAACTCATGTGTCAGAGAATTTGTCAAAAGTTATAACAGTGATAACAGAAGAAAGGGGCAGAGAGATAAGAAAACACTGCAGATATACAGTCATGGCCGAAATTGTTGGCACCCCAGACATTTTTCCAGAAAATCAAGTATTTCTCACATAAAAGTATTGCAGTAACACATGGTTTGCTATACACATGTTTATTCCCTTTGTGTGTATTGGAACAAAACAAAAAAAGGGAGGAAAAAAGCAAATTGGACATAATGTGACACAAAACTCAAAAAATGGGCTGGTCAAAATTCTTGGCACCCTTTCAAAATTGTGTATAAATAAGATTGTATCAAGCATGTGATGCTCCTTTAAACTCACCTGGGGCAAGTAACAGGTGTGGGCAATATAAAAATCACACCTGAAAGCAGATAAAAAGGAGAGAAGTTCACTTAGTCTTTGCATTGTGTGTCTGTGTGTGCCACACTAAGCATGGACAACAGAAAGAGGAGAAGAGAACTGTCTGAGGACTTGAGAACCAAAATTGTGGAAAAATATCAACAATCTCAAGGTTACAAGTCCATCTCCAGAGATCTAGATTTGCCTTTGTCCACAGTGCGCAACATTATCAAGAAGTTTGCAACCCATGGCACTGTAGCTAATCTCTCTGGGCGTGGACGGAAGAGAAAAATTGATGAAAGGTTGCAACGCAGGATAGTCCGGATGGTGGATAAGCAGCCCCAAACAAGTTCCAAAGAAATTGAAGCTGTCCTGCAGGCTCAGGGAGCATCATTGTTAGCGCAAACTATCCGTCGACATTTAAATTAAATTAAATGCTATGGCAGGAGACCCAGGAGGACCCCACTGCTGACACAGAGACATAAAAAAGCAAGACTACAGTTTGCCAAAATGTACTTGAGTAAGCCAAAATCCTTCTGGGAAAACGTCTTGTGGACAGATGAGACCAAGATAGCGCTTTTTGGTAAAGCACATCATTCTACTGTTTACCGAAAACGGAATGAGGCCTACAAAGAAAAGTACCTACAGTGAAATATGGTGGAGGTTCAATGATGTTTTGGGGTTGTTTTGCTGCCTCTGGCACTGGGTGCCTTGAATGTGTGCAAGGCATCATAAAATCTGAGGATTACCAAAGGATTTTGGGTCACATTGTAGAGCCCAGTGTCAGAAAGCTGGGGTTGCGTCCGAGATCTTGGGTCTTTCAGCAGGACAATGACCCCAAAAATATGTCAAAAAGCACCCAGAAATGGATGGCAACAAAGCGCTGGAGAGTTCTAAAGTGGCCAGCAATGAATCCAGATCTAAATCCCATTGAACACCTGTGGAGAGATCTTAAAATTGCTGTTGGGAAAAGGCGCCCTTCCAATAAGAGAAATGGGAAAGCCCCCAGGTGTGGTTTTAATGCAGCGAAATTGATCAAAAGCTACGGTATAAGTAAAAAGATTTATTGAATATGTACATGGGATTACCAATTGGCTGTGTGTTAAAACCTAGCTTCCAATCAGAGCTCCACCAAAAAAGGATGCTTCCAGGGATCCAGCAGCAACCTGACATCCTGGAACCTGGCGCCACCAAGAAACAGTTGCGACCTACAGGGTCACATATACACCTTACCCATTCACCGCTGAATATATCAAATCAATAGATTCCACCACTATATAACTATCCAAATATATTACTATCCAAACATATATTAATGGAAGGGCATAACTTTACGGATCTCCTACCAGCCTATACAACAAGATGTCATATAATACAATTTTGTATGGAAGCATTAATAATGCATCCTACATAAATGCCCTTGATGTCCATTACAGGTGCTGGCCGTCTGTCCGTGCACGCCCCGCATGGAGCTTCCCCCCTCCGGTATGGCTCCCTGTAGGTCACAGGTGTTTCTTAGTGGCGCCGGGTTCCCGGGATGTCGGGTGGCTGGGGGGCTGCTGGATCCCTGGAAGCATCCTTTTCTGGCGGAGCTCTGATTGGAAGATGGGTTTTAACACACAGCCAATTGGTAATTATATACTCCGTGTCTCTTACCATTGGGCATACACCCAGGTAATGAATTAATACTCACTATATAATTCTTTGCAGCAAACCACATACACTCTGAAGAAGATCCCTCATGATCCAAACGCGTCAAGAACATATACAGATGCATTTGAAATGTATAACTGTATAGCAATGCTGTGTTTGTCCATGTTGTGTTTTTACACCCTGTGTGTATATCCATATAAGTTTTCTTTATTAGAGCTTCAACTTGTTTGTAATCCCATGTACATATTCAATATATCTTTTTACTTATACCGTAGCTTTTTGCTCAATTTCGCTGCATTAAAACCCCACCAGGGGGCAATCCCATTTCTCTATCATTCGGGGTGCGCAGCGCCATTCGCTCTCCCCACATGTGTCTCCTCCATTTCCCTTCCAATAAGAGAGACCTGGAGCAGTTTGCAAAGGAAGAGTGGTCCAAAATTCCGGGTGAGAGGTGTAAGAAGCTTATTGATGGTTATAGGAAGCGACTGATTTCAGTTATTTTTTCCAAAGGGCGTGCAACCAAATATTAAGTTAAGGATGCCAAGAATTTTGACCAGCCCATTTTTGGAGTTTTGTGTGACATTATGTCCAATTTGCTTTTTTTCCTCCCTTTTTTTGTTTTGTTCCAATACACACAAAGGGAATAAACATGTGTAGAGCAAAACATGTGTTACTGCAATACTTTTCTGTGAGAAATACCATATTTATCGTGTATAACACGCACAGGCATATAACATGCACCCTAACTTTAAGAGGAAAGTTTCAGGAAAAAAACTTTCCACAGCCCCCTACGTATAACACACAGGCACAGTTTACCCTCTATTGTCAGGGTAAAAAAGTGAGTGTTATACGCCAATAAATACAGTACTTGATTTTCTGGAAAAATTTATGGGGTGCCAACAATTTCGGCCATGGCTGTATGTGCCCAGCTCAAATTTCATGAATTGAGTTTACATCCACTTTTATACTTTATTGCATTTTTATTTATTTTTTACATTTTTTATTTCCTGTTTATGTTAGTTGTCCCATCTTTCTTGGTGCCCTAGCACACTAGCTGTGAGGTTGAACAGAATGCCCAATCAAGTTTACATCCACTTTAAGGAAGAATTATTTACTTTTATACTGTATTACTTTTTTTTTTTTACATTTTTTATCTCCTGTTTATGTTAGTTGTCCCATCTTTCTAGGTGCCCTAGCACATTAGCTGTGAGGTTGGACAGAATGCCCTGGTTGGACACAGCTGCCCAACACCACATACTGGCAAGGAGATGGTTGCTTTGCTTTCTAGGGACCGTCTCCAGCTCCCAGAATTTGCCTGAGGCATGCAACAGCATGAGGAATGCAGAGGGAGCAGAAGCTAACACACATGACCTTCCTCTGCATTACTCACGCTGGCGTTTGCTTCAGGCAAGACAGTTGCTCGTTATCATGGCAGCCATCTTCTTGCTAGCTGCGGTATTGTGCAGCTGTGTGCCAAGGAGCATCTTGTCCAATATCTTAGTGTTTTAGAGCACCTAGGAAGATGGGACAAAATACTACTTTGTCCCATCAGGAGCTAAATCATATAATAAAATAGTGATAATTCTTATTTAATCACTTGCTGTCTGCCCCATTGCAGATTTACTGCTATAGGGCAGCCCTCCTGTGCAGAATCATGTATAAATCACAGCAGAAGCTGATCTGCAGGTGCCGGGCACTGGAGTACAACACACAGAATAGAGCTCTGCCTATGTAAATGTAGCGGTCTCACCCCGACCTCTTTAGCTAGGGGTATGTCGAGCGACAGAGTGAGGTGCGCCACGGCCCATGTCCTCCCCATGGCTGTGGGTGAGGTGAAGGCCAGTACCAATCTTTTCCTCGGGCCAAATGTGTGCTGGTTATGAGGGTCAGTCCTTCCGTGCCAGAATCTCCCTTTGTTCCCATCAACAGAGTCCATACACCCATCAAAGTCCAAACTCAGGTTTATTGCGTATCTCCACATACAGTCAAATGCAACGGCATGATACGATGGGGGAGCAGGTCGAGGCACTGTACAGGTTCCTAGTCCCTACACTCCCTGTGCTATGACCAGGGGTTGCAGGAGTCTTGATTAAAGCTCCTCCGCTGCGCTGTAGCCCCTATCAGGGGAAGGTGTCCTCCAAGGGAGTTACCGAAGGTCCATCCGTCACCGGGTTGACACTGCACCGGGTCTTCGGACGGGTGACCTCCCCAGCCTCCTCACCTCAGATGCGGGTCCCCTCGCAAGGGGCGCCCTGGAGCAACTTCACCCTCGCGGGACCCAGTCGGAGTCACCGGGTCCCAGGCCTCCTCAATAGTACCTCACCCCAGGCTGAAGGTGCCTGGGATGGACTCCATCTTCATTCCGGCCAGGCCTAGGGCGCCTAGGCCGGAACCTTGAACCGCCCGCACCCAGGCCTAAGGTGCCTGGGTGCGTGAAGAGATGATCCCCCAAAAAAAAGACCTCGTGGCGAGGGCGTCTCCCCCTTTTATCTCCTCCCATCGACACCACGGCGGGTTCCCCGCCCCAGCCGTACCATCTCCAGGAAGGGAAAAAAAAGGTAACACTGTGGTAGTGATTCTACCTCGAGCCTGTAGGTACCCCGCCACCCACAGGCCAAGGAGAATATTGCACCACCCAATCCTCCACGAATAACAAAAAAGGGGTCTAATCCCTGACATAATTACACACCTGGGTCTCTCTACCCCCAGGTGTATCCCACTAACTTCGAAGACCCCGCTACACACTCCCCCTTGTGATTTGACGCTGGTCCCCAGCGTCAGGTGCACACCCATGTCTCCCAAGGAGTGGTGACATGAAGTGGGCCCCAGAGGCTATCCCTCAAATTTTGGATACTGTGTGTGCCAAGACCTGCTCCAGGGAAAGGGAACTATAAAACATTAAAACTTTTTGTATAAAACATCTGTCATGTACATATATACAATCCCCCCCGTCACTGTCTAAGAACCACCCCATACTCAGTAGTCTTGACCGACGAATCTCCTACAGAAGGGAAACAAAAAAAAAACACATCCTAACACTCTATGTTAACTTGGCATGAGTGGGTCCGTCAGCCGAGAGACCCACTCACTCCAATAAGTAAGTAATGCATGTGTAACATTTCAAACAACCGTTGCACAACACTGCCACCTGGTGACAGCTCTGCGGTAATGACACTTGGTGAGATCTTCATTCTTCCTGCTTTCCTACTCTGACTCTACCCCAAAAGTCTCTGCCTTTGGCACATGAAGAAAAGGGAGAAAAAAAAACAACAGCTCCCAAGTCTCCAGTGAGTAAAAGAAAAGCCCAAATCAAAACAAAAGTAGGGCACAGTTCTAGGTGTCTGGGAATGTCTCTTCCAGAAAGTTTTAACAGCAACAAGATAGGAGCTCACTTCTCCTATAAGTAGAACCTTGGATCCGGCAGAAACAGGGGCTTCAGGTGCCCGTCAAACACTTCCACCGAATACTCGACATCCTCTCCTTCTTTCCTGCAGATGAGCACCTTATCGGCATGAATATGGCGCCCAAGTCTCCAATCAGCTCTGCAGTCCTTGAACTTTTTAGACACAGGCGGCGAACATGACAGGTATCGCCTGGCATGGGGCACTTTAAGCTTTTCCCATACAAACTCGTCATACCACCTTGGTCGCAGGACCTCGACTTCATACAATAAGTCCCGAGGCAAGTAGGGGTACTCCCACCCATATTCACGGGCGACTCTCTGGGAGAAAAGTCTCTGCAACCTGGCTAGAGGCGGCATCACATCTCGCTCACCTTCTCCTGGCTGCACGATGGCCTCCGGGTGCCGAGGTACCTTCACCATCTCGGGTTGCTTTGTCTTTGGTGCCCGCAACGAAGCATGCTGCATCCCCACCATCAGAGCGGGTGATGTAGTTGAATGAGGAAAGTTGGCCCGAGGACTAGATTTCCTCGGGAACTCCGGGGCCTGCGCCCGGAGCGTACTGTCTTCTGACAATGACTCTAGGTCGGAGGTGTCATACATCTCAGCGGGAAGGTAGTCTCTAGTAGACGGAAGGCTACCCTCCCTTGCGGGCTCCACCGACTGTGGACCCCCGACACCTCCAACCAACACCACAGTCCCAGCCCCTGGCTCACCTGGACCTTCTGAAGAACTGGGATGTCCGGGACTCTCTTCTCTACCGGCGCCATCCAGGCCAGGCAAGCGGCGGGGTGAAGCTCGACCACGACCACAGGAGGCCCGCACCAGGCCTATTTTCCTCTTCGGGGGTGGCAGCAGGGAGTCTGTGGTGACCGAAGCAGTGTCCTCGGATTTTTCTCTCTCAGTCTCTGGTTGGGCAGTCACGTCGCCCTGGTCAGCGCGTACGGGAACCTCCGCAAAGGCCTGGATCTCTCCCTCCGGAGTGGCGGTTCCTGTGATGCAGTTGAGGCGAAGGGCCCGGGGCCTTACTGTGGATGATTCGACCTCAAAAAGAAATTCTTTGCACGCTTCACATCGCCCGAACGGCTTCAGTTGGACCACCAGTCCCAAACATCCGGGACAGATCACACCGAGGGCCTCCGTGTCTCTGCATGAATACAGAGCCAACTGTCCTCGGGGCCTGAGCCTTATCCCCGTGTCTGTAATGGGCGCAGCAAATGCAGTCATTTTCGTGGGGTAAGGTACCGCCATCCATGGGGAGCTTGAGGCCATCCCGACCACCTGCTGTTCCATCACGCGCTCACCTCGCGCCGGAGTCTCCACGTGTATCTCCACACGTGGCCAGACTCCTCCCACGACTTGCACGTTTTCGCGGGCTTCCTTCAGTCTCCGCCCACAAATTGTACAGTCACGGGGTGCCTCATAGCGCAGTGCAGCAAAAGTCCCCACATGTAGTTCATCACACGGCTGGACTCCTCCCTCTTCCCGCTCTTTCTGCATGGGCCTCTCCCGGTTTTTCAGAGAAATTTCCACGACTTCGAGCACAGGGACGCACTTTGGCCAATCACATGGCCGACCTGCTCGGACCTCCTCCGGGCAGCAAAGTTCAAACACAGCCGTTCCAAACCTCAGGGTCAACACACATTTCATCCCGGACTCACGAGCCCCCACGTGTAGCGGCCTCACCCCGACCTCTTTAGCTAGGGGTATGTCGAGCGACAGAGTGAGGTGCGCCACGGCCCATGTCCTCCCCATGGCTGTGGGTGAGGTGAAGGCCAGTACCAATCTTTTCCTCGGGCCAAATGTGTGCTGGTTATGAGGGTCAGTCCTTCCGTGCCAGAATCTCCCTTTGTTCCCATCAACAGAGTCCATACACCCATCAAAGTCCAAACTCAGGTTTATTGCGTATCTCCACATACAGTCAAATGCAACGGCATGATACGATGGGGGAGCAGGTCGAGGCACTGTACAGGTTCCTAGTCCCTACACTCCCTGTGCTATGACCAGGGGTTGCAGGAGTCTTGATTAAAGCTCCTCCGCTGCGCTGTAGCCCCTATCAGGGGAAGATGTCCTCCAAGGGAGTTACCGAAGGCCCATCCGTCACCGGGTTGACACTGCACCGGGTCTTCGGACGGGTGACCTCCCCAGCCTCCTCACCTCAGATGCGGGTCCCCTCGCAAGGGGCGCCCTGGAGCAACTTCACCCTTGCGGGACCCAGTCGGAGTCACCGGGTCCCAGGCCTCCTCAATAGTACCTCACCCCAGGCTGAAGGTGCCTGGGATGGACTCCATCTTCATTCCGGCCAGGCCTAGGGCGCCTAGGCCGGAACCTTGAACCGCCCGCACCCAGGCCTAAGGTGCCTGGGTGCGTGAAGAGATGATCCCCCAAAAAAAAGACCTCGTGGCGAGGGCGTCTCCCCCTTTTATCTCCTCCCATCGACACCACGGCGGGTTCCCCCGCCCCAGCCGTACCATCTCCAGGAAGGGAAAAAAAGGTAACACTGTGGTAGTGATTCTACCTCGAGCCTGTAGGTACCCCGCCACCCACAGGCCAAGGAGAATATTGCACCACCCAATCCTCCACGAATAACAAAAAAGGGGTCTAATCCCTGACATAATTACACACCTGGGTCTCTCTACCCCCAGGTGTATCCCACTAACTTCGAAGACCCCGCTACATAAACAAGGCAGGTCTCCGTTCTGACGGGGGTAAGGAATGCATTTTGTGTTCCTGCAAAAAAAAAGGAATAAAATCCATCTCTTCCCCTAGTAAAAGCAGCACGCACATATCACAAAAAACACTAGCTACGCACACAGTTAACTCTTTGTTTGCCCTAGATGTTTAACCCCTTCCCAGCCAGTGTCATTAGGACGGTGACAGTGCATATTTTTAGCATTGATCACTGTATAAGTGCCACTGGTTTCTGCAAAGTGTTATGCCCCATACACACGATCGTTTTTCATGCCGTTAAAAATGCAATTTAAAAAAATGGCCATTAAAAATGATCGTGTGTATGCTCCAGAGCATTTTTAACTACGTGAAAAACGGCCATTAAAAATTTCAAACATGCTCTCTTTTTTCACATCGTTTTTCATGTTGTTTTTTTTAACGACGTGAAAAACGATAGTGTGTATGCTTTCACGAAGTGAAAAAAAATGCGCATGCTCAGAAACAACTATGAGACGGGAGCGCTCGTTTTGGTAAAGCTAGCGTTGGAATGGAGATGGCACATTCGTCACGGTGGAATTAATAGCATCGTTTTAATGCTGCGCATTCCGTTCTGCTTTTGATAATGCTTATACAATTACGTTCTTTTGCTAATGACATTGAGAGTTATGCCAAACTTGTTTCTAAAGTAATTCCTAATTGATTTAATGATAGCAAAATTTTATTTTTAAGCCGCATCTCCCTCATAAATTCATGAATAAATGTAAATATCCCTTTTTTTTTTTTTGAAGTATATATTTATAATTTGTAGTTATTTTTTGTGGCCTTTTTTTTTTTTTGGGCTTAAATTATTCTTGTGTAAAGTTACCACACCAACCTTCAAAATGTGTCTCATTTTGCCTCATGGAGGTTTGTGTCCCTTGTTAATAACAATAATATTATTTGAGATGTCCCTGCCTGCTCCCTAGCAAACTGTCTTTTGAAATACAAATCACATAGTCAAGTATTTTAAGGCAAAATCAAAAAACATTTATTTAGGAACATAACAAATTAAAGGGAAAGGCAGCACTGGAGAGCCTGCTTGCATTTGTGCATCCTTTTGACCCCATAACAACCATCCAAGATGTGAAAACCAAACTATAGATTAGATCAAAAACAAAAAGGAGCCCAATCTTGGCTTGAACTCCCAGAGGTCAGGAGCCACAGCAGATAAGTCATATATGTCCCCAGTCTGTGGTACTACAGCAGGCATTATTTTTTCCTCTTCCTTGTAGCCTTCTCTCCAGCCTTCTCTGCAGCCTTGGTTGGTTTCTTCCTCGGAGGCTGGGGATCAGGAGGAGAGGTTGTGGCAGGAGGAGTAGTAGGAGGAGGAGGAGGAGGTGGAGGAGTAGGGACAACCTCTGTGATGTCAGTGTACTTGGTGAGCTCCCCCAGCAATCCCTTGTTGATGACTTTTAAAAGAAGGCTCTTGCTGTAGAGCTTTTGCCGCAAGTCCATTTGGCCTAGCTTCTGCGCGAGGACTGCGGCAAAGCCCTCCTCAGCAGAGGGTGCCTCCCTGAGGGCCGCTGTTGCCTCTCTGATGAAGTCTCTTGTTTCCTCCTCCACCTGCCTACCTCGCCTTGGCCCTCGTGGTTTAACTATCAGGGGAGGCATCTGGGCTCTTGTGCTGGGCCCAGCCTCCTCCTGGGTGCCACTGGGCCCTGCCTCCTCCTGATACCCAACATCACCCTCTTCCTGGCTCTGCTCTGGCTGTAAAAAAAGAAAGGCACATTATGTATTTTTTCACACCATCAATCACACACATTGTTCACCTCTAGACATTGTTGAATTGAATGTGAAAATTGATGTCATTTTCCTTGATTCCGCATCCTGATTTTGTTGCCTTGTCCACATTAAATTAGACCACTACTGTATCTTGCTCTTTAACTATTTATTTTGTAGTACATTAAATACCTAACAATACTAACATCAATTTTAATTCATCAATTTTGTAAGATATAAATGTAGATATCAATACTTTACCTGGCTCCATATATCCAAATCCTCAAGGACCTCATCTTGATCCTCAGAGGAAGCCAGAGCAGGGTTGCCAGGAAGGCTGGAGGGCTGGCTGCAGGGAAGGCTGGAGGGTTGGCTACAAGGAAGGCTGGATTGACCTCTGGGGGGAAGGGTGGAGAGAGATTCCCGCACTTCCAGCTGGTCATCCAGAAAAGAAAGCTTGCTGTAGCACCACAGACCGGGTTTATAAACCTTATCTGCTGCAGCACCTGACCTCTGGGACCTCAGGACCATAGTTCTCTGGGTCCTGTATGTCCCTCTGATGGTCGCAATTTTGGTTTTCACATCTTGGAGAGTTGTTGTGGGTATCTTGGTTTGCACAAATGCAAGCAGGCTCTCCAGTGCTGCTGTCCTGGCCACTTTATTTTTATTTCCGCCACTTTTTGTTTGCCATAGGATAGGTAGTTCTTTCCATTTATCAATGAACTCCCCCATGAACTCCGGGTTCTTAAATGAATTCATTCTCTCTGTAAAATCAAGAAACAACAAAATACATATGTTTCAGGCAACATTCATCAAATCTGCATTTTTGACATATTTAGAAGCCCCAAATCTCCTCTGATGTATCTCAAATCCTTAAATTGTTATGTACCTTCGTCAACACATTCGTTGCTAACTCCCTATCTCGCCAAATGAACGTTTTTGCGACACATGGTTCTTCACTTGATATACACTGCGCATGCATGAAACTATGCACGCTTTGCCCACCCCTGACGTTCAATATTGTACTTTCCCCGCCCCTTCTCACTCGTCGTAGTGCTTATCAACATGGCGGAGCCACAGGTGACAGAGATTACCTCGACAGAGGATGAAATTCCTGAGGAGCCCAAATCCTGACCCAGGAGATATAAGGCATCCAACATGTCATTCGAGGAAATGGTGGAGATGGTCGCCATTTTGAAGAGAAGGATTATGATGCCAAGCATAGTCCTTATGAAAGGCCTAATCTGGTCAAGACAAAAATTATGGGAAAAGTGGTCAAAACTCTTCTCAATAAATTCGGGGTGTGCAGAACGAAGGAACAGCTCAGAAAACGTTGGTCTGATCTGAAGTTGCGGGAGCCCGACCAATACAAAAGAATCAAGAAAGTTTTAGGAAAAAGTAAAGTATTTATTTTCTATTTTCCCTGCTAAAGATTATTACTTGTATTATGTTGTGTATTTTTGTCTTTGATATAGTACAGTGAAAGATACCATCTTTCTGGTTCGTCCGCACAGTAAACGGACGTATTAAACCTCTTTCTCCGTACAGTTCATAAAACTATGTTTTGGGTTCATCCAGTGTGAGCACACATGTATTTAATTTTATTTGGGGGAGCAAATTTGGTAACCAATTTATTTTTTGGATCAAATCCAAAGGACAATTTTTTGGAAAAAATAAGGATATGCATGGTAATGTTTAGGGGTGTGAATGCTCAGCAGCTGATTAAACAACAGAACGCAGTAGTACAAGTGTGGGCCAAAAGCCAAAAACCTTGAGGGTGTCACACACAGGTGATCGTGTGTATATACTTTGGGGTGTTACAATGTGTCAATTTTTTTTTAAAGGATATGCTATGTTTTTGGCTATGTATCCAATCATGTGTTCCGGTTGTCACTGGGGGTACATTTAAAATGGAACACACTTCAAAATTATGTTTACCAATTATTTTATCATACTCAAATATATTCACTACTAATGAAACTATACCTTTTCGTGCAATCTCCATAGGGATTCAAAAAGCTAGGTCAGATGTGTCCAAAATGCCAACACCTTCAACAATACCCCCAGAACCACATGATGGAGAGGAACGTGAGGTTGTGGAAGTGGAAAGTGGCACCACAACAGGTCAGTGTCAAACCAGACAGATGCAGGTTAATAGATGTAGGCCTACATATTCTATACTACATGTTTTTTTAAAATTTTAGAAGCAGTTCTGGCCGAAGACCCCGATAAGTTGGCACATCATAGTGCCCAGATCCTGATACAATACCTCATGGTCTGCTGTCGTGACCTCGAAAAAATAAAGGGAGACTTGACAGAGATCAGGCAAAATACAAAGCGGGTGGAGGAAAGGCTACAAAAGATCATGGCTGTGCTTGGGCGTGTTTAATTTTTTTTAACAAAAGAAGGTTGAAGTTGCTGTGTTTTGGCAGGTTTGTTTTTGTTTTCACCTTTAACCACTTGACCACTGGGCACTTAAACCCCCTTAATAACCAGACCAATTTTCAGCTTTCGGTGCTCTCACATTTTGAATGACAATTACTCAGTCATACAACACTGTACCCATATGAAATTTTTGTCCTTTTTTTCACACAAATAGAGCTTTCTTTTGGTGGTATTTAATCACTGTTGGGTTTTTTATTTTTTGCGCTATAAGAGAAAAAAGACTGAAAATTTTGTAAAAAAATGATTTTTTTTTCGTTTCTGTTATAAAATTTTGCAAATTACTATTTTTTCTTCATAAATTTTGGCCAAAATTTATACTGCTACATATCTTTGGTAAAAATAAGTACAAATTGGTGTATATTATTTGGTCTTTGTGAAAGTTATAGAGTCCACAAGCTATGGTGCCAATATCTGAAAATTGATCACACCTGAAGTACTGACGGCCTATCTCAATTCTTGAGACCCTAACATGCCAGAAAAGTACAAATACCCCCCAAATGACCCCTTTTTGGAAAGAAGACATTCCAAGGTATTCAGAAAGAGGCATTGTGAGTTTTTTGAAGTTGTCATTTTTTCCCACAATTCTTTGCAAAATCAAGATTTTTTTTTTCTCTTTTTTTTTTTTCGCAAAATTGTCATATTAGCAGGTTATTTCTCACACACAGCATATGCATTCCACAAATTACACCCCAAAACACATTCTGCTATTACTCCCGAGTATGGCGATACCACATGTGTGAGACTTTTACACAGCATGGCCACATACAGAGGCCCAACATGTAGGGAGCACCTTCAGGCGTTCTGGAGCACCAAGGCCAATTCTGACATTTCTCTCCTACATGTAAAAATCATCATTTATTTGCTAGAAAATTACATAGAACCCCAAAACATTATATATGTTTTTTTAGCAAAGACCTTAGAGAATATAATGGTGGTTGTTGCAACTTGCACGATATTTGCGCAGCAATTTTTTTAACGCGTTTTTTACGTAAAAAAAATTTTTGTGCTTAAAAAAAAAAAAAAACAGTAAAGTTAGCCCAATGTTTTTGCATAATGTGAAAGATGAAGTTACGCCGAGTAAATAGATACCTAACATGTCGCCCTTAAAAATTGCACACACTCGTGGAATGGCGCCAAACTTCGCTACTTAAAAAATCCCCATAGGCGACGCTTTAAATATTTTTACTGGTTACATGTTTTGAGTTACAGAGGAGGTCTAGGGCCAAAATGATTGCTCTCGCTCTAACGTTCGCAGAGATACCTCACATGTGTGGTTTGAAAACCGTTTTCATATGTGGGCGGGACTGTCATATGCGTTCGCTTCTGTATGCGAGCTCACGGGGACAGGGGCGCTTTAAAAAAAAAAAAAAATGTATTCTTAATTTTACTTTATTTATTTTAGTTTGACATGTTTTTCCGCCCTAAACATTTTTTTGATCACTTTTATACCTATTACAAGGAACGTAAACATCCCTTGTAATAGGAATATGGCATGACAGGTCCTCTTTACAGTGAGATATGGGGGGGGGGGTGTCAATAAGACCCCACATCTCACCTCTAGGCTGGGAAGCCTGAAAAAAAAACAAAAAAAAAAAACAACAATCCTGGCTTTGATCGTAGCGGTGAGTCGGTAGAAGCACCGGAGGGCGGCGGGGGGGGGGGGGGGGGTGGGGACATCCCCTCTCGCCTCCCGTAAGAATGATCAAGCGGCGGAACAGCCGCTATGATTGTTCTTATGGTGTAGGGAATCGCCGGCTGAAAAAGCTAATATCTGAATGATGCCTGTAGCTGCTCCCATCATTCAGATATCCCCGCACAAATTCAAGGACGTCATATGACGGCCGGAGGGCGGGAAGTGGTTATTGCAGAGTATTGCCGGGCATTGCAGAGTATTGCCGGGCATTGCGGAGTATTGCCGGGCATTGCGGAGTATTGCAGGGCATTGCGGAGTATTGCGGACTATGGCAGGGTATTGCGGTGTATGGCAGGGTATTGCGGTGTATGGCAGGGTATTGCACGGGTATTGCACAGGGTATTGTGGAGGGTATTGCAGAGTATTGTGGAGGGTATTGCAGAGTATTGTGGAGGGTATTGCAGAGTATTGTGGCGGGTATTGCAGAGTATTGTGGCGGGTATTGCAGAGTATTGTGGCGGGTATTGCAGAGTATTGTGGCGGGTATTGCAGAGTATTGTGCAGGGTATTGCAGAGTATTGTGCAGGGTATTGCAGAGTATTGTGCAGGGTATTGCAGAGTATTTTGCAGAGTATTGCGCAGGGTATTGCAGAGTATTTTGCAGGGTATTGCAGAGTATTTTGCAGGGTATTGCAGAGTATTGTGCAGGGTATTGCAGAGTATTGTGCAGGGTATTGCAGAGTATTGCACCAGGGTATTGCAGAGTATTGCACCAGGGTATTGCAGAGTATTGCACCAGGGTATTGCAGAGTATTGCACCAGGGTATTGCAGAGTATTGCAGCAGGGTATTGCAGAGTATTTCGCAGGGTATTGCAGAGTATTTCGCAGGGTATTGCAGAGTATTTCGCAGGGTATTGCAGAGTATTGCACCAGGGTATTGCAGAGTATTGCACCAGGGTATTGCAGAGTATTGCACCAGGGTATTGCAGAGTATTGCACCAGGGTATTTTGCAGAGTATCGCGATTCTGGGAGGACGTTATATAACGTCCTCCCAGAGTTAAGCAACCACCTTGTCGACGTTATTTGTCGGCAGGTGGTTGTTAAGTGGTTAAAGGACTAGTGTATGTTTATTTTTATCCAATATTTGTTAAGATATTTTGTTTATGCATGGCTGGTCATGCGTTTTAAAAACCAAAAAATTAAGGGGACATCTACATTTCAAAGGAAGTTTCCCCCCAAAAATAAACAATAAAGGTATTTTGATCCTCTAAAAATGTGGCTTCATTATGTAAATGTTGTGCTAAGTGAACTACTCGATGTTTTGTGTTTACACTGACAATGAAGGCAAATTAAGAATGCTAAATACACATGGCAATACCAGTGCACTAGGTAAACCTACGAGAAACATAAAACATTAGTAAATTAATACACCAAACCAATCTTTAATCCAAACAAATATTTATTTTACTAAATGATAAGGTTAAAATTGTTCAGGCATTTCAATGGCCCCCCTACCCACAAAATAATCAACATATTTGTCACAAACCTCACGTCCGGTTTGGGGGGCCAAGCCTGGACGGCCAGGTTCCAGGGCCACTAAAGTTTCATTATTCAATAAAGAGGCCTCAGGCCCACTCAAAGCCAGATAACTGGTGGAATGCACCCGTAGGAAATTATGGAGCACACAGCAAGTCATTACCACATGGTTCCATTTGTATGGGGCAAGGTGGATGGAGGTCAGGAAGAGGCGGAATCGGCTGGCCATGATGCCAAAGGCATTTTCCACCACCCTTCTGGCTCTGGCCAGCCGATAGTTGAACACCCTCCTCTCAGGGTTGAGGGTGCGTTGCGGGAATGGCCTCATCAAATGGGGTCCCAGGCCAAACGCCTCATCCGCCACAAACACAAACGGAAGTCCCTCCACATTCTGCTCCGCTGGTGGCAAGGCCAGCAGATCCAAAAGGAGCCGTTCCCCAAACTCCATCTGGGCAAATACTCCTCCATCAGACATCCTGCCATTCTTGCCAACGTCCACATAGAGGAACTCGTAGGTGGCCGACACCACTGCCATCATCACAATGCTGTGGAACCCCTTATATTTATAATAAAAGGATCCCGAATGGGGTGGTGGGACGACCCGAACATGTTTGCCGTCGATGGCTCCTCCACAGTTCGGAAAGTTCCATCGGTGGGCAAACTCGGAAGCCACATTCTGCCATTCATGTGGCGAAGAAGGGAACTGTGGAATAAAAGCAAAAATAAATTAATAATTTGAGAAAGAAACATTGAAAGCAGATTTCATTAAAAGATTCAGGGCCAACATTGGTAGAAAAAGAAAAAACAAAATATTAGTAAGCAACAACAAACCAAGAACAAACCCTTAAAAAAAAGTGGGGGGGGGGGTTGAAGATGAGTTGGGGATATCACAAATGAAGGCTGTAGCACTCTGTATGAAGTAAACCAAAAAAAACATTCCTAGCCCAAATTTGGGGTGCGTTTTGGGTAAAGCACTACGATGGAGCATAGAATAAAATACATAGAAATTACTAGGCAAGGTAGGTATGGCTCCGGGATAGCATGCTGGAGAGGTTAAGTAAGGCACATTTAAAAGGTAGGCCTCAAACCACACACTTTTACAATAAATACATGGGGAGAAAGGGGACATTCCCTGCAGCTAAGAATCATGTGAATTAGGGACTGATAATTAAGCCAAAAATAAAGTATACAACACCCAAAAAAAAAAAAGTGAGCTTTTTAAGAAGAACACTTACCTTAATATAGTCCTCCTGCAAAACTTGAAGGATGGCAGAACAAGTCTCTGGTATAATGATACCCAGAGCCTGGGGGGATATGCCTGTGGAGAACTTAAGGTCCTGCAGGCTTCTCCCAGTCGCCAGGTATCGCAACGTGGCGATGAGCCTCTGCTCAGCACTGATGGCTTCCCGCATAACGGTGTCCTGCCTGGTAATGTAGGGGGACACCAAAGCCAACAGATGCTGAAATACGGGGTCAGACATCCTGAGAAAATTCCTGAAATCATCAGGATTATTCTCCCTGATCTCCCGCAACAAAGGCATGTGACAGAATTGGTGCCGCTGGAGCAACCAATTCTTGGTCCATGAACTCCTCCTGACCCTGCTCATGGCATGGAGTCGGGATACAGCATGAACCCCTGCACCAACTACAGCACGAACTCTATGACGAGTACGTAGCCGCAACATGGCTAGATAACAGTCGGCTGAACAGAACGAACTAGAAGAACGCACGGAAGAACAGCAAGGCCAATGAAGAACAAGCTGAAAAACAGGAATGAGCAGAGCAGACCACACTGAATAAACAGATACGAACTGACTACAAGCACTGCAAAACAGATACGAACCCACAGGCACAAACTGAACTCCACAAAACGATCTTCAAAGCACGAAGACTGAAAAGCGCGAATCGTCTCTCACCAAACTTTTACTAACACGCGGTAACACAGAATTAGCAAAAGCGTCCCAAAGGGTGGCGTCATTAGAACGGAACTTCCCCTTTATAGTGCCATCGTACGTGTTGTACGTCACTACGCTTTGCTTGATCGTTTTTTTAAATGATCGTGTGTACGCAAGACAGGCTTGAGAGGAAACATGAAAAAAAACCGACGTGAAAAACGGCAAGAAAAAAAAATGGCAAGAAAATGGATCGTGTGTACGCGGCATAAGAAGTATCAATTAGGGTTTGATTGTCTGCCGCAATATTGCATTCCCGGTATAAGTCGCTGATCGCTGCCATTACTATTATAAAAAATAAAAAAAATGTAACCAAAAACATGTAGCAGAATACATATTGGCCTAAATTTATAAAGAAATTAGATTTTTTTAAATGTTTTAATGGATATGTTTTATAGCAGAAAGTAAAAAACATGTACAGATATTTTTTAAATTCTCAGTCTTTTTTTGTTTATAGCACAAATTTTTTTAAAAATGCAGTCGTGATCAAATTTCACCAAAAGAAAGCTCTATTTGTGGGAAATAAATGACACAAATTATATTTAGGTACAGTGTTGCATGAACCCACAATTGTCAGTTAAAGTGCTGTATCGCAAAAAATGGCGTGGTCGTGAAGGGGGCTAAATCTCCTGAAGGTCAAGTGGTTAAACATAGCACGCTACCCCCTGGTAGTATAACTGATAATCACACTATTATATATAGCATCCTGAAAACATCATGGCATTCTGCCTCAGTATAAATCTCAAAAGGCCTCAACACTGATTCAAGCAGTGGCTGGCTCTTGGGGAAGTTATGCAAATATCAAAATGCCTTGATGGATGGATGTCTGGAGGAGTGGGTGTTCCTAGGCAGTCTGTATTTGTATGCAGACTTCCATAGTTAACACCCACATATAATGCTTAACTGAAATCCAATTAATAGAAGGGACACACCAGGGACAATAAGGGTCAGTAGGAAGGACCTAGATGATGCTGGATGTCCCCCAGACAGAAAAAGACGCGAACTCTCTCTGATTTACTCACAGAAGAAGCTCACAGTATGCAGGGAAATTAATGCAAACATTTTCGGTAAAGGAGAGGGACCTGTACAACTGTGCAAGACTGAAAAGTTAAAGTGGTTCTAAAGGCAGAAGTTTTTTTTATCTTAATGCATTTTTTGTGTACAAAAAAACTTCTGTGTACAACCCTTCTCAGCCCCCCTAATACTTACCTGAGCCCCGTCTAGATCCAGTGATGTTACACGAGAGCATCGGCTGACCAGGCCTCTCCCTCCTGATTGTCTGAGACACATAAGTGGACGCCATTGGCTCCCGCTGCTGTCAATCAAAGTCTGTGAGACAATGAGGAGAGAGGGGGACGGGGCCGAGCCTTGGCTTTGTGTCTGAATGGACACACAAAGTTGCTTGCTGTGGGGGCACTCGACAGGAGGGAGGGGCCAGGACCGTTGAAGTGAGACCCGAGAAGATGAGGATCTGGGCTGCTCTGTACAAAACCAACTGCACAGAGCAGGTAAGTATAACATGTTTGTTATTTTTAAACAAAAAAAAAAACAAGACTTTAATATCACTTAAATGTTAGGGTTTAGCTTTAAAGTGTTTGTATAGCCAAAACTTGTATTGTTTTTTTTATTTATTTTTGAGATATATGGGGAAGGTTATAATCTCCGTCAAGTATTTTGGCTGTCTGCTGTCCTCCGAATTATACAAGTGAACATTGTCACCAATAAAGTGATTGGAAATCCAAAAATGTAAAGCTTTTGCAGGAAAAAAAGTTGAGTATTAATGTTCCAAAGGGAACAGCAATTCTGGTGACAACTGTCCCCCCATTACTTCGTGTTGTGTATCCAGGACAAAATGTAAAAGGGAAACCTCTACTACGGGATGCTAAGAAATCACCTGAGGTGGCTGTGTACTGGAGTAGACAATGTTACTAATGACCACAAAATGGAGATCCATACCCCCTGTGATGTCCTCCTCTGTGTGCCTTGGTGCGGATAGTCCTCCCTCAGTTGCCTCAGTTCCCAGTGGAGGCATCCCCACCTGGCCATTTATCCATAACACTATGGGGGTGATTTACTAAAGACCTGCGCCTGTGGTGCAGTGGAGAAATTGGAGCAATTTCACAAAAAACGGGACTCAAAACATTTATCAAAAATTATGGTGCACTTATATGCACCAAACCATATTTACATAGGAAGCGCTGTTGCGCACTTGCGCAATCTTTCACGCCTACCATTAGCAAGCGCAGCCAATGTAATCTTCAACATTTTTGTCTGAATACTGTAGATAACTTTACTAGTTTACCATCTTCTGTTACCAGGCTAAAAAGTATGTATATAATATTCTTTAAATGCACAAATTCTGTCCAGAACATGTAGATCTGTCTTACAAGTAATCAAGGCTTTTTACACCCTTCTTTCAGCTTACTCAACTGCACATGTGCATTGACAGAAGCACACCATTTTATGCTTGCCTGACAGGGCGCACACGCTTTAGCTTGTTAAATATGTGTGTTGCACATGGGCGCATCTGCGTTCTCCAGAGTGCACAACTGTTTATACATTGAGCTTGTGCTCATTGTAATGCTGATCGTGTTAATGAGCTTTTCCTTATCACATGGAGAATATTGCTTCCACTTTTATTGCTTTCATTCACTTCTTTTTGAAACAACTCAATATTCATTCTAGAGATCTTCCTCCTATCAACAACTGTGCAGATGTTTACTGGACTTGTAATTGTGCATTTTATGGTGATAGTCTATAATCATTGGTGGAGCCAAAACTTCCATGAAAACATCTTCTCAACACATGTCTGTGTATTGTGCATTCTGGACAATTCTTTCCCCATACACTGTCCAATCTGATTGCACAGTGTATGGGGAAATGAATTGCTCAGAGAAATGAGTGGATGTAAATGTCATCCAATCAGATTGGACAGTGTATGGGGAAAGAATTGTCCAGAATGCACAATACACAGACATGTGTTGAGAAGATGTTTTCATGGAAGTTTTGGCTCCACCAATGATTATAGACTATCACCATAAAATGCACAATTACAAGTCCAGTAAACATCTGCACAGTTGTTGATAGGAGGAAGATCTCTAGGATGATTATTGTGTTGTTTCAAAAAGAAATGAAGGAAAGGAATAAAAGTGGAAGCAATATTCTCCACGTGATAAGGAAAAGCTCATTAACATGATCAGCATTACAATGAGCAAGTGCCCGATTTCTGTTTCATATTTAAGAATGTGTACGCGCCCATACGCACAACGATCCAGCGAATCCGGCGCAAGTCAACAGCATGCGCCATGTCCCAATAATTATTCCTGCCCGCGCAAATGCGCCAACATTTTCTTAGATCAGCCCCTATGTGTTTACCTCCAGGTTGATGTTGACACTTATTGCACCTGCTGAAGTGGAAACTGCTCCAAGAAACGCGGCGAGATTTATAGGATGCCAATAAGAAAATCATGTTTAGGAGTTGATATACAGTATATGGATTTTTTTAGCAACTATGAGTTTGTTGTGTTATATTCAATGTATTTACACTATCAGCTCTTAACTATGTCTTCACGTGTTTTTTTTATAATTGTAATTTTTATTAGTTCAGAAGAAAAGAGTGTTACAGAACGTATTCAACAGAAACATCTCAAGGCATTTATCTGAGAGATATTAGCACATTTTAAAGGCAGTTGGTACATATAAAAATACACTCAAGAAATTATCAAAACCATACCAGTATAATTTGCATATATGTCATTAACAAAATTTGCAAAGGGCAATATGAACGCATACAGGTTATAGAAACAATACAAGTCAGCTCACAATGAAGGGATCTGCACAGAAATAATAATGAGAATGTAGGCTAATCTTAAATCTCTTGTTCTCCATAACTCGATGAGTCCCAAAGTTCCCACACCCTATCAAATTGAATCACTGTGTCGTGAACTTTGGCCATAAGAGATTCCATTCTCCGAACCTCCGCAATTAATTGTAGGAACTGCAGATGGGGGGGGGGTGGTGGACAACCAGCACAGCGGTATAGCCCTTTTAGCAGCCAAAAGTATATATGATATTAAACGTTTAACAGATTTTGGGACACCCGGAAACGGGAGTCCAAGTAAATAGTGGATAGGGTCTAAAGGGAGAGGTAAGCTTGTTATAGCCTGAAGGGTTTGCATAACCTCCGTCCAAAATGGCCGTATAAGTGAACAGGTCCAAAATATATGAAAGTGCGAGCCTATCTCAGTTTTGCATCTCCAGCATGTAGGAGAGAGGGCAGGGTTTACTCGATGAAGTCTATCAGGGGTTTTATACCAAAACATTAAAATCTTCACTGCCGTTTCCCTCTGAGCTACACATTTAGAGGACTTAAAGGTTGAAGACCATATATTTGTCCACAATTGCAAAGGAATAGGGCGCTCCAGTAGCAGACTCCATTTACGCATGTATAGGTGTGTTTCAGCCGTTAAATCTTTAGATTCATGTAGAATGTGATATATGGATGATATGAGATCAAAAGGAGTCGGTCTTTCTAGGGTGAGAGTAGGGGACAGGGATTGAAAAAAATGCCTAACTTGAAGGTAAAAATAAAATAACTTATGGGGAATAGAATATTTGTTTTGGAGAGTTGCAAAATCAAGAAATTTGCGAGTGACCGGATTGACCAGGTTTCGCAACTGAAACAGTGGAGACAGCATCCATGGTAACAGACGACCATAGACCAAACTATCAGGCAATACTGGATTCAGTAATACGTTAGTAAGAGGAGGACATAATGATGCGAGCGGAAATTTCGATCTGCATTTATTCCATATGGATTTGGTGAATAGCATAGATGCAAGACACATGCTTTTCAGTATGGGGTCACCATGTAAGGATCTAGACCACACTAAAGAGCACTGATGCAATGGGTAAATGGCACCCTTCTCTATCTCCGACCACCTATTAGGGCTGCTCTGACATGACCAGGAAACAACCGCCCTTAAATGAGCGGCGAAATAATATCTAATGATATTAGGTGCTCCCATACCCCCCTGTGACCTCAAAGAAAATACCACCGAGCTGGCTATCCGATGTGTGTTATTATTCCATATGAACTTCAAAAACCCTCTTTGAAGAGCTTTAAGCTGACTGGTAGGAATGGCTACAGGGAGCGTATCAAAAAGATAAAGAAGTCTAGGCAACACAGACATTTTCAGCACATTAATTCTGCCCAACATGGTAATAGGATAGGTAGCCCACTGGTGGAGGTTTTTATAAATGTCCCGGAACAGAGGGGGAAATTTGCAGCGTATATAGTATTGTATGAGGAGGTAATCTTCACGCCCAAATATGTCAGAGCTTGTGAACACCACCTATAAGGGTATGTGCTTTGTAATTGTAGCAACAGGTCTGGCGGGACATGTATGGGGAGTACTTCAGTTTTAGTCATATTTATTTTATAGCCTGATATAGAACCAAAAGTCTGAAGAAGTGCATGCAGGGAGGGGAGTGACGTCATGGGACTCGTTATTGTCAGGAGGATGTCATCCGCAAAAAGGGATAATTTATATTCTCTATGTCTCATCAGAACCCCCTTAATATCTGGGTGACATCTAATAGCCTCCGCTAACGGCTCTAAACAAAGAATAAAAAGAAGGGGGGATAACGGGCACCCCTGTTTAGTACCATTGGACATGGGAAGAGATGGGGACAAAAAAGAGGCCATTTGTACCTGAGCAGACGTGCCTGTGTACAAGGTCTGTATAGCTTTAAAGAAAGGACCGTTAAACCCAAATCTCCGCAGTACAGAAAACATATAGGGCCAGCTTAAGCGGTCAAACTCCTTTTGTGCATCCAAGCTCAAAATAAGTGTTGGGCGTGGGAATTTGTTTATCAGGTCGATCAGGTCCATGGTACGTCTTGTGTTGTCTCCAGCGTGTCGGGAGGGAACAAATCCTACTTGATCTTTGTTTATCAATTTGGGAATGAGCTGGGACAATCTAGATGAGAGAAGTTTCGTGAAAATTTTATAGTCTGAGTTTAGTAGGGCTATAGGCCTATAGTTATCTGGTAAGGAATGGTCTTTCCCTGGCTTTGGAATCACTGAGATATATGAATGGGTAAACTGGCTATGTGGAATCCCCCCTCGTAATAGTGATGTATACAAGTTTGTCATATGTGGCAGTAGGGTGGGCAGAAAGGTCTTGTAATATAAGTAGGTGAGGCCGTCGGATCCCGGAGATTTATGCGTAGGTAAGTCTTTAATAATTTTTGTAAGCTCCTCAGGGGTGATGGGGGCATTAAGCTTTTCCAGATCCGAGGAGTTCAACTTCGGCAGGGGAAGGGTCTGGATGAATTGGTCAAACCTATCCTGTGTAAAATGAAAATTATTTTCGGGGGTAAGACAATTATATAATTCTTTGTAAAAGTTCCCAAAAACTTTAGTCATGGTTTGGGGACAATGAGTGGGGGTGCCATCTTTTTGGATCAACAATTCAGGGAAGGAGTGGAATGGCGCGGTCTAAGTTTGTTCACTAGCATCCTATGTGGCTTGTTGGAAAACTCATAGAATTTTTGTTTCACCCACATAAGAGATTTTGTTGCCTTACTATATGCTAGCGATTTCAGTTGATTGCGTAGAGCTACAACCCTACGGAGAGCCTCAACCGTTGGGGAGCCCAGAAGGCCCCGCTCTGCCTGCTTTAAGTCAGCTAATAAAGAAATCCGACGACTCTCGCCATCTCTCTTCAGACGAGAGCCCTCGGCAATATATGTACCACGGAAACAGGCCTTGTGAGCCTCCCAAAGGGTAGAAACCTTTTGTACGGAACCCACATTTAGTTCAAAATATTCATTCAGGCTTTTGGTCAGTCTATCCCTAATAGGGGGTGAACTAAGTAGGTGTTCATTAAGACTCCAATGGCAAGTCCTAGAGGGCGAGTTGTGCAACAGTAGCTCCAATGAAATAGGAGCATGGTCCGACCACGTTATAGGAGAAATGTTAGAGTCTACTAGGAGGGGGAGTAATGGGGCTGTAATAAAGAAATGATCTAGTCTTGAGTACATCTTATGTGCCATGGAATAGAAGGTATACTGTCTTTGGATCGGGTGCCTGATTCTCCATGAATCAAGCAGTCGATGTGATCTGACCAGTTTCCTAAAGGAAGCGGATTGAGACATCACACGTTGGGAAGGGGTATCCCCAAAGAGATTGTGACGATCACGCCTATGAGACATAATCAGATTAAAATCTCCCCCTAGTATCATGAATGGCTTTGAATAACGCTGAAGCTTACCAAAAAAATCATCCAGAAATACCAATTGGCCTGAGTTGGGTGCATAGACATTAACCAACGTAAATGTAGACGACATGTAATCACAAATCAGGATGACAAACCTCCCATGGGGGTCAATGTATTTTTCTCTGACCTTTACTGGGCATGATTTTTTAATTAAAATAGCCACTCCAGCTTTGCCAGAAGGAGCAGATGCCACATAGGAAGTGGGATAGAATTTAGATGCAAATTTCATCGAACCCCCAGCACGGAAGTGAGTCTCCTGTTCCAGTATTATATCCGCCCCTGACCGTTTAAAGTCTTTAAGAGCAATCCAACGTTTTGAAATTGAATTTAAGCCCTTGACGTTGTGAGATACTATCTTCAAAGCCATATTGAGTCAATAAAACAACTGCATTGGAGACCTTGAAAACACATCACCTGTATGACTCTTGACCATATAGTTGCCCTGTACCCTAACAGACAATTAGCACTGGTATGTTGTAATTGAGATGCAGTGAAAGAAAGCAAAATAAAAACATCAATGAATGAACCCAGGGGGGGGGTCCAAAACAAAAAAACATGAAAATCAAAGATATTACACCTGAGTAGTAAAAATCACTCAGGAGTCCCATACCGAAGCCTGGGACCATTTGGGGCCACTTGGCAACTCCCATCACATGGACACGTGAAGAGGGGGATCCCCCCGCTCTCCAGCAAAAGGAAGCTCCTATGAAAGTAAGACTGTTAGGGCTGTCAAAAACACTAGTGTCATCTCAATAAAGATAGAAAGAAACTTTCAAAACTTTCAAAAACTTTACCCCATGGGTGAGCAAGGTTTGAACTCCAAATGTCGGGTAGCTTGTCCACTGGTTAATCAGAGTGGTGACTGCAACAAACGAAAGAAAACAGCAAGTAGAACACAGATCAATTGTCTGACACCAGGGTACAGGCTTTTCCAGCCAAAAAAGATTAAAGCCAGCCTTGACTTATTGACCTTTCAAGGGGGCGTCTGGAGCTACGATGAGGAGTGGAGAAAGATTTAATTTGCTTTCTGCGGACTGGGGTCCATTCTCTGGAAGGTGTAGATGGTGCAATGCGATTTTGCTGGGTTGCAGGTATCGGCATCGAATCTTCAGGCATGGGAGGTAGGCCCAGACTTTTAATGAATGCTTCACCTTTATGCACATCACGGAGACAGTGTTGATTTCCATCTTGAGGTACAATCAAACGAAAAGGAAAGCCCCAGAAGTATGGGATGAGCAGGTTTTGCAGGTGGGATGTGATCGGGCGTAAGTTCCTGCGTTTCGCCAGGGTCACTGGAGACAGGTCATTGTAAATCTGTATTTTAGCCCCATTATATTCAGTAGCTGATTTGTTACGTGTAGCAAGGGTCAATGCCTCCTTGTTATCATAATAATGAAAATGTACTATGACATCCCTTGGCCTGGTACCAGCGGGCGGTTTGGGGCCCAGGGAACGATGCGCACGATCCAGGCGCCAATCAATATCTGCAATTCTGGGGGCTAAGGTGTTAAACAACCCCAGCAGGTACTGGCATAGATTGTTGTCTCCCACTGATTCCGGTATTCCTCGGAATCTCAGGTTCTGTCTCCTCTCCCTGTTTTCCTGGTCCTCCTGTTGTAGTTGGAGTTGTGAGAAAGAGCTTTTCAGTGCGGAAGTTTCTTCCTCTAATTCTTGCACATAATTGACCAAGTCATCAAATTTAGACTCTAGAGCATCTGTTCTGTCCCCAATTTGAGCTATTTCACTCCTTAACTCCTGCGACAGTTTTCCCATTTCAGCAGCCATGTTGCGTGTCATTTGCATGAGGAGAGCCTGGAGCTTTTCTTTTACAAAAAGTTTTATTGTCATATAAATCAACAGTACAGGTTTACAATAGAGTGTTATAGCATGTATCATACATGGCCAATCTGGGCTTGAAGTCCTCACCTGCAGAGAGGAGGCATGAGTCGTGATCTTATGCTATACACAAATATAAAGGAGAAATGTAAACAATCATTAGGACCTGATGGTCCGGGACCCGGGTCATGCCCGGCTGTCTGCAAACCTGTAGAGTGAGTGAACAACACACAACAATAGAACCTGATAGTTAGCATCCTCAAGAAAGGATATGTAGGGTTAACAGCAAAATAAGAGCCTAAAAAGGAATAGAAAGAGAGGGAGAAAAAAATAAATAAATAAATAAATAAATAAATAAAAAAAGATGGAGCAGAACAAGAAGAGCAATAGGATGTGAAAAAGGAGAGAAAGAAGAGGGAAGTAGGAGGTCCACGGGGTGTGCGCAAGGGGAGTCCTAAAGTGATAGTAATGTAGCGTCAAACCTAGAAGGGTGGTAGTATGTGACCCAGGGTTGCCAGACCTCAAGAAACTTGTCATGCGTATCCAAAAGGATTGCCGTTAGTTTCTCATTAACCATGACATCGTTCAGGCGATTTTTGACTGCCTCAAAGCTGAGTGCGGGGATTTTCCATGCTCTCGCAATTGTCAACCTAGTTGCAGTGAAAAGATGCTGGGCTAGTTGCCTTTCTGGACGCAGTAGTTCCACGATGGGCTTACCAAGGAGAGCTACATAAGGGTCCCTCTTGATATTAATCTGAAATAGATTGCGGATGAGAGTAAATACCCTAATCCACAGTCTGCACGCCCGCGGGCATGACCACCAAATGTGTGCCATAGAGCCCTCCTGAGAACACCCTCTAAAACAAAGCGGGGAATAATTTGGAATAAAGCGAGCCAGTCTCGCCGGTGTGTAGTACCACCTATACAATACCTTATAGGCATTTTCCAAGATTAACACGTTACGTGAGCATTTGGACAGAGTTAGTGTCATTGCCTGCCAATCCGCAGGGTCCAACTGCTTCCCCAACTCTTTCTCCCATTGTAGGTGGTAAGGCCTCAATGGGGGCCTCCTAGTAGATATCACAGCCGAATATATCAGTGAAATTAGGCCCGGTGAGTGGGGCCTGGCTCTACAACGGCTCTCAAAGGGGGTCAAGGTATAAGGGGTAGATTGAGACTTAATAAGACTCTGAAGAAAATGGCGAAGTTGTAAATAACGATAGTGCTCTCGCAAGGGAATATCGTGAGAGGAGCGTAAGGCGTCAAATGCCAAAATCCTAGTCAGCCGCAACAGTGAGTGCACATCTGTGAACCCATTCGTGGTCCACCATGAGAACTGGGATGCATTGTCACAACCTGGAGGGAATAGCGGGCAGTGCAAGAGTCGCAAGAGTGGGAGGTGAGAAGAGATCAACCCCGCAGAGTATTTTACCGAGTCCCATATTCGCAGGGAGTGGGCTAAGCAAGGCCCCATTACCACCGGACGGTGCACAGGAGGAAGCCAGGGCAATGAGGAGATTGGAATAGGGTCGATGTCGACCAGGTCAAGCATAGCCCAAAGCGGAAGCTGATAGGTCTTATGAAGACACGAAAGTGGGGCTATGTTAGCGGCTATGTAATAAGCCCGTAAATTGGGTACCGAAAGACCACCATTAATTTGCTTAGCAAATAAAACCTGTTTGCTGATTCGGGGGTGGGTCGAACCCCATATAAATTGCATAATTCTTCGCTGATGTATGCAGAGGATATGTGGGGGAACCCGTACAGGCAAGACACGAAAAAAGTACAGTAGTTTCGGGAGATAGGACATACGAACAGCTGTTATTCTGCCGAACCAGGACAAAGGCAAATGAGACCAAGACAACAGCTTATCCGTTAGGCTTTTGAACAAGGGCGGAAAGTTAGCCTGGTACAATCCGGAGTACATAGGGGTGAGGTGGATTCCCAAGTAGGGTAGCGAGGAGACCCACTGGAAGGAGAACGCTGACTGTAGATCCCCCAACAAACCAGGAGAGAGGTTAACCGACAATGCTTTTGATTTGGAGGGATTAACCCGGAGCCCCGAAAGGGCAGCAAAGGTGTCCAAAAATAGGATTTTTATAACAGCTTACCTGTAAAATCCTTTTCTTGGAGTACATCACGGGACACAGAGCGACATAGTCATTACTAATGGGTTATATAGTTACCGTCAGGTGCTGGCACTGGCAACTTCCAAAACCGGAAGTACCCTCCCCTATATAAGCCCCTCCCATCCGGGAGCACCTCAGTTTTGTAGCAAAGCAATAAGTGTCCCCAAAGAGGGGCGGGAGCTCTGTGTCCCGTGATGTACTCCAAGAAAAGGATTTTACAGGTAAGCTGTTATAAAAATCCTATTTTCTTTCTCGTACATCACGGGACACAGAGCGACATAGTCATTACTAATGGGATGTCCTAAAGCAATGCCAAATGAGGGGGGGGATACACCATATATAAGCTGAGCGCTATCAGACATGAGGATCTTTTGCGGCCTGCAACACACTGCGCCCAAAGGCGACATCCTCCTGACTTCTAACGTCCACCTGGTAGAACCTAGTAAACGTGTGTACCGAAGACCATGTTGCGGCCTTACAGATTTGAGCCAGGGAGGCCTGGTGATGCACTGCCCATGAAGTTCCAACTGCTCTCGTGGAGTGCGCCCTAACTTTGAACGGAGGCGGTCTACTTCTCAAGCTATAGGCTTGTATTATGACCTGTCGAATCCACTTGGCTAAAGTAGATTTTGACGCTGCCTGACCCTTTCTGGGGCCTTCCGGCAGAATAAACAAAGTATCCGTTCTGCGAATCTGAGCAGTGGCTTTTAGATAAGCTTTAACTGCTCTTACTACATCCAAAGAATGCAATAACTTTTCCTCTACCGAAGTAGGCTTGGGGAAAAAAGAAGGAAGAACCACATCTTGGTTCAAATGAAAACTCGATACCACCTTAGGAAGAAAGGCTGGATGAGGACGTAACACTACTCTGTCCTTATGGATAACCAGATATGGCTCCTTACAGGACATAGCTGCTAATTCCGATACTCTTTTAGCCGAACAAATGGCTACTAGAAAAATCAATTTCCTGGTGAGAAGCACTAAGGAAATATGCTGTAATGGTTCAAATGGTTGTTTCTGTAGAACCGACAGAACCAAGTTTAGATCCCATGGACATATGGGAATATTAACCGGAGGACTAATACGCATCACTCCTTGTATAAAGGCTTTGACTAGTGAATGCGAAGCCAAGGGCCTTTGAAAAAATATTGACAAGGCCGAAATCTGACCCTTGATAGTACTCAAGGCAAGCTTCCTATCTACAGCCCATTGTAGGAAGTCCAGAATCCTACCTATTACGTATTTACGTGGATGCCATTTCTTGGCTTCACACCAGGCGATGTACGCCTTCCAGATTCTATAGTAGATCTGCCTGGATACCGGCTTCCTGGCATTGATCATGGTAGATACCACAGCATTAGAGAGCCCTCTCTTTTTTAGAATGTGGGCTTCAATAGCCAGGCCGTCAAACCTAGGGCTGGTAAGGAAGGGTGGTATATCGGTCCCTGCAAAAGCAGGTCCGGACGATGTGGGAGGGTCCAAGGACTCCCCACAGACATTTTTACAATCTCCGCGTACCATGCTCTTCGGGGCCACGCTGGAGCCACCAGAATCACTGGTTTCTTTTCTACCCTGATTCTGCGGAGTAATCGAGGTAACAATTGTGGCGGTGGGAATGCATATATCAGCTTGAACTGATCCCAAGGGAACACTAGGGCATCCGAGCCGCACGCTAGGGGATCCCTTGCCCAAGAGACAAACCTGTCCACTTTTGTGTTGAATCTGGATGCTAGCAGATCTACATCCGGTGTTCCCCACCGCTGACATATTGTCCGGAAAACCTCGGGATGAAGGGACCATTCCCCTGGGCATAATTGTTGGCGACTTAGAAAGTCCGCCTTCCAATTCTCCACCCCTGGAATGAATACCGCAGATATGGCTGGGACATATCTTTCTGCCCATCTCAGGATGTAATTTACTTCCCTTTGGGCTGCACGACTCCTGGTGCCCCCCTGACGATTGATATATGCCACTGCTGTGGCATTGTCTGACTGAACTCTGACAGGGGACCCTTGGAGTTTGGATGTCCATGCTACTAGGGCATACCGGGCTGCTCGTATCTCTAAGAGATTGATGGGCAGGGCCTTTTCCGACCATCTGCCCTGGAGAGACCATTGCTCCAGTACTGCTCCCCAGCCTATAAGGCTGGCATCTGTAGTGACCACCTTCCAGGAAATCGGACTGAAGGATTTCCCTCTTTCCAGATTCTGGGGAACCAACCACCAGCGGAGGCTCCTGCGAACGGAAGGGGACAAGGACTTTGGTAAGTCCAGAGCCTGAACTTTTTTGTTCCAGGCTGACAGTATGGCCCTTTGCAACTTCCTTGAATGGAATTGACCGTAGGGTACTGCTTCGAATGATGCCACCATTTTTCCCAGCAGCCTCATGCACAGGCGTATGGATGGCTGTCTTTTTGAACCCACTAAGTGGATCAAATCTCTCAAAGACGACCCCTTTTCTTGAGGCAAGAAAATCTTTCTCTGGTCTGAATCCAGCCTTAGCCCCAAGTATTCCAGACTTTTGACTGGTTTTAGGGCTGACTTGTCTCGGTTGATAATCCAACCGTGATATTCCAGATACTTGATTGTCTCGTGAACAACCACTTCTAGTTTTTCCACTGAGTGGTCTATCAGCAACAAGTCGTCTAGATATGCCATTATCGTTACACCTCGTGTTCTTAGATTGGCCAATAATGGGGCCAGAATTTTTGTGAACACTCTTGGTGCTGTGGCCAGACCGAAGGGTAAGGCTCTGAACTGAAAATGGCGCCCTTCTACCGCAAACCGTAGACATTTTTGGTGGGCTGGAAAGATGGGGATGTGCAAATAAGCATCTTTGATGTCGATCGAGGCTAACCATTCCTCCCCTTGTAGGGCAGTGGCTACCGATCGGATCGACTCCATCCGGAAAGTCCTGATATGTAGGAATTTGTTTAGCCCTTTTAGATTTAATATGGGCCTCACGTCCCCGTTTGGCTTCGGAACTGTAAAGAGGTTTGAGTAAAACCCGAACCCCCATTCTTCCAGGGGAACCTCTATAATTACTGCTTGAAGCAATAATTGTTCCAGTGCCAACAGGAGGGATCCTCTCTTCTGGGGATCCCTTGGCACGTTTGACCTTATAAAGCGGGAAGGAGGGGAGTTTTTTAACTCCAATTTGTATCCCAGATTTACTGCGGAGAGCACCCATCTGTCTCGGATCGTGTCCCGCCAGGTTTCTGTGAACAACTGAAGTCTTCCCCCCACCCGATTGGGTGGGGGCAACCCTTCATGCATTTGACTTTGGGGGAGGTTTTGTACCTCTCCTGCTCCAGGGCTTCTTGTTACCCTGCAACTGTCCCTGATTTTTACCTCCGGGATTTGACCGGGGAGGCCGTCGGAACTGTTTCACAGCCGATGTCCTAGGGACTGGAGAAGCCGGCCTCTTAAAGGAGGGACCTCTAACTCTATTTTTAACCGGCAAAAGTGTACTTTTACCGCTGGAAATTCTCTGGATATACTTGTCCAGGTCTTCCCCGAATAAGCGCTCCCCATGAAATGGGAAGCTGACCAGCAATTTTTTACAGGGAGCTTCAGCAGACCAGTTTTTGAGCCATAGAAGCCTGCGCATATGTACTACAGACAGCGTAAGGCGGGAGGCCTGATGGATTGAATCCTTTATAGCGTCCACCGCAAAGCATAAGGCTCTAGGTAGATCAGCTAGGGCAAGAGCCTGCTGATCCGGCAAGTCTCTTAAGACCTGTTTCAACTGATCCTTCACTGCTTGGCAGACCCCAATAGCTGCCACTGCTGGTTGTGTCACCAATCCTGCTGTAGAAAAAGCAGATTTCAATAATGACTCCAATTTTTTATCTATTGGGTCCTTGAACATTTGGACATTTTCCACCGGACATGTCAGTGATTTATTCACACAAGAGATGGCTGCGTCCACTGTAGGGACCTTCCATTTTCTGATGAACTTATCCTCCATGGGATAGACCACCGGAAATCTCTTGGGGGGAGTAAATATTTTGTCAGGATGCTCCCAATCCTGGTAAATGAGCCCCTCCAGTAAAGGATGGATCGGAAAGGAACAAACAGTCTGGGGAGCTTTTAGCGACCCCAACGAGGAGACAGAAGTGGAGGATGGCTCCGCAAGTGGCATTTTAAATGCTGATCGGACCATATTAGTCAGGGACTGAACCCATAACCTCTCAGCATGTGATGCTGAGAACGGCTCTTCCACTGTTGATTCCTCTACAACCGAATCAACCTCATCCTGATCCCCCTCAGGTAGGTCGACCTCTGTATGGGACTGTTGCTCTGTTAACAGGCACTCTGAGGGAGGAGACGGAGATCGAGCGCTTTTCTCCTGTGACAGGGAAGCAGCGATTAATGCTGACAATCTCTCTTCCAGTCCTCCCAGAGCTGAGGAAAAAACCTCCTCTGTTACATACACAGGAGCAGGTGAACTGAGGACAGCCACAGTACCAGGTACTCCTGGGGGTGCCCTACGGTCACTAACCTCTGATTCTTCAGGGGAGACTGGTGCAGCCAAAGCATGCCCAAGATCCTCAGAGCCCGATGGAGACCCCCTATTCCTCCTGGAATTTCTAGTCCCGGAGTTTTTAGACGGCATATTCCTAAGCCACAAAGCTGAGGTATTCCAGCCGAAATACACCAGTTACTGATAATAGTCTAGCATAAATGCTGCTATAATAAACAGTTGGTGTCTACTAATGTGCCTTTCTAGGGGATGCCTGTATCAACCGCTTGCTGTATGCCTTTAAATGTTGCCAGCTCTGTCTCTGTACTTCATAGCCAGCTTACTACAATATTGTGGCTTTTTTAAAACCTGCTGGGACGCCCGCACATGCGCAGAAGCGCTGCGGCGCGCACAGAGCGTCATCCCCCAGGCTCCGCCCCCTTTCCCGGCTCACCTCTATATATAGAGGCGCGTGCACGCGCACGCGCGCGGCCACGTGCGCCCTCGGCGCTAATTTCAAACATGGAAACCAGGGACAGGAGCCAGGGCCCCTCTTTGCCGCAGGCCGGGGGATGGACGAGCACTGCAACATGGCAGAGGAAGCAGTTTCCTATAGGAGAACTCACCAACTGCCTGGACTTTGCTCTCTGAGAAGAAACTAGTCCACATGACAAGAAAACATTCCACAGCGGCCTCTAGTGGACAAACACAGGTACCACAGTCTAATATACTAAATATATATAAAAAAACATTTTTTTTTTTTTTTTTTTTCTTGACCACCATTAAAAATTATTACATTTTTTTAGTAGTTACAGGCATGCACAGAATCTTGCGGGAATACCATTAGGTAACAGACAGAAAGACAAATTAGGCTTGGGGGTCCCCCAATAGAACCAAGTTCCTGGGGGCCCCCACTTACCTGTTCCTCGCCGCAGGACTTTGTTTGGTCCACAAAAGCCCAAACTTCACCTATCACGGCAGGCATTGTAATCAAACCTTCAGGGACCGGGTTCCCAAGGATTCCACTCCCCTGGACCTGTATAGCACCCTGCACAGAAAACATCTTGGTCGTGGGTATGACCAGAGCTCTGGATCCCAGGGTCCAGCTCTCCTAAGAGAAGCATTACAGGCAGAACCTTGCTCTTCTCTTTGCAAGGCCCGGGTACCGACCGTTTAGCTATGAAGCTTTTTTGGTCGGATCCGGAATAGCTTACTGAGGCCCAAAAGAACCTGTACGCAAGCTCAGTGAAAAACACATGTTTCTTCTTGGCCAACACCTTAGACACTGGCAAAAAACTGAGGTGCTCCCGGATGGGAGGGGCTTATATAGGGGAGGGTACTTCCGGTTTTGGAAGTTGCCAGTGCCAGCACCTGACGGTAACTATATAACCCATTAGTAATGACTATGTCGCTCTGTGTCCCGTGATGTACGAGAAAGAAAGGGATTGTAAATTTGGTAAAGAAATTCTGGGGGAGGTCAAAGTAAGAAGGATATCATCGGCAAATAGGGAAACTTTATGGGGGCAACCCGCTATTTCGATGCCTCGTATGTTGGGATGCGAACGAATCGCCTCCGTCAGGGGTTCCAGAGCCAATACAAAAAGAAGAGGCGATAGGGGGCATCCCTGGCGGGTGCCCCTCTTGATATTAAAAAGAGGAGACTCGAACCCATAATACTTAATTTTTGCCCGGGGGGAGTCATATAAGGCAGACATCCAGTGCATAAACGAAGACCCGAAGCCATAATGCCGAAGAACTGACATGAGGTAAGGCCACGACAGAGTGTCAAAGGCCTTGTGGACGTCCAGGGACAAAAACATAGTTTCCAGAGAGCGGGTATGGGCTATGTGTTGGAGTTGCAATATACGTCGAATAGCATCACCAGCCTGCCTCTGAGGTATGAAACCGACCTGGTCTTTCCCGATTAACCGAGGGAGAAAAGAGTTTAGGCGATTAGCCAGAATTTTGGTCAAAATTTTCATATCGATATTGATTAGGGAGATAGGCCTAAAGTTGGCCCAAGAGGAGTGGTCTCGATCCGGCTTAGGAATCATCACTATGTTAGCCATTAAGAGGTCCGGGGTAAGGGAGCGACCATTTTTAACAGAGTTATACATGGCCGTTAAATGCGGAGCTACCACAGCGGCCAGCTTCCTGTAGTAAAGTGCTGTAAATCCATCCGGCCCCAGTCGCTTTCCTACTTTTAGATCTTTTATACCTTGGAGGACCTCCGAGACTTGTATGTCCCGGTCCATAAGGGCAACATGCACGTCCGTCAAGGTCGGGAGAGGGAGACGGCTGAGGAAATCAGCAGTGTCGTGAGCATTAAACTGCTCTGGGTCTGAGTATAATTTAGTAAGGCGGAAACTAAACTCCTCCAATACGCGCAATGGGTTACCCGTAAGGACATTGTGCCGGTTGCGCAATGTGATGGGGGCGGGTTTAGGAGCGAAAGTCCGGAGTCTGTTGGCCAGCGTTCGATTTGGCTTGTTCGCCCTGGTATACCATCTCTGGCGGGACCACCGTAAGATACGTTCAGCCCCCTCGGTGAGACTAAGATCTAGCTCCGAACGGGCCTGCTCCAAGAGTTTGCGGTTGCTAGAGGTGGGGGATTGTTTGAAAAGCCCTGATAACGCCTCCAGGCGTGTCTCCAGGGCCCTTTGTTTCAGACCCCGTTCTCGCTTACGGGTCGACGCCACCCTGATAATGTGGCCACGGAGTACCGCCTTATAAGCCTCCCAAAGCGTTACAGGTGACTCTACCGAGCCTTGATTTTCGCAGAAGTAGTCCTCTGAGGCCTTGAAAATATCTTCCCGGACCTCTTTAAGCGATAAGAGCGAATCGTTCATCACCCAGGGCGAGAATTGGGGTCTGTCCAAAACAGAGTGGCAGACCACCAAAACAGGGTCGTGATCAGACCACGGAACAGCCAGGATAGAGGCCCTAACCACCATGGGAAGGTGGCGGCGTAGCATGAACATATGATCGATTCTGGAGTGAGAATGGTGAGGGTGGGAGTAAAACGTATAGTCCTTACCCTGAGGATGGCATTCCCTCCAAAGGTCGACCAGATCATGTGATTGTAGAGAGCGAGCAAATTTTTTTGCGTCAGGGGAGGGAGCAATGCGCTCCGAGGGGTATTTATCAAACGAGGGATTCAAAACTAAATTCGAATCACCCGCAAGAAAGAGAGTACCCTTGTGGTGGGATGCTAGCAGGGTGCAGACGTGAGACAAGAAGGGTCCTGGATTAGAATTTGGTGCATAGTAGGTCATAATGGTGACCTCCTTTCCTTGGATAGTGCCTTGTAGCAATAAATATCTGCCCTCGGGGTCTGCGATCTGTCTGGTGCAACTAAATGAGACCAACTTGCGGAAAGCTATGAGCACCCCCTTTTGCTTGGTTGGAGCAGCAGCCAAAAACACCTGAGGAAACTGAGCGTCAAAGTATTTAGGGCAGGAAGTTGCCGAAAAATGGGTTTCTTGTAAGCAGGCAATGTCAATCTGTTGCTTTCTTAGATACTTGAAGACCTTCACCCTTTTCTGAGGAGAATTCATACCCTGAACATTCAGGGATAGCCAATTAAACGTCATAGTAGAACTAACAATAGATAGAAGACCATTCCCCAAAGCACACACCCCGCGAACCTAGTGGAGGAAAAAAAAGGATAAAAGACCTGAGAGTCAAAAAGGGAGAAAGTTAAAGAAATCAGATCAAGAAAAACAAAAAGTCCGAGTAGAACTCGGAGTAAAAACATACCAATCATCAAGGTTGCAATTGGTAGTGGGACTGGAATCCCACTGGAGGGTCGGAAGTTAGCCAAAACTCTTGTTCCGGTCAACTTCCGAGCCAAGGGGGAGCAGTGGTCCGTCGGAAACCACTCGGCTGGATTTCAATGTAGTCTGAATATTGAGATCAACTACGGCACAGGGTATAACAAAACATGTCCCATAAACCCCACCGATACAAAGATTAAAGCAATCTTAACCAAATTTATATAACATATCAACTTAACCTTTAAACGGTAAACTGTAGGCCATGGCCAACCTCGCGCTCCGGAGCCCCCAGTGAAAGAACGGAGAGTCCAGGACACGAAGCCGGTCCACAGCAAATGCAATGCCCATGACCCGCACGCCAGGGCCATAACTGCAGTCTGTGATGAACAGCACACATCCACGACACAAGTGGGAATGTGCAGAGCAGCACAAGGATAGTTCTCTAGAGCATCAAATCATAAAAGTCTTCACCTGGGTAAAAAAAAAAAAAAAAAGGGGGGGACAATCCAGGAATAGGGGAGGGGGGGGACAGGAAAGGCCTGACGAGCCCAAAGAGAATAGGGGAAGAGAGAGAAGAAAATACAAATAAATAAATAAATAAATAAAAAAAGGGGAGGGGAGAGGGTCCAGATGTCTTATTGGCCTAGAGACAGGAATGCCCATGCGTTGCAACTGGGTCTATGCAATGAATAATCAAGAGTGAAATTTAGATTCATACTTGGTGTTCAAGATAAGACTTATCCATCAGTTCAGAATAACGGGCAGGTTTCCTCTTTGGAGCGTCGAAAGAGAATTAATGCTGTCCTCCCTTAGGGACATCCTGGAATCGCTGTGCTTGCAGTGATCGAAGAGCCTGGGAGCCCTGCTGAGACCTCTGCGAGGATCCGTGGGGTGATCGGGATGGCCTTGGTTGGGCCGAGGAAGACTCCGGTTGGGAGGGAGGGAGATCAAACTGCAGATCCTGAAAATGTCGCCGTAAGTCAGGCAAAGAGGAGGCATGAAACTGGCGGCCAAGGTGGTAGAAGGAGAGCTTGAAGGGGAACCCCCATCTATAACGGATGCCCCGAGCTTGTAGAATCTGCAGATAAGGCTTCAGACTCCGCCTCTTGGCTATGGTGACCGGAGAGAGGTCTGCAAATAATTGGAGGGGATTACCCTGGTGGGAGAGGTTAGGGAGATCTCGTGCAGCCTGCAGGAGCCGCTCCTTAGTCCTGTAAAAGTGAAATTTAATGATAATGTCTCTGGGGGGACCCTCTGTGGGTTTGGGAGCAAGGGACCTGTGTATGCGGTCAAATTCCAAGCGCTCCGGAGGGACATCAGGCGCCAGCTCCTGAAAGAAAGCCGTGGCCGTCCCCTGCAGGTCAGTGATGGCCTCTGGGAGCCCACGGATGCGGAGGTTATCCCTGCGAGCTCTATTCTCAAAGTCCTCTAATTTATCCTGTAGGCTCAACAGTTCAGCATTTAGCCTCTCGACCTCGTCCTCGTGACCCTCCAGGACTGTTGTTGTCAAGTCCATCCGCTGCTCCAATTGATTGGTGCGGTGGCCTATTTCCTTAAGCCCCCTCACCAGTTCCGCTGAGAGCTTACGGGAGGCAGAATTTATTTTGTCACGGACTATACCGCGGAACTTCTGGAGCAAGGCATCAGAGCCAGCGTCAGTGGGGCTTACCAAGTTGGAGGGGAACTGGTGTAGGCTGTCCTCAGAATGCTGAGTGGAGTCATCTGGCTCCGGAGGTTCGGGCGCCATTTTGCCCTTCCCCTTCCCTTTCCCCCCTGCAGGAGAGGCCTTCTGCTGTGAGCGGTAGCGCTGCCGGCTCCGGGGTGTATTGTACATAGGTAATATCAGGTAATGTTCGTCGTTCAGAGAGCTGGAGTGGTGGCGTCAGGGAGCAAGATGTGCCTTATTCGCCGAGTTTGTGTGGTCCGACGGCACAAAGCAGGGAGATCAAGCTGTCATCATCCCCGACTCTGCGTGACTGCCCCCCTGGGCTGTGGGTTTAGTACATAGAAAGAGTCAGCATATGCAGCAATCTAGTTCAGGGGCCATTGCCCGGCCAGCCAAAGCACCTAGGCTTCCAGAGGCAATTTGTTGGAGGAGAGTCTTTAGGATGGACTCTAGGGTGCAGCAAGATGGCCGCCTAGCACAGGGCTATATCTGGTCCACAGTACTCAAACAGGGGGTACCGCTAAGCGCTGCGGACAGCGGGTAGCATGTGAGTAAGCACCAGTGGCTGTAATTTGAGGAATTAGGTGTGTGGCGAGACCCGAGGGATAGAAACAGGCCGTGGAGCCTCAGTAGGGTGGAGCAAGATGGCCGCCGTACAGTAGGCCAGGAACCACCAGATACCCTGCAGGCCGTCGGGGGTGACTATCAGTCTGCGGTTAGGGTCCGGAGCACACACTGAGGGCTGGGATGGAGGATGTGGTGGTTGATCCTTGCCCAGGAAGGATGGTAAGGCTACTAAGGCTATTGAGGGGCTTTGGGTGGATCAAGATGGCCGCCGCTCACCTCTTTACACAGAGCGCCATCTTCAGCAGGGTGCCTCCGCCGGCTGTCGACTCCTCACTGTTCTCCTCCGGGCTTGGAAGGCTGCCTCGGATGGGTTCCGGAAGGGTCGCCGTTCGTCCCGCGGCCGCGGTACTTTAGCGCGGTGGATTCAGAGGCCTCGCAGGCCGCAAGATGGCGGCGGATCACCAGGGGATGGAGCCGGCCCGGCTCGGGATGCAGAGTATTCGGCTCACCCAGAGACCCAAGTCAGGTAGGGATCTACTGAGGGGAAGCCCAGGAGTCAGGATGGAGGATTTGGTGGACTGGTTGTAGGGCGCTGGCTTAGGATGGCTATTGATTCCGTCGGGCCTAGCGGAGCTCCTCCAAAGCACGTCTATCTCCGCTCGCATCCGGACACGCCCCCCCCCCCCGAGCCTGGAGCTTTTCATCCATGAACTCTGGGGTTAAAATGTTCTATACAGCATGGGAAGACACTGCGGGGGGAGTCCGAGTGCCCCCAGGCTGTGTGCCTTATGTAGCATGACGACCCATATCCTTGATCCCCAGCGAGGGGTCCATGGCCGCGAGCGGTTCCGCAAGCGTAGGCAAGGCCGGGGATTGCGGCCTAGTGACTAATCTGTCCATCGCGGTCAGTGTGTGTGGGTCTGTTAGCGGTTTGTAGTACTGTTTTTGCTGACCGATTTTACCCATGGGGTGCTGTAAGCTTACCGGGTTTAGATGTGCTTACCCCCGTGGCGATCGTTGCTGTGTGGAAGCTTTATGGGGGGTCAGGAGTGCGGGCGGGATCCAGGGCACAGCCTCTACACGTCCACCATGTCCAAGAGCCGCGCATAGGCCCCGTCTTCACATGTTTTAATGTGTTATGATTCAATAATCATGCAATGTTTTATTATATGTACAGTGACTATAATCATGAATTTTTTACATTGTATTGACAAGGATGCTCAATAAAAGTAGATCCTAATACTTCTACTTATATGTACTAGCATAATTCCACCAATATATACATATATTTTGTTCATTAGTGTGTTCTCATAGTATAATGGCCATATTTTATATTTATCATCTCATTTAAAGCCCCAACTTCCTCCTTCTTCTCTTCAGTATAAATCGGGATGGAGGCACTAAGCCCTACAAGCTATGTGCTTCATTTAAAGTCTCACCAACATAATTTTTAATAATCTACTACGGGACAAAGACAATCAAAAAATAAAGCCGTCTACACACGATAGGTTTTACCGATGAAAACAGTCCGATGGACTGTTTTCATCGGACAAACCGATCGTGTATGGGCCCCATCAGTCTTTTTTCCATCGGTGTTTAAAAATAGAACATGTTTTAAATTTATCCGATGGTTAAAAAACCGATAGCAAATTACTATCGTCTGTGGGGAACTCCATCGGATAAAAAACCCACGCATGCTCAGAATCAAGTCGACGCATGCTCAGAAGCATTGAACTTAATTTTTCTCGGCTCATCAGAGTGTTTTACGTCACCGCGTTTGGAACGGTCGGTTTTTTGACTGATGGTGTGTAGGCAAGACTGATGGAAGTCAGCTTCATCGGTTTTCCGATGGAATAATCCATCGGTTTAAAAACCATAGGAAATCCGATCGTGTGTACAGGGCTTTAACGTACATGCTATAATAATTATTACCCTAATCGATTCATAACAAAAGCACGTTTTGCTATATTCACACTTTATTTTTCAGTTTTGAACAGAGGGAGTGTTAGGAACTCTATAAATGTTCATTGTTGTGTGGGGCAATGCTAGGCATATTTCCACTCACTTTGTACCCCAGAAACAAAATTATCACAAGGACAGAATATCAGGAAATGTCTCAAATAGGGCCACAGATAATAATATAAAAAAGTTAAAGGTTTTGGCATTCCTGCAGTTTAGAAAAATTAGACCATCGTCCCAAATATTTAGAGAATCAAAGGAAAAAAAATGACTTTAGAGGCCCAGATATACAAAAATAGTAATGAGTGAAATTTTTATGCATATAGTATAAAATCTCAATACAAATTATAATAAACTGATTATTAAAAACAGAATGCAGCTGGTGTATTATTAGGACAACCACAGGAAAAATATATTCGTGAACACTGTTCCACAGTTTCTGTTGATGTCATAGTGGTCAGCGAGCAGTAAAGCAGAATCACCCGACGCGTTTCAGAAGTTGAATTCTTTCTTTAGGGGTTTGCAGTAAGTAGAACAAAATCACTTCTAAAGTTAATAAATGTATATATGATCAAAAACTTACATGAACATATTACATACACTCTCAAAATGTTTTTTTTTTGTTTTTAGTTATTATTGCACTCACATATTCCTAATGTGTGGAATGTTTATACATCAGCTAACAAAGTTAAAAGCAAGCAGTGGTATCCATCATGTAGCCAGGGGGATAATACATCAGTCTTGCCCATGTGAGGAAGGTCAAAGCGAGGACAACCAAGGAGGCATAAAAGAGGGGGCCCGAGGTCCCAAAAATTGTATCTAACATAAAGAAATATATATTGTAAAAAAATACTCACCATCTCAACATATTCATTATTAGAATAACATTTGTTGAAGGACAAAACTTAAACTTCAAAAACTTTGGAATTGTTCCATTAGGGGACATGGGTCCCACTGCATGACAGGTTATACCATAAGGATAACCTGCTATAAAGTAAAAAAATAGCCGTCTAACAGTTTTTTGCAAATACAGTTTAGTAAATAAAGTGTTTTAAAATGTTACTAAACCCAAAACAGTAAAATCAGTCTGTAGTAATGTATGCTTGTTATACTCACTGTGGAACCTAAGGGGTTAATCCTCTGCATTGTGTAAAAAGGATGTTTGATCCTATATGCACAGATCCTCCTACTCTTGCATTGTCTCCAAAACATGTCCGGATATGGAGTTACTGGAGTCACTGATGATTTGATGTGTATTGCTAGAGAGGTTGTTTTTTTTTCTTGCAAGGGTACATGTGATCAGCACAGGGCCAATCAGCACTGTCCAGACAGAGGGTCAGGGGTCCTGCATCCTGATAAGACAGCCAGTGCAGTATGAAATCTCCTCCTACAAGCTTTAACCAGGCACTGGTAGACGTCACAGGACTGCTATATAGTGCTGATGAGAAAAGGTATTTAGCAGTTTACATTTAGTAAAATAATTGCATTTCCATGTTCTGTGTACTGTGAGAGACCAGATATAGTGAATGCAGGGTCCTGGGTTTAGTAACACTTTAATGTTACTTGTGGCCTTTTTGGGGTGATTTCCCCTGATCACCAGGATTCAGTAGTAGAACTAGGTAAAATTGAGTTTACCTTTTGAAAATGTTTAGTTAAATTCAACTCTAATTTACTTCAATGCAATAGCATGCATTGCTAGGAATTACAAGATATATGTGTATGTATATATAAATATATATATATATGTAGCGCTACCCCCAGTTAAGAGAGCCGCTGATATTGATTTGGGCCCTGCAGTGCACCGCTGTCAACCCCCGGCAATCGGCTCTAACCTCCCGTGGCACAGCTGGTGATAGAGAGATAGGACCGCGTGATCGCAACTGTTGGTGACGCAGTCCTATAACAAACATACACAGAATATACTTTAAAACTCCTATTAAAGTAAGCGGAACTGACACCAAATGTACTTTACCCAGATATTTTACTGAGGCTAATGGGCAAGTAATAAACAACAGTATAACAAGTTGCAGATCCCTGCAATAAACAGTAATAAAGATAAACAGAGTAATCAGAATAATAAAGTATTGCTATGCAACTCTAGCACTGCCCTTTTACAGCTACTTCCCCTCATGGGTAGACTAACACCCAGCAATGTCTACCTATGCAGTCAGGCCTGACTGATCTAAATGGAAGTTCAGTGAAACAATATTCGCTAGCAATCTTTTCGGTGGTGCACTTGAAGAACAACTTTGTAATCCCAACGAATAGTAAAGATAAAGGATCTGTCTTTAAACAGCTCTCACCACCCGGACAAGTCCAAATCCGTTTCCTCCATCGATTCGTCTGGGAACAGGAATCCACCGACATCCAAGTCTTCAATCCTTCTGGTGTACTGCAGCAAGGAGGATTAGATGTCTCTAAGGCTCTGCTAGGCTGGCAGAGGGCTCTTTGGAAAGGAGCACACGGCCCAGGCTTCAGGCCTTGTGCACACAGCAGTTCAGCACAGAGATCCTCTTGCTAGGAGAGGGGTGTCCAAAGAGGCCGACCAAAACTCCGCCTCCCCTTTATAAAGTCTGCCCCAGCAGTCTCTGTTCTGGAGCAATGCACCCTGGGTGCTGCAAGATGTACTGGGAGATGTAGTCTCTCTCTCCTCTGCTTTCACTTCCATAATGTCTCTTTACTTCCTCCCGACTCACCTCTCACCTGGAACTTCTTGTCTCTCTGCATTAAAGGGGAACACCCCGCTACACACTCCCCCCACTTGAACTCTTTGGTCCCCAAAGATAAACTTCAACAAATACTGTTTACCATTTTGGACAATGTCGAGCATGATGTTGGCATAGGGAATTCCCACCAAAACTTTGGGATGGAACTCTCTTGCCCACAGGTCACACTACCATGAGTGGCCTGCCTAACTGTGCCAGAGAGTGAGCTGGGGTTGCCCTCCACCAAATGGACGGTGGAAGGATCAGGTTGTTCAACACTTCTCCTAGCCGTTACAACAGAGTCCTCTGAGCTCGTCCCCATTTGGGGGTAAGTTAGTTTCTTGGGAGGCCTGAAGACTCTGCGAGCCCTCTGCTCTCTTGGTGCTTCTGACTCTGGCACCACAGGCTCTTCTTCAGGAGTAAGTTCAGGTAACATTGCTGGTTCTGGAACCTCTGATTCAGAAGTCGACTGACGTATGGAATCTCTAGAGTCCTCCTCTGCGCAAGTGTCAGGAACATCTTCCCAGTAATCAGCTGAGGGACTGAAGGGTATGAATTCAGTAGCCTCCGGATTCAGCGTTGCATCTGGGGTATCCCCTCCATTTGGGAGATCTATGGCGGACGTTCCCAGAGTCGAGGGAGGCCACAGCCAGTCCAGTTCTCCACCTTCTTCTGTACTCAATTGGGAGGCCTCCCCATCTTTGGCTCGAGAGGTCTGGGACCGAGTGTTCGGCCTAGGAATATCCAGGATAGAGGCCGGTTCAGGGGAGTCTCTCACGGGAGGTATTCTGACTGCCTCAGCAAGTGGGAGCAGGTGGTTCCGATGCCACGTCTTCAGTGGACCCACCTTTCCTTCTGGCTTTAGTTTGTAGACAGGCAAACCGGGCAACTTCCTACAGACAACATAGGGCTCAGATCTCCACCTGTCGGCAAGCTTGTGTTTTCCAGGGACCCCCAGATTGCGTAGCAGTACTCGGTCCCCGGGCTGCAGATCTTGCACTCGAACCTTCAGATCAAAATTTCTCTTGTTGCGGGCCCCCCTTTGATCCGAAGCCGCCTGGGCTTGTTCATAGGCCACCTGCAAGCTACGTCTAAGTCTGTCCACGTATCTCTTGTGGGATGTAGCTGAGGTATTGTCTATAGAAGTGCCAAAGGCCAGGTCCACAGGTAGCCTTGCTTCTCTCCCAAACATAAGTCGATAAGGGGAGTAGCCAGTGGCGTCACTTGTGGTACAGTTATAGGCATGTACTAGGGCTGATATGTGCTGACTCCAGTGTTGCTTCTTCTCTGTTTCTAAGGTTCCCAACATGTTGAGCAGGGTCCGGTTAAATCTCTCCGGCTGAGCATCTCCTTGTGGGTGGTAAGGCGTGGTTCTGGTCTTCTTTATTCCTAATGAATCCAAAAGTCTTCGGATCAACCGACTCTCAAAGTCCCTTCCTTGATCTGAGTGGAGTCTCTGTGGTAGTCCGTAATGGACAAAATACTTCTCCATAAGTATCTTGGCCACGGTGGATGCCTTCTGGTCTTTGGTTGGGAAAGCTTGAGCATAGCGGGTGAAATGGTCGGTTATTACCAGAACATTCCCCAATCCACTCAGGTCGGGTTCGAGGCAGAGAAAGTCAATGCATACCAGATCCATTGGGCCTTGACTCTGTAAGTGGCCCATTGGGGCAGCTTGATGGGGTAGGGTCTTTCTCTGAATGCATCGTGCACAGGAATGGCAATACTCCTCTACTTCTGCCCTCATGCAGGGCCAATAGAACCGATTTCTGACAAGCTGGAAGGTCCTTTCTGCCCCTAGGTGACCATGATGGTCATGCAGGGCAATTAGTACAGTCTCTCGGTGCTTCTCTGGAAGAAATAACTGCCACTTATCTTCTGAGTCATCAGAGGGGCCCCTTCGGTAGACCACTCCCTGATGTACCTGTAGCCTGTCCAATTCCTTCCTCAACAGGCGAGCCTCCTTTGAGGGGTGATGTAGGAATTTGTTGGGATCCTGATTCTCCAGGGCTTCGAGGACCAATCTCCCCATGGGGTCTTCCAATTGGTCACACCTCAACTCCTTCTTGGACAGTCTCGGTAGGTTGTCTTCCTCCAGTTGAGTTACCCCACAATAGTGTTTGGGGACTCCTACCATGGTAACCCCTATTTCTTCTGCTCTGGAGCCTCCTCTGGCTTGGAATTCAGCCCCTTGACAAAGGGCCCGCACCCCGTCCGGTGCCACTTGGGTCCAATCTTCCCAGTCATTTGTCGTGGCATGAGACCTCCGGGACAGGGCATCTGCATCCCTATTTCCGGCTCCTGGTCTGTACTTCAGACTGAAGTTGAATCCAGACAATGCGGCCAACCACCTGTGTCCGGTGGCATCTAGTTTCGCGGTGGTGAAGAGGTAGGTCAGGGGGTTGTTGTCTGTCTTCACAGTAAACTCTGCCCCATACAAGTAGTCTTTTAGCTTGTCTACTACCGCCCATTTGAGGGCCAGGAATTCCAGCTTATGAGTGGGGTAATTCTTTTCTGAGGGGGTCAGGCTCCTGCTCACATAGGCCACTGGTCGCAGTTGTCCTTCATGTTCTTGGTAGAGTACACCACCTAGACCCTCATGGCTGGCATCCACATGTAATTCATAAGGTCTGGTAGGGTCGGCGTAGGCCAGGACTGGGGCAGTGGTTAAGCTCCTCTTCAGAGCATGAAAGGCCTCTTCACACCTTGGGTTCCACTGATCTTGAACTGACTCACCAGGCCTCCTGGGCCCTGAGTCATCCTCTTCCCCTTCTGCCTTTAGCAATTCATTCAACGGGCGGGCAATCCGAGCAAACCCCTCCACAAACCTCCTATAATAGGAGCAGAACCCCAGGAAGGATCTGAGCTCTGTTACTGTGGTGGGTCGTGGCCAGGAAGTGACTGCTTCCAACTTCTCAGGATCTGTGGCCACCCCTTCTTCAGACACTATGTGCCCCAGATAGTTCACAGAAGACTGGTAGAACCGACACTTCTCGGGGGAAAGCTTAAGTCCCTCTTCGCTGAGTCTTCTCAATACTTTCTCCAACCTGGCTTCATGTTCTTCCAAGGTTCTTCCAAAGACAATGACATCGTCCAAGTACACAAGGACTTCTATAAGATTCATGTCTCCAACAGTCTTCTCCATAAGGCGTTGAAAGGTAGCAGGAGCTCCAGACAGACCCTGAGGCATCCTATTGAATTCGAAGAATCCCACCGGGGTTATGAAGGCTGTCTTCTCCCTGTCTTCTGGATGCATAGGGATTTGATAGTACCCACTCTTGAGGTCCATCACACTGAACCATTTGGCTCCAGACAAACTTTGTAGGGCATCTTCTATCCTTGGCGTGGTGTATTGGTCAGGGATGGTTCTCCTGTTGAGAGTCCTGTAATCGATACAAAGCCTCAACGACCCATTCTTCTTTCTGACCACCACGATTGGGGAGGCATAGGGACTTCTAGACTCCCGGATCACACCAGTCTTCTTTAGTTCTACAAGTTGTTCCCTCAGATCCTCCAGATCTGCCAGGGGGACCCGCCTGACCCTCTCTCGGAAGGGCTTATCTTCTTGGAGGCAGATCCGATGGGTGGCACTTCTTGCACACCCCACATCGAATTCATCTTCCGAAAAGATCTTCTCCCACCTGGTCAGCTGGGCCTTGGCTCTTTCTTTCCAAGCCCTGGGTAGGTTCGGGTTTTCCACGGACAGTTTCTCCCAAACATCTCCTCCGTCACCCGTCCCCTTGACTTCGGACCAAGTGACCGGGGCAGCAGGGCTCACCTGACCAAGCAACACTCTGGCAGGGATCTCCATGGGTCCTCCCGTAGTGTTCCTAACACTCACCGGAACTCTGCCATGGGCCTTCTTCAGGGCCTTGAACGGAATCACTTCTGGTATCACTTCCAGGCCTGAGGACTCTTCCCTTGGGTCTGATTCCAGCATGACAAAGGGGCCAGGTTGTTCCCACGAAAGCTTCACAGTGGCCCTAAGACAGGTTACTTCTCCGGGCTGTAGCACTACTCCTTCTCTGCCAAGTCTCCACACCTTCCCTATCCCCTCTCCCGGGGTCTTCTGCTCTAAGACCAGTCGTTGGTAGGCCGTCTTTAGCATGGGATGGATTTTGGTGGCTGAATGGTTTCTCTCTTTCACTAGAGGGGTCAGGAGTCTCCTGACTAGATCCGTGTTTGTCCCAATGATCAGGGAAATCTTGCTGGCTCCAGGCGGCCGGGGACACACAACTGCCAGGGTGTCAAACACTTCAGCCTTCCCAGCCACGGATGGGTCGAAAGTCATCTTTATGGGCAGGTACCCATCATAAGGGAAACTCTGGGTTCCAAGTCCCCATATCTCCAGCTCTTCTATCTTCTGGATAGGCAGATGACTCAAGTGCCTATCATAGAAGTCCCGGTATAGTAAAGTCACCTGTGCTCCGGTGTCCAAAAGAGCTTTAGTATAGACTCCTTCCACTTGAATGGGCACAGTAGGAGACGGGCCCACCAGTTCCTTTGGGTATGACTGGACTGGGGTCACCTCTTTTTTTTTTGCTTTCGACCCTTGCCCTGCTCCTTTTGGACTTTAATTTTTCCTGAGCCTGGCATGCATTGACTTTCTCCCTCTCAATGGGGGCACAAACCCGCTGAGGGATGTTATTGTTCCTTTTAGGTGGATGTTCCTTCTTTGGGGTGCTGTACTTCCACTGAGGGGTCTTGCCCCCTCCCTCTGGGGTACATCTTGGTGGGGGTGTACTATACCTCCTCCTAGGAGTTTTTTCTCCTCCATTCTTGGCCTTTTTTTTTAGTTTGGAGCGCACTGAAGATGATGGGCACCCGGTTGACTCCTTCACCGGGGCCCTTTGGAGTTTCCCGCCGGCTTGCAATTATCTGTTCTCTTCTTCTTTGGGCTGGAGCATACGTTAGCAAAGTGGCCACTCCCTCCGCAGTTATAGCAAATCACCTCTTCTCGGTCCTGTAGGGAGGCCGGTGCTGAGGTGTTCGGGAACAACTCCTTTCTTGGGCTTGGTTTCTCTCGTCTTCTCTGATCTTTCTCCATCAAAGAGGTCAGCATCTCCAACACTTGGGCCATTTGCGATTTCAGAGTGTCAACCTCCGCATCTCTTTCTGGGCTCTTGACCGAATGGACCAACACTGGTACAGGTGTGACATTCGCCTTGGCCACCTGCTGATCTTCCTGCAGCGCCTCTTCGTCCCTAATAATTTTTATTAGATCAGAGTAGGTTAGTGACATTCCTCCTCCTGAGGTTTTCAGGTGCAGCCAGACCGGGTCTGAGCGCCACGCTCCCCTCATGATCTGCTTCATGCGTGCTTCATCTGCATCTTTGGGCAGCATTCCCTTCTTCAGTACAATCTTGCATAACTGCCTGTTCAGCCTTCTAACATATTCTGACAGTTTCTCATTCGGCTGCTGGAGAGTGTGTTCAATTTGATAAATCATCTCTGACACCTTCTCCAGCTGACCAAACTCTTCCTGCAGCATGGCCAGGCAATCTTGAGCTGTACAGTTTTCATTTCCAAACCGGAAGCTCTTCACCGATTCTGCCGCGGCACCTTTCAGACTTTCTAAGACTCGCTGTCTCTTCTGTGCCTCAGGCACCTCCCATGCTTCTACTGCCTGCAATGCCTGTTCCACCCAAGTGTCAAAATCTTCCTCCCCCGCAGGGACGGGGAGCTTCCCTGAGAAGGTGCTAAGCTTCCGGTAACCGGCCTCCACATGCACCGTACTGCTTTTCTGGCACTTAATTACAAGGTCTCCTAGAGCATTCAACAATTCAGGCCCTATAGCGGCCAGCGGTGATCCCGGGCTTAATAGTTCCTTAAGCTTTTCTGCTTTAGGGGATAGTGGTGGAGATAATTGTGGGAGTGATGGCTTTGGTGTCTGAAACCATTCTTCCTTCACTGGCAGCGTATGTATCAAGTGATAGATCTGATTATCTATGGCTTGTATACTCTGACTTTTAAAATGCTCTGGGATTTCGTTTTTCCATTCTACCAGTGCGTATGTAAACGAGATCACTGGATCTGGCCTAAAATCCATCACCCATGCTTTGTGGCTCGGAGACAGTAACAATACGAGCTGTTTTATCTCCTCTTCCTTCCATCTTTCCCCCGGGAGTACAATGACTACCGCCACGGTTGGATCGGCGCCAATCGCTGCGCACCACTGTGACATTGCCAGCGGGTCCATGCTGGTACTTCTGACCGGCTTGATTGCAGCGTGCAACGTACAAGAATCCCGGACTCGAGCCCCCACGTGTAGCGCTACCCCCAGTTAAGAGAGCCGCTGATATTGATTTGGGCCCTGCAGTGCACCGCTGTCAACCCCCGGCAATCGGCTCTAACCTCCCGTGGCACAGCTGGTGATAGAGAGATAGGACCGCGTGATCGCAACTGTTGGTGACGCAGTCCTATAACAAACATACACAGAATATACTTTAAAACTCCTATTAAAGTAAGCGGAACTGACACCAAATGTACTTTACCCAGATATTTTACTGAGGCTAATGGGCAAGTAATAAACAACAGTATAACAAGTTGCAGATCCCTGCAATAAACAGTAATAAAGATAAACAGAGTAATCAGAATAATAAAGTATTGCTATGCAACTCTAGCGCTGCCCTTTTACAGCTACTTCCCCTCATGGGTAGACTAACACCCAGCAATGTCTACCTATGCAGTCAGGCCTGACTGATCTAAATGGAAGTTCAGTGAAACAATATTCGCTAGCAATCTTTTCGGTGGTGCACTTGAAGAACAACTTTGTAATCCCAACGAATAGTAAAGATAAAGGATCTGTCTTTAAACAGCTCTCACCACCCGGACAAGTCCAAATCCGTTTCCTCCATCGATTCGTCTGGGAACAGGAATCCACCGACATCCAAGTCTTCAATCCTTCTGGTGTACTGCAGCAAGGAGGATTAGATGTCTCTAAGGCTCTGCTAGGCTGGCAGAGGGCTCTTTGGAAAGGAGCACACGGCCCAGGCTTCAGGCCTTGTGCACACAGCAGTTCAGCACAGAGATCCTCTTGCTAGGAGAGGGGTGTCCAAAGAGGCCGACCAAAACTCCGCCTCCCCTTTATAAAGTCTGCCCCAGCAGTCTCTGTTCTGGAGCAATGCACCCTGGGTGCTGCAAGATGTACTGGGAGATGTAGTCTCTCTCTCCTCTGCTTTCACTTCCATAATGTCTCTTTACTTCCTCCCGACTCACCTCTCACCTGGAACTTCTTGTCTCTCTGCATTAAAGGGGAACACCCCGCTACATATATATATATATATATATATATATATATATATATATATATATATGTATATAATATGTTTGGAATAACCTATCTGCCAAGTTTGTTCAAAAACTGTGTGCCTAGTTTACCTAGAAGAAGTGATGCTGTTTTGAAGATAAAGGGTGGTGACACTGAATATTGCTTTGATTTAGATTTCTCTTCTGTTCATTTATTTTACATTTTGTCCATCGATAAAAATAAAGTATTAAAGAGTTTGTAAACCCAACATTTGATATTCTTGATATGTGTCTGCTGTACCATGTACAGTACTTGTATAAAAGAAAATCATCCTTTTCTCTTTGTATTGCTTCCTTTGTGTGAATTCCCTGGTGTTCCTGCCAGACCCTCTGCTTTCCTATTATTAACTAACCACACTAAGCAGGAGAGCACATCGTTGTCAGTTCTATAGCTGTGATGGGAACTCAGCCTCCTTTCTCCTCCAATGATCAGACTTGTCCTGACATGCCCCTGTTGAACAACCGGGAAGCTCCGTGCTCAGTTGCTTATCCTCCTCCAGATCTTATGCAGCTGAGAACAGAGGGAATGTGATCACTTATAAACAAGTGAAAAAGGGTATTTATAACTCTTTTTTTTTGTTTATATAGCTATACACAAATATCTTGCCTTTCATTTCTATTTTAAACTGAATAGGTTGTTTTACAAGGTGATCATTTACAATCACGTTAACACTTCTATTTTTGAAAGCATTCATAATTTACAGCATTTCTCCACCTGCCTAAAAAGATAGATCGATCGATAGATAGATAGATAGATAGATAGATAGATAGATAGATAGATAGATACTTTTTTAATGGTGAATAAAGACCTGAATTTACTTACTGTGCCCATAACCATCACAGGAAAACTTGATATGCTCTAACTTCACCTTAAAAACTTTAAATAAGTTGACTGAAGGCCATTATAGCTTCCCATCTCCTATTTCAATAAATCTTAAAGTCTTTCTTCTTAAGTGAGGTTCATTATGTCTTTTGCAAGTTTGCTTGCCCTTTTCTGTATCATTTCTGACTCCAGGGTTCCTTTAATGATTTCTCTATTATTAAGTACGGTAATTTCAGGTTTTCATCTACAGTGACACTTGGTAAAAGTTGGTGTTGCGGCACAACTATGTAACCTATTGTTGTTTATCAGACACCTCTGAAATGTAGTGTGTTTTTATTCTGCAATTGCAGTAATTTGCATGACTATGAAAAGAGTTTTGGCAAATAAAAAAAAAAATGTCTTCACTCTGTCCTTATCATATATAATGTGGAGACATAAGAGAACTGCATTTGTAGATCAGGCCCTGACCTGGGTGAGCCCAATGTTCAGCTTTTCAACATTTTAACAAGAATGTTCGTCCACAGATTTTAGAGCTAAATCTATTTTTTAGTCTTAGTTCTACATTTTACTTATGTTTTCAGTGCCAGATTGCATTTAAAAGGCAATCATTACATACAAAGCATGGCAACCCAAAAATGTGTGAGTTACAAAATTCACAGTTTGATCACCAATCATTAATTAGCACTTCTTCTCTAGTATAACACCGATCTGTCATATTTACCGGCGTATAACACGCACAGGCATATAACATGCACCTTCATTTTAAGAGGGGAGTTTCAGGATAAAAACACTTTTAAGCAAAATAATGGTCAGTGCCCATCAATGCAGCCTGATTAGTGCCCATCTGCAGCTTCAATGTAGCCTGATCTATGTCCATCTGCAGCCTCAATGCAGCCTGATCTGCGCCCACCTGCAGCTTCAATGCAGCCTGATCTGTACCCATCTGCAGCCTCAACGCAGCCTGATCTGCGCCTATCTGCAGTCTGATCTGCACCCATCTGCAGCCCATCTCCCATCAATGCAGCCTGATCTGCAGCCTCAATGCAGCCTGATCTGCGCCCATCTGCAGCTCATCTCCTATCAATGCAGCCTGAATAATGCTCATCTGCAGCCTCACCATCTCTCATCAATGCAGTGCAGGAAATCACTGATCCGTTATCTCCTGTTTACGCGGCTCTCAGTCGGCAGTCACATACACAGTCCCGCCTCTGCCATCAGCATTGGACCAGCTCCTGTGATAGACAAAACACTGGTCCAATGCCGGTGGCAGTGGCGGCACTGTGTGTGTGACGTGAGAGCTGAATAAACAGGAGATGACGGCTCAGTGAATTCTGGCGGTGCTCGTCCCCCTCCTTCCCCTCCGAGGTACACTATCGGCGTATAACACGCACCTGTGATTTGCCCCCTATTTTCAGTGGGGAAAAGTGCGTGTTATACGCCAATACATATGGTATTTATAACAAGAATTCTGGAATTTAAACAACCAACTTAAGTTAACCAAGTTAACCAACCAACCAACCAACCGAGTTAACCAACTAATTGCTCTTGGCAATACACCGATAAAGTAAAAAATAAAAATACTGTAGAAGAAGATGTTGTTTTGTGCCAGCATATATCTGATTGGATCTTTGCTGGAAACTGCAGACCCTCTACAAAATTTAAAGTGCCAAACTACCAAAAAAGTTATTTGAGAGAGGCGAGCCCGTGCCACTGTTTATTTTGGCAGTTTAGGCCATGTTTTGCATAAAACAGTCACACTAATGAGCCAAGTGTGCACTGGGTTTATGTTAGAGCTGGGAGTAGAGGTTAGTGGCCCCATCCTCCCAAAGGGGTCAGTCTGTGCAAGGGAGCTGTTAGGAGCATGTTGCTCCATACTGTCTGTGCTGGGACAGTAAAAGCCCAAGCCTGTAAGGATGTAGCAGCAGGGAGCTGCAGGAGAAACAGTGAGAGCTGAGGAAGGTTCAGTGGTTAGTGCTTGAGCGATGGAAATGTGTGTTTGATGGTCTGGAAGACCAAGGCAAGAGGCCTTAGAGATACTGCAGAGAAGAGCCACGAGGTGGAGTACTGTTTGTTTTGACACACTGATGGTAAGAACCCCTGCAAGGGAAATTATTCTGCTGTAAATCTTTAGTTTCTTTTTAATAAAAGGGGGCAGAAAACTTACTTTGTGAAGTTGAGTGGACTCACTATGTGGCGCTACCAATGAGCTAAAATACCCCAAATCATCACAGATTGTTCTTGATCAATGTTGAAAATGGTCAGGTTTTTAGGTGTTTTTAATAATTACAGATTTGAATAATCTGATTGATGAGGAAATATTTTAAATAGCAAAGGATATGAATTTGCAATATCCCTTGGAAAAGCTGGTATTGCTGGTGAAATGTCGGCATGGGTAATCTGCTTTGGTTAATGACCCTCAGTTTCTTGTTTAATATTTTTATTAGATTTTACAAGTAAATAGCAAGTATAATGAACATTACATTCTGATCAAGTATAGAATTGTAAATAAATACAGCAATCACTAAAAATACATATTGAAAGAAAGGTAGTAGAGGATAAACCTCATTAACAATTATATCAATACAAATAGAGGTATAAAAGATTAGAGCAATGAAAATAAGCAATATTCAGGATAGAATATCATGCCTCCAGACCATCCACTCACCCCAGAAGGGAGCAAGCTGTGAGCAGATGGGGGCTCGATTAAGTATGAGAGAGTATGCCGGGTTATCCAGAAGGATACATCAGATGAACGTTGTCATACCTCAATTGTTTAGTGAAAGACCTTCCTAACAAATCTTTAAGACACAAAGATATTAGTGATTGATAAAGTTAAACTTAAAAGGTATATATATAAGTCATGTAATGGACATCGCATGTGTATAAAATCCGTATTACACAAGTAACAAAACTAACCAGAGCAGAAAGACAGAAGAAGTACAGAGAGAAGAAGAAGAAATATGGGAGAAAAGTAAAATATATAGAAAAGAAGGTATGGGTATAGAAAAATAGAGATAAAGGTAAAGGTTGTCTCCCCGGGTGGCGGTCCAGTCAGATCAAAGCCCCGTTTAAATCTTATATTAATAGATAAATATTAAAGTATTTCAAAAAGGCATCAACAATAATTGATCAAAATCTGGGGGTAAGAAGTGTTTAATCCATGGTTTCCATATTTTATTGTATGTAGTAATGTTGTTATCTTCAATAGCAGACATTTTGGAAAAGATAAGGGCTCTGTTAATTCTATGTTTAGTTTCAGCCACAACTAAAGTTTGGGTTTTCCAGGCCTTAGCTATAGATTGTTTAGCCGCCGTGGTGAGATGTAGTAGTAATTTGAATTGTGATTTATTCAATTCAGGAGGTTTGAGGTTGAGGAGAGCCAGTGCTGGGTCTGGCGGGATTGGTATTTCCAAGGCCGTAGAGGCCATGTTAAATATTTTACTCCAGAAGGATTGAACGATTGGACATTGCCACCAAATATGGAACTGCGTGCCCGGTTCAGAACAGCCTCTGAAACATAAATTTGGGTACAAGGGGGCAAATTTGGCAATCCTGGCTGGAACCAGGTACCATCGAGAAAGGACCTTATAATTTGTTTCCAACGCAAAACAGTTTGGCGAGGAATGCTTAGTAGCTGACCATATATTATCCCAGTCACTTTTACTGAATGTTCTATCCATGTCATGTGCCCATTTAGTCGTATAGGATGGTAAAGTATCGTCAGATGTAGAATTGATGCGTTTATACAAAAGTGATATTAATCCTCTAGTACAGGGTTTCTCAACTCCAGTCCTCAAGGCGCCCCAACAGGTCATGTTTTCAGGCTTTCCATTATTTTGCACAGGTGGTTTGATCAGTTTCACTGCCTTAGTAATTACCACAGCTGTTTCATCTGAGGGAAAGCCTGAAAACATGACCTGTTGGGGCGCCTTGAGGACCGGAGTTGAGAAACACTGCTCTAGTATGGGGATCACTGTTACAGATACATTCAAATTGAGTCATTTGGGTAAGAGGGGATCCCGTATCAACGAGGGGTGTATAAAAGTTCTTAATTTGTAGATAGCGGAAGAGCTCCTTCATGGGGAGTTTGTATAAATCACATAATGTTGGGAACGTAAGAAAATCATTGGAGGAAACTAGATTGTGAAATTGAAGTAGGTTTCTTTTGGACCAGGCTGCAAATGAAAGGGGGAATTTCCAGGCGGGGTAAAATGAGGGATTTCGAAGAAAAGAGAGTAGAGGGTTATGAGTGGATTGTAGGCTTTTTGTGGTTCTATATTTGTCCCAGATAGCCATAGAATGTTTGGTTACGGGGTTAGATAAGTTTAGTCTATCTTTAGGAGCTAACCAGAGCAAATTATTCACAGAAATGGGGTCAATATCAACTGATTCAATCGCTACCCATAGAGGGGATTCTGTTGTAGAATGGTATTTGGGGAGTTGTGCTAGCTGAGCAGCAAAGTAGTATGAGGAAAATTTAGGAATTCCCAGACCACCTTTCAATTTATCAAGATAAAGAGTCGATCTGGGTGTACGGGGTTTTGTAGAGCCCCATATAAAAGACATCACTCTCTTTTGAGTGAGTCTCAAGAAGTAAGGAGGTATATGTATGGGGAGAACTCAGAATAGGTAAAGGAACTTTGGTAAGATTGACATCTTAGTAGCGTTAATCCTCCCAATCCAAGATAAAGGAAGAGAAGACCATTGTTTCATCAGATTAGTAGTTGACTTCAATAAGGGTAAGTAGTTAGCTGAAAATAAGTTGGATATAGAAGAAGTGAGTTGGACTCCAAGATATGAAATATGGTGCAATTCCCAATTGAAAGGTAAAGACGTTTGAGCTTGTTGTAACTCAGATGGCGAAAGGGAAATATTAAGGGCATTAGATTTGGCATGATTAACACACAATCCAGAAATCTTTGCAAATTTGTCCAAAGTATTTACTAGATTTGGGGCTGACACATGGGGATGGGATAAAAAAATCAAGATGTCATCTGCAAAAAGACTCAATTTGTGGTGATGTCCACCTAATTCTACTCCTTTGATATTAGGATTATTTCTAATGATACATGCTAAGGCTTCAATAAGTAGGGCAAAAAGCAAAGGGGATAGAGGGCAACCCTGTCTAGTACCTCTCCTAATATCTATCATAGCTGATTTGTAACCCATATATTTAATATAAGCTTTCGGAGTGCTGTATAGTGAGGAGACCCAAGTTAAGAAATTTTCCCCAAAGCCCCATTTTTGTAAAGTAAATTGTAGATATGGCCAGCTGATTGAGTCGAACGCCTTCCTAATGTCTAATGATATAAGGCAAGTTGGGATATGTCTTTTTTTGGCGGCATGAATTAATAAAAGTGCTCTTCTGACATTATCCCCTGCTTGATGCAAGGGCATGAAGCCAGTTTGGTCACGATGGATAAGTTTACCTATAATGCTATTTAATCTAGTTGCCAGGATATTAGCTAATAACTTAATGTCTAGATTTAAAAGAGATATGGGGCGGTAATTAGACCAAGAGGTAGTGTCAGATTTAGGTTTGGGAATCATTGCTATGATGGAAGTTAGTGTTTCGGTTTTGAACGAATGACCAGCTAACAAAGAATTGAAGGTTCTAGTCAATAGAGGCGTTAAAATCGAATCAAATTGTTTGTAGTATAGTGCAGAAAACCCGTCGGGGCCCGGTCTCTTGTGAGGCTTCAATTCTTTAATAGCAGCTTTAACTTCCAAGGCCGTTATGGGACTCTCCAAGTATTCACACTGTTCTGGTGTCATTGTGGGAAGTGTAACATCTGAGAACAACGTGTCTGCTTTGTTTTTATCAAAGATTAAGCCAGGGTCATAGAGCTTAGCTAATTTAGATTGAAAGATTTCCAAGATCTTTAATGGGTTACTGGTGTATGCATCTCTGGAGGTTCTAAGTCGGAATGCAGCTTGTGAACGATCAATAGACTTGAGGCTGCGGGCCATAGGGGTATCGGGCTTATTGGCTTTGCGGTATAGGGTATGTTGCCGCTTGCGTAAGAGTTTGTCTGCCGAATCTGTCAGAAAAAGATCCAACTCAAGCCGGGCCTTTTCCAATTTAGTGTTAGTGTTTGCATTCGGGGTAGCTTGATCAGCCAAATGACAAGCGTTAAAATTTGCTTCAAGTTTGGTGAACAGAATCTTACGATCTCTTTTAATAGATCTCGCCTTTTGTATCAAGCTGCCCCGAATGACAGCTTTATGGGCTTCCCATAGTGTAAGGGCAGAGACATCAGTAGTGTCATTAAATGAGATATAATCATTAAGAGCCAGTTCAATATCTGAGCGGTGTGAGGGGTGAGTTAGGATGGAGTCATTAATACACCAAGTGGTGTCATGTGACCTAGGTATTGGAGAGGTAATTGTAGCAGTGACCGCACAATGGTCTGTCCATGGAAATGGGATTATATTAGAGGATATTACTTCAGGGAGCATACTAGAGGGGAGGAAAATATGGTCTATTCGTGAAAAGGATTTGTGTGGATAAGAATAATGTGTAAAATTTCTGGAAGTTGGGTTAAGTTCACGCCAGGTATCAACAAAATTAAAAGAAGTAAGTAGAGATTGGAAGGACCGTTTATGGGTAGGAGAGTTAGGAGATGACGGGGATTTATCCAAGAAGGGATAGATGGTAGTATTGGAGTCGCCACATAATATTATTGTTCCAAATTTATGTGATTCGATTAGTTGGAAAAGATGTGATAGAAAAGCTTCAGGACGCTTATTTGGGGCATAATACGAAACTAATGTGACTTCAGTATCAGCAATAAAGCCTGTTAATAAAACATATCTACCCTCAGGGTCACATATTTGTGTATTAAGGGTAAATGGTGTAGAGCGGTGGAATCCAATCAGGGACCCACGTTGCTTAGTTGTAGCTGATGCTGCGTAGAATTGAGGGTAGGAGGAGGAAAGAAATTTAGGGGAGGCGTTATTGATAAAGTGCGTTTCTTGAAGGAAAATGATGTGAGCTTTTCTAGCTGAAAAGGAACGTAGAGCTTTAGTTCTTTTTTGTGGAACGTTGAAGCCTTGTACATTTAAGGACAAAATGTTTATGGGGGCCATGACATAGTAAGGGTAAGTTTTATATAAGGGTTAATGAAACCCATATTAGGAGTTTGAACCGCCACCAAGGGAGACAGAAGAGGAGAAGAAAGGAAAGACAGAAAAGAAAGAATAAAGAAGAAACCAAATAAATAGGTAGCCCTAATGACTGCATTTAATGTCATAAAATAATGATGTACTAGTAGGGCGCAGGAACATCTCGGAGAGATAACAAAAAATCTCTGAGGGGTTCCATGGTCACCGACCGACTCCTGCATAATAGTAGCAGGAGTCAGGGGGTACGTAGGGGACCGCAAGAAGTTCCGGAGGGAAAAACAACGCCGAAGAACACTTAAGTATTATAATAGTAAACTTATATAATTCTCTATCAAGAAGACTGGAGATGCAATAAACAAAAAAGAGAGAGAAAGGAAGCATGCCAACATCGGGAATTATGTTGAGTCAATTTTTAGATGAATGCGTCCATAAGGAGGCTAGAAAATATTAGTCTTAACACTTGTGAAGCAAACCGTCTACGCAAGCGAAATAATTAATAAACAAGCTCGCAAATATAGAGGAAAGGGAAGAGAAGAGAGAAAAAAAAAAGGGGGGGGAGGGGGAGGGAAGAGGATAGTCTATCTATATCAATGACCATATAAGTCAAGGAAATAAACTTATTTGTCTATAAGGAGACAAATAAAGAAAACAAAAAAAACAAGAAACACTCGTCTCAAGAAGCAATAATGAGATTTTAGCTTTCTGGCTGACAAAAACATAAATTAAATACATAAATTTATATTACATAAAAAAAAAAAAAAAAAAAAAAAAAACACTTGTCTCAAAAATGTAAATGTAATATAGACCTTCTGGCTGACTAAAACAATAAATAAATACCTAAATTTATATTTCATAAGTACAATATAATATGCATATAAATTACTAAGTAGACATATTTGTCAGTAAGGGGACAAGCAAAAAAACCAAAAAAACCCCAAAAAAAACCCAAAAAAAAAAACCCCTAAAAACACTTGACTCAAAAATGTAAATGAAATATAAACCTTCTGGCTGACTAAAACCCTAAATAAAAACCTAAATTTATATTTCATAAGTACAAATTAATATGCATATATAATGTGCATATAGATTAAAAAAATAGACATATTTGTCAGAAACAAGACACCACTAAAAAAAAAAAAAAAAAAAATGTGGAGAACATGATTCTAATTCTTCAATCATAGATAGTGCAATGCTTTTCAGAATAAAGCAATGGGGCTAGTACCCTATAAAAGGGGAGAAACATGGATAAGATTAATGAAAGTTGAACAATCAGTCCATTGAGTCGACATTTATCGGTGCCTGACTATCAAAACGTCCTCTTTTATGAAGATTCTGTCTGGTATAACCAGAGGGGTTTGGGTCCAAGTCGGTTTCATTTGGAGGTGATCTAGAAGCCGCACGTCTACGAGGTTGCCCCTTAGAATTGGTGTGATCCATCAGGCCTAGATCAATTAAGGCTGACCGTAGTTCATCGGACGTGCGACAGGTATATCTAGTTTCCAAGTATGTAAAGCGGAGAGAGAATGGAAACCCCCAGTGGTATATGATTTGGTGCTTTTGAAGTACTTGCAGCAATAGTTTCATAGAACGCCTCTTAGTAACAGTTAGAGGGGAGAGGTCTGTAAAGAGCTGATAGATATTGCCCTGGAACTCAAGAGTGTTTTTACCTCTAGCAGCAGCAAGTATTTGCTCCTTTGTTTTATAGTAATGAAATTTAACTATAATATCTCTAGGGGGTCCATTGGGTTTGCGTTGAGTTAGGGCCCTGTGGACTCTGTCCATTTCCAATCTCTCAGGTGAAATACCTGGTAACAGTTTCTGAAACAGTGCACATATAGTTCCCTGTAAGTCAATGATTGATTCAGGGAGACCTCTGATTCTTAGGTTGGAGCGACGGTCCCTATTCTCCTGGTCTTCCAAACGGTTTTGTAATAAAGAGTTCTCATCCTTAAGCTGTTCAATAGTAGCATCATAATGCTGTGTGGTAGTTTCTATATCATCTACCCGCATTTCCAATTCAGCTGTTCTATGCCCCAGCTCCCTAATCTCCCTTGTCAGCTTCTCTGTTATCTGGTCAGAAGTTTGTTTCAAAGCTTTCTGAAGCATTTTCTCAAATTGTCTAAACATGTTAGACTGAATAACATTTTCAGGTGTTTCATAGTCAGAATCAATCTCACCAGCTGTGTCCAGAGTTTTGACATTGTGTGACAGGGATTTAGGAACCCGCTGTGTGCGAGTCTGTGAGGTACCAGGCGCCGCCATCTTGGATGTCTGCCGGGCCGGTGTATCTTTAGAGGTACCAATCTTATACTTCATTTTTGGCCCCCTCGTGACCATCCTCAATACGCCAAAGTGTACCTGGTGTGGATTCGCGGGAGCTGGTGCCGTTTGCGGTGAAAAACAGCGGTCGGTTCTCCGGTTTGTTTAACCCGGGAGCGGAGCTCTAAGGGGATGCGACTTCTCCCTCAGGCATCCGCGCATGCGCCCCTATGACCCTCAGTTTCATTCTGTTTAATCTTCAGGTGCACGCAACAAAAGCTAGCTATACAACAGTAGAATTTTGCTCAAAATAATTAGCATGTTCATTTGATTTCCCAATCACTATTGGGGTCAAATCAACACTTGTTTTCAATTGCAGCGAACAGAAAATTTGAAGGAGCGTGATGTATGTATGTGGTTTTCATTCTGGAAAATCCATTCATTCCAAAATGTATTCTTAAAAGAAAATTTCAAACATTTATCAAGCAGTTGAATGTACTGAGACTTTTCATACAAATTTTTGTATGAATTTTAGTCAGAAAAATCTACTAATGTATAGCTGGCTTAAGTCTCAGCGTTAGACTTCCGCTGTCTTCAAAAGGCACATGGTTTAGTCAGAATGTAGCCAATTTTATCCTGATCTGCAGGTATGGGAGTGCATTAAGCCCTGTACACACGACCGCGAATCCCGTTGTAAAAAAAACGTTGGTTTTCTCGACAAGATTCTTGTCAAGCTTGACGGGATTGTTGCCAAGCTTTTCTTGCATACACACTGTCAATCAAAAATCTTGTCGTTGTAAAGCGCGGTGACGTACAACGCGTACGACGGCAGTATAAAGGGAAAGTTCAATTTCAATGGCACCACCCCTTGGGCTGCTTTTGCTGATCTCGTGTTATCGCGTGTTAGTAAAAAGTTTGGTGAGAGACGATTCGCGCTTTTCAGCCTCGTGCTTTTCAGTCCGTTACAGCATGACGCATGTGCTATCTCCATTACGAACGCTAGTTTTACCAGAGGGAGCGCTCCCGTATCATACTTGATTCTGAGCATGCGCGTTTTTTTAAGACTTGGAAAAGCATACACACGTTCGGTTTTCTCGTCGGGAAACAGGCCGGCGAGAATCCTGACGAGAAAATAGAGAGCAGGTTCTCTATTTTTCTCGTCGAGATTCCCAGCAGTTTTCTCGACGAGAAACCCTACACACAAACGGGTTTTCTCGACAAAAAAAATCTGCCAGCAGTTTTCTTGCCACTTCTTGCCGAGAAAACCGGTCGTGTGTACGAGGCTTTAGAGTAAGGATATGTTCTTGGGCCAGCTGGACCCAGGTGTATATTATTTTCCTGTTAAACAGACTCCAGGACGATGCTGATGGTCCAGAAGTGTCACAACAATATAAAAAGAATTTGCAGGCTGGAATTTTTATATAACCAGCTTTGGTAAAATATCAGGGGTCTAAATAGACCCCCTAATGTCTCACTTTTGGGACAGAGAAAGGGAATGAGGACAGAGATTCCACAGTCCCTTTCTCTGCAGCCAAGCAGAGGAAATCTGTGCAGCACAGGGTGATTAGGGTGTGCCCAGGCACACCTGGCACACCCTGTGCACACGCCTATGATAACCAGGGGCATTTAGCAGTTGACATCTAATAAGGAGATATGCATACCTAAAATGTCCTCGCTCATATAAAAATTCTCTATAATAAACAGAGCCTGGAACAAGGACTGAGGCTGGGTTCACACTATTGCGAATTGGATGCGGGCATCCAATTTTTAGGTCAGGAGCCTGTGATCGGTTCTCAATGGAGCCGGTTCACACAGCTCCGGGATGGCTGCGGAGAAAATTGCACAGGAGTCCTGTGCATCTTCTGGTCCATTTCAGGTCCAAATTCAGCCCAAAATTTGGACCGAAATCGGACCTGAAATGGTAAGCAGGGACGCACCGGACCCCACACAGAGATGTGAACCCAGCCTGATGTGTATATATATATATATATATATATATATATACCACCACTCACCAATTGTGCTGAGCTCAAGGTATAAAAAGAGGTCAGATATGCCTCACTGCTTAACTACTTGCTTACTGGGCACTTAAACCCCCTTCCTGCCCAGGCCAAGTTTCAGCTTTCAGCGCTGTCACGATTTGAATGACAATTGCGCGGTCGTGCGACGTGGCTCCCAAACAAAATTGATGTCCTTTTTTTCCCACAAATAGAGCTTTCTTTTGGTGCTATTTGATCACCTCTGCGGTTTTTATTTTTTGCGCTATAAACAAAAAAAGAGCGACGATTTTGAAAAAAACACAATATTTTTTATTTTTTGCTATAATAATATCCCAATTTAAAAAAAATATATATATATTTTTTTCCTCAGTTTAGTCCGATACGTATTTTTCTACATATTTTTGGTAAAAAAACCCGCAATAAGCGTTTATTGATTGCTTTGCGCAAAAGTTTTAGCGTCTACAAAATAGGGCATAGTTTTATTGCATTTTTATTATTATTATTTTTTTTACTAGTAATGGCGGCGATCAGTGATTTTTTTCATGACTTCGACATTATGGCGGACACATCGGACACTTTTGACACCATTTTGGGACCATTGTCATTTTTACAGCGACCAGTGCTATAAAAATGCACTGGTTACTGTAAAAATGACACTGGCAGGGAAGGGGTTAACACTAGGGGGGCGAGGAAGGGGTTAAATGTGTAACCTGGGAGTGATTACTACTGTGTGGGGGAGGGGACTGACTGGGGGAGGTGACCGATCTGTGTCCCTATGTACAAGGGACACAGCATCGGTCTCCTCTCCCCGACAGGACGTGGATCTCTGTGTTTACACACAGAGATCCACGTCCTTGTCTATGTACACGCCGATCGCGGGTACCTGGCGTACATCGCGGCCGCCAGGCACGCGCATCGGCATCTCAGTGATGCGCCGGGCGAGCGCCCCCCAGTGCCCGGAATAGCCAAGGCCGTATAATGACGGCCTCCCGGATTTCTAGATCCACCTTGAGGCCGTCATTTGTATATGGCCCGGCTATCAAGTGGTTAAAGCAATAATAATACCAAAAGCAAGCATTTATTATTTTACAGTTTACCAATTCTTCTATGTGATGGTTGTATTTTTTTCCCTTTTTTAGGCTTTCTTTCTTCTATTTTCATCTAGTGATCTGACCAGTAAGCCAGTTGTTTTTAAAAAGCTCAAGCTCACCAGCAGCATGTACAGTATCAGTTTACATGGATGAGACAAACCACTTAAAGCAGTTGTATACCCAATAAAAAAAAAAAAAAACTGCAAGACAAAGGTATAATGAGCTAGTATGACTAGTATACTAGCTCATTATGATTTACTTACCTTAGATTGAAACCCCCGAAGCCGTCCTCGTCTCCCCCTCTGGCCGCAGACATCTCTCCGGAAGGTTTGTTCCGGGTATCGCCACTCCGCGCTTTGATTGGCCAGAGCGGCAAAGACTTCACTCCGCGCATGTGTGAGGGAGCCGTCAAAGCCCGCATTGCCGGTTTTATGAATGGCTACTCTCAGTGCGCCTGCGCCATAGACCTCGTGCATTCTTTGTGGCAAATATCTCCTAAACCGTGTAGGTTTAAGAGATATTGCAAACACCTACAGGTAAGCCTTAATCTAGGCTTACCTGTAGGTAAAACATGTCAGAGAGGGTATACAACCGCTTTAACACTGGCAGGGGTGATTAAATTGTTTAGCTTTTATTTATTGATGCAGAACCTTTATTCCAAAAGGAAAATAAATGTTTTCTGTAACTGATTATAAAGTGTGAGCTGGAGTCTGGCTTCAATTTGTTAGTGTAGTGTATCTAAATCTGCTAATACATTTAACGATCGCTGTTTGAATGTGTGCGGGACCACCTGAAATGCCGGATTTTTCCTTTGCTTTCACTCTCATTCCGCGTACACACGGCCGTTTTTCTCGTTGAAAAAAACGTCATTTTTCCCATTCGACGAGAAAAACGATAGTCTGTGGGCTTTCTGTCGTTTTTTTCGACGAGAAAAACGGCATTAAAAAACGACGAGAAAAATTAGAACATGTTCTAATTTTTCTCGTCGTTTTTTTCGACATGTTTTCCGCGGCAGTGTTTCCCATAGGGAAACACTGCCGCGGAGCCCACAGACGGTCGTTTTTCTCGTCAAGAGAAAAAATGACGTGAAAAACGACCGTGTGTGGGGAACAAGCTGTTCCCCCGTTTTAAATGACATTATTCACGGCGGTTTTTTAACCGCCGTGAATAATGATCGTGTGTACGCGGCATCAGTGTTATTGGTAAACAGGACAAATAGAGAGGGATGAATGTCCCTAATCGGGGCACCGACAGCAAATAAAACCGGAAGAGTGTTCAAATCCCTCTCCACTCTATCCAAAATTAAAAACAAAGTTTTGTCTTTAGTTATACTATAATAAAGGTCAATATGCATTTAAATCTCCCAGTGAACAGAATGTTCAGAAAACAATCTTCATTGCAGGATAATCTTTCCCATGATATGGTCATAAAAAAGAGAAACGTGCGGCAACATTGTTTTTATGAAAATACATTTCCAAAGAATAAAATGATATAAAAGCCAGCAACAAGGCTTACATAAACTGCTGTCGCCTGAAAATTATGCATTTTGTTCGCTGGGAGATAATTTTTTTGAGCATTTCATTCACTGGGGGATTTAAAGGCATATTCACCTTTACTGGGCAGTGAGGACCTACTTTTTGGTGAATGTGCATTATGAACTACTGTACCTAGAGACGGTACTGACTATTCATGATTGAAGCACATACCGATCAGCATAACTTTATGACCCTCCACCTAGTACTAGGTGGTCTGGTGAATCAGTTTTTTTTTTACATCATGTGGATGGCCAATTGTGTGTGTGTCATTTACATGGGAAAGAGTTGAAACCAGAATGCAGTATGGGAAGGCAAGCCACCTAGTATTGAGAAGGTCCCCTTTTTGCAACCAGACCAGTCTATTTTGCTGTCAAAACAGCCCTGGCATGCTGAAGAATGGACACCACTAGACCCCTGGAGTTATGTTGTGGTATACCACGCCAAACCGTCAGTAGTAGATCCTTTAAATCCAGTTGCAAGGTTGCTCCATTGATCGGACTTGTATTTCCAGCACATCTCACAGATTTTAGATTGGATGAAGATCCAGAGAATGGGGAATGTAAGGGGGAGTAGCCATTTAGGCTCCCCTTTCCTCATGGGATCACTGTGTCTGCAAGGTAATAGGTGGTAGATAATAAAAAAAAAATGACAGTGGTGGCCATAGGGCCAGGAGAGGTCAATAGTTCAGGATGGGTCAGGAGAAGGTGAAGTAGCTAGGACAGTAGGGATTGGTTAGGCAGGTCAGCTGCTTTAGAGGGTTCTGGAAGGTTTGGGAAGTAGTCAGGGATTGGTTAGCAAAATCAGGTGTCAGTTGGGAAGATTCTGGAAGCTGGTTCTGGCCTATTTAAAGAACAGCTGCGTTTAGGTCAGTGCTGCAGTACCTGAATATTCCAGCAGGAGGAGCTCCCCGCCCTACCCCCCCCCTTTTCCCGTCATGGCCGATCCATGTCGTAGGCTCCCTCTGGTGATCTGCCGGAGGGGAGAATAAGGAAGTTTAATTTTAATTGATAATCGGCTCGAGTCTCAGTGGCTGGGTTGAGTATGGTTATTGGTAAATATTTTGTTGAATGCTATATGTTTGGAATATAAAATATTGGTGTATTATTAAATATATTTTTTTGTTAAAACCAATGGATCAGGCCGTGGCCAATAATACTCCAAAAAAAATAAATAATTTCTACGACCTTTTGAGAGTTTTTATATTCAATATGAAATAAATTCTGGTTATAAAGATATATATGTTTCCGGGTTTTATTTGCTCTATGCATGTTTGCAGTATGCATGATACATGTGACCCCATTCATAGGCCAAGTCTACACCTAAACCTCGTTGTTTTGTTAATCAAACTATTCCATAACTATATTGCAGTGTGGCAGGGTGCATTATCCTGCTGAAAGAGGCCACTGCCACCACTTAATAACATTTCCACTAAGGGTGTACTTGGTCAGCAACAATGTTTAGTTAAGTGGTACGTGTCAAAGTATCATCAACATGAATGGCAGGATCCAAAGTTTCCCAGCAGAACATTGCTCAAAGCATCACACTGGAATAGTTTGAGGAACACAACGAGTTTCAGGCATTGACTTGGCCTATGAATTCTCCGGATTTCCATCCAATCGAGAATCTGTGAGATGTGCTGGAAAAACAAGTCCGATCAATGGAGGCATCACCTTGCAACTGGACTTAAAGGATCTGCTACTAATGGTTTGGAGTGAGATACCACAACAAAACTCCAGAGGTCTAGTGGTGTCCATGCTTTGGCATGCCAGGGCTGTTTTGATGGCAAAATGGACTGGTTTGTCTGCAAAAAGGGGACCTTCTCAGTACTAGGTGGCTTGCCTTCTTCCCATACTGCATTCTAATTTCATCTCTTCCCCATCCACTGGCCATCCACATGATGTAAAAAAAAAAATCTTATTCATCAGACCAGACCACCTTCTTCAATTGATCGCTGCTCTAGTTCTGATGTTCACATGCAGGTCACCTTTGGCTGTGGACACGGGTCAGCATGGGTACCTTGACCTGTCTGTGGCTACGCAGCCCCATTGACATCAAACTGAAATGCCCATTTTTTCTGCTTTCCACACATCAACTTACGGGACAACAATATTGATGCATATCAAACCTCTTTTTATATCTTGAGCTAAGCATATCTGGTGAGTAGGGATGAGCCGAAAACCCCCCGGTTCGGTTCGCACCAGAACAAAAAGTTGTTCGAACACGCAAACACTGTTAAAGTCTATGGAACACGAACATGAAAAATCAAAAGTGCTAATTTCTTTTTTTTTAAATGCCAGTTTTTCCGGGAGCAGTGATTTTAATAATGCTTAAAGTGAAACAATAAAAGTGAAATATTCCTTTAAATTTCGTACCTGGGGGGTGTGTATGATATGCATGTAAAGTAGCGCATGTTTCCCGTGTTTAGAACTGTCCCTGCACAAAATGTCATTTCTGAAGGAAAAAAAGTCATATTTAAAACTACTCGCGGCTATTCATGAATTGTCAGTCTGGCAATACAGAGAAAAGTCATTGAAAAAAAATGACTTTTATCTGTATTGCCGGGACCCGACAATTCATTAAACCGGAGGTCCACCTCTGCAATATAACGTTTGAAAACGTCCAAATAGGCGCACAGATTAACCATTTAGCAGAAGATGTGTGCAGGATCACGTATATATGTCTGATCCTGCACTCCTTGGTATTGGGCACGAATGTGCCGCGCTGGCGGCTCACTCCCACTGTGATAACACAGAGCAGAAGCCAATCGGCGGGTACTGCAAGCTTAATGTTGAACTGGATGGACTTTTTCAACCTGACTAACTATGTAATGTCCACCAACAGGCATGGACCGTGTGTCTCTGCAAAGCAGGGACTAGGATCCATGTCTTCCTCTAGTAAAAGCACCTCCCACAGTTTAGAAAAACACTGGCTAGGCACACAGTTAGCCCTTTGATTGCCCATTATGTTAACCCCTTCCCAACCAGTGTCATTAGTACAGTGACAGTGTTAAGCACAGGTCCCCAAAAGGTGTCAAAAGTGTCAGAATGTCCACCCTAATATCGCAGTCCCTCTAAAAGTCACTGATCACCGCCATTACTAGTACAAAATAAAAATAAAAATAAAAATATCCCATAGTTTCTAGACGCTATAACTTTTGCGCAAACCAATCAATATACAATTTTTTTTACCAAAAATATGTAGTAGAATACATATTGGCCTAAATTTATGAGGAAATGTGTTTTTTTTTTTTTTCCTATTTTTTTTTTATTGGATATGCTTTATAGCAGAAAGTAAAACATTTTCAAAATTGTTCTTTTTTTTTTTTACAGCGCAAAAAATAAAAACCACAGAGGTAATTAAATACCACCAAAAGAAAGCTCTATATTTGTGGGGAAAAAAAAAACATACATTTTATTTGGGTCGCACAACCGCGCAATTGTCAGTTAAAGTAACGCAGTGCCGTATCGCAAAAAATGGCCTGGTCATGAAGGGGGTAAATCTTCCGGAGGTCAAGTGGTTAAAAGAGGGTCAGTCCTTATCAGCCATGAATAGGATTTTATATGATTTTTTTAAAGATTGTTTTTTTTTTTTTATGTTAAATAATATCTTTTAACTTTACTCAAAAGACTTGGCAAATGATATCTAGCATGCATATATAATACGGTTTGGGTTAAAATTTGCTGTTATGTAGAGCCCCCTGGAAGGATCACTAAAACAGGCTGGTTTTGAATTCTATATTTTTCCTGACTTTTTTTAAGTGAGATACGAATGCTTAACAAGATCATGTAAAACCTAGCTTTTTTTAAAATGTTTTATATAGCGGTAGAAGTATAAGATCTTTGGTTAGGATTAAAAAACCTCCTACCATCGCAGGAGGTTTTTTAATCCTAACCAAAGATCTTATACTTCTACCGCTATATAAAACATTTAAAAAAAAGCTAGGTTTTACATGATCTTGTTAAGCATTCGTATCTCCCTTGTGTTCCCAGGGTGTCTTTTTAATTATGCTTTGCATTCACATTGGAAAAAGTGATATATTTAAAAGAGAAGTATGGGTTTTCTTTTTTTTTTTTGATTCATACTTACCTCGGTGGATGGAGCATCAGACCGATGCTGCATCTGTCTGCAGCGTCTCTGCACTGAGAACAACGGCCGATGGCTCGGTTCTCACTCCTCCCCGAGAGGAAAGAAGCTGACTGTCAGTCAGCGTCCTTCCTCTCTGCTTCTCCACGCTCATTGGAGCGCTGAGCTGTGGAGGGGCGGGGAGAGGCCGTCTCAGCAGCTCCCTGAGACTGCCATCTATCAAGGCAGCTGGCGGATCCCGACTTGGAAGTCGTGATGACATGCTGCCCCGACTGATGGCGGTGACGTCAGCGGAGAGCGGACTTCAGACCTCTCTCCGCTGAAAACGGGTCACAGGAGTGCAAAACGGATTGCACTCCTGTGACCCATAGGAGAAGCTCAGCCTAAGAAGCTCAGGCTGGACTTCTCCCTTAACGGTAATTATCTTATATATGTATACCAATATTATAGACGTGCATGCAAGCAGTTATGTTCAGTCATTCCATATGCAAGTTATGATTCCTCTGATCTTCTTATGCTACTGCAATACAGTATACTACTCTCTAATAATTTCTAATGATGACAAACACCACAATTATGAGACTAAATCGGGCAGATGGGAAGGAGGATGTAGTGTGCTTTGTCTTTGGTCTTGTTCACACCAGATGCATTGAGTTGCATTGATCAGCATTGCCAAACACTGTGATACGTTATTACAATGAATCACATTGCTGGTGGGCATAGAACACTAGTACAAGGCAGCTAGTGTGAATGGGCAATTTCCTGGAGCTGAATCTTATAGCTTTATCGTGCGATACCTTATTGCAATTTAAAGTCATTGTAAATAATCACCTTGTAAAACAACCCATTCAGTTTAAAACTGAATTGAAAGACAAAACATTTGTGTATAGATATATATAAAAAACCTTATCAATATCTTTTTTCCCTTTGTTATAAATGATCACATTCCCTCTGTTCTCAGCTGCAAAAAAGCTGGGGGGAGCAGAAGCAACAGCACACTGAGCTTCCCAGTGAATGACTGTGCAGAGGGGGCTTGTCAGGACAAGTCTGTTAATTGGAGGAGAGCAGGCTGAGTTCCCAGCAGAGCTAGAGAACTGACCACAATGTGTTCTCCTGCTTAATGTGGTCAGTTTTTAATAGGAAAGGCAGAGGGACTGAAAAGAACACCAGGAATTTCACACAAAGGAAGCAATACAAAGGGAACAGGATAGGTTTTCATACAAGTACAGTACATGGTACAGCAGGCGCATCAGGAATATGAAATGCAGGGGTAACAAACGCTTTAATAAATATGGGCCGCATGGGACCATTCTGAGTTTGGTCTTCCCTCGTTTCTCCTTTGGTCCTGGGACAATTGGTCTTTCTCGTCTTTTCTTTTTTCTTTTATAATGGCATGATAACCTTGCTAATTGCCTCTGACATGCACTTCATGTTTTGTATGACTCACTTAGGCTCTGTACACTTGACCCTGAGCTGGCTAGTTACTCCCCGCCACACACATACTGTATATACTTACCTGATAATAAGCTGTTTAATGAGGTATCCTTTTATACATGTTAACATTTGAAAAAAAAAACAATAAAAAAAGCACTACAAAAAAACATAAAACATTTCCTTAAGCACAGAGCTGCACAATTGTAGTGGGAAATGTAGCCTTTATAAACCAAACTGGAGAGCTTCTTAAAGGGGTGTTCCACACACTTTTTACTCCTCACCATGCAGTACTAATGTGCATCCTTAAAATCAATTGGCAATTTATTTTTACTTTTTCTGTTCACTTACCTGATTTATGTCTAGATCTAATTTCACTTCCTCCTTTAGCCGCCCAGGCGCAGTACGTAATTTCCGTTTTTTCATTGGCTCCTGGGAGATCTTGGTCAGCTTGGCATGGTGCTGCTCCCGTGACATTTAAGATTGGCGTCTATGGAAATTATTGGTCAGCTTGGCATGGCACGGCTCCAGTAACATTTAATATTGGCGTCTATAAAAAATCTTGGTCAGCTTGGCATGGCGCTGCTCCCGTAACATTTAACATTGGCGTCTATGAAAAATCTTGGTCATCTTGGCATGGCAAGCTGACCAAGATTGCACCACACTGCACTTGCGTGATATCAGCAGGTGCATGCTGAGTAGCCAGCATGCACGGAATCCAGGAAGAAGGATACTGTGGCTTCAGAGGCTCACACTGGAGATGGCCACGTTGTGAAGGAACTTCACAAAGTAAGAAAACAATCCTACACAAATAGAAAACTGGGCATAGTTTACAGCATACCTTTGTTACATTGCACAAGGCATGAGTATTCTAGGGGAATTATTATCTTAAAAGTCATATTTTGGCCAGAACTCCGCTTTAAAGTGTATTTTGAGCTAAAGCTTTTTTTTTTTGTTTTGTTTTGGATAGAGTGGGGAAGGGAACCCTAATCTTATCTCATCCCTGTCCCTTTCTCAAACCACCAACAGGGTCAATATATTAATGTATAATAATGTATAAAGAGAAACTGAGATCGGGTTTCAAGGATGTTCTGGGTGCGTTCTATTCAATTTGGGATCCATGGATCTTCTTTCAGTTCCACCATCACCCAATTCCAAATGCTTTAAAATCATAATGATGATTCCTGCAGAATCAAATCTGGTTTTGTTTCCTTCTTTTCAGCTTTGCTATACTTATTTCTCCTGAAATGCATCTCATCGTAATTACTGGTTATAAAATAACCTATTCTGTATTTTTTCTGCACTAAATAATGCTGTATCTCACAAATATTATGACCCTTTGTATTACTAGCCTGACACATTGTAAAAAGTATTATGCTTTTACTTTTTTTTTTCCTTTGATTTTTATTTGTTTTTTACGTAATCAGATATTAAAACATTAAAACCCTGGAAATTTTTATTATTATTATTATTATTTTATTATTATGTTGATATTTATGGGTTGCCATTGTTTTTGAGGTACACCTAAGTGAGTTTTCTATAATTTGTATTCAAACTGAGGGTGGGGCATGTCAGCACAAGTCTGATCATTAGAAGAGAGCAGGCTCAGTTCCCACCACAGCTAGAGAACTCACCATGGTGTGCTCTCATGGTTAGTGCGGTCAGTTCCTAATAAGAGAGCAGAGGGACTGGCAGGAACACCAGGGGTTTCACACAAAACAAAGAGAACAGAATTCTTTTTCATACACGTACATGATAAAGATGACACATATATGGAAAATGAAATGTTGGGTTAAACTATTCTTTAAATAGTTTTCTTTAACCACTTACGGACCACCCGCCATCGTTATACGTCGCTATTTTGAAGAGGAATACCGTTGTTATGGTAGCAGATAGCTACCATAACCCCAGTATCCTCTATCCTCTTCAAGAGCAGGCAGTCCTCTTTCAGATAAAAGTGGTCTCTGCAGCGTTTTTTTATTATTATTTCAGTTTAGGCTAAATATGAGATCTGAGGTCTTTCTGACCCTAGACCTCATATTTAAGTGGACCTGTCATGCTTTTTTCTATTACAAGGGATGTTTACATTCCTTGTAATAGGAATAAAAGTGACCCAAATATATATATATTTTTTAAAACCGTGTCAGAAAAAAAAAAAAAAGTAAATAAGAAAACATTATTATTTTTTTTTTTTTTAACCACTTCAATACCATGCATTTATACAGCTTCTTGCCCAAGCCAATTTTGAGCTTTCAGCACTGTCGCAATTTGAATGACAATTGCGCGGTCATGCTACACTGTACCCAAACAAATTTTTTATCATTTTGTTCCCACAAATAGAGCTTTCTTTCGGTGGTATTTGATCGCCTCTGCGATTTTTATTTTTTGCACAACAAATAAAAAAAGAGCAAATTTTTTTTAAAAAAATACGTTTTTCTTTGTTTCTGTTATTTTTTTTTGTAAATAAGTACCTTTTCTACTTCAATGACGGGCACTGATAAGGCGGCACTGAAGGGCACTGATAAGGCGACACTGATGGGCACCGATGAGGTGGCACCAATGAGGTGGCACTGATGAGGTGGCACTGATGGGCACTGATGATGGGCACTGATAGGCGGCACTGATGGGCACTGATATGTGGCACTGGTATGCGGCACTGATGGGCACTCATAGGTGGCACTGATTGGCACTCATAGGTGGCACTGATTGGCACTCATAGGCGGCACTGATTGGCACTCATAGGCGGCACTGATGGGCACTTATAGGCGGAACTGATGGGCACTTATGGGTGGCACTAATAGGTGGCATGGACGGGCACTGATAGGTGGGCACAGATTGGCACGGGTGGGCACGGATGGGCACTGATGGACACTAGTAGGTGGCTTGGTGGCACTGGTGCCCAGCAATGCCAGCCACCACACATTGTGAAAGTGCCAGTCAGTGCCCATTTGTGGGCACTGATTGGCATATTTTTTTTATGTTTTTATTTTTTTACTACATGTGGATGGCCATGGGGGCCATCCACATGATTGGGGCTTCCCTGGTGGTCCTGGGGGGCTTCCCTGGTGGTCTAGTGTGGGTATCCGAGGGGGGGCTGCGCTGATAAACAATCAGCGCGAACCCCCCCTGTCAGGGGAGCCGCCGATCGGCTCTCCTCTACTCGCGTCTGTCAGACGCGAGTGAGGAAGAGCCGATCAACGGCTCTTCCTGTTTACATTGTGATCAGCCGTGATTCGACACGGCTGATCACGTGGTAAAAAGCCTCCGACGGAGGCTTTTTACCGAGATCAGTGTAGCGGTGGGTCAGACTGCCGCGATGCGCGCCCCCCTGGGCGCGTGGCGGCTGTTATCCCGCAGGACATCATATGACGTTCAGTGTGGATAACTGAACCACTTCCCGGACGTCAATCTGCTATTGACGGGGCGGGAAGTGGTTAAGCACCCCGTCCCGACGAGCTCACGCGCAGAAGCAGCGCCTGCATATGAAAACGGTGTTCAAACCACACATGTGAGGTATCGCTGCGATCGTTAGAGCGAGAGCAATAATTCTAGCCCTAGATCTCCTCTGTAACTCAAAACATACAACCTGTAGAATTTTTTTAAACGTTGCCTATGGAGATTTTTAAGGGTAAAAGTTTGTCGCCATTCCATGAGCGGCCGCAACTTTGAAGCGTGACATGTTGGGTATCAAATTTACTCGGCGTAACATTATCTTTCACAAATACGGAGATTACACCAAATTTTAGAAAGAGGCTAGGTCCTTAAGTGGTTAACCTCCTATCTGCACCTTGTGCTGGACAGCTTGGTCTGTTAAATGAAGTTGAACAATAACAGACCTACTGGCCAAATCACTAGGTCATAATCTATAATATGGGGGGGACTCAATAAAACAAAATCCGACAGAATGCATTATACAGGATGTTTTTTTATGTATTTTTTATTTGTTAGTTACACTTTAAGTTAAATGATAAACAATTGGAGAAAAGCTTACAAAAGACTTATTAGACTTGGTTCTCTTGCTGAGAGGTTCCACATCAAACATGCACTTGTAAGTTGACCTCTGGCTCCTTCTAGCATCCAACATACTTTAATTGTAGGAGGACTTAACCTCTCCTCTTGAAAGATAAAAAGCTGAAGAGAAATTATACTTAATTACCAGAGGGATACTACCTCTAAACTTTTATTTGAATGCATTAGTAATGCATATCCCCTAAGAGAGTTCCTACCACTGCACGATCCATCTACAAAGAAGTATGTCCTGTTTTGAGTACAGGTCAAGTGACAACATTATTCCTTTCCTGGAACTTTACTAATTACCCAACGTGTTATGTATGTGAAATTGTAAGTAGTGAGTGTCACTAACAATATGCAATATTCCCTTCTTCTACAGAGAAGAATCGGCATTGATCTTAGCAGAAATATATTTCCAATATCAAACAATATGGGTTGATTTACTAAAACTGGAGCATTCAGAATCTGGTGCAGCTGTGCATGGGAGCCAAGGAGCCAATGAGCTTCTAACTTCAGCTTCTTCAATTAAAGTAATTGTACATTTTTTTTTTTTTTTTTTAAATAACAAACATGTCATACTTACCTCCGCTGTGCAGCATGTTTTGCACAGAGTGGCATAGGATGCATTAAGGTGAAAAAACGGGAAGGTTTACAACCCCTTTAAGCTTTGACAATAAAACCTGATTGGTTTCTATGCTGAGCTGCACCAGGTATTGCACCCTCCAATTTTAGTAAATCGACCCTAAAACTGGAGGTGTAAAGGTGAACTTACAGTTTCAATTTTAAACATTGGTCTATAAATAAGCTTATTAAAAGCGCTAAAGCCATATTAAACCTAAAAGCAAACATTTGTCATATTGCAGCTTACCAATTCTTACACATGACTGCGTTTAGTTTTCTTTTTAAGGCTTTATTTATCTTAATCTGGTGATCCAGCCAGTAAGGCTCCATGCACACTGGAGCTCAAAAACGGCTGCTTTGAATGTCGGATTGCTGGCAGGAAAACGCTGCTTTAAAAACAAGATTTTATCAGCGTTTTGCATTGCTGTCAATGCACATTTAGCGGCGCTAGCTTTCAACCGCATTTCTCTGGCTCTATTTAAAATCAGTGGTTCCCTATGGGAGCCCATTGATTTGAATAGAAGTCGCACCGCAAGTCGAATCATCATGATCCGACTTGCGGTGCGACCTGCGTGCTGAGGATGAAGGGGAACCCCGCTAAAAAAAAATTGGCGTGGAGTTCCCCCTCGGATGATACGAGACCCTTCGGTCTGGTATGGATTTTAAGGGGAACCCCCTACGCCGAAAAAACGGCATGGGGTCCCCCCAAAATCCATACCAGACCCTTATCCGAGCAAGCAGACTGGTAGGTCAGGAAAGGGGGTGGGGACAAGCGAGCGCCCCCCCCCCCCCTCCTGAACCGTACCAGGCCGCATGCCCTCAACATGGGGGGTAGGTAGGTGCCCCCCACCCCAAAGCACCTTGTCCCCATGTTGATGAGGACAAGGGCCTCTTCCCGACAACCCTGGCCGTTGGTTGTCGGGGTCTGCAGGCGGGGGGCTTATCGGAATCCGGAAGCCCCCTTTAATAAGGGGGCCCCCAGATCCTGGCTCCCCACCCTATGTGAATGAGTATGGGGTACTTCGTACTCCTGCCCATTCACCTGGAGGAAGTGTCAATAAAAAAACACACTAGACAGGTTTTTAAAGTAATTTCTTAGGCAGCTTCGGGGGTCTTCTTCTGACTTCGGGGGTCTCTTCTGACTCTCCGGCCTCTTCTCCCGCTCTCTGGTGCCTTCTCCACGCTGTCCGGTTCTCCTCCCACTCTTGCTGTAATGGCATGTGCGCGCAATGATTTATATAGGCATGGGGCGTGTTCACCGGGTGATGTCACCCGGTGACCCCACCCCCCTATGACGTCAAAGTCCCAGCATGCCCCGGGACAGTGACAACATACGGGGTACGGGGGCGGGGCCACCGGGTGACATCACCCGGTGACCACGTCCCATTCCTATAGAAGTCGTTGCGCACCGCAAACACGGCATTACAGCGGGAGGCAGCGTCCTGTTAACATTCAAGAAGAGAAGAGGGAAGAAGACTATGGAGAAGACCTTAGCCGCCGCTAGCAAAAGAGCTGGAAGAAGATAGCGGAGGTGCCCGGCAGAAGTAAGAAGGCACTGGAGAGTGGGAGAAGAACCAGGGAGCGCAGAGACAACACCAGAGAGCGGGAGAAGAGACCGGAGAGCGCGGAGAAGTCAGAAGAGACCCCCTGAGCTGTCTAATAAATTACTTTAAAAACTTTTGTAGTGTGTGTAGCGGGGTCTTCAGATTTAGTGGGATACACCTGGGGGTAGTGTGACCCAGGTGTGTAATTATGTCAGGGTTTAGACCCCTTTTTGTTATTCGTGGAGGATTGGGGGATGTAATATTCTCCTTTGCCTGTGGGTGGCGGAGTACCTACAGGCTTCAGGTAGAATCATCACCACAGTGCTACCCTTTTTGTCCCTTCCTGGAGATGGTACGGCTGGGGCGGCGAACCCGCCGTGGTGTTGATGGGAGGAGATAAAAGGGGGAGACGCCCTCGCCACGAGGTCTTCGGTCTTCGGGCTTCGGTCTTCGGGGATCATCTCGTCACGCACCCAGGCACCTTCGGCCTGGGTGCGGGCTGTTCAAGGTTCCGGCCTAGGCGCCCTAGGCCTGGCCGGAATGAAGCTGGGATTCCATCCCAGGCACCTTCAGCCTGGGATGAGGTACTATTGAGGAGGCCTGGGACCCAGTGACTCCGACTGGGTCCCGCAAGGGTGAAGTGATTCCAGGGTGCCCCTTGCGAGGGGACCCGCATCTGAGGTGAGGAGGCTGGGGAGGTCACCCATCCGAAGATTCCGGTGCAGCGTCAACCCGGTGACGGATGGGCCTCCGGTAACCCTCTTGGAGGACATCTTCCCCTGATAGGGGCTGCAACGCAGCGGAGGTATTCGAATTAAGACTCCTGCAACTCTTGGTCATAGCACAGGGGGTGTAGGGACCCAGATCAGTATAGTGCCTCGACCTGCTCATCCCACCGTATCCTGCCATCGCATTGCCTGTATGTGGAGATACGAAATAAAACCAACAGTTGGACTGTGATCGGTGCATGGACTCTGTTAATGGGAGCAAAGGGTGGTTTGGTGGTTTCTGCACAACAGACTCGGTACATGCCCAAGACACACCGACCCGAGGAAACATCAGGTATTGGCCTTCACCTCACCCACAGTTATGGGGAGGACATGGGCCGTAGCGCACCTCACTCTGTCGCGTGACATACCCCTAGCTAAAGAGGACGGGGAGAGGCCGCTACACGTGGGGGCTCGTCCGGGATTGTGTGTGTCTTAACGATGGAACTGAGAACGTCTGTGTTTGAACTTTGCTGCCCGGAGGAGTTGCGAGAGGTCCAGCCGTGTGAAGTACTACATGTGGGGACTGTTAATGCACTGCGCCACGAGGCACCCCATGACCACGCAATTTGTGGGCGGAGGCTGGCGGAAGCCCGCCAAAATGTGCAAGTCGTGGGAGGAGTCTGGCCACATGTGGAGATACACGTGGAGACTCCGGCGCGTGGTCAGCACGTGATGGAGCAGCAAGTGGTCGGAATGAATTCAAGCTCTCCGTGGATGCCGGTATCTTACCCTATGAAGATGACTGCATTTGCTGCTCCCCTGACAGACACGGGGATAAGGCTCAGGCCCCGAGGACAGTTGGCTCTGTATTCATGCAGAGACACGGAGGCCCTCGGTGTGATCTGTCCCGGATGCTCGGGACTGGTGGTCCAACTAAAGCCGTTCGGGCGATGTGAAGCGTGCAAAGAGTTTCTTTTTGAGGTCGAATCATCCACAGTAAGGCCCCGGGCCCTTCGCCTCAACTGCATCACAGGAACCGCCACTCCGGAGGGAGAGATCCAGGCCTTTGCGGAGGTCCCCGTACGCGCTGACCAGGGCGACGTGACTGCCCAACCAGAGACGGAAAGAGAGAAATCCGAGGACACTGCTTCGGTCACCACAGATTCCCTGCTGCCACCTCCGAAGAGGAGTCGGCCTGGTACAGGCATCCTATGGTCGTGGTCGAGCTTCACCCCGCCGCTTGCCTGGCCTAGATGGCGCCGGTAGAGAAGAGAGTCCCGGACATCCCAGTTCTTCAGAAGGTCCAGGTGAGCTAGGGGCTGGGACTGTGGTGTTGGTTGGAGGTGTCGGGAGTCCACAGCCGGTGGAGAACGCAAGGGAGGGTAGCCTTCCGTCTACTAGAGACTACCTTCCCGCCGAGATGTGTGACGCCTCCGACCTAGAGTCATTGTCAGACTGTGGTGATGACGGAGAAATAGACTAACTGTTTCACCGGAAGGGCTGGGACAGACGCCCACTACCTGTGCTGTGTAAACCGCAGGATTCCCCCATGTCCATAGAAGACAGTACGCTCCGGGCGCAGGCCCCAGGAGTTCCCGAGGAAATCTAGTCCTCCGACCGACCTTCCACTTTCAACCACATCACCCGCTCCGATAGTGGGGACGCAGCGTGCTTCATTGCGGGCACCAAAAGGCAAAGCAACTCGAGATGGTGAAGGTACCTCGGCACCCGGAGGCCATCGTACAGCCAGGAGAAGGCGAGCGAGATGTGATGCCACCTCTAGCCAGATTGCAGAGACTTTTCTCCCAAAGAGTCGCCCGTGAATATGGGTGGGAGTACCCCTACTTGCCTCGGGACTTATTGTATGAAGTCGAAGTTTTGCGACAAAGGTGGTACGACGAGTTTGTATGGGAAAAGCTCAAAGTGCCTCATGCCCGGCGATACCTGTCGTGTTCGCTGCCTGTATCTAAAAAGTTTAGAGACTGTAGAGCTGATTGAAAACTGGGGCGCCATATTCATGCCGATAAGGTGCTCATCTGCAGGAAAGAAGGAGAGGATGTCGAATATTCGGTGGAAGTGTTTGACAAGCACCTGAAGCCCCTGTTTTTGCCGGATCCAAGGTTTTACTTGTAGGAGAAGTGAGCTCCTATTTTGTTTGCTGTTGAACTTTCTGGAAGGAACATTCCCAGACGCTCAGAACTGCGCCCTACTTTTGTTTTGATTTGGGATTTTCTTTCACTTACTGGAGACTTGGGAGCTGTTGTTTTTCTCCCTCTTCTTCATGTGCCAAAGGCAGAGACTCTGGGGGTAAAAGTTAGCGTAGAAAAGCAGGAAGAAGGAAGATCTCGGCAAGTGTCATGACCGCGGCGCTGTCAACAGGTGGCAGTGTTGTGCAACGACTGTTTGAAAATTTTACACATGCATCACTTTGCTTATTGGAGTGAGTGGGTCTCTCGGCTGACAGACCTATTCATTCCAAGTTAACACAGATGGTTAGGATGTTGTTTTTGTTTCCCTTCTGCAGGAGATTCATCGGTCAAGACTACTGAGTATGGGGTGGTTCTTAGACAGTGATGGGAGGGATTGTACATGTGTACAGAATAGATGTTTTATGCAAAAGTTTATCATTTTATATTTTCCCTTTCCCTTTTGAGCAGGTCTTGGCACACTTAGTATTCACAAATTTGGGGACAGCCTCTGGGGCTTGCTCTATGTCACCACTCCTTGGGAGACATGGGTGTGCACCTGACGCTGGGGACCAGCGTCAAATCACAGGGGGGGAGTGTGTAGCGGGGTCTTCAGATTTAGTGGGATACACCTGGGGGTAGTGTGACCCAGGTGTGTAATTATGTCAGGGTTTAGACCCCTTTTTGTTATTCGTGGAGGATTGGGGGATGTAATATTCTCCTTTGCCTGTGGGTGGCGGAGTACCTACAGGCTTCAGGTAGAATCATCACCACAGTGCTACCCTTTTTGTCCCTTCCTGGAGATGGTACGGCTGGGGCGGGGAAGCCGCCGTGGTGTTGATGGGAGGAGATAAAAGGGGGAGACGCCCTCGCCACGAGGTCTTCGGGCTTCGGTCTTCGGGGATCATCTCGTCACGCACCCAGGCACCTTCGGCCTGGGTGCGGGCGGTTCAAGGTTCTGGCCTAGGCGCCCTAGGCCTGGCCGGAATGAAGCTGGGATTCCATCCCAGGCACCTTCAGCCTGGGATGAGGTACTATTGAGGAGGCCTGGGACCCAGTGACACCGACTGGGTCCCGCAAGGGTGAAGTGATTCCAGGGTGCCCCTTGCGAGGGGACCCGCATCTGAGGTGAGGAGGCTGGGGAGGTCACCCATCCGAAGATTCCGGTGCAGCGTCAACCCGGTGACGGATGGGCCTCCGGTAACCCTCTTGGAGGACATCTTCCCCTGATAGGGGCTGCAACGCAGCGGAGGTATTCGAATTAAGACTCCTGCAACTCTTGGTCATAGCACAGGGGGTGTAGGGACCCAGATCAGTATAGTGCCTCGACCTGCTCATCCCACCGTATCCTGCCATCGCATTGCCTGTATGTGGAGATACGAAATAAAACCAACAGTTGGACTGTGATCGGTGTATGGACTCTGTTAATGGGAGCAAAGGGTGGTTTGGTGGTTTCTGCACAACAGACTCGGTACATGCCCAAGACACACCGACCTGAGGAAACATCAGATATTGGCCTTCACCTTACCCACAGTTATGGGGAGGACATGGGCCGTAGCGCACCTCACTCTGTCGCGTGACATACCCCTAGCTAAAGAGGACGGAGAGAGGCCGCTACACGTGTTTTATTTTTGACACATTTTTCCCCAGGTGAATGGGTAGGGGTATGATGTACCCCATACTCATTCACATAGGGTAGGGGGCTCAGATCTGGGGGCCCCCGTATTAAAGGGGGCTCCCAGATTCCGATACGCCCCCCCGCAGACCCCGACAACCAACGGCCAGGGTTGTCGGGAAGAGGCCCTTGTCCTCATCAACATGGGGACAAGGTGCTTTGGGATGGGGGGCGCAGGGCCCCCCCTGTCCCAAAGCACCTACCCCCCCATGTTGAGAGCTTTCAGCCTGGTACGGTTAAGGAGGGGGGGCGCTCACTCGGCCCCACCCTCTTTCCTGACCGAACAGGCTGCGTGCTTGGATAAGGGTCTGGTATGGATTTTGGGGGGACCCCATACCGTTTTTTCGTAGGGGTTCGCCTTAAAATCCATACCAGACCGAAGGGCCTGGTATCGTCTGAGGGGGAACCCCATGCCAATTTTTTTTTTCATTTTTTTGGCGGGGTTCCCCTTCATCCTTAGCACGCAAGTCGCACCGCAAGTCGGATCATGATGATCCGACTTAGCGGTGCGACTTCTATTCAAATCAATGGGCTCCCATAGGGAACCATTGATTTTGAATAGAGCCAGAGAAACGCCTAACGCTAATTAGCGGCCGTTTTTCCGCGTTTATGTGCATTTATGTGCGTTTGGCTTTTTTGCCATTTTTTCCCGCCGAAAAACAGCACTTTGAACATGAATTTCTTGCGTTCAGAAAAAAAGCCCATTAACTCCACTGCTCATTAATGCTGAAAAACGTCCATGTGTGCATGGACATATAGGCTAACATAGAGTGCAGTTTATGGGCTTTTTAAAAAAACGCCCAAACGCCAATAAACTCCAGTTTATCAGCTTCAGTGTGCATGGAGCCTAAGTCTGCTGTTTTCCAAAGATCTCTCTTTTAGATCAGTTTATAGAGATGAGACAAACCATTTAGCACTGACAGGGGTGCTTACAATGATCAGCTTTTATTTATTTATGTGATACCTTTATTCCAAAAAGCAAAACAACTGTTTGCTGTAACTGCTTATAACGTATTATCTGGAGTTTGGCTTCAAATTGTTAGTATATATAAATCTTCTACTCTATCCAACACTCCCCTCTCCCCAGACTGATAATGTTGCTGTCCAAAGGTGCTCCTTCATCCAGCGTGGGGGGCACTCTAATACAGGAGGTGTGTTACTGGTCAGATCACCAGGGGAAAACAGAGGGGAAAAAAGTCTAAACAAAGAAAACTAATACAGCCACCACATCAATTGATTAACAAGCTGCAATATATTACATTTTTGGTTATAATACTTTAGCTTTGACTTTTTTTTTTTCATCAAAAAGGTTTTTATTGAACATGTAAAATAACTTCCAATGCACAAGTAAATAAATAATTTTTCAATCAATGACATATACACAATCAGATTAACATTACAGTTCTACACTTCAAGATACAGCATACATTTGCATGTTACCACTCCATCCCCTCACTGACACAAATCGCAGCATGCATGGTTCATATACGGTACATAGTCACCCCTAGGGACACTGTAGAAGTTGGGACATCACAAGTTCTATAGGGTTTAGACCAGGTGTATCCAACCAACGTGACCATATGCGTTCAAACCTGCCCGGGCAGGCCCTGTGTTGGTAAATATACTTTTCCATAATAAGGATATTCCTCATATGTGTTATCCAGGAGGTGATAGTGGGCGGCGAGGTTGATTTCCAGCCCATTAAGATAAGTTTCCTGGCCTGAAACAGAGCCCTAGAGAATGCAACCCTGAGCAATTCCTCAGGGATCACCTCCTCCAGAACCCCTAGTATACAGCACAGAGGGTCGGTAGGTACTTTCGTTTGAAACACCCGGTTGAGTGTACCAACCACCTCGCTCCAATACCGATGGAGCTTCGGGCAACGCCACAAGAGGTGTATAAGATCTCCGTTGTGCTGTCGATAACGACAACACAAAGGGTCCGCCAGTCTGCCCATCCTATGTAGTTTTGGTGGGGTGTAGTGTACTCTTAAGCCTTGTACACACGACCGGTTTTCTCATCAAGAAACGACAAGAAAACTGTTGGGAGAGCTTTCTTGCTGAGAAAACCGTTCGTGTGTATGGTTTCTCGTTGAGAAAACTGGCAGGAACCTGCTCTCTATTTTCTCGCCAGGATTCTCGTTTTTCTCGTCAGGATTCTCGTCGGCCTATTTCCCGACGGGAAAACCGGTCGTGTGTATGCTTTTCCGAGTCTTAAAAAAACGCGCATGCTCGGAATCAAGTATGAAACGGGAGCGCTCCTTCTGGTAAAACTAGCGTTCCTAATGGAGATAGCACATTCGTCACGCTAAAACTAACTGAAAGCATGAAGACTGAAAAGCGCGAATCGTCTGTCCCCAAACTTTTACTAACACGCAGTAACATAAGATCAGCAAAAGCAGCCCAAGGGGTGGCGCCATTGGAATCGAACTTTCCCTTTATACTGCCGTTGTACGTGTTGTACGTGACCGCGCTTTACAATGACAAGATTTGCAATTGAAAGTGTGTATGCAAGGAAAGCTTGACAAGAATCTCATCGAGAAAAACGACAGTTTTTTTTACACCGAGATTCTCGTTGTGTGTACGAGGCTTAAGTGTTATATACAGTTGGGAGACTTTTTGTGCCACATTTAGAGAGCATGTGGATATGGACTGCAGGGCTTCCTCCCACTGATCCCCCGTAAGTTGGCCCAGGTCTCTCTCCCATACAGACACTGCCTTACTGGGGTATGCCCGCAGGTGTTGTGCGAGTAACATTTGGTAGCATTGAGATATGATCCCCTTAGTTACAGTGCTGGAGTGCAACACTTGGAATACTGGAGTGGGCGACACTCTCCTGCATCCCCCTGCGCAGCCACAGCATGCCAGAGCTGAAGGTTAGAATAGAACATAGTAGCGGGTAAGTTGAACTTGGCTCGTAGTTCAGGGAAAGATAACAGCTTACCGTTGCTAAATATGTGGCATAGCAGATTCACACCATGAGCGCACCATCTGGGCCCCTGTTGTAACTTAGCCAGCTTCACATATGAGCGATTGCCCCATATTGGACTGAAGTACTTGAATCCCTGCACCCCCTGGAGTTGCCTGCCCTTGTTCCATATTTTTTGTATTAGCGAGAGCGTTGGCGTCTGTTTATTGGATTTCATGAACATTTGTGCCTGCAGCCCCATCGGGATAGTCTCAGCTCCTGAGGCAAACAGCATCAGCTGCGCCGCTGAGCCCACCGGATCCTGTGACATAGAGCCGGCCAAATGCTGCAGCTGGGCCGCTATATAGTACAGCCAAGGGTTGGGGACCGCCAACCCTCCGCTGTCCTTAGAATGCTGCAACTGCTCCAGCCTAATCCTAGGGGCCTTAGTATTCCATAGCAACCACTGAAAAAGGGTGTTTACCATTTTTTTTGGTGTATTACTACTGGCGAGTTGTGTAGGAAATATAGCAACGGGGGCATTAAAATCATTTTGATTAGGTTGACTTTGCCTGCCAGGGACAGTACTTTAGCTTTTAATACTTCAGCTTTAACTTTAGGTCAGGAGAGTGACATCATCGCTGCCTGGCCATTCGAATAGCGGGAAAGTGGGAACCTGGAAGGATGACTGAGCAAAGATGAAAGCATCAGGAGCATGCCGCTAGAGGGCGCCATTGTAAGGTAAGTCTGCCATAATGTGTTAGTATGCGGTGCCAGGACAAGGTGATCTAGAGCCCAGGGCGAAGATGCCAAATGGCGCCCCTCCCCACCTCCAAAATGTATGAGCATTATGTATCAGCAAAAATCCCCCCCCAAAAAAAAAATATTAAAAATGTGAGCAATAATCTTCGTACTTACCCCCTAAGCAAATTGCCCTTTGAAAGCCAACATTCTCCCCAAGCAAAAGTTCCACCTCTTCCAGTAAAAATCCCCCCACCTAGCTTAAATCCTCTACCCCCAAGATTTCATCTCTGAGCAGGAATCCTCTACCCCCCCTCCAAATCCCTGATTCCCAGCACAAATTCTCCCCAAATCCCCTCTTCTACCACTAATCCGCCTCCCAAATTTCCCATCCTAGCCCAAATGCCCCTAATAATCCCTACTAGAAAAAATACCCCTCCATACCCCTTCCTAACACAAATCTACCATATCCACCCATAGTTCAAATCCCCCTCTCCAAAGCACGCCTTCTATATCAAATCCCTACCGGGCCCGGGGCAGCCGTCCCTCCTGCCCACCTCTTGTCCCGGTCCTGTGTGGTGCATACTAACACATTATGTCATTGACCTGCAGGGGGCCTGGCAAATCGTTTTTCCAGAGTTTAGTTTACTATGGCTTTAAACTTTTAGCAGCATGTATTTGGCAAGCTTTTAACATTTTAACAGCTTCCTTCCACATCTTTGTTTTTAAGATTCATTTCATAGTGAGGGCTTTTTATTATATATGGACTGAGTCCGAACTCCCATTATGCTTAGCTATATATGAAGGTTGTTTGGTCAGCTCTGTGATTACTCTTGTTAATGAACCAAGCAAATTGCTTGTACTCAAAACTGCCGAAGTGACAAATAAGAAAGAGGTCCCTTTATGTTTTTTTTTTTCTGCTATAATATAAACAAGAAGTGAGATTGTGCCTGTCACTTGCAGGCTTTCACCACCAGGTGTCACTCTGTTAAAATAAACAACGTGAGCCATGAATAATAAATCTCATGCAAATCTGTTTCCATCACTCCATCATTTCTGGTTGGCTGTTGCTGTCAGTTTTGCCAGGAAAATTATTGACAGGGTTCTGCATTCAGGATGCGTATTTCACCTAAAGAGAATCCATCATCCTTTATTATGTTTGAGAGTGTGACCTGTCTAATATAAATAATATTAACAATATGTTTGAAAACCTTCTTATTATTTATAGTTGGTAATTAAACTGTTAAAGGTGTGCACTTCTGGGCACTGGCAGGTCCATGACAATCAATGCAATCTGCTTCCAAGTCAGAGCGAGGGGAACAACACGCAGCTGCAGTCTACATGCCAGACAGGAGGAATGTACTATATACTATAAGGCAAGGAATGAAAACCCCAGTGTACAGAGGTGTGAGTATATAATGTACAGCACAGTGAGCAGAGTGCAGTGGTGTGAGTATATAATGTACAACACAGTGTGCAGAGTGCAGTAGTGTGAGTATATAATGTACAACACAGTTTACAGAGTGCAATGGTGTGAGAATATAATGTACAGCACGGTGTGCAGAGTGCAGTGGTGTTCCGAGCATATAATGTGCAGCACAGTGTACAGAATGTAGTTGTGTGAATATATATTGTACAGCACAGTATACAGAATGCAGTGGTATGAGTATATAATGTGCAGCACAGTGTGCAGAGTGCAGTGATGTTCTGAGCATATAATGTACAGCACAGTGTACATAATGTAGTTGTGTGAGTATTTAACATACAATACAGTGTACAGAGTGCAGTGGTGTGAGTATATATTGTACAGCACAGTATACAGAATGCAGTGGTGTGATTATATAATGTGCAGCACAGTGTACAGAGTGCAGTGGTGTGAGTATATAATCATAGCACAGTGTGCAGAGTTAGTTAGTGATCATTGTCACCCTAGGAAGCAACCGCCCGTAAAACTAAATAAAAACAGAAAAAAGGAAACTAATGGAACCACATTAACCTCCTGCTGACAGGCTCACATTAAATGTATTGCGAGCGGGCAGCAGCTGAAGGCACCACAAAGTCACGATGAGCATGTGCACTGGCGTGATTCCTGATGGGGTATCATGTGATCACAATAAGACAATATCATGTGATCACAATAAGACAAGTATAGGCACAAGTGATCGAACACACATTTCCCACAGGTTTTTTTGCATATACAGTATCTCACAAAAGTAAGTACACTCCTCACATTTTTGTAAATATTTTATTATATCTTTTCATGTGACAACACTGAAGAAATTGCACTTTGCTACAATGTAAAGTAGTGAGTGTACAGCTTGTATAACAGTGTAAATATGCTGTCCCCTCAAAATAACTTAACACACAGCCATTAATGTCTAAACTGCTGGCAACAAAAGTGAGCACACCCCTAAGTGAAAATATCCAAATTGGGCCCAATTAGCCATTTCCCCTCCCCGGTGTCATGTGACTCGTTAGTGTTACAAAGTCTCAGGTGTGAATGGGGAGCAGGTGTGTTAAATTTGGTGTTATCTCTCTCACTCTCTCATACTGGTCACAAAGAACTCTCTGAGGATCTGAAACAAAAATTGTCGCTCTACATAAATATGGCCTAGGCTATAAGAAGATTGCCAATACCCTGAAACTGAGCTGCAGCACAGTGGCCAAGACCATACAGGTTCCCCTCAGAACAGGCCTCGCCATGGTTGATCAAACAAGTTGAGTGCACATGCTCAGCGTCATATCCAGAGGTTGTCTTTGGGAAATAGACATACGAGTGCCGCCAGCATTGCTGCAGAGTTTGAAGGGGTGGGGGGTCAGCCTGTCAGTGCTCAGACCATACGCTACACACTGCATTAAATTGCTCTGCATGGCTGTCATCCCAGAAGGAAGCCTCTTCTAAAGATGATGCACAAAAAAGCCCGCAAACTGTTTGCTGAAGACAAGCAGACTAAGGACATGAATTACTGGAACCATGTCCTGTGGTCTGAGACCAAGATAAACTTATTTGGTTCAGATGGTGTCAAGCGTGTGTGGCGGCAGCCAGGTGAGGAGTACAAAGACAAGTGTGTCTTGCCTACAGTCAAGCATGGTGGTGGGAGTGTCATGGTCTGGGGCTGCATGAGTGCTGCCGGCACTGGGGAGCTACAGCTCATTGAGGGAACCATGTGTATCGCCCCCCCCCCCCAATATTTGGGGGCGCTATGTGTAAATTTAGGGGCAGTCTGAGCTAGTAGTTGGGCTCAGACCAATTATTATTCGATTGTTGTTCTGCTCTGGGTGTGATGCTGCCTGGCAGTAGTGTTCTCCGTTGCTTGCAGGTGGCACTGTCATAGCCGGCATAGGTTAAACTACGGGGGTATCACAGCACCTTGGGTGTCCTCTCTCGGCAGCCATGCAGTGGGTGTGGTCTACCCGCTGTGCATGCTGGGAGAGGGTTCAAAAGGGGCAGACGCCATTTGGCGTGAGGCGATTCCAGGGGGACCCCAAGGCGTCTGGTCCAGTGAGTGTGCCTCGTGGCCCGCATGGCACGAGGTGTGCTAGTGTGCTTAGGCCTTGGGCACCTTCAGCCCGAGGCCCTGTTGCTGTATTGTAGGCCCATCTCCACTGACAAGGGCCTACGCTTCAGAGAAGGATCTCAGGCTGCCCGTTTGTAGGGGGCCCATCTTTAGGAAAGGAGTTCCAGGGGAAGAACAGTCAGGGCGGAGACTAGCGACGGTACTGCTGTCTCGGGGAGAGGCCTGGAGACCTGCCTAGAGAGGGATCCATCATCTCTGACATCCCGGTTGCTAGGACTGCTCTCATAGGGACTATCCAGGTGAGCAATACCCACTCAGGCTTGAGTGGCGACGAGTGTAGATACTGGATTTAAGTGTTGCATGCCTGAACCTTCCCCTACGTCTTTCAACTATTCTGCTCTTGCTTTCTTCAAAGTTGACTCAAAGTAAAAAAAGAATAAAGCCTTGCTGATTAGGTTTTACTCATGTGTGGACATTGGCCTTATTCCTGGAAGATGTTGGTGTACCTAGACAACGGAGCTGAAGGATCCACTCGTGGGAGGTAATTGCTGCAGACCCAAAGTAATGAAATCAGTGGATTCCCATTTAATACCAAAATGTGAATCCGGAGAAGCCTGAGGTATCGGAGCTACACATGAATGCCAACATGTACATGACATACTGAAGCAGAGCATGATCCCCTCCCTTCGGAGACTGGGCGACCCCAAACACACCTCCAAGATGACCACTGGCTTGCTAAAGAAGCTCAGGGTAAAGGTGATGGACTGGCCAAGTATGTCTCTAGACCTAAACCCTATTGAGCATCTGTGGGGCATCCTCAAATGTCATATGGGAACAGAAACCATGTTTCAGGACACTGCAATTGACAAAGGGAGAGGCGCCTCTGGGTGTAGAAGTATACCAAATTTTAATAAGCACATACGCTAGGCAACTTACATTTTAGAAGATAAAACAGGCATCTAGTAAGTCCCAACAGAACTACCGCTCTCTTCTTCATCACTGATGTATAGAGCCAGCTGCGGTGGTGAAGGGCTCAAAGCGAGGCCTGGAACGCTGATGGTGCAGAGGTGAGGATGGACGATGTCACTGGTTTGGACCGTCCACTGATGACACCCCCCCCCCCCCCATTCTGTTGGGACTTTCTAGATGCCTGTTTTATCTTCTAAAATGTGAGTTGCCTACCGTATGTGCTTATTAAAATGTGGTATACTTCTACAACCCAGAGGAACCTCACCCTTTGTCTATTATAATGTAATCACTATGGTAGTTGTAGCAACTACATGATTAGAATGTCAATAAAACAGTCATGAAAGGCTTCCATTCATGGCTGTTTTGCTAAGTATTGTGATGCTGTGATTGGCTCACATCTATCACATGGTACCTGGGCCAAACACAGCACCCTGTACTATGTGATTTGCTGTAGCCAATCACAGATCACAACAGTAACCAAGTTGTTATTGGATGATAGCAATTTATAACAACTAAAAGGATTGCTTACATCATCACTGATATAAACAATAATAGTGTAAAAAAAACCCTGATCACCCCCCAGAGTAGTAGTAGTATAGTAGTAGTACAAAACCTATTGCCGACCCGCCACAGTACATATACTGTGGCAGTGTGACATGTGTAGGCACAATAACTTACATGTAGGTCATGTGCCTGCTCCGGGGTTTAGGAGCGCACTGTGAATGAATGAATGAATGACTTGTATAGCACTACAAATGCAAACTGAATCGCCTCAAGGTACCCCCCACGACTCAGGGCCCGGTGATTATGTGATCGCTATGTGATCACATGATCACAGTGTCAACAAAGATGTTATGAATTAATTTATTCATAACAACTGTGTTTCCTATGCTGTGATTGCCCCACGGCTATCACATGATACCTGAGCCAATCACAGCACCCTGTACCATGCGATTAGCTGTAGCCAATCACAGATCAGGGATCACAGCTGTAATTAATGTATCCATGTATGACAGTTTAAAATGTTTCTGTTACAATGATCTTCATTCATAGATCAGAGTAGACACTGAACTACTCTGATGAAAGTAAGTAAGTAATACAGTATATATATATATATATATATATATATATATATAAAATGAAAAAAAATGTTTAAAAAATGTAACAAAACATTATTTATTTACTTTTTTTTTACATACTGTCACCAGTCAGTGTCCCTGATCACCACCACATCAGTCATATGATGATTCTGTACTGATGACAGTATGTAAAAGAAAATTGTGAAAAAACAAAAACTAATTTTATTCAATTTCTTAATTTTCAAAGAAAATCACAAGTTCAAAAAACTTGCCATGCCTCTTACTAAATACTTCAGTCTACTTTCCAAAAAGGGAACTTTTTGAGGGAATTTGTACTGTACTAGCATTGTAAGGCCTCAAGAAATGAGATAGGGCGGCGTCAGTACATCAGAACTGATCAATTTTCATTTAAATATATTTTGGTCTAAACTTATAACGAAGTTTGATTTTATTTGATTTTTTTTTTAAATGAAAGTAGAAAATATTTCTTTTTTTTCTTTAATGTTTGGTATTTTTTTATTTATATCGCAAAAAAAAAAAAAAACAGTGGTGATCAAACACCAGCAAAAAATTATTGTGTGAAAAAATTTTAAAATTTGAATTTGCATGAAGTATTGCAATGGCCAGTTGAAGTAGCGCAAAAAATATCCTGGTGATAAAGGGGGTAAAACCTTTCAGAGCTTAGTGTATATACTCAAGTATAAGCCAAGTTTTTCAGCACATTTTTGGTGGTGAAAATGCCCCCCTCGGCTTATACTCGAGTCACCTTTTTGCGCCTGGTCTCCCAAAATGTGGGGACCCGGCTGGCAGTAGGTCCCCTGGACCCCAAACTTGTAGCCCAACTCTTCCTATATAAGTGTGCAAAGTTTGTTGTCCGGGGAACCTCTACAGCCGGGGAGCACCCCTTCCATAGACTCCCATGTTAAACTGTAATTTCTCCGGTGAGTTTGGGGACCCGGTACTGGCCGGTCGTAGGTCTCCTGGACCCAAAACTTGGCACACATGTAGCCCCATTTCTCCTCTATAAGTGTGCAAAGTTTTTAGTCTGGGGGACCTACGGCCGGGGAGCACAGATTTTTCAAAGCTGGGCACCCCTTCCATAGACTCCCATGTTAAACGTCAGTCTAGTCATGGACACAGTGAGGCATGGGGACAGTGAGGCATGGACACAGTGAGGCATGCACATGGACACAGTGAGGCAAAGTGAGGCACAGTGAGGCATGCAGATGGACACCCTAGGCTTATACTCGAGTCAATACGTTTTCCCAGTTTTTTGTGGTAAAATTAGGTGCCTCGGCTTATATTCGAGTCGGCTTATACTCGAGTATATACGGTAAGTGGTTATTATAGGCTTACCTATAGGTACAAGTCATTAAGTCATAAAGTGGAATTTACTATCACTTTAAAGAAAACCTACAGCCTAAATATAGTGTAGTGTAATCTACTTCAACCAAGAGCCAGATTTGTGCAAGGAAAGGTTAAAGAAGAAAATGAAAAATGTACCTTGGTGATGAATACAGAACTCCATTTGGCAACAAGGCATTGGCCACTACGGGAAGATCACCACTCAAGCGAAGCCGCTGACTTCACCTCTGCCTGTGCATTGGACCTTCTAGAGCCTTTGCTTTAGTTTTAAATAATGTAAACTTGGAAATTATTTTTTGTTTGTTTGGGCAACAGTGATTCCTCTCCACTGAGTACTTGAGTTGTGACGTAATGGATGGAGGTTCCTTCAGTAATTAAATGTCATTAAATGTCAATGAGTGTAATGGCTAGATGGTGTCATAGGCAAGCCTTGCTGACAAAAATATGCATTACATACCGTATTTTCCGGCGTATAAGGCAACTGGGCGTATAAGACAACCCCCTAATTTTCCAGATAAAATGTGGGTTTTGGGATATACTCACCGTATAAGACGACCCCCTTCCTCCCCATACCTCACTGTGCCACATTGCATACCTCACTGTGCCCCTGCATACCTCACTGTTCCCCCTGCATACCTCACTGTTCCCCCTGCATACCTCACTGTTCCCCTGCATGCCTTACTGTTCCCCCGCATACCTCACTGTTCCCCTGCATGCCTTACTGTTCCCCCGCATACCTCACTGTTTCCCCGCATGCCTCACTGTTCCCCTGCATACCTCACTGTGCCCCCTCGACGATCACTTACCTTATCCCTGACATGTAGAATCTCAGTCAGACCGCGGCCGTCCATTTTTCAAAAGCCGCGCCTCCTCCTCATGCTGTTCCGTGATAGGCGGAACACTCCGCTTCCCAGCAAAGCCTCTGTTTAGTGTTCCGCCTATCACAGATGCCCTCTCGTCCTCGGCCTCGGATGAGAGGGCATCTGTGATAGGCGGAACACTAAACAGAGGCTCTGCTGGGAAGCGGAGTGTTCCGCCTATCACGGAACAGCATGAGGAGGAGGCGCGGCTTTTGAAAAATGGACGGCCGCGGTCTGAGATTCTACAGTAAGGTAAGGTACCGGCGTATAAGACGACCCCCGACTTTTGAGAGGATTTTTAGGGGTTAAAATATCGTCTTATACGCCGGAAAATACGGTACTTTTCTGAAGTGCAGATTCATCAAGATGTTTGGAGATACGAGTTTTTGGATGAATAGGGTAGAGGAGACACTGGAACTGTAAGGAGGCAACCCTTTTCTGAAGACTTTATAACAGAACATAAAGGGATACAGTTCTGGGCTACACTTTCTTCGGTCTCGTTCTCACATGTGGCCTCCCTAAGAGCTCCTGTGAAAAGCAATCCCCAGTGGATAGGGCTGGGACAAAGTCATCCAGCGCCCAGGGCAAAGAGGCCAAACTGCGCACCCCCACTCATTTATGATGTGCAAACTTAGGAGATCCTAAGCCCTGCAAGTCTCTCATTTGTCTAAAAATCACTGTGCATCTCAGTTAATACTGGGCACATGCTTGTGTTGATGGTTCTCTACTCCACTCCTGGCTTTTTCCTCCACTCCTGACTCTCTCCTTGATACTTCTTTACTAGGCGGTGCGGGGCTGTGCTCTCTCTCGCCCCTCCTTCTTCCTACTAGTGCAGCTCCTGTGTTTTTGTGGACACTGCTGCCTGCTTGTTAATACAATAGCTCTGCACTGTCAGGAAGAAGGATGGGGAGTAAGAACACTGTCTACACCATGTCCCGACTCTCTCCTCCTCTCCTTGCTGCTCCCAGCATTGGGCTGACAGGAGTAGTGATGACGTTGTCACTACTCCTGTCAGCCTTGTAACAGAAGGAAAGGGCCCCCATCCATACAGTAAACCATTGCGCCCAGGGCAGCCGCCCCTCCCACCCCTTGTCCCGGCCCTGGTTGTGGATCATTTTCCAGAGGTATTTAACAGGTAGTGAAAAGGCTGCTCACCATGTTTTTTAAGCCTGTAAATGCCACACCACCCAGCTGCAACTGCATGCATTACACATGGTTGAAAGGTGGTTGTGGTTCAGCCCCATACACTTAAACAAGCTGTGTTCAGTTGCAGTTTTGGTCACAAAATTGCAGCTTGCTGTTTAATTTTTGCTGCAGCCTCAGTATGAGGCCCTGAATGGCTGCATTCCCTTTATCTAGGTGGGCAGTCAAAGGGTGGTAAAACTATGGCTTAACTGCTTGCTTTTAATGCCGCCTGGCCACCCATGTAAAGGAGCCCTTAAAATGTTGCCAATAAAGTACCTGAATGGTGTTAGTAATGACAGTGATGGATGGTGCTATACAAAACCATAGAAGACAGGAAGAGTCACCAGCACTAAGTTGAAGATTGAAAATGAACTCTTGTTTATTTGTGAAATGTCACGTATGTGAAAGACAGCCAACATTTTTGGGCTGCACATGGTCCCTTCCTCAAAGTGACTCAGTATTTGTAATAGAACAAGGACTAGCTACATTCGTAATGATGGAAACATGCAAGTGTTGTGCTGCTTCAGCAGTATGTTTCACTTTATACTTTCTGCTTTTGGTACGTTCTCTTTTCTTCCCTCCTGTTTGGTGCTAGATAGTATATTCCCCTGACAGACATGCCCAACTCGCCCATACTTTTTTAACTTTTTACTTCTTTGAGTTAAAAGTTAGAGGGTTATTATCCTCGAATGATCTTCACCACTACAAGAATGCCATAATATGTCAATTGAAACCTGTGTAGGGATCTATTACCCTCTACTGTCAGCTACTAGTATCACACTGTAACGTATGATTATGCATGTCACTTCCTGACTCTTAAGTTGTTGGGAAAAAATCAAGGAAGGAGGAAGTGAAGAAAGAGAAGGTCTCAGCCACATGTCCTGTCTATGCTACTAATACCAGATCAGATAAGATGATTATGCAAATAATTCTATGCTCTAATAGTTTAGCTCTAGTTGCCCATAGTTTCTTGAGTGTATTGCTGAATGCTCATGAGACAGAGAATATCTCTGCCCTATTACTATTTCACGTGCACAGTGCCAGATAATTAGGACTGCATTCCAGGCTGGTTGGGTAACAGCTGGAGAGTCTCTTCATCACTGCAGATCTTGTCTTCTGGTCTCCGACACAAAGACAGTGGCCCCTGCAACATTCATCTGAAGGTATCTCTGTAAACAACTATATATACCCAGGTATATGTGCACGATTCCACCAGGACTCCTATCGGGCCCTTTGATGATAATATGTTTGTACATTGGATGTATATACTGGTATTAAACTTATTTTCTATAAAGCTTGCATTATTTTGATACTGGTGTGCATCTACAGTATATGCTTATGGTTATTGGCTGGTCGCAGGAGGTTGTTTCCAATTACTTTGATTAGATTACTGGTTAATTTCGCAGGAGAGGCCCTGTCCTGGGCGGAGGCACTGTCATCTTTATTATAAATCTCGCTCGTCCACTTAGTAAAGGTTTTGGTTCTCCTATTTACCCACAGTTTTGTGCAATATTCTGTTTCAGGAGGGCCATTTCCCATACCCCCCCCCCCAAACAAATATGGCTACACTTGCAAGCCTAAACTACATTGGTTTTACCTTGAGTCATCTTGGGGAGTCGACACTGCCTATGGATTTTGTTGAGTTAGCAAGTTGCCATACTGTCTGCACAGACTGGGCTTCAGAAGGGAATTTTAATTGCACAAAGTGACATTTGAAACGGCACAAAAATTGAGGACTCTCACCCCAGCAAAGTCTGGTAACCTTTTTTCAAACAAAATACATTTTACAAGGCCAGTGTTGAACAGACAGCATGCAATATTTGTTTCCAAATAGTGGCTAAAAAAAAAAAAAAAAAAGATAAGACAAAGGCTTATCATTTTTACGTACCGCTTTTCATTTTTACATACCGTATTTATTGCTGAAATATGTGCCTTACCTTCAGTAAACATTAGATACATCATATTCGGTATATTTTGTCATCTGAGCATGTTTATGCCTGTCTTGGGATAAACAAATCATGTTGGTTACCAGAAGCTGTTCAAAAGAATTGGATAGTCTCATCGCTTACTACTAAAATTACACCTTATGTTTTTGCTTTTTTATTTTCATAGTACCTCTCATTTTTACTAGGAAGGAAAAAATCAATATACTTTTCAGTGAAGTGTAAAAATGTGTTTTGTTTTGGTATGTCAAGTAGCTGTCATACGAAGTGACCGGCCTAATTTGTCTTTCTGTAGCCTACGATCCAAGAGCAGTATCCGGCTCTCCACTGAAGGGTAGTAGACGGCTGTTTAATTAAAATAACATTTTTTCCGGTATTGTAAACAAAAACAAACCTCTGCCCACCCTGCCCTAAGGTGTCTTTGAGTACATAATTCCTATAATATCATATCTAAAATTAGGTATAATTAGTGAGTCTAACGGATCTGGGATCGATTTGAGGCAGCCTTGCTGAATATTGTTTGAGCGTCAAATCTGAACCCTGTTAATGTCAATGGAAGAAAAAAAGCAGTAATTGCTGGGGATAGGTAATAAAATGCCAACACATGGCATGGGGTGGGCACTACCCTGAGAAATATATGCCAAACCAAAAACAAACAAATAAACACATTTTGCTTGGCAGGAAGCAGCAAAGGCCAACATTTTTGAGAAAAAAAAAGTTTTCCTTGTTTCTGTTATAAAATTTAGTTTTTTCCTTCTCTGACCGGCACTAATGAGGCTGCACTAAAGGGCACTGATGAGGCAGCACTGATGAGGAGGCACTAATATTTAGAATTGATGGGCACTGATAGAACCTGCCCATCAGTGCTGATATGCAGCACTGATGGGCACTGATAGGCTACACTGATATGTAGCACTGATGGGCACTGATAGGTGCCACTGATGGGCACTGATAGGCGGCACTGGTGGGCAGCACTGATGAGAAGGTGCTGACAGGCATTACTTACATAGTTACATAGTTAGTCAGGTTGAAAAAAGACACAAGTCCATCCAGTTCAACCATCTATATTACTGATATGCATCTGAAGGGCACTGACAGGCATTACTGATTGGGCACTGATTGACACTTTATTTGGTATTTATTGGCACTTTCATGGGCACTGACTGGCAGCTGATGGGCACTGATTTGCATCTGTAGGGGGCACCTCTGATGGGGGCTGTGCTGATAATCAATGTGCTGTTTATCAGCGCACACCCCCCTGACAGGAGAGCCGACGATGGGCTCTCCCTGTCAGCACGAACCGAGTGAAAGCCGATTGGTCATAGCTGATCACGTTGTAAAGAGCCTCCGACAGAGGCTCCTTACCACGATCAGAGATGCGGTGTGTCAGAGTGACACACCACCGATCGCTGCGCACCCCCATGGGCACGCGCTGGCTTGTTATTCTGAAAGATGTCATATGGCATCCAGTCAGGATAACGGAACCACCGCTGGACGTCATTCTGCTATAGGCCTGGCGGAAAGTGGTTAAACATTCCTGGAGGATGCTGTGTGTCAAAGTTTCCCTTTAACCCTCGCAATGCCTGACCGAGCTGTTTATCATACACAGAGTACAATATATTCCACTGAGGCTTCACTCTAGAGCAGTGGTCGCCAAACTGTGGCCCTTTGCTTGCCATTATCAGGCCCTTGGGACACTATTCCGCCCACTGATACATGGCACTAATTGGCATGGGCATAATTCCTGTCACTGATGCCACCAATAAGGTACTATTCCTACCACAGACACCAACAATAGGCCACTATTCTTCCCACTGTCACCAATGATGGGACACTATTCCTCCCACTGACACCAACTGCAGGGCACTATTCTTTCCACTGACACCAATGATGGGGTACTGTTCCTTACCCTGAAACCAACAACGGGGCACTATTCTTCGCACTGACACCAATGATGGGGCACTATTTCTTCCCCTGATATCATCAATGGGGCAGTATTCCTCCCACTGACACCAACTGCAGGGCCCCTTTTCTTCCCACTGACACCAATGATGGGGCACTATTCATCCCACTGACACAATGGTGGGGCACTATTTCTTCCCCTAATACCAACAATGGGGCACTATTTCTCCCACTAATACCAATGATGGCTCATTCTTTACTCCCACTGACACTGGGGCATTTTTTTACTCCAACTGGCCACAGTCCAGCCCCCTCAAAGTCTGAAGGACAGCAAACTGGCCCTTTGTTCAGAGAGTTTGGAGACCCCTGCTCTAGGGGAATTGCAACATCACAAATGTGTCCTAGATGTACCTCAGCCACTGGGTCCCTTATCCACATGTTGTGGCATTGCCCTAAACTTCATCGATATTGGGATGATACCTAATCCCCTCTGTTCAACTAGGGTGATATTAAATCCCAAATTCAAACTCCTGGGAATTATCCGAGAAGATTTACTTCCGGACTAAATGCATATCATGTGGACAAGATCCCTATACTATACTTAGCTTGCAAACTCAAATTACAGAAGTGGATCTCACCCACACACAACCAATGGAGGGAAATTCTTAATTTCACATTACGGTGAAAAGAGGTAACATACAAACATAGTGGGTACCCTGGGAAGTTCTAAAAAATATGGCTCTGGTGGTTGGACTCTAATGAATCGTCTTTTACCCCCCTGCCTCGGGACACAGAGGAAACCAGTTAAGATAACATTAACCATTAAGTGGATAAAGCCTGGGTAGCGATTGGTGAGTGCCAGGTGACTGGTTAATATCACAAGTGTTTTCCACCATGGAGGATATTTCCTATGGTCCTTCTGGTCATGTCAATATATTTAAACGGATTGTTATATGTCAACTTTTTCTACATATGGTTTCCAACATGTCATTGCAGTGTCCTTACATGTTCACATATTGATTGTTATATGCTTTATATGTTATTGCAGACAATAAAAATGTATGTTTTTTTACTCTTTACATTGATCCATCTGATTAGCCACAAATACTTTCCTCATTCAAAGTCCCAACCTTCTTTTCATGTTAAAGTCACAATGGTGACCTCACCCACTAAAAAAGATTGTCTAAAGTATTGTTGGTGGTGGAGTTATGTCGTCATTGTATACTGGATTCTCTTAGTGTACGATCTTTGAGTCATACCTTATGTACAAATGAATTTCACACTCATTTGAGTATGTTCCTAATACATGCACTGAATACGTGAAGTGCTTTGTTTTCTTGTTTTTTGTTATCAGCTATTTTTTGCTTTTGCACTATTTTGATATTGTTAATTTGTGTTTGGAAAATCTGGTTTATCAAAATTACCTGATTTAAAAAAAAAAAACTGTCAGTGAAGTTGTTTGGCATTGGGAAACACATTAGTTGTGTAATGGTGTGTATCCCATTACCTGCAGGCAGCAGATTCTGTTAAAATCACCCATGCAGTGTCTCCTTCCCAGCCATGGGATACTGCCCTGAGCAGCTGTCTTCCAGCACTGTGAGGATTAGCAGCAGAAGCTGCTACTGAGAAAAGTTGCACCGCTCATCTGACCTCTTCAGCTCTTTCCATCATTCACATAACTCCTACTATTGTTATGCCATAATGCATCATTTTCTGTGAATGATTGGAAGAGATCCTGTCATTCATAGAACTCAATGTATTGTGGAACAATCATAGTAGGAGTTCTGTGAATGGAGGAGAGGGCAGATCGAGGGGCTGGTGAACAGTGCAGTGTCCAGTGGCTGTGAAGTTGGCATTAGAGGATTGATGATGTTTAGCAAAAGCAGAAACCTATAGGCAATGGGAAACACAATGTTACACCTGCCTGATGTGTTTAATGTTGTAACATAAAAACACAGGATGCATGAGCATCTTCAAGCAGCCTTCACAGCAGTTACTATGACAAATTCCTGCAAAGTTATTTGTTCTGAGCCTTACTAGCTCAAAATACAAATTTGAGAATACTCCTAAATGTAATCCTAGACCCCTTTATGCATTGGGGCTGGGGTGGAGACTTTCAGTACCTGATGGGTATATGGGCTAGTTTCTACAAAACAGGGGCCTACTCCTTGATTAAGGTGGAAGTAAAGTCCCCATGGGTTACAGAACTCAGTGGGGACCAGTGAAGACGCGCAGCGCGACTTGCGCATACACAGTAGAGAACCGGGAAGTGAAGCTGCAATGCTTCACTTCCTGATTCCCTCACCGTGCATGTCGGCGGCAGCAGCCGATCCTCGAGGAACAGGTCGGCTTCGGCTGCCGACATCGCGGGCGACCTGGACAGGTAAGTGTCCATATATTAAAAGTCAACAGCTGCAGTATTTGTAGCTGCTGGCTTTTTTAATATTTATTTTTTTAGTGGGACCTCCGCTTTAATAACCTCGAAACGTTGGGTTTCTCTTATTGTCCAATACGTTTCAATAGAGTTTGGTTACTGTATTGTGCATATTTAAATCACTGCGTTGTCCTTTGTGCATCCTGCAAATTCAGATGTTTATCACATCTCTAATAGAAAATATTTTTGAACTTTTCTAATAAAACCTATTTATACTATTTTTGGACTCTTACTATTCCATTAAGGGTTAACAGCGACCCAATTAAAGTCCCATTTAGAGGAAACACACTCTTTAAGTGATCTATTCTCTTTGTTCTAAGGTAAGTGTTTCATAATGTGCTAGTATGCGATGCGACTTTACTGTTTACCGCTTTAATAATGATTGTTTATTTATGCATAGTTGTTGAGTCTTATGCTAGGATCTGCTATATCTCTAGGATGCCTTTAGTAATAGTAATATGTTTCTAGCTCTTTACCTCTCTACTCCCCTGTACCAAATCTACATTTTTTATTTAAATCCTAAAACTCCAGTTACATGACATACTTGATCCCAGGTCTTCTTTCATGTGGGAAAGTCCAGTCTGCAGTGCCATGGTGATGGGGGGCACTGCCCATTGTCTGCAAAACAGAATCCTCATTGGAGTCATCCCTTGATCCTGAAGACTTCTAGCATGACGCCATGATGAAAGGCAGTTGGTTGAGTAGGAGAGAGCACAGAAAGGAGCTTCATATCTCTGGTGCCTCTACTGGTGCAAGATCAATTGACAATGGATTCAGGTGGGTTTTACTAGGTTATAAGAACATAAAAAACACAGATTGAGTGGTTTTAAATAGATGTCCTTTAACTAAGCAAACAGTCCAGGAATCACAATACGTTTAATTCCTGTTGTGGAATTCTGTCAAGATCACTTACCTTATGGTGAAAAGAATACAGGTTTCTTAAAGTGGTTGTAAAGGCTCAAGGCTTTTTTTACCTTCTTTGTGTAGCAGCCCTCCCAGCCCCCCTAATACTTACCTGAGCCCCATCTCGATCCAACAATGTGGACGAGAACAGCGGTTCTTCTCCTGAGCCTCCTCATTGGCTGAGACAGCAGCAGGAGCAATTGGGGGCACTCGGCAGGAAGGAGGGACCAAGAGCACCAGCAGGCGACACGAGAAGAGGGAGGAGGACTGGAGCTGCTCTGTGCAAAGACTGCACAGAGCAGGTAAATATACCATGTTTGTTATTTAAAAAAAAAAAAAATGTGTCTTTAATATCACTTTAATACATATGAGCATTGATATTCTGATGAAGGAGAATGCCCAGTAGAAGTTATGTGACAAGGGTGTTTTATAAAGTTTAGAAAGTGCATACATGATTGGTCAACAGTATTTACAGATATTAGAATGGACTAGGAAGGCTTAAGGCTTTGAGCCGGACAGCATGGGAATGCGGTCACCCCTCCTCTTAACCACTTCAGCCCCGGACCATTTGCCTGGCCAAAGATCAGAGCACTTTTTACGATTCGGCACTGCGTCGCTTTAACTGACAATTGCACGTCCTTTTTTTTTCCCACAAGTAGAGCTTTATTTCGGTATTATTTGATCACCTCTGTGGTTTTTATTTTTTGCGCTATAAACAACAGCGACATTTTTGAAAAAAAAGCTATATTTTTTACTTTTTGCTATAATAAATATCCCCAAAAAATATATAAAAAAAGTTTTTTCACCAGTTTAGGCCGAGATGTATTCTTCTACATTTTTTTTTGGTAGAAAAAATCGCAATAAGCGTTTATTGATTGGTTTGCCCAAAAATTATAGCGTCTACAAAATAGGGGATGGATTTATGGCATTTTTATTAATATTTTTTTTTTTTACCAGTAATGGCGGCGATCAGCGATTTTTATCATGACTGCGACATTATGGCGGACACATCGGACACTTTTGGCGCTATTTTGGGACCATTCACATTTATACAACGATCAGTGCTATAAAAATGCACCGATTACTGTGTAAATGTGACTGGCAGTGAAGGGGTTGACCAGTAGGGGGCAAGGAAGGGGTTAAGTGTGTCCTAGGGAGTGATTAGGGGGCATGGCTTCCTGTGTCACGACACTGATCACTGCTCCCAATGAGAGGGCAGAACTGGGAGATGCTTGTTTACACAGGCATCCCCTGTTCTGCAGCTCCGTGACACACGCTCGCGGGAAACCGGCGGACATTTGCCTGTCAGTGCTATTCTGCCGACATAAATGTTCGTGCGGCGGTCGGCAAGTGGTTAAAATAAATAAAAATATATATGGTTATGTTCATGTCACTGTATTAGGGACAAGGTCCCTTTAAGAGAATTTCAAATGGGACTGGGGGCGGGAAACATGGTCACATGACATTTGGGAATTTCCCAGAATGTCATGTGACCCCTGGGAATGTTCTGGAAAGGGGATTATTATATATAGGACCCTCTCACAGGAGTATTCCCGCCAGTGCTCAGCTAGTCAGCGTCGGTGCAACAAGCTCCCCACCCTCCCTCCCTAGTTGCTAAGCACGTTATATGGTCTGTCACCCTTCATAGAAATATTCGGTATGCTCGAGTCCTTTAAGACTGAGCTGTTTTAAGTTTATTGTTTGAAATGTAAGAATTTTATGAAGTAATAAAATGATCAGAATATTGTTATTATTATCTATTGATTTGAATACACCAATAAACGTGCCGTGGCCATTTTTTTGGCCAACAAGTGGTTTTGTGTTATTATTTAAAGCAGAGCTCCGCCGAAAAAAATATATAAAAAAAAAATATATTAAAAGCCAGCAGCTACAAATACAGCAGCTGCTAACTTTTAATATTAAGACACTTACCTGTCCTGGAGTCCAGCGATGTCCGCAGCAGAGGACGAGCAATCGCTCGTCACTCTGCTGCCCCCACCGCCATCCTCGGTGAGGGAACCAGGAAGTGAAGCCTTGTGGCTTCACTGCCCGGTTCCCTACGGCGCATGCGCGAGTCGCGCTGCACCGTTCTGACTGGTCCCTGTGTGTTCTGGGAGCCGAGTGTCTCCCAGAACACAACGGGTATTCTGCGGGAAGTGACGTACTACCCGCAGATTTCCCGCAGAGAGGACTCCCGGAAGTGGGTGCAAATACCTGTCTTAGACAGATATCTGCACCCCCCCCCCCTGAAAGGTGTCAATTGTGACCCGGGGGGGGGGGTGGAGGGTTCCGATGAGCGGAAGTTCCACTTTAGGGTGGAGCTCTGCTTTAAATAGGTACTTGACTTTTTGGTATTCAGGGAGGGTAGGTGCGGCCTGCATTCCCATGCTTTGACAACATAACAAATTTGAACAGATTGCCAAATATAGGATGTCACAACATGCAAGGCACAGAATAACCTTTGACTATGGTGGTCATGGTCACAAAACATCCCCACTTTTCTGGTTAAGCTACCCCAAAAGGTCTTGGAGAGTTCATGACACAAAAGCGGACCATTGATTGACTCAGACCTATTTTATATTGTATTTGATAATCTGATTTATTTCTTTATCATTTCTTATTTATGACCTGGAAGACGAAGCAATACAACAGACTACAGCAGTGGAATCTCACTACTGCGATCTTCAAATAATGTTACTGTGTGCTTAAGCTCAACCAAATCTGTTGTATCAGTTTGCGGAGTTCCCCACTACACCCCTCAGTGCAAGCCTTTGCGTGTTTCTTAAAACGACGATGATACTTTCGAGTCACTCTGATCAATGTCATGTCTTTAGAGTGCAAACATACATTTTTATTGTTATTACTTATTTAGGATCTCTAACATACTGTAAATGTTGCAGTTAAAACAAAGTGTTCCTTTGTGTGATCTTTCCCTAACTTTTGAAGACAACTCATTCCAGTTAGCTGCACTTTGTCACACAATATGGGGAAGTGCAGTTGTCAAGGGCAAAGCATTTTCTGCTCTGCTTGCTCCTTGATAAGAATTCTATATAACTCAGAAGGAAGACGGTACAAGAGATGAGCTGCCCTTGAGTTGAAGTCATTCCATTCTTGTTTGTAGAAGACAACTACTATAAAAGTAGAAGGGGTGAGATTTATGAATAAAAGGCACTTTTTCCAGTTTTGGAATTATTTAAGTATAGGTCACAGAAGAGTTGAAAATGATTTACGGCTTGCAGTTAAATTACATGAGCAAAAAAAAAAAAAGGTTATTCTTCAAGTTGTTTTTTTAACATTTCATTACATTTAAAAAATGACCATTATCTGATGTTGTGATATCTGACCTTTGTCAGCCTTGGGATGCATGCATATAGATGATATTAGTATTGAAAAGTTTTTTTTCCTTATCTTTAAGACACAGTAGAGTTAAACACTAGCTTGTGAAAAAAGCAATTTTGTAACCAAGACTTTGGAATTGACGGCCGTGGTTAATATTTAATGATACTTTTAGCTTAAAAAAAAAGATGAAAATGATCTTGAAAGATACTATACGTTTTATAATGATGGTGTCAGTGTGCAATGTGTTATTTATGGAGAAAATAATAGAGATCAGTTGAACTGCAAGTGTTTCATATTTGAAAATGAGAAAATAAGAATTCTATATGCAACATACTGTAGGCTAAATGTAAATATTTTCTTAGGTCATACAATAGCCAGATGAATGAAATACAGGCGCCACATGCATTTCAATCACTGACTGTCCGAGGAGTAAAAAAATAAATAAATCTGTAATTTCACAAGTGACAGCTTCTCTTGATAGAACACCCTTCCCTACACTCGCTGATACTCATAATTTCTCCAATCTGCCATTCCATTTGCCTGCAGGAGCGCTGAGTTTAACCACTTTAGCCCCGGACCATTTTGGCTGGTTAAAGACCAGGCCCCTTTTTGCGATTCGGCACTGCGTCGCTTTAACTGACAATTGCGCGGTCATGCAACGTGGCTTCCAAACAAAATTGACGTCCTTTTTTCCCCACAAATAGAGCTTTCTTTTGGTGCTATTTGATCACCTCTGTGGTTTTTATTTTTTGCGCTATAAACAAAAATAGAGCGACAATTTTGAAAAAAAATGACATATTTTTTACTTTTTGCTATAATTAATATCCCCAAAAAATATATGTAGCGGGGTCTCTAAATTTAGGTGGGATACACCTGGGTGGTAAAGTATGGGAGTAATTGGACCATTTGTATTCGTGGAGGATTGCGCGGTGTAATAATCTCGTTGGCCTGTGGGTGGCAGGTGCCCGCAGGCTCAAGGTAGATTTGCCGCCACAGTGCTGTCCTTTTTGTCCCTTCTCGGAGATGGTACGGCGAGGGCGGGGAACCTGCCGTGTCGTCATTGGAGGGGATAAAAGGGGGAGACGCCCTGGTCACGAGGTCTTGCTCTTTTGGAGGTCCCTCATCACGCACTCAGGCACCTTAGGCCTGGGTGTGGGCGGTTCTGGATTCCGGCTCAGGTGCCCTAGGCCTGACCGGAATGGAGTTGGAGTCCATCCCAGGCACCTTCAGCCTGGGGTGAGGTACTAAACCAGGAGGCCTGGGGCCCAGTGACTTTGACTGGGTCCCGCGAGGGTGGAGAAGTCCGAGGGTCCCTGAAGTGGATGGGGCCCATGTCTGAGGTGAGGAGGCCGGGGAGGTTACCCATTCAGAGAGTCTGGAGCAGCATCAAACCGGTGACGGATGGGCCTCTGGTAACTCCCTTGGAGGGACATCTTCCCCTGACAGGGGCCACAACGCAGCGAAGGTACTCCTATCTACGTTCTCTTGAGTCGCTGGTAGAGACTCTCAAGTTCTAAGTCCTTTCTAGCCAAGGCTATAGTAACCGCTGGTGAGTTCACAGTGGTTTAGCTGACAATCAGGACAGTGCCTCGACCTGCTCATCCCCTTGTATCAAACTGTTATTGAGTCCCAACCAGTTGGCTACTGAAGCACTATTTATTGTGGTGTATGCAATAAAACAAGAGTTGGACTGTGATCGGTGTGTGGAACTCTGGTTAATGGGAGCTGAGGGAAGTGTTGGCACAGCAGGACTTGATCCTAGACAGAAACACACAGTGCCGAGGAAATATCTGGTACTGGCCTTCACCTCACCCACAGCTATGGGGAGGACATGGGCCATAGCGCATCTCACTCTGTCGTGTGTGATACCCCTAGAAGAAAGAGATGGGGTGAGGTCGCTACATTTATAAAAAAAAATTGTTTTCCTCAGTTTAGGCCGATACGTATTCTTCTACATATTTTTGGTAAAAAAATCGCAATAAGCGTTTATTGATTGGTTTGCGCAAAAGTTAAAGTATCTACAAAATAGGGGGTAGTTTTATGGCATTTTTATTAATATATATTTTCTTACCAGTAATGGCGGCGATCAGCGATTTTTATTGTGACTGCGACATTATGGCGAACACATCGGACACATTTTTGGGACCATTGTCATTTTTACAGCGATCAGTGCTATAAAAATGCACTGATTGCTGTGAAAATGACACTTGCAGTGAAGGGTTTAACCTCTAGGTGGCGCTGCAGGGGTTAAGTGTGACCTAATGAGTGATTCTAACTGAAGGGGGGCGTGGCTTGGTGTGTGACATCACTGATCGTCGTTCCCTATGACAGAGATCAGACAATCAGTGACACTGCCACTAGAAAGAACGGGGAAAGGTGTGTTTACACTTACCTCTCCCCGTTCTTCAGCTCTGTAACCCGATCGCGGGACACGGGTCCCCTGGGCGCGGTCACGGAGCTTCGGACCGTGCCATGAGCGCGCCGCGGGCCCACGGACAGGTTCTTAAAGGGGACATACCTGTACGCCCTTGTGCCTGTCCGTGCCATTCTGTCGACGTACATCGTCGTGTGGCGGTCCTTAAGTGGTTAATCCCCGTTTAAGATATTAGTCAGAGCTTACACAGGGTTAGTAACCTTCTCCCTTCACCTCAACATGTAACAATTAAGAGACCTCTGCCAATAGGCCCCTCAATTAGCACAGGCCTGAATACTGCATCCTGGGACAAAGGGGAGATGGTTACGAGTTCCCATTTGTGCAGAAAAACTAGGTATTTCTCAGAACTCCTGCAGTCAAAGAAGCTCAGAGGTAGTGTGGAAAAGGTGAGTATCAATGGGGGAGGGGATTCCCTAGCAAGAGAAACTGTCACTTTAGCCTAAATAGACATTGGGGGTTATTTACGAAAGGCAAATCCACTTTGCACTACAAGTGCAAACTACAAGTGCAAAGTGCACTTGAAATTGCACTGAAAGTACACTTGGAAGTGCAGTCGCTCTAAGTCTGAGGGGAAGATCTGAAATGAGGGGAAGCTCTGCTGATTTTATCATCTAATCATGTGCAAGCTAAAATGCTGTTTTTTATTTCCCTTGCATGTCCCCCTCAGATCTACAGCGACTGCACTTCCAAGTGCACTTTTAGTTTGCACTTGTAGTGCAAAGTGGATTTGCCTTTTTTAAATAACCCCCTTTGTGACAGATTTTCTTTTACCCTTTCATGAACAGAGGTCATGGGAGCCCAGAGGCCCAGGATAAATTGAGCAGCATCAACATGAAGATTATATGAAGACTAATTTTCATTCTTTTGCATTTTGTCTGTATAAGTTGTACATACTGCACACACACACATACTGTATATACTGTATATATATATATGTATATATATATACAGTATCTCATAAAAGTGAGTACACTCCTCACATTTTTGTAAATATTTTATTATATCTTTTCATGTGACAACACTGAAGAAATGACACTTTGCTACAATGTAAAGTAGTAGTGTACAACTTGTATAACAGTGTAAATTTGCTGTCCCCTCAAAATAGCTCAACACACAGCAAATCATGTCTAAACCGCTGAGTACATCCCTAAGTGAAAATGTCCAAATCGGACCCAAAGTGTCAATGTTTTGTGTGGCCACCATTATTTTCCAGCACTGCCTTAACCCTCCTGGGCATGGAGTTCACCAGAGCTTCACAGGTTGCCACTGTAGTCCTCCTCCACTCCTCCTTGCGCTCCTCCACCTTCCATTTGAGGATGCCCCACAGATTCTCAATAGGGTTTAGGTCTGGAGACATGTTTGGCCAGTCAATCACATTTACCCTCAGCTTCTTTAGCAAGGCAGTGGTCATCTTGGAGGTGTGTTTGGGGTCATTATCGTGTTGGAATACTGCCCTGTGGCCCAGTCTCCGGAGAGAGGGGATCATTCTCTGTTTCAGTATGTCACAGTACATGTTGGCATTCATGGTTCCCTCAATAAACTGTAGCTCCCCAGTGCTGGCAGCACTCAAGCAGCCCCAGACCATGACACTCCCACCACCATGCTTGACTGTAGGCAAGACATACTTGTCTTTGTGCTCCTCACCTGGTTGCCGCCACATACACTTGATACCATCTAAACCAAATACATTTATCTTGGTCTCATCAGACCACAAGACAAAGTTCCAGTAATCCATGTCCTTAGTCTGCTTGTCTTCAGCAAACTGTTTGCGGGCTTTCTTTGCATCATCTTCAGAAGAGGCTTCCTTCTGGGACGACAGCCAGCCAGACCAATTTGATGCAGTGTGCACCAAATTTAACCCGCCTGCTCCCCATTCACACCTGAGACCTTGTAACACTAATTAGTCACATGACACCAGAGAGGGAAAATGGCTAATTATGCCCGATTTGGACATTTTCACTTAGGGGTGTACTCAATTATCTTGCCAGCGGTTTAGACATTAATGGCTGTGTGTTGAGTTATTTTGAGGGGACAGCAAATGTACACTGTTATACAAGCTGTACACTCACTACTTTACATTGTAACAAAGTGTCATTTCTTCAGTGTTGTCACATGAAAAGATATAATAAAATATTTACAAAAATGTGAGGGGTGTACTCACTTTTCTGAGATACTGTATATATATACAGTATATATACACTATATTGTCAAAAGTATTGGGGCACCTGCCTTTACATGCACATGAACTTTAATGGCATTCCAGTCTTAGTCCGTAGGGTTCAATATTGAGTTGACCCACCCTTTGCAGCTATAACAGCTTCAGCTCTTCTGGGAAGGCTGTCCACAAGGTTACGAGTGTGTCTATGGGAATGTTTGACTATTCTTCCAGAAGCACATTTGTGAGGTCAGGCACTGATGTTGGAATGAGAAGGCAATCTCAATTACCCCAAACTCGCTCATCCATGTCTTTATATACCTTGTTTGTGCACTGGTGCAGAGTCATGTTGGAACAGGAAGGGGCCATCCCCAAACTGTTCCCACAAAGTTGGGAGCATGAAATTGTCCAAAATGTTTTGGTATGCTGATGCCTTAAAAGTTCCCTTCACCGGAACTAAGGGGCCAAGCCCAACCCCTGAAAAACAACTCCACACCATATTCCCCCCCCCCCCACCAAATGATTTGGACCAGTGCACAAAGCAAGGTCCATAAAGACACGAATGAGCAAGTTTGAAATGGAGGGACTTGACTGGCCTGCACAGACTCCTGACCTCATCCCGATAGAACACCTTTGGGATGAATTAGAACTGAGACTGCCAGCCAGGCCTTCTCGCCCAACATCAGTGCCTGGTCTAACAAATGAGCTTCTGGAAGAATGGTCAAACATTCCCATAGACACAATCCTAAACCTTGTGGACAGCCTTCCCAAAAGAGTTGAACCTGTTATAGCTGCAAACGGTGGGCTAACTCAATATTGAACCCTACGGACTAAGACTGGGATGCCATTAAATGTAATGTGTGTGTGAAGGCAGACGTCTCCCAATACTTTTAACAATATAATGTGTACAGTATATATATATATATATATATATATACAGTATATAGTACCCTGTTATCCTAATATAGGATGCTAGGAAAACTTGGAATAGCTGTCATCTCTGCATTATTCCAAATGGAATGTCAGCACGTCACTCCATCATCGCGTGTTCATATTCCATCCTGGAAGTGCCGGTGTTATGTTTTGTGTTTAGGAATCTATTGTATAGCACTATACTGGATGCATTGATGTAAGTGTGTTTTTAAACTTTAATAAATTCATCAATAAAGTTTTACACTATTCGGAGCGTTTCTTTTTTATGTCCTTTTGATTAACTATTTGGGATGCTGCTGAGATGACAACTATTATTTAACCATCTGCCTCTGAGAGGAACCTTTGGAACTGCTCCTGGGCTGTTCGATCATAAGCTCTGCTGACCTTTCTTTAATTAGAGGGTCATACATAGCTGGTAAGCTTGTATTTCTTCTATAAGAGGTGGTGGTGTCACGGTTCATATCTCTCCTCTCCAAGGGTGATGGATGCTCATTATATCCACAAGTTTATATAAACACTTAAGAAGAGGATTGTGTCTTCTGTTCTCTTTTACCTTTTTGCACATGGACTCTTTTGTTGTTTTAGACTTGGATTTAACCCACAAATTGGGGGAAATTATATGTTTTTGCATTTATATTGTTCATTAACCACTTCAGCCCCGGACCATTTGTCTGCAGCTCTCATTTGTTTTTGAAAATGAAGAAAGAAAATAATTTTTTTTTTCTTTTTTCAATTTTCAAAACATTGTGACAAAAAGAGAAATCTGCAAAATACTCACCATACCTCTCAGCAAATAGCTTGGGGTGTCTACTTTCCAAAATGCGGTCATTTTTTTTTTTTTTGTGCCATCTGGGCATTCCATGGCCTCCAAAACTGTGATAGGCAGTGAGGAGTGAAATCAAAAATTTACACCCTTAGAAAGCCTGAAGGCGGTGCTGGGTTTTCGGGGTCCCGTACGCGGCTAGGCTCCCAAAAAGTCTCACACATGTGGTATCCCCGTACTCAGGAGAAGCAGCAGAATGTATTTTGGGGTGTAATTCCACATATGCCCATGGCATGTTTGAGCAATATATCATTTAGTGACAACTTTGTGCCAAAAAAAATAAAAAATTGTCTGTTTTCCGCAACTTGTGTCAAAATATAAAATATTCCATGGACTCGACATGCCTCTCAGCAAATAGCTTGGGGTGTCTACTTTCTAAAACGGGGTCATCTGGGGGGGGGGTTTGAACTGTCCTGGCAATTTATGCACAACATTTAGAAGCTTATGTCACACATCATCCACTCTTCTAACCACTTGAAGACAAAGCCCTTTCTGACACTTTTTGTTTACATAAAAACACTTTTTTTTTTTTGCAAGAAAATTACGTTGAACCCACAAACATTATATATTTTTTTAAAGCAAAGACCCTACAGATTAAAATGGTGGGTGTTGCATTTTTTTTCCACACAGTATTTGCGCAGCGATTTTTCAAACGCATGTTTTTGGGGAAAAATACACTTTTTTTTATTTGAATGCACTAAAACACACTATATTGCCCAAATGTTTGATGAAATAAAAAAGATGATCTTAGGCCGAGTACATGGATACCAAACATGACATGCTTAAAAATTGCGCACAAACGCACAGTGGCGACAAACTACATACATTTTTAAAAGCCTTTAAAAGCCTTTACAGGTTACCACATTAGATTTACAGAGGAGGTCTACTGCTAAAATTACTGCCCTCAAACTGACCTTCGTGGTGATACCTCACATGCATGGTGCAATTGCTGTTTTCATATGGCGCCAGACCGACGCTTGCGTTCGCCTTTGCGCAAGAGCAGGGGGGGACAGGGGTGCTTTTTTTTTATTATTATTTATTTTGATTTTTTATTTTATTTTTAAACTGTTCCTTCCATTTATTAATTTTTTATCATTTTTATTGTTATTTCAGGGAATGTAAATATCCCCTATGATAGCGATAGGTAATGACAGGTACTCTTTTTTTAAAAAAAATGGGGTCTATTAGACCCTAGATCTCTCCTCTGCCCTCAAAGCATCTGACCACACCAAGATTGGTGTGATAAAATGCTTTCCCAATTTCCCAATGGCGCTGTTTATATCCGGGGGTGACATTCCCTCCCACTGCTTGTAAAAGCAGTCTAGAGGCTAATTAGCCACTAGGATTGTTTTTACATGAAAGCCGACCGCTGGCTGAAAAGAATGAAAAGAATGATAACAAGATGATACCTAAACCCGCAGGCATCATTCTGATATAACCATTCAAAGATCAGCAACATACCAGTACATTGCTGGTCCTTGTTGGACATATATTGTAATCTTTTTTTTCATGCAGCCTGTTGGCTGAATGAAAAAAAGAGATTGATCGGTGGGTATGCCCACCATTAGAATACCTCCCTTCATCCACCCACTTCTAATGATGGGCATACATGCACCATTTATATATGCTGAAGCATGGGGGTATCCTCCCACAAAATTAATGCCGCGTAAACATGGTCAGACTTTTCCACGGGCAAGCCTCCGTCGGAATTAGGAGCAGATTGCTTCTCCGCCCCTGCTGCCCCCATGCTTCGGCATATATGCTATTTTTTTTTAACTGTGGTGGTGAAATCACCTCCTACAGCGTTGGAGTCACGGCTTTATGTATCGTGGGAGCAAATGCTGTTGCTGTCAAGATAAATAAATCCGCGCTGCAACTGAATGGCGTACCTGAAAACAAAAAAATGGTTAACAATAAAACACAGTAAACAGTAAAGTGTAAAAAAATTACATACCTGAAAAGCAAGCATGATAAAACATAATAACAATAAAACATTGCAGAATAGAATACAGTAAAAAAAGAGCAGAACAACAGAGAGAGAAAAGAGAGGGAGAGAACAATAAAACAACAACTATTTTGGGGTTTTTGATTTTTGATTTTTTTTTGTGTTTTTTTTTTTTTTTTTTACACTTTTTTTGTAACTGTAACTGTAGCTGTTCAACTGTTCGGTTCCAGGTTTGGGTCTCTCAAAATGCGATTGGCATCTTGGGAGACCCTATGTAAGTGTGTCCTATTCTGTGCATTGCTGTACCCTACGCTAAAACTGAACTAGTGTGTGGTAGCATTCAAAACAATCACCAATTCAAAGACCAGAATTGTCAGGACAGCGTGGACAATAATAAGGGGTGTCACGCCTATATTCGCGCTTTCTACAGGCACAACATTTTCTTTGGGGGGCTCGTTGGGTACTCTCGAGGACATGCGGAAAATGCCTCTCATGCAGCCGGCTTACTGCATTTGGTTGGGAATGGTGAGGTGGGATACAGAAGGGCTGTGACGATCTCTTCCCGGAATGTAAGGAAGGATCCAGTCCATCCTGAAGCTCTGTATAGCACATGAGCATTCAGCAAAGCCAATTGAAATAAGTATACAGACACTTTTTTGTACCAGTGTCTGGCCTTACGGGCAGCTAGGTAAGGCATCAACAACGGGTCCTTGAGGTCCACCCCTCCCATATTTTGGTTATATTCGTGGACACAGAGGGGTTTCTCCACAACACCAGTCACTGTACGAATTTGGACTGTTGTGTCTGCGTGAAGGGAGGTAAGAACGAAAACATTCTTATTATCCCTCCACTTCACAGCGAGCAAATTATTACACTTGAAGCAGGCTCTCTCCCCCAGCCTAAGACGGGAATCTAAAAGCCCCTGGGGTAAGCCCCGGCGATTAGGTTGCACGGTGCCACATGCGCCAATCTGATGATCAAACAAGTGACTAAAAAGTGGCACGCTCATGTAATAATTGTCCACATACAAGTGGTACCCCTTTCCGAATAAGGGTGACACCAAGTCCCACACTATCTTGCCAGCGCTCCCTATGTAATCTGGGCAGTTCTCCGGCTCTACGTGACTATCTTTTCCCTCATAAACCATAAAGCTCCATACATAGCCTGTTGCCCTGTCACAGAACTTATAGAGCTTGACCCCGTATCTGGCACGCTTGCTGGGAAGTTACTGTTTGAAAGACAAGCGGCCAGAAAATTTAATCAGGGACTCATCAACGCAGACAACGTGATGGGGAGTAATCAAGGCTGCAAAACGTTTGTGGTTTATGAGGGGCCGAATTTTGTAGAGCCAATCGTATTCAGGGTCTCCACGAGGACGACAAAGTTAATTGTCGTTGAAGTGAATGAACCGCAAGATCTGCTCGTATCATGCCCTGGCCATGGAGGTAGAGAACACGGGCATATGGTGAATTGGGCGTTTGGACCAATACGTCCGCAACTTCGTAAATTTATATATGCCCATGAGGAGGGATAGGCCCAGAAAGGTCTTAAATTCAGATACCGTAATTGGTTTCCAATCTCTGGCAAGGGAGGGCAACTGGGGATTAGTGGCGATGAATTGACCAGCATACAAATTAGTTTGGTCCACAATAGATCTATAGAGATCTTCCATGAAAAACAGCGAATAAAAATCAAGTGGCGTAAAATCAGCTGTTTCCACCTGAATTCCGGGTTGGCCAGTGAATGGGGGAAGTACGGGAAGTACGGGTTCTGCAGAAGTGGTGGGCACCCAATCAGGATTGGCGAATTCTGCAGGAAGGACACTATGGGCACGTCTTTGTCTTCTTCTTGGTGGCAGCGGGACACTACTTGTGCTTGCCAGCTTGAACTGCACTTATGGGACTTGCCCCGTCACCAAGTGTTACTGCAGTGCTGGATGTACGACCAGGGTGTACTAGGCCGCTGGTGCTTGCCAGTTCATCAGAAGGATGAGCGGCACTAGTACTTCTCTGCTCCATACGAGAGCCCTGCGGTTCTTGCACCTCAACAACAGCAGAAGAATGGGGTCGGGTATGCCTGACCTTAGCAGGGACCTCACCTTCGTCGTCAGTGCTATCTGTAATGGAGCCGCTGTCGTCTATGGGATCGTATTATGAGCCTGAATCTGACAGATGCGTGACCTCCTCTTCACTATCTGTCATGCTCAGAATCTCGTAGGCCTCTTTACTAGTGTACCTTTGATTTGCCATTTTGGGCTCTAAATTTAGTGGTACACTAGTAAGATTCACAGGTAAAAAAGCACCTGACTGTCAGCAACTGTATAAAACGCTACCAAAAAAACTGTTAGAGATCGCAGGGATCAGGCCTGACTCTGCGAACACTGCAGTTATGTGTGTTGTGTTTTGTAAGTGACAGTGATCAATCGATACTGCACCTGGATGGGCTGGGCGGAGGGGAAAAATGCAGGTGCTAGCAGGTAACTGGACTGATCCCACTAACACTGCGTTTTTGGGAACCCTAAACTGCTGGGGACGCTAGTATAGATCTGATCAGATCAGATATTGATCTGTTCAGATACTATACCACTAAGGGAGGTGTATGCTGCGTGCGTGGGTATTAGCGCTACTGGCACTAATCTGACGCTGCCTGGGGCGACGCAGACCCTATCTGATGCTAAAACCTCATTTATATCACCCGCCGGGCAATCAGGGGGTTAAACCTTTATTGGGTTATATACGGCGGGTGCCCTGATGCTATAAAAAGCAAACTAACTAACTAGCGTCACCCGTAACACTTATATGGTAATCACTGGTGAAAAGGTTAACTAGGGGCAATCAGGGGGTTAAAACCTTTATTAGGTAACATATGGGCGTACCTGATGCTATGAAATCCTGACGTGAACCTAAATAAATAACTGGCTACCTAGCGTCCCCAGCGACACTAATACGGCGATCAGAAAAAAGATCGCTTAGTGACACTGTCGAAAGGGGGTGAAAGGGTTACCTGGGGGGCGATTAAGGGGTTAAACCTTTATTAGGGGGTTTAGGGGGGTACCCTGGACCTAAAGGGGCCTAAAGCTAACTGCCCTGACACTTTTTACTGTCACAAATGACACTGAATGCAGTGATCAGTAAATAAATGACCACTGCAATCAGTGACACTGTGACTGGCGGCTGGGGGGGTGATGTGCCTATGTGTACTGGTGTTAGTGGTCTGTTGGTGCACTTACTATTAATGTTTTCTCTCCTCGAGCTCCGGAACGAAAAGACCGCCGCGAGGAGAGATCACATCACTTCCTCCTACCTGTGTTTACATTTCACAGGCAGGTGAAGCTTCTCATTCGCCAGGAGCGATCGTGAGGGGGTGGCCGCCCCCTCATCACGGATCGCTCCTGAAGCGATACGGACCTCCACGGGCACCGGGGGGGCCCGATCGAGCCCCCCACCCGTGCGAAGACTGGGACGTACAGGTACGCCCATATGCCCACCCTGTCGACATATATCGTTGTGCGGCGGTCCTTAAAGTGGTTTAAACCGCTTTTGACTACTTCTACCTATAGGTAAGCCTAGAATAAGGCTTACCTATAGGTAGTGGAAATATCTCCTAAACGTGCGCCGTTTAGGAGATATTTCACTTGTAGTCCGCCACAAATGTTAAAGACGCATGCGCGGGGAAGAAACAAAACAAAGTGCTGTTTCTTCCCCAGCCTGTGCCGTGAATTGCGGCTCTCGTGTGCATGCGCCGGAGTGACAGCACACGGCTCCGGCGAATCACAGCGACGGAGTCCGTAGCCCGGAAGGAAGAGGTGACAGAAGATGGACGCTTCCTACTGTGGGGACATCGCTGGATTCTTTTGCAGGTAAGTGTCACATAATGGGCTAATATGGGATGCATACTAGCCCATTATGCTTTACATTTGCAAGCTGTTCATGTAGCAAAAGAGGAAGTAAAACCCATCAGGGTTTACTTCCTCTTTAAGTGGTAATGTTTTTACCATTTAGTAGCATGACCCTTTTATGTTAAAATTTGAGTTACACTGTGTGAAATATCTCACGTCAGAATTTCTGCTTTTGTCACTTTATTGTTTATTTTTCACTTCTTTTTATCTTGAGCGCAGTTTCTTTTTAATTTTCACAAATAGGGAACGAGATATCACCGCTCCAGGTAGGTCAAACAAAGGTAAAACCTCTCCTCCAGTTTAGAAGCCACAGGTGCTGGCAATGCATATAGCAATGAAATAGGAAGAAGTTTTGGACAGTCGCACTCCAAAAAAGTTTTTGCCTTTTATTCAAAAATTATAATCAAAAATACATGCCACAGCAGAACGGACAGAAGAGCTGACACATTTCACACTAACAAACAGTGCTTAGTAATAGCTATGACTAAGCACTGGTTGTTAGTGTGAAACGCGTCAGTTTTTCGGTCCCGTCTGCTGTGGCATGTATTTTTGATTATAATTTTTGAATGAAGGCAAAAACTTTTAGTTTAGTCTGAGGCCTGGAGCATCTCTGCTCTGCACCTTCTGGAGGAGTCCCCTTTGAGGCAGTCACGCTAGGGTTAACAACACAGTATGCACATATAACATATTTTAGTTATGTTATTTACTTTGTACTGTAATCATAGGTGTGCGCACAGGGTGTGCCGGATGTGGCTGGGCACACCCTAATCACCCTGTGCAATGCAGATTCCCCCAGTTGAACCCCTGTGGCAGCTGAGGCTACAGAGAAATGGACTGTGGAATCTCTGTCCTCAGTTCCTTTCTCTGCTATTTAGCCAAAGCCCCTTAATGGGGCTCCTAACAAATTGTAAAAAAAAAAAAAATAAGCCAAAATAATATACCAAAAAATATTTATATATTTTTTTTTTTTAAATAACAAAAAAAAAACTACTGACACCAATTTACTCCCTACTGACACCATCCTCTGCTCTGCTGACACCCTTCACTGCTCTACTGACACCATCCACTGCTCTACTGTGCATGTGTGTTTGAACTTTGTGGTGCACACTCTAGTGCAATAGGCTGCACACACCTATGACTGTAATGTTGAAGATGTTGTCAACGTATCCAAGTGAGTTTAAATGAGTATTGGGAGCATAGCCCAGCATTTTAACCTACAGGTGCAACTCAGTCACTTTGATTCAATCAAAATGGTGTTGTGCAATGTGCCAAAGCAAATGTTGATTGCCAAAGAACATGACGGAAGTTGTGACACTATGGAGACAGCGTTACCCATGTCAAGACCTGATCAATATTTTTCTATCACACACCATATCAGAACAGTTTTAGATATTTGCAGCGCTGTAATAATTGTAGACTGGTTGAAGCTATGCAGGACCCCTTCATCATATGTGTCACATACAACTGATAAAATAACCTGTGTGGCTCTAAAATACTGCATTATAATGTCTCTTTCAATGAGCACTAGACTTTACAACAAGATTATTATCTTCAAGGTTTTTAATATTATTATTATTATTGTTTTTGGAATTGTTGTTATCACTGTTTTTAATTATGATCATTTTAATTAGATGGATTTAAATTAGATACAGTACTTTATATACATTTAAATATTATATTTTATTATTATTAATAATATTATTTTGTAATTGTCATAATTATTGTTTTCAATTATACAAATTTTATTCATACAATTAGCTGACCAATATAATTGACATTATTATTGTTATTATTATTATTATCTTTCTAGGTATTTACTGCACGGGTTAAATTATACATCTCCACTTTTCTGTGTTGCACAATATCTGGCGTCACATTTTATGATTTTGGATAATGAAGCATATATCATGTGTGCCGTTTGAACTGGTTGTGTCAGCATATGATATATCTTGTTTTTCACACACAATTGACCTCATTTTGAATAGCTTTCTGCAAAATTACTAGGCATATACAAGACAGGAAACAAAATTGAAATTTGCAGTCGTTGCAGGCCTTCCAAAACAGAGAGGAAAGCTCTATAACTACAGCAAACCGTGCTACTTCATCCCATCAATTACAGCAGTAATTTGTTGTGCAAAGTAATTCCAAGAAAACATCATAAACTCCCCAAAAGTCTGACGACGCAGACTCCAATGGCGGGGATGTACTGACCATAAAAGTGTGTTATTTTTTATAGCCTTCAGTAATCATTTAATACCGTTATGTGGGAATTCAAATTATGGCGATCATGCAGGATGGCTCAATAAGTGCGAGAAGAGAATTAAATGTTATCTCAAGCTTGGGAGTCGGAAAGTGAGCCCATCTCTGTAATGTTTCTTCAGCACTTTCTGAGATATCCATCAGAGCTGTAGAAAACATTCAGGTAATGTTTGTTAATACTAGATTATAAGAAAATTCTGGACTGGCAATCTGTCTACTGTGGAATTTGCCTACAATTGCCTACAAGAGTCTACAATTTGGTTGTACACTCATTTGAAGTTGGTCAGATATCAGATATTCATCCAACTCATGAAGATCTCTTCTGCTCTAAGCCTACTCTCTGAGCTTTTGCGCTATGCCTGTATTATGACTTGTGGTCCTTGAGCTTATTTTTACCCCATAGAATAAAACAAGAGAGGTTCAGCCAAAAGATTCTAACCGATTGTTCCTCTATTGTAGGAACTTTGGGTTAATACAAACTACCCCAAAGCACAGTCCCAACATGTACTCCAAGTTTAGAGCTCAGTGAGTGGTTTATGCATATATAAATACAAGAAAGGTATTTTATTAGCTATGTTGCAGAGCTCTAAGCATATAACCAATCCAAGGGTGTTATAATAGCCATGCCAGCCAATAGGACTGCTATGGGGTCTTGAGGTGGAAGAGGGCCCCATAGGAATATCCATGGCTGCAGATGTTGTTGTTGACAGCACTGACCCTGTGCCCAGTGGCATTTCCAATAAAAAAAAAAAAGCTGATGTCAACATAGAGGAGGAAACTTCATAAAGGTTGTCACTGGTTGTCACAGTTCCCTTTTGCAGGCTGTGCAGTAAGTTTAATTCGGTTAGCTGTCTTAGATGTATTGCCTTCAGAGCTTCTGGCCATCCCATCCAAAACTGAAACTTACCCTGAATGCCACAGTATAAAGAAGTTTACAGCAATCCAGAATGATTTTCTAAAAGAAGTGAATTTTCACTTTGCAAGAGAATTTTCAAGGTCACTCTGCAAAGAATACTTAATCACGTGCAAGGAAGTTTGATAAAACTGTATTTTTGCTTGCACATGATTGGATAATGGAAGTCAGCAGAGCTTCACCTTCACCACTAAGCCAAGGGAAAATTCACTTTGCTAATTAAACAGCCTATTTGCCTTTAGTAAATCAACCCTAAAGTGTGTAAGCGTACTAACAATTATGCCATATTATGAAATATTGTGATAGTCACTATTATTGCAAAAACTCTTGTCTATTTTGTGTTTCTTTCCTTTATAATGACTACAAAACCATCTCTCTCAGCACTGGTGATGGAAGGGATGGCAGGATTTATACTAAGGCTCTGAGATCTGGTATAATTATTAAAGGGGGACTCCACGCAAAGACCAAAAAAAATATATTAGGTCCCTCCTTTCTCCATATCAGACCCATATCTGATCATGGATCCTGGCTAGCCAGGAAAGGGAATGGCTGTAGCACCCCTTCAAACCACACTAGGTCCCATGCCCTCAGAATGAGTAGGACAACTTTTCAGGGTTTTCCCCCCTTAGGAAAGCAAAGCAAAGGTGCATTTGAGGGGGGGTGGGGGAGACTTATTGGAATCTGGAAGCCCCCTTTATAATAAGGGACCACCAGATATTCAGGATGCCACCCCTGCATGAATGATTAAAGGGTACATAGTACCCTTGGTTGCTCATTCACAAAATACTTGTACATGGTAAAAAAAAAAAAAAACACACACAATGTATACAAAGGAGCATGGGGGAGCTCATATCCAAAATGGGGGTGGTAGTGACACAGCCCCAAATCCACAATGGCTCAAAAGTGATATGGTCCAGAAATATTTAGAGAGAAAAAAGGTGGATAAAGCACCTGGACCAGATGGCATCCACCCACGGATCCTAAAAGAATTGAGCTCTGTAATTTCAAAGCCATTGTATCTAGTTTTTAGGGACTAATTAATGACAGGAATAGTACCACTGGATTGGCGCAGGGCCAATGTGGTGCCTATATTTAAAAAGGGAACAAAGTCTTTACCAAGTAACTATAGACCTGTTAGTTTAACTTCTATAGTTGGGAAGATACTGGAGAGATTAATAAAAGACCACATAGATGAGTTCTTGCTGGAAAAAATATTTTAAGCAACAGACAGCATGGATTAATGAAAGACAGAAGTTGTCAGACAAACCTGATTTCTTTTTATGAAGAGGTAAGTAAAACCTTGGACAGAGGGGTGGCGGTGGGCGTGGTATACTTGGATTTTTCAAAAGCGTTCGATACAGTTCCCCACACACGGCTCATGTGTAAGGTAAAGTCTACAGGCTTGGAAATATCCGTTTGTAAATGGACAGAAAACTGGCTAAAAGACAGAATTCAGAGAGTAGTGATTAATGATTCTTACTCTGAATAGTCCAAGGTTATCAGTGGTGTACCCCAAGGTTCAGTGCTGGGACCCTTACTTTTTAATAGCTTTATAAATGATATTGGGTCTGAGATCAAAAGTAAAATTTCTGTCTTTGCAGATGACACTAAGCTATGCAGTGGAATAACGTCCTTACAGGATGTTTCCAATTTACAAGCCGACCTCAATGCTCTGTCTAATTGGGCGACTATGTGGCAGATGAGGTTTAATGTTGATAAATGTAAAGTTATGCACTTGGGGGATAAGAATATGAATGCATCATACATACTAGGGGGAGTACAACTGGGGGGATCCGTAGTGGAGAAGAATCTGGGGTTTTTGGTAGATCATAAGCTCAATAATGGCATGCAATGCCAAGCTGCGGTTTCCAAAACAAGCAAAGTCCTTTCTTGTATTAAGAGAGATATGGACTCCAGAGAGAGAGATATTATTTTGCCCCTGTACAAATCATTAGTAAGACCTCATCTGGAATATGCAGTTCAGTTTTGGGCCCCAGTTCTCAAAAAGGATATCGGGGAACTGGAGAAAGTGCAGAGAAGGGCAACCAAACTGATAAGAGGCATGGAGGAGCTCAGCTATGAGGAAAGATTAGAGGAACTGAAATTATTCTCTCTTGAGAAGAGGAGATTAAGGGGGGATATGATCAACATGTACAAATAAATAAGGGGTCCATATAGTGAACTTGGTGTTGAGTTATTCATTCACTTTACGGTCAACACAAAGGACAAGGGGGCACTCTTTACGTCTAGAGGAAAAGAGATTTCACCTCCAAATACGGAAAGGTTTCTTCACAGTAAGAGCTGTGAAAATGTGGAATAGGGTCCCTGCAGAGGTGGTTCTGGCCAGCTCAGTAGATTGCTTTAAGAAAGGCCTGGATTATTTCTTAAATGTACATAATATAACTGGGTACTAACATTTATAGGTAAAGTTGATCCGGGGAATATCTGATTGCCTCTCAGGGGATCAGGAAGGAATTTTTACCCCTGCTGTAGCAAATTGGATCGTGCTCTGCTAGGGTTTTTCTTCTTCCTCTGGATCAACTGTGGGTATAGAATTAGGTATATGGGATTGTATGATATTATTATTTTATTTTTTTATGGTTGAGCTGGATGGACTTGTGTCTTTTTTCAACCTCACTTACTATGTAACTATGTAACTATGTAACACGCACCATAAATACAGTATTTTGCTAAAAATAAATAGATAATGTCCTATGATGTCCAGAAAATAATGATCAGTGAAGTAAATGTCCCACAATGATCCTCTACTGTTGATATTTTCACTGCAAGTGAAATCTCCAGGGCCGGCTTGCAAATGTAAACACACCAGCTGCGGTGCGGTACTGCCAGTTGGTCAATTAAGTCAGTCAGCATCCGTGCCCCTTTGTTGGCACAATAGTATCTGTAGGAATGGAGCAACAGAATATTTGTCATGTTTGTGTCAATGAGTCATTTGGGCTTTATCCATTGTGATTGATGATTGATTTACATTGTTTTACTAATTGACTGATGCTGGATTTACATGGTGGGACATTTTTTTTAGATTTTTAAATAAAGTATTTTGTCGGTGTTTATATTTACTATTGAAATTTTTTGTGTAGCGCCCTACTCCTGTTGGGTAGACGCTATGTTTTAAATTTAGTTATCTGAGCTGTAGTTTAGCTCAGAAGGATTATGCTAAATTGATGGCTCTTTTTCAGTCTAGCTGGGTTGCGTGTTTTCCACCTGTCAGTAGGTGTCACTGTCACCACGGGTCAGGGTTGGAAATGCAGCAGGCTAGGTGTATTGGGTATTCCTTTCCCAGAAGTGTCTCAGGAGGTGTGGTCAACCAGCTGTGCATTCTGGGAGGGGGTACTTAAGAGACAGAGACCGCTCTATCTGGGTTCGTTTCCGGATCCTGACCTGAGGGCCCTCCTGACCTCAGGGATGTGCGAGCCATTTTCGGCCTCGGAGCCTGCTGGCCAGAGGCTCTGCAACTGAGAAGTAGGCCCAGAAGTTGCTGGGGCCTACTAGTTTAGGGATGGTCCTACGCGGCATTGCCGGCGGGAAGAAGCGGAACAATTGGGGACTCAACTGAAGGACGCATCCTGGCCAGTTTGCCTCACGGTGCTGCCGGCTGGCTGAAAGATTCTGGCACCGTGAGCTGTGTACTTTCTGAAGGAACTTTTGCAAACTGTCAGTGTGGTTACACGATCTTGTGGCGGAAGATTGTGGAACGACTAGACGGCACTCATCAAGTCTATGGCAGATAAATTGAGCGAGCTGCGCACCGGTTGCTAGGCCAAGTGAGAGTAAGCCTATCCGGTGGTTGCTGAATCCAGCGTGGAACTAATTTGTCCTCTGGATCTAAGATTGTGCACGTCATCCGCAAAGCAAGGTACCTGAACCTCCCCTATCCCTCTACCCCTCTGTTGGAACTGGTATAATAAAGCTCTTGAAGAAAAAGTAACCAAGCGTTGGTGTGAACTTTCATGGAAGCTTTTCGAGAGGGAACCCCTGACACGAGTGTGGTGAACAGAAAGGTAACGGTAGGGCCCAAAATTTAAACCAGCGGCCCCTTCGGGGGTATTGCTACATTTGTGAATGAGTAACCAGGGATACTATGTACCCCTTTCTCATTCATGTTGGGGGGGGGATATCTGGGGGGGGCTTTTTAAAGGGGACTTATAGATTCTGATAAGTCCCCACTGAAGATCCCCTCATTCACTAAGACAGGGATGTGGGGAAGAGACAGAGTGTCCCCAACATTAAAAGGACAAGGTGGTTTGCCAAGGGGGCAACCAGAGGATGAAAATCTGGTATGGATTTTGGGAGGACTGAACATTTTCTTTTGTTTGCATGAGGTTTCCCCCTAAAATCCATACCAGAATCTCCTTAGAGATAAGGATATGGTATGTATGTTGGGAAGAATCCCCTGACTCTTTGGTTTATAAACTGAAAGAAGCAAGAGGTACTAGAGGAATCAGAGAGCACTACTCATTAGACATTACAATTTAAAAATGAGGGTCAAGTGATACAAAAAGTAATAACTGTGGGGGATGAGCTGATGGAGAAAGTAAAAACACTGTGGATTAGTTAGAAGCAGGATTGTATTTTCAGTGACCGTCTAAAGATGGATAGATTAGGGGACAGTCAGACAGATTGGATGAGAAAAGCTCAGGAGAAGTCCTGGAGTCCAGCATGGGAGGAGGTGACAAGGAGATGTAGAGAGTAGGAGGTTTTGGGAAGACCAAAGAAAGTGGTCTGGATGATATTTTGGGACTAGGTTAGTGATGTAGCTGGGGACCGATTTGTGGGTGGCTTTGTAAGTTTTTGTTAGTACTTTGAATTTTATTTCTTGGGTGGGCGGAAGCCAGTGGAGGGATTGACAGAGAGGAGTAGCAGACACTGAACGGTTGGTAAGGTGGATGAGTCTGGCAGCAGCATTCATGATGGACTGAAGGGGGAATAGCCTATGTAAAGGTAAGCCAATTAGAAGGGAGTTGCAGTAAGAGCAGGAGTTCCCCAATTCATGCCATTTTTTGGGAATATGGTCAAATCATATACTACAAATGCTGACGTTATGGCAACTATTTAAAGAGGAGGAGAGCTGCAGAGAAGCAGGAGTGCATATATAAAGAGCTGTTGTTGTTTCACTTGGTAAAATAAGGGGTTAATACAATCCAGTAAGTGTGGTGTGTGTTACTTCTAGCTTTAGAATTTTTCCCCACTGCTTGGATCCATCTGCTTTGGGAGATCTTCACACTATCAGCACTTTTTTGCACAGAAAGGAGAGTGAATTGCTATGAACACTGAGCACATACACATGTGGATTATTTTATATTATGAACTTTGATTTCTGGATTACATATTTGATCAAATTTGGTTCACTGTTTATTAGTGTGGAAAGCTCTGTCATCCCTTGTATCTTGGGAGTATATGGTTCATTAGGTGATTCATTATTAGTGGACAACAGCTGCCAGCATTCATTTTCAAAATGTTTTGGTTTGTCATTTGAAGTATTTCTATTACCTCCAGCGCAGGCAAATTGGGGTACGTTGGTTTCAGTTCATTATAGTGATGGGCTAATAGTAGTGTGTTGGAGCAGGAGGTAGTACCAGGCTCTGATACTACCTAAAAGTGTTGGAACTTCACCAATCAGAATAGCCTGGGAATTGTAGATAATGAAAGAATCTCGAAGGCTTCTGTAGGCATGCGCACATTTAGGGGCTTGCACTTTCTCACTGATATCAGTATTTTATGTAATAAAGTCACTGTAATTATTTGTAACACGAGGGGTGTAAATAACAGTTCACTGGCTCTTATAAAGGTGCATATTGTTTAACGGGGGTGAAAAACACTGTCCTTTCAGACTAAAATTCTATGACATGTGTGAATAATGTTAGCAGCTTGTAACAAAAATAAATTTTTAATAAAGCGTCACGCTCATTTGGAACCTGATGGTTTACATAGCTTTATCTAATAAAATAAAGTATATGGGTTTTAATAACACATTCTGACGTTCCCTATAGAATAGCTACAGATTATGTTTTCCTAATGGTGACAGCAGGCAGCTCAGACCATGGTAGAAATACTGGAGACCAACCAGTGGCTTACAGAGCAGAATGACAATCCCTAACAAGAGCCAAGGTGTATTTCCATTCTAAACAAGCTTATCTGATCAGAGCAGGAAAGTCAAATGGATTCCAATAATATACATAGATCTCAGACAGGAATAGAAATTTGTCATCAGCAGACATAAAAAACATATCTAGCTGCACAATACGTCCCTAAGCAAACACAGAGAATGAATAGGAACTGTAGATAAATGTAGCACAATGCATATTATAATGATGGACAACTATGTGTTCCTGGCACTCTCCCAACAGTCAGTCTTGGACACTAGCCACAGACTGCTATAATTGGAAGGTTGTAAGACTGCCAGAAATCAACTGTAGTTAGGGATGCTGTATAGAGACTGGAGCAGCGGAGGGGTTTAGGCACTTATTTTTAACTGCTTGCTGTAATTAGGATGATATAGCAAGCAATATACGAGCCTGACTTAGACTTTTGTGATGGAAGGGAAAGTCAATTCTGAATTAATCAGCACGGCTTGTAGTTGATTGCAATGTGATCAGCTATTTTTGACCATATTTTAAAAAAAAAGGTTGAAATTGTGGCATCTTTCTGCATAATATAGATGCAAGAATACCTGGCGTCTAACTGAAAACAGTGAAGTAGCATTTATTAAACTGCTCTTTAGACTCCTAATCATTAGGGATGAGGTTCAGGCTCACTGCTACTGAGTTTGCAGTCAATTCTACAGTATGTGCTCGTGGTACACGTACCTGGGAATTTGTCATAGAAACCATATTGAACTGCCTGGCCTTTGAACTTACATCAGTTAACACTGATTGACCGCTAGCTCCTAATCTGTCAACACTTTAGCTATTTTTATCTTTTATTATTTGGGGTCTTTTTACCTTTTTCTTTTTGGATTATATATTTTAGCTTATTGCTGTCTACAGTCCCAGGACCTCACTGCATCCAAAAAATTTAAGAACACTGCGCATCCAAAATATCCTACACCTTCACCCCACAACAACCCCTGCCATATCCTCAAAAAAATGTTGGGTCTTTTCTTAGTTGTCCACTTGTGTTGCTCTTCCTTTTTTTCCCCTAAATCCCATTTTCTTTTTTTCTTGTCGCGTGTCATTTCTGCAGTGTTATCACATGAAAAGATATAATAAAATATTTACAAAAATGTGAGGGGTGTACTAACTTTTGTGAGATACTGTATATATATATATATTTTTTTTTTTTGATAAGGCTTTAATTTGGAGGCAGATTTAGATACATACATTTTTACTTCCTTGTTTTTTTTTATTGGGAATTATTATTAAAAAAAAAAAAAAAAAATGCAATATCCTGTATTTTTCCCAAACTCTTTTTATTAACCACTTAAGCCCCGGACCATTTGGTAGCTAGAGGACCAGAGGTGAATTCAGAATTTTGCACTGCGCTGCTTTAACTGTAAATTGTGCGGACATGCAATGTTGTACCCAAACGAAATTTGCGTCCTTTTCTTCCCACAAATAGAGCTTTCTTTTAATGGTATTTGATTGCCTCTGCGATTTTTATTTTTTGCGATATAAACGGAAAAAGACCGAAAATTTTGAAAAAAAATGATATTTTCTACTTTTTGTTATAAGAAAAATCGAATAAACTCAATTTTAGTCATACATTTAGGCCAAAATGTATTCAGCCACATATCTTTAGTAAAAAAAATGTCAATAAGCGTATATTTATCGGTTTGCGCAAAAGTTATAGCGTTTACAAACTAGGGTACATTTTCTGGAATTTACACAGCTTTTAATTTATGACTGCCTATCTCATTTCTTGAGGTGCTAAAATGACAGGGCAGTACAAAACCCCCCCAAATGACCCCATTTTAGAAAGTAGACACCCCAAGGAAATTGCTGAGAGGCCTGTTGAGCCCATTGAATATTTTTTTTTTTGTCCCAAGTGATTGAATAATGACAAAAAAAAATAAAAAATTACAAAAAGTTGTCACTAAATGATATATTGCTCACACATGCCATGGTTATATGTGGAATTGCACCCAAAAATACATTCTGCTGCTTCTCCTGAGTACGGGGATACCACATGTGTGGGACTTTTTAGGAGCCTAGCCACGTACGGGACCCCGGAAACCAAGCACCGCCTCCAGGATTTCTAAGGGCGCAAATTTTTGATTTCACTCCTCACTACCTATCACAGTTTTGAAGGCCATAAAATGCCAAAATAGCACAAAACCCCCCCAAATGACCCCATTTTGGAAAGTAGACACCCCAAGCTGTTTGCTGAGAGGCATGGTGAGTATTTTACAGCTCTCATTTGTTTTTGAAAATGAAGAAAGAACATTTTTTTTTTTTTCAATTTTCAAAACTTTGTGACAAAAAGCGAGATCTGCAAAATACTCACAATACCTCTCAGAAAATAGCTTGGGGTGTCTACTTTCCAAAATGGGGTCATTTGGGGGGGTTTTGTGCCATCTGGGCATTCCATGGCCTCCAAAACTGTGATAGGCAGTGAGAAGTGAAATCAAAAATTGACACCCTTAGAAAGCCTGAAGGCGGTGCTTGGTTTTTGGGGTCCCGTACGCGGCTAGGCTCCCAAAAAGTCTCACACATGTGGTATCCCCGTACTCAGGAGAAGCAACAGAATGTATTTTGGGGTGTAATTCCACATATGCCCATGGCATGTTTGAGCAATATATCATTTAGTGACAACTTTGTGCAAAAAAAAAAAATTGTATTTTTTCCGCAACTTGTGTCAACATATAAAATATTCCATGGACTCGACATGCCTCTCAGTATATAGCTTGGGGTGTCTACTTTCCAAAATGGGGTCATTTGGGGGGGTTTTGAACTGTTCTGGCATTTTATACACAACATTAGGAAGCTTACATCCACTCTTCTAACCACTTGAAGACAAAGCCCTTTTTGACACTTTTTGTTTACATGAAAACATTTTTTTTTTTGCAAGAAAATTATGTTGAACCCCCAAACATTATATATATTTTTAAAGCAAAGGCCCTACAGATTAAAATGGTGGGTGTTGCATTTTTTTTTTCTACACAGTATTTGCGCAGCGATTTTTCAAACACATTTTTTTGGGAAAAAATACACTTTTTTAATTTTAATGCACTAAAACACACTATATTGCCCAAATGTTTGATGAAATAAAAAAGATGATCTTAGGCCGAGTACATAGATACCAAACACGACATGCTTTAAAATTTCGCACAAACGCGCATTGGCGACAAACTACATACATTTTTAAAAGCCTTTAAAAGCATTTACAGGTTACCCCGTTAGATTTACAGAGGAGGTCTACTGCTAAAATTACTGCCCTCGATCTGACCTTCGCGGTGATACCTCACATGCATGGTGCAATTGCTGTTTACATATGACGCCAGACCGACGCTTGCGTTCGCCATTGGGCAAGAGCAGGGCAGGACAGGGGTGCTTTTTTTTTTTTTTTTTTTATTATTAATTTTGCTTTTTTATTTTATTTTTAAACTGTTGCTTCCATATTTATTTATTTTTATCACTTTTATTGTTATCTCAGGGAATGTAAATATCCCCTATGATAGCAATAGGTAATGACAGGTACTCTTTTTTGAAAAAACTGGGGTCTATTGGACCCTAGATCTTTCCTCTGCCCTCAAAGCATCTGACCACACCAAGATCGGTGTGATAAAATGCTTTCCCAATTTCCCAATGGCGCTTTTTTATATCCGGGGGGGACATTCCCTCCCACTGCTTGTAAAAGCAGTCCAGAGGCTAATTAGCCACTAGGATTGCTTTTACATGAAAGCCGGCCGCTGGCTGAAAAGAATGATACCAAGATGATACCTAAACCCGCAGGCATCATTCTGGTATAAACATTCAAAGTCCAGCAACATACCAGTACGTTGCTGGTCCTTGTTGGACATGTATTGTAATCTTTTTTTTCATGCAGCCTGTTGGCTGAACGAAAAAAAAAGATTGATCGGTGGGTATGCCCACCATTAGAATACCGCCATTCATCCACCCGCTTCTAATGATGGGCATACACGCACCATTTATATATGCCGAAGCATGGGGGCATCTTCTCGCAAAAGTTATGCCGCGTACACATGGTCAGACTTTTCCACGGGCAAGCCTCCGTCGGAATTTCGACCGTATATACGCGGCATTAGGAGCAAAATCGCTCCTCCGCTCCTGCTGCCCCAATGCTTCGGCATATATGCTTTTTTTTTTTAACTGTGGTGGTGAAATTACCTCCTACAGCACTGGAGTCGCAGGGATCAGGCCTGTCTCTGCGAACGCTGCAGTTATGTGTGTTGTGTTTTGCAAGTGACAGTGATCGATCGATACTGCACTTCGGTGGCCTGGGCTGGACGGAGGGGCAAAACGCAGGTGCTAGCAGGCATCTGGGCTGATCCCACTAACAGTGCGTTTTTGGGAACCCTAAACTGCTGGGGACGCTAGTATAGATCTGATCAGATCAGATATTGAGCTGATCAGATACTATACCACTAAGGGGGGTGTATGCTTCACGTGTGGGTGTTAGCGCTACTGGCACTAACCTGACACTGCCTGGGGTGTGACGCAGACCCTCTCTGACGCTAAAACCTAACTGATATCACCCGCCGGGCGATCAGGGGGTTAAACCTTTATTGGGTTATATACGGCGGGTGCCCTGACACTATAAAAAGCAAACTAACTAACCAGCGTCACCCGTAACACTTATATGATGATCACTGGTGAAAGGGTTAACTAGGGGCAATTAGGAGGTTAAAACCTTTATTAGGTAATATATGGGGGTACCTGACGCTATATAAAAACCTGACGGCGAACCTAAAAAGAAAATTACTGGCTACCTATCGGCATCACCGACACTAAGACAACGATCATAAAAACGATTGCTTAGCGACAGTGGTGATAGGGGGTGAAAGGGTTACCTGGGGGGCGATCAGGGGGTTAAACCTTTATTAGATAATATATGGGGGTACCTGACGCTATAAAAACCTGCGGCGAACCTAAAAAAAATTACTGGCTACCGATCAGCATCACCGACGCTAAGACATCGATCAGAAAAATTATCGCATAGTGACGGCGGTGCTAGGGGGTGAAAGGGTTACCTGGGGGGTGGTAAAGGGGGTTACACCTTTATTAGGTAATATATGGGGGTACCCGACGCTATAAAAACCTGCGGCGAACCTAAAAAAAATTACTGGCTACCGATCAGCATCGCCGACGCTAAGACATCGATCAGAAAAATTATCGCTTAGTGACAGTGGTGATAGGGGTGAAAGGGTTACCTGGGGGGGCGATCAAGGGGGTTAAACCTTTATTAGGTAATATATGGGGGTACCCGACGCTATAAAAACCTGCGGCGAACCTAAAAAAAATTACTGGCTACCGATCAGCATCACCGATGCTAAGACATCGATCAGAAAAATGATCGCATAGCCACGGCGGTGCTAGGGGGTGAAAGGGTTACCTGGGGGGTGATCAAGGGGGTTAAACCTTTATTAGGTAATATATGGGGGTACCCGACGCTATAAAAACCTGCGGCGAACCTAAAAAAAATTACTGGCTACCGATCAGCATCGCCGACGCTAAGACATCGATCAGAAAAATTATAACTTAGTGACAGTGGTGATAGGGGGTGAAAGGGTTACCTGGGGGGCGATCAAGGGGGTTAAACCTTCATTAGGTAATATATGGGGGTACCCGACGCTATAAAAACCTGCGGCGAACCTAAAAAAAATTACTGGCTACCGATCAGCATCACCGACGCTAAGACATCGATCAGAAAAATGATTTCTTAGTGACAGTGGTGATAGGGGGTGAAAGGGTTATCTGGGGGGTGATCAGGGGGTTAAACCTTTATTAGGGGGGGTTAGGGGGCTACACTGGACCTAAAACTAAATGTAGTGACACTTTTACAGTCACAAATGTCACTGATTGCAGTGATCACTAAATAAATGGTCACTGCAATCAGTGACACTGTGACTGGGGGCTGGGGGGGGCTGGGGGGTGATCTGGGGGTGTCTGGGGGGCGATTTATGTGCCTATGTGTCCTGGTGTCAGTGTGCTGTTTTGTGTACTAACCTGGCATCTTCTCCTGTACGGCGCTCTGTATATGTGAGCGCCCCAGGAGAGATGACATCACTTCCTCCTTCCTGGCAGGCAGGGGAAGCTCTCTCATTCGCCGGGAGCGATCGAGAGGGGGTGGCCGGAATCGAACGGCCGTCCCCTCATGCCGGATCGCTCCTGAAGGTAAAACGACCGCTCCCTGTAAAGAAGGGGGGTCCGATCGGACCCCCCAACTATACAAAGGCAATCACGTACATATACGTGATTCTGCCTGTCGGTGCCATTCTGCTGACGTATATTTACAGTGGGCGGTCGTTAAGTGGTTAAAGTGACTGTAAAGTCTTGTTATTTTTTCCTCTATTAAAATAACAAACATGTTATACTCACCTGCTCTGTACAGTGGTTTTGCACAGCAGAGCAGCCCCAATCCCCCTCTTCTTAGGTCCCTGGCTGGACCGCCTGGCCCCTCCCTCCTGTTGAGTGCCCCCACAGCAAGCAGCTTGCTATGGGGGCTCCCGAGCTGAGCTACAGCTCCCTGTATCCATTAAGACACAGAGCTTCAGTTTGGCCCCACCCCCTCTCTCTCCTGATTGGCTGACTGATTTTGATTGGCAGCAGCGGGAGCCAATGGTGCCGCTGCTGTGTTTTAGCCAATCATGAGGGAGAGTCCCAGACGGCCGATTCACTCGTGGACACCGCTGGATAGAGATGGGGCTCAGGTAAGTATTAGGGAAGCTGAGGGCAGCTGCTGCACACAGAAGGCCTTTTATCTTAATGCATCGAATGCATTAAGATAAAAAGCATTCTGCCTTTACAACTACTTTAAGCTTCTCTGCCTCTATTGACACTTCTGTGACACCTCTATGAGATTTTTAATCTCTTCGTTTATGTTACCCCTCCTTAAGCCTATGTACACTTGTTTCGCCTTATCTTTTGAGAATGGTGTTGCATCTGTCACCATTTTTCCGATGTTAGCATGATTTTGTCAATTACAGTACCAGGTCCTAGAATCAAATTTCTTGGGTCTTGTCTTCCACCTGTCAAGATAGGACTCAATCATTATGCTCTAAGATTAGGACCCTGTCATTCCTGTGATGTGATATCTGCATTTTTTTTTTTAAGGTAACTGTGTCTTCTGACTCCTTCCGTTTGTGTATTCTACCTAGGACAATGTTTTGCTCCTTTTTAATGAATACTTTGTTTCAAAGCTAATCAACAATTTTTTAAATGACAAAATAACAGTTGATCTTTCCAGAACTTTGATATGACGATACTAGCCACAGGATACTATTCCTATGGTAGTCTTGTAAGGCAAGAAAATGCATTCCAAAATTTAGACTACTGTATACCATGCCAATGCATGTTGTCCTGTAGACAACCATAGTAAGCCTGTATGATCGCATGTAGCCACCCCTTCCAGCCCACCCGTAGCTGCTGATTGACAGAGGAAATCATGTAGCATGTAGCTGGGTTCGTAGTACTGGGATCTGTAGTTAAGTTCACACCAGGGACAGATTCTGCACAGAACTTGTGTTGTTTTCTCCTGACTTATGTAAATTTCTCTTGTGGTTTCCTCCTTGAAGATTCTTGTAGGTTAATAACTTCTGCTCATTTTGGCTCTTGTACGTTTGATTGTTGTAGGTACATTGGGTTATACGTTTCTTTGGATGCAGGGACTGAAGTGATTGCCTTAATATTTTGTGTAAAGTGCTACAAAATGTAATGGCGCTGTTTAAATGAAATTGAACTTGCTAATTCCTCCATTCACTAATACAAAGCTGGAGATAACCTGAAGGCAAGACTATAACCTCTACTCTGACTTTGTTTCTGATTTTTTTTCTCCCCAGCTTAAAGTAATAAAATTATTCAGTCTGTTCCTGCTTTATAACAAGAGTGAAAAGTGAAATGTATATTTAGTATGGCTGTATTTACTAAGCGCTGCTTTGCCATGTGATCATTAGTAATGTGCCAAACAGCCGTTCACTTCGGCAGGGGTTCCTAAACTTCAAAGAATTTTGAATGCAGAATCTGAACCCCTTTGAAATAAATGGAAGCCAGATCTGTCAAATTAAAATTGTCAATTTTTTGGGCTAATATGCAAGGGGTGTTAAAAAAAAAAAACAGGGTAATATGTACAGTAACAATGCAAAACAAACATTTCTTAAAGAAGAGAGCAAGAGGAGCAGGCTCAAACTGTCCCACTCTAATTAAATAATTAAGCCATAACACTTGCAAAGGGTTCCTGAGCCTTTAAATGGTTTGTCCCTCACATACTTTACATGAAGTATGTGAGGGACAAGGATCCTATTATTTTATAGTAGTTGATATACAGTATATATGGTACATGGTATATATTCTATTCTATTTAGTAACACATAATTAATTCATAAGTAGCTATATTTCATTATTCAATAAAACTCATATATATACAAAATAGAAAATGACTAAAATCCCTAACATTGAGAGGGACGAGGAAAGATACAGAATTAAAATAATTTATTTTTATTTTACATAGATAATGCATAGTTCAGGACAGTCCATACAATAGATAAACACAAGATAATAATGATGGAATCCAGGGTGTGCTGATAAGACAAATAATTGAAACACAAAATCTGTTGGCTCTACGCGTTTCGCAACTTATTGTCGCTCATCAGGAGCAAGCGTGTATTATGTCTCTGCAATGACATACAGGTGAAACTCTAAAAATTTGAATATCGTGCAAAAGTTCATTTATTTTAATAATGCAACTTAAAAGGTGAAACTAATATATGAGATAGACTCATTACATGCAAAGCAAGATAGTTCAAGCCATGATTTGTCATAATTGTGATGATTATGGCTTACAGCTCATGAAAACCCCAAATCCACAATCTCAGAAAATTTGAATATTGTGAAAAGGTGCAATATTCTAGGCTCAAAGTGTCCCACTCTTATCAGCTAATTAAGCCATAACACTTGCAAAGGGTTCCTGAGCCTTTAAATGGTCTCTCAGTTTGGTTCAGTATGAATCACAATCATGGGAAAGACTGCTGACCTGACAGTTGTGCAGAAAACCATCATTGACACCCTCCATAAGGAGGGAAAGCCCCAAAAGGTAATTGCAAAAGAAGTTGGATGTTCCCAAAGTGTTGAATCAAAGCACATTACTAGAAGGTTATGTGGAAGGGAAAAGTGTGGAAGAAAAAGGTGCACAAGCAGCAGGGATGACCGCAGCCTGGAGAGGATTGTCTGGAAAAGGCCATTCAAAAGTGTTGGGGACTTTCACAAGGAGTGGACTGAGGCTGGAGTCAGTGCATCAAGAGCCACCACACACAGACGGATCCTAGACATGGGCTTAAAATGTCGTATTCCTCTTGTCAAGCCACTCCTGAACAACAAACAACGTCAGAAGCGTCTTACTTGGGCTAAAAAAAAAAACAGACCTGGTCTGTTGCCCAGTGGTCCAAAGTCCTCTTTTCTGATGAGAGCAAATTTTGCATCTCATTTGGAAACCAAGGACCCATTGTAGGGAGGAAGAATGGAGAGGCACACACTGCACGTTGTTTGAAGTCCAGTGTGAAGTTTCCACAGTCTGTGTTGATTTGGGGAGCCATATTATCTGCTGGTGTTGGTCCACTGTGCTTCATTAAGTCCAGGGTCAACGCAGCCGTCTACCAGGAGATTTTGGAGCACTTCATGCTTCCTTCCACAGACGAGCTCTATGGGGATAATGAATTCATTTTCCAGCAGGACTTGGTACCTGCCCATACTGCCAAAAGCACCAAAACCTGGTTCAATGACCATGGGATTACTGTGCTTGATTGGGCAGCAAACTCGCCTGACCTGAACCCCATAGAGAATCTATGGGGCATTGCCAAGAGAAAGATGAGAGACATGAGACTGAACAATGCAGAAGAGCTGAAGGCCGCTATTGAAGCATCCTGGTCTTCCATAACACCTCAGCAGTGCCACAGGCTGATAGCTTCCATGCCACGCTGCATTGAGGCAGTAATTGCTGCAAAAGGGGCCCAAACTAAGTACTGAGTACATATGCATGCTTATACTTTTCAGAGGTCCAATATTGTTCTATGTACATTCCTTGTTTTATTGATTGCATGTAATATTCTAATTTTCTGAGATTGTGGATTTGGGGTTTTCCTGAGCTGTAAGCCATAATCATCATAATTATAACAAATCACGGCTTGAACTCATATGAGTCTACCTCATATATTAGTTTCACCTTTTAGATTGCATTAGTGAAATAAATTAACTTTTGCACGATATTCAAATTTTTCGAGTTTCTCCTGTAGACACATTTCTAATTAATCCAGTACAGTCACGCATAAGGAAACAAAAACAAGGGATCAAAGTCCCAGTTGGTACTTACAAGGTATCCATGTACCGATGGCAAGGCAGACGGGCTATGTGTCCTCCCATGTGTGGGGACCACCCCCCCCTCCGGGGGCTGAGATGGAGCGGCCCACAGCGGATAGCCCCCACAGGCCCCACCCAGGATGGACAGGCATCAGGCAAGGATTGATGTGTGGATGTGATATCAGAACAGACTGTGACTGTAAGTATTCAACCAAGGATGCATTGCAACTCCTGTCAAATTAGTGAGAAAGTGGTATGAAAAAATTAGAAAGATGTGGCAAGTGAGGCTAAACTAAGCATGACCAATAAAAACACATATAACAAAGGTCCTAGGGAAAACCACCAACATGGGCATGGAGATAAAGGGATGGGCAAGAAGCATGGTGGGGGATAATACCTGCTAACGGAGCTAGGAGGCGTGTGGCTGTGAAGTGGAAGGTAGCCAAATGTCTGAACCAGCCATGGATGGCGCCCATGAATAGGCCCTGCCGCTGAAGAGCTCCACCAACGTCAGGCACGCGAGCACTCAGGGGGGGAGGCACCTACACCAATGCAGAAGAGCCGCCTGGTAGTTTGGTGCCAAAATTACCACCCACAGCGATTGTAGCTGAAAACTTAACAGCACAGCGGGGCCATGAAAAGTGACACCCCGTGTCCTGCAATAGAGGCTTGACGTCGACACGCAGTGCCCACACACCTGCCCCCCGCACAAAGAGGGCAGGGGAAGGGGAGCGCAGGCAGTGCACGTCGCATCCCCCAGGTTGAAACAAAGCCCAACCCCAAACAGCCAAAACAGACAGGACCCACTCAAAACCAATGTAAATGGACTGGGGAAACCAGAAAGGAAACCAAGTCAAATGTACAATCAGATCATAGTAAACACGATAACAGTTTAATAAAAGGAAAAACTGATAATCAGTAAATAAAAACAAATAATGTATGCATAAGCATAGTATTAACAAATGAAGTCCCAAAACACATTTGACACGTACCTTGGAGTTGAGCCTGACGTGCAGAGGGAGACCTCTCATACAGCCTTGGTTCCCAGGTCACTGGAGTTGGGACAGTGGCCAAAGGAGCACAGTGGGGTATGAGTGCCTGTTAGGTTCTCCTGGACCAGATGAGAAGACCGCTATGGACAGCTGAAGATGCAGGTCAGGTGATGCAGGCCAGCGGGTGCAGGTAGCTGGGGATGCGGCTGGGAAGGTGCAGATCAGCTGATGCAGGTATCCGGGGATGCCGGTGGATACGGATACAAGCGGCAGGCAGGAGAAGGGTCAGACGAGCCAGGTCATGCACAGCGGATCAGATACAGGCAGAAGCGTCAGGCAGCGGAGGGTCAAGTTCAGGCTGGATCAGGCAACAGAGGATCAGGCAGACAGATGAGCAGGACTGGGTCTAGGAAGCCAAAGGTCAGGACTGGAGATAGCAGCAAGGTCAGGAAGCCGGGTCAGAGTAACAGCAGGTGCAAGTTCAGGATCAGGTCACCGGATAACTGCAGATCTGACAGCAAGAGTCTGGACAGAAGAAGCCCCTTTTAAAGGCCACTGGGTGCCAAGGCAGCGTCACACGCATGCGCAATGGAAAACTTCTGTTTACACTTGGAAGCCTACTAGTGGGGATGTGTCTGAGCCTTGTTGTGGGTACCAGAGGCATACGTCCATGACAACATTCTTCCCTCCCTAATTAGGTACTAATAAGAAAAAGGGGGGGTTAATGGGACTTTATATGAGGTAATGACACATAATTAATTCATAAGTAGCTATATTCCATTATTCAATAAAACACATATATATACAAAATAGAAAATTACTCAAATCCCTAACATTGAGAGGGACGAGGAAATATACAGAATTAAAATTAAAAAACTTTATTTTACATAGATACTGTACTATATTTTACATAGATACTGCATAGTTCCGGACAGTCCATACAATAGATAAACACAAGATAATAATGATGGAATCCAGGGTGTATAAAAAGAAGTTTCTTAACAATTCCATGCAGTCAGAAGCAGTGATTTTTAGCACTGACATTTACAAAGGAAAAACGTTTTAAAATTGCCAGCAAATAACTCGCCAGCTTCTTTGTTTAAAGCGTAACTCCACTTCCACTTTTGTTGAGAAAAAAAAATCCCCCCCTGGATGATCTATGTACATTACAAGGATTATAACAACATTTGTTGCAGTTTCCTACCTTTTGTTATTCTAAAGAAAACCATGTGTGTTTGTCTGTGCCTCTGTGCCGAGTAGGTCTAATGGGAATGGGCTCATAATTATCAGTCAGCTTAAAAAAGGAAAGCCTACAAACTTGTATTGGCAATATCTCACCATAAATTACTGAGTGGCATTTTTTTTAATTGCATTGGTACATGTTCCCTATGGCAGTGCTCAGCTACCCATGACCTTGAAAATCAACCTTGAAAAATCCAGGAAAAAAAGAAACAACAGCACTTGACTCCCATAGATTTTTATTGGGGCTCAGTGCTAGTTTGGTGTTCAGTTTGTTGAATGTCCAGCACACCAGATGTTATCCAATGCACTCATCCTTTCTGCCATCGTGGATATCATTTGCTTTTTTACTGGAATCTTAGAAATGATTAGGTACCAAGATGATGAAGCATTTTTCAAAAGGACATTTTGAATACACAGGTGGAAAACACAGCCACATAACAGATAATGTTCCACAATTCTCTTATATCCAATATTGGAAGCAATCACCATCTGAGACCAAACATGGCTGGCACCAGTCTTGTCAGCCTTTAACCACTTGCCGACCAGCCACTGTCATTATACCATAGTAACACTGTACTGCTCTGGGGAAGTATTCAGGATTTATTTATTTTTTACACATAATGATTGCTTATACCAATAAATTTCATTGGTATAAGCAACCATTTTACTGAATGAAACTGATTCAATCAGTGAGTATTGCTGTAATTAGCTGTGATTGACCACAGCTAATCACATGGAACAGATAGGCTGTGATTGGCCCTGTCTTTACCATGTGATCACTGTGACCAATCTCAGCTAGCAACACAATTGTACACAATGGATGACATGAAAGGAAGCCGTCCATTGTTTACAGTTGTCATGTGATCTGCTGTGATTGGTCACAGTGATCACATGATACCAGCAGCGGGTCGGTACAGTGATCTGTCATCAGCTGTGTCTGGTGTCGGGTGTGGCTGCATAGCCCTGTGTGAAGCGCGTTTCTGGGAGGACGTCATATGAGGTCCACCCGGGAACGACCAAAGTCCCGCTTGGCCCTCATTTTGCAATAGACCAGGCAGGAAGTGGTTAACCCCATTTAATACATCAAAAGTTACAAGAAAGAAAAGTTACAGAAAAAGAAAATGAAATCATAAAAGTATTATTGATTGCACTGAGATAAAAGTATCAACATGAAACATTTGAAAAATTCAGCCTGCATGATCTTTACATTCACTGAACGCCTGTTTGTGTTAACAGAACAGACTTATCTATTCTAAAAAAAAAGAATCACTAGCATGTCTGCCAAACAGGAGGACTCTGCCAGTTCTGTGACAATGTCTACTATTCATGCACAGTGTAAAAAACAGAAGGGTATAAATGACAGCGGAGAACAGACTTTTTTTTTAGGGGATTGGCCTAACCTCCAATGAATATGCAACAATACATTAGTCAATGTGGTAAATACGTAACTGGAATGATTTCCATTCTGTTGCACCAGTCTGTTTAATCGTGCTGGAAAATATGGTCAAATGCTATCCATTTTTCTCACTTTTCATGATAACCTTGTATCCAAATCCTGCTTTATACAGAATCTAGATGAAAAAAATGTTGAATAAGTATGTATTTGCTTGTATGTTCTACTTATCATCACTGCAGATAAATATTCCCCTAGAGAAAATGTTTTCTAGTTCCCATCTGCTTAGTATAAATAAAATCAGAAAATATGTTTCACCCTGCAGCAGTAAACTTACAATGCAGCCTTCTAATCTACATATGGCTGCATTCTAATCTGTAGCTCGACCGGCAATGTGAATATCATGATGGATTTTTATGAAGAAAAGGCCTACAGCAACGTAATCTGTGATATGTGTGTGTAGAGAAGCTCCATTTACTGGAAAAAAAAAGTTTTAAAGATCAAAAAGGTTCTTAAAGAGGAACTGCAGTGTTTTAGATTGGAAACCTAATAAAAGGTGGACTGTGACTGTAGCACTGTCTGTGGTTACATAAGCTATACAACTACTGAATTGAAAAAGCTTTATCGTACACCAATCATAACACATTCCATCACAGCAATACAAGAATGTGTGGCCTGGTCCCACCTCCATCCCTATTATCTACTGTATACATAGAACCACAAATGTGCCCTGGGACATTGAATGAGGTGTAACACACACACACCATAAAACGTGTGGTAAAAAAAAAATCACAGTTTTTTGGTACATGGAAACAAATCTCATCACATGAGGTAAAAATAATTTAATATATCACTGATTATATTAATTTCAATACATAAATATATCAAAAGTACAAAGTATCAAAACATATCTGGGTAAAAAGTTGTATCTTGAAACTTTACGCATTTCGTTATTTAACGCTCACATCCTCAGGAGTAAATACAAATAACACATGTCTGCAAAGTAGGAAATCAGTATAAAATATATATCACAATTAATAAGGGATGTTATCATTATAGTTGAAGCCTCTGAGTCCCCAATCGGTTACATAGTACTTAACAAATCAGCTAAAATGAGAGGCAAATGGCAGAGATTCCAAAGGGTGACCGTCACGGGTGTGTTCCCCAGGGATCTGCGGACGTTGAACCCGCAGAGCCCCAAGGGGGGCAAAAAGAGGTGGAAGCAGCACTGGGGAATAAAAATAAATCCATCCAATGATATCGCCCAGAATGATTGCTATGTAAAAAAGGAATGTGCATCAAATAAATGTGTAGATCTGAGTCTGAGTGGGACAATATATGCAAGGGTGCAACGATAGCTCCAGGGTGATGGAAAAATATATGAATGAATAGTACTGCTGAGGCAGTATTAGAATACATAGAGGAAAATAGATCATCTAAGAAAAAACTAGAGGAAAAGAGATCATCTAAGGAAAAACTGAGTAGGAGAAAGTGGTGCAAATGAAATGACGAAACATATGGATAAAGAAACCAAATCACCAAATGCATAAAACAAAATAAAAAAATGTATGGACACCAAAATCCATCAAAAGTGTACCATGCTAAACAAAAAATAACCTAATGTAGCTGTGCTATCGCTAAAAAGTGAAAAAAACACACAAAAAATAAAGGTGAAAAAGTATGGCTGCCTCCTACCCTCCCATATATATCCCAAAGGGATCGCAGATCACTCCCAACACCATGCAAATTCAGCCAGGTGAAGGAGAGGCTCAGGATCCAAGCCCCATCTGCCACCATGCAGGAGAAAGGCGCGACTGGTGCGAATCTCCATGTGATGCACAGATTTAATGATGTGCGCCGGCATGATGATGCCACGGACACACTGACATCATATGTTGGACGCACGCCTGGCGCCGATGCAACACACAAGCCTCCTCACACACAGATGTGAGTGGATGGGGACAGCAAAGAGAGGTGAGCCTCCCATTGACATCATAGCTCCCTGGAAAAGAAGACCAAAGGCTAGTCACAACAAATGGAAATTCCACATCAAAGAGAAGTATCTGACATCATGAGAAATCATGACAACCTGAGAAATAACCATAGGGTCAGACACCCATGACAATCACCCTTTGGAATCTCTGACATGTGCCTTTAATTTTAGCTGATTTGTAAGTACTAGGTTCCAGATTGGGGCCTCAGATAAGTATAACTATAACATCTCTTATTAATTGTCATATATATATATTATACTAATTTCTTACTTTGCAGACAGGTGTAATTTGTATTTACTCCTGAGGAAGTGAGCGTTGACTCATGAAACATGTAGAGTTTCAATATACAACCTTTTACCCACATATGTTTTGATACTTTGTACTCTTTATATATTTATGTATTGGAGATAATATAATCAATGATATATTCAAAATATTTGTACCTTATGTGATGAGATTGTTTCCACATACCAATAAACTGTGATTTTGTTTTTACCATGCGTTTTATGATGTGCGTGTTACACCTCATTCAAAGTCCAGGGGCACATTTTTGGTTCTATGTAACACATTCCAAGAGGCTGTGTTTTTCTCTGATGAATTTCTCCCCAACTGGAGCTTAATCATAGCCATACACCTCTGAGGAAGATTTAGTGGTTGTGTAGCTTATACATGTGGCTCTTTAGACTGGAAACACACCTTTTTGTATTGACGCTTTTTTTCCAAGCATGCTGTTGTACGTTTGTCATCCATTTGGATGTGTTTCCTTTCATTGCAATGTGAAATGTATCAGACAAAACCACAAAGTTGTGCTTCCAGCCTAACTGCACATTCACACATATGTGTTTAACATTCACATTTTGTAATTGAAAGAAACTGGAAGCAAACCCTGCTGTGTCTCCAGCTGAGAACAGGGAAATGGACTGTCTTGGTAACCAAAGAGTTACATAGGAAAGGAAAAACGTACCGCTCAAAAGCTTGAGAATTCACCAAATAGCTGCTTCCGCCCGGTCACTCACACAGGTGCTGGCTCTGCACTGATGCATGGGAGAAAAAGAAACCCTGGACTGCCGCACTCTGTATAGACAGTTATTTATTCCAAAATTTCAGGTAAAAAATCCAAATTCAAAATAAATCCATAAATCCAAAACAACAAATGCAGATGGTGTGCATGCAGGGAAGGGTGGCTAACGCGTTTCACGTCACGAATTGACGCTTACTCATAGCTATGAGTAAGCGTCAATTCGTGACGTGAAACGCGTTAGCCACCCTTCCCTGCATGCACACCATCTGCATTTGTTGTTTTGGATTTATGGATTTATTTTGAATTTGGATTTTTTACCTGAAATTTTGGAATAAATAACTGTCTATACAGAGTGCGGCAGTCCAGGGTTTCTTTTTCTCCCAAAGAGTTACATAGAAATGAATAAAAAGCATACATTTTATTAATACAAAAAAATATATAAAATAAAAGTATCCAGATGCATAAATAAGAACAGCAATTTTATGTTCAATCCATATATTGTTAAACTTTAGAAAACATGCTGCACTGGTAGTGTTATATTCTCAGAGGTATGAAGTGCTGGGAGGATAAGATCTAAATAACTTTTTTACTTTGAATCATTTGTCCCGAAGAAGCAGAATCATCCACGAAACATGTTGAGAATTCATTGCTTACCAAGGATTATTTTAAAATCTCCTTAACATGTTTATTGCATGTCTATTAGACTTGTGCACAACGAAAAATTTTGTTTTGTTTTCATTCGTAAAATACATAATTTTGTTCTCTTATATTCGTTATGTTACGATAATTCCTTATTTCTGTAGAGTGTTAATATTCGTTATACCAAATGTATTTGTTTTGTATGTATATCAATTTGATTCAATATTTATGTATGTATATATATTCGTGATAACGATTTGAAGTTTGGAAATTTGTTTGTTTATTGAATCCATTAACACACACATTGACAATATCTCTTCTCTGCTCAAATACAATATAACACCCCTCTCACTCAGTTCTTAGGAATGAACTTTGCTAGTAATCCAACCTCCAGCACAAAATAAACAGCTGATTGGACTGTACAGGGGCAGCTTCAAAGTCATCTGACTCTGAAGCCTGGGAGAAAAAGAAACCCTGGCCTGCCGCACTCTGTATAGACAGTTATTTATTCCAAAATTTCAAGTAAAAAATCCAAATTCAAAATAAATCCATAGATCCAAAACAACAAATGCAGATAGTGTGCATGCAGGGAAGGGTGGCTAATGCGTTTCATGTCACGAATTGACGCTTACTCATAGCTAAGGTGTGTGGGAATCAATAGAGGTATAAATGAAAAATAAAGTAACTTTACACCAATCAGTACTGAAAGAAAACAGCTGACTGGGATAACCTTATGTTTGATTCCGACACTCCCAAGAAAGGGAGAGGGGGGAAGGGAATAGCACTCTTTTGAAGACCATTCACAAAAATACAAAATTACAAAATGTGTATAAATTATAAACTAAACACCTAATGCTTAAACATAGACACACCAAAGTGTGTCTATATATTATTTAAAGTGAATGAATATGACAGTGATAAGTATGAATGTCAATTAATTAAGTTCAAAAAATGAACGAAAAAATCTTTTAAATGAAAAAATAAATGAAAAGTGAAAATGTGAAAATGTTTTTTGGAGATGGTAAGCCATAGATGTAAATATATTCATGTATGTGAAATAATTATTATGTGATATTCGTGTGAATTGAAATAATAATAATAGTAATTTACAAATACTCCAAAAAACATAATGGTGAATTAATTAATAAATAATAAATAATAAAATTTAAATGCACAAAATGTGCACAATGCGTGCTACTACCAAACAGACTGTGTGACAATTACATAGGGAAACGTGAAGAATAATAAATATGAATAAATAAATGATAAGTGATCATGAAGGAGATATATGTGTGTGTATAAAGTGTGAAGAAATGTCCATGTATGAATGTCTATAAATGTGCTATATAACATAATATAATCCACCTTGTAATGGGTCAATGGATATAATACAATATGCCATAGAACAAAATAAACATGGATAAATCAATAAAATTTAAATAAAAATCATGTGTGAATATATGCATTTACCGGAGACACATGTCTCTCCTGTATGCACACATGAACCTTGGACTTTCAACTTTAAACATAAACATAAATAAGAAATGTGTAATAAATGAGTATAAGAATGTACAAAGATGTGCACGATAATATACAATAAAATCATGCAAGGGGGTACATGAAAATGTGTGTAAGGAAATTCGGATGTTCAGATCCATATAGGAAAATGGTATTGAACCACACACAATACTATCTAGCAGGATGACCATGCATCTTTGCATAGATGTACCCTCATCTCTGCGGTTTAAGATGTAAACCCAATATTCAAATAATGATAAAATCATGATATTAACCTTAATTGTCAAGGGAATCTGTTAAAATAGTGTGTATGCACATGTCAATCACCGCACTTATCCAAAATTAAAAATTAAATAATATATGAACATATAAAAGTGTGCATGGTGGCCGGGCATGTGCATAGACACTATGATACCTAAGTACTGGAAGCCGATGCTCATAATCACGGAATTTCAAATATGTATTAAGAACGGAATTACTATTAGTTCGAGGACTGGTAGTTGATAATAGCTCGAAAATTGTCGTCGTGGTGTATGGGCATTTATAAAGAAACAAAAATGTAAAAAAATATCAAAATATAATATCAAAAATTGAAAAAAATCAAAAGGATATTTTTATCTTATATAGATATATTACATTAGAGTTAAGTCCATACAAACACGGCGACAAATGATTGGAGTAATTGGCCATCATTGGTTTGAAAAAATAAAAATAAAATTAAAAAATGTTTACAAATATGTGTTTACAAATATGTGTACACAAAGAGAAGGTAGATGTAAACAGAGGTAGAACAGATACAATGATGCTTGGCCTCACAATGATTGATCTCCAAAAATCCTCTGGAGGACAAGAAACACCAATGATACTCATTAAGAAAAAGGGACAGGACACTGTGCAGACAGGCTCATGTTTCAAGTCTAACGCACCAAAGGACAGGATATGTACTAAATTTGCAAAATTCCAATGCAATAAAGCACATCCTTGCAAATTATGCTATAAATCTCAAAAAAAGGGTCCTCTGTGCGAAAGTCTTGAAAACAAGTTATGGGAGAAAAAAAAAAAAAAAACAACACTGGTACTCATTACAAAAAAGGGGACAGGACACTATGCAGACAGGCTCATGTTTCGATGTGAAACGCGTTAGCCACCCTTCCCTGCATGCACACTATCTGCATTTGTTGTTTTGGATCTATGGATTTATTTTGAATTTGGATTTTTTACTTGAAATTTTGGAATAAATAACTGTCTATACAGAGTGCGGCAGTCCAGGGTTTCTTTTTCTCCCATGCATCAGTGCAGAGCCAGTGTGAGTGACCGGGCGGAAGCAGCTATTTGGTGAATTCTTTAGCTTTTGAGCGGTACGTTTTTCCTTTTTCTTTTCCTTGACTCTGAAGCCGCCAGGTACCGTGTGACTTCAGAGCAGCTTGCAAAACGACTTCTGTATAGAAGCCAATGCAAGTCGCTCCAAAGTCGCCCCAAAGTAGTGCAGGAACCTTTTTCCAAGTCGGAGTAACTTGAGTCGCTCCTATTAGAATGGTTCCATTGCACTGCATGGAGCGTGACATGTCAGAGTTGATCTTTTGTATCATTAGACCTTTAATTAATGAATGAATCATGTCAAATTAGTTTGTTATTTTCTCTATAATTTCTTTTGTATTAGTTAATTATTATTTTTTTTTTCTTCGGACATTTAGATGTAACCGAATGTCTGAAAGATGAAAAATTTGGCAGAATTTCTATTCGTACAAAACAAATTGCACATGTCTAAAGTCTATCTCTTTTTTTTAAAATCAAATCATCTTTTTATTTATTTTACACACAAACAACAAAAACACCAAATACAACATACAACCCAAGCCCGCATTGAGAGGAATAGAGGAATAAAAAAAAAAGGGAGAAAAAAAAAGAAAAAAAAAAAAAAGAAAAATTTAAATAAATAAATAAATAATAATAATAATAAAAAAAAACACAACAAATCACATCCCCCTTACCCCTGACCCCCATGATCTCCCCCCCTCTCCCGTCTCTACTCACCTGTCGCCCCTCCCCTTTCTCATCATACCTCCAAATAATCACACCACCTTCTCCATATGTTTTCAAATTTCCCTAGCACAGCCTCTGCGTAAGAAAGTATACCTTTCCTTAATTACAGTTTCCCTTACTTGTATTTTCCATTCTGCTACAGTTGGTGGATATGGTGATAACCACTTACGAACCTGGAATAAACTTCTATTTCTAAAGTCTATCTCTGATTTCAATGTGAATTATTCAGTGAATTAACCACTTAAGCCCCGGACCATTTCGGGCCATTAGGACCAGGCCTGTTTTTGGGATTCGGCACTGCGCTGCTTTAACTGTAAATTGTGCGGACATGCAATGTTGTACCCAAATGAAATTTGCGTCCTTTTCTTCCCACAAATAGAGCTTTCTTTTAATGGTATTTGATTGCCTCTGCGATTTTTATTTTTTGCGATATAAACAGAAAAAGACCGAAAATTTTGAAAAAAAATGATATTTTCTACTTTTTGTTATAAGAAAAATCGAATAAACTCAATTTTAGTCATACATTTAGGCCAAAATGTATTCAGCCACATGTCTTTAGTAAAAAAAATGTCAATAAGCGTATATTTATTGGTTTGCGCAAAAGTTATAGCGTTTACAAACTAGGGTACATTTTCTGAAATTTACACAGCTTTAAATTTATGACTGCCTATCTCATTTCTTGAGGTGCTAAAATGGCAGGGCAGTACAAAACCCCCCAAATGACCCCATTTTGGAAAGTAGACACCCCAAGGAAATTGCTGAGAGGCATGTTGAGCCCATTGAATATTTTTTTTTGTGTCCCAAGTGATTGAATAATGACAAAAAAAAAAAAAAAAAATTACAAAAAGTTGTCACTAAATGATATATTGCTCACACATGCCATGGTTATATGTGGAATTGCACCCCAAAATACATTCTGCTGCTTCTCCTGAGTACGGGGATACCACATGTGTGGGACTTTTTAGGAGCCTAGCCACGTACGGGACCCCGGAAACCAAGCACCGCCTTCAGGATTTCTAAGGGCGCAAATTTTTGATTTCACTCCTCACTACCTATCACAGTTTCGAAGGCCATAAAATGCCAAAATAGCACAAACCCCCCCCAAATGACCCCATTTTGGAAAGTAGACACCCCGAGCTATTTACTGAGAGGCATGTTCAGTCCATGGAATATTTTATATTTTGCCACAAGTTGCGGGAATATGACAAACTTTTTTTTTTTTGCACAAAGTTGTCACTAAATGATATATTGCTCACACATGCCATGGGCATATGTGAAATTACACCCCAAAATACATTCTGCTGCTTCTCCTGAGTACGGGGATACCACATGTGTGGGACTTTTTGGGAGCCTAGCCGCGTACGGGACCCCAAAAACCAAGCACCGCCTTCAAGGTTTCTAAGGGCATAAATTTTTGATTTCACTCCTCACTACCTATCACAGTTTTGAAGGCCATAAAATGCCAAGATGGCACAAAACCCCCCCAAATGACCCCATTTTGGAAAGTAGACACCCCAAGCTATTTGCTGAGAGGCATGTTGACCCCATTGAATATTTTTTTTTTGTCCCAAATGATTGAATAATGACAAAAAGAAAAAAAAATGTACAAAAAGTTGTCACTAAATGATATATTGCTCACACATGCCATGGTTATATGTGGAATTGCACCCCAAAATACATTCTGCTGCTTTTCCTGAGTACGGGGATACCACATGTGTGGGACTTTTTGGGAGCCTAGCCGCGTACAGGGCCCCAAAAACCAAGCACCGCCTTCAGGATTTCTAAGGGCGTAAATTTTTGATTTCACTCCTCACTACCTATCACAGTTTCGAAGGCCATAAAATGCCAAAATAGCACAAAACCCCCCCAAATTACCCCATTTTGGAAAGTAGACACCCCAAGCTATTTGCTGAGAGGCATGTTGAGTCCATGGAATATTTTATATTTTGCCACAGGTTGCGGGAATATGACAAACTTTTTTTTTTTTTGCACAAAGTTGTCACTAAATGATATATTGCTCACACATGCCATGGGCATATGTGAAATTACACCCCAAAATACATTCTGCTGCTTCTCCTGAGTACGGGGATACCACATGTGTGGGACTTTTTGGGAGCCTAGCCGCGTACGGGACCCCAAAAACCAAGCACCGCCTTCAAGGTTTCTAAGGGCATAAATTTTTGATTTCGCTCCTCACTACCTATCACAGTTTTGAAGGCCATAAAATGCCAAGATGGCACAAAACCCCCCCAAATGACCCCATTTTGGAAAGTAGACACCCCAAGCTATTTGCTGAGAGGCATGTTGAGCCCATTGAATATTTTTTTTTTGTCCCAAATGATTGAATAATGACAAAAAGAAGAAAAAAAAATGTACAAAAAGTTGTCACTAAATGATATATTGCTCACACATGCCATGGTTATATGTGAAATTACACCCCAAAATACATTCTGCTGCTTCTCCTGAGTACGGGGATACCACATGTGTGGGACTTTTTGGGAGCCTAGCCGCGTACGGGACCCCAAAAACCAAGCACCGCCTTCAAGGTTTCTAAGGGCATACATTTTTGATTTCACTCCTCACTACCTATCACAGTTTTGAAGGCCATAAAATGTCAAAATAGCCCAAAACCCCCACAAATGACCCTATTTTGGAAAGTAGACACCCCAAGCTATTTGCTGAGAGGCATGGTGAGTATTTTACAGCTCTCATTTGTTTTTGAAAATTAAGAAAGACATTTTTTTTTCTTTTTTTTTTTCTTTTTTTACATTTTCAAAACTTTGTGACAAAAAGCGAGATCTGCAAAATACTCAACATACCTCTCAGCAAATAGCTTGGGGTGTCTACTTTCCAAAATGGGGTCATTTGGGGGGGTTTTGTGCCATCTGGGCATTCCATGGCCTCCGAAACTGTGATAGGCAGTGAGGAGTGAAATCAAAAATTTACACCCATAGAAATCCTGAAGGCGGTGCTTAGTTTTTGGGGTCCCGTACGCGACTAGGCTCCCAAAAAGTCCCACACATGTGGTATCCCCGTACTCAGGAGAAGCAACAGAATGTATTTTGGGGTGTAATTCCACATATGCCCATGGCATGTTTGAGCAATATATAATTTAGTGACAACTTTTTGTACATTTTTTTTTTTTTGGTCATTATTCAATCACTTGGGACAAAAAAAAAAATATTCAATGGGCTCAACATGCCTCTCAGCAAATAGCTTGAGGTGTCTACTTTACAAAATGGGGTCATTTGGGGGGGTTTTGAACTGTCCTGGCATTTTATGCACAACATTAGGAAGCTTATGTCACACATCATCCACTCTTCTAACCACTTGAAGACAAAGCCCTTTCTGACACTTTTTGTTTACATGAAAAAAAAATTTTTTTTGCAAGAAAATTATGTTGAACCCCCAAACATTATAGATTTTTTTAAAGCAAAGGCCCTACAGATTAAAATAGTGGGTGTTGCATTTTTTTTTTCCACACAGTATTTGCGCAGCGATTTTTCAAACGCATTTTTTGGGGGAAAAACACACTTTTTTTATTTTTAATGCACTAAAAAACACTATATTGCCCAAATGTTTGATGAAATAAAAAAGATGATCATAGGCCGAGTACATGGATACCAAACACGACATGCTTTAAAATTGCGCACAAACGCGCAGCGGCGACAAACTACATTCATTTTTAAAAGCATTTAAAAGCCTTTACAGGTTACCACGTTAGATTTACAGAGGAGGTCTACTGCTAAAATGACTGCCCTCGATCTGACCTTCGCGGTGATACCTCACATGCATGATGCAATTGCTGTTTACATATGACGCTAGACCGACGCTTGCATTCGCCTTTGCGCAAGAGCAGGGGGGGACAGCGGTGCTTTTTTTTTATTTTTTTATTTTTTTTATTATTTATTTGGCTTTTTTATTTTATTTTTAAACTGTGCCTTCCATATTTTATTTTTTTACCATTTTTATCGTTATCTCAGGGAATGTAAATATCCCCTATGATAGCAATAAGTAGTGACAGGTACTCTTTTTTTGAAAAAAATTGGGGGGTTAGACCCTAGATCTTTCCTCTGCCCTCAAAGCATCTGACCACACCAAGATCGGTGTGATAAAATGCTTTCCCAATTTCCCAATGGCGCTTTTTATATCCGGGGGGGGGCATTCCCTCCCACTGCTTGTAAAAGCAGTCTAGAGGCTAATTATCTGCTAGAATTGCTTTTACATGAAAGCCGGCTGCTGGCTGAAAAGAATGATACCAAGATGATACCTAAACCCGCAGGCATCATTCTGGTATAAACATTCAAAGTCCAGCAACATACCAGTACGTTGCTGGTCCTTGTTGGACATGTATTGTAATCTTTTTTTTCATACAGCCTATTGGCTGAACGAAAAAAAGAAATTGATTGGTGGGTATGCCCACCATTAGAATACCTCCCTTCATCCACCCACTTCTAATGATGGGCATATATGCCGAAGCATGGGGGCATCCTCCCGCAAAAAAGTTATGGCGCGTACACACGGTCAAGCCTTCGTCGGAATTTCGACCGTATGTACGCGGCATAAAAGGTTATGCCGCGTACACACGGTCGGACTTTTCCACGGGCAAGCCTCCGTTGGAATTTTGACCGTATATACGCGGCATTAGGAGCAAAATCGCTCCTCCGCCCCTGCTGCCCCCATGCTTCGGCATATATGCTCTTTTTTTTAACTGTGGTGGTGAAATCACCTCCTACAGCGTTGGAGTCACGGCTTTATGTATCGTGGGAGCAAACGCTGTTGCTGTCAAGATAAATAGATCCGCGCTGCAACTGAATGGCGTACCTGCTAAGCAAATGGTGGTTAACATTAAAACAAAGTAACATTACAGTACAACAGTAAGACCTTACCATGCCATACCTGCAAAGCAAATACCAAAACAAAACCTAGTAAAAAATAAAAAAATGTTTTAACGCAACCTGTGCCTAAAATATATATATGCCGAAGCATGGGGGCATCCTCCCGCAAAAAAGTTATGCCGCGTACACACGGTCGGAATTTTCCACGGGCAGGCCTCCGTCGGAATTTCGACCGTATGTACGCGGCATTAGGAGCAAAATCGCTCCTCCGCCCCTGCTGCCCCCATGCTTCGGCATATATGCTCTTTTTTTTAACTGTGGTGGTGAAATCACCTCCTACAGCGTTGGAGTCACGGCTTTATGTATCGTGGGAGCAAACGCTGTTGCTGTCAAGATAAATAGATCCGCGCTGCAACTGAATGGCGTACCTGCTAAGCAAATGGTGGTTAACATTAAAACAAAGTAACATTACAGTACAACAGTAAGACCTTACCATGCCATACCTGCAAAGCAAATACCAAAACAAAACCTAGTAAAAAATAAAAAAATGTTTTAACGCAACCTGTGCCTAAAATATATATATGCCGAAGCATGGGGGCATCCTCCCGCAAAAAAGTTATGCCGCGTACACACGATCGGAATTTTCCACGGGCAGGCCTCCGTCGGAATTTCGACCGTATGTACGCGGCATTAGGAGCAAAATCGCTCCTCCGCCCCTGCTGCCCCCATGCTTCGGCATATATGCTCTTTTTTTTAACTGTGGTGGTGAAATCACCTCCTACAGCACTGGAGTCACGGCTTTATGTATCGTGGGAGCAAACGCTGTTGCTGTCAAGATAAATAATTCCGCGCTGCAGTTGAATGGCGCACCTGAAAACAAAAAATTACATACCTGAAAAGCAAGCATGATAAAACATTGCAGAATAGAATACAGTAAAAAAGAGCAGAACAATAGAGAGAAAATAGAGAGAGAGAGAACAATAAAACGACAACTATTTTTGGTTTTTTTATTTTATATTTTTTTGTGTTTTGTTTTTTACGTTTTTTTTTTCTTTTTTACACTTTTTTTTGTAACTTTACAACTGTAATGGTTCGGGTCTCTCAAAATGTAATGGCATCTTGGGAGACCCTGTGTAAGTGTGTCCTTGTCTGTGAAATGCTGTACCCTACGCTAAAACTTCACTTTTGAGTGGTAGCGTTCAAAACATTCACCTTGGCAAAGACCAGGCTTGTCAGGACAGAGTGGACAAAAACTACGGGTGTCACGCCTAAATCCGCGCTTGCTACAGACACGACATCTTTTTTGGGGGTGGCTTTGGGTAGGGGTACTCGGGAGGACATACGAATAATGCCTCTCATGCAGCCGGCTTACTGCATTTGGTTGGGGATGGTGAGGTGCAGAACCGCCTGGATACAGGAGTTCTGTGACTATCTCATTCTGGAATTTTAGAAGAGATAACGTCCCACCTGAAGCTCTGTATAGCACATGAGCGTTCAGCAAAGCCAATTGGAATAATGATAGAGACACTTTTTTGTACCAGCGTCTCGCCTTACGGTCAATTAGATACGGCGCCATCAACTGGTCGTTGAGGTCCACCCCTCCCATATTTTGGTTATATTCGTGGACACAGAGGGGTTTCTCCACAACACCAGTCGCCGTACGAATTTGGACTGTCGTGTCTGCATGAAGGGAGGTAAGAAGGAAAACATTCTTATTGTCCCTCCACTTCATAGCGAGCAAGTTATTACACTTCAAGCAGGCTCTCTCCCCCAGCCTAAGACAGGCATCTACAAGCCGCTGGGGAAAGCCCCGGCGATTAGGTCGCACGGTGCCACATGCTCCAATCTGATGATCAAACAAGTGACTAAACAGTGGCACGCTCGTGTAATAATTGTCCACATACAAGTGGTACCCCTTTCCGAATAAGGGTGACACCAAGTTCCACACTATCTTGCCAGCGCTCCCTATGTAATCCGGGCAGTTGACCGACTCAATCTGACTATCTTTTCCCTCATAAACCGTAAAGTTCACTACATAGCCTGTTGCCCTGTCACAGAACTTGTAGAGCTTGACCCCGTATCTGGCACGCTTGCTGGGAAGGTACTGCTTGAAAGACAAGCGGCCAGAAAATTTAATCAGGGACTCATCAACGCAGACAACTTGATCAGGAGTAAACAAGGCTGCAAAACGTTCGTTGAAGTGGTTTATGAGGGGCCGAATTTTATAGAGCCGGTCGTATTCAGGGTCCCCACGTGGACGACAAAGTTCATTGTCGTTGAAGTGCATGAACCGCAAAATCTGCTCGTATCGTGCCCTGGACATGGAGGCAGAGAACACGGGCATGTGGTCAATTGGGTGCGTGGACCAATAAGCACGCAATGACGGAAATTTATGTGTGCCCATGTTGAGGGAAAGGCCCAGAAAGGTCTTAAATTCGGAAACCGTAATTGGTTTCCAATTTCTGGCAATTTTAGGCAACTGGGGGTTAGCGGCGATAAATTGACCAGCATATAAATTACTCTGGTCCACAATAGATCTATAGAGATCTTCCGTGAAAAACAGCGAATAAAAATCAATTGGAATAAAATCAGCTGTTTCCACCTGAATACCGGGTTGGGCAGTGAATGGGGGAAGTACGGGTTCTGCAGAAGTGGTGGGGACCCAATCAGGATAGGCGAATTCTGCAGGAAGGGCAGTATGGGCACGACGGGCCTGCCTTTGTCTTCTTGGTGGCAGCGGGACACTACTTGTGCTTGCCACCTCGCCAGCTTGAACTGCACTTATGGGACTCGCCACGTCACCAAGTGTTACTGCAGTGCTGGATGTACGTCCAGGCTGTACTAGGCCGCTGGTGCTTGCCAGTTCACCAGAAGGAATAGCGGCGCTAGTACTACTCTGCTCCATGATACGAGAGACCTGCGGTTCTTGCTCCTCAACAACCTCAGAAGATCGGGATCGGGTACACCTGACCTTAGCAGGGACCTCAACTTCGTCGTCAGAGCTATCTGACGTGGGGCCGCTGACGTCACTGTCTTCTACGGGAAGATATTCTGAGCCTGAATCTGACAGATACGTGACCTCCTCTTCACTATCTGTCATGCTCAGAATCTCGTAGGCCTCTTTACTAGTGTACCTTCGTCTTGCCATTTTGGGCTCTAAATTTAGGGGTACACTAGTAAGATTCACAGGAAAAAAAGCACCTGACTGTCGTCAGCAAATATATCAAACGCTACAAAAAAACTGTTAGCGATCGCAGGGATCAGGCCTGTCTCTGCGAACGCTGCAGTTATGTGTGTTGTGTTTGGTAAGTGACAGTGATCGATCGATACTGCACTTGGGTGGGCTGGGCTGGGCTGGGCTGGGCGGAGGGGCTAAACGCAGGCGCTAGCAGGTATCTGGGCTGATCCCGCTAACACTGCGTTTTTGGGAACCCTAAACCGCTGGGGATGCTAGTATAGATCTGATCAGATACTATACCACTAAGGGGGGTGTATGCTTTGCGCGTGGGTGTTAGCGTTACTGGCACTAACCTAACACTGCCTGGGGCGACGCAGACCCTCTCTGGCGCTAAAACCTAATTGATCTCACCCGCCGGGTGATCAGGGGGTTAAACCTTTATTGGGTTATATACGGCGGGTGCCCTGATGCTATAAAAAGCAAACTAATCAACCAGCGTCACCCGTAACCTTTATATGGTGATCACTGGTGAAAGGGTTAACTAGGAGCAATCAGGGGGTTAAAACCTTTATTAGGTTAAATATGGGGGTACCCGACGCTATATAAAAACCTGACGGGTAACCTAAATAACTAAATAACTTACTGGCTAACCAGTGACACCAGTGACGCTTATACGGCGATCACTGGTGAAAGGGTTAACTCTAGGGGCAATCAGGGGGTTAAAATAATATATGGGGGTACCTGACACTAATAAAAACCTGCGGCAAACCTAAAAAAAATAACTGCCTATCTAAAACACCAGCGACACGAATACAGCGATCGGAAAAACAATCGCTTAGTGACGCTGAAGTTAGGGGGTGAAAGGGTTACCTGGGGGGTGATCAAGGGGTTAAACCTTTATTAGGGGGGGGTTAGGGGGCTACCCTGGACCTAAAGGGGCCTAATCCTAACTGCCCTGCAACTTTTTACAATCACAGATGACACTAAATGCAGTGATCAGTAAAATAAATGATCACTGCAATCAGTGACACTGTGATTGGGGGCTTTGGGGTGACCTGGGAGGTGATCTGGGGGTGACTGGGGGGTGATTTGTGTGCCTATGTGTACCTACGTGTCAGTGGACTGTTGGAGCACTAACCTCTGTCTTCTCTCCTCGGCGCCGGGAACGAAAAGACCGCGGCGAGGGAGATGACATCACTTCCTCCAGCCTGTGTTTACATCACATGGCGGAGGAAGCATTTTCATTGGCCGGGAGCGATCGCGAGGGGGGGGGGCGGAATCGAGCGGCCGCCCCCTCATGCCTGATCGCTCCCGAACACTTAACGGCCGCTCACTGCAGTGAAGGGGGGTCCGGATGGACCCCCCAACTGCACAAAGGCGATCACGTAGATCTACGTGATTCTGCCTGTCGGTGCCATTCTGCCGACGTAAATCGGCGGTGGGCGGTCGTTAAGTGGTTAAAGTAATACTAAAGTCTTTTTTTTTTTTTGCTTAAAAATAACAAACATACTTTCCTGCCTTGTGTAATGGTTTTGCACAGAAAAGCCCAGGTCCGCCTCTTCTCGGGTCCCTCTTCAGCGCTCCTCGCCTCTCCCTCCTGACGAGTGCCCCCACAGCATGCAGCTTGCTATGGGGACACCCGAGCTGAGCCGCAGCTCATTGTCCATGTCCACTCAAACATGGAGTCACGGCTAGGCCCCACGCCGCCCCCTCTCTCCTCATTGGCTCACTGACTTTGATTGACAGCAGCGGGAGCCAAGGGCACTCTGCTGCTGTCTCAGCCAATGAGGGGGGAGAGTCCCGGGCAGCCGAGTCTCTCCCGCAACATCGCTGGATAAAGATGGGGCTCACTTAAGTATTAGGGGGGCTGAGGGGGGCTGCTGCACATTGAAGTTTTTTTATCTTAATGCACAGAATGCATTAAGATAAAAAACCTTCTGCCTTTACAACCTCTTTAAGTCAGAGTGGGTTCAGAACTCCTTAGCTGCATACTTTTTCCAGAAAGCAAAGCCATACAGTCAGCAAGTAACTGTAATTTTCAATAAAAAAAAGTCCAAAATATTTTCCTCAATACAGGTTTCCTTGAAAAAGCTGAGAAACAAATACTGAAAAACTCATCTGTATTTGAGTTGGCGAATCTCTTTTCTGAAAGAAATGCTGAAAGTACCAGTCATTTTTGTCCTTTTTCAAATAATACTATAATCATGTATTTATATATATTCATATAAATCTGATTATAATGGTCTTTTAAAACACTGGGTTATGACATGTGCTTTGAATTAGGCATTTTATTGTTTAATGGGAAACATCTTTTTGTGTCCTGTTTTCTCCATGCCAAAGCAATCATCCTGCTCTAGGGAGTTTTACAGGCAGCTGGGTTGCACCTGCTCCCAAGCCTTCAATGGTTGGAACTCAAAGCTATAGAAGGAAACAAATGGACATATTTATAAAGCCATTCACTGCACATTAGCCTTACAATCACTGGGGATGCATACCCCTTTTATATAAAGCATGTTTAGAGCACATTCACTTACATTGGCTAGGGATGAGCTGAAGGATTGGTCCAAACATGTAAACCTTGAGTGTTTGGGTGTTCGGACGAATTCCTTAACATATATAGTACCGCACCTTTTCAGACAGAACTGAACATCATGTATAATAGCAGTAAAGGGCAGGGATAGTAAAAAATAATGAAATGGTGCTCCCCCTAATTCATATCAGGCCTGGCTTGTGTCCCATTATGTACATTCACTGTCAATTATGTCATTCAGAAATGTAGCTCCATGTTAATCACAATCCCTAATGCACACTATGTAAAAAAAAAATGCTGCCTGTAAATGCACGCCTGCAACCATCAATTTACTCCCAATGAAAGACAGGCCCAATGGACGATAGCTCATAAATGCAAAGGGGCAGAGTCCACTAGGTGACTTCATTGACCAAATATAAACATGATATATAATGTAATTTAAGAGCTGCTGTTACACGAGGAGGATGTGGACTTCATTGGAATAACAGAAACTTGGTTTGACAGCTCACATGGCAAGCATTCAGGGGTATTTCTTGTATCGAAGGGACAGTGCGGGTAGAAGAGGGGGAGGAATGTGTCTATATATCAAGAATGGTTTATGGGTGGAGGAGAGGAATAACATTAGTGATTGGGCAAGGGGGAGGTGGAGTCCATATGGTAGAAGGAAACAGGAAATTAATAGTGGGGTTATGTTACAGGCCCCCTAACCTGAAGGAAGAGGTGGAGTTGGATCTACTTTCACAGAAATGATGGGGGGACTTCAACTATCGAGATATTGACTGGACAGAATGGACAGCCCACTCATTAAAGCCCCGCCATTTCCTAAATGTCTTACAGGACAACTTCATGTCCCAATTGGTGGATCCCCCAACTAGAAAAGATGCATTGCTACATCTATTAATTAAAAATGATACAGGTCTGATTGCAGATGTGGAAATACAGGACAACTTGGGAGATAGCGACCACATGGCTATTACATTTAGCATAAATCTTAGGAATGGGAGGCATGAGGCTAGTACAAGAACACTAAATTTCAAAAGCGCCAACTTTTCTCAACTGAGCTCAATACTACAAATTATTAAATGGGATCCTTGAAATACTGTATAGAACATGGAGGAAAAATGGAAGGAAAAATAGGAACATAATAAATAAAAGTATCACCAAGTGCATTTTTTGACACTTTTTTCGTGAAATGGTAGAGGTACAATGTACCCCTTACCAATTCACATGGGGGGGGCCGGGATCTGGGGGTCCCCTTTGTTAAAGGGGTCTTCCAGATTCCGATAAGCCCCCACCCGCAGACCCCCACAACCACCGGGCAAGGGTTGTGGGGATGGGGCCCTTGTCCCCATCAACATGGGGACATCCTCCCCATGTTGAGGGCATGTGGCCTGGTACGGTTCAGGAGGGAGGGGGGGGCGCTCTCTCATCCCCCACTCTTCCCCTGCGGCCGGCCAGGTTGCGTGCTCGGATAAGGGTCTGGTATGGATTTTTGGGGGGACTCTACGCCATTTTTTTTAATTTGGGGTGGAGTTCCCCTTAAAATCCATGCCAGATCTCAAGGGCCTGGTATGGATATTTAGGGGGAACTCCACGCCATTTTTTTTTAATTTGTGGCGGGGTTCCCCTTAATATCCATTCCAGACCTAAAAGGCCTGGTAATTGAATTTGGGGGAACCCCCACACTTTTTTTTTTTTTTATCAATGACTTTTCTATGTATTGACAAAAGCCGACAATTCATTAATAGCCGCGAGTGAGTTTTAAATTACTTTTTTTCCTTCAAAAATGACACTTTGTGCAGGGACAGTTCTAAGCACGGGAAACATGCGCAACTTTACGTGCATATCATACACACCCCCCAGGTACAAAATTTAAAGGAATATTTCACTTTTATTGTTTCATTTTAAGCATTATTAAAATCACTGCTCCTAAAAAAACGGCCATTTTTAAAACTTGATACATGTCCCTTGGGGCAGGACCCAGGTCCCCAAACACTTTTTAGGACAATAACTTGCATATAAGCCTTTATAATTAGCACTTTAGATTTCTCCCATAGACTTTTCGAATTTGCCGCGAACACCCCAAATTGTTCGTTGTTCGGCGAACGGGCGAACAGGCAATGTTCGACTCGAACTCGAAGCTCATCCCTAGTCCAGTTGTGCCAAGGGGGAATCGAGCCAAATTACAAGGGTTGATAGGCAGAGTACAGGCCCAAAACTTAAACCAGCAGCTCCTACGGGGGTAGTGCTATATATATATATATATATATATATATATATATAGTTACTTCAATTGGATTTTGTGAATTTATTGCTGAGCACTCAAAGAAAGGCTAAAAAAGCAGGAAACCCAGCAGTAACGTTTGTGCACATCAGCATCTGTGGCTTCTCACATTTAGGAACAAATCGAATGCAATCCCCATACATATATACAGTGTGCATGAACAGGTCTGGAATCTCAAAACCAAGGTTATTATTATACATGTGCATTTATTTTCGTTCGAATGCATTTTCGGCCGAATTTCAGGGATTTTAACGTTTGTTTTAACAAACGAAAACGAACGTGCAGAATCCGAAATCCGAAAGATCCGACATAAAAAATGCTTTATTTTCGTTTCGTTGCAACAACAGTTCGATATAGATAGAAGATTCGACATGACGGTGACAATAGCGATCTGTGTCTATCGAACCTGCGGTCGAATGTGCCTAACCTAACTCTATTAGTCCAAGATTATTCGCCATAGAGAGAAAAGATTTGACATTATAGAGACATAAAGATTTGACGATGCAGCTAAAAACATACGATCGCCACGAGCGAACATTTATAGTCAAATGCTTCGTGCCCATAGGCTATAGAAGAATTCTAGTGTTGGTTAACTACTAATAATAATTAATAAATAGATTTATTACTAGTCATACAACATTAGAATTCTACTATAGCTTGTAGGCGGAGCATTTGACCGGAAATGTGCGATTGAAGCGTCGTACAGTTTAGCTGCTTCGTCGAATCTTCTTAGAACATTCGACAGACACCATAAGCCTTCAATGACAGATTTAACCTTAATTTATTCGGATTTTTGGACGAATGCATTTTTTAACGAAACAAAATAAATAGAAACGAATTTCAGAAGTAACTAAATAAATGTATTTTTCAGACGAAAAAAATATTTCAGTGTGCACATGTCTAGTTATTATGTTTGCTAGGTTAGTCTGTTTATAGATCCACAGGAAAGTACTTGTATCTGCTCCTTATTGTGGCCAATTGAGCTTCACATACTCTATATTGGTATCCACAGGTTCTTTTCTGCCTTTGTTTAGTTCATTGAGTTATAAAATAATACAACAGAAGGCATATAAAAGAATCACGGACATGGCACATCAAGTTTCATGACAGTACATCACACAGGGAAAACTATAGCAATAACAAGAAGTCCTACATCTAGGCTGACTAGTCCATTCTTATTATATAATTAGTACAATCATCCAAAAAGAAGTGTAGAAGGAAAAAATAGATAAGGTAGGGCAGAGCAGAGTGGGGGGGGGGCAACACCCCAAAATATGTAGAGCTGATCGACAATTAACAGCACCATTAGGTTTCAAGAGGGGACGGGGACACAAAATAACAGTTTCAGCCTAGGAGAGCCACACAGGGTAGTAACAACATTGTCGTTCCCAGCTCCATTGGGGCATTCAAAAAAGAGCATCATTCCTCATTTACTAAACGCTTCCAAGGGGCTAATTCCAATCTTTGCAGAGCAAAGCAACAGGTTCACTTAGCTGCCGCCCTCTTCAAATGTACATACTTATCTTAGTGTCACATCCTGCCACTGCATTTGGCTACTGAGAGCCACATGAGGAAACCTTGTGTAAGCCTTGAGTTGTGACTTGTTGCTTGCACAGGGATGAGGATTATCTCCTGCCACCATGCAAGTACCTTAATGACCAGTCATTAGGCACCGGTGCTGTCATGTGGGTGGAAGGGGGTTGAATCATATGCTTCACATACTCTGATTTACGTGGAATTTCTTTCACTTCCGGTATTGTGTAAAGTAGTGGGATGTGAAGGAATGATAAGTAGCGAGAAAGATGAGCTGTCACCTGCACTCCAACGCAAATAACATATACTTAAATTAGCGCAAAGTCACATGCGTTATGTAAAGCCAATTTTTCAATGCCGGACAGAGTCCCTTCCGCAAGGTGATTTGATGACCACCAAACTGAGCTGCAGTCCAAACTTAGCTAATCTTGCTGTATTTATTAATTGCCAGAAAAGTGATTGCATACAACAGGGGGCATCCCCTATCCTTGTGATCATGCCAAGAGTGGTGAAAGGTGCAGAGGAAGGTTGGTTTTCAGGTGAAGACTTTGTTGTATGTAGTCACTTTGTTGATATCAAATACAGCAATATGACATAAGTTTGAAGTGTGGCTGAGTTTGTATATCTTTGATAGAGAGGGAAGATAGATTATAGTAGCCAGCCTCCAGCTTATCCGTGTTTGATAAGAGGGGCAAGTCTTGAGCGGAGCTAAGGATTTGGGTATGTTTTGGTAATGACCACCATGTTGCTTTGGTCACTATACTGCCTTGGAGAAGGGACACTGTGTGCCCTCATTATATTGGCTTTACATGATACATGTGATTTTGCAATAATAAAAGTGTGTTTGCACCTGGTCGCTGGCAAAGGCTCATCTTTTTATACTGCGGTCTACATGGTACCATCCACTAGTGTCACTACAAGCACTCATCCATTACCAAGTTTGAACACTGTTAGGAATGCGGTCCATATCTACATTGTGGCGTTTAAGTAGACCATTTGGGGAACAGATAAGTTAACCTGTATTAATATCCTGTATGTGTATGGTCTAACCACTGGTTCTTAATGTATAGTTTCATATACTGTATACTTTAAAATTGCAAATTTTATTTTAGGAAACATTTTTAGAAATGGTATGAAAATACCATTAGTGTCATTTTCCAGTAAAGTAAATGCAGTCGATAAATGCATTATTTAAGACTTTCTACTAGGTTTTACCTTTTGAAGTCACGACACACCATTATGGCATGCTTATTATTTGTGTATTATAGCATCATACATCATGAATAAAAAACACAACGTAATCACTGTATTAAACATGTGTGTTTACCTCTTTACACAAGAAAAAAGAGCAATCAAACATTGCAAACCTGTAACCAGAGAGCATTAATGGAATTGTTGGAATCAATGAGAAAAATAAATGTTCTCTAACCTTGAGCCAACTGTGGGCAAACTCCACTTCTACATCAATGAATGACATTCCTCACAGTGAAAAGATCCTTTACCTGTTGACAATGATCCTTACCTTCACTTGAGTTCAATATAATGAAAGGCATGCATTTATATTCTATTTTGTGGCATGTATTAAAACTGAACTCAAGGCCATACAGATAATTGCATAGTTGAAATACGTACTGTATATGGGAGGTATTTTGCTTGCTAAAGGAGTGCGACGTTGCACCCAAACAAAATTTGCGTCCTTTTTTTTCCACAAATAGAGCTTTCTTTTGGTGGTATTTGATCACCTCTGCGGTTTATATTTTTTTGCGCTATAAACAAAAGAACAGCGACAATTTTGAAAAAAGACACAATGAGGTTTATTTAGAAAAGGCAAATCCACTTTGCAATACAAGTGCAAACTACAAGTGCAAAGTGCACTTGAAATTGCACTGAAAGTGCACTTGGAAGTGCAGTCGCTGTAAATCTGAGGCGTAATTCTGAAATGAGGGGAAGCTCTGCTGATTTTATTATCCAATCTTGTGCAAGCTAAAATGCTGTTTTTTTATTTTCCTTGCATGTCCCCCTCAGATCTACAGCGACTGCACTTCCAAGTCCACTTTTAGTGCAATTTCAAGTGCACTTTACACTTATAGTTTGCACTTGTAGTGCAAAGTGGATTTGCCTTTCGTAAATAACCCCCAATATCTTTTACTTTTTGCTATGATAAATATCGCAATTTAAAAAAATAAATAAATTCCTCAGTGTATTCTTCTACATATTTTTGGTAAAAAATCACAATAAGCATATATTGATTGGTTTGCACAAAAGTTATAGCGTCTACAAAATAGGGGATAGTTTTATGGCATTTTTATTAATATTTTTCTTTTACCAGTAATGGCGGTGATCTGCGATTTTTATCATGACTGCGACATTATGGCGGACAGATCGGACACTTTTGACAAATTTTTGGGACCATTGCCATTGTTACAGTGATCAGTGCTATAAAAATGCACTGATTACTGTAAAAATTACACTGAAGTGAAGGGGTTAACACTAGGGGGTGATCAAGGGGTTAATTGTTTTCCCTAAAGTGTGTTCTAACTGAAGGGGGGATGGGATACCTTGTATGATCATATGATGATTCATTTCTCCCCTGAAAGAACCGGGAGCTGTGAATTTACACACACAGCTCCCGGTTCTCGCTCTGTCACGAGCGATCGCAGGTGCCTGGCAATCATCGTGCCTGCCAGGCATTTGCATTGGCACCGGGGGTGAGCAGCAGGCACGTGCGTGCCTCCGGCGGTGCATGCGCGCCCCTAGTGGCCACAGGGCGAAGCAACATCACATAACGTAGGTTTGCCCAGCCGAGCCATGTTACCGTAGTAAAACTGCGGCGGCTGGTCGGCAAGTGGTTCAAAGCCTTCTAGAAAACAGAAACAGCCTTCCTAAACCTAGCCTGCATTTGGAAAATCAAGCAGTAGGCTGATGAGGTCATCTCTATTCTCTTTCTTTCAGTCAACATGCTCCTTGTCGGTACATATGCACTGTAGCAGAGCCCGACTGCCCCTTAGTGCTGCTCCTCTCTCTCAGTCTGTTGTATAGGAAATTACAGGAAGCTGATATCAACAGAGTTTCACGTAATGTTACTAACCAGTTTCAAAATTAATTTTCTGGGGTGTGGAACTGGATGCCTTGAAACAGCAGGTTACAGCATCGGAGATAGCAGTATCTGCCCTCACTGCTACTCAGGAAGACCACACAGCTAAGATCCTAGCTCTGGAAATAGCATCTTCATCGCATCTTCACCGCCTCAGAAAACACCAGCTCCACATAGAAGACAGAGAAAATAGAAGTTTCAGAAATAATATACAATTCCAGGGCATCCCTGAAGTGACCTTGGGTATAGATATTAAGCCTACAGTCATTGCTATCCTCAACAAAGTTTTGAACAGGGAACATAACTCATCTATTGAACTGGACAGAGTACACAGAGTGGGGGGGGGGGTGGTGGGGAGCGGCCTGATAGCCCAAGAGTTGCTTTCTGCCGGGTCCACTACATTAAAGGAAGAGAGTTTCATTTGTTTTTGTTTTGTTTTATTTTTTGGGTCATTTTTTATGATTGCAATTCATAAATTCAAAAATTCAAAAATTTGGAATTTCGGAAATTCGAAAATTTGTCATTTCGGAAATTAGAAAATTTGAAAATAAGAAAGAAAATTTGATAATTGGCAAAGAACAAAAATCCAAAATAATAACTAACTAATAATAACTAACTATTAAATCATAGGCATTGGAATTTCATTTCATATTTGTCTGTTAGTGAATGTAACTGGCAGTAACGCACACAGAAGTAAATGGCGTTAAACTGGCAGTAACGCATACAAAACAATATGGTGTTAATTTGGCAGTAATGCACACAAAACTATATGGCGTTAAACTGGCAGTAAAAAACACAAAACTATATGGCATTAAACTGGCAGTAACACACACAAAACTTAATGTCGCCAAACTGTCAGTAACGCACAAAAAAAACTATATGGCGTTAAACTGCCAGTAATGCACACAATACTATATGGCGTTAAACTGGCAGTAACGCACACAAAACTATATGGCGTTAAACTGTCAGTAACACACACAGAACTATATGGCGTTAAACTGGCAGTAACGCACATAAAACAATATGGCGTTAAACTGGCAGTAACGCGCACAGAACTATATGGCGTTAAACTGGCAGTAATGCACACAAAACTATATGGCGTTAAACTGTCTGTAATGCACACAGAAGTAAATGGCGTTAAACTGTCAGTAACGTACACAGAACTATATGGAGTTAAATGCAGTAACGCACACAAAACTATATGGTGTTAAATTGGCATTAATGCACACAGAACTATATGGCAGTAAAATGGCAGTAACGCAATCAAATAGACAGTGTTCAACCGTCACTACACTGACACTATCTGAACTGTCCCTACTCTAGCTATACACTAATGTAAAGATTACTGACGCGGTCTTACTACACTACAGTGAAACTATCTGAGCTGTCCCTATTCTAGCTGCACACTATGCAAAGCTGAATGATGGTCGTCCTCACTACACTCACACTATCCCTAGATTGACACTAAACTAATATTCTACACACTGACAATTGAAGCAAAATAGCACAGTATAGCACACTAACTAACTAATAGCACTGAACAGAGCCCTGTTCTAATTCTCTCCACGCCAAAATCACACTGAAAATGGTTGCCATTGAAAGAATACTTTTATACTGTGGGGGGGGGGGGGTGACCCGTTTGTTCGGATGTTTGCCGAATGACCGAACAACGAAACTTCGGCCCAAACTTATGCTCGGTCCGAACCGTTCGCCCATCCCTAATCACAAACAAGCCCCGACAGTGGCAACTCTTTCGAAGGTTGTCTTGGCCCGTTTACAGCTTCGGGAATTGTGTGAAACATCCGCCAGAACCTCTGCGGCAAGCTAGCTTTTCACCAGTATAAATTTAAGAACAAATGTGGAAGACCGTTAGCCTACTCTCTCCATCCAAAGCACCCTTCCACCTTTATCTCTCAAATCCAGGGGCTTCAAGGAGAGGCGGTCTTTTCACCATCTGCGATTTCCTCTGCATTTAGGGACTTCTACCAATCTCTTTATAACCTCCCCTCTTCACACCCTTTGCATCGTGCCTCCATCTCAGAGGATGAAAAGCTGGCATACATTGCAGAAACTGCACTCCCTACTCTGGACCAGGATACAATTGAAGACCTTGAAACCCTTTTCTCTTAGGACAAAGTCGCTAAAGCTATCGTCAGTACCCTGGCGGGCAAATGTCTGGGCCTGAATGGATTTACGCCCAAATATTTCAAACTTTTTGCCCCTCAACTGACTACTTTTCTGACTATATTCATAAATTCTCTCTTCAAGGGGTCAATGTTTCTTTCACAAACACTTGAAGCGCACATCTCCCTCATTCCAAAACCTGATAAGGAGTGGACCCGTCCCTTTGTGTGAACTATATGCCTATATTCCTGATACACGTTGACTTAAAAATGTATGCTAAAGTATTAGCTAATAGATTACAGCCACTATTACTCCAAATATTTCATCTAGACCAGGTTGGCTTTGTGAGTAGTCAGGAAGTTAGGGACAACACGCTAAAAGGCTTGGGTCCACATATGCTGTCCTGGATCATGTCTCTTTGCTCCTCCCCATCAGCTAGAATACATATCAATGGCTCTTTAAACTCTGTGTTTTCTATTCATATCGGAACTCGTCAGGGGTGCCCCTCTCCCCCCTTCTATATGTCCTCACTATGGAACAACTGGCAGTGGCTTTGCACCGCAATCCTAACATAAGGAGGTTATCCCTCCAAAACAAACACGTTTTTTTGCTGATGAGTAGTGATGAGCCGAACACCCCCGGGTTCGGTTCGCACCAGAACCCGCGAACGGAGCGAAAGTTCGTACGAACATTAGAACCCTATTAAATACAATGGATGCAAACGTTCGAATTCTAAAGTGCTAATTATAACGACTATTATGCATGTTATTGTCCTAAAAAGGGTTTGGGAACCCGGGTTCTGCACCAGGGGACATGTATCAATGCAAAAAGAAGTTTTAAAAACGGTCGTTTTTCGGGAGCAGTCATTTTAATGATGCATAAAGTGAAAAAAAAAAAGTCAAATATTCCTTTAAATATCGTACCTGGGGGGTGTCTAAAGTATGCCTGTGAAGTGCCACGTGTTTCCCGTGTTTAGAACTGTCCCTGCACAAAATGACACTTCTAAAGGAAAAAAAAGCCATTTAAAACTGCTTGCGGCTTTAATGTAATGTCTGGTCCCGGTAATATGGATGAAAATCTTTAAGAAAAATGGCATAGCTACCCCATGACCCCCCCCCCCCCTACCCCAGCCCATTACCAGCCCCTTTGGGTCTTGTATGGATATTAAGGGGAACCCCGCACATAAAATAAAAAAGGCCCTATATACTCTGAACAGCCGTATACAGGCGGTGCATACAAGACAGGGACTGTAGGTTTGTTCTTATGTAGAATCTGTTTGTAATTTTGAACAGGTACATTGTTGAAGTGTAGCTCCAGCCCAAAAATCTATTTTTAAACTTTTTGGAAAACATAGGTAAGGGTTATCACCCCTGTAACATTTGTTTTGCTGTCTGTGCCCCTGTTCAGAACATTTCACCTCACTTTCCGTCCCAATGACAACTGTTTTTGAAATGTGGTGTTTTTCTTGAAACAAGGATTGCTGATAAAGCATCAGTACAGAGGAGACACCTTTCTCCCATATTTATTCTTACAGGAGAGAATTTTCCTTCCTAGTGGTAGATTTCCTCTCACTTCCTGTTGTCTTCTTGCGTTTGCAAGTAGGAGTCGTTTGTAAGTTGGATGTTTGAAAGTAGGGACCTGCCGTATATACTCTGCAGAAATAGGCCCCTTAGTTGTTGGTGTTGGCACAACACTGTAAGCACTCACAGTTACTCTTGGTTGGTGCTGGAACGCCCTGCTGTCAACTATTATATCAGGAATTTTAATTACATATAATTGTTGAACAGTGGAGGTAAAAACTGGGCCTTTGATGGTGGTGCTGGTGCCACAAAACTGTAAGCCCTGACAGTTACTCTTGGTGGGTGCAGCAATGGGCCCTGCTGTGAATTATTAGATCAAGAATTGTAATTGCATGCCCCTGTTGAACAGGGGCTGAAAAATTGGGCCTTTCGTGGTGGTGGTGGTGGTGGTGGTGTTGCCACAACACTGTAAGCCCTCAGAGTTACTCTTGGTGGGTGCAGGAATGGGCCCTGCTGTGAATTATTAGATCAAGAATTGTAATTACATGCCCCTTTTGAACAGGGGCTGAAAAATTGGGCCTTTCGTGGTGGTGGTGGTGGTGGTGGCGTTGCCACAACACTGTAAGCCCTCAAAGTTACTCTTGGTGGGTGCAGCAATGGGCCCTGCTGTGAATTATTAGATCAAGAATTGTAATTGCATGCCCCTGTTGAACAGGGGCTGAAAAATTGGGCCTTAGGCACTGGTGGCACAACACTACAACCCCTCACAGATACGTTACTTGGAGCACAGCAATGAGCCCTGTTGCAAAGTATTGCTTCAAAAATTGTAATGACACGCCCCTGTTAAACAGGGGCTGAAAAATTGGGCCTTAGGCACTGGTGCCACAACACTCCAACCCCTCACAGATACTGTACTTGGAGCACAGCAATGAGCCCTATGGCAAATTATTGCAAAAAAAATTGTAATTACACGCCCCTGTAAAACAGGGGCTGAAAAATTGGGCCTTAGCCACTGGTGGCGGCACCCATAAACAAAAATGATCTTCCAAGCTATCATCATCAATCGTATCATTGAGGACTCGGAGGAGGAGGATAGCCAGTCAACATAACAGCACAGGCACTCAGCATCAGCATCAGTCTTGAAGGGATGTGACATGTTAAAATCAATTAGTCTGTTATATCAGCATCAGGTGTGTGGTAGCTGGTGGTGATCCAAGACTGGTTCATCTTGATGAAAGTCAGTCGATCAACCGAGTCGGTGGACAGGCGCACCCTGTGATCCGTGACAAATCCTCCAGCAGCACTGAATGTGCGTTCCGAAAGAACGCTGGATGCAGGACAGGCCAGTAGCTCAATTGCATACTGTGCAAGCTCTGGCCAGTGATCCATCCTCAAGACCCAGTAAGCCAGAGGATTTTCGGTGGGGAAGGTGTCCAAGTCTGACCTTGCCCCTAGATATTCCTGCACCATGTTTATCAGACGCTGGCGATGGTTGCTGGAACCGATCATACTTTGGGGCTGCGGACTAAAGAATTGTCTGAACGCATCGGTCAGACGGCCACCTTCCCCACCGCTCCTTCTTTGACTGGCCGAAGCCTCAGCAACTCGTTGTCCAGGACCAGGAGTTTGTAACCTCCCAGTCTCTGGGAACGCGTTGCACAGACCTTTCTGCAAGGCCTCCCGGAGTTGTCTCATCCTCTGCTCCCTCTGCGAAGGTAACATAAGGTCCGCAACCTTACCCTTGTACCGTGGATCAAGGAGAGTGGCCAGCCAGTAATGGTCCCTCTCCTTGATCCGAAGAATACGAGGATCCTTCCGCAGACTTTGCAGGATCAGGGAGGCCATGCAGCGTAGGTTTGCTGAGGCATTCGCTCCGGAGTCCTCTGGGTCACTAAGGACGACATGATCCGCAGCCACCTCCTCCCAGCCACGTACAAGTCCACTGGTTTCTTGGGACTGTAAATCATCCCTAAAAGACTGCTGCTGATGATGCTGAGTGCCAGCCTCCACCTCCATGCTGACACAATCCTCCTCCTCCTCCTCTTCCTCTTCCTGTGCGATGGGTGGGACAGAAGGAACACTGTCTGGGTAAAGGGGGCCTTGAGAGGCAAGGAAGTCCTCCTCTTCCTGCCTCTGTTCTGCCTCAAGTGCCCTGTCCATTATTCCACGCAGCGTGTGCTCCAACAGGTGGACAAGAGGTACAGTGTCACTGATGCATGCACTGTCACTGCTCACCATCCTCGTGGCCTCCTCAAATGGTGCCAGGACAGTGCATGCATCCCTGATCATGCCCCACTGGCGTGGAGAAAAAAAACCAAGCTCCCCTGACCCTGTCCTGGTGCCGTAGTCGCACAGGTACTCATTGATGGCCCTCTGCTGCGTGTGCAGCCGCTGCAGCATGGCCAACGTTGAGTTCCACCTGGTGGGCATGTCACATATAAGGCGGTTCTTGGGCAGGTTCAACTCCTTTTGCAGCTCAGCCAGGCGAGCACTGGCATTATAAGATCTGCGGAAATGCACACAGACTTTCCTGGCCTGCCTCAGGACATCCTGTAAGCCCGGGTACCTGCCCAAGAAACGCTGCACCACCAGGTTAAGGACGTGAGCCACACAGGGCACATGGGTCAGTTGTCCCTGTCGAAGGGCGGAGAGGAGGTTGGTGCCATTGTCGCAAACCACCATTCCTGGCTTAAGCTGGCGTGGCGTCAACCACCTCTCGGCCTGGCCCTGCAGAGCAGACAGGACCTCTGCCCCAGTGTGGCTTCTGTCCCCCAAACACACCAGCGCAAGCACGGCATGGCATCTTTTTGCCTGCGTACTTGCGTAGCCCCGTGAACGGCTACGGAGCACCGCTGGTTCATAGGACAAACCACAGGAAGAGGCCATGGAGGAAGAAGAAGAGGAGGGGGTGGAGGAGAGAGGTGTGTCACAACCAGTAGTAGCATTTTGGAGGCGTGGCGGTGGGACAACCTCCAACACTACTGCACCTTGTCCTGCATCCTTCCCAGCTGCCAAAAGAGTGACCCAATGGGCCGTGAAAGAAAGGTAACGTCCCTGTCCATGCCTGCTGGACCATGAGTCAGCGGTAATATGCACCTTACCGCTGACCGCCCTGTCCAGCGAGGCCAAGACATTGCCTTCCACATGCCGGTAGAGAGCCGGAATAGCCTTCCGTGAGAAAAAGTGGCGTTTGGGAACCTGCCACTGAGGAACCGCACATTGCACAAACTCACGGAAGGGGGCCGAGTCTACCAACTGAAAAGGCAGCAGTTGAAGCGCTAGCAATTTAGCCAAGCTAGCATTCAACCGCTGGGCATGTGGATGGCTGGGAGTGAACTTCTTTCGACGGTCCAGCAGCTGGGGCAGGGAAATTTGCCTGCTAGAATCGGACGTCGGTGTACTGCTAGCAGAGTGGCCGCAAGTACTTGGCTGTGACACACCTAATTCTACACCTTCATTCCTCTCAGTGCATGTTTCAGAGAGGACTGAAGTTATAGTGGGGTTGGAGATCCCAGCTGATGCGGTGCAAGGAGAGGTCCACTTTGTTCTTTGGTGTGGGTCTTTGAGGTAGGCTTGCCAACGAGCTGCATGGCAGGTCAACATATGTCTGGTCAGGCATGTGGTACCCAAGCGGCTGATGTTTTGGCCACGCGATATACGCTTGAGACATATGTTGCAAACAGCAGCTGTGCGATCTGATGCACTAGCCTCAAAAAAGGCCCACACCAAGGAACTTTTTGAATGACGGGCAGAGGCAGCGCCCTGCACAGGCGGAGCTCTGCGGTGTGATTCCGTCGGTGTACTGCCCTTACGCTGGCCACCAAAGGGCATCCTGCCTCGTTGGAGATGTGCCTCCTCCTCATCCTCCTCCTCCTCTCTCCTATTAGGCACCCACGTGGAGTCAGTGACCTCATCATCCCCTCCCTCCTCATCACTGGAGCCAATCTGGCAGTATGCTGCAGCTGCTGGAACATGACTGCCAGATTGGTGTCCTTCTTGAGCATCCCCTCTGTCTGCTCTCACCCTACTGCCTTCCTGTAGCTGGGTTTCATCATCAGACCCTTCGAAACGCTGGGCATCCTCCTGGAGCATGTACCCAACACTGTGCTCAAACAGTTCGGGGGACTCCTCAGGAGGAGGACATGGTGGGTCTAGGGAAGGAGTGACTGATGATGAGTCTGACATTGATAACAGGGAAGAGGACGCTTTGGCAGCTGCTTTGCCAGTACCCTGAGCCTGGGTGAGAGAGGATGAGGAGGAGGAGGAGGGCTTGGTCATCCACTCTACCAAGTCTTCAGGATGATGTGGCTCAACATGTCCAGCTGCCGAAAAGAAGGACAAGCGTGTCCCATGGCCATGTGCTGATGACAATGCACCGCGTCCACGACCAGCACTGTTGCCCCCAGACACAGAGCCTGCTTGCCCTCTTTTATTGCCTCCTGACTGTCTGCCTCTCCTTGTTTGCCTTCCAGACATTCTAATAGATGGCCTGCAGGGAGATGGGAAAAAAGCAATAAGGGCTACCTTCAGGTGTCCTTCTCTGTCCCTTTACTTAAGGATTTCTAAATATGGTTGAGGATGATTGCTTTTGCACAGAATAGCACAACGACAATTTCCCTGACTGTCCAAAAATCAAGGATTTCAAAGATGGTTGATGAGGAATGCTTTAGCACACTATAGCACAAGGAGAATTCCCCTCACTTTCCTTCTTTGTCCCTAGAAACAAGGACTCGCACAGTGAAAGAAACTGACACTCTCCCTACCTAGAGTTTTCTGTCCCTAGAAAAAATGTTTTTTTTAAGCACACTAGAGCACAAGGAGAATTCACTCACTGTCCTTCCCTGTCCCTGGAAACAAGGACTTGCACAGTGAAAGAAACTGACACTCTCCCTACCTAGAGTTTTCTGTCCCTAGAAAAAAAGTTTTTTTTAAGCACACTATAGCACAAGGAGAATTCACTCACTGTCCTTCCCTGTCCCTGGAAACAAGGACTTGCACAGTGAAAGAAACTGACACTCTCCCTACCTAGAGTTTTCTGTCCCTAGAAAAAATGTTTTTTTTTAAGCACACTATAGCACAAGGAGAATTCACTCACTGTCCTTCCCTGTCCCTGGAAACAAGGACTTGCACAGTGAAAGAAACTGACACTCTCCCTACCTAGAGTTTTCTGTCCCTAGAAAAAATGTTTTTTTTTAAGCACACTAGAGCACAAGGAGAATTCACTCACTGTCCTTCCCTGTCCCTGGAAACAAGGACTTGCACAGTGAAAGAAACTGACACTCTCCCTACCTAGAGTTTTCTGTCCCTAGAAAAAATGTTTTTTTTAAGCACACTATAGCACAAGGAGAATTCACTCACTGTCCTTCCCTGTCCCTGGAAACAAGGACTTGCACAGTGAAAGAAACTGACACTCTCCCTACCTAGAGTTTTCTGTCCCTAGAAAAAATGTTTTTTTTAAGCACACTATAGCACAAGGAGAATTCACTCACTGTCCTTCCCTGTCCCTGGAAACAAGGACTTGCACAGTGAAAGAAACTGACACTCTCCCTACCTAGAGTTTTCTGTCCCTAGAAAAAATGTTTTTTTAAGCACACTAGAGCACAAGGAGAATTCACTCACTGTCCTTCCCTGTCCCTGGAAACAAGGACTTGCACAGTGAAAGAAACTGACACTCTCCCTACCTAGAGTTTTCTGTCCCTAGAAAAAATGTTTTTTTTAAGCACACTATAGCACAAGGAGAATTCACTCACTGTCCTTCCCTGTCCCTGGAAACAAGGACTTGCACAGTGAAAGAAACTGACACTCTCCCTACCTAGAGTTTTCTGTCCCTAGAAAAAATGTTTTTTTTAAGCACACTAGAGCACAAGGAGAATTCACTCACTGTCCTTCCCTGTCCCTGGAAACAAGGACTTGCACAGTGAAAGAAACTGACACTCTCCCTACCTAGAGTTTTCTGTCCCTAGAAAAAATGTTTTTTTTAAGCACACTATAGCACAAGGAGAATTCACTCACTGTCCTTCCCTGTCCCTGGAAACAAGGACTTGCACAGTGAAAGAAACTGACACTCTCCCTACCTAGAGTTTTCTGTCCCTAGAAAAAATGTTTTTTTTAAGCACACTAGAGCACAAGGAGAATTCACTCACTGTCCTTCCCTGTCCCTGGAAACAAGGACTTGCACAGTGAAAGAAACTGACACTCTCCCTACCTAGAGTTTTCTGTCCCTAGAAAAAATGTTTTTTTTAAGCACACTATAGCACAAGGAGAATTCACTCACTGTCCTTCCCTGTCCCTGGAAACAAGGACTTGCACAGTGAAAGAAACTGACACTCTCCCTACCTAGAGTTTTCTGTCCCTAGAAAAAATGTTTTTTTTAAGCACACTAGAGCACAAGGAGAATTCACTCACTGTCCTTCCCTGTCCCTGGAAACAAGGACTTGCACAGTGAAAGAAACTGACACTCTCCCTACCTAGAGTTTTCTGTCCCTAGAAAAAATGTTTTTTTTAAGCACACTATAGCACAAGGAGAATTCACTCACTGTCCTTCCCTGTCCCTGGAAACAAGGACTTGCACAGTGAAAGAAACTGACACTCTCCCTACCTAGAGTTTTCTGTCCCTAGAAAAAATGTTTTTTTTAAGCACACTAGAGCACAAGGAGAATTCACTCACTGTCCTTCCCTGTCCCTGGAAACAAGGACTTGCACAGTGAAAGAAACTGACACTCTCCCTACCTAGAGTTTTCTGTCCCTAGAAAAAATGTTTTTTTTAAGCACACTATAGCACAAGGAGAATTCACTCACTGTCCTTCCCTGTCCCTGGAAACAAGGACTTGCACAGTGAAAGAAACTGACACTCTCCCTACCTAGAATTTTCTGTCCCTAGAAAAAATGTTTTTTTTTTAAGCACACTATAGCACAAGGAGAATTCACTCACTGTCCTTCCCTGTCCCTGGAAACAAGGACTTGCACAGTGAAAGAAACTGACACTCTCCCTACCTAGAGTTTTCTGTCCCTAGAAAAAATGTTTTTTTTAAGCACACTATAGCACAAGGAGAATTCACTCACTGTCCTTCCCTGTCCCTGGAAACAAGGACTTGCACAGTGAAAGAAACTGACTCTCTCCCTACCTAGAGTTTTCTGTCCCTAGAAAAAATGTTTTTTCTTTCTCGTACATCACGGGACACAGAGCGACATAGTCATTACTAATGGGTTATATAGTTACCGTCAGGTGCTGGCACTGGCAACTTCCAAAACCGGAAGTACCCTCCCCTATATAAGCCCCTCCCATCCGGGAGCACCTCAGTTTTTTGCCAGTGTCTAAGGTGTTGGCCAAGAAGAAACATGTGTTTTTCACTGAGCTTGCGTACAGGTTCTTTTGGGCCTCAGTAAGCTATTCCGGATCCGACCAAAAAAGCTTCATAGCTAAACGGTCGGTACCCGGGCCTTGCAGAGAAGAGCAAGGTTCTGCCTGTAATGCTTCTCTTAGGAGAGCTGGACCCTGGGATCCAGAGCTCTGGTCATACCCACGACCAAGATGTTTTCTGTGCAGGGTGCTATACAGGTCCAGGGGAGTGGAATCCTTGGGAACCCGGTCCCTGAAGGTTTGATTACAATGCCTGCCGTGATAGGTGAAGTTTGGGCTTTTGTGGACCAAACAAAGTCCTGCGGCGGGGAACAGGTAAGTGGGGGCCCCCAGGAACTTGGTTCTATTGGGGGACCCCCAAGCCTAATTTGTCTTTCTGTCTGTTACCTAACGGTATTCCCGCTAATATCTGTGCATGCCTGTAACTACTAAAAAAAAAAATGTAATAATTTTTAATGGTGGTCAAGAAAAAAAAAAAAAAAAAAAGAATGTTTTTTTATATATGTTTAGTATATTAAACTGCGGTACCTGTGTTTGTCCACTAGAGGCCGCTGTGGAATGTTTTTCTTGTCATATGGACTAGTTTCTTCTCAGAGAGCAAAGTCCAGGCAGCTGGTGAGTTCTCCTACAGGAAACTGTTTCCTCTGCCATGTTGCAGTGTTCGTCTATCCCCCGGCCTGCGGCAAAGGGGGCCCTGGCTCCTGTCCCTGGTTTCCATGTTTGAAAATTAGCGCCGAGGCGCACGTGGCCGCGCGCGTGCGCGTGCACGCGCCTCTATATATAGAGGTGGCCGGAAAAAGGGGCGGGGCCTGGGGGATGACGCTCTGTGCGCGCCGCAGCGCTTCTGCGCATGTGCGGGCGTCCCAGCAGGTTTTTAAAAAAGCCACATTATTGCAGTAAGCTGCCTATGAAGTACAGAGACAGAGCTGGCAACATTTAAAGGCATACAGCAAGCGGTTGATACAGGCATCCCCTAGAAAGGCACATTAGTAGACACCAACTGTGATATAGCAGCAATTGTGCTAGACTATTCTCAGTAAAAGTGGTGTATTACGGCTGGAATACCTCAGCTTTAGGCTTAGGAATATGCCGTCCAGTAGCTCCGGAACTGAATCTTCCAGGAAGCGAAGGGGGTCTCATCGGGCTCTGAGGATCTTGGGCATACTCCTGCTGCACCAGTCTCCCCTGAAGTTCAGAGGTAAGTGACCGTAGAGACCCCGCAGGGGTACTTGGTACTGTGGCTGTCCTCAGTCACCTGCTCCTGTGTATGTAACAGAGGAGGTTTTTTCCTCAGCTCTGGGAGGATTAGAGAGAGATTGTCAAAATTTATCGCTGCCTCCCTGTCAGGGAAAGCACACCCGATCTCCGTCTCCTCCTTCAGAGTGCCTGTTAGCAGAGCAACAGTCCCATACAGGGATCGACCTGCCTGAAGGGGATCAGGATAAGGTTGATTCTGTTATAGAGGAATCAACAGTGGGGGAACCTTTTCTCAGCATCTCAAGCTGAAAGATTATGGGTTCAGTCTCTGACTAACATGGTCCGATCAGCATTTAAAAATGCACCTTGCGGAACCATCAACCACTACTGTATCCTCGTTGGGGTCGCTAGAAGCCCCCAGACTGTTTGTTCTTTTCCACTTCACCCTTTACTGAAAGGGCTCATTTACCAGGATTGGGAACGTCCTGAGAAAATATTTATTCCCCCAAGAGATTTCCGGTGGTCTATCCCATGGAGGATAAGTTCATCAAAAAAAAATAAAAATGGAAGGTCCCTACAGTGGACGCAGCCATCTCTTGTATGTATAAATCACTGACATGTCCAGTGGATAATGTCCAAATGTTCAAGAACCCAATAAATAAAAGATTGGAGTCCTTATGAAAATCTGCTTGGTGATACAACCAGCAGTAGCAGCTATTGGGGTCTGCTAAGCAGTGAAGGATCAGTTGAAACAGGTCTTGAGGGACTTGACAGATCAGCAGGCTTTGCCCTAGCTGATCTACCTAGAGCCTTAGGCTTTGCGGTTGACGCCATAGAGGATTCAGTCCATCAGGCCTCCCGCCTTACGCTGTCTATAGTACATATGCGTAGGCTCCTATGGCTCAAAAACTGGTCTGCTGAAGCTCCCTGTAAAGAATGGCTGGTTAGCGTCCCATTTCATGGTGAACGCTTATTCAGGGAAAACCTGGACAAATATATCCAGAAAATTTCCAGCGGTAAAAATACGTTCTTGCCGGTTAAAAGCAGAGTTAGAGGTCCCTCTTTAAGAGGCCTGCTTCTCCAGTCCCTGGGGCATCGGCTGTGTAACAGTTCCGACGGCCTCCTCGGTCAAATCCCGGGGGTAAAAAACAGGGACAGTAGCAGGGTAATGAGAAACCCTGGGTCAGGGGAGGTACAAAACCTCCCCCAAAGTTAAATTCATTGAAGCCCCCACTCAGTCGGGTGGGGGGAGGACTCCAGTTGTTCGCAAGAGACCTGGCGGGACACGATCAAGACAGATAGGTGCTCTCCGCAGTAGGTTTGGGATACAGTTTGGAGTTAAAAGACTCTCCTCCTTCCCATTTGTGAGGTCAAACGTGCCAAGGGATCCCCGGAAGAGAGAGTCCCTCCTGTTGGCACTAGAACAACTATTGCTCCAAGGAGTAATTATGGAGGTTCCCCTGGAAGAATGAGGGTTCGGGTTTTACTCAAACCTCTTTACAGTCCCGAAGCAAACGCGGACGGGAGGCCCATATTAATTCTAAAAGGGCTATACAAATTCCTGTATATCAGGACTTTCCGATGGAGTCGATCCGATCGGTGGCCACTGCCCTACAAGGGGAGGATTGGTTAGCCGCGATCGACATCAAAGATGCTTATTTGCACATTCCCATCTTTCCAGTCCACCAAAAATTTCTACGCTTTGCAGTAGAAGGGCGCCATTTTCAGTTCAGAGCCTTACCCTTCGGTTTGGCCACAGCACCACGAGTGTTTACAAAAATTCTGGCCCTTTATTGGCCAATCTAAGAACACAAGGTGTAATGATAATGGCATATCTGGATGACTTGTTGCTGATAGACCACTCAGTGAAAAAACTAGACGTGGTCGTTCACAAGACGATCAAGTATCTGGAATCTCACGGTTGGATTATCAACCGAGACAAGTCAGCCCTAAAAACCAGTCAAAAGTCTGGAATACTTGGGGCTAAGGTTGGATTCAGGCCAGAGAAAAATATTCTTGCCTCGAGGAAAGGTGTTGTCTTTGAAAGATTTGATCCACTTAGTGGGTACAAAAAAGACAGCCGTCCATACGACTGTATATGAGGCTGCTGGGAAAAATGGTGGCATCATTCGAACCAGTACCCTACGGTCAATTCCATTCAAGGAATTTGCAAGGGGCCATACTGTCAGCCTGGAACAAAAAAAAATTCAGGCCCTAGACTTACAATGTCCTTGTCCCCTTCCGTTCGCAAGAGCCTCCGTTGGTGGTTGGTTCCCCAGAATCTGGAAAAAAGGAAATCCTTCAGTCCGATTTCTTGGAAGGTGGTCACTACAGATGCCAGCCTTATAGGCTGGGGAGCAGTACTGGAGCAATAGTCTCTCCAGGGCAGATGGTCGGATGCAGAAAAGGCCCTGCCCATCAATCTCTTAGAGATACGAGCAGCCCGGTATGCCCTAGTAGCATGGACATCCAAACTCCAAGGGTCCCCTGTCAGAATTCAATCAGACAATGCCACAGCAGTGGCATATATCAATCATCAGGGGGGCACCAGGAGTCGTGCAGCCCAGAGGGAAGTAAATTACATCCTGAAATGGGCAGAAAAAATATGTCCCAGCCATATCTGCGGTATTCATTCCAGGAGTGGAGAATTGGAAGGCGGACTTTCTAAGTCGCCAGCAATTAGGCCCAGAGGAAGGGTCCCTTCACCCCGAGGTTTTCTGGACAATATGTCAGCGGTGGGGAACATCGGATGTAGATCTTCTAGCATCCAGATTCAACGCAAAGGGGGACAGGTTTGTCTCTCGGACAAGGGATCCCCTAGCTTGCGGCTCGGATGCCCTAGTGTTCCCTTGGGATCAGTTCAAGCTGATATATGCATTCACACCGCCACAATGGTTACCTCGATTACTCCGCAGAATCAGGGTAGAAAAGAAACCAGTGATTCTGGTGGCTCCAGCGTGGCCCCGAAGAGCGTGGTACGTGGAGATTGTAAAATGTCAGTGGGGAGTCCTTGGACTCTCCCACATCGTCCGGACCTGCTTTCGCAAGGACCGATATACCACACTTCCTTACCAGCCCTAGGTTTGACGGCCTGGCTATTGAAGCCCACATTCTAAAAAAGAGAGGGCTCTCTAATTCTGTGGTATCTACCATGATCAATGCCAGGAAGCCGGTATCCAGGCAGATCTACTATAGAATCTGGAAGGCGTACATCGCCTGGTGTGAAGCCAAGAAATGGCATCCACGTAAGTACGTAATAGGTAGGAGTCTGGACTCCCTACAATGGGCTGTAGATAGGAAGCTTGCCTTGAGTACTATCAAGGGTCAGATTTCGGCCTTGTCAATATTTTTTCAAAGGCCCTTGGCTTCGCATTCACTAGTCAAAGCCTTTATACAAGAAGTGATGCGTATTAGTCCTCCGGTTAATATTCCCATATGTCCATGGGATCTAAACTTGGTTCTGTCGGTTCTACAGAAACAACCATTTGGACCATTACAGCATATTTCTTTGGTTCTTCTCACCAGGAAATTGATTTTTCTAGTAGCCATTTGTTCGGCTAAAAGAGTGTCGGAATTAGCAGCTATGTCCTGTAAGGAGCCGTATCTGGTTATCCATAAGGATAGAGTAGTGTTACGCCCTCATCCAGCCTTTCTTCCTAAGGTGGTATCGAGGTTTCATTTGAACCAAGATGTGGTTCTTCCTTCTTTTTTCCCCAAACCTACTTCGGTAGAGGAAAAGTTATTGCATTCTTTGGATGTAGTAAGAGCAGTTAAAGCTTATCTAAAAGCCACTGCTCAGATTCGCAGAACGGATACTTTGTTTATTCTGCCGGAAGGCCCCAGAAAGGGTCAGGCAGCGTCAAAATGTACTTTAGCCAAGTGGATTCGACAGGTCATAATACAAGCCTATAGCTTGAGAAGTAGACCGCCTCCGTTCAAAGTTAGGGCGCACTCCACGAGAGCAGTTGGAACTTCATGGGCAGTGCATCACCAGGCCTCCCTGGCTCAAGTCTGTAAGGCCGCAACATGGTCTTCAGTACACACGTTTACTAGGTTCTACCAGGTGGACGTTAGAAGTCAGGAGGATGTCGCCTTTGGGCGCAGTGTGTTGCAGGCCGCAAAAGATCCTCATGTCTGATAGCGCTCAGCTTATATATGGTGTATCCCCCCCCTCATTTGGCATTGCTTTAGGACATCCCATTAGTAATGACTATGTCGCTCTGTGTCCCGTGATGTACGAGAAAGAAAATAGGATTTTTATAACAGCTTACCTGTAAAATCCTTTTCTTGGAGTACATCACGGGACACAGAGCTCCCGCCCCTCTTTGGGGACACGTATTGCTTTGCTACAAAACTGAGGTGCTCCCGGATGGGAGGGGCTTATATAGGGGAGGGTACTTCCGGTTTTGGAAGTTGCCAGTGCCAGCACCTGACGGTAACTATATAACCCATTAGTAATGACTATGTCGCTCTGTGTCCCGTGATGTACTCCAAGAAAAGGATTTTACAGGTAAGCTGTTATAAAAATCCTATTTTTTTAAGCACACTATAGCACAAGGAGAATTCACTCACTGTCCTTCCCTGTCCCTGGAAACAAGGACTTGCACAGTGAAAGAAACTGACACTCTCCCTACCTAGAGTTTTCTGTCCCTAGAAAAAATGTTTTTTTTAAGCACACTATAGCACAAGGAGAATTCACTCACTGTCCTTCCCTGTCCCTGGAAACAAGGACTTGCACAGTGAAAGAAACTGACACTCTCCCTACCTAGAGTTTTCTGTCCCTAGAAAAAATGTTTTTTTTAAGCACACTATAGCACAAGGAGAATTCACTCACTGTCCTTCCCTGTCCCTGGAAACAAGGACTTGCACAGTGAAAGAAACTGACACTCTCCCTACCTAGAGTTTTCTGTCCCTATAAAAAATGTTTTTTTTAAGCACACTATCGCACAAGGAGAATTCACTCACTGTCCTTCCCTGTCCCTGGAAACAAGGACTTGCACAGTGAAAGAAACTGACACTCTCCCTACCTAGAGTTTTCTGTCCCTAGAAAAAATGTTTTTTTTAAGCACACTATAGCACAAGGAGAATTCACTCACTGTCTTTCCCTGTCCCTGGAAACAAGGACTTGCACAGTGAAAGAAACTGACACTCTCCCTACCTAGAGTTTTCTGTCCCTAGAAAAAATGTTTTTTTTAAGCACACTAGAGCACAAGGAGAATTCACTCACTGTCCTTCCCTGTCCCTGGAAACAAGGATTTGCACAGTGAAAGAAACTGACACTCTCCCTACCTAGAGTTTTCTGTCCCTAGAAAAAATGTTTTTTTTAAGCACACTAGAGCACAAGGAGAATTCACTCACTGTCCTTCCCTGTCCCTGGAAACAAGGACTTGCACAGTGAAAGAAACTGACACTCTCCCTACCTAGAGTTTTCTGTCCCTAGAAAAAATGTTTTTTTTAAGCACACTAGAGCACAAGGAGAATTCACTCACTGTCCTTCCCTGTCCCTGGAAACAAGGACTTGCACAGTGAAAGAAACTGACACTCTCCCTACCTAGAGTTTTCTGTCCCTAGAAAAAATGATTTTTTTAAGCACACTATAGCACAAGGAGAATTCACTCACTGTCCTTCCCTGTCCCTGGAAACAAGGACTTGCACAGTGAAAGAAACTGACACTCTCCCTACCTAGAGTTTTCTGTCCCTAGAAAAAATGTTTTTTTAAAGCACACTATAGCACAAGCACAAAACACACTGACACTCTCCCTACCTATCCTTCTCTTTCCCTAAACTAAAGGAATCCAGGTTAAGCAAGAAAGAAATAAAAGTCACTGTCCCTGCCTATGCTGCTCTTTCCCTGCTCCGGAACACACTACACTAGGCCGCCGTGCTGGCGGCCTTTTATAGTGTGGGGCGTGTACTAAACACCCTCAGCAATAATTGGCCACAGGCATCCTGCCTGTGGCCAATCATTGCTCTCCTCGCTGCCGGCGCTGTGATTGGCCAAGCATGCGGGGTCACAGTGCATGCTTGGCCAATCACAGCGCCTGGATGACACTGCGATGGCGTAGTGCATTGTGGGCCGTTCGCGTCACTCGAATTTGGCGCGAACGGCCCAAATCGTTCGATCTTCGTCGAACGATCGAACAGCCAATGTTCGAGTCGAACGTATGTTCGACTCGAACACGAAGCTCATCCCTACTGATGAGTTACTTCTCTACATAACACAGCCCCATACTTCTCTTTCCTTGATTTTGCAGGAATTTCAGAGATTTGTAATTAATTCAAAGTGAACTACAACAAATTGGAACTCCTTAATATCTCCTGAGATGGACTTTCAACACTTATATTCTACCTTTCCCTTCAAGACCTGCTCTACCTCTATTCATTATCTCAGTTTTTGGATACCTTGAGAGTTGTTTTAACATTTTCCTCAAAATTTCCTGCCGTTGCTTATTAACCACTTAAGCCCCGGACCATTTGGTAGCTAAAGAACCAGAGGTGAATTCAGAATTTTGCACTGCGCTGCTTTAACTGTAAATTGTGCGGACATGCAATGTTGTACCCAAACGAAATTTGCGTCCTTTTCTTCCCACAAATAGAGCTTTCTTTTAATGGTATTTGATTGCCTCTGCGATTTTTATTTTTTGCGATATAAACGAAAAAATAATATTTTCTACTTTTTGTTATAAGAAAAATCGAATAAACTCAATTTTAGTCATACATTTAGGCCAAAATGTATTCAGCCACATGTCTTTAGTAAAAAAAAGTCAATAAGCGTATATTTATTGGTTTGCGCAAAAGTTATAGCGTTTGCAAACTAGGGTACATTTTCTGGAATTTACACAGCTTTAAATTTATGACTGCCTATCTCATTTCTTGAGGTGCTAAAATGGCAGGGCAGTACAAAACCCCCCCAAATGACCCCATTTTAGAAAGTAGACACCCCAAGGAAATTGCTGAGAGGCATGTTGAGCCCATTGAATATTTTTTTTTTGTCCCAAGTGATTGAATAATGACAAAAAAAAATAAAAAGTACAAAAAGTTGTCACTAAATGATATATTGCTCACACATGCCATGGTTAAATGTGGATTTGCACCCCAAAATACATTCTGCTGCTTCTCCTGAGTACGGGGATACCACATGTGTGGGACTTTTTAGGAGCCTAGCCACGTACGGGACCCCGGAAACCAAGCACCGCCTTCAGGATTTCTAAGGGCGCAAATTTTTGATTTCACTCCTCACTACCTATCACAGTTTTGAAGGCCATAAAATGCCAAAATAGCACAAAACCCCCCAAATGACCCCATTTTAGAAAGTAGACACCCCAAGGAAATTGCTGAGGGCCTGTTGAGCCCATTGAATATATATTTTTTTGTCCCAAGTGATTTTGATATATTGCTCACACATGCCATGGTTATCTGTGGAATTGCACCCCAAAATACATTTTGCTGCTTCTCCTGAGTACGGGGATACCACATGTGTGGGACTTTTTAGGAGCCTAGCCGCGTACGGGACCCCGAAACCAATCACTGCCTTCAGGATTTCTAGGCACAAATTTTTGATTTGACTCCTCACTACCTATCACAGTTTCGAAGGCCATAAAATGCCAAAATAGCACAAAACCCCCCCAAATGACCCCATTTTGGAAAGTAGACACCCCAAGCTGTTTGCTGAGAGGCATGGTGAGTATTTTACAGCTCTCATTTGTTTTTGAAAATTAAGAAAGAACATTTTTTTTTTCTTTTTTTTTTCAATTTTCAAAACTTTGTGACAAAAAGCGAGATCTGCAAAATACTCACAATACCTCTCAGCAAATAGCTTGGGGTGTCTACTTTCCAAAATGGGGTCATTTGGGGGGGGTTTTGTGCCATCTGGGCATTCCATGGCCTCCGAAACTGTGATAGGCAGTGAGAAGTGAAATCAAAAATTTACACCCTTAGAAAGCCTGAAGGCGGTGCTTGGTTTTTGGTGTCCCGTACGCGGCTAGGCTCCCAAAAAGTCTCACACATGTGGTATCCCCGTACTCAGGAGAAACAACAGAATATATTTCGGGGTGTAATTCCACATATGCCCATGGCATGTTTGAGCAATATATCATTTAGTGACAACTTTGTGCAAAAAAAAAAAAAATTGTCTTTTTTCCGCAACTTGTGTCAACATATAAAATATTCCATGGACTCGACATGCCTCTCAGTATATAGCTTGGGGTGTCTACTTTCCAAAATGGGGTAATTTGGGGGGGTTTTGAACTGTTCTGGCATTTTATACACAACATTAGGAAGCTTACATCCACTCTTCTAACCACTTGAAGACAAAGCCCTTTTTGACACTTTTTGTTTACATGAAAACATATTTTTTTTGCAAGAAAATTATGTTGAACCCCCAAACATTATATATATTTTTAAAGCAAAGTCCCTACAGAATAAAATGGTGGGTGTTGCATTTTTTTTCTACACAGTATTTGCGCAGCGATTTTTCAAACGCATTTTTTGGGGAAAAAATACACTTTTTTTAATTTTAATGCACTAAAACACACTATATTGCCCAAATGTTTGATGAAATAAAAAAGATGATCTTAGGCCGAGTACATAGATACCAAACACGACATGCTTTAAAATTTCGCACAAACGCGCATTGGCGACAAACTACATAAATTTTTAAAAGCCTTTAAAAGCCTTTACAGGTTACCCCGTTAGATTTACAGAGGAGGTCTACTGCTAAAATTACTGGCCTCGATCTGACCTTCGCGGTGATACCTCACATGCATGGTGCAATTGCTGTTTACATATGACGCCAGACCGACGCCTGCGTTCGCCATTGGGCAAGAGCAGGGCAGGACAGGGGTGCTTTTTTTATTTTTATTTTATTATTAATTTTGCTTTTGTATTTTATTTTTAAATTGTTCCTTCCATATTTTTTTTTATCATTTTTATTGTTATCTCAGGGAATGTAAATATCCCCTATGATAGCAATAGGTAGTGACAGGTACTCTTTTTTTGAAAAAACTGGGGTCTAGACCCTAGATCTTTCCTCTGCCCTCAAAGCATCTAACCACACCAAGATTGGTGTGATAAAACGCTTTCCCAATTTCCCAATGGTGCTTTTTATATCCGGGGGGGGGGCATTCCCTCCCACTGCTTGTAAAAGCAGTCCAGAGGCTAATCAGCCACTAGGATTGCTTTTACATGAAAGCCGGCCGCTGGCTGAAAAGAATGATACCAAGATGATACCTAAACCCGCAGGCATCAATCTGGTATAACCAATCAAAGTCCAGCAACATACCAGTACGTTGCTGGTCCTTGTTGGACATGTATTGTAATCTTTTTTTTTCATGCAGCCGTGGCTGAACGAAAAAAGAGATTGATCGGTGGGTATGCCCACCATTAGAATACCTCCCTTCATCCACCCACTTCTAATGATGGGCATACATGCACCATTTATATATGCCGAAGCATGGGGGCATCCTCCCGCAAAAAAGTTATGCCGCACACACATGTTCGGACTTTTCCACGGGCAAGCCTCCGTCGGAATTTCGATCGTATGTACGCGGCATTAGGAGCAAAATCACTCCTCCGCCCCTGCTGCCCCAATGCTTCGGCATATTTGCTTTTTTTTTTTAATTCAATCTTATTTTATTTGTTTATGCAATGAAACGACAGAAAAAGACATACATTGTCTTAAACATTACAAACATTAATAGGATACATCCTCAACAGGCATCATGTGTGTCAGAACAGAGCAGGGCTAAGTACCATCAGATGAAGGTATACACAAACCTATTTGGAGAGTATGAAGTAGGGTCACTCAATGGGTTGTAGGTAGTAGGTAAATTGAAGCCCTGGTACGTTATCCTACTGGGTTCTTAGAGGTGTATTTATGTGTAGAGAAAAGAGAAAGAGTCAGAGTCAGGGGCAAATAGTAGGGGTACACAGATAGGGGACAGGGATCAGAATCACTCCATCAAGGTCCGAGAGCGGTCTCGTCCAGGGCACACTCCGCCCAAGAGATAAACTCCGAGGAGTACCGAAACACGGACCACGAAGTCCATGTGAGAGAGAACTGTTCACTTTTGTCATTTTCCTCCGCCACCAGGCGCTCAAGGTCCCTAATGCGGTCCACCTCAACAGCCCAATCCCCCAGGGAAGGCATGGTTGCCGTTCTCCAATGACGGGGAATCACTACCCTGACCGCCGCCAGAAAGTGTCGCAAGACATCATTTCTGATGGATTTAAATGATCCTGGGATAATAGACAAGAGAGCCACCTCAGGTGAAGGGTGGATAGAGGTCGCCATCAATTTGCAGTAGAGTGTGAAAATCCGCTGCCAGTACTTCCGCACAGGAGGGCACTCCCACCAGATGTGGAGCATGGTTCCCCGGGAGCCGAGGCACCGCCAGCAGGCATCCGACACCTCCGGATTGAAGTGGTGAAGAGTTGATGGACATCTGTACCATCTTGTTAACAGTTTAAACCCCTTCTCCTGGGTCTTGGTGGCTATGGACAATTTGTGCGTCAGGGTAAAACATTTCTGCCAGTCAATAGGGGAGATAGTGTGACGGAGGTCTGTCTCCCAGGCCACCGTATGCTTTTTTTTTTTTAACTGTGGTGGTGAAATCACCTTCTACAGCACTGGAGTCGCAGGGATCAGGCCTGTCTCTGCGAACGCTGCAGTTATGTGTGTTGTGTTTTGTAAGTGACAGTGATTGATCGATACTGCACTTGGGTGGCCTGGGCTGGACGGAGGGGCAAAACGCAGGTGCTAGCAGGTATCTGGGCTGATCCCGCTAACACTGCGTTTTTGGGAACCCTAAACTGCTGGGGACGCTAGTATAGATCTGATCAGATCAGATATTGATCTGTTCAGATACTATACCACTAAGGGAGGTGTATGCTTCACGCGTGGGTGTTAGCGTTACTGGCACTAACCTGACGCTGCCTGGGGTGTGACACAGACCCTCTCTGATGCTAAAACCTAATTGATATCACCCGCCGGGCGATCAGGGGGTTAAACCTTTATTGGGTTATATACGGCGGGTGCCCTGACACTATAAAAAGCAAACTAACTAACCAGCGTCACCCGTAACACTTATATGATGATCACTGGTGAAAGGGTTAACTAGGGGCAATTAGGGGGTTAAAACCTTTATTAGATAATATATGGGGGTACCTGACGCTATAAAAACCTGCGGCGAACCTAAAAAAAATTACTGGCTACCGATCTGCATCACCGACACTAAGACAGCGATCAGAAAAATTATCGCTTAGCGACAGTGGTGATAGGGGGTGAAAGGGTTACCTGGGGGGCGATCAAGGGGGTTAAACCTTTATTAGATAATTTATGGGGGTACCTGACGCTATAAAAACCTGCGGCGAACCTAAAAAAAAAATACTGGCTACCGATCTGCATCACCGACGCTAAGACATCGATCAGAAAAATGATCGCTTAGCGACAGTGGTGATAGGGGGTGAAAGGGTTACCTGGGGGGCGATCAAGGGGGTTAAACCTTTATTAGATCATTTATGGGGGTACCTGACGCTATAAAAACCTGCGGCGAACCTAAAAAAAAAATACTGGCTACCGATCTGCATCACCGACGCTAAGACAGCGATCAGAAAAATTATCGCTTAGCGACGGCGGTGCTAGGGGGTGAAAGGGTTATCTGGGGGGTGATCAAGGGGTTAAACCTAAAACTAAATGTAGTGACACTTTTACAGTCACAAATGTCACTGATTACAGTAATCAGTAAATAAATGGTCACTGCAATCAGTGACACTGTGACTGGGGGCTGGGGGGTGATCTGGGGGGGCCTGGGGGGGCGATTTATGTGCCTATGTGTGCTGGTGTTAGTGTAGTGTTTGTGCACTAACCTTGATGTCTTCTCTTGTACGGCGCTCGGTATATGTGAGCGCCGCACAGGAGATGACATCACTTCCTCCTGCTTCCTCTGTCTGTGTGTACATTCGACAGACAGAGGGGGCATTTCCATTCGCCGGGAGCTCTATGCTGTGGGTTCAACTGGAAGGTCTTTTAACCCCTTTTGATCGTTTCGCTCTTCCGTGGACTGCATCCACCTATCATCCACAATTCATCTGTGGGACCATAGGGCATCCACCAATTGCCCCTCTAAACTTGGCAGACCCATGATCCCTTTTTGGGTCCCCGGCCTTCCCACCAGGCTTTCGCACCACAGGTTTTTTTAATTGGTTCAAACGGGACCACAAAAGACTCGCCCAAGTTCTCCTAGCAGATCAATCCTTGACAACAAACGTTTCACCCTCAGGACCTCCACAAAATGCTCAACGGTGGTTACAGAGGCAACAAGTTGTGTCCTACATTCGCTCTTTTTTCTCAACATCAGACATTCTGGCCTAGAAGATATACTTTGAAGCTAGGCTTCTCCAGGAGGACCCCCAATCCATGTAATTTCCCAACTCTATTCTATACTCTTGAATGCATCCCCTCCAGATCTGCCGTCCCACACACAGGTTTGGGAAGCGGAGCTTCATCACACAATTTCTCACAAACTCCCTCTGGCCTCTAAAAAAAAAAGTATGTTAATGTCTGTACTCCTGATACCCCTATGATTACCCCAGAGGTACATTATCCTATGTTATTTTTGCATCCTGCCCTGATACTCCTATGATTACCCAAAGGGGTAAACCATGTCAGATAGTCAGTGTGGATGGGGCAGTAGTCAGAACCATCAGGGATCTCCCACCCTTTCATCAGGTCTGCAGTTCCTCTGGGCTTGATTGCTCAGGCTTGCCTGCTTGGGCCTGGGTGATCTATGGGCTTCACGTGCATCACTGGACCCCAGTGAGTTGTCACCATGGCAACCAGGAGCCAGTGCATGTGCCATGAGAGAACAGGGCATCACCGAAGACAGCGGGAGAAAGGCAGAGGTGAAGAGTGGGGAGAAGGAGGGTCACAGCCTGAACCACTCCAGTAGTCTCTGTAATGAGGTAGTTACGCATATGGGTCAGTAGCAAGGATGATGCAATGTGACAGGGAAGCATGGGCGGGGCACCATTGTGACCCCTGCAACCCCCAGGCTCCTTCCATGGAGCCTGTCACTTGTACACACAGAAGCTGAGCTTCTGTGTGTGCAAGTGACAGTAGCCAGCAGTGGGCAAGGGACCAGCATTGGAGGTTTCCGGCTGAGAAAAAGCCCTATGTGCACTGGGTGGTTAAGGTGTGCACAGGTACATCTGGCACACCCTGTGCACATACCTATGCCCTGAATGAAGGCAGTGTGCCGTTGTGACCGCTTACCCATGTGCCTGCCAAATTAGGATAAACGGTTGTGTCTATGTTGCCACTGCATCCCCATAGACTTGAATGGTTTTACTGCATGCAGCACCTGTTGGCTCAAGGCACATAAACATATGGTCCATTCATGGGACCCCTTGCTGAAGAAGTCATTTGATGTAACGCGTATAGGGGGAAGGAGTCGCAGTGGCTACGTCATCCAGTGAGCATATTGTCGTTTCTATACATCCTGAGCCCGCACTGCTTAAGTGCTACATTTGTGAGTAACGTTTTAAAGTTTTAATGAGCAAATAAACCGTTTTGATAATCAGAGAGCACTAGATTTTGCCTTTTCTATTCCTATGTGCACCGGACCCCATTGAGGGAATCTGTACTGGCTAGTATACATCTAATCAGCCGGAGGTAGCATGGAAGGAATAGGCGCTCCATGACCAGTTGATCCGTTTATATCCCTGAGAGGGAACCTGCTTTTTATGACCTTCTGGTGAAACGGGTCAGAACGTGAGGTGAGCGGCTAGGATATAGAGGTGGAGTAGAGCACTTGCATTTTCAACATTCAGGCATTAGCGGTGTGTTGTGTGTTTTTATGCAGAAGACTCTGAGGACTATACTTGTGCATTTGGACTCTTAATTTATTTTTAGTGTGTGGACTTTATTGTTTTGTTTATTGTTCACTATTCCCATTCAGGGAACACCTATTTTTCATTTTTGGTTTACTATTCCCAGTCAGGGAACACAAATATTTGATTGTGCACTCAGTATCTTGCTATATTGCAAGTTAATCACTTATTCTCATTTAAGGATTTATGGGGATTTATTTTGTATTTAGGAAGCGCAACACTGTTTTGTTTTATATATTCTACATGTGAAGTGAACGCATTTTCTGTGTGTGCAGCAGCCAGGTGGGGGGGTATTTTTTCAATTTTTTCACTTCTTGTTTTTTTGGTGGAATTTTGCTAAATCACCCACTACACATATCTTTATTTAGTGACTAAGGACATTATTATTTGCGCTGTTATAAATTAATTTTATTATTTTCTGCTACAACAGCCAGTTTGACGTTATCTGATGATTTTATGTGTAGCGGGGTCTCCGCTGAGGCCCCATGGACTACGTTACCCAGAACCCCGTTTGGCACCCAGGGTGCATTGGGCTGCCGCAGAGACTCATGGGTGGGGTATAAAAGGGGAGGGCGAGGATAAGCCTGGTGGCCTCTTTGGACACCGCGCGGCTGGCAAGAGGACTTCCTGTGCAGACCTGCTGCGAGTGCAAGGCCCGAGGCCTGGGCCTTGCGCACTTCCAGAGAGCCTTCCACCTTGCTGCGGAGCCTGTGCGGCTGCAGACATCTACCTGCTTCAGGGATGTCAGTGAACCGGAGATCAGGCGGTGGCAGATCCTGTGTGTGTGGACACAGTGGTGGGAGTCCCGGACTGGGATCGAGTCCGGAGGGGTGAGAGAGCACCTGCTCACAACTATAACCGAGTACTTTATTAGGCCTATAGACTGCCTTGGCCCATCGGGTTATATTTTCCTATTTTCTTGTCAGGAGACTAGTTGTGGGACTGAGTTACATAGTCTCCGGGGAGTTGCTTCCATTGCTTCAGGCCATTATTGGATTACAAATATTGTTCCTGTATGTGCACCACCGATCATCTTGCATGCAAAGATTCCTTGTCTAAAAGACTGAGCTTTAACTGAGTCAGGCCTGACTGAGAGTTGATAGTATTGCTGGGCGCCATATTGCTAACGGGACTCTAGCTATATGTTAGTGTAGCGGGGTCTCCTTTAAGGCCCCAGGACTACGTTACCCAGAACCCCGTTCGGCACCCAGAGTGCAGTTAGCCACCGCAGAGACTCATGGGAGGGGTTATTTAAGGAGGAGGCGAGGCGGAGCTCGGCCTCTTTGGACACCGCGCTGCAAGCAAGAGTTTCTTCCTGTGCGGATCTGCTGCAGTGCAAGGCCTGAAGCCTGGGCCTTGCGCAACTTCCAAAGAGCCTTCCACCCCACTGCGGAGCCTGGGTGGCATCTGACTTGTTGAGTGAGGACATCAGTTGAATCGGGGACCCGATCGTTGCAGACGCTGTGTGCGGAGACACAGCAGGTGGAGGTCCCGGGCTGGGAATCGTGCCCGGAGTGGTGAGTGAGCACTTGCTCAATCCAATAGACTTTACTGATTCTAGGCCTATAGACTGCCGTGGCTCACCGATTGTTTGCTTGTTGTTCCACTGGGGGGACCGGTAGCAGGACAGAGTTAAAGTGCCCCCCCCCCCCATCATAGTGTTCTTAGTGATTGTCAGTTGTGGATTACAAATACCATTCATCAAGTGCACCACCGAAAGTTTGCATGCAAAGAAATCCCTATAGAAAGGACTGAGATTTATTCTGGGTCAGGCCTGGCCAGGGTGGGGATATAGGATATTGTTTAGTGCGCCACAGGGCGTGTATACCATAATAGCTACGCGCGGTGGATTACCGCGCAGCGCCATTATTGTGTGCTATATTGATTGCTGCAGGGCTCTGCAAGTCAGTTGTGTGTATTATATCCTGTTTAAACCTTTTCTTTTACAACCAAAGTAAACTGTTATACTTAATCTTTAACATTGGTGTGTTGTCTTACTGTAATGAGGGTGACTTTACCATACCCATTGATTATGATAAAAATATAACCCCTAGACTAGCTGTGCCAAAGTGGGTCGAGCAGATTGCCGGGGGTTGGTGGTGCTGTACACAGGGCCCGAAAACAAATCCAGCGGCTCTCTTAACTGGGGATAACGCTACACGTGGGGGCTCGTCCGGATCCTGTTGCACCAAGTAACACGCCAAAAGTACCAGCATGGACCCACTAGAAGTAGGACAGTGGTGTAAAGCGGTCGGCACAGATCCAGCCTGGATAGTAGTCATAGAACGCCCAGGGATCTGGCAAGAAGAAGCGGTGAAGCAGCTAGTGATGTCACTGTCACCATATCAGAAAGCATGGGTGGTGGATGTCAGGACGAATTCCTCACTGACCCACGCATTAATAGAGTGGAAGGACGGAGTCCCAGAACATTTCAAGAATCCAAGTGTAGAAGCTATAGATGATCAGACTTATAGCCTAATACACGCGCTGCTGCTCAAGCCAGGAGGACGGTTTCAGACACCAAAACTATCTCCATCACCCACCCCAAAAGTAGAAAAACTGGTGAAAAGGGAAAGTCCCGGGTCGCCGTCTGCCACCCTCGGCGCAGAGTTGTGCGCGGTCCTGGGGGAACTTGTGGCCCAGTGTAAGAAAGATCCTACAGATTACCATATGTCAGGATACAGAAAACTTAGAATATTCTCAGGAAGGAAACCTGTACCTTCAGGTGAAGAGGGGTTTGAGGAGTGGTTAGACGGTGCCACTCAGGCCCTAGAAGAATGGGAAGTCCCAGACCACAGAAAGAAGCAGAGAATTGCTGAGAGCTTGAAGGGGCCTGCTCTAGAGGCCATACGCAACCTCAAGATGAGTAAGACAGACTGTAATGCACAGGACTATCTGGACATTCTGCAGAATGTGTTCGGTGGAACAGAGAAAATCACTGAGCTCACTTATCAGCTGGAGCACTGCTACCAGAAGACAGGAGAGAAGCTGTCAGAGTTTTTGAGGCGCCTGGATAAGATCCTGCATAAGATGATTCTTAAGAAGGGGATTGACCCACGGAAGGTGGATGAGGCCCGTGTTCAACAGGTGATGAGAGGATCTCAGCCACTGGACCCCATCACATTGGCGCTACGCACAAGACAGGACGGGAAGAGCCTGGAGTACCCTGACTTGATTCGAGTGGTCAGAGAGGAAGAAGCTATGCTGGAGGAGAAGAAGAGGAGCCTACCAGTTGAGTCGGTAAATCCTCCTCCAGTGATGGTCAGGACGGCCATGACCCTGGAAAGAGACTCAGAGGTGGATACCTTGAAGTCACAGATGTCCCAAGTATTGGGGATGCTGACCTCCCTGATGGAAAAGAAGTCAAGGGAACCAGAGAGGGAAAGTCCGAGGAAGGAGCTGTTTCCCAACACCTCAGCGCCCGCATCCCTGGAAGGTTGGGGGGATGTGATTTGTTTCAATTGTGGAGGAGCTGGCCATTTCGCCAAAGTGTGTGCCAGCCCAAAGAAAAAAAAGATGAATAACCGCAAGCCGCCGGAAAACTTCAGCGGGCCCCGGTGAAGGAGTCAACCGGGTGCCCATCATCTCCAGTGAGCTCCAAACTGAATGAGAAGCACATGAAAAGATTGGAGAAGACCCCTCAGAAGAAACGCAAGGTTCCTCAGAAGGAACGCACCCCAAAGAAAGAGAGTAGTGTCCCTCAGCGGGTAGTTACACCCATGAAAAGGAGGGAGATCAATGTATACCAGGCCCAAGAGAGGCTTAAGTCCAAAGAGAAATGGAAGAAAGAAAGTCAAAAGGGAAAATGCAAAGATCAAAAGAAAGAGACCCCCTTGAAGCGATATCCAGAGAAGCTGGTGGGTCCCTCCCCGATAGTACCAGTTCAATTGGAGGGAGTCTACACAAGAGCCATATTGGATACTGGGGCGCAAGTGACCCTGTTGTACCGGGACTTTTATGACAAGCATTTAAGTCACCTACCCATCCAGAAGATTGAAGAGTTGGAGATATGGGGAATTGAGACAGAGAGTTTCCCTTATGATGGCTATCTGCCTATAAAACTGACCTTTGACCCGTCCATAGCCGGAAAGGCTGAAGTGTTCGACACCTTAGCTGTGGTGTGCCCCCGACCGCCTGGAGCTAACAAGAGTTCCCTGATAATAGGGATGAACACGGATCTGGTCCGAAGACTCTTGGCCCCTCTGACAAGAAGGAAAGACCCCACAGTCCCTGATATCCACCCAATGTTGAAGACAGCCTACCAACAACTGATCTTGGAACAGAAGGCCCCGGAAGAGGGGGTAGGGAAGGTCTGGAGGCTGGGAAGAAGGGGAATAGTGCTGCAGCCCGGTGAAGTAACCTGCTTGAAAGCCACAGTGAAACTCACTGTGGAGCAGCCTGGCCCTTTTGTCATGTTGGAACCCGACCCAAGGGAAGAACATTCGGGCTTAGAAGTAGTCCCAGAAGTGGTCCCGGTGAGGGCCCTGAAGAAGGCTCATTGTAAAGTGCCTGTGAGCGTCAGAAATACCACGGATGGTCCCATGGAAATCCCAGCCAGGCTGTTACTGGGCCGGGTGAGCCCAGCTACCCCAGTTGCTTCACCAGATGTGGAGAAGACAGATGGAGAAAGTACTGTGTGGGAGAAACTTTCCATGGAGAATCCAAATCTGCCCAGGGCTTGAAAAGAGAGAGCAAAGGCCCAGTTGACCAGGTGGGAAAGTATCTTTTCTCAAGATCAATTCGATGTGGGGTGTGCTAGGAGTGCCACCCATCGAATCCGCCTCCAGGAAGACAAGCCCTTAATGGAGAGGGTTAGGCGGGTTCCGTTGGCAGACCTCGAAGACTTGAGGGAGCAGCTCGCCGAGCTTAAGCGAACAGGGGTGATTCGAGAATCTAGAAGTCCCTATGCCTCCCCTATAGTGGGGGTCCGGAAGAAGAATGGGTCACTGAGTCTGTGCATAGACTATAGGACCCTCAACAGGAGAACCATACTGGATCAATATACCACTCTAAGGATAGAGGATGCCCTACAGAGCTTGTCTGGAGCCAAGTGGTTCAGTGTTATGGACCTCAAGAGCGGGTACTATCAGATCCCGATGCATCCAGAAGACAAAGAGAAGACGGCTTTCATAACCCCGGTAGGGTTCTTTGAATTTGACCGGATGCCTCAAGGTCTGTCTGGAGCTCCAGACACCTTCCAACGTCTCATGGAGAAGACTGTGGGAGATATGAACCTCATCGAAGTCCTCGTATACTTGGATGACATCATTGTCTTCAGAAGAACCTTGGAAGAGCATGAATAGAGGCTGGAGAAAGTTTTGAAGAGACTGAGTGAGGAAGGACTCAAGCTCTCACCTGAAAAATGCCAATTCTATCAGTCATCAGTTAACTATCTGGGGCACATAGTGTCTGAAGATGGGGTAGCCACAGACCCCGAAAAATTGGAGGCAGTCACCTCCTGGCCCAGGCCCACCACTGTGACAGAGCTCAGATCCTTTCTGGGGTTCTGTTCCTATTACAGGAGGTTTGTGGAGGGGTTTGCGCGGATAGCCAGGCCTCTGAATGAGCTGCTAAAGACGGAGGGGGAAGAGGATGACACAGGCCCCAGAAAGCCAGGGGAGTCAGTCAAGGACCATTGGAATGAGAAGTGTGAGAATGCCTTCCAGATGTTGAAGAAGACATTAACCACTGCCCCTGTCCTGGCCTACGCAGACCCTAAGAAGCCTTATGAACTTCATGTAGATGCCAGTCATGATGGTTTGGGAGGAGTGCTATACCAGGTGCATGAAGAGCAACTGAGGCCTGTTGCGTATGTGAGCAGAAGTCTGACTCCCTCCGAAAAGAACTACTCGACCCATAAGTTGGAGTTCCTGGCCCTTAAGTGGGCGGTAGTTGACAAACTTAGAGACTATTTGTATGGGGCGGAATTCACAGTGAAAACAGACAACAACCCCCTCACCTACCTTTTCACCACAGCAAAGTTGGATGCCACAGGACATAGGTGGCTGGTGGCGCTGTCTGCGTTCAATTTCAGCCTGAAGTACAGACCTGGGGCTGGAAACCGAGATGCAGACGCTTTGTCTAGAAGATCTCACATCCCCACTTGCAGTACAGAAGACTGGACCCAAGTGGCACCCGACGGGGTGCGGGCCCTCTGCCAAGGGGCTGAACTTCAAGCCAGTGGCGGCTCAAGAGCAGAAGAGATAGGGGTTACCATAGTAGGAGTTCCCAAGCAATACTGTGGAGTAACCCAACTGGGGAAGATAACTTGCCAAAACTGTCCAAGAAGGAGCTGAGATCCGACCAATTGGAAGACTCCATGGGGAGATTGGTCCTAGAGGCCCTGGAGAATCAGGACCCGAATAGACTCTTACGCCACCCTTCAAAGGAAGCTCGCCTGTTGAGGAAAGAGTGGAACAAGTTACAGGTGCATCAGGGAGTGGTCTACCGAAGGGGCCCCTCTGATGACCTAGAAGACAAATGGCAATTGTTCTTGTCTGAGAAGTACAGAGAGACAGTCCTGGTTGCTCTGCACGACAACCATGGCCACCTAGGGGCGGAAAGGACCTTCCAACTCGTTAGGGACCGTTTCTATTGGCCCTGCATGAGGGCTGAAGTTGAAGAATACTGCCACTCATGTGCACGATGCATCCAGAGAAAGACTTTACCTCATCAAGCTGCCCCAATGGGCCAGCTGCAAAGTCAAAGCCCACTTGATCTGGTATGCATTGATTTTCTCTGCCTCGAACCCAACCTGTGTGGACTAGGAAATGTTCTGGTAGTAACCGACCATTTCACCCGGTATGCCCAGGCCTTTCCAACCAAGGACCAGAAGGCTTCCACCGTGGCCAAAGTGCTGATGGAGAAATACTTTGTAAATTATGGGCTACCACAACGGCTCCATTCAGATCAGGGAAGGGATTTTGAAAGTCGATTGATCCGGAAACTCCTGGATTCTTTGGGGATCAAGAAGACAAGAACTACCCCCTATCATCCACAAGGCGAACCCTGCTCAACATGCTGGGGACCCTAAGCAGTGAAAAGAAGCAGCATTGGAGCAACCACATAGCGGCAGTTGTGCATGCATACAACAGCACCACCAGTGATGCTACAGGGTACTCACCCTATCGACTTATGTTTGGAAGAGAAGCAAGACTACCCTTAGATCTGGCCTTTGGCACTTCCATAGACCATTGTTCTGCTGCTTCCCACAAGGGATATGTCGATAGGCTCAGACGCAATTTGAAATTGGCCTATGAACAGGCCCAGGCGGCCTCGGAGCAAAGGGGGGCCCGCAACAAGAAAAATTTTGACCTGAAAGTTAGGATTCAGGATTTGCAACCAGGAGACAGAGTGTTGCTGCGGAACTTGGGTGTCCCTGGAAAACACAAGCTTGCAGATAGATGTAGACCTGAACCTTATGTTGTTTGCAAAAGACTACCGGGCCTGCCCGTTTACAGACTTAAACCAGAAGGGAAGGTGGGACCTTTAAAGACCTGGCATCGGAACCACCTACTCCCACTAGCGGAGGCAGTTCGGATACCCCCTGTGACTGATTCCCCTGAGCCAACTTCCATCCTAGATACTCCCAGACCGAACACTCGGTCCCAGACCCCTCAGATTGGGGATACAGAGACCTCGGAGATGAGTGAAGATGAGGGAGAAGAACTTGACTGGCTTTGGCATTCACAGGCCCCAGGAACCTCTGCTATTGATCTTCCACCTGAAGAAGACACCATAGATCAGATGCTGAATGCAGAAGCTACTGAGTTCATTCCGTCCAGTCCTTGGTCAGATTCTTGGGAGAGTGCCTGTGACTTACTCCCAGAAGAAGATCCGAGGGAGTCTCTGTACCTCCCTGCCCCAGAGTCCAGTGCTCCCGAACCAGAATTAATTCCTGAGTTGGTTCCAGAGGAGGAGCCTGTTCTAACAGAGAGCCCAAGAGGACAGAGGAAGCGAAGAGCCATAAAGCCTCCCCGGAGATTAACTTACCCACAGATGGGGAGAAGTGCTGAAGACACTGTGGTTACTGCCATAAGGAGTACGGAAGACCCTGACCCTTCCACTGTTCATTTAGTGGGGGGCAACCCCAGCTCACTCTCTGGCACAGTTAGGCAGGACACTAGTGATGGTGTGACCTGTGGGCAGGGGAGTTCACCGCCTCGGTTTTGGTGGAAATTTCCTCTGCCAACATCATACGAAACTTTGATTGATGTTGTACGTTCTGTGATTTAAGTTTATGTTATCTTTGGGGACCAAAGAGTTTAAGTGGGGGGAGTGTGTAGCGGGGTCTCCTTTAAGGCCCCGGGACTACGTTACCCAGAACCCCGTTCGGCACCCAGAGTGCAGTTAGCCACCGCAGAGACTCATGGGAGGGGTTATTTAAGGAGGAGGCGAGGCGGAGCTCGGCCTCTTTGGACACCGCGCTGCAAGCAAGAGTTTCTTCCTGTGCGGATCTGCTGCAGTGCAAGGCCTGAAGCCTGGGCATTGTGCAACTTCCAAAGAGCCTTCCACCCCACTGCGGAGCCTGGGTGGCATCTGACTTGTCGAGTGAGGACATCAGTTGGATCGGGGACCCGATCGTTGCAGACGCTGTGTGCGGAGACACAGCAGGTGGAGGTCCCGGGCTGGGATAGCGCCCGGAGTGGTGAGCGAGCACTTGCTCAATCCAATAGACTTTACTGATTCTAGGCCTATAGACTGCCGCGGCTCACTGATTGTTTGCTTGTTGTTCCACTGGGGGGACCGGTAGCAGGACAGAGTTGAAGTGTCCCCCCCCATCATAGTGTTCTTAGTGATTGTCAGTTGTGGATTACAAATACCATTCATCAAGTGCACCACCGAAAGTTTGCATGCAAAGAAATCCCTATAGAAAGGACTGAGATTTATTCTGGGTCAGGCCTGGCCAGGGTGGGGATATAGGATATTGTTTAGTGCGCCACAGGGCGTGTATACCATAATAGCTACTGTACGCGCGGTGAATTACCGCCCAGCACCATTATTGTGTGCTATATTGATTGCTGCAGGGCTCTGCAAGTCAGTTGTGTGTATTATATCCTGTTTAAACCTTTTCTTTTACAACCAAAGTAAACTGTTATACTTAATCTTTAACATTGGTGTGTTGTCTTACTGTAATGAGGGTGCCTTTACCATACCTATTGATTATGATAAAAATATAACCCCTAGACTAGCTGTGCCAGAGTGGGTCGAGCAGATTGCCGGGGGTTGGTGGTGCTGTACACAGGGCCGAAAACAAATCCAGCGCCTCTCTTAACTGGGGGATGTGCTACATTAGTGTGAGATAGAACTGTTTGTGCACTAAAGTTAACCAGTGTTAGTATTACTGCAGGGCTCTGCATGCATGTGTTATATGTGATATTGATCGTGAATCCCTTTATTCACAAGTAAACCTTTTTTACAGTTGATCAACCTGGTATTGGAGTCCATTAATCTATCTTATCACTGTTAGAAAAGTATTGGGGGATTGTACATGAACTGGTATAGAGCTATACAAAAACACCACCCCTAGACTAGCTGTGCCAGTAGAAGGGTTGAGTAGATTGCCGGGGGTTGGCTGTGCTGTGTACAGAGCCCAAAAGCAAACCAGCGGCTCCCTTAGTTTGGGGGTATCGCTACAATGTATTGTAAGAATTTATATAATTTGTACATGATCTGCAGGTTCAGTCTCTTTCTCAGATTATTACAGAAGTCCAGGAATATTGCATCTTCTATCCTGCACAGTAGATCCTTTTGAAAAACCTGATAATGCAGCATTCCTATCGAACCATCCCACACCATTTGACACTCTCTTTCATTCGAGTATGACATTCGGGTACTGCATATTTCCGATACATGCTTTTTTCTCTGAGCTTTTATTGGAAGCCTTCCTGTCACTGCACTACACCATTTTTCACAGATGTTAATGTAATTAACTGCAGATTAATTACTATCCACTGGGCATCACGCCGCATCCCTCACTCCATATATATATGTATTGATTTGCAGAGAAGATGAGCATATGGTCATAGATTTAGCCCAAGCCTTCCTTTAAGGCACACACATCAGTAAACAAGGATTGATTTTTGTCTGCTTCATTATCAATTCAAATGCAGGCCAGTAACATGAGGTTATGACATGATAATCCTTGAACGTTTTGACAGATATAAATATGGATGTGCAGAGTGATGTGTGTGTATAAAATTAATTACATATTCATAAATATATATTTTGCACAAATGTGTGCATATGTGTTGCTAGAGATGAGCTGAAGTACCTGGGTTTGGTTCATAGGAGGTACGTTGAACTGTGATGAAGTTGTGACCGTTAATCCAAACCCAATTGAAGTCAGTGGGTGCCAAATCTTTAAAATCACCTGTGGCCAGTTTCAAAATAAATAGGAAAGAATGTCAAACAAATGGCATGAGGGAAGCTGGGCACTGCCCTGGGGGACAGGCACTAATAAACGAAAAAAGAAAATTACCATTTGGCTTGGAGCAGCATTTTTTTTTTTTTATATATAAATTGTATTTTTATTGAAGAAAGTTTACACTTAATACAAGAGCATACATATCTGACAATGAACAGGTAATGTCTGAAATACATCATGCTGAACAAAATGGGAGGACATTGGGGAGGCTGATAGTAGAAAATATTAAAAATAACTAAATAAAACACAAAAGAAAAGGGAAAACAAACAAGGGGAAAATTAAAATAAAAATAAAAAGAAGAGCCATTGATCAACATACATTACATAATGCAGAACTTGGGGCCTAAATTTATAGTTTCAGTAACACGACAGCTATCTGACCAAGAAGGACTTCATGTCCAAACAAAATAAAAACCAGCAAAGTGTGGCCCATTGGGGTGCTTAGAGCACAGCGATCGTAAAAGGTAAGTAGATGACAGGGTGGCGAGGGGCACCTAGGTCAAGGGCGGCAGCCCGTAGGTCGAAGCATCCCAGGGGCCCCAAATCTCGTCAAACCTGTCAACCCCATCCTCCACCATAGCCATCATATATTCCATCCTACATGTGTCCCTGATGCTTTGTATCAGCTGAGTTTGGGTCGGGATTTGGGTAGACAACCAGTTAGAGGGAATGACTTTTTTGTCAGCAAGCAGAATAAATGAGGCTAGTTTGTTTGCCGCCCTTCCTAACTCTGAGATGGGAAGGCCTAGGAGAAAGTGTATCGGGTCCAGTGGGATGGGGGTGGTGAGAATCTGTTGGAGCATTTGTGATACCATGGACCAAAAAGGGACGATCAGATCACATTGCTAGAAGATATGAAAATGTGATCCTTTAACCATACCTATGGATAACCTCAGGGGTCTTGTACCAAAATAGTAAAACTTTATATGCTGTCTCTCTCTGTGCCACACATCTTGAAATTTTAGAGGTCAAGGACCAAATTCTGGACCACTGCGAGACTGATATTTGTCGTTGAGTGAGCTGCGACCATTTGTACATGTAGGAATGGGCGTGTTCAGTAAGAGTTGTCTGTTCATGGAGAATGAGGTATATACTAGTAATGAGCTGTGCCCGGTAGGGGCCCTGGGAGCAGAGAAGCTCAAAGGGTGTTGGTTTGGTGAGAGTGAGAGATGGGGAGAGTGTCGAAAGATAATGGACTATCTGGAGGTACGAATACCTCAAGTGTTCTGGGATTTGGCTTTTAGCCTGGAGGGTCGAAAAGGGTTTAACCTTACGCGTGACCGGATGGACGAAGTGGCGGAGTTGGAACAGTCCCTCTCTTGCCCAGGGAAACATACGGACGTGCGAGAGACTGTCAGGGATCAAGGGGTTGAATAGCACGTTAGATAAGGGGGGGCAGTGGGAAGATGGCATGAGCGCCACAGTCTGAGTGTAAATACCATGGGACCCAGGCAGAGGTCAAGAAGCTTGGGATCCCCCAACGACCCAGGGGATCACACCAGGGAGCAAGGATGAGTCGGAAAGAGGGATCCCATCTCTATCTCTGTCCAGCGGTTTGGGGGCCTGAGGCATGACCAAGACACCACCGTTCGCAAATGGGAGGCCAGATAATATTTGTAGATATCTGGGGCTCCCATCCCCCCTTGGTCCTTGGGGTAGAAAATAACCGAACTTGCCACTCTATGGGCCCTGCCATTCCAAATGAACTTAAGGAACCACTGCTTGAGAATCTTAATCTGTGTCATCGGGATGGGGACTGGAAGAGTTTCAAAATAATATAATAATTTCGGCATGATTGACATTTTTAGCACATTAATCTTGCCTATCCATGACAAGGGGGGGAGGTCCATCGGGATAACATATTATTAATCGACCTAAACAGCGGGAGGTAGTTGGTGCAATAAAGGGACGAGTAGGATGACGTGATCTGGACCCCAAGTTATTTGAGGGATGATGCGCACCAGCGATAAGAGATAAGAGAATGTACCTTTCAATTTCAGGAGTTCATCCAAGGGTATGTGGAGGGGGAGGGCTTCCGTTTTTTCGCAGTTTTGACCTTATAACCCAACAGGGAGCTGAATTGAGAAAGTAGGGCGTGCAGGGAAGGGAGGGAAATATGATTTTTGGTCAGGGTAAGGAGGACATCATCGGCAAATAAAGATACTTTATACTCCCTTTGCCACATGGGGACCCCCTTGATGTCAGGATGGGATCTGATAGCCTCTGCCAGGGGTTCTAAGCACAGTATGAAAAGGAGTGGAGAAAGAGGGCAACCTTGCCGAGTACCGTTTGTCATAGGGAAGGATTGGGAAGTGAAAGAAGCTAGTCGGACCTGAGAGGAGGGAGTGGAATATAGGGAGTTCAGGGCGAAAAGGAAGGGTCCGTGTAAGCCAAATTTAGTAAGGGTTGCAAACATATAGGGCCAACTCAATCTGTCAAATGCCTTTTGGGCGCCTAGGCTGAGAATCAAGGCAGGGCGCTTGACTCTGTTCAGCATGTCGATAAGGTCTATAGTCCGTCGGTTGTTGTCTCCAGCATGTCTGGTAGGAACAAAGCCCACTTGGTCTCTGTCTATTAGTTTCGTCAGGAATTGGGATAAACGGTTGGCGAGTATTTTCGTGAATAGCTTGTAGTCTGAGTTTAAAAGCGCTATAGGCCTGTAATTGTCTGGTAAGGTCTGGTCTATGTCCTGTTTTGGAATGACTGTGATGTAGGAATGGAGAAATTGTTGGTGGGGAAGTTTGCCTTGCAAAAGTGAATTGTAGAGGGATACTAGATGAGGTGATAGAATTGGGAGGAAATTCTTGTAGTAGGAATAGGGGAGTCCGTCTGGGCCGGGAGCTTTGTGCGAAGGTAGGGACTTGAGAGTGCTGGTTATTTTGTCTCCTGTAATGGGCTTGGGGAGGTTCAAATCTGACATGAACTCCTCAAAGGACTCTGTGTCAAATGGAGGGTGGTGAGTGGGGGTGAGGCAATTATAGAGTTTGTTATAGAATTCACTGAATACCTGGGTCATGGTCTGTGGGCAGAAGGTGGGGGTCCCGTCGGGAAGTTTAAGATGTTCCGGGAAGGCGTGAAAGGGCCTTGGATTGAGTCTGGAGACCAGCATCCTGTGGGGCTTGTTCGAGAACTCGTAGAACTTTTGTTTAGCCCACAGGATCGATTTATCTATGCAGGACATATCTAAGGCTTTTATGCGGCTTCTTAGCCCAGTAACCGTACGCAGCCGTCCCACCGTGGGCGAGCGAAGCAGGACTCTTTCTGCGTCTTGAAGTTCCGACATTAGAGAGGACTTCAAGAAAGCTGCATCCTTCTTTTTTTGTGAACTGAGGGCAATACATTGTCCTCGAAAAAAGGCCTTGTGGGCCTCCCAGAGCGTGGACGCGCTGGGCACGGAACCTTCGTCTAGGAGGAAATATTCCGTCAGGGCCGCCTCTAGTTTAGTGTTAGACTGTTAGGGAGAGAGTGTTAGGGTGTTTGAGGAGAGATTTGTTGAGTCTCCAGTGACATTTTCTGGGGAAAGCAGCTGAGATGCTTAAGTCTAGTGTCAAGGAAGCGTGGTCCGACCAGGTAATTGCACCTAGTTCGGAAGCCACTGTGTGGGAAATGAAGGGAGCAGTGATAAAGAAGTAATCCAATCTGGAGAACATCTTGTGAGGGGGGGAGTAGAACGAAAATTGCCTACCTGAGGGATGCTTTATCCGCCATGTGTCAAATAGATGATGTGTTTGGATCAATTTTCGGAAGAAGGTAGCCAGAGAGTGTGAGGCCGTTGTTGAATAGAGATTTCCTGTCTCGAGCGGGAGAGAGCACAGCATTAAAGTCACCCCCTAGTACCTTAAAAGGAGAGGAACACTTCTGTAGGCGATCTAAATCGTCCGAGATAACCTATCCTGAATTGGGAGCATAGACATTCATGATCGCTATAGGGTTGGACAGATATGATCCCTGCAGTATTATATAACGACCATGAGGATCTAAGTGAGTCGTCCCAATCTGAACAGGACATGAGCGTCTTATCAAAATTGCTACTCCCGCTTTACCAGAGGGGTCAGATGCTACATAGGACATTGGGAAATGTTTAGACGCAAATTTAAAGGAACCCCCGGCCCGGAAGTGCATCTCCTGGACGAGAACCACATCCGCGCCGGAGGCCCTGAACTCCCGGAGAGCAAGCCATCTCTTCTTTATGTAATTCAAGCCCTTAACATTATAGGAAACTAGTTTCAAAGCCATGTCGCGTCCGGACGGTCAGGCCAATGGATATGCAAGTCAAAGGGCGAAGGTCCGGACACGACCCGGTCCAGAAAGGACCTGATGAGAGACCACACCTACATAGCAAAATAGGAATATGACAATCAACACAAATGATGAGATCAATCGTAATATCAAAAAAAGCATCTAACAACCAATACATACATAGAACAGACATGAAAGCAACAGATTGAAAATTGGAGAAGACCCCAATAAAATTGAAAAATTTAAATAAAAACAAAAGTAAAAATAAAAATAAAAAAAAGAACAAAATAATGGTGAAAAAGAAAATAGGGAAAATGTCAGCCCCCCCCCCAAAAAAAAAGGTACGGGTGATGGGCCAAAAAATGGACCATTAGGTAAAATGTAGCATAGCAACCATAAGGCCGACGTGGCCTAAAAGAAAAAAAAAATACTAGCAACAAGAAAAAACCTGAGAGGGTCATACCACTCAGGGGTCCTCGGCCGCAGCCCAAGGACTTGGTGGGGAGCACAGCAGACTCCAACATGGGGAGTGGTCCGTGACATCCCGCCATGACGATCTGGAGAGGTCGTTGTTGTTGAGGATGCTCCCCAGAACCTCCACATCAGGTATAGTTGGTGGGGGAGAAATCTATGTTCATTGAGGATATCAAACCTTGAAAGTTAACCAAATTGAGAACACAAAGAATGCGGTGCATCCAAACGAGGCAGAAAGCCAATTGAAAAAGGCAGAACCAACTCCACAGGGAGGGGGTTGGTGTAAGGGTCACGGTCTCCTGCGTGGGAGAACAAGGGAGATATACAAGCCCGATGGAGCCCCATCAGGTCATCAAGTGGGTGGTCTGGAACGTTGAGAGCGTTGGGGTGTAGAGTAGGCCCTGGAACCTCTTCCTCTCACTGGGGTCCAGATTCTGGAGGGAGCTGAGCTGTGCCTCGGGGTGATTGGTGGAACTTGGCCAAATTTAGCAGGGAGCGGGGTAGGCCCAGCCTTTGGAGGAATACTTCACCTTCCTGGGGATCCCGCAGAGTGTGTTGGACCCCCTCCATGGTGACACTCAGGCGGAAGGGAAAGCCCCAATAGTAAGGAACCTTGTGTTCTTGAAGGTGGAATGTAACGGGTCTCAGGGAGTGACGTTTGGCCAGCGTAATAGGAGATAGGTCACTGAAGAGCTGAATTTTATCCCCCTTGTACTCAATGGCGGATCTGTTGCGGGTAGCCTTAGTCAGGGCCTCCTTGCTTTCATAGTAGTGGAAATGTACCACTATGTCACGAGGCCTGGCCCCAGCAGGGGGTTTGGGAGCTGGGAATCTGTGGGCCCTATCTAGGCGCTAATCAATGTCCACTATTTCAGGTGCCAGAGTGTTGAAGAGGCCAAGGAGATACGGCCTAATGTTATTGTCAGCTATCTGTTCAGAGACACCTCGGATCCTGAGGTTTTGGCGCCTTTCCCTATTCTCAAGGTCTTCATGCTGTAATTGTAATTGAGAGACAGAGGATTTTAGGGTAGCATTTTCCTCTTCAAGAGCCTGCACATATTGTATGGTCTCGTCAAACTTCATCTCCAGGGTTGCCGTACGTTCCCCCAGAGCAGCTATTTCTCCCCTGAGCTTACCCTGGAGTTTAAGGTCCATCAGCTCCGATGTGAGGGCCTGCTGAGAAGGGAGAGGCACGGGTGGGTGGGGAAGCCGCTGTAAGGAATCCTCCATCATAAGGGCGCTAATGCTGTCCTCCGGATCACCCTGCGTAATCGAGGCCGGGGATGCGGGCCTAGTGAGCAAGCGGTCCATCGTGGAGGAGGGCCGCGGAGGTTGTGGGGCACGATAAACTGATAGTTGATCCCCAATTTTTCCCATGTAGTGCCTGGGAGGGGTGAGGAGGCTTTGAGGCTTAACCCCGGAACATTGTATGCCAACGCTTGCTCGTTAGGGGACACGGATCACGGGACGGGCCCGGAGCTCACAGATTACACATCCGCCATCTTGGAAAGCCGCGCATGCGCCCCTGGAGCAGCATTTTTAATAATGCTTGAAATGAAAAATTGAAAAGGTCCAATTTCTTTATATTTGGTGCTTGGGGGAAGCCCTAAAACTGCTTGTGAAGTGACACATCTGTACGATGTATACAACTTACTACAGCCAAAGTGATATTTGCAATATATTCTAAAAAGTTGAAGAAAGTAAAAATCCGGCACAAGGAAGTCTTGGCATTAAAAAATGATATCTTTATTTAATCAATCAAACCATAAACTGGAATCAATTCCTAAAAACTGGTGATGTCACGGACACCGGCGGGGCTTGCCGTGTCCATCTAAAGGGCTCCTTTGCTGTGCTTTCATATCTGCATGCCGGCGGGACCTTAGTATCTGCCACACGCAAGGGCTGTTACACTTCCCTCTATCACTTCCCTCTATCAACCTGGGATTCTACAGCCATCCACTGGGAGTTGTGATAGTTCCCTTCACGGGACATCTACATGCCGATGGACTGATGTTAACCCCTCCTCATCTGGATTCAGCAGTGGTATCGTTGTACACATTTTTATACCAGTATCATACTTAGCTACATGTTTTTATGACTGCTTTTGCTGCCGTTTGGTATTACTCGCACCATTTTTACAGTTTATGTAGCTACATCGATTTTATCTCCAGTGCAATATTTATTTTGTGACCTACTTGAAGACTATAAAAGTTTTAATGCTATTCCCATCGAGCGCTGCCTTTGTGTGTTTTTTGTATCCTGCTATCCATTTTTCCAGTGGTTGGTAGCTGCATTGGGAATCAACCTGCAAGGAGATCAGCTAAAAGTAGTGGGATCTGTATGTGAATTATAATTAATTGAAATTAGTCGATTAATCGATTAAAAAAAAATTTGATTAATCGAACAAGAAAATTGTAATCAGTAACAGCCCTAATTTTTTTCATTATTTTTATTATGACTAAGGCCTATGTAGGAGGCTGACACATTAAAGTTTTTAGGAATTTGGTTCCTTTCTATGGTTTGATGGATTAAATAAAATATATACATTTTTAATGCCAAGATGTCCTGGTGTCGGATTTTCACTCTCTTCATTGGATTTTGGACATTCAATGCTACGAGAGTCCAGGCACAGATGTCTTGATCTCACCCTGTCTATCCTTATGGGATTTTGCGGTTGTAGCAATTCCTTTGTTGCTCTAGATTCTATAATGTTGCTTTTGCTATATTGTATCCTACACCACAGAAAATAAAACTTCTCACTGAATGACAAATTCTTGGCTGAGATGTAATTTTTTTTTTTTTTTTTTAAAGTACATATTTATTAAGAGATCAAAACTGAGATGTAATTGTAAACAAAGGGCGGGAATGGTGGCTGATGTCATTGCTATGACCATATTGGTCATTGGTGTCATCCACCAACTACAACACTTTGCTTAATCCATCTGTCATCTGGGAATCTTTGTTGACAGCTGAATGGCTCAGCAGGGATGCTTCATTGCTAGGAAGCCAGTGGCCATTGGCTTACTATCCTAAGCAGGAAGCTGTAATAGTAATAATCTTGAGCAGTCTCATGTAATGTGTCTGTAATAGTCTAATGCCCCATACACACGATCATTTTTAATGTCATTTTTAAAACTGACGTTTTTCTTGTCATTTTTTTTCTTGTTTCCTCTCAAGCCTGTCTTGCGTACACACCATCATTTTAAAAAATGTTCAAGAAAAGCGCAGTGACGTACACCACGTACAACGGCACTATAAAGGGGAAGTTCCGTTCGAATGGCGCCACCCTTCATGTTAGTAAAGTTTGTTGAGAGACGATTCGCTCTTTTCAGTCTAGTGCTTTTCAGTCCGTTACAGCATGATGAATGTGCTATCTCCATTACGAACGCTAGTTTTACCAGAACGAGCGCTCCCGTCTCATACTTGATTCTGAGCATGCGCATTTTCTTTCACGTCGTTAAAGCATACACACTATCGTTTTTCACGTCGTTAAAAAAAACGACATGAAAAACGACGTGAAAAAAGAGAGCATGTTCGAAATTTTTAATGCCCGTTTTTCACGTCGTTAAAAATGCTCTGGAGCATACACACGATCATTTTTAATGCCCATTTTTTTTAATGGCATTTTTAACGGCATGAAAAATGATCGTGTGTATGGGGCATATGACTCTCTCCTGAAGCATATTCCCAGTCTCCAACAACTTCTTTACCTTCTATAACATGTCCACAGTCTCTTTCCATCTCCTACAGTATTTCAGGAACAGGTAATAAATTCACCCATGTTAAAAGATACTTGGAATTAGGGGACCAAAACTGGAGTGCTTAGTAAACTTTTTTTTTTATAATGAGGATACATGATTTCACAAAAGCAACAAAGTGCAAAATAAAGTTAAAAATTAAAAATATAAAAATAAATAAATAATGTCCATCAGTTTTAACCTATAATGTTATTAAATATTGTTTTCATTGGTAAAGGGAGCTTTCTGATTCTAATAATACTCCCACCTTCAGACCCCCACAGCCACCAGGGTTGTGGGGAAGAGGCCCTTGTTATTAAAATGGGGACAAGGTGCTTTGCCTGGGGGGTCTTCCACAGCAAGGTAGCGCCCACATGCTAAGGGCATGTGACATGGTATACAACCTAGTTCAGGAGTGGGGCAAACCACCCCACCCTCCCCTTTGCTTACGTGGCTGCATGTTTAGGTAAGAGTCTGATATGGATTTGGGGGGGGGGCCTCATGATTTTTTGTTGCTTTTTACATGAGATTCCCCTGGAAAAAAAAGTTCACACAAGCAGGAAATTAGGTTTCTGGGGGGCATTCTGTACACATTCTGTGTACAGAACACCTCCAGATAGCCATATTGCATTGCATTTCACAGCAAGTTACAGAGCTGCAGGTTGAAAAGAAAAGGTCATTTTTAATAACATTCAATATGACTTGCGTCACAATTGTATAAGCTATATTATTTTTTATTTTATTATTTGCTATTTTTTTTTAAGGAAAGTGGAGTTACCAATTATCCACTTCCAGAACGCCCACCGCACATATACTGCGGCAGGGTGGCTCGGATGCACGAAACAATGTACCTGTATGCATGGGCGTCCGCTGAAATGTTTTCAGGAGGGGGCGCTTCAGCAGCGGCGATACACAGTCGCATTTTACCCTTTCTTCGACCGCTAGCGGGGGGGTTAAAAGCGACCCCCCACGTTAAAATATAAAAACACCCCACTGTGCCCCCTGCATCTCTAAATATCTCTTTGTCACTACTGTGTACCCCCTCTCCACAACTGCACCTCTGGACCCCTTTTCATTACACAGCACCCCACAGCTCTGGACCCCTTTACATTACAAAGCACCCTGCATCACTGGACCCCTTTACATTACAAAGCACCCTGCATCACTGACCCCCTTTACATCACACAACACCCTGCATCACTGGACCCCTTTACATTACACAGCACCCTGCACCCCTTTACATTACACAGCACACTGCGTCACTGGACCCCTTTACATTACACAGCACACTGCATCACTGGACCCCTTACATTACACAGCACCCTGCATCACGGACCCCCTTTACATTACACAGCACCCTGCATCACTGGACCCCTTTACATTACACAGCATCCTGCATCACTGGACCCCTTTACATTACACAGCACCCTGCACCCCTTTACATTACACAGCACACTGCGTCACTGAACCCCTTTACATTACACAGCACCCTGCACCCCTTTACTTTACACAGCAGCACCCTGCACCTCTGGACACTACACAAACTATACAGTGACCACTACACTGCACACTGACCATATGTATGACGTGTCCTATGACACACACACACACACACACGTGTTGTAGGACATCTCCTCCTCCCTCCATACCGCACACACAGCCCGGCTCTCCTTCCTTCTTACCTTCAGCAGGTCCAGCAGGGCTGGAAGTGGGTGTAAGGGCGGCGCAGGGTGTAGAACACTGCCAATTTGGCCAACACCTTCTCAATTCCAGGGGGGGCAAACAAACCTTGCCCTATGGAGCGGACGCCCATGCCTGTATGTCATTTTGTGCAGGAGGTAATGTAGGCGGCCTCCTGCGATTGTGGTACAGAGAGGCAGAACGGGGATCTGTCTATGTAAACAAGACAGATACCCATTTTGACAGGGGACAGCCCTGAGATTTACTGATCCTAGTAATCAGGAACAGCAATCTCTGTGTTGTCCCAGTAAGCCCATCCCCCACACAGTTAGAACACATCCAGGGAACACAGTTAACCCTTTGATCGCCCCTAGTGTTAACCCCATTCCCCAGTGTCATTAATACATTGATCATTGCATTTTTTTAAGTGTCACTTAGGGCCAGATGTATCTGCCGCAATGTCGCAGTCCCACAAAAAAATTCAGATCGCTGCTATTACCAGTAAAAACTATTTAAAAAAATATTAAAAGTCCCTTAATCTATCCCATATTTTGTAGATGCTATAACTTTTGCGCAAACCAATCAATATTCGATTATTGGGATTTTTTTTACCAAAATATCTAGAATCATACATATTGGCCTAAATTTATGAATAAATTTGTTTTTTTTTTACTTTTTTTTGGATACGTGTTATAGCAGGAAGTAAAAAATATTGTTTTCTTTTTCAAAATTGTCGATCTTTTTTTTTGTACTGCAAAAAATAAACACTGCAGAGGTGATCAAATACCACCAAAAGAAAGCTCTATTTGTGGGAAAAAAAGGGACATCAATTTTGTTTGGGTACAACGTCACACAACCAAGCAATTATCAGTTAAAGTAACGCAGTGCCGTATCGCAAAAAATGGTTTGGTCCTTAAGGGGGTAAATCCTTCCGGGGCAGAAGTGGTTAAGAAGACCTCCCAAGGCACAATAGTTAAAGAAATGTTGCTTTTATAATGTTGAATCACCGCTTCAAGCCAAACATTATTTAAAAATATATATATTTTTGCTTTCATTCATATCTCCCAAGGTAGTGCCCAACACCCCATGCCCTTTGTTTGACAATCGTTTATCTATTAGGCTAAAAAATGGCTAAGTTACTTTATTGACTTCAATTGGGTTCAGATTTGGCAACCAAACGTTTGAAGGTTCTACCAACCTGCCTCAAACTGAATCCGCATACATTTGGTTCATCCCTAATCACAATACTCAAGTAGAGATAAACAAGTCAATCAAATTTGGTTAGCTGCCAATCCACACAATGTGGGATCAAAAGTTGCTCTGCACTGGCAAATATTTTGGCAAGGTAGCTGCCAAATAATACACGAAGATAAAAAATGATTTTCACTCAAAAATTTGTTTACATACTCCTCTCAATTATCCAACCACATGGATTTATTGGCGTATAACACGCACCGGCGTATAACACGCACCCCAAGTTTAGGTGGGAAGTTTAAGGAAAAAAATGTACAATGCAGCCTTATCAGTGTCTCCATCTGCAGCCTTGCCCAGTGTCCATCTACAGCCTTGCCCAGTGTCCATCTGCAGCCTTGCCCAGTGTCCATCTGAAGCCTTCCCAAGTATCCATCTGCAGCCTTCCCAGGTATCCATCTGCAGCCTTCCCCAGTGTCCACCTGCAGCCTTGCCCAGTGTCTATCTGCAGCCTTGCCCAGTGTCCATCTGCAGCCTTGCCCAGTGTCCATCTGAAGCCTTGCCCAGTGTCCATCTGAAGCCTTCCCATGTATCCATCTGCAGCCTTCCCCAGTATCCATCTGCAGCCTTGCCCAGTGTCTATCTGCAGCCTTGCCCAGTGTCTATCTGCAGCCTTGCCCAAAATTGCAGCATGATGGGTCTTTAAATTTTAGTGCCTCCAAGATACACAGAGCCGGATGTCCTGTGTATTCGGCTCCTCTCGCAGTCCCATCCAGTCCCGCCCCATCCCGGCCCTTGGCCCGACTCCTATAATGGACACAACACCGGTCCAATGGCGGGACGTAAAGGCTAGGAGGCAGGACTGGACGTGACTGCGAGCGGAGCCGAGCCTAGCCGAGTTCACAGTACACTCGGCTCGGTCTATTTCGGCGGCGCACACTCCTCTTCCCCTCAGAGACAGCGGGGATCGGCGTATAACATGCACCAACAATTTTCCCCTGATTTCAAGGGGGAAAAAGTGCGTGTTATACACCGATAAATACAGTAATTATCAGCCAACTACAAGAAGTTTAAAGCTGACTCTATATACTGTATGACAAGATCATCTGGTAATTTTTAATACCTACAGCGTTTTTAACGTGACATACAATTAGAAAATTTGAACATAATGGAGAGCTGTGCTGAATAAGCTTTTATAGAATTTTGTTAACACATACACTTTAAAATAACGGTAAAGCGGACCTTTCACCTAAATAGCAAGGCTTGGTTTTTAAAGTGGTTAACCTCAAACCAAAAATGTATTTTATTGCAGCTTAACAATCAGCAGATGTGGTGGCTGCATCAGTTTTATTTTCTTTGGCCCTCTTCTTTTTCTCTCGGTTTTCATACTGTATTAGTGAGAAATAACTCTGGAGGAATGAGAATAGGAGGCACAGCAGCCAGCAGCATTGTCAGTCTGGGGGGAGGAGAGTGTTACATGTATTAGCAGATTTAGATACACTAACAAATTGAAACCAAACTTAGTTCACACTTTATAATCAGTTTTTTTCCTTTTCAGAAAAAGGTTTTGCATGAATAAATAAAAGCTGATAATTTTACTTGCTCTGTTGCAGTGGATTTGCACAGAGCATCCTGGATCCTCCTCTTCTTGGGTCCCGCTTTACAGCTCCTGGCCCCTCCCTCCTGTCAAGTGCCCTCACAGCAAGCAGCTTGCTTTGGGGGCACCTGAGCCGAGCCACAGCTCCGTGTGTCCATTCAGACATGGAGCTGCCATTCGGCCCCACCCCCTCTCTCTCCTGATTGGCTAACTGACTTTAAATGAACCCATGGTGCCACTGCTGTGTCTCAGTCAATCAAGAGGGAGAGTGTTGGACGGTCGAGGAACTCGTGGACATCGCTGGAGAGAGATGGGGCTTAGGTAAGTATCAGGGGGTGCTGGGGAGACTGCAGCACACAGAAGGCTTTTTATCTTAATGCATAAATGCATTAAGATAAACCAATGGAGCCATCACATCTAAGAATTGGTAAATTGCAATATAATTAACCACGTCCCGCCCGGCCTATAGCAGAATGACGGCCGGGCGGGAAGTGGTTAGTTATATTGCAGTTTACCAATTCTAGATATTGGGTGGTGGTTCAGTTATCCTGACTGGGCGTCATATGACGTCCAGCAGGACAACAGCTGTCACGGCGATCGGTGGTGCGGCATGTCAGTCTGACATACCGCTACACTGATATCGGTAAAGAGCCTCTAATTGAGGCTCTTTACCATGTGATCAGCCGTGTCGAATCACGGCTGATCACGATGTAAACAGGAAAAGCCGTTGATCGGCTTTTCCTCACTCACGTCTGACAGACGCAAGTAGAGGAGAGCCAATCGGCTGCTCTCCTGACAGGGGGGGTCTGTGCTGATTTTTTATCAGCGCAGCCCCCCTCGGATGCCTGCCCAGGACCACCAAGTATTCCACCCCAGACCACCAGGGAAATGCCAATCAGTGCCCAGGCAGCTGCCAATCAGTGCCCATCCCGAATGCCTACCAGTGCCATCAGTGATGCCTATCAGTGCCATCTATCAGTGCCGCATATCAGTGCCATGTATCAATGCCCATCAGTGCCCAGTAGGGATGAGCTGAACACCCCCCTGTTCGGTTCGCACCAGAACCTGCGAACAGACCTAAAGTTTGCGTGAACTTTAGAACCCTATTAAATACAATTGATTTGAACGTTCAAAATCTAAAGTGCTAATTATAAAGGCTAATATGCAAGTTATTGTTCTAAAAAGGGTTTGGGGACCCGGGTCCTGCCCCAGGGGACATGTATCAATGCAAAAAAAAGTTTTAAAAATTGAAGTTTTTTTGGGAGCAGTGATTTTAATAATGCATAAAGTGAAACAATAAAAGTGAAATATTCCTTTAAATTTTGTACCTGGGGGGGTGTATAGTATGCCTGTAAAGCAGCGTTTGTTTCCCTTACTTAGAACTGTCCCTGCACAAAATGTCATTTCTGAAGGAAAAAAAGCCATTTAAAACCACTCGCAGCTATAATGAATTGTCGGCTCCCGGCAAAACAGAGAAAAGTCATTGATAAAAAAAATAAAACAAAAATGCGTGGGGGTCCCCCCAAATTCAATTACCAGGCCCTTCAGGTCTGGTATGGATATTAAGGGGAACCCTGCATCAAATAAAAAAAAATGATGTAGGGTTCCCCCCAAATATCCATACTAGACCCTTCAGATCTGGTATGGATTTTAAGGGGAACTCCACCACAAATGAAAACATTTTTTTACCCCTACTATTTCACAAAGAAAGTGTAAAAAAAATTTAAAAAAAACACACAGACACCTTGGAAAAGTCCTTTATTAAAAATAAAAAATAAAAAACACATTCCAGCGATGTAATCCAATGTCCCGCGGCGATCGGATGTCCAGCGCTGCAGTCTCCACTCGAAACGTCATTGGCTGAGCGGACCCAATGACGTTTCGAGTGGAGACTGCAGCGCTGGACATCGGATCGCCGCGGGACATTGGATTACATCGCTGGAATGTGTTTTTTCTTTTTTCTTTTTAATAAAGGACTTTTCCAAGGTGTCTGTGTGTTTTTTTTTACATTTTTTTTACACTTTCTTCGTGAAATGGTAGGGGTAAAATGTACCCCTTACCAATTCACATAGGGGGGGCGGGATCTGGGGGTCCCCTTTGTTAAAGGGGTATTCCAGATTCTGATAAGCCCCCTGCCCGCAGACCCCCACAACCACTGGGCAAGGGTTGTGGGGATGAGGCCCTTGTCCCCATCAACATGGGGACATCCTCCCCATGTTGAGGGCATGTGGCCTGGTACGGTTCAGGAGGGGGGGCACTCTCTCGTCCGTCCCCCCCTCTTTTCCTGCGGCCTACCAGGTTGAGTGCTCGGATAAAGGGCCTGGTATTTATTTTTGGGGGAACTCCACGCCATTTTTTTTTTCATTTGGGGTGGAGTTCCCCCTAAAATCCATACCAGACCTGAAGGGCCTGGTAATTGAATTTGGGGGGACCACCACGCATTTTTTATCAATGACTTTTCTATGTATTGCCGGAAGCCGACAATTCATTATAGCCGCAAGTGAGTTTTAAATTACTTTTTTTCCTTCAGAAATGACACTTTGTGCAGGGACAGTTCTAAGCACGGGAAACAAGCGCGACTTTACAGGCATACTATACACACCCCCTAGGTACAAAATTTAAAGGAATATTTCACTTTCATTGTTTCACTTTAAGCATTATTAAAATCACTGTTCCCGAAAAAACTGAAGTTTTTAAAACTTTTTTTTGCATTGATACATGTCCCCTGGGGCAGGACCCGGGTCCCCAAACACTTTTTATGACAATAACTTGCATATAAGCCTTTAAAATTAGCACTTTAGATTTCTCCCATAGACTTTTACAGGGTGTTCTGCGGCTTTTCGAATTTGCCGCGAACACCCCAAATTGTTCACTGTTCGGCGAACTTGCGAACAGGCAATGTTCGAGTCGAACATGAGTTTGACTCGAACTCGAAGCTCATCCCTAGTGCCCAGCAGTGCTGCCTATCAGTGTCCATCAGTGCCGCCTATCAGTGCCACTCATAAGTACCCATCAGTGCAGCCTTTCAGTGCCCATCAGTGTCACCTATCAGTACCCATCAGTGCCAACCAGTGCCACCCATGAGTGCTCATCAGTTGCCGCCTATCAATGCTCATCAGTGCTGCATATCAGTGCCACCCATCAGTGCTGCTTACCAATGCCTATTAGTGCCCATCATCAGTGCCCATCAGTGCCACCTCATTGGTGTTGCCTTATCAGTGCCTGTCAGAGCCGCCTTATCCGTGCCCATCAGTGAAGGAGAAAACTTACTTATTTACAAAATGTTATAACAGAAACAAAAGAAAAACATATTTTTTTTCGAAATTTTCAGTCTTTTTTTATTTGTTTAGCAAAAAATAAAAACCGCAGTGGTGATCAAATACCACAAAAAAAAGCTCTATTTGTGGGAACAAAATGATAAAAATTCTGTTTGGGTACAGTGTAGCATGACTGCTCAGTTGTCATTTAAACAGCGACAGCGCTGAAAACTGAAAATTGGATTGGGCAGGAAGGGGGTGTAAATGCCTGGTACTGAAGTGGTTAATATATTCTTTTGGGTTTAATATTGTTAAAGTTCACTTTTAAAAATTAATAATTGCACATTTTTTTGCAGGTAAAAAAATGCCCATTTATTATTGTTTTCTCTAAGAAACCTGTGGAGCATTGCACCCGGGATCAGCAGATTATGAGTGCAATGTCAGGCTCCTGCAGCGGCTCTGTACAGCTGTCTGCCTGTACCTCCAATATGGGCAGAGAGTTGCTGAATAGAGTTGAGCGGACACCTGGATGTTCGGGTTCGACGGGTTCGGCCGAACTTCGGAAAAAAGTTCGGGTTCGGGACCGATCTTTAACACGAACCCGGACCCGAACCCGAACCCCATTGAAGTCAATAGGGACCCGGACTTCTAAGGACTAAAAAGGCTCTAAAAAGGTAATGAAAAAGGGCTAGAGGGCTGCAAATGGCAGCAAAATGTTGTTAAGAGCATGGCAAGTGCTCTGCAAACAAATGTGGATAGGGAAATAACTTAAAATAACATAAAAAAAATAAAACACAGAACTGCAGAAAATGCTATTAAAAAAAAATGTTTTTTTTAGTATAGCACAGTAGGAGAAAACTATATAGAAATTGTTTATTTCACACACCTCAAAATATGTATAACACACTGCAAACTTTTTTTGGTGCCGCTAAACTGCGTTTTTTGGAAGAGCAGAACACACCCACAGTACGTAACCGCTGAATCGCACAGCTACAGAACTGCAGAAAATGCTATTAAAAAAAATGTTTTTTTTTTAGTATAGCACAGTAGGAGAAAACTATATAGAAATTGTTTATTTCACACACCTCAAAATATGTATAACACACTGCAAACTTTTTTTGGTGCCGCTAAACTGCGTTTTTTGGAAGAGCAGAACACACCCACAGTACGTAACCGCTGAATCGCACAGCTACAGAACTGCAGAAAATGCTATTAAAAAAAATGTTTTTTTTTTAGTATAGCACAGTAGGAGAAAACTATATAGAAATTGTTTATTTCACACACCTCAAAATATGTATAACACACTGCAAACTTTTTTTTGTGCCCCTAAACGGCGTTTTTTGCAAGCGTACATTAAAGTGCAAATTTTTTTTTTTTTTTTTTTTTTGCCCTAAACGGGTCTTTTTTTGCACGAGCAAAATAAAATGCTTTTTTTTTTTTTTTTTTTGCCCTATGGGTCTTTTGGAAAAGAGAACAATAAAGTGCCTTTTTTTTCCCCCTAAAAGTTAGATTTTCTCTGACACTGGGCTCATGGCAGTGTAAAAAGACTGTGCACTGCAACACAAATAGGTAGACCTATGCAGATCGCTGATTTTAATCTCTGAATCTGGACTCCTATATAATAAATCTCTCTCCCTGAAAGCACCAACACAGGAACCTGGCCCTACACTACACTATCTCTCTATCTTTTCCCTCAGATTGTAGAATCAGGACTACCTCATCTATCTTTCTATCTCTCCCTAAAAGCAGCAGCAGCAGACTAGATCCTCTCCCTATCTATTCTGAAGCAGAGTGTCATGTGTGCTGTGTGCCTCTAGCTTATATAGAAGCTGGGTCACATGTTGCACTGACCAATCACAACCATGCCATTAGTAGGCATGGCTATGATGGCCTCTAAGGGCACACCAGCTAATCAAAAGGTGATTGGCTGGCCCCTGAAGCATTTCTAAATGCGTTATTAGATTGCCGAACCCGAACCCGGACTTTTGGGCAAAGTCCGGGTTCGGGTTCGAGTTCGGGAAAAAGCTAAAGTTCGGTACGGACCCGAACTTTACAGTTCGGGTTCGCTCAACCCTATTGCTGAAGAGCAGGAAGAATCAATGAGCTACAAAGATGCTCACCAGCTCCCACACAGTTAATTGAGAACTACAAGCTGTCTGCTGTGATGGAAGATGAGACTGGTAGTACATTAATTCACAGATCTATGTGAATGAATGACGGGTGGGGGATCAGAGAGTGCAAGGAGAGATGCACAGTAACATGTTACATCTTAAATACAGGTTTACCAGGTAACTAAAAGTGAACTTAGCCTTTAACTGATTAACTTAATTGGTTTGAAGAAGGAGCGACTGGGCATGCTCCGAAACATGTACTGCCCACTCTGACGTCACTTCCGGTTGCCTGGATTCCATGCTGCTTCTTACAGCACAGTCCTCCATCTTGGATCAGAGAGACAGTATTTGCCACCGCTGGTTGGCTGAAACATCCACCTGTACCTGTCTTATTCCCAGGAGGCATCCAGCCGGACTTTATGGATTCATTGATATGCCTGTTTTTCACTTCCATCTTGTAAGTGTTTTTAACCTTTCCTTGTCATTAAAGTGTTTTATTACTGCCCTTAGAAGAGCTTTCTTCTCTGCTTTGTTTAGCCTTTAACTGTGCACCCCCTTGCTAAAAAATGCCACATGAAAAAAACACCTGTGGGGGAAATGTTAGATAACATACCTTCCTTTCCACTGGCTTTCTTTGGCAGTGCCTAGGTGAGGGTAGGGATGCCACCTGTCCAAGATTCATCCAGACAGTTCGGGTTTTGAATCATGTGTCTAGGTTTTAGGCAGACTGAATCCCAGACACATTATTCAGACTGGGCTGTGGTTCCACAAGAAACCAAGATAATCACACACAAATCTGTTGCTGTCCCCGAGAGCTGCGGGTGGCTGTCTGGGGGGGTTCGGCATCAATGGGGAACAGGGTGATGATGTCAGCAAGAACAATTCGGCCACACCCACTTTTTTGCTGCAGGACACTATACGCACCGCATTACTACTCTCCTTGGGGCACCCAAAGGTGTCAACACAAAAGTGTTCCGGTTTGGCTTGAAGAAAAGGTGGCAACCCTAGGTGGGGGTGATGTCATCTTCCTTCTGGAGTAATGTTGAGTAGCCCCAATTATGTGAATCATGCACAGTTTCTTGTGAGATTTGGAATACTCACCATTCCCCCAAATCTCATCAGCAGGATAATAACATCACCCCTTGCAATATGGAAGCCGGGTGACTGGTGAATTTTTTATCTACTTTTTCCCTAATAGGTGAAATAGGTGATTTTTTTTCTGTGCAGACTCCATTTAAATAAAATCTGATAGCGTAAGTGTATTGCCAAAAGTGTAACAATAAAGAAACACTTTTATTATGCAAAGGTTCTTTTAAATCCTAAATACAGCTTGTACTTAACAAGTAATATATTGAAATATAACTATTTTTTGCAAAGAAACAAAACAAACAGGTGTTAATGTGTCTTTAATAGCGTTGTTCAATATGCAAGATTATTATAAATTATGTAAACTAATTAGAAAGCTCTTTGACCCGATGAAATACGCTGGTCATGTTCATAGTTTGTACATTTTGTGCCACTTTCAGCTTCATAAACAGAATGGAATTAGTCAGCTTCATTTCTCATATAGTTAAGCTGTATCTTGGAAAAAACATGTTTATTTATCCTTTAGGCATAATCAACTCTGCTCACCAATGGAAAATATGTCCTTTCCTTTGCTTCACTTGCAGTGTTTCTTTTCATTAAATACTTTTTGACATATTCATTTGAGGATCTGTGACCTCCGGCTTAGTCTTAAAAATAATATGCCATAATAAACCGCATATCCACAATTTTGATTTAAAAGTTGTGCATTTGAGTGACATCATGAATGCTGTTTATAAATAATAATAATATTCCAACTTTTTATAGTTTTCTGTCCAGATTGTTATAACTTTTCAGCTATTAAACCTCTTTCAACCAGCTATCTGTTTATTGTTAAGGTGGTTGTAAACCCTATTAAAAAAAAAAAAAAAAAACCTGCAAGACAAAGGCAAAATGAGCTAGTATGCATAGCATACTAGCACATTATGAGTTACTTACCTTACATTGATGCCCCCGCAGCGGTCCTCGTACCCCCCTCCGGCCGGAGACATCTCTCCCAGAGTGACTTCCGGGTATCACGAGCTCTGACGCTGTGATTGGCCGGAGCCGCAATGACGTCCAATCACAGCCACCGGTAATGGCACACTGACAGAAGCAACAGCACATACGCGCCGTTGCTTCAGTTTGCTTTAGTGCACATGTGCCGATGACATGGATCGCCACTTTCCTTTTTAATTATGACATGTTTGTTATAAAAAAAAAAAAGCTACATGAAGTAACAAAACAATATGAGTTAACCATTCAGAAAAGACATAAAAAAAAAACTACTGCTGCTAAATGATAGATCTACAACCATCATCCTTGGTGATGTCATTGACCAAATATGGTCATAGTCAATGACCATGCGCAACATCATTGATCATTGGGTGATGTAATGCCTCGTACACACAATCGCGATTTCCGCCAAGAAAACCGTGTTTTTTTTTCAGCAGGAAAACGGCTGAAATTTCTCTTGCATAGCCCAGGATCACACTGGGGCTGCGGGAGTGAAGCCGTGCGAGTTCAGCTGAACTCGCACGATTTCACTCCTGCCTGTCAGTCCCAATTTCAGCTCGATTACAGAGACATCTGACACAGATGTCAATGTAAATCGCGGCTGAAATCGCAAAAAGTAATACAGAAACTACTTTTTGAAATCGGTGCAGCGCCGCAGATGCGGCGTCGCACTGATTATGACGGTGCCATTGCCCGCAATTTGCGGCAAATTTAGCCGATTTGACATGCAATTTGACATGTCAAATCGCATGTCAAATCGCACCAGTGTGAACCAGGGCTCACACACGGTCACACTAATCTTGGCTAAAATTCCGACTGTCAAGAACTCGGTGACATACAACACGTACGACGAGCCGAGATCAATGAAGTTCAATAGGCAGTTTGGCTTGATTCTGAGCATGCACGTTTTTTTTGCGCGTCGTAATTGCATACAGACGAACACGATTCGAGATAGGAATTTTTCCTGTCATGAAAATTGAGATCCTGCTCTCAATCTTTTCTTGGCCGGAATCCTGACAGAAAAAGTGCGATGGAGCATACACACGGTCAGAATTCGCTCACATCACACTTTTCTCTTCGGGAATCGCGATCGTGTGTACGAGGCATAATTCAACAAATATGGTCATGATATCCTCCTTGCAAGGCACCTTGTTCCCAAGTTGGGGAGACAAGGGTTACATCCCCACATTAAGGCCTAATGTACACTACAGCTGTTTTTTTTCAGCAGCCTCTGAACCCTCATCTATATTATCTTATCAGTACATGTACACTGAGCCGTTTATAGTAGTTTACAGGCAGTTGAGGTTGGAAGCATTTTTTTTAAAGCAAAAATTTGAATTTAGGATGGTAGTTCAGGGGCATTTGAAATGCCAAATGCTTGTAACAGCATGTAAACATGTCAAAACGCAGTAACTCGCGTTTATAAGCGTTTTCGTTTATAGGCGTTTTCAATGAGGAATAATTTCTGACCATTTTCAATGTTAAAAACAGACTTTCCAGGACCCATGTATATTGTGTGTGGAGGGGAGAGAGAAAAAGAGAGAGAGAGGGAAAGTGAGAGAGAGAGAGAGAGAGGGGAGAGAGAGACAGGAGAGAGAGAGAAAGAGAGAGAGAGACAGGAGAGAGAGAGAAAGAGAGAGAGAGAGAGGGGGGAGAGAGAAAGAAAGAGAGAAAGAGATAAATAGATAGATTATTATTATTATACACGATTTATATAGCGACAACAGTTTACGCAGCGCTTTACAATGTATAGGGGGACAACACAATTACAGTACAGTTCAATACAAAAGGTACAGGAGGGCCCTGCTCGTAGAGCTTACATTCTAAAGGGAGGGAGTGGTGGTACAAAAGGTAATAGCTGCAGAGAATTTGATGGGGGTGGCTCGGGGATAGTTGTTAGGTGGGTGTGGGATAGGCTTCCCTGAATAATAAATAAAGATAGATAAAGACAGATAGATAGATAGATAGATAGATAGATAGATAGATAGATAGATAGATAGATAGATAGATAGATAGATAGATTTTTCCGGCATTGAAGGCATTTGGGAGGGTCTATTGATGTGTAAAATTTGTTTTCTGTGACAAACTCTTCGAAAGGTAAACGCTCATGAACGCCGCAAAACACGCAAAACGTGGCATGTATAAGTGGCAAAATGTCTGCATTATGTCTACATATTTCCCTGTTTATATGTATGCACATTTTATTTCCTTATTGTATATGTGCATCCACTGGCCCAGCAACTTTCAAGTTTTACTGTTGCTCATTGATGTATAACATTTGTAATAAATCTTTATATATTTACTTTCATCTGTGCTGTGTACATTGGCTATTATGCCGGGTAACTCACAATCATTGTTGTTGCCGCTTCGCTACATAACACTTTGTAACAAATAAATTGATTTTGTCTCATTGTTCGCTGTGAACATTGGCTAAACCTCTCTCACCTCATTCAAAGTCCCAGGACTACCCTTTTTGTCCTTTTAAGTGGCAAAATGGAGATTTTTTAACATTGTTTACTAGATGTCAATTTCCAACATTCAGAAGAGGTTTTCAAACGTCCTGTGTACATGAAGCCTTAGTCCCCCAAAAGGGATGTGGGGATTTGCAAGGGACACTTATCAGAATTTGAAAGGTCCTTTATAATAAGTGAGAATACAGATAGCTGGCATCCCCAGAAGAATGATTGCAGAGTGCGTGAGCATCCCTTCTAACTCATTCTCCCCACAAACTGTAAAATATAAACAACACTGGCAGCATGAAAGCCCTTTATTTGAAAAGAAATATACATAAACAATGCCCCTCTATGAAAATCAAATGTCAATCATGTCATCCAGTGATGTGGGTCTTGGTCAATCACGAAAACCCTCCCCCTAATGATGTTTCCACTCCACCACCGTGATCTACTGCCCAACAATGTTGACCCATTGCACTACTGACGCAAAATGACAGATCCCTGGACAACTTTTGTTTGTAAGCAAACTGGTCCAGGATTCCAGGAGAGGTCATTGACTAAATAAAGGCATTTATATCATAAGTAATTTTTAAGTGGCTTTCACAATTTTATGTGCATACTGTTTTAATAATAAATGTACACATTTTTTATGTCTTTGTTGTGTCCCAATAGAGAAAAGTTCAGGTTGTGTTGCTGCAAATAAAAAACTGTTGTTTCTTTGTGTGAACCTTCAGTAGCAATAACTGTAGATAACTGTAGACAGCTGTAAAAAGACCCTCTTGAGAACAAGCAACATGTGAAAAATTTCCCAGTGGGTGCAATACAGTAGATTCTTTTACAGACCTAATGGAACACAACAGGTAAATAATCCTATGTAAAGAGTTCATTCTTGCAGTACATTGCTTGTCATAAAAGTGGAATGATATTTATTTTAATGTGGTTACCTTTTTATAAATACCATTAATAGTAAGTGTTTTTAAAAGCCCTGTTTGCTTATATAGTTTGTAAATATATATGTAGCACCTCCACCCCTGCTGTCACAAAAAGCTACAATTTTAACACTCTGAAGCCACTTTCCTTTGAGAATATCTATAGCCCAAAATGTTTTATTTTTTTATTTGGCTAAAGTAATGAAAGGTTAGAACACCTCATTTGTGTTACAGTATGTGTCTCCTGTATTAAACAAAAACTTTTCTTAGGCAAAGTCTTGCTTTAAAAACCCCAATTACTTACCTAAAACTCTGGTCATGGCATTCTGGGTCCCAGGTCTTCTTTCACCTGCTCTACACTGTAGGATTTTCCAGTCTACAATGTCAAGTCTCTTCATGGTGATCTGGTGTCCATTGGCTGTCTTAAAGGGGTTGTAAAGGTACATGTTTTTCACCTTAATGCATCCTATTTTAGCTGTGTGCTTAGGGTCATTGTCTTGTTGGAAGGTGAACCTTCGGTCCAGTCTGAGGTCCTGAGCACTCTGGAGAAGGTTTTCGTCCAGGATATCCCTGTACTTGGCCGCATTCATCTTTCCCTCGATTGCAACCTGTCGTCCTGTCCCTGCAGCTGAAAAACACCCCACAGCATGATGCTGCCACCACCATGCTTCACTATTGGGACTGTATTGGACAGGTGATGAGCAGTGCCTGGTTTTCTCCACATATACCGCTTAGAATTAAGGCCAAAAAGTTCTATCTTGGTCTCATCAGACCAGAGAATCTTATTTCTCACCATCTTGGAGTCCTTCAGGTGTTTTTTAGCAAACTCCATGTGGGCTTTCATGTGTCTTGCACTGAGGAGAGGCTTCCGTCGGGCCACTCTGCCATAAAACCCCGACTGGTCGAGGACTGCAGTGATGGTTGACTTTCTACAACTTTCTCCCATCTCCCGACTGCATCTCTAGAGCTCAGCCACAGTGATCTTTGGGTTCTACTTTACCTCTATCACCAAGGCTCTTCTCCCCCGATAGCTCAGTTTGGCCGGATGGCCAGCTCTAGGAAGGGTTCATTTTCAGCACAAAAAAATGTGCTGAAAAACTCGGCTTATACTCGAGTATATACAGTATATATATATATATATATATATATATATATAGAGAGAGAGAGAGAGAGAGAACTATCTCTATACATATATAGAGATAGATCTATCTCTATATATATAGAAAAGGGACACAGGGTTTACACTAATGCTGAGTGTGGGGCTCTGGACTATTGTCTATTATGTAGACTATTGTAAGTACAGAAGACCAGGGGTTCAATTTTTTCCTAAAGCTTTGTTATCCTGGATCGGGGTTAGGAGCTTGGAGATTTTGAAGAGATTTGAGTGGGAAGAAGTCTTATTGAAGACCTACAGGCTGGGTGAGTGTACAGGTGTGAACACTCATTATAAGCAGGGGCCTGACCACAGGTGTGTGCTCCATTCAGGAGACAGACATACTCCCATTAGTAGAGGTTCTTTACTCAGGAGACAGCATGTTGGAGGAGAGATTCATTACTCCAAGAACTGACAGAGTCGGGACAGCTAAGCAATTCTGGAGGACTGGGAGAGCTGAGGGAATTTGTAAGTTTTGGAGCAGTGAGAAAGCCTAGGGTGCCAGGAGATCCCCTATTGCAGGGGGTTGTAACTATAGGCTGAGTGAGCTAGGAGAGCCAGGAGAGCTGAGTGAGACAGTCTGACAGGCCATGGAAAAGAGGAGCAGGCTGCTGAAGAGGGAGCTTGGTATTTTTTGTTACCTCTTTTGATGGTGGAAACCCCTGCATGGACAAGTTTTCTTTTGAACTTTGTGTTTAATAAAAGTGGACTGCCAAGCCCCAAAATGAAGTTCCGTCTGACAGGATCTCATTACATTTTCTACTACCACTGAGCTAATAATCCCCCAGGATCACAACATATTCATGTATTTGTTCACACGAAAAGGTGTGCGTACGCAAACATGCTTACATGTATTTTTCTTTATATTTTCCCAGAAATATTGTTTTTATTACCTGCATATACATCCTTGAAATGCTGGACTTTGCTTCAGAAAACATAGATACAACATTGACATGTGCAGTATTTATTGCGACCTCAGATTAAGCTTGGGAAGCTGCTCAAAGCCGGGGATACTGTTTCCATGAATTAAATGAAAGGGTGCAGGTGTATCAGTGTGCCCTTTCAGAGTGGTATAGCACATAGTAGTATAGTATAGCACAACTGCAAACCTATCAAGTCATTAATCAGAGAAGCAGCCAAGAGGCCCATGGTAACTCTGGAGGAGCTGCAGAGATCCACAGCTCAGGGTGGAGAATCTGTCCACAGGACAACTATTATGCCCCATACACACAATCATTTTTCATGCCATTTTTTAAACCAACGTTTTTCTTGTCATTTTTTTTTCATGTTTCCTCTCAAGCCTGTCTTGCGTACACACGATCATTAAAAAAACTGCTCGAGCAAAGCGCAGTGACGTACAGCACGTACGACGGCACTATAAAGGGGAAGTTCCGTTCGAATGGCGCCACCCTTCATGTTAGTAAAGTTTGTTGAGCAACGATTCGCGCTTTTCAGCCTCGTGCTTTTCAGTCCGTTACTGCGTGACGAATGTGCTATCTCCATTACGAACGCTAGTTTTACCAGAACGAGCGCTCCCGTCTCATACTTGATTCTGAGCATGCGCGTTTTTTTTCACGTCGTTAAAGCATACACACTATCGTTTTTCACGTCGTTAAAAAAAACGACATGAAAAACGACGTGAAAAAAGAGAGCATGTTCGAAATTTTTAATGCCCGTTTTTCACGTAGTTAAAAATGCTCTGGAGCATACACACGACCATTTTTAATGGCCATTTTTAAAAATGGCATTTTTAACGGCATGAAAAATGATCGTGTGTATGGGGCATTAGTCGTGCACTACACAAATCTGGTCTTTATGGAAGAGTGGTAAGAAGAAAGCCATTGTTGAAAGAAAGCCATAAGAAGTCCTGTTTGCAGTTTGCAAGAACCCTTGTGGGAGACACAGCAAACATGTGGAAGAAGGTGCTCTGTTCATATGAGACCAAAATTTTACTTTTTGGCCTAAAAGCAAAACGCTATACGTGGAAGAAAACTAACACTGCACTTCACTCTGAACACACCATCTCCACTGTGAAACATGATGGTGGTAGCATCAGGTTGTGGGGATGCTTTTCTTCAGCAGCGACAGGGAAGCTGGTCAGAGTTGGAAGCTGGTCAGAGTTGATGGGAAGATATAAGGAGACAAATACAGGGCAATCTTAGATGAAAACCTGTTAGAGTCTTCAAAAGACTTGAGACTGGGGCAGAGGTTCACCTTCCAGCAGGAAAATGACCCTAAACATACAGCCAGAACTACAATGGAATGGTTTAGATCAGTGATGGCGAACCTTGGCACCCCAGATATTTTGGAACTACATTTCTCATGATGCTCATGCACTCTGTAGTGTAGTTGATCATCATGGGAAATGTAGTTCCAAAACATCTCGGGTGCCAAGGTTCGCCATCACTGGTTTAGATCAAAGCACATTCATGTGTTAGAATGGCCCAGTCAAAGTCCAGTCCTAAATCCAATTGAGAATCTGTGGCAAGACTTGAAAATTGATGTTCACAGACGCTCTCCATCCAATCTGACAGAGCTTGAGCTATTTTGCAAAGAAGAATGGGCAAAAAATGTCACTCTCTAGATGTGCAAAGCTGGTAGAGACATCCCCAAAAAGACTTGCAACTGTAATTGCAGTGAAAGGTGGTTCTACAAAGTATTGGCTCAGGGGGCTGAATACAAATGCACCCCACACTTTTCACACATTTGTAAACACTTCACAATTATGTGCCACTTTGTGTTGGTCTATCACATAAAATCCCAATAAAATACATTTACATTTTTGGTTGTAACATGACAAAATGTGGAAAATTTCAAGGGGTATTAATACTTTTTCAAGGCACTGTATATATATATATATATATATATATATATATATATATATATATATATATATGTTTATATTTATATTCATTTAAAGATTATCCAGAGGTGGACATGGGGCATGTTTTCCTACATCCTTTTTGTGAAAACATGCTTAAACACATTATATGTAGTGCAATGCTTTGTGTGCAGCCAGAGCTGTGGAGGAGGAACACATCAAAGGACCTATAAACCAGAAAGATAACACAATTTATTTCTTAGTTTTGTCAGGAGGAATCTCAACACACAGTGGGTTTCATAAGGAAAACATGGTTAATGTTTCTACACATTTTATGTTTTGTTACAAAGCACATTTTACAGTTAGAAAGTCATTTTGCCCAGCAAGGACAGCTTTCATGTCTTGAAAGTTTTTTCAGAAGTTCAACAAGTTACTTGCTCTATGGCCCTGTAAGAACGACCCTAACTGGATTCCTTCAAGGTTTAAAATACATTTTCTGTTCTAAGTCATCTAACATTCTTATTCTTCTGTTATGCCCCGTACACACGAGCGGTTTTCCCGTCGGAAAAAAAAACAATGGTTTTCCCGACAGAATTCCCCTCAGGCCTGCCTTGCATACACACGGTCACACAAAAGTCCGGTGACCTTTTTGACTGCCAAGATCGCGGTGACGTAAAAGACTATGACGAGCCGACAAAATTAAGTGTAGCGGGTGTTTGATTTTAGGGGAGGAATCTGGGTGGTAGTGTAACCCAGATGCATTGATTGTCAGGGAATCTGGGATCCTTTTATGGTTCTTGGAGAACTCTAGTGGTGTGAGGTTCCCTGTGGCCTGTGGGTGGCGCTGTTGCCCTGGCTGGAGTTGAACACTCACTGCAAGACTGCTTCCCTTTTTGTCCTTTCCTGGCGCTGGTACAGCGGGGCGGGGAACCCGCTGTGACGCAAAGGGAGAGGAGATAAAAGGGGCGGATGCCCTTACCTTGGGGGTTCAGAGTCTCGGAGGACGCAGCCGCACCCAGGCACCTTCAGCTTGGGTGCTGGCGTTCTGGAGTTTCGGGCCCAGGAGTCCATCTCAGGCACCTTTAGCCTGGGGTGAGCTACTATGTCGGAAGCCTGGAGCTCAGTACCTTCGACTGAGTTCCGCGAGGGTGGAGGAATCTGAGGGGGCCCTAACTCCTTGGGTGCCCGTGTCTGAGACGAGGAGGCCGGTGAGCGGAACTTCTCTGGAGAGTCCAGCGCAGCATTGCTGGTGACGGAGAGGCCTCTGGTAACTGTCTTGGACGGATGTCCTTCCCCTGATAGGGGCTACAATAGCGAAGGTAATTCATGTTCTGTTCAATATAGTCAGTGGAAATGACTATTCGCCATTGGTGACACTACAGTGGTTAGCTCTATCTAGAAGAATTGTGCCTTGGCCTACTCCCTACAAATACTGAAGTGGTATATGGGTCTCAACCTGTCTGTGCTGTATGACTATTTATTGAGAAGAATAAATATGAGTTGGACCCTTTCAGTGTGTGGAACTCTAGTTACTAGGAGCAAAGGGGAGTCAATCCGAGGTGAGGATTTGACTCTGGAACACATACACAAAACCCGATAGTTCTGGCCTTCACCTCTACACATTGGAGGACATGGGCCATGGTGTATCTCATCCCTCCCCCCATTGTTAACCCCTAGACGAGACAGACAAGCCGTGAATGAGAAGGGGTGAGAGGGGTGAGGTCGCTACACGTTGGGGCTCGTCCGGGATGTGTATGGTGTCTGAATTTGAACTTTGCTGCCCAGGGGAGTTCCGAGTAGGTCGGCCATATTGGCCAACGCGCCACAAGGCAAACCATAGCTGCGCAGTTCATGGGCGGGGAGAAGGAAAAGCCTGCAAACAAATGCAGAGTGTTGGAGGGGTCTGGCCATGTGGAAGGACACACGTGGAGATTCCGGCGCGAAGGGGTCAGTGCGCATTGGAGCAGCAAACGGTCAGGATGACTTCAAGTACCCCCGTGGATTTCTGCTTCTTCCGTCACCGAGATGACTTCTTTTGCTGCCCAGATTACGGATACGGGAATAAGACTAAGGCCCTGGGGGCGGTTGGCTCTGTATACCTGCAGAGACATAGAGGCCCTCGGTGTGATCTGTCCCGGTTGTTTGGGATTGGTGGTCCAGTTGAAGCCGTTAGGGCGATGTGAGGTCTGCAAAGAGTTCCTCTTCGAGGTGGAGCCATCCACAGAAAGGCCTCGCGCCTTCCACCTCAACTACCTCACAGGGACTGCAACTCCAGAGGGAGAGATCAATGCCTATGCGTTTCCTGTGCGCGTTGACCAGGGCGACGTGACAGCCCAAGCGGAGATGAAGAGAGAGAAATCCGAGGATGCTGCCTCGGTCACCACAACCTCCCTGCTCCCACCACCGAAGAGGAAAGTTGGCCTGGTGATGGCATCCTGTGGTCGTGGAAGAGCTTTGCCCCGTCGCTTGCCTCGCCTGGATGGATCCGGAGGGAAGAGTCCTGGATGTCCTTGTTCTTCAAAAGGCCCAGGTGAGCCAGGGGTTGGGACAGTGTTTGTGGTTGGAGGTGTCGGGAGCCCAGAGTCGGTGGAGCCCATCGAGGGGGGTGATTCCGTGTCTACGGGGAATTACCTGCCCGCAGAGTGTTATGACACCTCCGACCTAGAGTCGCTAACAGATGCCGGTGATGATGGGGAGATAGATGAGATCTTCCACAAGAAGGGATGGGACAAGATGAAGCTACCCGCGTCCCGTGTCTTAGGGGACCCACCTATGTCCATTGGGGATAGTACACCCCGGGTGGAGGCCTCAGAGCCTAGGGAGGAATCTGGTTCCCTGTCCGTGATCCCACTTCTTGAACCATCAAGTGCTTCACCTGCTCCTGTTGCAGGAGTGCAACGGGCATCACTGCGGGCTCCTAGGCCCAAATCTACAGAGGTGGTGACTGCACCTCGCCATCCGGAGTCCATTGTTTTACCTGGAGTGGGAGACTGTACCACAATGCCATCTCTTGCAAGGCTGCAGCATCTCTTTTGCCAGAAAGTTGCCCGAGAGTATGGGTGGGAATACCCATATCTACCCCAAGAATTGCTCTACGAGGTAGAAGTTTTTCAGCAAAGGTGGTACAATGATTTTTTCTGGACAAAGCTGAAGGTACCTCATGCACGCCGATACCTTGCATGCTCACCTACAGTCACCAGAAAGTTCAAGGACTGTAAGGCGGAGTGGATGGTGGGAAGGCATATCCATGCGGACAAGGTGGTAATTTGTCGGAAGGATGGAGGGAGCATTGAGTACCATGTGGAGGCTTTTGACCAGCTCTTGAAGCCTTTGTTTTTTGCCAGATCCCAAGTTCTATTTGTAGGAGAAAGAGACTCCTTTCCATTTTTTTTCCTTGTTGCTACCAGAGACAGAGACTGTGCTCTAATTTTTTGTTTGGGATGTTTTACTCTTTGGAGAAATGGGAGCTGTTGTTATTTTTGTTCTTCCTCCTTCTCCTCCCATCAAGGAAAAATAAATCAGTGACTTTGGGGTTTAGCCAGCATAGGGTCACAGCACAGAGAAGCAGAAGTTCATCTGGATCTGACAAGTGCCTTTACCGCGGCATTGCCACCAGGTGGCGGTGTTGCGCAACGATTGTTTGCTTCACACTCTGCACTACATTTTTGAAGAGAATGGGTTTCTTTGCGGATAGACCCATTCCTTCCAAGAAAACACATACATTATGCTAGGATGTGTGTTTCTTTGTTTTTTTTCCCTCTGCAGGAGATTTCATCTATCAAGGCTGCTGAGACGGGGGTGGTCCTTAGATAGTGAGGGGGGAATTTCAATGTATAAAGTCCTTTAAAGGTTTGATACCAAGTTCATTGTTTTTTTTTATTCCTGTTTCCTTTTCTCATTTGAGGTCCTGGCACAATTCATGACTAAATTGTTGAGTTTGGTCTCTGGGTCGAACTTATGTCACCACTCCTTGGGAGGCATGGGTTTGCACCAGACACTGGGGACCAGTGTCAAATTACCAGGGGGAGTGTGTAGCGGGTGTTTGATTTTAGGGGAGGAATCTGGGTGGTAGTGTAACCCAGATGCATTGATTGTCAGGGAATCTGGGATCCTTTTATGGTTCTTTGAGGACTCTGGTGGTGTGAGGTTCCCTGTGGCCTGCGGGTGGCGCTGTTGCCCTGGCTGGAGTTGAACACTCACTGCAAGACTGCTTCCCTTTTTGTCCTTTCCTGGCGCTGGTACAGCGGGGCAGGGAACCCGCTGTGACGCAAAGGGAGAGGAGATAAAAGGGGCGGACGCCCTTACCTTGGGGGTTCAGAGTCGGAGGACGCAGCCGCACCCAGGCACCTTCAGCTTGGGTGCTGGCGTTCCGGAGTTCCAGGCCCAGGTGCCCTTGATCTGGCGAAAGCGGGAGATGGAGTCCATCTTAGGCACCTTTAACCTGGGGTGAGGTACTATGGTGGAAGCCTGGAGCTCAGTACCTTCGACTGAGTTCCACAAGGGTCGAGGAATCCGAGGGGGCCCTAACTCATTGGGTGCCCATGTCTGAGACGAGGAGGCCGGTGAGCGGAACTTCTCCGGAGAGTCCAGCGCAGCATTGCTGGTGACGGAGAGGCCTCCGGTAACTGTCTTGGACGGATGTCCTTCCCCTGATAGGGGCTACGATAGCGAAGGTAATTCATGTTCTGTTCAATATAGTCAGTGGAAATGACTATTCGCCATTGGTGACACTACAGTGGTTAGCTCTATCTAGAAGAATTGTGCCTTGGCCTACTCCCCACAAATACTGAAGTGGTATATGGGTCTCAACCTGTCTGTGCTGTATGACTATTTATTGAGAAGAATAAATACGAGTTGGACCCTTTCAGTGTGTGGAACTCTGGTTACTAGGAGCAAAGGGAAGTCAATCCCGATAGTTCTGGCATTCACCTCTACACATTGGAGGACATGGGCCGTGGTGTATCTCATCCCTCCCCCCAGTGTTAACCCCTAGACGAGACAGACAAGCCGTGAATGAGAAGGGGTGAGAGGGGTGAGGTCGCTACATAAGTTCTATGCTTCCAAGCATGCGTCAATTTTTTTTCCGAGAATGCATGTTTTTTTCCCGTCGGAAAAGCATACAGATGAACGGTTTTCCCGCTAGGATTTTTTCCTGACGGGAAAAAAGAGATCATGCTCCCTTTTTTTTACGGCAGTTTCCCTGTTGGAAAAAGTCCGATGGAGCATACACACGGTCGGGATTCCTGGCCAAAAGCTCTCATCTGACTTTTTCCGACAGGAAAACCGGTCATGTATATTAGGGTTTTATATTGTGTTAATGCCATATTTTTATGACATAAAGCAAAGCAAACTGCTTTTACTTTCTGGTCCCAAACAAATGCATTGCGGATGTCAAAAAGTTATTTACTCCCACATGTGAGCACGTATTAAATTACCAAACCAGATCAACTGTAGAAGGATTGTACTCCAAAGAATTATAAGCTGTGGATGATAAAATATTGATTTTCAACCAACCAGCAAAGCATATGGTTATTATGAGAGCGACGGAAATAAAATATCCTTCAGCAACTGCAACCTTGAACAGGATAAACAATGCATGCAGAAGTTAAACTTGATTATGATTTGTGTGCATACTCTGTATTAAAAAACAGAAGTCATTTGCCTGTGCATGAAATAGGAATCTCATTGTGTAGTAATCTATCAATTTTCACTCCATGCTCTCTCTTTAGTCATTTGTTTTTTGGGAACTGAGTTCGGGGGCTTATAATTTGTGACATAGAAATTGAATTTTAAAATAAAAGTGTCACCTATCACCAAAACTAGACAACCATAATGGAGCAAATTTAAAGTGTGCTTGTCAACATCCAGCGTTGGCCTATTTTATACCTAAAACTATCCTTCAAAAGCAGCCTAAATAATAATAATAATTAGGAGTTCTTGGGTCACAGCATACACACACAGTTATGCCTTGTACACACAATCGGAATTTCCGATGAAAAAAGTCAGGCGGAATTTTTTCATCCGATATTCCGACCGTGTGTGGGCCCCATCGGACTTTTTTCCATCGGAGTTTAGAAATAGAACATGTTTTATTTTTTTCCGATGAAAAAAATCCTATCGGACATTCCGATCGTCTGTGTGGAACTCAGACGGAGAAAAAAATATGCATGCTCAGAATCAAGTCGACACATGCTTGGAAGCATTGAACTTAATTTTTCTCGGCTCGTCGTAGTGTTTTACGTCACCGCGTTTTGGACGGTTGGAATTTGGTCTGACAGTGTGTATGCAAGACAGCTTGAATGGAATTCCGATGGAAAATTCCATCATATTTTATCCCATCGGAAATTCCGATCGTGTGTACAGGGCATTACACAGTAGGCAAGCCTGAAAAAAGACACAAGTCCATCAAGTCCAACCTACAGTAGGTGCCGCCGATTTTGTATATCCAGAGCGATGGGATCGCACTGCATATCGCCGCTACGAGGCTGTGCTTCTCGCGCTCGCTGCCCCCACGAGCTGCAGCGCATCCATAGGAATGTATTGCGGGCGGCAAGCGGGAGGAGCGACAGAGCTCGGCGCTGGCTCCCGCGATGGAGGTCGCGGGCGGCCAAATGTCGCCCTGCCTGACCGCGATTATGTACAATATCGCGGTCAGGTACTGTATGTTTGTGATTTTATGTCAGCATTACATTGTATATCCCTGTATGTTGTGGTTGTTCAGGTGCTTATCTGATAGTTTTTTAAAATTATCGATGCTCCCCGCTGAAACCACCACCTGTGGAAGAGAACTCCACATCCTTACCACTCTTACAGTAAAGAACCCTCTACGCAGTTTAAGATTAAACCTCTTTTCTTCTAGTTTTAGTGAATGTCTTATTAAATTCCTTTTCGCAGAAAAGTTTTATCCCTATTGTGGGGTTACCAGTACGGTATTTGTACATTGAAATCATATCAACTCTCAAGCGTCTCTTCTCCAGAGAGAACAAGTTCAGTGCTCGTAACTTATCCTCATAACTAAGGTCCCCCAGTCCCTTTAATGGTTTTGTTGCCCTTCTCTGGACTGGCTCCAGTTCCACCATACACTTTTTATAATTTTTTTTTATTTTATATAAAATTAGCATTGTAATAATGTAGCACCCTCGAGCTAGTGTGCTAGGTGTATATAGTTTAGTTGCTAGTGTAGGTAAATTGGCTTGGTTGAGAGCGAGGCCTGGGCTGAATATGGGCCAGGGTTGAGCAACTCATGGAGGCTGCAGGACTCATCTGACAGCTCTTCTGGTGCCTCCCCTGTTTCTGGAACCTTGGAGAAGCTTCCAGGTGTAGTGGGTGGAAGCTAGGAGGGGCTGTCATGCATATTAATGAGGACTCTGGCCTAACCCCAGCAAATGGGCTTCCAGGGGGCAGACTCACCTCATAAATAGACATGGGTCATGCCAGCAGGGGCATTCGGGTGGAATATGGAGATGGAGTGCTAGGGAGGCTGTTGGAAACCCTTAGAGGGCTACCTCTAGTCTGGGGGTATGTGATCTCGGGTCTGGGGCTCAGGTGCTGGAGGGATCCCCCACAACACACGGAGGAAACCCTTCCTGAAGGCACAGGAGCAAGTGAGAGGACAGCAGGAGCAGGTCAGCACATCCGGGAGATCTCCTGAGAAGTCAGCCGGGTGGACCGGTGAGTGTTCAGTCTGGGAGGATGGTGGAGAGAGTGTCAGTCCAGATTAGAAGGACTGTGGAGAAGTTAGCCAGGAGGGCTAGTGAAAAGGGCAGCTGCAGCCAGGTGGTTTGGCAGTGCCTAAAGAGGTGGTGCTGAGATCAGTGACCACAGAGAGGAAGTGCTGGGAAAGTGTGAGCTGTGTCACCCTATTTTCAAGACTATGGGCTGCAAGTCCCTGCCTGTAACAGGCCTTCACTACCAAATTGCAACAAGGTGACACAGCTGGAGTTCTGCAAGAAAGTGAGTGCTGGAGGAAGCAGAGGAGTGTACACTCACCGGCCACTTTATTAGGTACACCTTGCTAGTACCGGGTTTGTCCCCCTTATGTCTTCAAAACTGCCTTAATTCTTTGTGGCATAGATTCAACAAGGTGTTGGAAACATTCCTCAGAGATTTTGGTCCATATAGACATGATAGGATCACGCAGTTGCTGCAGAATCAAATCTTTTGTTGCACCACATCCCAAAGGTGCTCTATTGTATTGAGATCTGGTGACTGTGGAGGACATTGGAGTACAGTGACCTCCCTGTCATTTTGAAGAAACCAGTGGTGAGATGACTTGAGCTTTGTGACATGGTGCATTATCCCGCTGGAAGGAGCCATGAGAAGATGGGTACACTGTAGTCATAAAGGGATGGACATGGTCAGCAACAATACTCAGGTAGGCCGTGGCATTTAAATGATGCTCAATTGGTACTAGAGGGCCCAAAGTGTGCAAAGAAAATATCCCCCACACCATTACACCACCATCTTGAATTGTTGATGTTGTTTATGCCACATTCTGACCCTACCATCTGAATGTCGCAGCTGAAATCGAGACTCATCAGACCAGGCAACGTTTTTCCAATCTCCTATTGTCCAATTATGGTGAGCCTGTGTGAATTGAAGCCTCATTTTCCTGTTCTTAGCTGACAGGAGTGGCACCGGTGTGGTCTTCTGCTTCTGTAGCCAATCTGCTTCAAGGTTCAATGTGTTGTGCATTCAGAGATGGTATTCTGCATACCTTGGTTGTAAAGAGTGGTTATTTGAGTTACTGTTGCCCTTGCTATCATCTGGAACCAGTCTGCCCATTCTTCTCTGACCTCTGACATTAACAAGGCATTTTCGTGCACACAACTGCCGCTCCATGGATATTTTCTCTTTTTCGGACCATTCTCTGTAAACCCTAGAGATGGTTGTGCATGAAAATTACAGTAGATCAGCAGTTTTTGAAATACTCAGACCAGCCCGTCTTGCACCAACAAACATGCCACGTTCAAAGTCACTTAAATCCTCTTTCTTACCCATTCTGATGCTCGTTTTGAACTTCAGCAAGTCATCTTCACCACGTCTAGATGCTTAAATGCATTGAGTTGCTGCCATGTGATTGGCTGATTAGAAATTTGTGTTACCAAGCAATTGAATAGGTGTACCTAATAAAGAGGCCGGTGAGTGTATATAGCCTGTATATAGGAAGAGTTGTCCCTGAAGTTGTCCTGAGGTCAAGTGGGCATCCCATAATTTTTCTGATGCCTATACAAGAAAAAATTGCTACATTTGCAAAAGCAAAGCGTAAGGGCCGTGGCATTTCTACAGCCTTGCCCAACTGTACTTGTATGAAAAAGTATCCTGTGCTCTTTGTATTGCTTCCTTTGTGTGCTATCCCTGGTGTTCCTGCCAGTCCATCGGTTTTACTATTAAAAGCTGACCACAATAGGCATACGTGCACAGCCTGGTCAGTTTTCTTTTCTGTGCTGAGAACTCCTTATGCAGCTGAGAACAGAGGGAATGTGATCATTTATTAAAAAGGGAAAACAGGTATTTATAATGTCTTTTTTTTTATCTATACACAAATGTTTTTCCATTAATTTCTAGTTTATACGGAATTGTTGTTTTTAACCACTTCTGGACCGCCCCATGCATATACACTGCGGCCCTATTGTGAGAAATCCTGTATCTGTACGTGATTTTGTGCAAAAGGTCTGGGGCACCGCACACGCGCCACTGGTGACCCGCTCCCGCTGTGATTGGACACTGCAGGAAACAATCAGCGGGACTGGTGGACCCAATGTTTGCCGGCACCCCATGATCATTCGTGAGAGAGGCAGAACAGCGTTTTGCCTATGTAAACAAGGCAGACCGACATTCTCTCAGAGGGGAAGATGAAGATCGTTTGTTTCTGCTAAGCAGGAAAACAAATCTCTGTCTTCCCCCAGTCAGAGCAACCCCCACACAGTTATCAAGCACTCCCAGGGAACACATTTAACCCTTTAATCGCCCCTGATGTTAACTCCTTCTCTGACAGTGTCATTAGTACAGTTACAGTACATTTTATTTAGCACTGATCACTATATTAGTGTCACTGATCCCCAAAAAGTGTCACTTAGGGGTTGATTTACTAAAGGCAAATAAACTCTGCACTTTGCAAAGGGCAGTTGCACTCTGCAAGTGCAGTTGCTCCAGAGCTTAGTAAATGAGGTAAAGCTTATTTTTGCAAAGAATACCCAATCACATGCAAGGAAAAAAAATGCATTTTTGCTTGCACATGATTGGATGATGGAAGTCAGCAGATCTCTTCCTCATTTACTAAGCTCTGGAGCAATTGCACTTGCAGAGTGTAACTGCCCTTTGCAAAGTGCACGGTCTGTTTGCTTTTAGTAAATAAAACCCATAGTGTCAGATTTGTCCGTCGCATGGTCGCAGTCCCACTAAAAGTCACTGATCGCCGCCATTACTAGTAAAAAAATAAAATAAAAATAAGTCCATAAATCTATCCCATAGTTTGTAGACACAATAACTTTTGCACAAACCAATCAATATACGCTTATTGGGATTTCTAACCAAAAATATGCAGCAGATTACATATTGGCCTAAATTAATGAAGAAATTCGATTTTTTTTATTGGGTATGTTTTATAGCAGAAAGTAAAAAATATTTATTTTTCAAAATTGTCACTTTTTAGCGCAAAAAATAAAAACCGCAGAGGTGAACAAATACCAGCAAAAGAAAGCCCTATTTGTGGGGGAAAAAAAGGACATCAATTTTATTCGGGTACAGTGTTGCAGGACCGTGGAAATTGTCAGTTAAAGCAACGCAGTGCTGTATCGCAAAAAATGGCCTGTTTATTAAGGGGGGGGGGCAAACCTTCCAGGGCTGAAGTGGTTAAATGGGTGGATATTGAGTGTTAAAGTCGCAGTTCCACTACTTGCATTTACTGCCCCCCCCCCATCCATATAAAAGATCCCTTATTATTTAATATGAATCAATTTAATCATCTGAAAATGATTAAATATAAATAGTTTATTGCAAAACATCAAAGTTTTTGTGGTTAAATATTATATTCATTTATACAGATACCGTATGTGCAACTGAGCTAGAGGAGGGACATTTGGGGAGGAAGATTGCTTATCTATTGTATGCAGAGCTCCTTTGTCATAAAGCCATACCTGTGTCCTGAAATAAATAAACACAAAATAATAAAGTTCCCCTGCTGCATCTCAAGTGAAGGGTGAAGGTAAATAGAGACAAACACCCTGTGCTGTGTAAACCGAAATAACCCCTATTTGTCTCTGGGTGTGAGCCTCAAGACTCAAAACACATATGCAAAAAGAGGATTAGAGATTCACAAGATAGTCTCAAGATAGTCTCAATAAGAGGATCAGTCAGTTAAATTGCAAAAATACACAGCTTTATTGTTACTTAAATAAATAATCCATATCAAAAAACCTCCACCACACCAGGGGTTCAAACTGACAGCATTGTCAAATACAGGCCTAGCAGCTACTCATATCACGTATACCAACACAGATTCCCATGAATAACCAGTGGGGATATGATTGCAGTTGGAGATATCCCACATAGTGATGTATCACAAAATCATAAGCAAAGCTATATATTCTCACCAGTCAATGGCATAAATCTATAATAAGGCAATACGTAAGGTGAAAAGACTCTGGGATATAGTTGCCAATCCTCATCCTTAATTATCGGGCTAAGTGATTGCAGGAAAGTTCCGGGTTTGACACATGCAGGTTGTTGGAGTATGAGGTAGTTAGAGAAAGCAATGTGATGTATATAGCACTATGTGTGTGGGAGGAGAGGGACAAAGTCCTATTAAAGTGGATGCAAACCCCAATTTTTTTTTTTTTAATTAAGGCTTGCATCTTGTACAGTATAGGATTTCATATCATCTGTGCCCAGTCTTGCCACAAAGAGTTAATCCAGCTCTAAACAATCCTCTTATCTTTTTTCAGTGAGATAAAAACGGTCAGACAGAGAAATAGGAGTCCGTTTCTCCCCCTTGCTGTGAGTGACAGGTGATTTACATATCTCATGCACGAGCCTGAGAGACATTCTGTGTACTTTAGATCCCCTCCTCCTTTCTTTTCCAGCTCTCCCAGGATTGGCTGCTTCACACCTCAGCATGATTAGGCATGCTGAAGTCATGCGGTGACTTTCCTGGGCTTTGACTAGATGTAAGTGATCATGGGGCATAATCCAGCAGAAGTTCAATGTAAGAAATATCGATGACTGGCCAAGGGGAGTGTAGAGGTGGGCGGGGAGTCTACTGACATCACGACTCCACCCACCGAGCTCCAGACAACAGACCCACCCACAGAATCTGCAGTTTTTCGGGTCTCAAAACAGACAGAGGGGAGACATTTGACAGGTAAGGATACATGCAGGAGGCACGTGTATCCTTATAAATCAGCACTATAGCAGTAGTTTAGAAAGGATGAGAGTGGGTTTACATCCACTTTAAGTATTGTCATACATGTGTAGAGTTACGGCTCACCACTATATTTCTTTTTTGGTTTTGGGTTTAATACTGTTTCAGAATTTGCTGAAATCCTTGCAGTGATTATAAAGAAGCAGTGGAGTCCTGATTTTTCCCAGCAAAAGTGGAGATATATTCACTTTCAATGGAAGTCCTGTAAAATTGATAGGTCTTCCATTAAAATGAAATGCATTCGGAAAGTATTCACAGCGCTTCACTTTTTCCACATTTTGTTATGTTACAGCCTTATTCCAAAATGGTTTATTTTCCTCAAAATTCGACAAACAATACCCCATAATGACAACGTGAAAAAAAGTTTGTTTTGAAATCTTTGCAATTGTATTGAAAAAAAACTAACGAAAAAAAATCACATGTACATAAATATTCACAGCTCAATACTTTGTTGAAGCACCTTTGGCACCAATCACAGCCTTAGGTCTTTTTGAGTGTGATGCTACAAGCTTGGCACTAGGGATGAGACGAACACCCCCCGGTTCGGTTCGCATCCAGAACATACGAACAGGCAAAAAATTGGTTCGAACATGCAAACACCGTTAAAGTCTATGGGACACGAACATGAAAAGTCAAAAGTGCTCATTTTAAAGGTTAATATGCAAGTTATTATCATAAAAAGTGTTTGGGGACCCGGGTCCTGCCCCAGGGGACATGTATAAATGCAAAAAAAAGTTTTAAAAACTGACATTATTTCGGGAGCGGTGATGTTAATAATGCTTAAATTGAAACAATAAAAGTGAAATATTCCTTTACATTTCGTACATGGGGGGTGTCTAAAGTATGCCTGTAAAGTAGCGCATGTTTCCCGTGTTTAGAATTGTCCCTGCACAAAATTTCATTTCTGAAGGAAAAAAAGTCATTTAAAACTACTCTCGGCTGTAATGAATTGTCGGGTCCCGGCAATACAGAGAAAATTAATTGAAAGTCATTAAAAAAAAAAAAATGCGTGGGGGTCCCCCTAAATTCCATTAACAGGCCCTTCAGGTCTGGTATGGATATTAAGGGGAACTCTGCGGCAAAATTTAAAAAAAAATGCGGTGGGGTTCCCCCCCAAAAATCCATACCAGACCCTTATCCGAGCATGCAACCTGGCAGGCCGCAGGAAAAGAGGGGGGACGAGATAGTGCCCCCCTTCCTGAACTATACCAGGCCACATGCCCTCAACATGGGGAGGATGCTTTGGGGGTCTGTGACCCCCAAAGCACCTTGTCCCCATGTTGATGGGGACAAGGGCCTCATCCCGACAGCCCTTGCCCAGTGGTTGTGGGAGTCTGCGGGCGGGGGGCTTAGCGGAATCTGGAAGCCCCCTTTAACAAAGAGGACCCCCATATTCCGGCCCCACCCTATGTAAATTGGTAACGGGGTACATTGTACCCCCTACCATTTCACAAAAAAAAATTGACAAAAATGTTAAAAACCACACAGACACAGTTGGGATAAGTCCTTTATTAAAAAAAAAAAAAATAAAAAAAAAAAAAAGATTCCAGCGGCAGCGATGTAATCCACTCGATCTCCAGCATTGTAATCCATTCTCGGTATCCAGCGAATGATCTTCACTCTCCAGCGATGATGTGTCCAGCGATGATACACACACACGATCCTGGCTCCACCAGAGGAACCCCACGAATGACACGCCGCCAGCCTTGGGTTACTTAATGATGTGACAGGTGACCCCGCCCCCTCTGGTGCAAGGGGAAACCCTTGCATCAGAGGGAAACCCTGCCCCCCTCTGATGCAACAGGAAACCCGGGGTTACCCTATGACGTGACGGGTGACCCCACCCCCCTCTGTTGCATCAGAAGGGGGCGGGTCACCCGTCACGTCATTGGGTAACCCCGGGTTTTCCGTTGCAACAGAGGGGGCGGGGTTTCCCTCTGATGCGCGGGTTTCCAGTTGCATCAGAGGGGGGCGGGGTCACCCGTCACGTCATTGGGTAACCCCAGGTTTCCCGTTGCATCAGAGGGGGCGGGGATTCCCTCTGATGCGCGGGTTTCCCGTTGCACCAGAGGGGGGCTGGGTCACCCGTCACGTCATTGGGTAACCCCAGGCTGGCGGCATGTCATTCGTGGGGTTCCTCCGGTGGAGTCAGGATTGTGTGTATGTGTCATCACTGGAGACATCATCGCTGGAGAGTGGAGATCATTGCTGGATACCGAGAATGGATTACAACGCTGGAGATCGAGTGGATTACATCGCTGCCGCTGGAATCTTTTTATTAATTTTTTTTGTTTTTTTAATAAAGGACTTATCCCAACTGTGTCTGTGTGGTTTTTAACATTTTTGACAATTTTTTTTGTGAAATGGTAGGGGTACCCCGTTACCAATTCACATAGTGGGGGCAGAATCTGGGGGTTCCCTTTGTTAAAGGGGGCTTCCAGATTCCGATAAGCCCCCCGCCCGCAGATCTCCACAACCACTGGGCAAGGGTTGTGGGGATGAGGCCCTTGTCCCCATCAACATGGGGACAAGGTGCTTTGGGGGTCACAGACCCCCAAAGCATCCTCCCCATGTTGAGGGCATGTGGCCTGGTACGGTTCAGGAGGGGGGGCGCTCTCTCGTCCCCCCTCTCTTCCTGCGGCCTGCCAGGTTGCGTGCTCGGATAAGGGTCTGGTATGGATTTTTGGGGGGAACCCCACGCCATTTTATTTTTATTTTGGCGCGGAGTTCCCCTTAATATCCATACCAGACCTGAAGGGTCTGTTAATGGGATTTTGGGGGACCCCCACGTATTTTTTTCAATGACTTTCAATTACTTTTCTCTGTATTGCCGGGACCCAACAATTCATTACAGCCGCGAGTAGTTTTAAATGACTTTTTTCCCTTCAGAAATGACATTTTGTGCAGGGACAGTTCTAAACACGGGAAACATGCAATACTTTACAGGCATACTTTAGACACCCCCCAGATACGAAATTTAAAGGAATATTTCACTTTTATTGTTTCACTTTAAGCATTATTAAAATCACTGCTCCCGAAAAAACGGCAAAGACGACCTGCGGTCTTTTTTCTCATCGAGAATCTCGTCGGCCTGTTTCTCGACGAGAAACCCGAGCGTGTGTACACTTACCTGTCTCCGTGGAAACCCGCGCATGCTCAAAATGACTTTGACGCATGCGCGGTAGCTTCCTAGGCATAGACATAGGTTGTAGCAAGATGGCGGCGATGGCATAGAATGTGACGAGCGCACGCTCGTCGTAGTTGATGACGTCACTGCGTGCATGCCATTCAAAAAACGACGGTTCTTTTGAATCGTACGTGTGTACACTCGGCCGGGACAAGTTTCTTGTCAAGATTCTCGTCAGGAAAAACAAAGTTTTTTTCCTGACGAGAATCTCGGCCGTGTGTACAGGGCTTTGGGCTCTAGTAACAATGGAAAATTAAACCTGCAAAGAGCACAGAAGAAGCATTTCTGGCTAATAAAAGTAAAAGGTTTCATAGTGTCTGGATCACTTTAAACGGAAGGTGCCTACAGAGATGATTTTCTTCTACTGATTACTTGAAAATGGCAGTATACATTAAAAAAGAAAGTTAAATCAAGTTCTACCTTGTTTCAGACAATACTATAACACAGTAATCTTTTTTCCAATGTGACAGGCTTGCCATAATCGTAAGAAATAATGGGTGAAAGGTTTAGCAGTGATTACTTGCAGCACTAAGTTCCTGAGTGAAATCCCACCAGGGATGTGTATGTAGCTGACTCAGTAGATTACTTTTTTTTTTTAATGGATGTAAGTGGCTAATATCGCTAACAAATAATAGGCAGAATGTTGGGATTCGGGAAATATATACAGTATTGTACAACACTTTATATAAGTGTTTTTAGTCTTTCTCTGGATGTTTTTCCTGCAGGTTTTTTAAGTTTCCTTTTAAACTTATTGGTACATATTGGAAGGTTAAAGTGATTTTAAACTCAGTAATGTACAACCACTTTCACCTACAGGTAAGCCTATATTAAGGCTTACCTGTAGGTGCTGGAAATATCTCCTAAAGCTACACGGTTTAGGAGATATTTACAATGTCCCCGTACGCTGATGTCTTCGAATACATCGGCACATGCGCACTTTAGAAAGGGCACTGTGTGCCCTTTCTAAAGGGGTCATGCTGTGACTGGAGTCCGTGGCCCCGGAAGGAAGAGGGGTGAAGTATGGATGCTTCCTGCACAGGGGACAGCGGTGACATCGCAGGCTTTGGTTTCAGGTAAGTGACACATAATGGGCTACTAGGCAATAGACATGTGCATTAGTTTTCGTCCGAATGCATTTTCGTCCGAATTTCAGCACAGAATCCGAAAACCGAAAGATCCGACATAAACAAATGCTTTATTTTCGTTTTCGTTGCGACAACAGTTCGATATAGATAGGAGATTCGACGTGACACTGACAATAACAATCTGTGTCTATCGAACTTGTGGTCGAATGTGCCTAACCTTAACTCTATTAGTCCAAGATTATTCTACATAGAGAGAAAAGATTTGACATAGAGAGAAAAGATTTGACATTATAGAGAGAAAAGATTCTACATTATAGAGAGAAAAGATCGCTGCTGGAATTGGGTGGGGGAAGTAAAATAAAAATAATGATGATGATGAATGTTATTGGCTGATTGTAACCAAAGAGGAGGAGCAGTAAAATAGCTAGAACTAACTTGACAATTCAACATGAACAACGAAGATTCGACAAAGCATCGAAAAACATACAAACGTCGAATCTGTCATTGCAGGCTTATGGTGTCTGTCGAAAGTTAGAAGATTTGACGGTGCAGCTAAACTTTCCGACGCTGCAATCGTACATTTCCGGTCAAATGCTCCGCCCATAGGCTATAGAAGAATTCTAATGTTGGTTGACTAGTAATAATAATTAATAAATATAATTATTACTAGTCATACAACATTAGAATTCTACTATAGCTTGTAGGCGGAACATTCGACCGGAAATGTATGATTGCAGCGTCGTACAGTTTCGCTGCTCCATCGAATCTTCTTTGAACATTCGACAGACACCATAAGCCTTCAATGACAGATTCGACCTTAATTATTTCAGATTTTCGGACGAATGCAATTCCTAACGAAAAACAAAATAAATAAAAACAAATTTCGGGAATAACTAAATACATTTATTTTTCGGACAAAAACGAAATTCCGAAACGAAATATTTCAGTGTGCATATGTCTACTAGGCAATGCCTAGTAGCCCATTATGCTTTACCTTTGCAGGGAAATAAAGAGGAAGTAAAACCCATCAGGGTTTACCTCCTCTTTAAAGTGCTTCTACAGGCTCCTGTGTGACAGTCAGACAAACCCCAATATCAGTTACTATGCAAGAGCCTCATAAATTAAAAAGTCACCCAAATCCTCCTTTATTTGTGTCTCACATGTTCCACCTCTGAGATACTACAGCTCACAGTGGGAGGGTGTCAGTATAGTAACGTATTGTATTCTAGTTTGGTACCCTAGTTGTACGCAGGCAGATAAATATGCTCTAAAGAGAGTGGTTCGAACAGCGCAGAAAATTGTAGGGTGTGAACTTGTTTCTCTAGATGAAATATATGAGACTCATTGCCTTTGTAGATCCGGAAAAATAGTGAGAGACCCGACTCATCCTGGTTGTCATTTATTTGAATTATTGCCATCTGGGAGACGTTTTAGGGTGATTAAAACAAGGAAAAATAGATTTAAAGAGAGCTTCTTCCCCAGGGCTGTTAAGGCTATCAATGCAGGAATGAAATGAAAGGAGGTCACATAGTCTTATTTTATTGTCTTGTTTAGTTTTTAATATGAGGACACTTTTATACTTTTATAATATGGGGACTTTTTTATATATAAATTCTGTATGGTAAATGCATGGTTGATAATTAGGATGTATGAATAATGTGTGGAGTAGAAATGTAATTTCATTGTGAATTTGTTTTTACAATGACAATAAATCAAATCAAATCAAATCAAATACAGTAAATTCTGCCAATCTGGTAGGCAGTGGGCAGGACTATGTGTGGCCAACTGTTAACCCCCTTGGCGGTATTCCCGAGTCTGGCTCGGGGTGAGTTTTTAATGCTAAGAGCAGTAACCCCGAGCCAGACTCGGGCTGCATCGCAGTATCCAGGGGAAAATACTGACCTTGTTCCCTGGATCCTGCGATGTCTCCCCGCAGTGTGTGCGAGCCGTATCTCGCTTGATTCACACTGCCGGGTGCCGAGCTCCGTTCCCTGCGACGTTGCGCCGCACGGGGGTGGAGTTCGGCGCCAAATTCAAAAAGTGAAAAATACAGTATACTGTAATCTTACTGATTACAGTACTGTATCAAATAATTACACACCCCCTTTGTCCCTAGTGGTCTGCCCAGTGTCCTGCATGCACTTTTATATAATAAAAACTGTTCTTTCTGCCTGGAAACTGGAGATTGTCCATAGCAACCAAAAAGTGTCCCTTCATGTCAAAAGTGGTTTTAGACCAGCTAAAAAACAGCGATAATAAATTAGAATCATTTGCAGAATTGAGCGATAGCGATTTGTGGGGAAATTCATCATCAAACACTAAATCTAATGACAGCGACAATTCTGCAACTGAGCAAATTTCTGTGTTTTTGATTTGATTACATTATTGAATAATTTTTATTATAATTACATTACTATTTGTTATAATTATTTATAGTTATTTATTATATTATAATTTATGATTTTGTGTTTCAAACATAAACATACCCGGGATGTCTACTAGACTCTTGTTTGGTCAGGTTTAAGTACCGTATTTATCGGCGTATAACACGCACAGGCGCATAACACGCACCTTAACTTTAAGAGGGAAGTTTTAGGAAAAAAACTTTCCACAGCCCCTGCGTATAACACGCAGGCACAGTTTACCCTCTATTTTCAGGGTAAAAAAGTGAGTGTTATACGTCAATAAATACAGTAAGTAATTACTAAGAATTGCAGGCCTACAATACATAACACCAAATTTCCATGCAAAATAATTGTACCGCTTTTGGTACATAATTCCAGACAGAATCATACCGCCAGGGAGGTAATTTACAAGCTACAGGTTTATGCATCTGCAAGCAGCAACTGACTGTATGAGGGACAAAGCTGCATTGACTTCAGGGGCATTGCAGCATTGTTTCCCCCATCACAGGAAGCTGCATTTGGACTTTATTGGTGAGATTGACATGAATGTGTGGGTGCAGTTGGACAAAGAGGAAACTGTAAGTACAGATGTTTTTCAAATTAAAGCGGATTTTCACCCAAAAGTAGAAGCTCCACTTATTTGACTCCTCCCCCCTCTCTTGCCACATTTGGCACCTTTCGGGGGGGCGCGTGTACCTGTTTTTGACAGGTACCTGTCCCCACTCCTAGGAGATCATGCCATGGTGCGATCACTCTGAAGTTTTGGCCCCCCTCCCCCTTCTCCCGCCATCAGGCCATTCAGAAAGCGCAGCGTGCTTCACGCATGCGCAGTGGGGAACCGGCTGTGAAGCCGCAAGGCTTCACTAACCGTCTCTCTTTCGGAGAATGGCGGAGGCAGCACCAGAGAGCCGATGGAAACAGTGTCCTAATATTAAAAGTCAGCAGCTACACATTGGGGGTTATTTACGAAAGGCAAATCCACTTTGCCCTGCCGCTTGATGTCCGCCGGTGTTCCGCGATCGTGTCACGGAGCTGCAGAACGGGGGGATGCCTGTGTAAACAATGTCACACATGAAAGCATTCCATAGGAAATGTTCTACACTTTATGGACCATGTGAGTAATTAATCTTATTATCTCCTCTTACTTAATGGATAATTTATTTCTCTTTCAGCACATGCATTCAGATTGGAAAGTTGTAAAAGATCTTTGACCATGAAATTGTCACGGTTGGAAATGTAAGATTTACTTATGACCTCATTTTTTTTTTGGTAATGAAAATGGGGCTCTAAAATGCAAAATCATTAGACTTAGATGAAAACTAGTATACAATAGTTGTTTTATTAATCCAGGGAATTTGTGTCTGGATCATATAAATTATTGTTAATGGTTAAAAAAAACAGGCAGATCATCAAACTGTGAAATTTTACATTCTCCCATATACACTATATTGTCAAAAGTATTGAGACATAAACTTTAATGGCATCCCAGTCTTAGCTACAACTCTTCTGGGAAGGCTTTTCACAAGGTTTAGGAGTGTTACTATGGGAATGTTTGACCGTTCTTCCAGAAGCGCATTTGTGAGGTCAGGCACTGATGTTGGGTGAGAAGGCCTGGCTCGCAGTCTCCACTCTAATTCATCCCAAGGGTGTTCTATCAGGTTGAGGTCAGGACTCTATGCAGGCCAGTCAAGTTCCTCCACCCCAAACGCGCTCTTCCATGTCTTTATGGACCTTGTTTTGTGCATGAAGTTGAGTGAATCTCCGAGAATGGGTTTACACTATTGTGAATTGGATGTGGCTTACACCGCATCCAATTCGCAGAACATTTGAAAACATGTTATTTTCATTGGGTATAGTTCACATACTGTGTGTGCGTTGCATCCGCACTCCGCATTGCACAAAATTTGTGTGCGTTTTTTAGGCAGTGAGGTGCGAATTGCAGGCACATAATCTTCGAAGGAAACACAAATGTGTTCTGCTCTGAACAGGAATTATTTCCCACTCCTCCTACACCTCCCCCTCTTTCTGGTCAGCTGATCCACACACGGATAATGGAGAAGAACCGCTGAATGAATCATTTTTATTTTTGTAGGGAAACCGGAGCTGCAATTTGCACCAGACTAGTGTGAATACAGCCTCAAGCCTCGTACACACGGCCGGTTTTCTCGGCAAGAAAACTGCTGGGAGAACTTTTTGCCGAGAAAACCGGCCGTGTGTATGGTTTCTTGTCGGGAAAACTGCCGGGAATCTCGACGAGAAAAATAGAGAACCTGCTCTCTATTTTTCTCGTCGGGATTCTCGGCAAGTGTTTCCTGCTGAGAAAACCGTGAGTGTGTAAGCTTACCTGTCCCAGGTAAGCCTGCGCATGTTCGATGAGACTTCGACGCATGCGCGGTAGCTTACAAGGGTAGTGTAGGGAGAAGAAAGATGGCGGCGACGGCATCGATTGTGACGAGCGCATGCTTGTCGCAGTCATTGACGTCACCGCGTTCTTGCCATTCAAAAGAACGGCAGTTCTTTTGAATGTGCCATGTGTACACTCGGCGAGCAATAAAAGCTTGCCAGGAATCCCGTCAGGAAAACCAACGTTTTTTTTCCTGACGGGATTCCTTGCCATGTGTACAGGGCTTCAAGATTAGACATATCTACCATCAAAAATTAAGGTGAATCAAAAAGTGATGAATCCGTGATTTTACTTTTTCAGCTGTCACTCCTACCGAGTAGATTAAGGAAAAATGTCAGGGTTATATTGCAGGATCAGGAAGGATTGAAACCAGCCAAATATGTCATACTGGCAGGCTTATCCAATAAAAAGCCCACAGGGAAAGATAGCAACAAATCAAAACCCAACTTCTGTTGGTCTCACGTTAGCTAAATGGATTTTGATTGTGTGCTATAGGTTACTGCTTTTTTTAATGCAAAGTGTATTGTATAAGGATAAATATATTTTTTTTTTTTAACCATTAACAATATTTTATATGATCCAGACACAAATTCCCTGGATTAATAAAACAACTATTGTATACTAGTTTTCATCTAGGTCTAATGATTTTGCATTTTAGAGCCCCATTTTCATTACCAAAAAAAATGGACTTGAGGTCATAAGTAAATCTTACATTTCCAACCGTGACAATTTCATGGTCAAAGATCTTTTACAACTTTCCAATCTGAATGCATGTGCTGAAAGAGAAATAAATTATCCATTAAGTAAGAGGAGATAATAAGATTCATTACTCACATGGCCCATAAAGTGTAGAACATTTCCTATGGAATGCTTTCATGTGTGAATAGTAAAGTTAAAGTCATAAGTAATCTCGCTAGTTATTCTGCAGTTTCATTTATTCCGATGATTAGAGTATGAATGTAATCTCACACACATTTTCCAACATAAGAACATGTAGACCTTATCATTGATAAGACTTGATGTTGAAATGTATTTAACATTTTATTTAATATATTTATTTTATCATCTTCAGATTTAAAAAGAGCTTTCCTTAACATTTAAAATTTTAGCAAAAATTCCCATGTAATTTTTTTAAATCCATTCAAAAATTTAACAAACAGTAGGCTGTAAGACCTTCAAAAGTATTCTCCCTTAACCACTTGCCAACCCGCTCACGCACTTACACGTTGGCAGAATGGCACGGCTGCACAAAGCAACGTATATATACGTCACGTTGAATTTCGCACTGTGTGGACTCGATGTCCGCCGGTGTCTTGCGATCGTGTCACGGAGCTGCAGAACAACAGGGGCATGCCTGTGTAAACAAGGCATTTCCCTGTTCTGCCTTGTGAGTGACAGGACACTGATCTACTGCTCCCTGTGATCGGGAGCAGTGATCAATGTCATGTCACTCGTAGCCCAGCCCCCACACAGTTAGAATCACTCCCTAGAACACACTTAACCCCTTCCTCGCCCCCTAGTGGTTAACCCCTTCCCTGCCAGTGTCATTTACACAGTAATCAGTGCATTTTTATAGCACTGATCCCCGTATAAATGACAATGGTCGCAAAATAGCATCAAAAGTGTCCGATGTGTCCGCCATAATGTCGCAGTCACGATAAAAATCGCTAATCGCCGCCATTACTACTACTAAAACAAAAAAAATTATAATAAAAAAGCCATAAAATTATCCCCTATTTTGTAGATAATAACTTTTGTGCAAACCAATCGATTTTTTTTACCAAAAATCTGTAGAAGAATACATATCAGCCTAAACTGTGGAAAAAAATGTATACATTTTTTGGGGATATTTGTTATAGCAAAAAGTAAAAAATATAGCTTTTTTTTCCAAATTGTCGCTTTTTTTGGTTTTTAACACAAAAAATAAAAACCACAGAGGTAATCAAATATCACCAAAAAAAAGCTCTATTTGTGGGAAAAAAAGGACGTCAATTTTGTTTGGGTACCACGTCGCACGACTGCGCAATTGTCAGTTAAAGCGACGCAGTGCCGAATCGCAAAAAAATTGCCTGGTCATTCAGCAGCCAATTCTTCCGGGGCTGAAGTGGTTAAAGTAATTTGTCTGTGTGTCCTGCACCTAGCTGCTCCTTACCCCAAATCTTTACAGGCTTGTGAAGAAGGTCTACTTCTCTTGGCATACAAATCTATGAGAATAAAAAACAATTTCAAGCAGGTGAAATTCGGGTCAGAAGGTGATCATCTGTATGTAAAGCAGGGCTTGAGTCTTGCGGGAACGGCGTCCCTGCACTTTTTTCACAGCAGGAACGCCGTTCCCTTTGCAGGACTGGAGCAGCTTTGAGCGGGGACTATCTGATCTGCCGAGTGCGGCCGAGTGAGGCCGAGTGACATAGCAGGTCCCGCTTTCTGGAGCCTGCAGTGCCTATGATGGGCGTCCCACTGGTCCAATGCCGGGACCGCGGGATGCCTGACGTCCATCATAGGCGCCGCAGGCTTCAGAAGGCGGGAATTACAATGGAAGAAGAGATCAGGGCAGCAGAGGAGCTATCGGGTGAGATCTGCCACTCTACCAGTGACTGCACGATCATTGTAGAGGAGGAGATTAGGATGACCGGAGGAGCCCGCGGTGCTGGGGTGTGTTGATGACCTGAGCTGTGCTGGGGGCGCATGGCAAAGTGAAGAGCTCCAGATCTCGGTGTGTCCGATCATGGGCACCGGAGGGTGCAGCAGGAGACAAAAGAGTCTTCTCCATACCGCCTTGTGCCTGCTGGCCGTGCAGGTGATGAAATCCAAGCAGTCTCCTCTCCTCCTCTGGCTGTCTGCTGTGACACATGCTGCACACCGCACACTACGGATGAGGCTGAACTGAACTGCAGGACACCTGAACACATGAAGTCTGTCTCCTGGTCAGGTAGGTGAGGTCAGTGTAACTGTGTATGTATGTCAGGTAGGTGAGGTCAGTGTATGTATTTTTTTTGGTGGGGGAGTGGATCTTGGGTGGTAGTTCCCACACTTTTTTCCCCAGGACGTGACCCCTGATGTAAAGTACACCCGTCAATGCATTCTGAATTATCTCAGAAGTGTCTCAAGATGCAAAGGCAAGCTGCATTTGGAACCTTGCTAGAGTTAGCATTAGAAGCCCTGTGGTCTTTGTTAGAGAGATTTACCTTTACTTCTGTCCTGATTAGAGTTGAGCGGGTAGCTGGATATTCGGGTCCGGCGGGTTCGGCCGAACTTCGGAAAAAAGTTCGGATTCGGGACCGAACTTTAACCCGAACCCGGACCCGGACCCCATTGAAGTCAATGGGGACCCGGACTTCTGACGACTAAAAAGGCTCTAAAAAAGTAATGGAAAGGGCTAGAGGGCTGCAAATGGCAGCAAAATGTTGTTAAGAACATGGCAAGTGCTCTGCAAACAAATGTGGATAGGAAATAACTTAAAAGAACATAAAAAAAAAATTAAAAATAAAAAAATATGCTGGAGGCCCCCTTTTCAGCAGAAGAGGTACAGGAAGTCATTAAGAACCTCAGAAACTCAACGGCACGATGCGACACATATGGTGGAAATGCCCCAGAATACGCCCTTTCTGGAATAAATTATTTAATTTAATGGATAAGCTAGTGGGAAAATAAAATACTTTGAAATAAAAATGTAGCGGGGTGCTAAATTTAAGGAAAGTGTTTGAGTGGTAAATAGGCTCAAATACCCTAATTCTGTAGGATTCATGGACCATTTTGTCCTCGGGGGACAGTATTGGTGTGCAGTTCCCTGCGGCCTACAGGTGGCGCCTTTTGTGTCCCCTCTTGGCAGTAGTACAGCGGGGCGGGGAACCTGCTGTGCATGCCGGGAGAGCATATAAAAGGGGCAGACCTTTGGCCTGGGGGCTGATGTCCAGTGGGGTCCGCGCCCAGGTGCCTTCGGCCTGGGTGCATGTGTTCCTGTTCCATCTCGGGCACCTTTAGCCCGGGGTGAGGTACTATCCTGGAGTTCTTGCTGCCCTGGGTATGGAGGCCTAGGGGCGGGAGTAAAGCCTGGAGTCCAGAGCCGCCTCGTGTAGGGGACCCTGTTCCAGGGAAGGGAGGATCATTCTGATGGACCGATGCGGGAGTCACGGTGAAGGAATGGTCTGTTGACTCCCTGGAGAGATGTCTTCCCCTTGATATGGGCTAGGTTCGTAGAAGGAGAAGCTCAAGGTCACCTTGACTGTATCAGAGGCCTTATTCAACCGGCCCGTGGCAGGGGCCTTATACACCCTAGTCTGTGGCTGAGACCAAAGTTCTCCAGGCCCGTGGCAGGGGCCTTGTACACCCGGTCTGTGGCAGAGACCAACCTCAATGTCTGTGGCAGAGACCGTGCGCCAAAAACTGTTTGAGAAACCTAAGCAGTGAAGTGAATGTGCTACGTTTGTGCCTGGACCTCCTCCACACCTTAAGCTGTCCTGTTTCTTTGCTCTAACCTTTTCTATCTGAGTACAGTTTATTTTGCCATGAGAGAATAAGAGTTGGAGTTTCAGCTGGTGTGGACATTGACTTTACTGGCAATTAAAGGACTTGCCTCTACCTACAGTAGAGATGAGAATCATCCTCTGGAGGAGTTTTGACTCCGGCTGTGGACACGGCCCGTCAAGTACACCGCTCAACCTCTTTATATAGGAGGATACGGGCTGGTAGTGCGGTGTGCCTTTCTCCCTCCTGCGAAGAGCCAACAACATAAAGGCAGGTAAGGGGGAAAGGATCTGTGCGCTACAAAAAAATAAAATACAATTTTTAATCTTGGCCTAGCAGGACGAGGTCCATATGGAGTAGGAGGTTGAGGTGGCGGTGGATGTGGCTGTGTAGGTGGAAGCGGCGGTGGAGGAGGACGAGGTAGCCAACACTGGTTCAAAAATACAACAATGGCTGGGGAAGGCCGGTGATGTGTCGAATTCTGTCCCCTGTCGAATAGTGTCCGCCCTGTACTGCGCTTGCTGAGTATGTAGGACAAGGGGATTTCAAAAATCTCCCAAGACTAACGGCGCCTGCGTGTTGAGTTCAGGTGAAGGCCACACCATCCGTGGTTCAAGCCGAGCCAAGCAAGGCCGCGATCGAAGCGAGCCCGTGAGGGGCCCTGTTACTATGTGCTACCGTATGTCCTCTTGGATGGTGGGGCTTGAACCTGCACTCACAGCGCAGGCGCCGTTCATCTTCGGAGATTTTGTGAATCTCCTTGTCCTCTGTACTGCGCAAGCGCTGCGCCTGCGCAGTACGGGCCGGGCACAATCCGATGGCCGGACAGTTTTTGTCACAACACCGGTATACATGTCTATTCTGCACAAGGTACGGACAAGTCCTGTGGGATCCATGCCTGGTTCATTTTAATGAACGTGAGCTTGTCCACATTGGCTCTGGACAGGCGGCTGCGCTTGTCTGTGATAACGCCCCCTGCCGTGCTAAATACACGTTCAGATAATACACTGGCTGCAGGGCAGGCCAGCACCTCCAAGGCATAAACGGCAAGCTCAGGCCATGTGCCCAATTTGGAGACCCAGAAGTTAAAGGGGGCAGACCCGTCATCCAGTACGTGTAGGCCTGTGGACACATACTGCTCAACCATGTTGGTGAAATGCTGCCTCCTGCTAAGACGTTCCATCTCAGCTGGTGGTGCTGGTTGTTGTGGCGTGCTGACAAAGCTTTTCCACATTTCGGCCATGCTAACCCTGCCTTCTGAGGTGCTGCCGGTGCCCCGGCTGCGTTGGCGACCTCTTCCTCCTCCTCTGCCTTCGCCTTGTGCTTCCACCGTACGCCCGCTGTCAGGTGGGAATGCCACCAGCAGCGCGTCTACCAGCGTGCGCTTGTACTCGCGCATCTTACGATCCCGCTCCAGTGAGGGAATTAAGGACGGTACGTTGTCCTTGTAACGGGGATCCAGCAGGGTGGCCACTCAGTAATCAGCACCAGTTAAAATGTGGGCAACTCGGCTGTCGTTGCGGAAACACTGCAGCATGTAATCGCTCATGTGTGCCAGGCTGCCCAGAGGCAAAGAAAAGCTGTCCTCTGTGGGAGGTGTATCGTCTGTGTCCTCTGTATCCCCCCAGCCACGCACCAGTAATGGCCACGAGCTGGTCTGAGTGCCACCCTGCTGTGAACATGGCTCCTCCTCCTCCTCCTCCTCCTCCATCTCCTCCTCCACCTCGTCATCCTCCAGAACTGTGCCCTTTCTGCCGGACAATTGTGTACCTGGCGTTTGTTGGTGCAGGAACCCACCCTCGTAGCCACTTGTGAAAGACTGCCCTGAAAGCCTTTGAAATGATCCCGCTTCCTCCTCCTCCTCCTCATCCTCCTGTGCCACATCCTCTTCCATCATCGCACAAAGCGTTTTTTCAAGGAGGCATAGAACTGGGATAGTAACGCTGAGAACGGCGTCATTGGCACTGGCCATGTTGGTGGAGTACTCGAAACAGCGCAACAAGGCACACAGGTCTCGCATGGAGGCCCAGTTATTGGTGGTGAAGTGGTGCTGTTCCGCAGAGCGACTCACGCGTGATTGCTGCAGCTGAAACTCCACTATTGCCTGCTGCTGCTCGCACAGTCTGGCCAGCATGTGCAAGGTGGAGTTCCACCTTGTGGGCACGTCACATATGAGGCGGTGAGCGGGAAGGCCGAAGTTACGCTGCAGCGCTGACAGGCGAGCAGCAGCAGGGTGAGAACGCCGAAAGTGCGCACAGACAGCCCGCACTTTCTGCAGCAGCTCTGGCATATTGGGGTAATTTTTAAGGAACCTCTGGACCACCAAGTTCAGCACATGCGCCAGGCAAGGGATGTGCGTCAAACCGGCTAGACCCAGAGCTGCTACGAGATTTCGCCCATTATCGCACACCACCAGGCCGGGCTTGAGGCTCACTGACAGCAACCACTCATCGGTCTGTTGTTCCATGTCCCTCCACAACTCCTGCGCGGTGTGGGGATTTTCCCCCAAACAGGAAAGTTTTAAAACTGCCTGCTGTCGTTTACCCCTGGCTGTGCTGAAGTTGGTGGTGAAGGTGTTACGCTGAATGGATGAGGAGGCGGTAGAGGATGAGGAAGCGGAGAAGGAGGAGTTAGCAACAGGAGGCAAACTGAAGCGCCCTGCAATCCTCGGTGGTGGAAGGACATGCGCCAAACCGCTATCTGCCTCAGGCCCAGCCGCCACTGCATTTACCCAGTGTGCTGTTAGGGAGATATAACGTCCCTGACCGTGCTTACTGGTCCACGCATCCATAGTTAGGTGGACCTTGCCACAGATGGCGTTGCGCAGTGCACACCTGATTTTGTCCCCCACCTGGTTGTGCAGGGAAGGGATGGCTCGCCTGGAAAAGTAGTGGCGGCTGGGCACGACGTACTGCGGGACAGCCAATGCCATCAGGCTTTTAAAACTCTGCGTCTCCACCAGACGGAATGACAGCATTTCAAAGGCCAGGAATTTTGAAATGCTGGCATTCAGGGCCAGGGATCGCGGGTGGCTAGGGGGGAACTTCCTCTTCCGCTCCAATGTTTGGGAGATAGAGAGCTGAACGCTTCCATGGGACATTGTGGAGATGGTTGGTGACCCAGGTGGTAGTGTTGCTGGCAGATCCTCTGTTTGCTGGGTGACAGGTGCCACTGTCACTACAGAGGTGGATGAAGAGGCCGAGACTGCAGCAGAAGAGGAAGCAGGAGGAGCCAGAGACCTTTCTTGGTTTTTGAGGTGTCTACTCCACTGCAGCTCGTGCTTTGCACTTAGATGCCTGGTCATGCAGCTTGTGCTCAGGTTGAGAACGTTTATGCCTCGCTTCAGGCTCTGATTGCACAGCGTGCAAACCACTCGTGTCTTGTCATCAACACACTGTGTGAAGAACTGCCACGCTAGGGAAGTCCTTGGACCTGGCTTTGGTGTGCTCGGTCCCTTGCTGCGTTGGGCAGTAGCAGATGTACTGTCTAGGGGACGAATGCTCCGTTTTTGCACCCTGCTCCCTCTTCTGCTGTGCTGGTGGCTCTGTGCGACCACCGCCTCTTCCTCCGAACTACACTGGTCACCTGCATAACGTTGATTCCATGTGGGGTCGAGGACCTCATCGTCCTCCACATCATCTTCCACCCAGTCTTCACCCCTGCCCTCCATGTCTGTCTGCACAATTGCGAAAGCAGCAGCAGTTGGCACCTGTGTTTCGTCATCATCCGAGACGTGCTGCGATGGTCCTCCCATGTACCCATCATGAAACATAAGTGGTTGGGCATCGGTGCACTCAATCTCTTCCACTTCTGGGGCAGAGCTAGGTGGATGGCCCTGGGAAACCCTGCTAACAGAGTCATCGAAAAGCAGAAGAGACTGCTGCATGATTTGGGGCTCAGCCTGCTTGGCTGATTTGCAAGGGGGTGAGGTGAAAGACTGATGGACATGGGCTTCAGGTGCCAACTCTGATCTTTCATCAGAAGAGTGGGTGGGAGACAATGTGAAGGAACCCGAGGCACTGTCAGCAACCCAATCTACTATCGCCTGTACTTGTCCTGGCCTAAACATTGGTACAGCCTCATTAGGCGCGACAAAATACCGCCGCAGGCTCGGTCGCCTACACGCACCTGAGGAAGGTGTTTCACTTGTGCGTGTAGCTGGCACAGATCCACCACGTCCTCTCCCTGCAACAGGAGCTCCACCAGCAGCACCACGACCGGGGCCACCACGTCCCTTTGACCTTCCCCTCATATTTTCCAAATTTAGGATCTTGCCCTAAATGGCGTTTTTTGGAAGACCACAACACACCCACAGTATTTAACCGCTGAAACGCACAGCTACAGAACTGCAGAAAATGCTATTCAAAAAAAAAAAGGTTGTTTTTTTTAGTATAGCACAGTACATGGAAAATATATAGAAATTGTTTATTTCACACACCTCCAGATGTGTATTTCACACTGCAAAATATTTTCTGTGGCCCTAAATGGCGTTTTTTGGAAGAGCACAACACAACCACAGTATTTAACCACTGAATCGCACAGCTATAGAAGTGCAGAGAATGCTATTCAAAAAAAAAATTTGTTTTTTTTAGTATAGCTGTCATGGATATGCATTAATGTCTGTCTGCCATCTTACCTTCCTCCTCATGTGTTCATCTAGAGACCAGACCTCCTTCACCTGGCTTCCTTTATAATCTCCTCCCAGCCTGACTCCACCCCAGGCCCTATCACTGAACACTATATTAACCTGTGCACTGCAAGCCTGCTTTGCTGATCAACGTGTTTGTTAGGCATTGTGTGTTTGGGTTCCTGCCTGCCGTGTGCTACGTCTGTCTCTCTGTTACGTTATTGGCTTGTCCCCGACCATCCCTGTCTGCTCGTGACCCTTGACCTTCGGCTCGTTCTTCGTTATCCTTGTCTGCTTGTGGCCCCTGACCTTCGGCTTGTTATTCGGTTCTCTCTATCGTGTGCTGCTGCTTCCCCTTATCCTACGGGGCGTGAGCTAGGAAACTCCAGGGGCCGCGACCTGGTCCCAGCCTGCAGCGTAACATCCTCACCACTAGAGGCCCTGGAGAAGACCAGCTGGGTCTTAGACTCCGCGCCCTGGGGAATCTTGGCTCTCGCTTCCGTTGGGATCCCGGTTGTGCTCCTCTGGTCCCGCTTTCCACAACCACCCAGTTTCCTATCCACAGAAGCCAGCCATAGGGTTCACTACCTCGCGGTGCACTCCTGTCCCCCTACGGTGTGCATCTGTCACCTGGCCACAGGTGACCCTGACAATAGCACTGTACAATATATAGAAATTGTTTATTTCACACACCTCCAGATGTGTATTTCACACTGCAAAATATTTTCTGTGGCCCTAAATGGCGTTTTTTGGAAGAGCACAACACAACCACAGTATTTAACCACTGAATCGCACAGCTATAGAAGTGCAGAGAATGCTATTCAAAAAAAATGTTGTTTTTTTTTAGTATAGCACTGTACAATATATAGAAATTGTTTATTTTACACACCTCCAGATGTGTATTTCACACTGCAAAATATTTTCTGTGGCCCTAAATGGCGTTTTTTGGAAGAGCACAACACAACCACAGTATTTAACCACTGAATCGCACAGCTATAGAAGTGCAGAGAATGCTATTCAAAAAAAATGTTGTTTTTTTTAGTATAGCACTGTACAATATATAGAAATTGTTTATTTTACACACCTCCACATGTGTATTTCACACTGCAAAATATTTTCTGTGGCCCTAAATGGCGTTTTTTGCCAGACCACAACACACCCACAGCACGTAACCGCTGAATCGCACAGCTACAGAAACTGCTATTCAAAAAAAAAGGTTGTTTTTTTTAGTATAGCACTGTACAAGAAGAATATATAGAAATTGTTTATTTTACACACCTCCAAGATGTGTATTTCACACTGCAAAATATTTTCTGTGGCCCTAAATGGCGTTTTTTGGAAGAGCACAACACAACCACAGTATTTAACCACTGAATCGCACAGCTATAGAAGTGCAGAGAATGCTATTCAAAAAAAATGTTGTTTTTTTTAGTATAGCACTGTACAATATATAGAAATTTTTTATTTTACACACCTCCACATGTGTATTTCACACTGCAATTTATTTTCTGTGGCCCTAAATGGCGTTTTTTGGAAGAGCACAACAACCCCAACAGTATATAACCGCTGAATCGCACAGCTGCAGAGGCCAGAGAATGCTATTCAAAAATAATGTTGTTTTTTCACACACCTCCAGATGTGTATTTCACACTGCAAAATATTTTCTGTGGCCCTAAATGGCGTTTTTTGGAAGAGCACAACACAACCACAGTATTTAACCACTGAATCGCACAGCTATAGAAGTGCAGAGAATGCTATTCAAAAAAAAATGTTGTTTTTTTTAGTATAGCACTGTACAATATATAGAAATTGTTTATTTTACACACCTCCACATGTGTATTTCACACTGCAATTTATTTTCTGTGGCCCTAAATGGCGTTTTTTTGAAGAGCACAACAACCCCAACAGTATATAACCGCTGAATCGCACAGCTGCAGAGGCCAGAGAATGCTATTCAAAAATAATGTTGTTTTTTCACACACCTCCAGATGTGTATTTCACACTGCAAAATATTTTCTGTGGCCCTAAATGGCGTTTTTTGCAAGAGCACAACAACAACAACAGTATATAACCGCTGAATCGCACAGCTGCAGAGGCCAGAGAATGCTTTTTAAAAATAATGTTGTTTTTTCACACACCTCCAGATGTGTATTTCACACTGCAAAATATTTTCTGTGGCCCTAAATGGTGTTTTTTGGAAGAGCACAACACAACCACAGTATTTAACCACTGAATCGCACAGCTATAGAAGTGCAGAGAATGCTATTCAAAAAAAATGTTGTTTTTTTTAGTATAGCACTGTACAATATATAGAAATTGTTTATTTTACACACCTCCAGATGTGTATTTCACACTGCAAAATATTTTCTGTGGCCCTAAATGGCGTTTTTTGGAAGAGCACAACACAACCACAGTATTTAACCACTGAATCGCACAGCTATAGAAGTGCAGAGAATGCTATTAAAAAAAAATGTTGTTTTTTTTAGTATAGCACTGTACAATATATAGAAATTGTTTATTTCACACACCTCCAGATGTGTATTTCACACTGCAAAATATTTTCTGTGGCCCTAAATGGCGTTTTTTGGAAGAGCACAACACAACCACAGTATTTAACCACTGAATCGCACAGCTATAGAAGTGCAGAGAATGCTATTCAAAAAAAATGTTGGTTTTTTTAGTATAGCACTGTACAATATATAGAAATTGTTTATTTTACACACCTCCACATGTGTATTTCACACTGCAATTTATTTTCTGTGGCCCTAAATGGCGTTTTTTGGAAGAGCACAACAACCCCAACAGTATATAACCGCTGAATCGCACAGCTGCAGAGGCCAGAGAATGCTTTTTAAAAATAATGTTGTTTTTTCACACACCTCCAGATGTGTATTTCACACTGCAAAATATTTTCTGTGGCCCTAAATGGCGTTTTTTGGAAGAGCACAACACAACCACAGTATTTAACCACTGAATCGCACAGCTATAGAAGTGCAGAGAATGCTATTCAAAAAAAATGTTTTTTTTTTTAGTATAGCACTGCACAATACATAGAAATTGTTTATTTTACACACCTCCAGATGTGTATTTCACACTGCAAAATATTTTCTGTGGCCCTAAATGGCGTTTTTTGGAAGAGCACAACACAACCACAGTATTTAACCACTCAATCGCACAGCTGTAGAAGTGCAGAGAATGCTATTCAAAAAAAATGTTGTTTTTTTTAGTATAGCACTGTACAATATATAGAAATTGTTTATTTCACACACCTCCAGATGTGTATTTCACACTGCAAAATATTTTCTGTGGCCCTAAATGGCGTTTTTTGGAAGAGCACAACACAACCACAGTATTTAACCACTCAATCGCACAGCTGTAGAAGTGCAGAGAATGCTATTCAAAAAAAATGTTGTTTTTTTTAGTATAGCACTGTACAATATATAGAAATTGTTTATTTCACACACCTCCAGATGTGTATTTCACACTGCAAAATATTTTCTGTGGCCCTAAATGGCGTTTTTTGGAAGAGCACAACACAACCACAGTATTTAACCACTGAATCGCACAGCTATAGAAGTGCAGAGAATGCTATTCAAAAAAAATGTTGTTTTTTTTTAGTATAGCACTGTACAATATATAGAAATTGTTTATTTTACACACCTCCACATGTGTATTTCACACTGCAATTTATTTTCTGTGGCCCTAAATGGCGTTTTTTGGAAGAGCACAACAACCCCAACAGTATATAACCGCTGAATCGCACAGCTGCAGAGGCCAGAGAATGCTATTCAAAAATAATGTTGTTTTTTCACACACCTCCAGATGTGTATTTCACACTGCAAAATATTTTCTGTGGCCCTAAATGGCGTTTTTTGGAAGAGCACAACACAACCACAGTATTTAACCACTGAATCGCACAGCTATAGAAGTGCAGAGAATGCTATTCAAAAAAAAATGTTGTTTTTTTTTAGTATAGCACTGTACAATATATAGAAATTGTTTATTTTACACACCTCCACATGTGTATTTCACACTGCAATTTATTTTCTGTGGCCCTAAATGGCGTTTTTTTGAAGAGCACAACAACCCCAACAGTATATAACCGCTGAATCGCACAGCTGCAGAGGCCAGAGAATGCTATTCAAAAATAATGTTGTTTTTTCACACACCTCCAGATGTGTATTTCACACTGCAAAATATTTTCTGTGGCCCTAAATGGCGTTTTTTGCAAGAGCACAACAACAACAACAGTATATAACCGTTGAATCGCACAGCTGCAGAGGCCAGAGAATGCTTTTTAAAAATAATGTTGTTTTTTCACACACCTCCAGATGTGTATTTCACACTGCAAAATATTTTCTGTGGCCCTAAATGGCGTTTTTTGGAAGAACACAACACAACCACAGTATTTAACCACTGAATCGCACAGCTATAGAAGTGCAGAGAATGCTATTCAAAAAAAATGTTGTTTTTTTTAGTATAGCACTGTACAATATATAGAAATTGTTTATTTTACACACCTCCACATGTGTATTTCACACTGCAATTTATTTTCTGTGGCCCTAAATGGCGTTTTTTTGAAGAGCACAACAACCCCAACAGTATATAACCGCTGAATCGCACAGCTGCAGAGGCCAGAGAATGCTATTCAAAAATAATGTTGTTTTTTCACACACCTCCAGATGTGTATTTCACACTGCAAAATATTTTCTGTGGCCCTAAATGGCGTTTTTTGGAAAAGCACAACACACCCACAGTATATAACCGCTGAATCGCACAGCTGCAGAGAATACTATTCAAAAAAACGTTTTTTTTTTTTTTAGTATAGCATAGTACATGAAAAATATATAGAAATTGGTTATTTCACACAACTAGAGATATACACTGCAAAATATTTTTTTTGCCCAAAAATAGGTCTTTTTTGCGCACAACAAAGTGCCTTTTTTTTTTTTGCAACAGCACAATAAAAAGTGCCTTTTTTTTTTTTTTTTGGGGCCCAAAAATGGGTCTTTTTAGCAAAAGCACAATAAAGTGCTTTTTTTTTTTTTCTGCCCGAAATGGGTCTTTTAGCAAGAGCACAATACAGCCACAGTATGGAATAGGTGTATCACTCAACGTAATGCAGTGCTGGTGCACTGAGCTTGCAACACAAACAGATAAACCTATGCAGATCGCTGAGCTATTATATCTCTCAATCTGGACTCCTATCTAAATCTCTCTCCCTGAAAGCACAAACAGGATCCTGCCCCTACACTACACTACACTACACTGTCTCTCTATCTTTTCTATCAGTAGATTGCAGAATCAGGACTAACTCCTATCATATAATTCTCTCCCTCACAGCAACAGCAGCCAGGATCCTTTCCCTACACTGTCTAAAAGCAGAGTGACGATCTGTGCTGTGTGCCTCTTGCTTATATAGAAGCTGGTCACATGCTGGGTCACATGTTGCACTGACCAATCACAGCCATGCCATTAGTAGGCATGGCTATGATGGCTTCTAAGGGCACACCAGCTAATCAAATGGTGATTGGCTGGCCCCTGAAGCATTTCTAACTGCGCCATTAAATTCCCGAATCCGGACCCGAACCCGGACTTTAGCGCAAAATCCAGGTCCGGGTCCGGGGTCGGGAAAACGCCAAAATTCGGTACGGACCCGAACTTTACAGTTCGGGTCCGCTCAACACTAGTCCTGATGGCAAAGACATTTTCAATGTAGGAGGGCTTTTTACAAGTCCATAGTATAAAACAAGCAAAGCATCTACGAGTTTGAGCCACTAACTAAACATGTCAGTTTTAAGAGAGTACCTCCTAATGGGTTCTCCAAAACAAACAGGCAGCATCTTTTTAGTGTTCTGTCAACAGTCAGCTTTTTCACTCAGCAGCAGGTCCTCACATCAGAAATTGATTTAGGGAGTGAAAGTCACCAGCATCAATCAGTTCACACAGAAAATAGGGCTGTGGACATCTGCGACTGTATTGTGTGTGTGTATATATATATATATATATATATATATATATATATATATATATATATAAATACATATGAAAGCAGTATGTTATCAAAAAATACTGGAGGAACATTTGCATTCATCAGCCAGAAAGCTGCGAATGAGTCATTCTTGGACATTTCAACAGGACAATGATCCAAAACATAAGGCCAAGTCGACCTGTCATTGGCTACAGCAGAATAAAGTGAAGGTCTTGGAGTGGCCATCTCAGTCTCCTGACCTCAATATGTGAGAAAAGGGGGAAAAATGCGCTAAACCCAACCTAAGAAACAAAAGTGTAGCAGCTAACACTCAAACAAACAAAGTCTGAGGGTCAATATAACAATTAAGTGTAGAGCGAGGTATAAACCTACATAAATAGTGAAATTTTATACATTCTGCCTCCACCCAATATACACTCCCTAGATGAATTTCACCCCTAAGGGCTTGCTCTCAGGGATTAGAACTCTAATCACTGTGACTAAGCCCTTAGAGGTGAAACACATATGGTGGGTATGGTATGTTGGGTGGAGCCAGAATGCTTTTATGGAGTAAAACAATATGCAGGATTTAAGATGGGGTGCTACTCTCAACATTTTTTTTTTACACTTCAGTGGAAGCGGAGATGGGCTGTAGGAGCCAGCATCCTAAAAACGTTTAAATGACAAGATTTGGGTATGTGGCTACTGTACATACCCATAGCTCTCACAAAATGGCCACCAGTGAACATGGCAAAAACCTGTATAAAACATAATATATAAAGGAAACAACTAATATGCTAGGGTAACATAGAAGTAAAGAGCTGCAAATAAAAGCTTAACTAAAAGCCGAAAAAAAATAAAATACACAAGACCAACCCCTTTTTGTGAGCCATAAATAAGTGCAAGAGCATGAATAACACCATTGTAGAGAGAAGGTGAAACATTTGCCCTAGATGAAGCTGTGTTTGAGAGTGTTCTATTTTCCACAGGGCCCTGCCCAGAGGGGTCTGTTTTTTTTTTCTCCTCTGGATCTTGATCAAAGTAAGTTGCTGTTAAAAGATCTTTCCCTGTTTGGAATCTGTCCATAAGGAGCTGTGCTGATGCTACAACTTGAACATCAACAGAGATTCATTGAGATTAGGAGAAATTGAGATGGCCACAGGACAGAGCAGACAAAAGAACCTATTGGCTGACCTAGATTTACAGATAGAATAGCCAAGAAGACACAAGAAACATGGTTTTAGGGATCATGTCTTGCCTTGCTACTTTGGGTGGTACAAGGCCAATGGTTTTACCTGTGTAACGCCATACAAAACTGTTCAGAAAAGCTACTGCTTTATTTTTCCCGGTATCCTGTCCACTTGCTCTCTCTCCCATGAGTGCTTGGCAAATACAATAAAAAAATCTACTAGTGACTGATCCAGCCCTGAGAGTGGATGTGCTATGACAGGGTGAGGCCCTGCCACTTTTAAAAAGGTTGTAAAAATAGCACAGGGTTTGTCCATATGCAGAGTGGGAGACTCAGGAGTATATATTATGAGTGGAGAAAACTGTTTTTATTGCTCTCTCCAGATTTTGGCTTTCTGGGATTGGGCTCCGCTTGTAGATTTTGAAGTGTCTTGGGAGGGAAGAGTGTCCAGGTCTTGCAGGGAGAGCCCGGCAGACTGTGAGTGCAGTTGCACAGAGCCCTTATAATGAAGGCTTGGGCATAGCTCAGTGCTCCAGCCAGAAGATAGGTGTGCCCCCTTCTGAAGACAGGTGTGTGTTCCTGGTGGAGACAGAGTGGATCTACTCAGGAGACAGTACTCTATGTTGGACAGATTCCATGTCCATCAGGCTGAGAGAGTTGAGGCAGTAATGCGAGTCTGGGAGACTGAGTCTCGGGTACTGAGAGACCTGGGACAACTAGGTGAGTTCAAGGTACTGAGGGAATATGTAATGCCGCGTACAGACGATTGGAAATTCCGACAACAAAACCGTGGATTTTTTTCCGACAGATGTTGGCTCAAACTTGTCTTGCATACACACGGTCACACAAATGTTGTCGGAAATTTTGAACGCCAAGAACACGGTGACGTACAAGACGTACGACGGCACTATTAAAGGGAAGTTCAATACCAGTCGTGTTAGTAGAAGTTTGGTGAGAGACGATTCGCGCTTTTCAGCCTCGTGCTTTTCAGTCCGTTATAGCGTGACAAATGTGCTATCTCCATTACGAACTATAGTTTTACCAGACCGAGCGCTTCCGTCTCATACTTGATTCAGAGCTTGCATGGAATTTTGTGCGTCGGAATTGTCCACATACGATCGGAATTTACAAGAACGGATTTTGTTGTCGGAAAATTTGAGAACCAGCTCTCAAATTTTTGTTGTCGGAAATTCCGACAGTAAATGTCCGATGGAGCCTACACGAGGTCGGAGAAAAAAGCTCCCATCGAACATTTGTTGTCGGAAATTCCGACTGTGTGTACGCGGCATAAGTCTAAGATAGTGAGAGGGACCAGTGAAAAGAGCAGTGGTGAGGCAAAAAAGAGAGGTAGGTGACTTGGTATTTTTTTTTATTTGTTTCGCTATTGAAAATTCCCATATGGGCAACTGCTTTGTGAACTATAATTTTAATTTTAAATAAAAGTGATCTAACAAGCCTTAAAACCACACCACCACTACCACTGAGCTAAACAACCTCCATATGACAGGGCCCAGCAGCTGTATTGAAGTAACTGGATTGAGACATTATGAGCATACACCCACTAGTCTACTAGAGAGCCATCTCACATGCCCCTGGGGGAGGGGGGGGGGTAGCAGTGTTACATATGTTTGTAAGCAAGGTGCGAAAATAAGTAATAATGATTTTCAATCCCATGCACTTACATGATCCATTTCATTAATTTAAAATTATAATTAATTAATGCTAAATGTTTCTTTGGTTCACCACTTTTCTTTAATACGAAGCTCAGTCCCTTCTAAAGATACCAACCAGTACATAAGCAATACAGACCAGTATTCCTAACTGAAGGGCTTCAAGTTTGCATTCTACCTAATGTGTTCATCTAGCCCTAGTAGGGCAGTAAGTCTGAATTGATATAATAACTGGCTTTTTAAATCCGAAAGGATTCCAAAGGCAAAGTTCTCATGCAGCCACGGGTAAATCTTTCCATTGGCTCCCGCTGCTGTCAATCAAAGTTAGTCAGCCAATGAGGAGAGTAAGGGGGCAGGGCCAGGCCACTGCTTTGTGTCTGAATGGACACAGGGAGCTGTGGCTCGGCTCGGGTGCCCCCATAACAAGCTGCTTGCTGTGGGGGCACGCAACAGGAGGGAGGGGCCAGGAGCACCAAAGAGCAACCCGAGAAGAGGAGGATCTGGGCTGCTCTGTGCAAATCCACTGCACAGAGCAGGTAAGTATAAAAAATAAAAAAAACAAGACTTTACAATCACTTTAAGTCATTATTTCTGTAATTATATACAAATGTTCGATGGGAGCGTTTTTATCCGACCGTGTGTAGGCCCCATCAGACATTTGCTTTCGTAATTTCCGACAACAAAAATTTGAGAGCTGGTTCTCAAATTTTCCGACAACAAAATCCATTCTCGTAAATTCCGATCGTGTGTGGACAATTCCGACGCACAAAATTCCATGCAAGCTCTGAATCAAGTATGAGACGGAAGCGCTCGGTCTGGTGAAACTATCGTTCGTAATGGAGTGAATACTAGTTAAACATAGTCTGTCAAAAAATAATATTGTAAAGGTGATATAGTGTACTCAAAACCTACCCGAGACCATAATTATTGTAGCTTCTGAAAGACAATTAAAGAAAAATATGAAATGTAGTTTTATTAGCTTCTACTAGTGATAATGAGAAGCCATCTAATTAAAACTATCAGATATGATGTGGACAAAGGTAAATGAAAGATTACAGAAACTGAAGAGATATTTCCTAAATATTTGCAGTACTCTGCCAGTGTCATTGTTCCCCTGCAGTTATGTGAGATGGCAGCGAGGTAGTGAGAGCAGCGTGAGCCACGGCCGCGGCGCCATCTTGTTTGTTCCGGCCCGTCGGCTGGAACAAGAAGGCCGTGATCTTCTGTGGGTGTCTGTCCTCCTTCACTTGAGGGACATCCTGCTGCTGCTCAGAGGAGGTTCAGACACTCATTGATTTGCCGAGGGCTGCTGCTGGGTGTCGATGCATGGATCCGGTATGTGGAGCTCCTGTGTTAGACATCCATCTTGCCTGCAAGCAGGACACGCCCCCCTTACATTTCATATTTTAAATATTGCATTTAATTTTCCAATGTATAAAGGACTTCTTCTAGTATATTTATAGTATATTAATTTCCCAGAGAATGTGGATAGTGTTCAAGGGTCAATTCTTGGGGAAAAAAGTGTCGGGACTCACCCAAGATAACCTCACCTCAAAAATAAATGTATCTCCATCCCTGTCCAGAAGTATCGGCATCCCTTTCCACAATGTATCCCCATCCCTGCCCAGCATCATTCATCCCTCTCCACAATGTAGCCCTATCCCCACTCAGCATCATCCATCCCTCTCAACTGTGTACCCCATCCCAACCGAGCATCATCCATCCCTCTCCACAATGTATTCCCATCCCCTCCCAGAATTATCTGCATCACTCTCCACAATGTATCCCACCCAGAATCATCCATCCCTTTCTACAATATATCCCCACCCCAGCCAGCAGGGAGAGCTGGAGAGCACCACGGGGGCTGGAGAGCACTGGGGATCAGAGAACATGGGGGGGTGGAAAGCACTGTGTGGCATCCCACTGATTGCATCTCTCCTGCAGGAGGTGGCTGCTAAGGGGAACGACATTCCTACTGTGGAAAAAGTACAGGAATGCCGATCACATGCGTTCCTGCAGGACTCAAGCCCTGATAGTGTCCCTGTGTGACCCACTTGCTGCTGCCCCAAACCATTTATTTATTGAAAGCCCAGGACCTGTAACATTCAAAGATGGTACTATAAATGTTGTATCCCTGGTAATTATGCAAATTATTGATGTAGCGCTACCCCCAGTTAAGATTTGATTTTGGGCCCTGTGTAGAGCACCGCCAACCCCCGGCAATCTTACTCGACCCACTCTGACACAGTTAGTCTAGGGTTAACTCTTGTCATAAACAGTAGTATTGCAAGGGGTAACCTCCTTGCAGTAAGACGACACACTGATGTGAAAGGTTAAATAGAACAATTTTACTTTCATCAAATGGGCATAAGCAGGACAGAACACATACAACTTGCTCACAGAGCCCTGCAGCAATAAGTGTAGCACACAACAATGGCCCCACGCGGTAACCCACCGCGCGCAGCTATTGTGGTGTACGTGCCCTATGGCGCATTAAACAATCCTCTACCACCCCTCCCGAGTCAGGCCTGACATACAAGAAATCTCAGTCTTTCTCCTAGGTATTTCTTCGCATGCAAACTCTCGGTGGTGCACTTGATGAATGATATTTGTAATCCGCAATATAGCAGTCACTTGGAACACTATACTGGGGGACACTTCAACTCTGTCCTGCTATGGGTCCCCAGCCAAACAACAAACAAACGAACGGTGGGCCAATACAGGCCGTAGGTCTGAACTCAGTACAGTCTATTGGTTTTGGGCATGTGCCCGCTCACCACTGCGGACGCGATCCCAATCCGGGACATCCACCCGCTGTGTATCCGCACACAGCGTCTGCAACGATCGGGTCCCCGATCCAACTGATGTCCTTATTCGGCAAGTCAGATGCCACCCAGGCTCCACAGTGGGGTGGAAGGCTCTTTGGAGGTTGCACAAGGCCCCAGGCTTCAGGCCTTGTGCTGCAGCAGATCCGCACAGGAAGAAGCTGTTGCTTGTAGCGCGGTGTCCAAAAAGAGGCCGAGCTCCGCCTCGCCTCCTTCTTAAATAACCCCTCCCATGAGTGTCTGCGGTGGCCGACTGCACTCTAGGTGCCGAACGGGGCCCTGGGCAACGCAGTCCCCAAAGAAGACCTCGCCACATTGATAATTTATATTTATTATAAAACATTTTTTTATCACAATTGGTAATAGTGCAAACAAAAACGATTTAAGGCAAAAGGCAACTGTTTTGGCCATCCATTTCCATCAAATTACATTAACATAAAATGACCAATTTGTATTCTCTGTACTGCCATAGCCCCCTCAGACACCAAAGGCACCCTCCCTTGTGAAGCAACAGGTAGGGATCAGCCATATGTACCTGGGTTCAGTTCAAGGCCGATTTGCCTGATAATACTGAATTTCAGGTGCAAAAACTGAACCTCATTGAAGTCAAAGGGAGCCGAATGTTAAAAATGAGAAAAGGCCAGTTTTAGGTTAATAGGCGAGAGGTTTTCAAACAAATGGCACAGTGAGCTGGGCACTGCAGGAAAATAAAATTTAGTAATGTTTAAAGGGCAAGTAGGGTCGCTCCCAAAATTCATACCAGACACAACACTTTTTGATAGGTCCTTTATTTAAATAAAAAAATGTCTCATGATTGAAATGTATCGCCATTCACGCCATTCAGTGATGCAGATCTTCACCAATCATGATGAACGAGGAATGCCAGACATGAGCTGTGTAGGTGGCTGTGTGCTGTCCATAACTGACCTGCTGCTCTATGCCATGGCTTAGCTGGCTATGCAGAAATCCAACTCTACAGAGGAATGATATTGCGGGTGGTTGGGTGGATTGGCACCTGAATACCTGTCCAATCATCACTTTTTAGCAGACAAACCACGGTCAAAAATGACTGTCAGTTTTTAGAATTAGGCCACGAAACTACAGATGTGTTGATACTTCTTAAATGTCAGATTTTTAACTATAATAATATATAATAATATATTAATAATATAATGCGGGGACCACTGAGAATGTGCCGCTGCTACTTGCGCATGCGCAGTAGGGAACCGGGCAGTGAAGTCGCAACGCTTCACTTCCTGATTCCCTCACAGAGGATGGCGGCGGGGGCAGCCGAGAGACGAGTGAATTGCTCGGCTTCAGCTGCCGTCATCGCAGGCACCCAGGACAGGTAAGTGTCCATATATTAAAAGTCAGCAGCTGCAGTATTTTTAGCTGCTGGCTTTTAATTTTTTTTTTTTCGCGGGACCTCTGCTTTAACTAATATGGTTCAAGCTTCCCAGAAGAACTATACAGGTGATACTCGAAAAATTTGAATATCGTGCAAAAGTTATTTTATTTCACTAATGCAACCTAAAAGATGAAACAAATATATGAGATAGACTCATTACATGCAAAGCAAGATAGTTCAAGCCGTGATTTGTCATAATTGTGATGATTATGGCTTACAGCTCATGAAAACCCCAAATCCACAATCTCAGAAAATTTGAATATTGTGAAAAGGTATAATATTCTAGGCTCAAATTGTCCCACTCTAATCAGCTAATTTAGCCATAACACCTGCAAAGGGTTCCTGAGCCTTTAAATTATCTCTCAGTCTGGTTCAGTAGGAATCACAATCATGGGAAAGACTGCTGACCTGACAGTTGTGCAGAAAACCATCATTGACACCCTCCATAATGAGGAAAAGTCTCAAAAGGAAATTGCAAAAGAAGTTGGATGTTCCCAAAGTGCTGTATCAAAGCACATTAAAAGAATGTTATGTGGAAGGGAAAAGCGTCTTACCTGGGTTAAAGAAAAACAGACCTGGTCTGTTGCTCAGTGGTCCAAAGTCCTCTTTTCTGATGAAACCAAAGACCCAGAGTATGGAGGAAGAATGGAGAGGCACACACTGCAAGATGCTTGAAGTCCAGTGTGAAGTTTCCACAGTCTGTGTTGATTTGGGGAGCCATGTCACCTGCTGGTGTTGGTCCACTGTTCTTCATTAGGTCCAGGGTCAACGCAGCCGTCTACCAGGAGATTTTGGAGCACTTCATGCTTCCTTCTGCAGACAAGTTCTATGGGGATGCTTACTTCATTTTCCAGCAGGACTTGGCACCTGCCCACACTGCCAAAAGCACCAAAACCTGGTTAAATGACCGTGGGATTACTGTGCTTGATTAGCCAGCAAACTCGCCTAACCTGAACCCCATAGAAAATCTGTGGCGCATTGCCAAGAGAAAGATGAGAGACATGAGACTGAACAATGCAGAAGAGCTGAAGGCCGCTATTGAAGCTTCCTGGTCTTCCATAACACCTCAGCAGTGCCACAGGCTGATAGCTTCCATGCCACACCGCATTGAGGCAGTAATTGCTGCAAAAGGGGCCCAAACCAAGTACTGAGTACATATGCATGCTTATACTTTTCAGAGGTCCGATATTGTTCTATGTACAATCCTTGTTTTATTGATTGCATGTAATATTCTAATTTTCTGAGATTGTGGATTTGGGGTTTTCATGAGCTGTAAGCCATAATCATCACAATTATGACAAATCACGTCTTGAACTATCTTGTTTTGCATGTAATGAGTCTATCTCATATATTAGTTTCACCTTTTAAGTTACATTAGTCAAATAAATGAACTTTTGCACGATATTCTAGTTTTTCGAGTATCACCTGTATATGTAAACCTAAGCGCTTAAACCTTATATAAATGTTAATATGTTAATGTAATTTTAAGAGTCATATTCATTCTTCTTTTAAATATGAAGCTTTCATTAAAATAAAAATGTTTGAATTTTTGTTGAAAGTTGTATGCATTTTGGCCAAAAACGTTGCCAAGTAGACTCATAATTGTTAGAGTTTACATCTACTTTAACAAACAAGTCTCAACATAAGATTTCAACATACTCTTGTTTAATATGTTTATTGAAGGTAAAAAACATAGAGCATATAGATGCTGCAGGAAAACAATCATACGGAATAACATAGTCAAGGTTGCAACATGAGTGAATCAGGAAAGGTTGGATTTACAACGTGGTACAGCGGTGATGCATGCACTGCGTTTTATAGAAAAATTAGCATTGAAGGGTGAACAATACATGTCATAAGAATAACATTCCAGTAAGTAACCACATACTAAAAAGTACTCAGTAGCAACCATATCTTAGTTTAACTACTTGCTTACTGGGCACATATACCCCCTTCCTGCCCAGGCGAAATTTCAGCTTTCGGCACTGTCACGCTTTGAATGACAATTGCGCGGTCGTGCAACGTGGCTCCCAAACAAAATTGACGTCCTTTTTTTCCCACAAATAGAGCTTTCTTTTGGTGGTGTTTGATCACCTCTGCGGTTTTTATTTTTTGCGCTACAAACAAAGAAATAGCGACAATTTTGAAAAAAAAACACAATATTTTTAGATTTTTGCTATAATAAATATCCCAATTTAAAAAAAAAAAAAAAAAATTTCCTCACTTTAGGACGATACATATTCTTCTACATATTTTCCGTTAAAAAATCGCAATCGGCGTTTATTGATTGGTTTGCGCAAAAGTTATAGCGTTTACAAAAAAGGGGATAGATTTATAGCATTTTTATTAAAAAAAATTTTTTTATTAGTAATGGCGGTGATCAGTGATTTTTTCATGACTGTGACATTATGGCAGACACAGCGGACACTTTTGACACTATTTTGGGACCATTCACATTTATACAGCGAACAGTGCTATAAAAATGCACTGATTACTGTATAAATGTGACTGGCAGGGAAGGGGTTAACACTAGGGGGCGAGGAAGGGGTTAAATGTGTTCCCTATTAGTGATTATTACTGTGGGGGGAGGGGACCGACTGGGGGAGGAGACCGATCTGTGTCCCTATGTACAAGGGACACAGCATCGGTTTCCTCTCTCCCTGACAGAACATGGATCTGTGTGTTTACACACACAGATCCATGTCCTTGTCTGTGTAACCGCCGATCGCGGGTGCCTGGTGGACATGGCGGCCGCCAGGCACGCGCATCGGCATTACAGTGACGCGCCGGGCACGCGTGCGCGCCGCCGGCGGTGCTCGCGTGCCCCCCAGTGGCCAAAGTAGCGGAGGCCGTAAAAAGACGGCCTCCCGGATTTGTAGAACCACCTCGCGGCCGTATATAGTTGTACGGCCGGCGCGAGGTGGTTAACAAAATGAAGGAACAGGTTGAAGTAGTAGGCAAGAAAATGGTACAGTGTAGATAAGGGACTAGGGATGAGCTTCGAGTTCAACACGAACCCATGTTCGACTCGAACATCGTCTGTTCGGCCGTTCGCCGAATTTCGAACATTATGGGCCGTTCGTGCCAAATTCGAGTGGCGCGTCATGGCCCATAATTCACTGCGGCATTGCAATGCATTGCTGGCTGATGATTGGCCAAGCATGCACTATGACCCACATGCTTTGGCCAATCACAGCACTGAAAAAACGGAGAGCCATAATTGGCCAAAGCCAGAGTGGCTTTGGCCAATTATGTCTCAGGGGGTTTAGTACACGCCCCACACTATATAAGGCCGCCTGCATGGCGGCCTTGTGTAGTGTGTTGCAGCGGTGGTTAAAGACAGACAGAGAGAGAGAAACAGTGTCATTTAATTTGAGTTAGATAGAGCAGGCAGGTGAGTCATTTAGTTTAAGTTACAGTGTGTAGAGCATATATATGCATCCTAGGTGTTATATATATATTTATACACTGTATTCAGTTTAGCTAGATCCGTTCCTGTTATTCTCTTCATAATATACTGACAGGCAGGCAGGTGATTGTGCTAGCTGCAGTATTTTCACTTAGTGTACTGTGTCCTTTGCACAGTGTGCACCTAAAGCTTACCTGAATACAATTGCTGGTTTTCTCATAGAAATACAGGCAGGGAGCTGCAGTATTTTGTTTTAGTGTCCTTTGCATAGTGTGCACCTAAAGCTTACCTGAATACAATTGCTGGTGTTCTCATACAAATACAGGCAGGGAGCTGCCGTATTTTGATTTAGTGTCCTTTGCACAGTTTGCACCTAAAGCTTACCTGAATACAATTGCTGGTGTTCTCATACAAATACAGGCAGGGAGCTGCAGTATTTTGATTTAGTGTCCTTTGCACAGTGTGCACCTAAAGCTTACCTGAATTCAATTGCTGGTGTTCTCATGCAAATACAGGCAGGGAACTGCAGTATTATGTTTTAGTGTGCTTTGCACAGTGTGCACCTAAAGCTTACCTGAATACAATTGCTGGTGTTCTCATACAAATACAGGTAGGATGCTGCAGTATTTTGTTTTAGTGTCCTTTGCACAGTGTGCACCTAAAGCTTACTTGAATACAATTGCTAGTGTTCTCATACAAATACAGGCAGGGAGCTGCTGTATTTTGTTTTAGTGTCCTTTGCACAGTGTGCAACTAAATCTTACCTGAATACAATTGCTGGTGTTCTCATATTAATACCACAGGCAGGGAGCTGCAGTATTTTCAGTTAGTGTACTGTGTCCTCTGCACAGTGTGCAACTAAAGCTAACTGAAGACAATTGCTGGTGTTCTCATACTAGTGATACTACAGGCAGGCAGTTGATTCTGCTAGCTACAGTATAATCAGTATATATATAGATACATCCCAGCTTTGTACAGCTACATCTCCCTGCAGGCCATTAGTATGTCTGGAAGGACAACAAGGAGAGGAAGACAGTCACGAGCCAATAAAAGAGGGCAAGCAGGCTCTGTGTCTAGAGGCAACAGTGTTGGTCGTGGACACGGTGCATACTCATCAGCACGTGGCCGTGGGACACGCTTGTCCTTTTTTTCGGCAGCTGGCCCTGTTGAGCCACAACATGCCGAAGACTTGGTAGAGTGGATGACCAAACCGTCCTCATCCTCCACATCCTCTCTCACCGAGGCTCAGGGTACTTTGTTCGACTCGAACATTGCCTGGTCGCCCGTTCGCCGAACAGCGAACAAATTGGGGTGTTCGCGGCAAATTCGAAAAGTCTATGGGAGAAATCTAAAGTGCTAATTATAAAGGCTTATATGCAAGTTATTGTCATAAAAAGTGTTTGGGGACCTGGGTCCTGCCCCAGGGGACATGTATCAATGCAAAAAAAAAGTTTTAAAAACGGCCATATTTTTGGGAGCAGTGATTTTATTAATGCTTAAAGTGAAACATTAAAAGTGAAATATTCCTTTAAATTTCATACCTAGGGGGTGTGTATGATATGCATGTAAAGTGGTGCATGTTTCCCGTGCTTAGAACTGTCCCTGCATAAAATGTCATTTTTGAAGGAAAAAAAGTAATTTAAAACTCACTTGCGGCTATTAATGAATTGTCGGCTCCCGGCAATACATAGAAAATTCATTGATAAAAAAAAAGCGTGGGGGTCCCCCAGAATTCAATTACCAGGCCCTTCAGGTCTGGTATAGATATTAAGGGGAACCCCACCGCAAATTTAAAAAAAAAATGCGTGCTGTTCCCCCAAATATCCATACCAGGCCCTTCAGATCTGGCATGGATTTTAAGGGGAACTCCACCCCAAATTTAAAAAAAAATGACGTGGAGTCCCCCCAAAAATCCATACCAGACCCTTATCCGAGCACGCAACCTGGCAGGCCGCAGGAAAAGAGGGGGGACGAGAAAGCGCCCCCCCTCCTGAACCGTACCAGGCCACATGCCCTCAACATGGGGAGGATGTCCCCATGTTGATGGGGACAAGGGCCTCATCCCCACAACCCTTGCCCGGTGGTTGTGGGGGTCTGTAGGTGGGGGGCTTATCAGAATCTGGAAGACCCCTTTAACAAAGGGGACCCCCAGATCCCGGCCCCCCCTATGTGAATTAGTAAGGGGTACATTGTACCCCTACCATTTCACGAAGAAAGTGTCAAAAAATGTAAAAAAAACACACCAACACCTTGAAAAAGTCCTTTATTAAAAGAAAAAAAAACATTCCAGCGGTGAAATCCAGTGTCCCGCGGCGATCCGATGTCCAGCACTGTCCGTCATTGGCTGAGCCTGAGCGGGCCTGATGGGGAACTTCCTCCGCAGTCTATTACATGTATAGACCCGCCCCTTCTAAAGTTCCCCATCAGGTCCGCTCAGCCAATGACTAGGTGTAAGGCTGAGGACCTGATGCGGAACATGAGAAGGGGCGGGTCTATTCATGAATTACACAGTGAAGGAAGTTCCCCTATCAGGTCCGCCCCCTCGGTATGTCAGACCGTGCCTACGTCATTGGCCTGAGCGGACCTGATGGGGAACTTCCTTCACTGTGTAAATTACCCACTTCCCTAATGTGCACGAAAACCCCCTTCCTGCCCAAGCCATTTTTCAGCTTTCGGCACTGTCACGCTTTGAATGACAATTGCGCGGTCGTGCGACGTGGCTCCCAAACGAAATTTGCGTCCTTTTTTTCCCACAAATAGAGCTTTCTTTTGGTGGTATTTGATCACCTCTGCAGTTTTTATTTTTTGCACTATAAACAAAAGAAGAGCGTCCAGTTTGGAAAAAAACACAATATTTTTTACTTTTTGCTATAATAATTACCCATTTTTTTTTCAATTAAAATTTTCCTCAGTTTAGGCCGATACGTATTCTTCTACATATTTTTGGTTAAAAAAATCACAATAAGCGCGTATTGATTGGTTTGCGCAAAAGTTATAGCCTCTACAAAATAGGGGATAGATTTATAGCATTTTTTTTTTATTAGTAATGGCGGCGATCTGCGATTTTTATTGTGACTGCGATATTGCGGCGGACACATCAGACACTTTTGACACATTTTTGGGACCATTCACATTTATACAGCGATCCCTGCTATAAAAATGCATTGATTACTGTATAAATGTGACTGGCAGGGAAGGGGTTAACCACTAGGGGGCGGAAAGGGGTTAAATATGTTTCCTCAATGTGTTCTAACTGTGGGGGGAGGGGACTGACTGGGGGAGGTGACCGATGGTTGTCCCTATGTACAAGGGACACACCATCGGTCCCCTCTCCCTCACAGGACGTGGATCTGTGTGTTTACACACACAGATCCACTTTCCTGCTCGGTTTCCAGGCAATCTCGGGTGCACGGCGGCAATCGCGGCCGCCGGGCACGCGCATTGGTTCCCTAGCAACGCAGCGGGTGCACCTGCGCGCGCCCCTAGCTCGTTTTAAAGGCAGGACGTCATATGACGTCCTGTCAGAACGAGAGTGTCCTCCGCCCGCCGCCAATTGACGGTGGGCGGTGGACAAGTGGTTACACAGTGAAGGAAGTTTCCCACTCAGGCCAATGACGTAGGCGGGGTCTGACATACCGAGGGGGCGGACCTGATGGGGAACTTCCTTCACTGTGTAATTCATGAATAGACCCGCCCCTTCTCATGTTCCGCATCAGGTCCTCAGCCTTACACCTAGTCATTGGCTGAGTGGACCTGATGGGGAACTTTAGAAGGGGCGGGTCTATACATGTAATAGACTGCGGAGGAAGTTCCCCATCAGGTCCGCTCAGGCTCAGCCAATGACGGACAGCGCTGGACATCGGATCGCTGCGGGACACTGGATTTCATCGCTGGAATGTTTTTTTTAATTTTTTTTAAATTTTCTTTAATAAAGGACTTTTCCAAGGTGTTGGTGTGTTTTATTTTTTATTTTTTTACACTTTCTTCGTGAAATGGTAGGGGTACAATGTACCCCTTACCAATTCACATAGGGGGGGGGCCGGGATCTGGGGGTCCCCTTTGTTAAAGGGGTCTTCCAGATTCCGATAAGCCCCCCGCCCGCAGACCCCCACAACCACCGGGCAAGGGTTGTGGGGATGAGGCCCTTGTCCCCATAAACATGGGGACATCCTCCCCATGTTGAGGGCATGTGGCCTGGTACGGTTCAGGAGGAGAGGGCCCTCTCTCGTCCCCCCTCTTTTCCTGCGGCCTGCCAGGTTGCATGCTCGGATAAGGGTCTGGTATGGATTTTTGGGGGGACTCCACGGCATTTTTTTATTTGGGGTGGAGTTCCCCTTAAAATCCATGCCAGATCTGAAGGGCCTGGTATGGATATTTGGGGGAACCGCACGCATTTTTTTAAAAATTTGGGGTGGAGTTCCCCTTAATATCTATACCAGACCTAAAGGGCCTGTTAATTGAATTTGGGGGAACCCCCACGCTTTATTTTTTATTTTTATCAATGACTTTTCTATGTATTGCCGGGAGCCGACAATTCATTAATAGCCGCGAGTGAGTTTTAAATTACTTTTTTTCCTTCAAAAATGACATTTTATGCAGGGACAGTTCTAAGCACGGGAAACATGCGCGACTTTACATGCATATCATACACACCCCCCAGGTACGAAATTTAAAGGAATATTTCACTTTTATTTTTTCATTTTAAGCATTATTAAAATCACTGCTCCCGAAAAAACGGCCGTTTTTAAAACTTCTTTTTGCATACATGTCCCCTGGGGCAGGACCCAGGTCCCCAATCCCTTTTTAGGACAATAACTTGCATATTAGCCTTTATAATTAGCACTTTAGATTTTGAACGTTCGAGTCCATTGTATTTAATAGGGTTCTAAAGTTCACGCGAACATTCTGTCTGTTCGCAGGTTCTGGTGCGAACCGAACAGGGGGGTGTTCGGCTCATCCCTGGCAAGCACACCTAAAAGACCCACACCAAAGAACAGCCAGTGGCTAAAGCCCAATTTTTCAGCCCCTGTTTAACAGGGGCGTGTAATTAAAATTTTTGATGCAATACTTTGCAGCAGGGCTCATTCCTGCGCTCCAACTAGAGTATCTGTGAGGGGTTGCAGTGTTGTGGCACCAGCACCAGTGCCTAAGGTCCAATTTTTCTGCCCCTGTTTAACAGGGGCGTGTAATTACAGTTTTTGATGCAATACTTTAAACTTCTTTTTGCATTGATACATGTCCCCTGGGGCCGGACCCAGGTCCCCAAACCCTTTTTTGGACAATAACTTGCATATTAGCCTTTAAAATTAGCACTTTTGATTCCGAACGTTCGAGTCCCATAGACTTTAACGGGGTTTGATAGTTTGCGCAAACTTTCGGTCCGTTCGCAGGTTCTGGTGCGAACCGAACCTGGGGGTGTTCGGCTCATCCCTACAGGGGACACGGAAAAGGGGGAGGCAAAGGGTGACATCCCCTAAAATGGCAGGTAAGGGAAGAACAAGAAGGGAAAAAAAGAGGAAAAGGAAGAGAAAAAGAAGGAGAGTGGGACAGGGTAAGGGAGGAAAGGACAGAATCCTGGGGGGTAGTATGGAACCAAAGTCTCAGAGCGGGAAAACAAAAAATGGTAGCCGATGGTTGTTAAAATAAAATAAAATATTTATAAAAATTAGGAGGCAAAAGTGAGTAATCCAATGGTGCTTCAGTTTTTCGTACTTATGTACTTTATCGAGGTATACAGTTTATATTTTGGTAGGAATCATAGCTTGAGTAACCTTATTTTTCATCTCAGTCACACTGAGGAAAGGAATCTTCCAGGCTTTAGCTAAGGTTTTCTTAGTTTATATTGTCTAAAAGTTAGAGCAGGTGGTGTTCAGATGTTAAGTAAAGCTGTGAGGAAGTCTGGGGAGATTGTGAAGAAAAGTATAGAGAGCATGGGGAAAATTTCAACATATACAATGCTATCTACACTATATTATCAAAAGTATTGCGACGCCTGCCTTTAAATGCACTTTTTGGGCACCCCAGTCTTAGTGCGCTTCTGGAAGAATGGTCAAACATTCCCATAGACACACTCCTAAACCCTGTGGACAGTCTTCCTAGATGAGTTGAAGCAGTTATAGCTGCAAACGGTGGGCCTACTTAATATTGAATCCTACGGACTAAGACTGGGATGCCATTAACGTTCTTGTGCGTGTAAAGGCAGGTGTCCCAATACTTTTGGTAATTTAGTGTATCAAGAATTCACCACAATGTGTTGTAGGGTGTATGTCCCCGAAATGTGAAGTAATTTCCACCACGCCCTTTATTGACAGTTTTTATACGAAATATATCAGCTTTATACACGTTTAGCAACGCTAGTATACTAAAAAGATTGTTAAAGGTGATTATTCCTGCGCTACCAAAAAGGGGAAGGTGGAAGGGCTAATGGAAACTGTCACAGACACCGAAAGGGTTAATCCTAACCCGATTAGGTATTAAAATGAAGAGGGGGGGTGGTGTTGCGCTGTTTCTGGTATGAACATGTATTGGTGAAAATATATAAGGTGCACAGTGGCTAACTCAAACCAATAAATAGAATACAATAAAAATGAAAATAAATTCAATACACAATCTAAAATGATATTGATGGATTAGATAATGAATAGTACTAGAACCATAAAAACAATCAAATAAAATGAAAGTGCATGAAAAATATATAAAAACTACAATAAATATGAAAGTGAACACTGCTGTGCAAATATGCTAAAAAGTGCATAAACGAAATAACCTGCAAATTGCAGTGCAATGAACTGTGCACAAGTGAAACTTCTAATTGCAAAGTGCAATAAAGTGCTAAAGTGAAATGCAAAAAATATCAAAAAATATATAAATATAATGTCCAATAAGCAATGGAACAGAAATAAAGATATTGAACTCCAAAAGTTTATATGTGAAGAAATGGCAAGTGGTGCCAGTGAAAAAATTAATAATTGATTTCTTCAAAGTGACGGTCCTGGAACTTTGCATCTACAAGTGGTTCTATGGTGAGGAGATGTGTGAATTTCGACTTCCGGTGTCACACACTAGGGTAATAGATGGCCTCTTACCTTGCGGTAATGAGGTAACCGCATGTGTTTAATTAGGGTCAATGGTTCCTCTGTTATGGTCTTAGCGTCAGTAGAGAGACCTTGTGCCAAACGCTGTGGTTCCTCGGATATAAGGTGGACCTATATTGTATCCAGGGGATTGCTTTCACCTCCCAGTGATGGCGGGGTTAAAAGGAAAAAATAGGGTCTCGATCGTGAAGTACGTTTTAAAAAAAACAAATGGTATGTTTATTAGTCTAGCAGTGGATAGCTTGCATAAAAACTCACATAAACTCACATAAAATAACATAAAGGTGAACTTATCTCCTATACGAGCGGCGAGCTCGTTTGCCTCCATTAGTGATGAGCCGAACACCCCCGGGTTCGGTTCGCACCAGAACCCGCGAACGGACCGAAAGTTTGCACGAACTTTAGAACCCTATTAAATTCAATGGATGCGAACGTTCGAAATCTAAAGTGCTAATTATAACGACTATTATGCATGTTATTGTCCTAAAAAAGGGTTTGGGAACCCGGGTTCTGCACCAGGGGACATGTATCAATCCAAAAAAAAGTTTTAAAAACGGCCGTTTTTCGGGAGAAGTCATTTTAATGCATAAAGTGAAAAAAAAAGTCAAATATTCCTTTAAATATCGTACCTGGGGGGTGTCTAAAGTATGCCTGTGAAGTGCCACGTGTTTCCCGTGTTTAGAACTGTCCCTGCACAAAATTACATTTCTAAAGGAAAAAAAGCCATTTAAAACTGCTTGCGGCTTTAATGTAATGTCTGGTCCCGGTAATATGGATGAAAATCTTTAAGAAAAATGGCATAGCTACCCCATCACAGCCCCCCCCCCTACCCCAGCCCATTACCAGCCCCTTTGGGTCTTGTATGGATATTAAGGGGAACCCCGCACACAAAATAAAAAAGGCCCTATATACTCTGAACAGCCGTATACAGGCGGTGCATACAAGACAGGGACTGTAGGTTTGTTCTTATGTAGAATCTGTTTGTAATTTGGAACAGGTACATTGTTTAAGTGTAGCTCCAGCCAAAAAATCTATTTTTAAGCTTTTTGGAAAACATAGGGAAGGGTTATCACCCCTGTAACATTTGTTTTGCTGTCTGTGCAGTGTGCACCTGTTCAGAACAGTTCACCTCACTTTCCGTCCTAATGACAAATGTTTTTTGAAAATTTTGGGTTTTTATTGAAACAAGAATTGGTGATAAAGCATCAGTGGAGAGGAGACACTTTTTTCCCATATTAACTCTTACAGGAGAGAATTTGCCTTCCTAGGGGTAGATTTCCTCTCACTTCCTGTTGTATCCTTCCGTTTGCAAGGAGGAGTCGTTTGTAAGTTGGATGCTTGAAATAGGGGCCTGCCGTATATACTCAGCTGAAATTTGCCCCTTACATGTTGGTGTTGCCACAACACTGTGAGCCCTCACAGTTACTCTTGGTGGGCGCATGAATGGGTCCTGCTGTGAATTATTAGATCAAGAATTGTAATTGCATGCCCCTGTTGAACAGGGGCTGAAAAATTGGGCCTTTGGTGGCGATATACGCTTGAAACATATGTTGCAAACAGCAGCTGTGCGATCTGATGCACTCGACTCAAAAAAGGCCCACACCAAATAACTTTTTGAATAACGGGCAGAGGCAGCGCCCTGCACAGGCGGAGCTCTGCGGTGTGATTCCGTCGGTGTGCTGCCCTTACGCTGGCTCCCCGAGGGCATCCTGCCTCGTTGGAGATGTGCCTCCTCCTCATCCTCCTCCTCCTCCTCCTCTCTCCTATTAGGCACCCACGTGGAGTCAGTGACCTCATCATCCCCTCCCTCCTCATCACTGGAGCCAATCTGGCAGTATGCTGCAGCTGCTGGAACATGACTGCCAGATTGGTGTCCTTCTTGAGCATCCCCTCTCTCTGCTCTCACGCTACTGCCTTCCTCTAGCTGGGTATCATCATCAGACCCTTCGAAACGCTGGGCATCCTCCTGGAGCATGTACCCAACACTGTGCTCAAACAGTTCGGGGGACTCCTCAGGAGGACATGGTTGGTCTAGGGAAGGAGTGACTGATGATGACATTGATACCAGGGAAGAGGACGCTTTGGCAGCTGCTTTGCCAGTACCCTGAGCCTGGGTGAGAGAGGATGAGGAGGATGAGGAGGGCTTGGTCATCCACTCTACCAAGTCTTCGGCATGATGCGGCTCAACGCGTCCAGCTGCCGAAAAGAAGGACAAGCGTGTCCCATGGCCACGTGCTGATGGCGATGCACCGCGTCCACGACCAGCACTGTTGTCTCTAGACACAGAGCCTGCTTGCCCTCTTTTATTGGCTCCTGACTGTCTGCCTCTCCTTGTTTGCCTTCCAGACATTCTAATTTCCTGCAGGGAAATGGGAAAACCAGCAATACAGACTAAGTTCAGGTGAAATATGATCAGGAGGTACACTCCGCCCGCTGTAAATGCCGCAAAATCCTGTTGGTGTAACACACCAGGAAAAAGCAGCTATACAGGCTAAGTTCAGGTGTAATATGGTCAGGAGGCACACTCCGCACGCTGTAAGTGCCGCAAAATCCTGTTGGTGTAACACACCAGGAAAAAGCAGCAATACAGGCTAAGTTCAGGTGTAATATGGTCAGGAGGCACACTCCGCCCGCTGTAAGTGCCGCAAAATCCTGTTGGTGTAACACACCAGGAAAAAGCAGCAATACAGGCTAAGTTCAGGTGTAATATGGTCAGGAGGCACACTCCGCACGCTGTAAGTGCCGCAAAATCCTGTTGGTGTAACACACCAGGAAAAAGCAGCAATACAGGCTAAGTTCAGGTGTAATATGGTCAGGAGGCACACTCCGCACGCTGTAAGTGCCGCAAAATCCTGTTGGTGTAACACACCAGGAAAAAGCAGCAATACAGGCTAAGTTCTGGTGTAATATTGTCAGGAGGCACACTCTGCACGCTGTAAGTGCCGCAAAATCCTGTTGGTGTAACACACCAGGAAAAAGCAGCAATACAGGCTAAGTTCAGGTGTAATATGGTCAGGAGGCACACTCCGCCCGTTGTAAGTGCCGCAAAATCCTGTTGGTGTAACACACTAGGCTTGTGCAATTCGTTTCGTAACGAATCGAAATTCGTCCGAATTTAGCAACTTTCGGACATTCGGAAGCATTCGAATTTCCGAACAAAGCAATTACGAATAAAACCGAATCCGAAATAAATTATACCGCAAAATAGCGAATGCCCGAATGTCTTCGGCATAATTCGTTATGAAAAAAGTTACGAATGTACGAATCCATTCGAAGCACAATAACACTCACTCTGCTCTCTGCTTCTCCCTCACCGTGCTGAACTCCCTCTCAAAATGGTGTACAGGGGGCGAAGGCTATAGCCGCATGAAAAAACGAAAGTAAAATACGAGATTTCGAATCCATTCGAAGCACAATAACACTCACTCTGCTCTGCTCTCTGCTTCTCCCTCACCATGCTGAACCCTCTCAAAATGGTGTACAGGGGCGGAGCCTATAGCCGCATGTAAAAAACGAAAGTAAAATACGAGATTTCGAATCGTTACAAATAACCGCTATGTATTTAGAAAAGTACAAATCCATTCGAAGCACATTAGGCATAATAGGCAGCGTCGTTGTGAGAGAGACACGGAAAATTACGAATCAACGAACCCAAAAAAAGTTACGAAAGTAGGAGTTGTGTCCAGAATCAACGAAAAACAACGTACTCTACCGAAAGTACGAATTATAAAGCAACAAAAAATTCAACGAAAAATGTCGCTTGCGAAAATACGAATGAGTCCGAACACGAAAAATCCCGTCTAGCAAAATTACGAATGATTACGAATCAACAGGACCGGAAAGAAACGAAACGAAACGGAACTAATTTTTCCGTTGTGCACAAGTCTATAACACACCAGGAAAAAGCAGCAATACAGGCTAAGTTCAGGTGTAATATGGTCAGGAGGCACACTCCGCACGCTATAAGTGCCGCAAAATCCTGTTGGTGTAACACACCAGGAAAAAGCAGCAATACTGGCTAAGTTCAGGTGTAATATGGTCAGAAGGCACACTCCGCCCGCTGTAAGTGCCGCAAAATCCTGTTGGTGTAACACACCAGGAAAAAGCAGCAATACAGGCTAAGTTCAGGTGTAATATGGTCAGGAGGCACACTCCGCACGCTGTAAGTGCCGCAAAATCCTGTTAGTGTAACACACCAGGAAAAAGCAGCAATACAGGCTAAGTTCAGGTGTAATATGGTCAGGAGGCACACTTCGCCCGCTGTAAGTGCCGCAAAATCCTGTTGGTGTAACACACCAGGAAAAAGCAGCAATACGGGCTAACTTCAGGTGTATAATGTGCAGGAGGCTTAGCAACAATGACACTGACACTGTCCCCTGCCTATCCTTCTCTCTCCCTGCACAGAAGGTTTATCAAAGTATATGACACTGACACTCTCCCTGCCTATCCTTCTCTCTCCCTGCACACAAGGTTTAGCAAAGAATATGACACTGACACTGTCCCCTGCCTATCCTTCTCTCTCCCTGCACACAAGGTTTATCAAAGTATATGACACTGACACTCTCCCTGCCTATCCTTCTCTCTCCCTACACACAAGGTTTAGCAAAGAATATGACACTGACACTCTCCCTGCCTATCCTTCTCTGTCCCTACACACAAGGTTTAGCAAAGAATGGATTTGACACTGTCCCTGCCTATCCTTCACTTTCCCTGCTCCGGAACACACTACACGAGGCCGCCGCTGGCGGCCTTTTATAGTGTGGGGCGTGTACTAAACCCCCTCAGCTATAATTGGCCACAGGCATCCTGCCTGTGGCCAATCATTGCTCTCCTCGCTGCCGGCGCTGTGATTGGCCAAGCATGCAGGGTCACAGTGCATGCTTGGCCAATCACAGCGCCGGGATTACACTGCGATGGCGCAGTGTATTGTGGGCCGTTCGCGTCACTCAAATTTGGTGCGAACGGCCCAAATCGTTTGTTGTTCGCCGAACGCGCGAACAGCCGATGTTCGAGTCGAACCTATGTTCGACTCGAACACCGAGCTCATCCCTAGCCTCCATCTGTCTGATTGCCTCTCCGTCCCTATGCGTGGCGTCACCATCACGTGACTTCATCAGGGGATGATGGGAAGGCAATGAGATGGTCTTTAAATAGTTTTTCCATTAGAATGAATGCGGCGGCCATTTTCTCGGAGTTCAATGTTAATCTCCATTGGCGGCCATTTTCCCTAAGATCCTGTCTTAGTAATAGGGGCGGCCATCTTTATGGTGGTTAAAAAACAATATAATGATAACAACGACAACAGATGCGCCACCATTTTCCTTAGGGTTTTTAATAGTTTAGTTGGCGGCTATGTTTTTGAAGTCCATGCATCGGTATATGGTGATCTTTAATATCTACATAATACCTTGCAGGACATATGAAACAGATCTGTAAGAACGAGGGGGCTGCAATTGTGATTTATGATAATAGATGATAAAGCTAAAAAAATATATAAATACAATTGCACATGAGTTTATAAAAATAAATTAAAAATAATGCAAATAAAATTTGTCATTATGTATAATAATATAAAAACGATTAAAAGATAAAATTGAATAAATATATCCCCAGAATGGATATTGGGTGGGCTCTCATAATTATGGGGAATTCATATATACACCAAACCCCCAAAATGACAGAAACTAGGTCTGGTGAACATCAGATAGACGTCTGCAATATGAGCTTGTCAGATATTTGCTTCACAGATACATATGAGACATAAATATTAAAATAATAAAAGATAGAGATCTGCAGAGTAAAATATAAAATTAACGATATAAAAATGGGAGAAGGAGTCATTAATTTATCAAAAATTTAAATTTGAGTAGGAAAGGCCATAGACACTACTAGGTGAGTAGGTGTGTGGTGAATTAATAGGTGTGCTAGAAGTCACTGAGGAAACAGTTGAGATCAAACTCAACGTTAAGTCCTCTTGGTACAAAAGTATCAAGGGTGAATATCCATTTGGACTCTAGTTGACTTAGCGTCCTCACCTTATGTCCCCCCTGCCAGTGTCTAGTATATGGCTCAATGCCCCAAAATTTGAGCTCTGAGGGGTCTTTATTATGGTGTAGCAAAAAATGTTTAGATACATTGTGTTTGTCAAATCCTTTCAATATATTTTGAACGTGCTCTTTAATACGAATCCTAAGTAGGGATGAGCTTCGAGTTCGAGTCGAACTCATGTTCGACTCGAACATTGCCTGTTCGCCCGTTCGCCGAACAACGAACAAATTGGGGTGTTCGCGGCAAATTCGAAAAATCTATGGGAGAAATCTAAAGTGCTAATTATAAAGGCTTATATGCAAGTTATTGTCCTAAAAAGTGTTTGGGGACCCGGGTCCTGCCCCAGGGGACATGTATCAATGCAAAAAGAAGTTTTAAAAACGGCCGTTTTTTCGGGAGCAGTGATTTTAATAATGCTTAAAATGAAAAAATAAAAGTGAAATATTCCTTTAAATTTCGTACCTGGGGGGTGTGTATGATATGCATGTAAAGTGGCGCATGTTTCCCGTGCTTAGAACTGTCCCTGCAAAAAGTGTCATTTTTGAAAGAAAAAAATGCATTTAAAACTGACTCGCGGCTATTAATGAATTGTCGGCTCCCGGCAATACATACAAAAGTCATTGAGAAAAAAAAAAAAAAAAAGCGTGGGGGTTCCCCAGAATTCAATTACCAGGCCCTTCAGGTCTGGAATGGATATTAAGGGGAACCCCGCCGCAAATAAAAAAAAAATTGACGTGGGGTTCCCCCAAATATCCATTCCAGGCCCTTCAGATCTGGCATGGATTTTAAGGGGAACTCCACCCCAAATTAAAAAAAAAATGGCGTGGAGTCCCCCTAAAAATCCATACCAGACCCCTTATCCGAGCATGCAACCTGGCCGGCTGCAGGGGAAAAGGGGGGGACGAGAGAGCGGCCCCCCCTCCCTCCTGAACCGTACCAAGCCACATGCCCTCAACATGGGGAGGATGTCCCCATGTTGATGGGGACAAGGGCCTCATCCCCACAACCCTTGCCCGGTGGTTGTGGGGGTCTGCGGGCGGGGGGCTTATCGGAATCTGGAAGACCCCTTTAACAAAGAGGACCCCCAGATCCCGCCCCCCCCCCCTATGTGAATTGGTAAGGGGTACATTGTACCCCTACCATTTCACGAAGAAAGCGTAAAAAAATGTTTAAAAAAACACAAACACCTTGAAAAAGTCCTTTATTTAAAAAAATAAAAAAAATACATTCCAGCGGTGAAATCCAGTGTCCCGCGGCGATCCCGATGTCCAGCGCTGTCCGTCATTGGTTGTGCCTGAGCGGACCTGATGGGGAACTCCCTCTCAGTATTTTAAATGTATAGACCCGCCCCTTCTAAAGTTCCCCATCAGGTCCGCTCAGCGGACCAGATGCGGAACATGAGAAGGGGCGGGTCTATACATGTATTACCAAAGTGAGAGCAGTTCCCCATCAGGTCCGCCTCCTCGGTATGTCGGACCGGCTACGTCATTGGCCTGAGCGGGGAACTTCCTTCACTGTGTAATTTAAATTTACATAGTGAAGGAAGTTCCCCGCTCAAGCCAATGACGTAGGCGGGTCCGACATACCGAGGGGGCGGACCTGATGGGGAACTGCTCTCACTTTGGTAATACATGTATAGACCCGCCCCTTCTCATGTTCCGCATCTCGTCCGCTGAGCGGACCTGATGGGGAACTTTAGAAGGGGCGGGTCTATACATTTAAAATACTGAGAGGGAGTTCCCCATCAGGTCCGCTCAGGCACAACCAATGAAGGACAGCGCTGGACATCGGGATCGCCGCGGGACACTGGATTTCACCGCTGGAATGTTTATTTATTTATTTTTTTAAATAAAGGACTTTTTCAAGGTGTTTGTGTGTTTTTTTAAACATTTTTTTTACGCTTTCTTCGTGAAATGGTAGGGGTACAATGTACCCCTTACCAATTCACATAGGGGGGGGGGCGGGATCTGGGGGTCCCCTTTGTTAAAGGGGTCTTCCAGATTCCGATAAGCCCCCCGCCCGCAGACCCCCACAACCACCGGGCAAGGGTTGTGGGGATGAGGCCCTTGTCCCCATCAACATGGGGACATCCTCCCCATGTTGAGGGCATGTGGCTTGGTACGGTTCAGGAGGGAGGGGGGGCCGCTCTCTCGTCCCCCCCTTTTCCCCTGCGGCCGGCCAGGTTGCGTGCTCGGATAAGGGGTCTGGTATGGATTTTTAGGGGGACTCCACGCCATTTTTTTTTTAAACTTGGGGTGGAGTTCCCCTTAAAATCCATGCCAGATCTGAAGGGCCTGGTAATTGAATTCTGGGGAACCCCCACGCTTTTTTTTTTTTTTTTCTCAATGACTTTTGTATGTATTGCCGGGAGCCGACAATTCATTAATAGCCGCGAGTCAGTTTTAAATGCATTTTTTTTCTTTCAAAAATGACATTTTTTGCAGGGACAGTTCTAAGCACGGGAAACATGCGCCACTTTACATGCATATCATACACACCCCCCAGGTACGAAATTTAAAGGAATATTTCACTTTTATTTTTTCATTTTAAGCATTATTAAAATCACTGCTCCCGAAAAAACGGCCGTTTTTAAAACTTCTTTTTGCATTGATACATGTCCCCTGGGGCAGGACCCAGGTCCCCAAACACTTTTTAGGACAATAACTTGCATATTAGCCTTTATAATTAACACTTTAGATTTCGAACGTTCGAGTCCATTGTATTTAATAGGGTTCTAAAGTTTACACGAACATTTTGTCTGTTCGCAGGTTCTGGTGCGAACCGAACAGGGGGGTGTTCGGCTCATCCCTGATCCTAAGGAGTCTTTTTGTGCGCCCTATGTACTGAAGGCCGCAGCTACACTCCAGGGCGTATACTGCCCCTTCCGTATTGCAACACACAAAATCTTTAACCTCATAGGTATCGCCTGTACTGGTAGATGTGAAGTTGGCTTTCTTCTCATTAGGTCTCTTTGTTCTCTTACATGCAAAGCATTGTTTGCAGGGGTAGAAGCCTTTCATTGTGAAGAAGGAGAATGGTTTATTCGGTGGATCTGGTACGTTCTTCACTATTTTATCCCGTATGGTTGGTGCCCTTTTGTAGATGAATCTAGGGTTCGTTGGTAATGTCTCTCTACTGACGCTAAGACCATAACAGAGGAACCATTGACCCTAATTAACCACTTCAATACCATGCACTTATACACCTTCCTGCCCAAGCCAATTTTGAGCTTTCAGCGCTGTCGCAATTTGAATGACAATTGCGCGGTCATGCTACACTGTACCCAAACAAATTTTTTATCATTTTGTTCCCACAAATAGAGCTTTCTTTCGGTGGTATTTGATCGCCTCTGCGATTTTTATTTTTTGCACAACAAATAAAAAAAGAGCGAAAATTTCGAAAAAAACTATGTTTTTCTTTGTTTCTGTTATTTTTTTGTAAATAAGTACCTTTTCTACTTCAATGATGGGCACTGATAAGGCGGCACTGAAGGGCACTGATAAGGCGACACTGATGGGCACCGATGAGGTGGCACCAATGAGGTGGCACCGATGAGGTGGCACTGATGAGGTGGCACTGACGGACACTGATGATGGGCACTGATAGGCAGCAATGATGGGCACTGATATGTGGCACTGGTATGCGGCACTGATGGGCACTCATAGGTGGCACTGATTGGCACTCATAGGCGGCACTGATTGGCACTCATAGGCGGCACTGGTGGGCACTCATAGGCGGCACTGATGGGCACTTATAGGCGGCACTGATGGGCACTTATGGGTGGCACTGATAGGTGGCACGGACGGGCACAGATAGGTGGGCACTTATGGGCACAGATGGGCACTGATAGGTGGCACTGATGGACACTAGTAGGTGGCACTGGTGACACTGATGCCCAGCAATGCCAGCCACCCCATTTGTGGGCACTGATTGGCATTTTTTTTATGTTTTTTTTTTTTTTTTTAGTTTTACTACATGTGGATGGCCATGGGGGCCATCCACATGCTTGGGGCTTCCCTGGTGGTCCTGGGGGGTTTCCCTGGTGATCCAGTGTGGGTATCCGAGGGGGGGCTGCGCTGATAAACAATCGGCTCTCCTCTACTCGCGTCTGTCAGACGCGAGTGAGGAAGAGCCGATCAACGGCTCTTCCTGTTTACATCGTGATCAGCCGTGATTGGACACGGCTGATCACGTGGTAAAAAGCCTCCTCCGGAGGCTCTTTACCGAGATCAGTGTAGCGGTGTGTCAGACTGACACACCGCTTCACCGATCGCCGCGATGCGCGCCCCCCCGGACGCGCGGCGGCTGTTATCCTGCAGGACGTCATATGACGTCCAGTGTGGATAACACAACCACTTCCCGGACGTCAATATGCTATTGACTGGGCGGGAAGTGGTTAAACACATGCGGTTACCTCATTACCGCAAGGTAAGAGGCCATCTATTACCCTAGTGTGTGACACCGGAAGTCGAAATTCACACATCTCCTCACCATAGAACCACTTGTAGACGCAAAGTTCCAGGACCGTCACTTTGAAGAAATCAATTATTAATTTTTTCACTGGCACCACTTGCCATTTCTTCACATATAAACTTTTGGAGTTCAATATCTTTATTTCTGTTACATTGCTTATTGGACGTTATATTTATATATTTTTTGATATTTTTTGCATTTCACTTTAGCACTTTATTGCACTTTGCAATTAGCAGTTTCACTTGTGCACAGTTCATTGCACTGCAATTTGCAGGTTATTTCGTTTATGCACTTTTTAGCATATTTGCACAGCAGTGTTCACTTTCATATTTATTGTAGTTTTTATATATTTTTCATGCACTTTGCACTTTCATTTTATTTGATTGTTTTTATGGTTCTAGTACTATTCATTACCTAATCCATCAATATCATTTTAGATTGTGTATTGAATTTATTTTCATTTTTATTGTATTCTATTTATTGGTTTGAGTTAGCCACTGTGCACCTTATATATTTTCACCAATACGTGTTCATACCAGAAACAGCGCAACACCACCCCCCCTCTTCATTTTAATACTAAAAAGATTGCATCCTATGCCGCGTACACACGACCGTTTTTCATGACGAGAAAAATGCCATTAATGGTCATGAAAAACGGTTGTGTGTATGCTCCAGAGCATTTTTCTCAACGAGAAAAATGCACTTTTTTTTTTTTAGAACCTGCTCTATTTCTTCTTGTCGTTTTTCACGTCGCTCTTTTTAACGTTGTGAAAAACGGTCTTGTGTATGCTTTTACGAGGGGAAAAAAACACGCATGCTCAGAATCAAGTATGAGATGGAAGCGCTCGTTATGGTAAAACTAGCGTTCGTAATGGAGATATCACATTCGTCACACTGTAACGGACTGAAAAGCACGAAGACTGAAAAGCGCGAATCGTCTCTCACCAAACTTTATTAACACGAGGATCAGCAAACGCGTCCCAAAAGGTGGCGCCATTCGAATGGAACTTCCCCTTTATAGTGCCGTCGTACGTGTTGTACGTCACCGCACTTTGCTCGAGCTTTTTTATTTTCATGAACATGTGTATGCAAGGCAGGCTTGAGAGGAAACACGAAAATTCACGTTGAGAAAAATGTTGTTTTTTCCATGACATGAATAACGGTCGTGTGTACGTGGCATTACAGTTATCATCACTTTATTGGCACTATCTGGCACTACTGATTAGCATGGGAAAATTGGCTGATGCAGGCTAAACACGCACATCAGGCATCTGTCATCTCTTGTTTATGCAGATATTTCGTTTGGATACAGTTTAACAATGCCATTGATACATTTCAGGTAAATGTCCCCTTTAAAGAAATTAAGTACATTATTCACTTTAGAAGAATTTGGATATTCCACAGCTTCTTGATAACTTTGTTGTACTTCCTGTTTTACCATCTTTGTTTTACTAAGATGCTACAATCTGTGAGTTAGCATTTGCCAATTTCAAGCACCACTAAGTTTTCTTATTAAAGTTATAAATTATATGATAAGTGTTAAAACACTCAATTCATTAATGTCTGTTTAGATAGCAGAAAGGTCACTAACATGCTGTTTCCTCCCATAGATAAATCTAGATAAATAGAATAACAGAAGAAAATTGATTTTACATTAATCTTTTTAATATTATTTATTAGAATGAACAAGACAGGTTGTTCTTTGCTTCTTGTTAAACTTTTTTTTTTCATTTTTATCCATTGCAAATATGCAAGCAGTTCCCTGATGTTCTAAAATAGATCTTACCGGTATATAGCTAGGCAGGAGAATTCTCAGGAGCCAGGTAGCCATAGCCAAAAATACCTAGAAAATTATTTGCGATGCTTTTATAATGGCATTTCCTAAAAGTTAACCATGTTTTGGCCATGCAGGGCAAAGTAACAGGTTCACTTAATTACCTGGGACAAAGAATGGTGCAAAGTGCAAATTCTATCTATTTTCCCTTTTCCTTTTTTACGGTGCTTGTGGTTGTTTTGGAATTTGATAGATTGCTAATTAGCATATTTCGACCATCAGGTCTGCTGACCATACAAAATAAGACACATTTTAAAAAAAATTGCTGTTCTTATATATGTATAGAATGTATTTAGAATTTTTATGAATTTTTATGAGGTGATATCTTGAAATTTTAAGATTGTAATGATCATAACTTGATGTTAGCTAACGCCAGTTTATTTTAATATTGATATATTCTATATGTCCTCTATTGCTGTTCCTTGCCGTGTGCACCATGAGTTGTTTCAACTCAAGACAGGCAGCACTCAATGAGTTAAACGGCCTTAATTGACTGCATAATAAATCTGGACATGCCGCGCCGTAAGATCACGCCCTTTGGCAAAGTCGTAATGACGAAACGCGTGTGAGTTAAGGCAGATACAACACGGGACAAACCATCTTCTCCCCAGCTACTCACTGATTTTGGCTTGTGAAACATCAAGTTATCAGATTAGCAAGAACCTAGGCTGCTGTTGGCTAAAGACGTTTTTAAATTGTCTTTTTTATGGAAATAAGCTAAGTAAAGAGATATATATTGATTTTTTTTTAAAATAAAGTTTTTTTTTTTTAAACTGGACTATACTATGTGGAGTTTTCTCTCTCTCCTCATAACACCATCTTTGGAGAAAGCTTGAATATCTCTATGAAAAGGACACACGCAGGAGACATCTCTCGTTTGGATTTCCTTTTGGATTTCGTATGAGCCTGTTACCTTCTGATTTCTGGTGAGTGCAATCCCTATGGGGCGTTTTGAAACACCTGTTTGAAGTGATCTGGAGGAAGGTGCACATTCCGTAGACGTTATTGTGATCATTTTTACATGTGATAATTCGAACTTTGCCCTGAGGATTTATAGAGTGGGTATTCCTGCGCTGCCAATCTGGAGGAGTGTGGAGGTGAATGAAACTATCGCAAGCACCTCGCAGGTTAATCCTAACCTGATAAGTGAAGGATCTAAATCAAGGGGGCGGGGTGGTGCTGCGCTGTTTCTAATATGATAAATTATAGTGCACAATGGCTAAGAAATTATCAATCAATAAACAGGTTAAAAAATAAACAATAAATACAACTGATCAATTATAGTAATGTATAAATACTAAAACCATAAGATCAGTAAAAATATAAATATATAAAAACTGTAAAAACAATAAATATATAAGTAAACCTGTGGATAAATACCAAGGTGAATGTTACTGTGCAAATATGCTGTGAGAATGAATAAATGAAAGAAGTCGCCTGCAAATTGCAGTAAATAATAAGTGCACTAATGTGACTGCTAAATAAACAAAGTGCAGTACAGTGCTAAAGTGAAGCAGTAAGTTCAATGAGTAACGAAAAGTAACGAAAAGTGAAAATTGTCCAATAAGCAAAGGAACACAAATTGAACTCCAAAAATCCAGAGAAGAAGAACAATGGTAAGTGGTGCCCGTGCAGATCAATTTCTTGTAAGTGACAATCCTGCAACTTCATATAGGTGAATGGTGCTGTGGTGATGGGGTGTCTGGATCTTCACTTCTGGTGTCACACTAAGAATAATGGGTGGCCTCTTACCTTGCGGTAATGAGGTAACCGCTTTTGTATAGTGGGGGTCAGTAAAATCCTTTAACGCGATCCTGGCGTCCAATAGGGAAACCTTTATAACAGGATGCTGCTGTTCCTCACATATGGGATAACCTATACTGGATCTTAAAGGGTTGCTTACATCTCCCAACGATGGCCGGGTTAGAAAGAAAAAAAAGTGGGGTCTCGATCGTGAAGTACGTTTTTAAAAGGTGTGTACTTTAATATTGCATAAATGTAACAAGGTTGCTTACATAAACTCACATAAAAAATTATAAAACATGCACTTATCCCAAATGAACGGCGAGCTCGTGTGCCTCCGTCTGACTGTCTGCCTCTCCGTCCCTACGCGTGGCGTCACAGGGGATCCCCTGATGAAGTCACGTGACCGTGACGCCATGCGTAGGGACGGAGAGGCAGACAGTCAGACGGAGGCACACGAGCTCGCCGTTCGTTTGGGATAAGTGCATGTTTTATAATTTTTTATGTGAGTTTATGTAAGCAACCTTGTTACATTTATGCAATATTAAAGTACACACCTTTTAAAAACGTACTTCACGATTGAGACCCCACTTTTTTTTCTTTCTAACCCGGCCATCGTTGGGAGATGTAAGCAACCCTTTAAGATCCAGTATAGGTTATCCCATATGTGAGGAACAGCAGCATCCTGTTATAAAGGTTTCCCTATTGGACGCTAGGATCGCGTTAAAGGATTTTACTGACCCCCACTATACAAAAGCGGTTACCTCATTACCGCAAGGTAAGAGGCCACCCATTATTCTTAGTGTGACACCAGAAGTGAAGATCCAGACACCCCATCACCACAGCACCATTCACCTATATGAAGTTGCAGGATTGTCACTTACAAGAAATTGATCTGCACGGGCACCACTTACCATTGTTCTTCTTCTCTGGATTTTTGGAGTTCAATTTGTGTTCCTTTGCTTATTGGACAATTTTCACTTTTCGTTACTTTTCGTTACTCATTGAACTTACTGCTTCACTTTAGCACTGTACTGCACTTTGTTTATTTAGCAGTCACATTAGTGCACTTATTATTTACTGCAATTTGCAGGCGACTTCTTTCATTTATTCATTCTCACAGCATATTTGCACAGTAACATTCACCTTGGTATTTATTCACAGGTTTACTTATATATTTATTGTTTTTACAGTTTTTATATATTTATATTTTTACTGATCTTATGGTTTTAGTATTTATACATCACTATAATTGATCAGTTGTATTTATTGTTTATTTTTTAACCTGTTTATTGATTGATAATTTCTTAGCCATTGTGCACTATAATTTATCATATTAGAAATTGCCCTGAGGATTTATTGCATACACCTGGTGTACCTTTAAACACCGTTGTCTTTGGGACAATAGTGAACCGTATCAATTTAAATATTGATAGGAGCACCGCATATGATAATTTGAATAATACCACATGGTGGCATTTTCTATTTTGTCATTTTTTTGAATATACGTTTATTTGTGAATGTGGCTGCTGATGTAGAATATGTTGTAAAGAGTGAGGTTTATCAGCATCTCTACTGTGATAGGATCTAGACTCTTGTTTTATCAAAATTGAACACCATAGCGCTGGGATAAAAGAAAAATAGGTACCAGTTGCAGCAGTTTTTTAATTTTCTTTTTTTTTGTTTATATTTCTATAATTATCTACTTGGGCTTGCAATGGATGCTTTTCAATTTTTGAACAATAGACAGATTGATCTTAGCAGCTTATTTTCAGTTAATGAGCCATCTAACTCAGAGGTGAACTATGGTACGATTATGTAAGTTTTGGGTAATGTCCTGGAGAAACAGGTCAGGACTTGGTGGGACATTTGTACCATCGAACACTACCTAAAGGAAAATATCCTAGTTCGGAGCCTGAGGTGGGAAGTCACACCTCAGGATGGTCTGGAGGATTCGGATTCCATGGCCGAATGGTTGGGCTTCTTTAATGGGGTCGGACTGAAGTTGCAGGAATTGGTTTTACAGAGAAAAAAGAGGAAAATGGTTAAATTGGATACTAAGATCAGAGACCTGCGGCAAAAGTTGGATCCTATTCGAGATTCTCAACCAATGATAGACTTTAATAACCGTATCACTAAGAAATTGGAAAAGGTGGATAAAGAAACCCAAAAGAAAAAAGTAAAAAAATTCTTTAGAGATTTGAAAGATTTTCAATCAAATAGTGTTTATTCATGGCAGAGTTCAATGGGAGCAAGTACTAGCAATGAAGATGCGTTGGAGAGTGAAGTTCCGCAGACTCCTATACAGACGGAACAACCTCAATTGCCAATTCCTATAGTTCAAAATCAGAGGAATTTATTACCACAAACCCAGACTCTTTCAGGCCCTTAAATAGAGGAAAAAACAATTCAAACAGTGGGGCTAGAGGAAAAGGTGGGAGAAGCAATAATCCACAGACCCAACCACAACAGAGTAACCATAATAGTTATTCTGTTCCTGTTGCTAACAGATATGACCCTTTGTGGGAACATAATACAGGAAATTCCTCGTACTCACCGCGTCCTTTTTTAGGAAGGGGCCAGGGAGGACAGAGGAGAGGTCAAGGTTACTTGCCATACAGGGGGAGACCCCCACAGACCCACCTTTGCCCAATGGCACCAACATACAGAGACCCAGAATGGGAGGAACAACAGTATTGGGAAAGGAGTGGAATGTATCCACCAGGCCCAAGGAGAAACGATCTAGAGGATGCAGAGCAGGGTCCAGGGCGCAGAAAAAGAAGCAGGGAAGATGATTAGGTGGGATCTATAATTGAACTGACATAGAACTAACAGATAAAGAAAAACATATTTTACATCAAGGACTTAAATGTGGTCTGAAAAGACCAATAAATAAGTTCAATGTTTATGTTGATTTGCATAAATACATGTGCAAGCTAAGTATAAAAAAATATTTTTTAAATAAAAATTCCAACCCGGTGGGCACAAGTGGAAATGTGGCAATAGCAGTGGACAGTGGTTTAAAAAATCGTTCATTGTTCAATCCCCCTAACACGTCTACACAACATCTTGAGGTGTTTAAAAATGTAGTTTTGCGAGATTTAGAGAAAGTGAAGCCCAATAAGAATGTAAATCCTAGAATATCAAAGAGGGTATTAAATCCCTTGAAGCAAGGAAAGATTTAATAATCAGACCTGCAGATAAAGGAGGAGGGGTGGTGCTGTTATCCAAGGATTATTATAATAATCAATTACTGAAAATGTTGTCCGATGAAGATACGTACAGGAAGTTGGATAAAGATCCCACCCCTCAATACAGATTGGAATTGGAATCTCTGATAGATAGTGGCTATCAATCACATATTCTATCAGTGAAAGAAAAGAGGTTCCTTGTACTAAGCAGTAGTCGCATACCAACCATCTATACCCTTCCCAAAATCCATAAGGATCAAAACAACCCTCCACCCAGACCCATCGTGAATGGGATTGGGTCAGTTACAGCCAGGCTAGGAAAGTATCTGGATAGATTTTTACAAAAAAGTGTCATTGAAACAAAAGAATATCTCAGAGACACTAAAAGCCTCTTATGCGGCGTACACACGATCGTTTTTCATGCCATTTTTTAAACCGATGTTTTTCTCGTCGTTTTTTTTCATGTTTCCTCTCAAGTCTGTCTTGCGTTCACACGATCATTAAAAAAAACGTTCAAGCAAAGCGCAGTGACGTACAACACGTACGACGGCACTATAAAGGGGAAGTTCCGTTCGGATGGCGCCACCCTTCATGTTAGTAAAGTTTGTTGAGCGACGATTCATGCTTTTCAGCCTCGTGCTTTTCAGTCCGTTACAGCGTGACGAATGTGCTGTCTCCATTACAAACGCTAGTTTTACCAGAACGAGCGCTCCCGACTCATACTTGATTCTGAGCATGCGCGTTTTTTTTTACCTTGTAAAAGCACACACACTATCGTTTTTCACGTCGTTAAAAAAAACGACGTGAAAAAATTGAGCATGTTCGAAATTTTTAATGGCCGTTTTTCACGCCGTTAAAAATGCTCTGGAGCATACACACGATCGGTTTTAATGCCCATTTTTAAAAATGGCATTTTTAACGGCATGAAAAACGATCGTGTGTATGGGGCATCACAGTTATTACAGGAAGTCAGTTTGACCGGCAGAGATGAAATATTTTTGGTCACCTCTGATGTAGCTTCTCTTTATACCGGGATTCAGCACGATGATGCCCTTTTGGCCCTTAATTGGGCATTAAGCAAACGAGAAGATTTACCACATGGTCAGAAAATATTTTTGCGGAATGCTTTGGACTTCTGCCTGAGTCATAATTATTTTTGGTTTGACCAATCCTTCTACACCCAGAAGAGGGGAGTTGCTATGGGCACAAGGTTTGCGCCGAGTATAGCGAGGGTGAGTGGGAGGATAAATCAGTGTTTGACCAGAAGAGGGCAGAGTTATTGTTCTATAAACACTACATAGACGATCTGTTCCTTATTTGGGCAGGATCAAAAGCGTCTTTGGAACTTTTTTTATTGCATCTCAACACTAATAAAAATAATATCAAACTGACGAGCCAAATAAGTAAGGAACAGATTAATTTCCTTGATGTAACCTTTTTTAGAGTCAATGACACTTTGCAAACCAAGGTTTACTTCAAAATTACAGATAGAAACAGCTTTCTACCCATACACAGTGGTTACCACCCATTGTGGCTAAAAAATGTGCCGAAAGGCCAAATTATGAGGGTGAAACGTAACTGCACTTCTGTAGAAAACTTTTTAGAACAGTCCCAGATTTTATAGAGCAGATTTTGGAAAAAGGCTATAAATCTCATCATTTGGATAAAATAGTGGAAGAAATGGCAGTTATCCCCAGAGAGGAATGTCTGAAAGAAAAAACTTTAGAATTTGGGAAAAATGTGAATCAGGAATGGGACTTCATCTCAGATTTTCATTCCCAGTATAAAGAAGTGGAGTCAGTGTTTAAAAACCACTGGCACATATTGTGTTTGGACAAAACTCTACAAAAGGAATTACCACCCAATCCGAGATTTATTTATAGGAAAGCCCAAAATTTTGGTGACCTTATAGTTAAAAAAGTACTGAACCCTCCCAGCCGTCATCCGACCTTTTGGGACAGAGATGGATTTTTCTCCTGCAGAAAGTGTAAACCATGTAGAGAAGTTTCCTGCCTAATGAGGGGTCTAGAGAAATTCATATCTACTTCTAATAATAATGAATTTCAGATTAGGGAATTTATAACTTGCAATACTACTCACGTAGTTTATGCGTTTAACACCATTGAGCCATCACCTTTCAAGTTTGCACCAACCTCTTCATTGTGAGCTGCTGTGAGAGACACTCCTTGGGTAAATTATCAGCTGTTGACCCTTCAGGAACATACATCTTAAGCCTATGTTGATCCTCTGGACATATGTTCAGTAGGGTCCACTCAGTCTGGTAAGCCTCCTCTATATTGGTGGTGGTCCCTTTCCTTTTCACTATTGATTCAGAAGTGTTTGATGCTGTCCAATCATCACAAATTTATTTTGGATTGTTGTGGAACACTATTGGACTTTATTTCTATAATAATTTGAATGTGTTTTTGAGGATCACTCATCAAGGACTTTTTCATCTTTTTTCAATTTATTTTTCATTTTTATTTTGTTGTCTCATTAACTGCATTGTTATTCACACAGGGAATATTTAGTTTTTCCTTGCATATTAGGGTTTTCTTCTTTCATTTGTTGACACACACCCACTTAGCGCTGCAATTTTGTTGTTTTTTTGTTCTATGCACCTTTTTGTCCACAGGTTTTGCGGCCGCTTTTTTTGTATTTAGTAGCAGCGCAGAAACATTTGTGTTTGTTTATATGTCCTCTATTGCTGTTCCTTGCCGTGTGCACCATGAGTTGTTTCAACTCAAGGCAGGCAGCACTCAATGAGTTAAACGGCCTTAATTGACCGCATAATAAATCTGGACATGCCGCGCCGTAAGATCACGCCCTTTGACAAAGTTGTAATGACGAAACGCGTCAGGGGGATTTTACGGCAACCGGAAGTGACGATTGACGCCGTGCGTTCCAAGCTACTGAGTTGAGAAGCCGGAAGTATCACCTGACAAACTGAAGAGCGGTGAGGTAAGGCAGATACAACACGGGACAAACCATCTTCTCCCCAGCTACTCACTTATTTTTGCTTGTGAAACATCAAGTTATCAGATTAGCAAGAACCTAGGCTGCTGTTGGCTAAAGACGTTTTTAAATTGTCTTTTTTATGGAAATAAAGCTGAGTAAAGAGATATATATTGATTTTTTTTAAATAACGTTTTTTTTTTTTAAACTGGACTATACTATGTGGAGTTTTCTCTCTCTCCTCATAACACCATCTTTGGAGAAAGCTTGAATATCTCTATGAAAAGGACACACGCAGGAGACATCTCTCGTTTGGATTTCCTTTTGGATTTCGTATGAGCCTGTTACCTTCTGATTTCTGGTGAGTGCAATCTCTATGGGGTGTTTTGAAACACCTGTTTGAAGTGATCTGGAGGAAGGTGCACATTCCGTAGACGTTATTGTGATCATTTTTACATGTGATAATTCGAACTTTGCCCTGAGGATTTATCGCATACACCTGGTGTACCTTTAAACACTGTTGTCTTTGGGACAATAGTGAACCGTATCAATTTAAATATTAATAGGAGAGCCGCATATGATAATTTGAATAATACCACATGGTGTCATTTTCTATTTTGTAATTTTTTTGAATAAAAGTGCAAATTCTATTTAGAAAAACGATATAAAAAATTGTATATACTGTATGAACTGTCAACATGTGGAATAATCGTCCATGATAGTGGGTTCTAGCTGACTTAGAAGATTGCTTCATATAAGGATTGAATGTCTTTCTAAAAGTATAAATTATAAATGTCTATCAATATTGAAAAGAAATAACATTGTAACTTATTGATTCAGGGAGATACCTGTTTGTCTTTTGGAATTAGGGAGGATTTTGTACTCTGTTGGTAAAAACTGGACCATGATTTCCTCTGGACCAGTTGTGGGTTTAAGCTTACAGTATGAAGATACAAGATTGTAAAATGGTGTTAGGGCCCATTGTTATTAACTTTGGGAAATGTCTGTGTAGTTCCTAGTGGTACCCCTAGATATCACCATATGTCCTTACTTCATCTGTGAAGGATTTTCTTTCAAGGGAGGATTTGCTCTCTTTGGTACTAGGGGGAGCCCAGCATATAACTAATGTGCTCTTTGCTTTGGGGTCTGGGTTCCATCTTGGGGAAGTCTGTGTCACAGTTGGGCACTGAATTCTTGTGAGAGTTTGGTGGACATTTTGGACCTAGGTGGATTATGAAAAGTCTCAACTTGCATCATACAAAAAAAAAAAGCTGCCTAGCTGAAGATCCAGAATAGAGGGATTAAATTTCTCTTGGTGGTACTAATGAAAGCTGCTACTGAAAGACAGAATGTTAAGGTTGCATGTCTGATCTGAGTGCTTCTCTCGGGGTGAGTGCAATGACTACTCTCCATTGGAGGTGGGGAGCAGGGCCACTGATAGGGGGGGACCACCAGCCCTCCAGTAGGGGGCCCGAGCACACATGGGGGCCCGGACAGGGAGGCAGATCGGTGCGCTGTGACAGTTACACAAGCAATGTTGTGTGTGTCTCTCTCCCTCCTGTCGGCTTTCAGCTGCTGGAGGGAGAAATACACGGCATAGTTTCTGTAACTGTCACAGCGCACTGATCTGCCTCCCTGTTCGGGCCACATATGATCCTCCCATAGGTGCCTGGTCTTCCCCCAGCGCTGCCTGTTTTCCTCTCCCTGAAAGCAGGGGGATTCATCAGGACACTGAGAGCGGGGGAGGGCTTGCCTGTCTTAATGCACAGGCACTTCTGCGAACTGCCCAGGGGTCCTAGGTGCATGTGGGGGCCTTTGAAGTCTCCTCCCCGCAGTTTCGGGCAGTGGTAACAGTTCTCCTCACTTTGGCTGTCTCTTTTGCTAGTAGTACAGGTCAGTTTTGTTATCTGTCTCTCTGATGTCTGCAATGCTCTCTCTCCCTCCCTGGCATCTTACTCCCCGCCTCAGCCACTATCCGGGCCGTCCTGTGCCCTCCTGCCCTCGTACTGTACTTTCCTGTCCCTCTCCTACTGTGCCCCCTGTACTGTACCCTCCTAACTGCTGTACTGTGCCCTCCTGCCCCACCTTTACTGTACCCTCCTGCCCCCCTGTACTGTGCCATTCTGCCCCCTCCCCCCACACTGTACCCTCCTGTTCCCCCTGTAAGTTTATAAGTTTTGTTGAGTTTGTGTATGCTAATAATGATTTTTGTGGTGTATTGTTAGCAAAAATATTGTTTGGATATTTTTTTGGGGGGGCCCTGTCAGTTAGGCTGTATGGGGGCCCGTGATTTCTAACAGCAGCCCTGGTGGGGAGGGAGGAGGAGTGTATATAAAATGGAGTAACTGGAGAGAGATCTCCCTTAACATGGGCTAGATATTGGGACCATGTCATATACTGTGAGTATCCTTTTGGGAACAATGTGCCCTATTTGCAAGCTAGATTTACCAGGGGAAGAAAAATTACCTGTATCCCTAAATTGAGAGACTAAGTGAGCACCTGAGCCACCCTGAAAAGAGGAAAGAGAGTTTTTTTTTTAAAGTTCTGATTGAGTATGTATGGAAGTATGCTGAAAGGAGTGGTATTGAAAACTGGAGTAAAGCCTAAAGTTTTGGTTTTCTAAGTAAATAAATGCAAAACCTTGCACAACATTCCTTTTTTTTTAATGCTGCAGATGGAAGATTCTGTGTAAGTTTGAGTGAGGTTGGTACCTATGTGGATGTGAATTAGTGATGTAATTTAGCCTGTCTCTGCCAAGGTGGTGGCTGTATATATTCTAGACATGTGCACACTGAAATATTTTGTTTCAGAATTTCGTTTTCGTCCGAAAAATTAATTTATTTAGTTACTCCCGAAATTCGTTTTTATTTATTTTGTTTCGTTAAAAAATGCATTTGTCTGAAAATCCGAATTAATTAAGGTTGAATCTGTCAATTGAAGGCTTATGGTGTCTGTCAAATGTTCTAAGAAGATTCGACGAAGCAGCTAAACTGTACGACGCTGCAATCGTACATTTACGGTTGAATGCTCCGCCCACAAGCTATAGTAGAATTCTAATGTTGTATGACTAGTAATAATTATATTTAAATATTATTATTACTAGTCAACCAATATTAGAATTCTTCTATAGCCTATGGGCGGAGCATTTAACCATAAATGTCCGCTTGTGGCGATCGTATGTTTTTAGCTGCTTCGTCGAATGTTCATGTCTCTATAACAGGGATATGCAATTAGCGGACCTCCAGCTGTTGCCAAACTACAAGTCCCATGAGGCATAGCGAGACTCTGACAGCAGCAAGCATGACACCCAGAGGCAGAGGCATGATGGGACTTGTAGTTTTGCAACAGCTGGAGGTCCGCTAATTGCATATCCCTGCTCTATAATGTCGAATCTTTTCTCTCTATGTCGAATAATCTTGGACTAATAGAGTTAGATTAGGCACATTCAACCACAGGTTTGATAGACATAGATCGCTATTGTCACCGTCATGTCGAATCTTCTATCTCTATCGAACTGTTGTCGCAACAAAACGAAAATAAAGCATTTTTTATGTCGGATCTTTCGGATTTCGGATTTTGCGCATTCGTTATCGTTTGTTAAAACGACCGCGAAAATCTCAGAAATTCTGACGAAAATGCATTGAGGCGAAAACAAATGCACATGTCTACTATATTCCTGAGGGGCAAAGGTGTGGGATGTGCCCACTAAGGTGGCACTGTGTAAGTTGGGATTATAGATACCTGCATGGTAACATGAGGAGCTCCAGCATGACTAAACGGAAGGACATTGAGTGGTCCTGGGGTTTGATTTCCCCCCAGCATCCACAAGAAGTATGAGAGTCCTCTCTTCAGGATGGTTATCTTGGGTGGTCTTGAACGTAGATATACAGGTGTGCAATGACACTACAATTACAATACCCCATGTAACAAGATGTCAGTTTTTCTTCCTTGGGTTTAACTTGATGTATCTGTGTAATTATCTACTGGTTCTTAGATTAGACTCACTCCTAAAGTCCACATTAAAATGAATCTATGAGACATTTAAACCTTTGAAACATCCTACATAAAAGTGGCTTTACACTAAGGAATGTTGTCAATTTTGTATACTTTTTGATCATCTTACTTCTGAAAGAATGGCCACTTGGAATTCATTGGTCCATAACAATGTGCCACCCACTGTTTTTGTTCATGCTGTTTGAGAAACAGAGCTATCAAAATTACATTTTGAAAGGACCGAAATCATAGCAATAGCAGTAGAAAGGCATGATCAACTAATTTTCTTCTTTATTTTAATCTTTATTAGAAATAAACTGTATTTCAATTTCTCAGCAAAGGAAGAATCAAATAAAATTGAGCAATTATAATCATTTTAATCAACTAGCCCCCTTGTTGTCTACTAGTGATGAGCCGAACACCCCCGGGTTCGGTTCGCACCAGAACCCGCGAACGGACCGAAAGTTCGAACGAACATTAGAACCCTATTAAATACAATGGATGCGAACGTTCGAATTCTAAAGTGCTAATTATAACAACTATTATGCATATTATTGTCCTAAAAAGGGTTTGGGAACCCGGGTTCTGCACCAGGGGACATGTATCAATGCAAAAAGAAGTTTTAAAAACGGTCGTTTTTTGGGAGCAGTCATTTTAATGATGCATAAAGTGAAAAAAAAAAAGTCAAATATTCCTTTAAATATCGTACCTGGGGGGTGTCTAAAGTATGCCTGTGAAGTGCCACGTGTTTCCCGTGTTTATAACTGTCCCTGCACAAAATGACACTTCTAAAGGAAAAAAAAGCCATTTAAAACTGCTTGCGGCTTTAATGTAATGTCTGGTCCCGGTAATATGGATGAAATTCTTTAAGAAAAATGGCATAGCTACCCCATGACCCCCCCCCCCTACCCCAGCCCATTACCAGCCCCTTTGGGTCTTGTATGGATATTAAGGGGAACCCCGCACATAAAATAAAAAAGGCCCTATATACTCTGAACAGCCCTATACAGGCGGTGCATACAAGACAGGGACTGTAGGTTTGTTCTTATGTAGAATCTGTTTGTAATTTTGAACAGGTACATTGTTGAAGTGTAGCTCCAGACCAAAAATCTATTTTTAAACTTTTTGGAAAACATAGGTAAGGGTTATCACCCCTGTAACATTTGTTTTGCTGTCTGTGCCCCTGTTCAGAACATTTCACCTCACTTTCCGTCCCAATGACAACTGTTTTTGAAATGTGGTGTTTTTCTTGAAACAAGGATTGCTGATAAAGCATCAGTACAGAGGAGACACCTTTCTCCCATATTTATTCTTACAGGAGAGAATTTTCCTTCCTAGTGGTAGATTTCCTCTCACTTCCTGTTGTCTTCTTGCGTTTGCAAGTAGGAGTCGTTTGTAAGTTGTATGTTTGAAAGTAGGGACCTGCCGTATATACTCTGCAGAAATAGGCCCCTTAGTTGTTGGTGTTGGCACAACACTGTAAGCACTCACAGTTACTCTTGGTTGGTGCTGGAACGCCCTGCTGTCAACTATTATATCAGGAATTTTAATTACATATAATTGTTGAACAGTGGTAGTAAAAATTGGGCCTTTGATGGTGGTGCTGGTGCCACAACACTGTAAGCCCTGACAGTTACTCTTGGTGGGTGCAGCAATGGGCCCTGCTGTGAATTATTAGATCAAGAATTGTAATTACATGCCCCTGTTGAACAGGGGCTGAAAAATTGGGCCTTAGGCACTGGTGGCACAACACTGCAACCCCTCACAGATACTGTACTTGGAGCACAGCAATGAGCCCTGTTGCAAAGTATTGCTTCAAAAATTGTAATGACACGCCCCTGTTAAACAGGGGCTGAAAAATTGGGCCTTAGGCACTGGTGGCACAACACTGCAACTCCTCACAGATACTGTACTTGGAGCACAGCAATGAGCCCTGTTGCAAAGTATTGCTTCAAAAATTGTAATGACACGCCCCTGTTAAACAGGGGCTGAAAAATTGGGCCTTAGGCACTGGTGGCACAACACTGCAACTCCTCACAGATACTGTACTTGGAGCACAGCAATGAGCCCTGTTGCAAAGTATTGCTTCAAAAATTGTAATGACACGCCCCTGTTAAACAGGGGCTGAAAAATTGGGCCTTAGGCACTGGTGGCACAACACTGCAACTCCTCACAGATACTGTACTTGGAGCACAGCAATGAGCCCTGTTGCAAAGTATTGCTTCAAAAATTGTAATTACACGCCCCTGTTAAACAGGGGCTGAAAAATTGGGCGTTAGGCACTGGTGGCGGCACCCATAAACAAAAATGATCTTACAAGCTATCATCATCAATCGTATCATTGAGGACTCGGAGGAGGAGGATAGCCAGTCAACATAACAGCACAGGCACTCAGCATCAGCATCAGTCTTGAAGGGATGTGACATGTTAAAATCAATTAGTCTGTTATATCAGCATCAGGTGTGTGGTAGCTGGTGGTGATCCAAGACTGGTTCATCTTGATGAAAGTCAGTCGATCAACCGAGTCGGTGGACAGGCGCACCCTGTGATCCGTGACAAATCCTCCAGCAGCACTGAATGTGCGTTCCGAAAGAACGCTGGATGCAGGACAGGCCAGTAGCTCAATTGCATACTGTGCAAGCTCTGGCCAGTGATCCATCCTCAAGACCCAGTAAGCCAGAGGATTTTCGGTGGGGAAGGTGTCCAAGTCTGACCTTGCCCCTAGATATTCCTGCACCATGTTTATCAGACGCTGGCGATGGTTGCTGGAACCGATCATACATGGGGCTGCGGACTAAAGAATTGTCTGAACGCATCGGTCAGACGGCCACCTTCCCCACCGCTCCTTCTTTGACTGGCCGAAGCCTCAGCAACTCGTTGTCCAGGACCAGGAGTTTGCAACCTCCCAGTCTCTGGGAACGCGTTGCACAGACCTTTCTGCAAGGCCTCCCGGAGTTGTCTCATCCTCTGCTCCCTCTGCGACGGTAACATAAGGTCCGCAACCTTACCCTTGTACCGTGGATCAAGGAGAGTGGCCAGCCAGTAATGGTCCCTCTCCTTGATCCGAAGAATACGAGGATCCTTCCGCAGACTTTGCAGGATCAGGGAGGCCATGCAGCGTAGGTTTGCTGAGGCATTCGCTCCGGAGTCCTCTGGGTCACTAAGGACGACATGATCCGCAGCCACCTCCTCCCAGCCACGTACAAGTCCACTGGTTTCTTGGGACTGTAAATCATCCCTAAAAGACTGCTGCTGATGATGCTGAGTGCCAGCCTCCACCTCCATGCTGACACAATCCTCCTCCTCCTCCTCCTCCTCCTCCTCCTCTTCCTGTGCGATGGGTGGGACAGAAGGAACACTGTCTGGGTAAAGGGGGCCTTGAGAGGCAAGGAAGTCCTCCTCTTCCTGCCTCTGTTCTGCCTCAAGTGCCCTGTCCATTATTCCACGCAGCGTGTGCTCCAACAGGTGGACAAGAGGTACAGTGTCACTGATGCATGCACTGTCACTGCTCACCATCCTCGTGGCCTCCTCAAATGGTGCCAGGACAGTGCATGCATCCCTGATCATGCCCCACTGGCGTGGAGAAAAAAAACCAAGCTCCCCTGACCCTGTCCTGGTGCCGTAGTCGCACAGGTACTCATTGATGGCCCTCTGCTGCGTGTGCAGCCGCTGCAGCATGGCCAACGTTGAGTTCCACCTGGTGGGCATGTCACATATAAGGCGGTTCTTGGGCAGGTTCAACTCCTTTTGCAGCTCAGCCAGGCGAGCACTGGCATTATAAGATCTGCGGAAATGCACACAGACTTTCCTGGCCTGCCTCAGGACATCCTGTAAGCCCGGGTACCTGCCCAAGAAGCGCTGCACCACCAGGTTAAGGACGTGAGCCACACAGGGCACATGGGTCAGTTGTCCCTGTCGGAGGGCGGAGAGGAGGTTGGTGCCATTGTCGCAAACCACCATTCCTGGCTTAAGCTGGCGTGGCGTCAACCACCTCTCGGCCTGGCCCTGCAGAGCAGACAGGACCTCTGCCCCAGTGTGGCTTCTGTCCCCCAAACACACCAGCGCAAGCACGGCATGGCATCTTTTTGCCTGCGTACTTGCGTAGCCCCGTGAACGGCTACGGAGCACCGCTGGTTCATAGGACAAACCACAGGAAGAGGCCATGGAGGAAGAAGAAGAGGAGGGGGTGGAGGAGAGAGGTGTGTCACAACCAGTAGTAGCATTTTGGAGGCGTGGCGGTGGGACAACCTCCAACACTACTGCACCTTGTCCTGAATCCTTCCCAGCTGCCAAAAGAGTGACCCAATGGGCCGTGAAAGAAAGGTAACGTCCCTGTCCATGCCTGCTGGACCATGAGTCAGCGGTAATATGCACCTTACCGCTGACCGCCCTGTCCAGCGAGGCCAAGACATTGCCTTCCACATGCCGGTAGAGAGCCGGAATAGCCTTCCGTGAGAAAAAGTGGCGTTTGGGAACCTGCCACTGAGGAACCGCACATTGCACAAACTCACGGAAGGGGGCCGAGTCTACCAACTGAAAAGGCAGCAGTTGAAGCGCTAGCAATTTAGCCAAGCTAGCATTCAACCGCTGGGCATGTGGATGGCTGGGAGTGAACTTCTTTCGACGGTCCAGCAGCTGGGGCAGGGAAATTTGCCTGCTAGAATCGGACGTCGGTGTACTGCTAGCAGAGTGGGCGCAAGTACTTGGCTGTGACACACCTAATTCTACACCTTCATTCCTCTCAGTGCATGTTTCAGAGAGGACTGAAGTTATAGTGGGGTTGGAGATCCCAGCTGATGCGGTGCAAGGAGAGGTCCGCTTTGTTCTTTGGTGTGGGTCTTTGAGGTAGGCTTGCCAACGAGCTGCATGGCAGGTCAACATATGTCTGGTCAGGCATGTGGTACCCAAGCGGCTGATGTTTTGGCCACGCGATATACGCTTGAGACATATGTTGCAAACAGCAGCTGTGCGATCTGATGCACTAGCCTCAAAAAAGGCCCACACCAAAGAACTTTTTGAATGACGGGCAGAGGCAGCGCCCTGCACAGGCGGAGCTCTGCGGTGTGATTCCGTCGGTGTACTGCCCTTACGCTGGCCACCAAAGGGCATCCTGCCTCGTTGGAGATGTGCCTCCTCCTCATCCTCCTCCTCCTCCTCTCTCCTATTAGGCACCCACGTGGAGTCAGTGACCTCATCATCCCCTCCCTCCTCATCACTGGAGCCAATCTGGCAGTATGCTGCAGCTGCTGGAACATGACTGCCAGATTGGTGTCCTTCTTGAGCATCCCCTCTGTCTGCTCTCACGCTACTGCCTTCCTCTAGCTGGGTTTCATCATCAGACCCTTCGAAACGCTGGGCATCCTCCTGGAGCATGTACCCAACACTGTGCTGAAACAGTTCGGGGGACTCCTCAGGAGGAGGACATGGTGGGTCTAGGGAAGGAGTGACTGATGATTTGTCTGACATTGATACCAGGGAAGACGACGCTTTGGCAGCTGCTTTTCCAGTACCCTGAGCCTGGGTGAGAGAGGATGAGGAGGAGGAGGAGGGCTTGGTCATCCACTCTACCAAGTCTTCGGCATGATGTGGCTCAACATGTCCAGCTGCCGAAAAGAAGGACAAGCGTGTCCCATGGCCATGTGCTGATGACAATGCACCGCGTCCACGACCAGCACTGTTGCCCCCAGACACAGAGCCTGCTTGCCCTCTTTTATTGCCTCCTGACTGTCTGCTTCTCCTTGTTTGCCTTCCAGACATTCTAATAGATGGCCTGCAGGGAGATGGGAAAAAAGCAATAAGGGCTACTTTCAGGTGTCCTTCTCTGTCCCTTGAAACAAGGACTTTCACAGTGAAAGAAACTGACACTCTCCCTACCTACAGTTTTCTGTCCCTAGAAAAAATATTTTTTTTAAGCACAATATAGCACAAGGACAATTCACTCACTGTCCTTACAGGTCCCTGGAAACAAGGACTTGCAGAGTGAAAGAAAAAAAACACTCTCCCTACCTACAGTTTTCTGTCCCTAGAATAAATGTTTTTTTTAAGCACAATATAGCACAAGGACAATTCACTCACTGTCCTTACAGGTCCCTGGAAACAAGGACTTGCAGAGTGAAAGAAAAAAAACACTCTCCCTACCTACAGTTTTCTGTCCCTAGAAAAAATGTTTTTTTTTAATCACAATATAGCACAAGGACAATTCACTCACTGTCCTTACAGGTCCCTGGAAACAAGGACTTGCAGAGTGAAATAAACTGACACTCTCCCTACCTACAGTTTTCTGTCCCTAGAATAAATGTTTTTTTTAAGCACAATATAGCACAAGGACAATTCACTCACTGTCCTTACAGGTCCCTGGAAACAAGGACTTGCAGAGTGAAAGAAAAAAAACACTCTCCCTACCTACAGTTTTCTGTCCCTAGAAAAAATGTTTTTTTTAATCACAATATAGCACAAGAACAATTCACTCACTGTCCTTACAGGTCCCTGGAAACAAGGACTTGCAGAGTGAAAGAAAAAAAACACTCTCCCTACCTACAGTTTTCTGTCCCTAGAAAAAATGTTTTTTTTAATCACAATATAGCACAAGGACAATTCACTCACTGTCCTTACAGGTCCCTGGAAACAAGGACTTGCAGAGTGAAAGAAAAAAAACACTCTCCCTACCTACAGTTTTCTGTCCCTAGAATAAATGTTTTTTTTAAGCACAATATAGCACAAGGACAATTCACTCACTGTCCTTACAGGTCCCTGGAAACAAGGACTTGCAGAGTGAAAGAAAAAAAACACTCTCCCTACCTACAGTTTTCTGTCCCTAGAATAAATGTTTTTTTTAAGCACAATATAGCACAAGGACAATTCACTCACTGTCCTTACAGGTCCCTGGAAACAAGGACTTGCAGAGTGAAAGAAAAAAAACACTCTCCCTACCTACAGTTTTCTGTCCCTAGAATAAATGTTTTTTTTAAGCACAATATAGCACAAGGACAATTCACTCACTGTCCTTACAGGTCCCTGGAAACAAGGACTTGCAGAGTGAAAGAAAAAAAACACTCTCCCTACCTACAGTTTTCTGTCCCTAGAATAAATGTTTTTTTTAAGCACAATATAGCACAAGGACAATTCACTCACTGTCCTTACAGGTCCCTGGAAACAAGGACTTGCAGAGTGAAAGAAAAAAAACACTCTCCCTACCTACAGTTTTCTGTCCCTAGAAAAATTTTTTTTTTTAATCACAATATAGCACAAGGACAATTCACTCACTGTCCTTACAGGTCCCTGGAAACAAGGACTTGCAGAGTGAAATAAACTGACACTCTCCCTACCTACAGTTTTCTGTCCCTAGAATAAATGTTTTTTTAAGCACAATATAGCACAAGGACAATTCACTCACTGTCCTTACAGGTCCCTGGAAACAAGGACTTGCAGAGTGAAAGAAAAAAAACACTCTCCCTACCTACAGTTTTCTGTCCCTAGAAAAAATGTTTTTTTTAATCACAATATAGCACAAGGACAATTCACTCACTGTCCTTACAGGTCCCTGGAAACAAGGACTTGCAGAGTGAAATAAACTGACACTCTCCCTACCTACAGTTTTCTGTCCCTAGAATAAATGTTTTTTTTAAGCACAATATAGCACAAGGACAATTCACTCACTGTCCTTACAGGTCCCTGGAAACAAGGACTTGCAGAGTGAAAGAAAAAAAACACTCTCCCTACCTACAGTTTTCTGTCCCTAGAAAAAATGTTTTTTTTAATCACAATATAGCACAAGGACAATTCACTCACTGTCCTTACAGGTCCCTGGAAACAAGGACTTGCAGAGTGAAATAAACTGACACTCTCCCTACCTACAGTTTTCTGTCCCTAGAATAAATGTTTTTTTAAGCACAATATAGCACAAGGACAATTCACTCACTGTCCTTCCAGGTCCCTGGAAACAAGGACTTGCAGAGTGAAAGAAACTGACACTGTCCCTACCTACAGTTTTCTGTCCCTAGAATAAATGTTTTTTTTAAGCACACTATAGCACAAGCACAAAACACACTGACACTCTCCCTACCTATCCTTCTCTTTCCCTAAACTAAAGGAATCCAGGTTAAGCAAGAAAGAAATAACAGTCACTGTCCCTGCCTATGCTGCTCTATCCCTGCTCCGGAACACACTACACTAGGCCGCCGTGCTGGCGGCCTTTTATAGTGTGGGGCGTGTACTAAACCCCCTCAGCAATAATTGGCCACAGGCATCCTGCCTGTGGCCAATCATTGCTCTCCTCGCTGCCGGCGCTGTGATTGGCCAAGCATGCGGGGTCACAGTGCATGCTTGGCCAATCACAGCGCCTGGATGACACTGCGATGGCGTAGTGCATTGTGGGCCGTTCGCGTCACTCGAATTTGGCGCGAACGGCCCAAATCGTTCGATCTTCGTCGAACGATCGAACAGCCGATGTTCGAGTCGAACGTATGTTCGACTCGAACACGAAGCTCATCCCTATTGTCTACTGAGCCTCTCTCATTGGACAGGGAACAATATGGGTTGGGCTTCAGTCATGGGGAGAGATTTAACTCCACATTTGGGGAAGTCAAGTCCTTAGTATCAAAGTAAAACTAAAATCAGAAGGGTGCACCAAGGAAGTTTTTATGGATAACAAATATAATAGTATTGGGCCTGCCAAAGAGCAGTCAGTAGATCATAATCTGTAAAATATGCTGATGACACTGTGTCGCATTAATAAGCAGACGGGATAATGGCCCAATCACTTGAGTATGTAATCACTGGAGCCCAGAGACTAATGATGATTAATATTTTAAAGGAAAGTTGCACTGTAAGTTAAGAAAGTACACAATCTGAGTATTACTGTAACACTTAAAGTAATTTCTGAAGAGACCTTCACATTCTTACCTGCTTGCGTTTCATGATTTGATTATTATAACTTGCATACAAATTTGTAAATGTTTTTCTTTAATTATCATCTGTATGCTAAGGATGGAGGAGTGTGTTCCTTCTTAAAAGAACAACTATAAATGGCCAATGTTTTAAAAAGTATCTGCCTATGTGACATACAATACACAGAATATATTTTTTTTTAAATTATAATGTCTGAAGTATCATATGTAACAAAAAGAAACAAAAGAAGAGGGGATACCCTTGAAGCGCGTCAGTTTCCTTTGGACTTTCATCCCACCTCAGTATACTGGTCAGCAGACTGCTGGATGAGGCACTTGATGGACTTTGCACTTTTGGCTTGATTTTACCATTTGTTTGTGAGTATGTCATTTCACCTACAAATACATTTTAGGGTAACAAAGGTAATGCGCAAGGTTGGTGCACCCTCTGTTTTTTCTTTTAGAGTATCAGATTTAACCCCTGTCCAGTTACTCTCTACATTGGAAGATCACAAACAGCGATGATCTCCCTGCACAGGTGTGACACATCTCTTGTTCATGCCCCCTGCTAATTTCTATCTTTGACTTAGCAGGGGGTGTCAGACCTCTGCATGGAGACCACTGGCTCCACACAGAGAGCAAGGGCCCTTCTCTTCAGGGGACATGCTTTTCTACTATGCCCTCAAGGAGCTTACATTCTAAAGCCTCGTACACACGATTGGATTTTCCGACGGGAATTGTGTGTTGACAGACTGTTGGCCGAAAATCTGACCGTTTGTACGCTCCTTTGGACAATTGTTGTTGGCTTTTCCATGGACAAATGTTGGATGGCAGGCTTTAAAATTTTCATCGGACAACAGTCTGTTGTTAGATTTTCCAATCATGTGTACACAAGTCCACAGACAAAAGTCCAAAGTACAAAGACGCATGCTCGGAATCAATGCTCACCAAACACAACATTAGCAGAAGGTGCCCAAAGGGTGGTGCTCAAAAACGGAAAAACCACGTAGTACGTCTAGTACGTCACTACGTTTGTGTTTGTTGGCCGACAATTGTGTGTCGTTTGTATGCAAGACAAAATCCAGTCACATGCCCTTCGGACAAAAGTCTGACGATTTGTCTGCGGAAAATCCGATCGTGTGTACGAGGCTTAAGATCCTTGTCTCATATGCATTTATGCACATACTGTGGGCAATTTAGACAAGAGCAAATTAACTTACCAGCTTTTATTCGAAGGGTGGACAAAACTGTAAGAAACCGATCGAGGCACAGGGAGGACATGCAAACTCAAGGCAAGTAGTGTCATGGTTTATATTCACTACTAATTCTGGATAGCCGTATCCTGCTATACACCCTTTACAGCAAAATATGCAATGAAAAAACAGGGATTTTTAGTTCACACATATTGCAATACTTGTTTAAGCTGGCCAACTGCATCACAGTCATCCCTCTTACAGCTAGTCCTACACTGCCTTGCCACTGCAAATGCTACGGTGGACTTCATACCAACATGGGGCATACAGAGACAAGGTGGGGGAGAGCTACTAGATCAGACCTGGACCTAGTAGCTCTCCCCCACCTTGTGTCTGCATGCCCCATGTTTGCTTGGTGTCCACCGTAGCATTTGCAGTGGCAGAGCAGAGTAGGACAGGCCATAAGAGCGATTCATTTGACTCAGGTGGCTAGCTTAAACATGTATTTTCAATATGTGTGAACTAAATATCCCTGTTTTTCATTGCATATTTTGCTGGAAAGTGTGTATAGCAGTGTGCAGAGGGTTCATCCAGAATTATAGTGTTAATATGTGGTCACACCCCTTTAGCACCTGATAGTTTAAATACATGTACAAGCTATGGGGATTTGAGCACAGGTATATCTTGTCTCTATGGTTGCCATTCAAACTCATGACCCTAGTACTGCAAGGCAGTTAAGCTTTAAAGTGGTTCTAAAGTAATTTTTTTTTTTTACCTTACTCACTACTGGATTTTAATTTTTTTGCTATATAAACATAAAAAAAAAAAAACATTTAGAAAAAAAAAAACCTTAGTTTTGCAAATAATATTCTTTCTTTAAAAATGTAGGCCAACATTAGGGATGAGCCGAACACCCCCCGGTTCGGTTCGCAGCAGAACATGCGAACAGGCAAAATATTTGTTTGAACATGCCAGGCCACATACCCATAACATGGGGAGGATGTCCTCATGTTGATGGGGACAAGGGCCTCATCCCCACAACCCTTGCCCGGTGGTTGTGGGGGTCTGCGGGCGGGGGGCTTATTGGAATCTGGAAGCCCCCTTTAACAAAGGGGACCCCCAGATCCCGGTCCCCCCTCCCAAAATGTTAAAAAGGACAGGAGACGGCTTGGGACAAGTCCTTTATTAAAAAAAAAAAGATTCCAGCGATGTAATCCACTCTCGATCTCCAGCGATGTAATCAATTCTCGGTATCCAGCAATGATCTCCAGCGATGATCTCCAGCAAGGATACGATGCACACGATCCTGCCCCCGAGCCGAATGACGGGCCGCCACAGGTTTCCCGTTGCATCAGAGGGGGGTGGGGTCACCCGTACACGTCACTGGGTAACCCCACCATTTCCCCTTGCGTCTCTGGCCCCGCCCTCAGCTATATAAGAGCTTTCAGGTTGGCGGTGCGTCATTCGGCCGGGAGACTCATAGCTATGAGTAAGCACTATAATAGTGTGAAACGCGTCAGCTAGATGTGACCAGTTTGCCGTGTCGTGCAGTGTGTTTTTTGTTTCCTGAACCTTTTGGAATAAAGGCTTTTTAATCGGAGTGCTGCTTCCAGAAGTGATTTTCTTTTCTTTTTGCTAAGTAGGCACCCCAGGGAAGGAGAAGATGACAGCATCAGCAGGGGAATGTCAGAAGAGGACATAAGGGACCTTTCTGTACAATTTATGTACAATATTGTTGCATAAATAAAACATATTTTTTATTTTAAACAAACAAAAAAAAAACTATAGCCTTTAGCACCACTTTAACCACTTCTGGACCGCCCCATGCAGATATACTGTGGCATTGCGTCCCTCCTGTGTAAAATCACATACCTGTACGTGCACACGGCGCCAGCGACCTGCTCCCACTGCGGGATCGGTGGATTCGGTGTCTGCTGGGACCTGCCAATTGTTTGAGAAAGAAGCAGACTGCTGTTCTGCCAGAGGGGAAAATAGAGATTGCGTGTTTCTGCTAATAAGAAACACGGATCTCTGTTTTCCCCCAGTCAAAGCACCTGCTCTACAGTTGGAGAGCACCCCCTAGGGACACATTTTTAACCCTTTGATTGCCCCTGATGTTGCCCCTGATGTAAACCCCTTCCCTACCAGTGTCATTAGTACAGTGACAGTGCATTTTGTTAGCACTAACAACTGTATTGGTGTCACTGATTCCCAAAAAGTTTCACTTATGCCGTGTACACACGATCGGTTTTACTGATGAAAACAGTCCATTGGACTTTTCTCATCGGACAAACCGATCGTGTATGGGCCCCATCGGTCTTTTTCCATCGGTGAGAAAAAATTGAACATGTTTTAAATTTATCCGATGGGAAAAAAAAACAATAGCAAATTCCGATCTTCTGTGTGGAACTCCATCGGACAAAAAACCCACGCATGCTCAGAATCAAGTCGACGCATGCTCAGAAGCATTGAACTTCATTTTTCACGGCTTGTCGGAGTGTTTTACGTCACGGCGTTTGGGACGGTTGGATTTTTGACTGATGGTGTGTAGGCAAGACTGATGGAAGTCAGCTTCATCGGATTTCCGATGGAAAAATCCATCGGATTAGAATCCATAGGAAATCCGATCGTGTGTACAGGGCTTTAATGTCAGATTTGTCCGCCGCAATGTCGCATTCCCACTAAAAATCACTGATCGTCACTAGGGATGAGTCGAACACCCCCCTGTTCGGTTTGCACCAGAACATACGAACAGGCAAAAAATTTGTTTGAACACACAAATACCGCTAAAGTCTATGAGACACGAACATGAAAAATAAAAAGTGCTAATTTTAAAGGTTAATATGCAAGTTATTGTCATAAAAAGTGTTTGGGACCCGGGTCCTGCCCCAGGGGACATGTATCAATGCAAAAAAAAAAGTTTAAAACTGACATTTTTTCGGGAGCCGTGATTTTAACCACTTAACAACCGCTCACTGTATATATACGTCAGCAAAATGGCACGGACAGGCACAATCACGTACCTGTACGTGACTGCCTTCGTATGGGTGGGGGGTTCGATCGGACCCCCCTCCGGTACAGTGAGCGGTCGGTATCGCTCCGGGAGCGATCGTGATGAGGGGGCGGCCATTGGTTTCTGGCCACCCCCTCACGATCGCTCTCGGCGAATGAAATGCTTCCTCTGCCTGTGTAATGTAAACACAGGCAGAGGAAGTGATGTCATCTCTCCTGCGGCGCTCACATATACCGGAGCGCCGTGGAGAGAAGATGTCAGGTTAGTGCACAAACACTAAACTGACACATAGGCACACATAGGAACACGATCGCCCCCCCAGTCACCCCCAGATCACCCCCCCAGATCACCCCCCAGCCCCCAGTCACAGTGTCACTGATTGCAGTGATCATTTATTTACTGATCACTGCAAACAGTGACATTTGTAACTGTAAAAGTGTCAGGGCAGTTAGTGTAGGTCCCTTTAGATCCAGGGTAGCCCCCTAACCCTTTGATCGCCCCCCAGGTAACCCTTTCACCCCCTTTTGCCAGTGTCACTAAGCGATCGTTTTTCTGATCTCTGTATTAGGTATGCTGGTGCCGCTAGGTAGTCTGTTATTTTTTTAGGTTCGCCGCCAGGTTTTTATAGCGTCGGGTACCCCCATATATTACCTAATAAAGGTTTAACCCCTTGATCGCCCCCCAGGTAACCCTTTCACCCCCTTTTGCCAGTGTCACTAAGCGATAGTTTTTCTGATCGCTGTATTAGGTATGCTGGTGGCGCTAGGTAGTCTGTTATTTTTTTTAGGTTCGCCACCAGGTTTTTATAGCGTCAGGTACCCTCATATATTATCTAATAAAGGTTTAACCCCCTGATTGCCCCTAGAGTTAACCCTTTCACCAGTGATCACCGTATAAGTGTCACTGGTGACACTGGTTAGCCAGTTAGTTATTTTGTTATTTAGGTTCCCCGTCAGGTTTTTATATAGCGTCAGGTACCCCCATATATTACCTAATAAAGGTTTTAACCCCCTGATTGCCCCTAGTTAACCCTTTCACCAGTGATCACCGTATAAGTGTTACGGGTAACGCTGGTTAGTTAGTTTGCTTTTTATAGGGTCAGGGCACCCGCCGTATATAACCCAATAAAGGTTTAACCCCCTGATCGCCCGGCGGGTGATATCAATTAGGTTTTAGCGTCAGAGAGGGTCTGCGTCACACCTCAGGCAGCGTCAGGTTAGTGCCAGTAGCGCTAACATCCACGCGTGAAGCATACACCCTCCTTAGTGGTATAGTATCTGAACAGATCAATATCTGATCTGATCAGATCTATACTAGCGTCCCCAGCAGTTTAGGGTTCCCAAAAACGCAGTGTTAGCGGGATCAGCCCAGATACCTGCTAGCACCTGCGTTTTGCCCCTCCGTCCAGCCCAGGCCACCCAAGTGCAGTATCGATTGATCACTGTCACTAACAAAACACAACACACATAACTGCAGTGTTCGCAGAGACAGGACTGATCCCTGCGACTCCAGTGCTGTAGGAGGTGATTTCACCACCACAGTTAAAAAAAAAGCATATATGCCGAAGCATGGGGGCAGCAGGGGCGGAGGAGCGATTTTGCTCCTAATGCCGCGTACATATGGTCAAAATTCCAAAGGAGGCTTGCCCCGTGGAAAATTCGGACCGTGTGTGTGCGGCATAACTTTTGCGGGAGGATGCCATCATGCTTCGGCATATATAAATGGTGCATGTATGCCCATCATTAGAAGTGGGTGAATGAAGGGAGGTATTCTAATGGTGGGCATACCCACCGATCAATCTTTTTTTTTCGTTCAGCCAACAGGCTGCATGAAAAAAAGATTACAATACATGTCCAACAAGGACCAGCAACCTACTGGTAAGTTGCTGGACTTTGAATGGTTATACCAGATTGATGCCTGCGGATTTAGGTATCATCTTGGTATCATTCTTTTCAGCCAGCAGCCGGCTTTCATGTAAAAGCAATCCTAGTGGCTAATTAGCCTCTGGACTGCTTTTACAAGCAGTGGGAGGGAATGTCCCCCCCCGGATATAAAAAGCGCCATTGGGAAATTGGGAAAGCATTTTATCACACTGATCTTGGTGTGGTCAGATGCTTTGAGGGCAGAGGAAAGATCTAGGGTCCAATAGACCCCAGTTTTTTCAAAAAATGAGTACCTGTCACTACCTATTGCTATCATAGGGGATATTTACATTCCCTGAGATAACAATAAAAATGATTAAAAAAAAATATGGAAGGAACAGTTTAAAAATAAAATAAAAAAAGCAAAATTAATCATTAAAAAAAAAGCACCCCTGTCCCGCCCTGCTCTTGCGCAAAGGCGAACGCAAGCGTCGGTCTGGCATCATATGTAAACAGCAATTGCATCATGCATGTGAGGTATCACTGCGAAGGTCAGATCGAGGGCAGTAATTTTAGCAGTAGACCTCCTCTGTAAATCTAATGTGGTAACCTGTGAAGGCTTTTAAAGGCTTTTAAAAATGTATGTAGTTTGTCGCCACTGCGCGTTTGTGCGAAATTTTAAAGCATGTCATGTTTGGTATCCATGTACTCGGCCTAAGATCATCTTTTTTATTTTAATCAAACATTTGGGCAATATAGTGTGTTTTAGTTCATTAAAATTAAAAAAAGTGTATTTTTTCCCCAAAAAATGCGTTTGAAAAATCGCTGCGCAAATACTGTGTGAAAAAAAAATGCAACACCCACCATTTTAATCTGTAGGGCCTTTGCGTTAAAAAAAATATATAATGTTTGGGGGTTAAAATAAATTTTCTTGCAAAAAAAAAAAATGTTTTCATGTAAACAAAAAGTGGCTTTGTCTTCAAGTGGTTAGAAGAGTGGATGATGTGTGACATAAGCTTCCTAATGTTGTGTATAAAATGCCAGGACAGTTCAAAACCCCCCCAAATTACCCCATTTTGGAAAGTAGACACCCCAAGCTATTTGCTGAGAGGCATGTCGAGTCCATGGAATATTTTATATGTTGACACAAGTTGCGGAAATAATAAATTTTTATTTTTATTTTTATTTATTTTTGCTCAAAGTTGTCACTAAATGATATATTGCTCAAACATGCCATGGGAATATGTTGAATTACACCCCAAAATACATTCTGTTGCTTCTCCTGAGTACGGGGATACCACATGTGTGAGACTTTTTGGGAGCCTAGCCGCGTACAGGACCCCAAAAACCAAGCACCGCCTTCAGGCTTTCTAAGGGTGTAAATTTTTTATTTCACTCCTCACTGCCTATCACAGTTTCGGAGGCCATGGAATGCCCAGATGGCACAAACCCCCCCAAATGACCCCATTTTGGAAAGTAGACACCCCAAGCTATTTGCTGAGAGGTATGGTGAGTATTTTGCAGATCTCGCTTTTTGTCACAAAGTTTTGAAAATTGAAAAAAGAAAAAAAAAATTATTTTCTTTCTTCATTTTCAAAAACAAATGAGAGCTGTAAAATACTCACTGTGCCTCTCAGCAAATAGCTTGGGGTGTCTACTTTCCAAAATGGGGTCATTTGGGGGGGGTTGTGCTATTTTGGCATTTTATGGCCTTTGCGCCCTTTGAAATCCTGAAGGCGGTGCTTTGTTTTCGGGGTCCCGTACGCGGCTAGGCTCCTAAAAAGTCCCACACATGTGGTTCCCCCGTACTCAGAAGAAGCAGCAAAATGTATTTTGGGGTGCAATTCCACATATAACCATGGCATGTGTGAGCAATATATCATTTAGTGACAACTTTTTGTAATTTTTTATTTTTTTTTTGTCATTATTCAATCACTTGGGACAATAAAAAAAATATTCAATGGGCTCAACATGCCTCTCAGCAATTTCCTTGGGGTGTCTACTTTCCAAAATTGGGTCATTTGGGGGGGTTTTGTTCTGCCCTGCCATTTTAGCACCTCAAGAAATGAGATAGGCAGTCATAAATTAAAAGCTGTGTAAATTCCAGAAAATGTACCCTAGTTTGTAGACGTTATAACTTTTGCGCAAACCAATAAATATATACGCTAATTGACATTTTTTTTACTAAAGACATGTGGCTGAATACATTTTGGCCTAAATGTATGACTAAAATTGAGTTTATTCGATTTTTCTTATAACAGAAAGTAGAAAATAAAAAAAATGTTCCCTTTATATCGCAAAAAAAAAAAAAACGCAGAGGCAATCAAATACCATTAAAAGAAAGCTCTATTTGTGGGAAGAAAAGGACGCAAATTTCGTTTGGGTACAACATTGCATGTCCGCACAATTTCCAGTTAAAGCAGCGCAATGCCAAATTGTGAAATCACCTCTGGTCATTATGGTCCGTATTGGTCCGGTCATTAAGTGGTTAATAATGCTTAAAGTGAAACAATAAAAGTGAAATATTCCTTTGAATTTCGTACCTGGGGTGTGTGTATAGTATGCCTGTAAAGTAGCGCATGTTTCCCATGCTTAGAACTGTCTGCACAAAATGTCATTTCTGAAGGGAAAAAAACGAATTTAAAACTACTTGCGGCTGTAATGAATTGTTGGTCCCAACAATACAAAGAAAGGTCATTGAAAGTCATTGAAAAAAATGTGTGGGGATCCCCCAAAATTCCATTAACAGGCCCTTCAGGTCTGGTATGGATATTAAGGGGAACTCCGCACCAAAAAAAAAAAATGGCATGGGGTTCCCCCAAAAATCCATACCAGACCCTTATCCGAGCACGCAACCTGGCAGGCTGCAGGAAAAGAGGGGGACGAGAGAGCGTCCCCCCTTCTGAACCGTCCCAAGCCACATGCCCTCAACATGGGGGGGATGTCCCCATGTTGGTGGGGACAAGGGCCTCTTCCCCACAACCCTTGACCGGTGGTTGTGGGAGTCTGCGGGCAGGGGGCTTATCAGAATATGGAAGCCCCCTTTAACAAAGGGGACCCCCAGATCCCAGCCCCCCATGTGAATTGGTAACGGGGTACATTGTACCCCTACCATTTCACAAAAGAAAGTGTCAAAAAAATTAAAAACCACAGACACCGTTGTGAAAAGTCCTTTATTAAAAATAAAAAATAAAAAATAAAAAAAGCCATTCCAGCGTTGTAATGCAGTCTGTCCAGCGACGATCCATGAATCTCCAGCGATGCGGCGAGTCTCCAGCGATCAATGACGCACAGCTTTCCTGCATCGGAGCCTCCCGGCTAATGACGCGCAAGCAGTGTTGACAGTTCTTTTATAACCGAGCTCGGAAACCCCCGTAGCGACGCACTGACACGTTTCCGTCATCAGTTGCCCTCTGACGAAAGTGATGACGGAAACGCGTCAGGGCGTCGCTACGCAGCTATTCACAGTGCCAGCTTATTCTTGGCTTCCTACCCAGGAATCACTGCAGGAGCAGTGATAAGGTCAGACTTGAAAGCGCGGCTTTTACCATTGATTACTACATGCCCTATTGATTAGTAGTGTTTGTAAGCGTATGATCATAAGATTTTCAAGGAATAAAATTGCGTTATTATATTGGATTACGCTATGTACATTTTTCTTCTGTTTTGCTTATCATGAGCAACATTTAGATGGCTATTAATCAGCACTTGTGATCACATCTCACTACTGACAGGCTTTTTATCCAGAGAAATCTGGTAAGTGGAATACCTAGAGGGTGTTAACACATGTGGTGTGGTGAAGGAGTTTTACTACAGATTTGGATTCCAACCTCTTCTGCTGCTTCTATATTAATGGACTATTTTGCTCTTACCTTCTGCTACAACAGACTTTTACAGTACTATTTATTTAGTGGACTGTTTCTGTGGATACCATCCTAACTTTATTATATATATTTTTTTATCATTAGATGGTATTTATATGTGGACTCTCCTCATGTTCTAAACCCAGATGGGCAACTAATTACCATTGATTGTCATCTACACATGCAACATAATAACTTGCATACTAACCTTTAAAATTAGCACTTTAGATTTCTCCCATAGACTTTTAAAGGGTGTTCCGCGGCTTTTCGAATTTGCCGCGAACCCCCCAAATTGTTCGCCGAGTGGTCAAACAGCCAATGTTCGAGTAAAACTCATGTTCGACTCGAACATAAAGTTCATCCCCAATTGTCACCATTACTAGTGTAGCGGGTACTTGAATTATGTAAGGACTCTGGTGGTGTGAGGTTCCTTGGGGCACCTGGGTGGCGCTGTTGCCTGGGGCCGGAGTTGAACTCACACCGCGAACCGTGCCTTTTTGTCCTCCCCTGGAGCTGGTACAGCGGGGCGGGGAACCCGCTGGGACGCAAAGGGAGAGGTCATAAAAGGGGCGGACGCCCTTTTTGGCGGAGAGGTGGGAGGACGCGGCCGCACCCAGGCACCTTTAGCTTGGGTGCTGGCGTTCGGTGTTTCAGGCCTAGGCGCCCTTGGCCTAGCTGGAGCAGGGATGGAGTCCATCTCAGGCACCTTTAGCCTGGGGTGAGGTACTATGGCGGATGCCTGGGGCTCAGTACCTTCGACTGAGTTCCGCGAGGGTGGAGGAATCCGAGGGGGCCCTAACTCCTTGGGTGCCCGTGTCTGAGTTCGTGAGGACTGGTGCGCAGTAACTTCTCTGAAGAGCCCGGCGCAGCATCGCTGGTGACGGAGAGGCCTCCATTTCTCCCTTGGACGGATTTCTTCCTCTGACAGGGGCAAAGTGAGCGAAGGTAAATTCACGTTCTATTACCTAGTCAGTGGCAGTGACTATTCACCACTGGTGACAGCACAGTGGGCAGCAGCAAAAGGGAAAGGATTGTGCCTCGATCTGTCCCCCTCATTTTCCAAAGGAGAAAGATTGTTTTATTGCTTGGCGTGAAGAATAAAACTGAGTTGTACCTATTCACTGTGTGGAACTTGGGTTACTCAAGCAAAGGAGTCAGGGACGAAGGACTGGACTTGACTCTAGGACACCTACACAAAAGCCCAATCTCTGGCCTTCACCCACCAGTTACGGAGGACATGGGCCATGGTGTGTTTTCTCTCTCTCTCCCAGGTACCCCTAGACAAGAGCCATATAACCGATAAAAAAAGAGAGAGAGGTGAGGCCGCTACACTAGTAAAATTTTTTTTTTTAATAAAAATTCCATAAATATATCCCATAGTTTGTAGACTCTATGGGGCTGATTTAAGAAAATGTTGGCACATTTGTGCGGGCAGGAATAATTATTGCGACATGGCGCATGCTGACGACTTGCGCCCGATTCGCGGAATCATTGTGCGTACAGGCGCATACACATTCTTAAATATGAAACAGACATCGGGCACTTGCTCATTGTAATGCTAAACATGTTAATGAGCTTTTCCTTATCACATAGAGAATATTGCTTCCACTTTTATTCCTTTCATTAATTTCTTTTAGAAACAACCCAATATTCATTCTAGAGATCTTCCAACAACTGTGCAGATGTTTACTGGACTTGTAATTGTGCATTTTATGGTGATAGTCTATAATCATTGGTGGAGCCAAAACTTCCATTAAAACATCTTCTCAACACATGTCTGTGTATTGTGCATTCTGGACAATTCTTTCCCCATACACTATCCAATCTGATTGGATGACATTTACATCCACTCATTTCTCTGAGCAATTCATTTCCCCATACACTGTGCAATCAGATTGTGATTTCTCCATACATTTCCCCATACACTGTGCCTAGTGACAGAAGATGGTAAACTAGTAAAGTTATCTACAGTATTCAGACAAAAATGTTGAAGATTACATTGGCTGCGCTTGCTAATGGTAGGCGTGAAAGATTGCGCAAGTGCGCAACAGCGCTCCCTATGTAAACATGGTTTGGTGCATATAAGTGCACCGTAATTTTTTATAATGTTTTGAGTCCCGTTTTTTGTGCAATTTCTCCAATTTATCCACTGCACCACAGGTGCAGGTCTTTAGTAAATCACCCCCTATATCTTTTGCGCAAACCAATCAATATATGCTTATATGGGATTTTTTTTTAACAAAAATATGTAGCAGAATACATACTGGCCTAAAATAATAAATACATTCGATTTTTTAAATTTTTTTTATTGGGTGTGCTTTATAGCAGAAAGTAAAAAAATATATATATTTTTTGAAAATTGTCGCTCTTTTTTTGTTTATAGCACAAAAAATAAAAACCACAGAGGTAATAAAATATCACCAAAATAAAGCTCTATTTGTGTGAAAAAAAGAACATAAATTTTATTTGGGTACAGCGCTGCACGTCTGCGCAATTGTCAGTTAAAACAACGCAGTGCCGTATCGCAAAAAAAATGGCCTGGTCATGAAGGGGGTAAGACCTTCCTGGGCTGAAGTGGTTAAACATATTTTTATATTTTTACCACTGCCATTTAGAGCAATTTTTTTCTTGATACTAGATATATGTAGTACTGAGCAAAGCAACAGAATGACTAAGGAAGAGTCAATCAGAGCTCCACTGCTTAGTGCACTGCTGTCAGTGAACATTTTTAAACTGAAGTAGAGCACAGAGAAGACCTCACTAGTGTGCTGTTACTCCTTTATTTTTTTGTTTCAATGTTTTTATCAAGGTTTTCCAATGTACATGAAGAAAAACAGAAAACAATTTGCATTCGTACAGAAATAATACATTTTAAGTACATCCAGAATAATGATACATTTAGCAATAACCAGTTAAATTCCACTTGTCTGTATGCAATTCCGACGCGCAAAAGAACACGCATGCTCACAATCAAGCAGAAGAGCCGAACTGCCAATTGAACTTCATTGATCTCGGCTCGTCCTACGTCTTGTATGTCACCGCGTTCTTGACGGTCGGAATTTCAGACAAGATTTGTGCTAACCTGTGTATGCAACACAAGTTTGAGCCAACATTCCGTCAGAAAAAATCCACGGTTTTCTTGTCGGAATTTCCGATCATGTGTATGGGGCATAAGGGTTGAGCCCAAAGGGTAATAAGGTGAGACAGATGAGGGACTCTATGAGGAGTTTATAGAGAAACCGGGCAAGCCACCAAGGCACCCAAACACCCCTATTGGGAGCAAACTTTGAGTGGGTGGGGGCGCTTACAACTGGCCCTTGTCATGTTATCTTACCGGTTCTCTGAGAAGTAAATTTGAATCACTCTACGTCTCAGGTAGCGCATGTATATCAGACCCATCGTCAGGGATGGGCTTCAAGGGAGAATCTCCTAATATTATGTTAAATTGGAGTAATGTGTATTCTGGCTGGCATAGCTCAAGAATCAATTAGGGAACCCTAGTTTCTGTTTGTTACTCCTTTATTATCCATTTACAGGCTTGTTTGGGTCCTGGACAAAGCTGCATAGCTTAGCTGCATTGCAATTTGTAAGAAGGCCCAATATGTGACTATTCAGGGGTACCTGGATCACAAGATTTCCTTAACAGAGCAAAACACCCTTTGAAAAGCAAAGCAAATCACTCATATGTATCTCAACTCTGTGTTTAGAGTGAGTGAGTGAGTGAGTGAATAACTTGTATAGCGCTACAAATGCGAACTAAATCGCCTCAAGGCGCTTTTTCCCTTCAGAAGAGGTGGGTCTTAAGTTTTTTCCTGAAGGCCCGGTGGTCTTCTTCCATGCGGATGTTTGTGGGTAGAGCGTTTCAAAGCCATGGTCCTTGGACTGCAAATCTTCGTTCTCCCTTCGATTTGTAGCGAGACTAGGGTATGTGGAGGAGGTTTTGGTTAGTTGATCAGAGAATGCGATTGGGTGAGTAGTGTTTTATTTTCTCGCATAAATATTGAGGAGCGTTTCCTTGTGTGCATTTGTGGGTGAGGCAGAGGGTCTTGAAAGTGACCCGATCCATTACGGTTAGCCAATGAAGAGGGATGGGGTGATGGATTCCCAGTTTTTTTTCCCATTGTCAGTCTGGCTGCCGTGTTCTGGACGACTTGTAGGCGCGCCATCTGGTATTTAGGTAGCCCTATGTAGAGGGAGTTTGCGTAGTCCAGTCAGGAATTGATGATTGTTCCAACTACTACTGCTATCTCCTCTTCTGGAAAGAAGGGGATGAGTCTACGCAGCAGGCGGAGAAGGTGGTACTATCCGCTGACTACTGATCCTATTTGTGCATCTATCGACATCTCTGAGTCAAAAATTACTCCGAGACTTTTTAATTTGGTGCTTGGGGTGATGGTCTGTCCAAGGATGGTGGGTGGTGTCCATGAAGTCTTAAATTTTGTCTTTCGGTTTGCGTGGAGAAGAAGCAGTTCTGTTTTGGATCCATTAAGTTTGAGGGAGCTCTCAGTCATCCAATCATCGATCAGTGTGAGGCATTTTTCTAGTCCGTGATATTGGTCTTTTTTTCTGGTGATGCAAAAGTAGAGTTGAGTGTCATCAGCATATGAGTGGTAGCACAGGTCCTGTTTGCTGATTATTTTGAAGAGTGGGTGGAGGTATATGTTGAAGAGCACGGGGGACAGGGGTGATCCTTGAGGGACCCCACAAGAAATTGCTTGTCTGAAGTTCAGCTTTACATTTAAATGGAAAAATGTCATCAGCACACCAAGGATTCCTCAGAAGGGTCCAAAGCTTTATTAAAGGGGTTGTAAAGCTTTGTGTTTTTTCACCTTAATGCATCCTATGCATTAAGATGAAAAAACACCTTGCAGTCACCGCCCCCCCGAGCCCCCATTTACTTACTTGAGCCCCGAATCTCCATGTGCGTGATCCCGCGTTGCTTTCCCCCTGGTCTTGTAGGCTATTCATCGGATGATTGATAGCAGCACAGCCATTGGATCCCGCTGCTTTCAATCACATCCAATGACGCAACTGCGGGGGGAGGGGCTAAGTCATACAATTGTCTATAGATGCCGATTGTATGACAATGGAGCGCGCCTGCAAGCTAACCCCCTAGGGAGAGCGCTTCCCAGAGGGGGTTAGCTCTTGCTGGGAGGAGCCGAGAGAGCCGCCGTGGGACCCCAGAACAGGAGGATTGGGGCCACTCTGTGCAAAATGAACTGCACAGTGGAGGTAAGTATGGCATGTTTGTTTGTTTTTTTAAATAATCTGCAAACCTTTAATACCCCTTTTATTTACATGGTCACACGGTACACATCCGGAAACGTTTGGGAGCCATGCAGGGCCCCTTCGTCAGGCAAGTGACAAAGGTACTTGCCTGACGAAGGGGCCCTACGTGGCTCCGAAAAGTTTCCGGATGTGTACCGTGTGACCATGTAAATAAAGCTCTGGACCCTTATGAGGAATCCATGGTGTGCTGATGACATTTCTCAATTCAGATTGTGTTTGGTTTCCAGCCGGTGGTCATTATAGCACCCAGGACTATTACAGCCATTTCCATGAATGTGTGCATAGGCAATATTGCGATTCAGCTTTACATTTAAACACGAATAAAGTTTCCCGAAACTCTTCCAAAGGCATATCAATGTCACTGCATACTCCAACCCAATAGAATGTGTGCATTTCATTAGCATATTTAAGATAACAAAATAAATTAACATTTAAATAAACACAAATAATTTGATCTCCTTCCTTCTAAAACAAATGTTTACTTAATTACAAACAAAAATAGATTTTACTGACTGTTTGCTCTCATAAACCACTTTAATCACTATTTGAAAAAGTTTTGTCTGAAGGTATACAATTTTTTATTTTTAGTTTTAATGTCCCCCCCCCCCTCATCTCGGCGAGGAACACTGCACAAATGACAGTATTTCCCTTTCCACTTGACATTACTGTTAGCTATGATGAATGCTTCCATGTGTTGAAACAGAAGATGAATCAGAAAGGAAAGTCTGCTATAAGGACAAAGTTAAATCAGCATTATCTTGTCTCTCCATGCATGTAACATTGAATAATATATCATTCGATTATGAAGTGAAACACTATCATTATTCTTGAGAAAAATAATATATTATTTCATGGAAATGGGATTCTTGACTCCATTAGATTGAGCAATAGTTGTGCTTTATTTAAATTACTATTTTTTTTTTCCAATAAAAAATGATACCATCTAGATTGCATTGTATGTATACTATGGTTACATTTATTCATAGGATAATCGTTTAATAATAATATGTTTATCAATGGTCTTAGTTTTTTACAAAACGTTTATAAACACAAAACTGCAATAGTCAATAAATGTTCCATTATGTTAAGTTTAATTCTTAAAACATGCCAATTATTCTTCTTGTGTTAATGCTGTAAACATTAATTCATTGCTGATCCTTCCAGCAGCCTCCTGGATTGTAACAGCAGAAAATCCATAGGACTCTTCCTGGCTTTGCATTCTTATCTCACCAAGCAAGTTCCATAGCAAAGCAAACTGTCCGATACACCAGGGGTTCTCAAACTCAGTCCTCGTGTACCCCCAACAGGCCATGTTTGCAGATTTTCCTTTATCTTGCACAGGTGCTTTAAAGGGGTTGTAAAGGATCCTTTTTTATTTTTTTAAATAACAAACATGTCATACTTACCTCCACTGTGCAGTTCGTTTTGCACAGAGTGGCTCAGATCCTGCTGTTCTGGGGTCCCACGGCGGCTCTCGTGGCTCCTCCCTGCAATAGATTACCCCCTCTGGGAAACTCTCTCCTAAGGGGGTCACCTTGCGGGCACGCTCTTATGTCATACAGTGTATGATTTGGCCCCTCCCTCCTGTGGCCGCGTCATTGCATTTGATTGACAGCAGCGGGAGCCAATGGCTGCACTGCTATCAATCTATCCAATCAAGGCCGAGACTCCGTGGAGAAGAGGACGCCGGGGGACACGCACAGCAGGTGAACTGGCTCAGGTAAGTAAAACAGGGGGGCTTGGAGGCCCGTGACAGCCAGGTGTTTTTTCACCTTAATGCATAGGATGCATTAAGGTGAAAAAACACAAACCTTTACAACCCCTTCAAATCAGAGTCAATGGCTTGGTATTTTGGACAGCTATTTTATCTAAGAGAAATTTCAAAACATGGCCTGTTTGGGGTACTTGATGACTGAGGCTGAGAACCACTGTGAAACACTATCATTGTAAGCCTGTGAGCACACAAGCAGCCACACCTCTCGGCCCACCCCTGCCTGTATATTGACGATGGCGCCTGTGATTTTTAACCTTTTCATGACTAGATGATACTAATGCCTAGATGTCCAGGACAAATTTTTTAGCACCAGTTAAAGTGTAGGTAAACCCAACATTTCATATTCCTGATGTGTGCCTTCTGTACCATGTACTTGTATAAGAAAGTATCCTGTTCTCTTTGTATTGCTTCTTTTGTGTGAAATCCTTGGTGGTCCTGCCAGTCCTTATGCTTTCCTATCAAAAACTGACCACTCTAGGCAAGAGAGCACAGTGTGGTCGGTTTTCTGGCTGTGCTGGGAACTCCCCCCGCACAGACTTTTACTGGAATTCTCAGAGAGATGACACTGCAAATTCCACTTCAGCCTGAAGGTGGCAGTGTTTTTTTTTTTTGAAGGCTGAAGGCCTGTTATTGAAATCTCCAGTCTAAATGTAATCACATTGTCATAGCTGACTGATCTCCATTCATCAGTGAAAATAACATCCGCTGGTGACACTCAAAGGGAGGGACCTTTTTAACATAAGCCCATTGCTGGGTATGATGCTGGGGCACATTAACACACTTGCCGACCGTGCTATAGCCAAAAGATGGCTACAGCACAGTTGACCAGTTCTGAGAGGGCGTCAATTAATGCCCCTGCGCGCCCCCTGGGTGTAATCTGTGATTGCTGTGTCCTTTGGACACAGCTGATCACAGATTGAGTAAAACTGTATCCAATCACAGCTGATCCCGTGTAAACAAATGGTAGTTATTGGCATTTCCTTTCCTCAGCACTATCACTGTGTGAGGAAAGGAAAGCCAATAACCGGCAATGCTGTGACAGCACACATGTTCACTGATAATCAGGGCACTTATCATCAGTGTCCTGATTATCAGTGCAGTCTCATCAGTGCTAATCAGTGCCCATGGGTGCAGCCTATTAGTGTTCAAAAAAAAAATGATAAAAAATGTATTTGGGTACAGTGCTGCATGAACACACAATTGTCAAGGGTGAAAGCACTATAAGCTGAAAATTGGCCTGGTCAGGAAGGGGGTGAAAGTGGACAGTAGGCTAGTGGTTAATATAAAGATTATGTGTGGAAATGGGTTAAAGCATAATACCAGCAAAAACATTGTACTTTATTTTTAATAAGACGGAAACCTCTGTAAGACTTTTATTTTTAATAATTTTACATTTTAACATGGCTCGTGTAGCAATTGTCTATACCAGTGGTCTCCAAACTGCATCCTGCGGGCCAGATGCGGCCCTTTGCTTGCTTTATTGTGGCCCTTGGGGCACCATTTCATCCATTGGCACCAACAACGGGGCATTATTCACCACCCCCCCACTAGGACCAATGAAGGGGCACAATTCATCCCCATGAAGCAACAGTTGGACACAATGACACCAACAATGGGGCACAACTCCTCCCACTGACACCAACAATGTGGGCACAATTCCTCCTAATGACACCAACAGTTAGGCCCAGTGACACCAATGATGGCGCACAATTCCTCCCACTGATGTCGGGACTTTTTCTAATCCCAGTGGCCTAAATCTGAATGACAGTAAACTGGCCCCCTGGTTAGAAAGTTTGGAGACCCCTGGTCTATACTATAGTATTTTTTTTCTTATTTTCAATTCTTTCCCATGAAATCAGAGTAACCCTTTAAGTCTGTATGTGATGCTGCAGTGTAGTAAAGATCCTGGTGATCCTAGTGATCACATGCTCCAACCAAATATTGCTGTGATTGTTAAAGAGCATTTTCAAGCTGGGATGGACCCTCCATTTGGGTACTCTTGTCATTCCTAAATAAAGAAGCAGCTGCACATACTCTAAAATGATGTACATTTATCTTTTTGTCGTCATTTCTCTGTTAATCCGCTATGTTTCGGGTCAGACAAACACATTTAATACTTTGTAGATTATCTTGGCTTTCTCTGTCATGATTTCTCCAGTAAATATTTTATATTTATGTGTCATAAACAAATGCTGGAAGAAGTCCACAATGCTGAGATTTCCTGTTGTGAGATGTTATTTTAAGAAACACTTCATCCGCCTCCGTGTGTGCGATGCCAGCCTGGCACAGATCTGAGTGGAGCGTTGAAGGGCCTTTCCATTTCCCAGCTTCCAAAACTGTTTCCTCCATATGTGCTGGAGTCATTATACCCTGTCATGAAAACAACTTGTCTGTGTCAAATCACTCAGAACTGAGTCAACATCCATTAATCTCATCAATGCACTCACTATGGAAAGTGCATCTACTGAAACACCACTGGCTTCCTCTCCGTCTTGCAGAATGCGTCTTTGTGCTGCAAATATAATAAGAGTGTGCAAGGGAATGACAGCTGTCACTTAGCAATCTACTTGACTGTGAAATAAAAAATGCATTGAAGCTTCAGCTTGTGGAGCTACAGTACAATCAAATTAGCCATCAGTAAAAAAAAAAAAAAATGTTTAAAAGCAAAGTATGATACTTTTTTGGCCAACTTTAATACACGTTTATACATTTTTATATTGTTTAAAATTAGTGTAAAATATTTATTTTATGAATACGTGTAATATAATATGGGGTGTGGGCAGTCTATGTATATCAAAGTTGGAGCAAGGCAGTGGAGGAGTACGTCCTTTGAGTCATTCAGCTATGCTTTCAGCTCTTTTCAATGCACAACCTAGCTGATTCCCTTGTTTGTAGCCTGCCATCTACTGGCTGCTAATTGGTATATATGAAACATGAATTGGATTTTTTTTTCATATCGTCTGAAATAAAAAAATTAAGGTCTCATGCCCACTGGCGTTTTTACAGCTGCGTTTTTTGCAGCTTAAAAACGCCTGTCCATGTTATTGTAAATATTTTTTATTTATTTTTTTGAAAAAAAAAAACGTCGGAGCTAAAAACGCGACCGCGCGTTAGTGCGCGTTTTTTGCGCGTTAGTGCGCGTTAGTGCGCGTTTTTGACGCTCGCGTTTTTTCCTGCCTAATTCTGACGCTGAGGAACGCACTGGTCCTGGGTTTTTTTACAGCTTACAAACGCCTATGCTCTTTACAGCTCAAAAACGCCTAGGTGGGCATGAAGCTATAGACTAACATGGACAGGCGTTTTTAAGCTGTAAAAAACGCTCAAAAACGCGGCTGAAAAAACGCCCGTGGGCATGAGGCCTAAATGTTTAACCTTTTTTGCTGCCAGAGCCGTTTTGTGTTTTTTGCACACGTGTTTAAAAAATCATTTCAGGCCTGAAGATTACACAAAACCCCCAAACATGATATATTTTCTAAAAGCAGATACCCTTGAGAATAAAATAGTGGTAGTTCCAATTTTTTATGTCACGAAATCTTACCACCAAGGTCTAGGAAACGCAACATTTCAGTAAAAAGCACTGAAAGCAAAGTGAATCTTAGGGCAAACAAACACAAACTACCCTTTTTTTTTGGTAATATATAAAAGATGGGATTGCACCAAGTAAATAGATACACAACATGTCAAAACACATAAACCGTCCACCTAAACTGACAGGCCGGCCAAGGAGAGCATTGATCAGAGAAGCAGCCAAGAGGCCCATGGTAACTCTGGAGGAGCTGCAAAGATCCACAGCTCAGGTGGGAGAATCTGTCTACAGGACAACTATTATTTGTGCATTCCACAAATCTGGCCTTTATAAAAGAGTGGCAAGAAGAAAGCCATTGTTGAAACAAAGCCATAAGAAGTCTCATTTGCAGTTTGCAAGAAGCCACGTGGGGGACATAGCAAACATGTGGAAAAAGGCGCTCTGGTCAGATGAGACCAAAATTGAACTTTTTGGCCTAAAAGCAAAACCATATGTATGGTGGAAAACTAACACTGCACATTACCCTGAACACACCTTCCCCCACTGTGAAACATGGTGGTGGCAGCATCATGTTGTGGGAATGCTATTCTTCAGCAGCGACAGGGAAGCTGGTCAGAGTTCATAGGAAGATGGATGGATCCAAATACAGGGCAATCTTAGAAGAAAACCTGTTAGAGTCTGCAAAAGACTTGAGACTGGGGTGGAGGTTCACCTTCCAGAAGGACAACGACCCTAAACATACAGCCAGAGCTACAATGGAATGGTTTAGATCAAAGCATATCCATGTGTTAGAATGGCCCAGTCAAAGTCCAGACCTAAATCCAAATGAGATGTGGCAAGACTTGAAAATTGCTGTTCACAGATTGTCTCCATCCAATCTGACAGAGCTTGAGCAATTTTGCAAGGATGAATGGCCAAAAATGTCACTCTCTAGATGTGGAAAGCTGGTAGAGACATCCCCAAGAAGACTTGCAGCTGTATTTGCAGTGAAAGGTGGTTCTGTAAAGTATTGACTCAGAGGAGCTGAATACAAATGCACGCCACACTTTTCACATATTTATTTGTAAAAAAAATTGAAAACCATTTATCATTTTCCTTCCACTTCACAATTATGTGCCACTTTGTGTTGGTCTATCACATAAAATCCCAATAAAATAAATTTACGTCTTTGGTTGTAACATGACAAAATGTGGAAAATGTCAAAGGGCATGAATACCTTTTCTTTTTTTTTTTTTTTAATACAAACGTTTTTATTGAGAAAATAAAGGCATGAACAGTAAGCGTCCAGTACAGAGCATACAATGACATCCAACATGTATTGAGAATCACTTGGAGACAGCCATTGAGAAAACATAATAATGTAAACAAGGGGAGTCATAGACCACTCCACTATACCATGACACTATCACGCAGAAGTGAAGAGAAATAATATATAAGAGCACAAAGAAAGAAAAGGGACAAGTAATTCACCATGCAACAAACAAAACAGAACTGGTTACGGGAAGCTATTCTCAAAGGTGCTGATAGCAATGCAAGGTAAAGCAAGAATAAATGTAAGTATTGACCTTAGTAATAAATGAATGCTCAGGGGGACCAGGGCTTCCACTTCAGATCATAAATGGGCATAGTATCCATGATGGTGTGGAAGACCCTCTCCATGATCTGAATAGCTGCCATACGCTTGAGGACCTGGTCCCAGGGGACTCCAGGGGTACGCCAAAACAGGGCAATGGACCAATGTACCGCACTGAAGAGTGTGTGCGATAGTTTTTGTTCAGGGGGTGTGGAACCGGGGATGTCTGCAAAGAATAGGTACATCTGATGTGTTAAAGTAGGTAGAACCCCTGTGATCACTGCAACCTTATCAGCTACCCTCCTCCAAAGGTCCTTCAGGGCTGTACAGCTCCAAAAGATGTGTAAATGGGTCCCTTTCTCTGGACAACCCCTGAAGCAAAGCTCGGAAATCACAGGGAAGAATTTATGTAGCTTGGCAGGGGTATAATACCACCTGGTGTGTAACTTCACCACTGTTTCTTTGACCGCCTCAGATCTTGTGCATTTGTGCATATTTGAGATCCTATCAGTCCATTCCTCTGGGGAAGCAACCTCACCGGTTTCCAGCTCCCACCCGAGAATGGCTGTGGATTTTCCTGAGAGGCCGAGGCCACCCAGGAAATCATATAAACGGGAGATAGTCCCCTTATCTCTGGAGGTGGGGCCACAAAGACCCTCAAAAGTATTCATGGGCTTAGTTGTGGCGCCTGCATATAATGAGTTAAAGTAATGTCTAATTTGCAAATACTTGTAAAATTCTGACCTTGGGAGGGAGTGGGAGGATTGTAGGGATTGAAATTAGCAAATCACCCCATCCTTCTGCAGCGAGTCCAGAGTGACCAAGTCCTTTGAGATCCAAAGGGCAAAATTGTTCGGGTTAGGAAAAGCTGCGGGAAATGAGGGGTCACCAATAAAAGAGGCTAATCTGGGGTTGGGAGGTAGTAGGGAGAGTTTATTCTTGTATAGGGACCAGAAATGTAGGGATTGGCCCACAACCAAATTTAAGGTGGAGATAACCCTGGGGCAAACTGACTTGGCCCAGACCAGACCCGGGAGATAATAGGGAGCTATAGAAATCCGTTCAAAGCGGAGCCAGGGGATTCTGCGCGAGGGGGTATGCCATTGCGCCAGTTGCAGAAGTCTGGAGGAAACATAATAAAGCCAGAGGTTTGGCAAGCCTAGACCCCCCAAAGCCCTTGGTCTATATAGCATTTGCTTACCCAAACAGGGTTTTTTATTGTGCCAGACAAATTTGTTCAGATCCCGTTGCAGTAAGTCAATCGTTTGACGAGACACATAATTGGGTAGGGCTCTAAAAAAATAGAAGTTTGGGGAGAATGAACATCTTCACTGCTTGGATCCTGCCTAAGAAGGTGATATGGTATGGGCCCCAAGTGTGTAGTAGTTGTTTAATGCGTATAAAAGCGGGCGGGTTATTGACGAGGTATATTTTATGAAGCGAAGAAGCTAACTTGATCCCTAAATATGATAACGTCTGTGTTTCTATAGAGAAGTTAAAATTAGTTTGGAGAGAGGTAATAGTGTGTTGGGGGAGATTTATAGGGAGGTCGGAGCATTTAGAGAGGTTAACCCCTAGGCCTGAGATGTCCTGAAAGGTGCATAAGGTGGATAGAAGATTGGGGATCGAGACAATTGGGTCAGATAGGAATAAAAGGACGTCGTCCGCATATAAGCTAATTTTAAACTCCTGATCCCCTTTAGTGTATCCCTTAATATTAGGGTCTAGGCTGATTGACCGAGCCAGGGGTTCAATAGCAAGGGCGAACAAAAGTGGGGATAAGGGACAGCCTTGTCTCGTTCCCCTACCTAGTGTGAAGTAGACGGAATTACATCCTGGGAGTTTAATACGGGTGCGCGGAGAGTTGTAAAGTGGACAAAGGCCCCAGAGAGGCCAAATTTTGCTAAGGTTAGTTCCAGGTACGGCCACAGAACGCTATCAAAAGCCGTGTGGATATCCAGGCTAAGGAGTAGCACCCTGCGAGCGTGTAAATCAGCGTCCTGAATGATGTTGGAGGCCAGCCTTTTGTTGTCAGTAATTTGTCTAGAAGGGATAAAACCAGTCTGATCTGGGTAGATTAGGGAAGTAATAATATTTGATAGTCTGTCCGCCAATATACGACCAAAGATCTTCAAATCATTATTGATGACAGAAATTGGTCTATAGTTTTGAGGTAGGGAGTGATCTTTGTTGGGTTTCGGGATCAGGGACATGTTCGCAAGAAGTATGTCATCTGGGAAAACATTGCCTTCAAGAATATGGTTAAAGAGAGATTTTAGGTGTGGTATTAAAGCATCCTTGAATTTCTTATAGTATGGGGCCGAGTACCCATCCGGGCCCGGGGTTTTTGAAGGTTTCAATGACTTGAGAACTGCAAGGATTTCAAGTTCTGAGCAAGGGGCGCTCAGCTCTTGTAGGTGTTCTGGAGTTAGGGCGGGAAGAGTTAGATCATCTAACCAAGGTTTAAGGGTAGGGTCAGGGGGGAGGTAGATGGGGAGAGAAGCTCTGTATAAAATGTAGAAAAAATTTGCAAAACCTCCGTAGGGTGGGAGACCAAATTGCCGCCAGGATTTCTCAATTTGTAAGTGTGAGGGGGTTGTAGTTATTGATTTAACTTTCTGGCAAACATGGTCGAGGCCAAATTACTGTGCAACAGAAACTTGGCCTTAGACCATCTAAGGGATCTTTCTATCTGTTCAGAGAGAATTTTGTCTAGTTCCAGTCTATTGTCATTAATTCTTTTTAATAGGTCAGGAGCATGGTTTTGAGTATGTAGGTGGTATAATTTATCCAGTTCAGTAGTGAGCCTGGTAATATAAATCAACCAATCTCTGTTTCTTTCTTTCAGCCGCTATTTGGATAAGGTGACCTCTAATCACCACCTTATGCGCTGCCCAAAGGACTGAGGGAGAGACGTCGTCTGTGTTATTGGTGGCAAAATAGTCTGCTAAGTGCTTAGAGAGCTGTGAAACTACAATAGGATCAGTTAGAAGAGACTCGTTTAGTCTCCAACCAGCAACTGAGGGTCTGAGGCCTACGTGGGAAATGTCTAAGGAGACCATCTGGTGGTCCGACCATGGGCATGGATGAATGGCTGCAGAGGTGGAGTTTGCAAGGAGTACCGGGGAGCAAAATAGATAATCTATCCTGGAGTAGCTATCGTGGGGGTGGGAATAAAATGTGTATTCACGGGCCCCAATATTATGTGCTCTCCAGGAATCTGCCAGATTGTGAGCGTGCAGCAGTGTTTTCACAGTTTTGGGGAAAGCATTGGAGGCGCTGCCAGCCCTACTTCTGTCGAGAGCCGCATGCGCCACCAAGTTGAAGTCGTCCCCCCAACAACAGATGTGAAGAGCTATACCTGTCTAAGATCTGGAAAAAATTCTTGAAGAAGGTTGCCTGGGAGTCATTGGGGGCATACACATTGGCTATCGTGACCTTCTTCCCCTGTAAAGAGCCCTGCAAGATAATAAATCTACTAGCTGGGTCTTTATAGATATTCTCAACATCAAACATCAAAGTTCTTTTTACGAATATTGCCACTCCTCGGGACCTAGACCCAAATGTTGTAAAATATCCTGGGCCAAATGATCTATCAAAATATGTGGGATGATTATTCGCGGAGAAGTGAGTCTCCTGTATGAGAATGATATCCGCCTGCAGGCGTTTGTAGGCATTAAATGCTTTTTTACGTTTTTGAGGGGAATTAAATCCCCAGACATTATGGGAAATTATTCTAATGCCCATTCCGAGTGTGTGAGGACATCTAAGCCCTTAACCTTGGGGGGGGGTCCAGTGGAGCCGGCAACGTTGTCCATCACCTCAACAGAGCGGGGACAATCGGGTTGACCTGTGGAAAAGCAAATACCAACATGCATCTTGGTAAAACATACGCCTTAAGGGCAAGTGTATAAAATGCATCAAAAATCAAGACGTCTGCAAAAATAGTCCCGCAACCTGAAACCATAAAACAGTTAAGAAAAAAAAACACATATAAACCATCGGGGTCGGGAGGGGATAGACCATCCCGACAGTAGGCTAAAGTAATAACCAGTCAGGTTAAAAACTTCCTGACCAAAAGGACCAAAAAGTCCAACACTCTTGACAACCTTGTTCGTTGGAGTAACCACAACAGTGGGGGGACAACCAAACGGGCGCTGCTGTAGGACAACACAGCGGGAACCAGTCCAGGTGATCCATGGTGCATAGAGGAGTTAGCAAAATACCAGGGGGCAGGGTGGAGACCCTCTTGCAAAAATGTGTCAGACCGATATCGCCTCCCCCAGGAATGATGGTGATACTCCTCAGTCGTCCGGGAAAGACCCTCCATCAAACAAAAAACTAGGAGAACCAAAAAAAAACATGGTGGTGGATCCGGGAGAAGAGGGAGGAAGCGTCAGCTCAGTTCAAGCGCTCCCTGAGATCCTGCCTCTGGCTCCTGCGATCTCTTCGCGGTGACGGGGTGGACCAGATGGCTGATGGGCGGGGAGTGGAGGGCATCCTAGGAAGATCTTCTTTCGCCATAAGACCAAGTTTAACCAGGAGTTCCTTCCCCTCTTGGATGGTGACCACTGTGTAGGTAGTCCCCTGGTGTGGGACCTGAAGCTTAAAAGGAAATCCCCATCTGTACCGGATTCTAGTCTCTTGAAGGGGAGTGGTGATCTCCTTAAACCTGCGATGTTTGTCTAGGGTGGCTGGAGAAATATCTGGGAAAATTTGTAGCCTGGTACCATCCAGTACAATGTTGGAGGTATTGGGAGAGGCCCTAAGGATCTCTTACTTCACCAGGTAGTCCTTGAGTAGTGATGAGCCGAACACCCCCGGGTTCGGTTCGCACCAGAACCCGCGAACGGACCGGAAGTTCGAACGAACATTAGAACCCTATTAAATACAATGGATGCGAACGTTCGAATTCTAAAGTGCTAATTATAACAACTATTATGCATGTTATTGTCCTAAAAAGGGTTTGGGAACCCGGGTTCTGCACCAGGGGACATGTATCAATGCAAAAAGAAGTTTTAAAAACGGTCGTTTTTCGGGAGCAGTCATTTTAATGATGCATAAAGTGAAAAAAAAAAAGTCAAATATTCCTTTAAATATCGTACCTGGGGGGTGTCTAAAGTATGCCTGTGAAGTGCCACGTGTTTCCCGTGTTTAGAACTGTCCCTGCACAAAATGACACTTCTAAAGGAAAAAAAAGCCATTTAAAACTGCTTGCGGCTTTAATGTAATGTCTGGTCCCGGTAATATGGATGAAATTCTTTAAGAAAAATGGCATAGCTACCCCATGACCCCCCCCCCTACCCCAGCCCATTACCAGCCCCTTTGGGTCTTGTATGGATATTAAGGGGAACCCCGCACATAAAATAAAAAAGGCCCTATATACTCTGAACAGCCGTATACAGGCGGTGCATACAAGACAGGGACTGTAGGTTTGTTCTTATGTAGAATCTGTTTGTAATTTTGAACAGGTACATTGTTGAAGTGTAGCTCCAGCCCAAAAATCTATTTTTAAACTTTTTGGAAAACATAGGTAAGGGTTATCACCCCTGTAACATTTGTTTTGCTGTCTGTGCCCCTGTTCAGAACATTTCACCTCACTTTCCGTCCCAATGACAACTGTTTTTGAAATGTGGTGTTTTTCTTGAAACAAGGATTGCTGATAAAGCATCAGTACAGAGGAGACACCTTTCTCCCATATTTATTCTTACAGGAGAGAATTTTCCTTCCTAGTGGTAGATTTCCTCTCACTTCCTGTTGTCTTCTTGCGTTTGCAAGTAGGAGTCGTTTGTAAGTTGGATGTTTGAAAGTAGGGACCTGCCGTATATACTCTGCAGAAATAGGCCCCTTAGTTGTTGGTGTTGGCACAACACTGTAAGCACTCACAGTTACTCTTGGTTGGTGCTGGAACGCCCTGCTGTCAACTATTATATCAGGAATTTTAATTACATATAATTGTTGAACAGTGGTAGTAAAAATTGGGCCTTTGATGGTGGTGCTGGTGCCACAACACTGTAAGCCCTGACAGTTACTCTTGGTGGGTGCAGCAATGGGCCCTGCTGTGAATTATTAGATCAAGAATTGTAATTACATGCCCCTGTTGAACAGGGGCTGAAAAATTGGGCCTTAGGCACTGGTGGCACAACACTGCAACCCCTCACAGATACTGTACTTGGAGCACAGCAATGAGCCCTGTTGCAAAGTATTGCTTCAAAAATTGTAATGACACGCCCCTGTTAAACAGGGGCTGAAAAATTGGGCCTTAGGCACTGGTGGCACAACACTGCAACTCCTCACAGATACTGTACTTGGAGCACAGCAATGAGCCCTGTTGCAAAGTATTGCTTCAAAAATTGTAATTACACGCCCCTGTTAAACAGGGGCTGAAAAATTGGGCGTTAGGCACTGGTGGCGGCACCCATAAACAAAAATGATCTTCCAAGCTATCATCATCAATCGTATCATTGAGGACTCGGAGGAGGAGGATAGCCAGTCAACATAACAGCACAGGCACTCAGCATCAGCATCAGTCTTGAAGGGATGTGACATTTTAAAATCAATTAGTCTGTTATATCAGCATCAGGTGTGTGGTAGCTGGTGGTGATCCAAGACTGGTTCATCTTGATGAAAGTCAGTCGATCAACCGAGTCGGTGGACAGGCGCACCCTGTGATCCGTGACAAATCCTCCAGCAGCACTGAATGTGCGTTCCGAAAGAACGCTGGATGCAGGACAGGCCAGTAGCTCAATTGCATACTGTGCAAGCTCTGGCCAGTGATCCATCCTCAAGACCCAGTAAGCCAGAGGATTTTCGGTGGGGAAGGTGTCCAAGTCTGACCTTGCCCCTAGATATTCCTGCACCATGTTTATCAGACGCTGGCGATGGTTGCTGGAACCAATCATACTTTGGGGCTGCGGACTAAAGAATTGTCTGAACGCATCGGTCAGACGGCCACCTTCCCCACCGCTCCTTCTTTGACTGGCCGAAGCCTCAGCAACTCGTTGTCCAGGACCAGGAGTTTGCAACCTCCCAGTCTCTGGGAACGCGTTGCACAGACCTTTCTGCAAGGCCTCCCGGAGTTGTCTCATCCTCTGCTCCCTCTGCGACGGTAACATAAGGTCCGCAACCTTACCCTTGTACCGTGGATCAAGGAGAGTGGCCAGCCAGTAATGGTCCCTCTCCTTGATCCGAAGAATACGAGGATCCTTCCGCAGACTTTGCAGGATCAGGGAGGCCATGCAGCGTAGGTTTGCTGAGGCATTCGCTCCGGAGTCCTCTGGGTCACTAAGGACGACATGATCCGCAGCCACCTCCTCCCAGCCACGTACAAGTCCACTGGTTTCTTGGGACTGTAAATCATCCCTAAAAGACTGCTGCTGATGATGCTGAGTGCCAGCCTCCACCTCCATGCTGACACAATCCTCCTCCTCCTCCTCCTCCTCCTCCTCCTCTTCCTGTGCGATGGGTGGGACAGAAGGAACACTGTCTGGGTAAAGGGGGCCTTGAGAGGCAAGGAAGTCCTCCTCTTCCTGCCTCTGTTCTGCCTCAAGTGCCCTGTCCATTATTCCACGCAGCGTGTGCTCCAACAGGTGGACAAGAGGTACAGTGTCACTGATGCATGCACTGTCACTGCTCACCATCCTCGTGGCCTCCTCAAATGGTGCCAGGACAGTGCATGCATCCCTGATCATGCCCCACTGGCGTGGAGAAAAAAAACCAAGCTCCCCTGACCCTGTCCTGGTGCCGTAGTCGCACAGGTACTCATTGATGGCCCTCTGCTGCGTGTGCAGCCGCTGCAGCATGGCCAACGTTGAGTTCCACCTGGTGGGCATGTCACATATAAGGCGGTTCTTGGGCAGGTTCAACTCCTTTTGCAGCTCAGCCAGGCGAGCACTGGCATTATAAGATCTGCGGAAATGCACACAGACTTTCCTGGCCTGCCTCAGGACATCCTGTAAGCCCGGGTACCTGCCCAAGAACCGCTGCACCACCAGGTTAAGGACGTGAGCCACACAGGGCACATGGGTCAGTTGTCCCTGTCGGAGGGCGGAGAGGAGGTTGGTGCCATTGTCGCAAACCACCATTCCTGGCTTAAGCTGGCGTGGCGTCAACCACCTCTCGGCCTGGCCCTGCAGAGCAGACAGGACCTCTGCCCCAGTGTGGCTTCTGTCCCCCAAACACACCAGCGCAAGCACGGCATGGCATCTTTTTGCCTGCGTACTTGCGTAGCCCCGTGAACGGCTACGGAGCACCGCTGGTTCATAGGACAAACCACAGGAAGAGGCCATGGAGGAAGAAGAAGAGGAGGGGGTGGAGGAGAGAGGTGTGTCACAACCAGTAGTAGCATTTTGGAGGCGTGGCGGTGGGACAACCTCCAACACTACTGCACCTTGTCCTGAATCCTTCCCAGCTGCCAAAAGAGTGACCCAATGGGCCGTGAAAGAAAGGTAACGTCCCTGTCCATGCCTGCTGGACCATGAGTCAGCGGTAATATGCACCTTACCGCTGACCGCCCTGTCCAGCGAGGCCAAGACATTGCCTTCCACATGCCGGTAGAGAGCCGGAATAGCCTTCCGTGAGAAAAAGTGGCGTTTGGGAACCTGCCACTGAGGAACCGCACATTGCACAAACTCACGGAAGGGGGCCGAGTCTACCAACTGAAAAGGCAGCAGTTGAAGCGCTAGCAATTTAGCCAAGCTAGCATTCAACCGCTGGGCATGTGGATGGCTGGGAGTGAACTTCTTTCGACGGTCCAGCAGCTGGGGCAGGGAAATTTGCCTGCTAGAATCGGACGTCGGTGTACTGCTAGCAGAGTGGGCGCAAGTACTTGGCTGTGACACACCTAATTCTACACCTTCATTCCTCTCAGTGCATGTTTCAGAGAGGACTGAAGTTATAGTGGGGTTGGAGATCCCAGCTGATGCGGTGCAAGGAGAGGTCCGCTTTGTTCTTTGGTGTGGGTCTTTGAGGTAGGCTTGCCAACGAGCTGCATGGCAGGTCAACATATGTCTGGTCAGGCATGTGGTACCCAAGCGGCTGATGTTTTGGCCACGCGATATACGCTTGAGACATATGTTGCAAACAGCAGCTGTGCGATCTGATGCACTAGCCTCAAAAAAGGCCCACACCAAAGAACTTTTTGAATGACGGGCAGAGGCAGCGCCCTGCACAGGCGGAGCTCTGCGGTGTGATTCCGTCGGTGTACTGCCCTTACGCTGGCCACCAAAGGGCATCCTGCCTCGTTGGAGATGTGCCTCCTCCTCATCCTCCTCCTCCTCCTCTCTCCTATTAGGCACCCACGTGGAGTCATTGACCTCATCATCCCCTCCCTCCTCATCACTGGAGCCAATCTGGCAGTATGCTGCAGCTGCTGGAACATGACTGCCAGATTGGTGTCCTTCTTGAGCATCCCCTCTGTCTGCTCTCACGCTACTGCCTTCCTCTAGCTGGGTTTCATCATCAGACCCTTCGAAACGCTGGGCATCCTCCTGGAGCATGTACCCAACACTGTGCTGAAACAGTTCGGGGGACTCCTCAGGAGGAGGACATGGTGGGTCTAGGGAAGGAGTGACTGATGATTTGTCTGACATTGATACCAGGGAAGACGACGCTTTGGCAGCTGCTTTTCCAGTACCCTGAGCCTGGGTGAGAGAGGATGAGGAGGAGGAGGAGGGCTTGGTCATCCACTCTACCAAGTCTTCGGCATGATGTGGCTCAACATGTCCAGCTGCCGAAAAGAAGGACAAGCGTGTCCCATGGCCATGTGCTGATGACAATGCACCGCGTCCACGACCAGCACTGTTGCCCCCAGACACAGAGCCTGCTTGCCCTCTTTTATTGCCTCCTGACTGTCTGCCTCTCCTTGTTTGCCTTCCAGACATTCTAATAGATGGCCTGCAGGGAGATGGGAAAAAAGCAATAAGGGCTACCTTCAGGTGTCCTTCTCTGTCCCTGGAAACAAGGACTTGCAGAGTGAAAGAAAAAAAACACTCTCCCTACCTACAGTTTTCTGTCCCTAGAAAAAATGTTTTTTTTAATCACAATATAGCACAAGGAAAATTAACTCACTGTCCTTACAGGTCCCTGGAAACAAGGACTTGCAGAGTGAAAGAAACTGACACTGTCCCTACCTAGAGTTTTCTGTCCCTAGAATAAATGTTTTTTTTAATCACAATATAGCAAAAGGACAATTCACTCACTGTCCTTCCAGGTCCCTGGAAACAAGGACTTGCAGAGTGAAAGAAACTGACACTGTCCCTACCTAGAGTTTTCTGTCCCTAGAATAAATGTTTTTTTTAATCACAATATAGCAAAAGGACAATTCACTCACTGTCCTTCCAGGTCCCTGGAAACAAGGACTTGCAGAGTGAAAGAAACTGACACTGTCCCTACCTAGAGTTTTCTGTCCCTAGAATAAATGTTTTTTTTAATCACAATATAGCAAAAGGACAATTCACTCACTGTCCTTCCAGGTCCCTGGAAACAAGGACTTGCAGAGTGAAAGAAACTGACACTGTCCCTACCTAGAGTTTTCTGTCCCTAGAATAAATGTTTTTTTTAATCACAATATAGCAAAAGGACAATTCACTCACTGTCCTTCCAGGTCCCTGGAAACAAGGACTTGCAGAGTGAAAGAAACTGACACTGTCCCTACCTAGAGTTTTCTGTCCCTAGAATAAATGTTTTTTTTAATCACAATATAGCAAAAGGACAATTCACTCACTGTCCTTCCAGGTCCCTGGAAACAAGGACTTGCAGAGTGAAAGAAACTGACACTGTCCCTACCTAGAGTTTTCTGTCCCTAGAATAAATGTTTTTTTTAATCACAATATAGCAAAAGGACAATTCACTCACTGTCCTTCCAGGTCCCTGGAAACAAGGACTTGCAGAGTGAAAGAAACTGACACTGTCCCTACCTAGAGTTTTCTGTCCCTAGAATAAATGTTTTTTTAATCACAATATAGCAAAAGGACAATTCACTCACTGTCCTTCCAGGTCCCTGGAAACAAGGACTTGCAGAGTGAAAGAAACTGACACTGTCCCTACCTAGAGTTTTCTGTCCCTAGAATAAATGTTTTTTTTAATCACAATATAGCAAAAGGACAATTCACTCACTGTCCTTCCAGGTCCCTGGAAACAAGGACTTGCAGAGTGAAAGAAACTGACACTGTCCCTACCTAGAGTTTTCTGTCCCTAGAATAAATGTTTTTTTTAATCACAATATAGCAAAAGGACAATTCACTCACTGTCCTTCCAGGTCCCTGGAAACAAGGACTTGCAGAGTGAAAGAAACTGACACTGTCCCTACCTAGAGTTTTCTGTCCCTAGAATAAATGTTTTTTTTAATCACAATATAGCAAAAGGACAATTCACTCACTGTCCTTCCAGGTCCCTGGAAACAAGGACTTGCAGAGTGAAAGAAACTGACACTGTCCCTACCTAGAGTTTTCTGTCCCTAGAATAAATGTTTTTTTTAATCACAATATAGCAAAAGGACAATTCACTCACTGTCCTTCCAGGTCCCTGGAAACAAGGACTTGCAGAGTGAAAGAAACTGACACTGTCCCTACCTAGAGTTTTCTGTCCCTAGAATAAATGTTTTTTTTAATCACAATATAGCAAAAGGACAATTCACTCACTGTCCTTCCAGGTCCCTGGAAACAAGGACTTGCAGAGTGAAAGAAACTGACACTGTCCCTACCTAGAGTTTTCTGTCCCTAGAATAAATGTTTTTTTTAATCACAATATAGCAAAAGGACAATTCACTCACTGTCCTTCCAGGTCCCTGGAAACAAGGACTTGCAGAGTGAAAGAAACTGACACTGTCCCTACCTAGAGTTTTCTGTCCCTAGAATAAATGTTTTTTTTAATCACAATATAGCAAAAGGACAATTCACTCACTGTCCTTCCAGGTCCCTGGAAACAAGGACTTGCAGAGTGAAAGAAACTGACACTGTCCCTACCTAGAGTTTTCTGTCCCTAGAATAAATGTTTTTTTTAATCACAATATAGCAAAAGGACAATTCACTCACTGTCCTTCCAGGTCCCTGGAAACAAGGACTTGCAGAGTGAAAGAAACTGACACTGTCCCTACCTAGAGTTTTCTGTCCCTAGAATAAATGTTTTTTTTAATCACAATATAGCAAAAGGACAATTCACTCACTGTCCTTCCAGGTCCCTGGAAACAAGGACTTGCAGAGTGAAAGAAACTGACACTGTCCCTACCTAGAGTTTTCTGTCCCTAGAATAAATGTTTTTTTTAATCACAATATAGCAAAAGGACAATTCACTCACTGTCCTTCCAGGTCCCTGGAAACAAGGACTTGCAGAGTGAAAGAAACTGACACTGTCCCTACCTAGAGTTTTCTGTCCCTAGAATAAATGTTTTTTTTAATCACAATATAGCAAAAGGACAATTCACTCACTGTCCTTCCAGGTCCCTGGAAACAAGGACTTGCAGAGTGAAAGAAACTGACACTGTCCCTACCTAGAGTTTTCTGTCCCTAGAATAAATGTTTTTTTTAATCACAATATAGCAAAAGGACAATTCACTCACTGTCCTTCCAGGTCCCTGGAAACAAGGACTTGCAGAGTGAAAGAAACTGACACTGTCCCTACCTAGAGTTTTCTGTCCCTAGAATAAATGTTTTTTTTAATCACAATATAGCAAAAGGACAATTCACTCACTGTCCTTCCAGGTCCCTGGAAACAAGGACTTGCAGAGTGAAAGAAACTGACACTGTCCCTACCTAGAGTTTTCTGTCCCTAGAATAAATGTTTTTTTTAATCACAATATAGCAAAAGGACAATTCACTCACTGTCCTTCCAGGTCCCTGGAAACAAGGACTTGCAGAGTGAAAGAAACTGACACTGTCCCTACCTAGAGTTTTCTGTCCCTAGAATAAATGTTTTTTTTAATCACAATATAGCAAAAGGACAATTCACTCACTGTCCTTCCAGGTCCCTGGAAACAAGGACTTGCAGAGTGAAAGAAACTGACACTGTCCCTACCTAGAGTTTTCTGTCCCTAGAATAAATGTTTTTTTTAATCACAATATAGCAAAAGGACAATTCACTCACTGTCCTTCCAGGTCCCTGGAAACAAGGACTTGCAGAGTGAAAGAAACTGACACTGTCCCTACCTAGAGTTTTCTGTCCCTAGAATAAATGTTTTTTTTAATCACAATATAGCAAAAGGACAATTCACTCACTGTCCTTCCAGGTCCCTGGAAACAAGGACTTGCAGAGTGAAAGAAACTGACACTGTCCCTACCTAGAGTTTTCTGTCCCTAGAATAAATGTTTTTTTTAATCACAATATAGCAAAAGGACAATTCACTCACTGTCCTTCCAGGTCCCTGGAAACAAGGACTTGCAGAGTGAAAGAAACTGACACTGTCCCTACCTAGAGTTTTCTGTCCCTAGAATAAATGTTTTTTTTAATCACAATATAGCAAAAGGACAATTCACTCACTGTCCTTCCAGGTCCCTGGAAACAAGGACTTGCAGAGTGAAAGAAACTGACACTGTCCCTACCTAGAGTTTTCTGTCCCTAGAATAAATGTTTTTTTTAATCACAATATAGCAAAAGGACAATTCACTCACTGTCCTTCCAGGTCCCTGGAAACAAGGACTTGCAGAGTGAAAGAAACTGACACTGTCCCTACCTAGAGTTTTCTGTCCCTAGAATAAATGTTTTTTTTAATCACAATATAGCAAAAGGACAATTCACTCACTGTCCTTCCAGGTCCCTGGAAACAAGGACTTGCAGAGTGAAAGAAACTGACACTGTCCCTACCTAGAGTTTTCTGTCCCTAGAATAAATGTTTTTTTTAATCACAATATAGCAAAAGGACAATTCACTCACTGTCCTTCCAGGTCCCTGGAAACAAGGACTTGCAGAGTGAAAGAAACTGACACTGTCCCTACCTAGAGTTTTCTGTCCCTAGAATAAATGTTTTTTTTTAAGCACACTATAGCAGAAGCACAAAACACACTGACACTCTCCCTACCTATCCTTCTCTTTCCCTAAACTAAAGGAATCCAGGTTAAGCAAGAAAGAAATAACAGTCACTGTCCCTGCCTATGCTACTCTATCCCTGCTCCGGAACACACTACACTAGGCCGCCGTGCTGGCGGCCTTTTATAGTGTGGGGCGTGTACTAAACACCCTCAGCAATAATTGGCCACAGGCATCCTGCCTGTGGCCAATCATTGCTCTCCTCGCTGCCGGCGCTGTGATTGGCCAAGCATGCGGGGTCACAGTGCATGCTTGGCCAATCACAGCGCCTGGATGACACTGCGATGGCGTAGTGCATTGTGGGCCGTTCGCGTCACTCGAATTTGGCGCGAACGGCCCAAATCGTTCGATCTTCGTCGAACGATCGAACAGCCAATGTTCGAGTCGAACGTATGTTCGACTCGAACACGAAGCTCATCCCTATCCTTGAGGCATAGTATAATATCCCTGGGAGGTTTATCTTCCGGTGGTTTGGGGCAAAGGGCTCTGTGGATCCTATCACAGGCAAAAGCAGTCACAGGAGAGGCAGGAAGCAGGGACTGGAACAACCTGTGGACAGCAGGGATAAGCTCCATGACCACCTCTGGGATCCCTCTGATCCTCAAATTACTCCTCCTGTTTCTGTTGTCCAAATCCTCTAAATGGGACTGGAGCTGGGACACTGTATCAGTAAGGCATTCATGATCCCTACGGAGGTCAGAAAAAGCAAGTTGCAGCTCATCATGCTTAGTCTCCAAGAGATCAGTTCTGCCTCCCAGTACCACTATCTCCGGCTGCAGAGTGTTGGTTGATTTATGGAGTTCTGTTTGAAATTTTTCAGCTAGCTTGGTGTACATGGCAGCTAGGCCGTCATCTAGGTCTGCCTTGGTGAGTTGCAAACTGTACTCACCATCCACTGACAAGTGTGCAGGGGATGCCGCCGGGCTGTGAGCGGAGTTCTGAGCGCATTTCGGCTCAGCGCCATCTTGGGGCTTCCCCGACATCTCCCGGACTCTAAGGAGGTAGTTTGTGAGGGTCTTCTGCGCTGGTTTCCCGTGACGAGACCTTGAGGATGGCATGCACCGCTCTATCCACCGGGGGTGCAGGTAAGAAAGGGGGCGATTTGTGTGCTTAATGGCCCCAGGGAAGGCGTTAAGGTCCCCGCTGTGTACGGAGCTCTGATCAGATGCGACCTTCCAGACTCGCGCCGTGCATGCGCCCCCAGGGCATGCATGCTTTTTCAAGGCAATATATATAAAGCTGAAGGCTGCTTACAGTCTCTGGGGGTATAGAACATAGGCCCCAGGGTTACCAGCTGCCACCCTCCAAGCTCTTGTGAAAGACAGCTGGTGTTTAAACTATGTGGCTTGGATGAGCTTATGCCATCCACCATTGTGGTATAGTCATAAGAGTATTTGGGCAAGAGGTGAATAAAAAATTCCTCAAAGGTACACCTTATAGGGGGATTAACTTTTCCATCCAAACAAATGGCAACTGCCACATCCTATAACTGCCCTTTACAGCAATGAGCACATGGAAGGGCAACGCATGTTAAAAAAACGAACAAAAATTCCCAGCTCACTTGCCAGCCAGCCTGCAACAAACCAAAAAACAAGGGGCTTAGTTTGCACACTTTTGCAAATACATGCATAAGCTGCAGAGGCCACGTCATGCCACCCCAGTGTACTGTAGTCCTAACGCTATAGTTTGAGAGTCTCCAAAGTTGGAGCATATATAATAATTGAATAGATTAGGGCAGGTATTAGTGGAGGGAGCCCTTAAAGTACAGGGACATTGTGGGCACCCATCAAAATCACAATAGCAGCAAAGGCATCCAGTGCGCCCCTGCATCAAATAACCAACAGTACAAACAAATGGCAACCACCCCAACCTAAACTGGCTTTTACAGAAAAGATCACATGGAAGCGACACGAGTGTCAAAAAATAAAATAAAAATTCCCAGCTCACTTACCAGCCAGCCTGCAACAAACTGAATTAACTCTGTCTAATAGTTCACATTAAAATCAAGTGGTTTAGTTTGCACACATTTGCAAATACATGCATAAGCTGGTTATTTGGTGAGGGGGTGCACTGGATACCTTTGCTGCCATTGTGCTATTGCTGGGTGTCAAGTGTGTCCCTGTACCTTTGAGGAGGAGGGGTGGGCTCCCTCCAGGCATACCTGCCCTTAATCTATCCATTCTTATATATGTGCCCCAACTTTGAAGACTCTCAAATTTGAGAGTTAGGACTACAGTACACTAGGATGCCGTTGTGTGGCCTCTGCAGCTTACACATGTATTTGCAAATGTGTGCAAACTAAACCCCTTGGTTTTAACATGAACTGAACAGGGTTAATTTGGTTTGATGCAGGCAGGCTGGTAAGTGAGCTGGCATTTTTTGTTTGTTTTTGACATGGGTTTTACCTCTTCCTTACTATATCCAAAACGTAAAAAAATGTGTTAAAGATACATTTTTTTTAGGACTGACTACACAGCAGAATGATTTAGATGTTCAGCTAAAAAGGATTGGAGCACTACTTGTGATTTTGTTATATATTTCTACTATTGTACACTATTGTGTGTTTTGTGGCGATTTGAACTTTATTATATGTATTTTCTGTGATTGATAATATCACTTTGTGAATTTTATATGTAGTAGAAGTGTTAGTTATCTTGTTTTATTGTTACATTTGTGCTAAGGAAATTCTAACTAGATCAGAGAGTGCTACAGATTTCAGTGGTATAGGATTCATCAGTGCTTTTGTTATTGAATATGAATGTAGTTGCTGGGTATATATAGCTACTATTAGGGTTGCACAGCATGAAAAACACTGATTTACAAAAGAATATCTCTGTCCGTGACTAGGCAAGTAACCAAATCGTATTCTCTGAGTATTTACTATGCAGTAGGCAAGCACATCAATTATGGTGTACATGCGTCAAATTTACTAACAGATGTGTTTTTCTAAGCAGTCTATGCACCGGGGTCTATATATAATCCAGTTAAGTGGTGACGTAAATAAAGTAAATGAAAAATAGCCCTTTCTAATGTTTTTTGGAGCTATTTGTCATGTGTAAGATAGTTTGCATTTGCATTGCGTTAAGGAACAATACTGCATGAGCTGGCCACTGATATCAGCAAATGTGACTTTAGAAAAAAGCTAAAAGCCAAAAAGTAGCCCATGCTTTGTGGAGGTTGCCAAACCTTCATAGTTTCCCTTAAAAGGGCTCCCTCTAAACTATTATTTTATTATTTAGTACATCAATACTGAAGAGTTAAAATGTTTCTTTTTTGTTTCGAATAAAGAAGGGAGGGTCTGGAACTCCGGTAAGCTTCACCCCTCTGGCGGTCTTTGTGACCATTGTCACTGAGACTTAAAGTGAGAGAAAACCCAAATACTAGAGTTGTCACTGGAACAGAAAAAGGGGGGATCTCTAAATGGGGACACTTGTTCCAGGGACAACTTTGTAAGAGAGGACTTCAATTACTTTGGAAAGATCTCCTCTTAATATTTTTTATGTGTCAAGCCAGGAAATTAAGAACATTATTACACAAAAACAATATTATAATTAGCCTTCAGTGCTCAGATGTCCAAAACGTCAATTGAATTGAAAAAAGTCCCCCAGCTGCTGCAAAAATATGCCACAGGCAAATAATAACATACAAATTGGACCAGTGCTTCTATAATCCAATAGCAAGCCTTTGTTGTTCACCAGCATGCAAGAATCCTGTAGTAGTTTTAGACCTTCACTGGACAATATGACCCAGCATGAATAAGGGTCAAATATAGCTTATGTGTTCCAAAGCAAATGTACGTGGTGTCTTCTTTCTTCTCAAGTGTTTTTGAGAAGATAGAAGCCACCACGTACATTTGCTTTTGAACACACAAGCTTTAATTGAACCTTATTCATGCTGGGTCATATAGTCCGGGGAGAGCCTAAAATTCCACAAAAACAGCAAAATATTGCGAGGGGTTTAACTAATCCCTACTCTATCCAAAACTAAAATAAAGCATTGGCTTCACACATAAGTTAAACCAACTAAAGGCTCCTTTTATATCTCAGAGTTAGTAAGTTTGGGCATGCCATTCTTGCCATATAATCACACACACACTCTCTCTCTTGGATTTTCCATATAAAGAAAAATGTAACAGGAGGAGTAGTAACACACCAAGGTAGCTGAAAACACCTAATACTTTGGTCTAGACCTGTAAACAATTGTAGATAGACCTTGCGATTTGAATACCCAACAGAGGGAAGAAGTCAGTAATTCATGACCTAGAACACTTTGGGGTTGATTTACTAAAGGCAAATAGACTGTGCACTTTGCAAAGTGCATGTCACGAGAGCCACGTACCTGAGGTGAGACCGAAGTAGTGGGAAGGCCTCCCTTGCACCTCGGGTCCTTGAGGCCTCTGGAGATGGAGACAGAGACTTGGTGGACACCGAGTGGCACGGGTGCCAGGGGTGCGGAGCACTGGGCAAACCTTAATCTGAGATCCGAGCCGAGGTCAAGACCACTCTGGCAATTACAAAAGGGTTAATCAGAAGAAGAATGGTCGAGATCCAAGCTGGGGTCATTCCAATCTGGCAGCTGAGTACAAAAGGGGCAAAGAAGTAGAATGGTCAAGGTACAAATCCGAGGTCAAAGGCAAGCAGCAAGTAGTCAAATAGGTTTCCAGGTCACAACAAGTTCAGATAGATCACACACTAGCACCGTAACAAGGGGGGACTGAAGATAATCCAGAAAATTGGCAGTGTCTGGGCTGGGCTTATATAGGGAAGTTTGAGGTCCCTTCATGTGTGCCTCCTGGGCATGTTCCTGCCTTTTTCCATCAGGTCTTCTGCACAGGTGCGGGTTGGTGCACTGAGGCGTCTTTAGCGCATGCTCAGTTGGCACAGATTTCCTCTTGCGGCAACACGCCAGTGGTGCATGCGTAGTAAGCCCTGGACTCTTACAGTGCAGTTGTACTCTGCAAACAGTTGCTCAAGATGAGGTAAACGAGGTAAGATCTCACTTTGCATAGAATACCCGATCACGTGCACGGAAGATAAAAAAATTGCATTTTTGCACATGATTAGATGATGGAAGTCAGCAGAGCTCTCCCTCATTTACTAAGCTTTGAAACAATTGCACTTGCCAAGTGCCACCACACTTTGCAAAGTGCACAGTCTATTGGTCTCTAGTAAATCAATCTTTGTCTATAACCGAAATATCACCATTAGATGGTATAGCCATATGGTTAAACTCCAGCATTGTTCAAATCAGAAGGCTGAAATGATTTAATGACAAAAATAAATAACACCGTTCCAGAGAGAAGATAAGTATTTTCAGCTAAAGCTGCTTTTTTTTTAAAAAACCTTCTGCAACACCATTTATAAAAATATTGAAGTTGGCCTTTAAATGAGGCAACTGTAACTACATGTCAGTACAAAAGTTCAGGACAGCGACATGGATAGCACCATAGCTCTGGAAAATAGAGCACTATAAACGGTAAAATAAAAGCACAAAAAGCATGAACCTGCAAAAAAAATAAAAAATTGTATTTATATTAGATTTGTATTATATTCAGCACAGGTACTCTTTACCGGTCAGCCTTCAAAGTATAAACTCACCCAGTCACTGCCTCATGATTTTGCAGCAAACATTGGAACACTGACGTGCCACAGGTTATTTTTTGTAAATAGCACCAGTTGTGCAGGACAAGAATATGAATTATTAACAATTAGAAAATAGTTTTGTCTTTCATCCTTCTTTTAGCAAATTTGACTTGAATAGAAGAACTTCTGAACAGATAAAAACAAACCCTCGGGATCAGTCACCCTTAAAGTAAGTCTAATAAAATATGTATAAAACAGTAAAAAAAAAAAAAACTGTTTTCTTTTGTCTTTGCTTTAATTTGCCTGTAAAACAGAATCGAGTTACTACAGTAGGTGTATAGAGTATGATACTCCTGGGAATTCAGGCGTTTATTTTAATGAATGTACTGTAAACCTTTTCTACACTGCCAGTACAAAATTAATTAAATTCTATTATAATACCAGTTCTGCACTTTCTTATACTGTAGGGTGAGCATAAATGTTTATCTCTTATTACTTATTTTCATAAATCTATCTATCTATCTATCTATCTATCTATCTATCTATCTATCTATCTATCTATCTATCTATCTATCTATCTAGCTATCTATCTATCACCAGATGCTTGGCTAGAGACAGAGAGCAGTTTAGGACCCTGTGATGCAGTGCTGTCTGCGCTCCCATTAGACTAAAGCTGAATGGGTTAACACTACCTCGCCTCCATCCACATAGGGGAGCTAACAAGCAGAAGGAGCTCAAAAGATTTCATGGTTGGCAGCAGTGGATTATGGGAGATGAAGTTTGGGGAAAAATTTTACTATGGTAATTTATCGACTATAAGGCTACAATTCACTATGTGAACTGGGTATAAAGAGAGAGAGAAAGATGTATTTTTTCAGGCTGAATACCAAGGCATTTCCTCTTTTGCTGTGAGGAGACTGAAGTGTGCACATCGTTGGCCCAGTGTGCACATAAACCTGCCACAAGCCTACCATCATGTGCTGAGGAATAGTCACCCTAAGCTGATCCAGAAGTGAGCTGACACCTAAAAAGTGAGATCCCTGTTGCTCTCTTGCTGGGACTGGGACTGGTGAGGGGATACTGCTGCCATTAACCTGTTGCTGCTAGCAGAGACTGAGCACACGGGGACTGTCCATCTAACTAGTAGCATTATTTACTGCATGCAGACTTTACTGGGACTGTACGCATTTGCACCACCGTAAAGACTGGGTCCCAATTCTATTCAGCTGAAGATAGCTGCTTCACAAGAACTTTGCTTTTTTATCCATAGTAAGAGGTACCTCTTCATCACTACTATTCATATAGAGTGCAGTCTAAAGTGGATATAACCGACTGTTTACAGAGGAGTTATTGCAGTATTGATTATCTTTGCTGTTACTAATGTCGTTACTTATTGCTGATTTTGTGGATTACCAGGTTAATGCTAATTTAGCTGCATAGAACTTAATTCTATGCTGTGAACATATTGTCAAGTGAACTGTGATTGACCTAATAATTTACTTATCTATGTGCATACTGCTATTTACTGCAACCCGTAACAATATATTGGGTTCATTTACTGTATCACTAACCAGTCTGATGTTTGCTTTTTGGTACAGACCCATAATTGTGATCCCAGTAGCAGTGCAGTGTCCATTTGCTTCTCAGCCTTTTGGCTAAGATCAAGTGTAGTATCTACTGCCTTGTATATTGGTTGAAAGGTGCCTGGGGTACCCGAGGGTCGGCCTTGGGGGGAGAATCTCTTTTTGGAGGGCCCCCCCTTTGCTGCTATTGGCCGTATAATTATTTCCCAGGCAACGAGTTGCGATCGCCTTTTAAAGGGTGTGCGTACCTACCGCCATGGCGAACCGCGGAATGAAGGATTTGCTGCGTTTCTTGGTTAAACCAGCTCATAAGGAGAAGATCTCTTTGAAGAGGATCGTTGTGGATGTTTTGACAGACACCTTTAATGTAAAGGTAAGAGAGCTTGTATGCTTGCAGGATTTTCCCATGCATTGAATTTATGATGTCACCTTTGGTTCTGACGAGGTTTGCTGGAACCTTTTTGAAGCTTCTAAGGACAAGAAGGATGTGGAAGTTATGAAAATGATTGATGTGGTTTCGCTGTTTATGCAGAATGAAAAAATTATTGTAGTACATATGTGCAATCCCTTTGCTGACCCAGCTTTGGTAAGAAACTTTTTGTCTGCCTACTGCGAGGAACAAAAGGGGGGTGAAAAAGTGTTGAACCGTTTTGGGATTTGGACAGGGAAATATAGTTTTTTTTGGTCGATTTAAATTGGACAAAGTTTGTGTGGGAGATGTGAGACGCCCGTCGGCAGTCTTCACAATTGAGGGTGAGCGGGGCTTTTTATTTTATATGGGGCAGCCTAAATAATGCTGCAAGTGTATGCTCTATGGGCATCTATTTAATGAGTGTGATATGATGGAGAAGTGCCATTTTTGCTGCCGGGCATAAAGCTAAGGATATTTGTCATATGGGGAGGACCTGGGACATTTGTAAAAAGGCTGGCCGCCTCGCCAGACAGTGTAAGGAGTATCTGAGAGTGAAAGAGCTGTATTATGGGACTGCCTGAAGGAGAAGCCGCGAAGAGGAGGAGATGGAGACCGGCGTGGATATGCAGCAGTTTCAAGGTTCCCCTGGAGGGGCGGTCCGGGACAGTGTGAGCGGTGACCAGACGGGGGATCTGCCGGGCAGACGGGAACCGCTCTCTATTGCTGTGTTGCTGGGGGAGGTTTTCTCTAGTGAAGAAGAAGAGGAGATGGAGGATGTAACGGACGCAAGTCTAGAGCGTGGCCAGAGAATGGATGTTCCTTCGGAAGCTGAATCAGGATCGGTGGGTAAGCATGCCCGGATGGAGGAGGAGGAGAGTGACAGTGCAGGGAGGATCCCCTGCAGATTACCTTTTCTGAAGCCTCAGGAGAAGAGGTTGCCAGTTCTCCTGCTGTTTTCAGGAGACAGAGAATGTGCTTGGCTAGGGAAGAAGAGGCTGATGGTGATCTTTAAATGTTTAAGATGGCTGCTAAAATATAGTTTTTTTATGGCTCTGTCCATTTGCTCCATTAATGTGAGGGGGGTGAAGTCGGCTTGGAGGAAGGCTACAGTGCTTGATTTCTTGAAGAATGCACATGCAGATGTGATCTGCCTGCAGGAATGTGGGATTGATGATCCTATTGGCTTAGCAGAGTGGGAGATGGGATTGGTGGGAGGGGCTCCTTGCTGCCCATCTAGGGCAGAGGGTGTTGGAATTTTTATCTCCAATATTAATGTGAACGTGATATCTTACGACATTGTGGTACCTGGGAGGTGCTTGGAGGTGATGCTGGAATATGGTGGCAAGCATGTGAGAATTTTGATTTGCGATGCACCTGCTGAAAAGAGGGAGCTAAAGGATTTCTTGGAAGCAGTGAGAATGCTTATGCCTGGAAGAACTCCTACAGTGGTGATTTTAGTTGCATCCAGTGGTGATAGACATGAGGCTGAGGATGCGAGTGGAACGAATATGAAATCTAGGCTCTTGAATGAATTGGTGCGAGATTTCCGTTTAAGAGATGCTGCTGAGGAGGTAGAGGTGAGCGTGCCTTTGCATACCTTTTTTTCAGATAAAGGCTCAGTGTCTTCAAGAATCGATTTTTGTTTTGTTCCAGAATTTCTAAATATTTTGAGTTATGGTACGGAACCAGTGTTATTTTCAGATCACGTGCTGATACCATGCAAAGTGTATTTGGAAACCAGATTGGCAAAAGGGAATGGAAGCTGAATTGCTCCACCCTGGAGGAGGAAGGCGTATATGAGGAGTTTTGTGCCTTCTTTGAGAGTCTGCTGCTATATAAGGGGGACCACGCTGATGTGCTGCAGTGGTGGGATTGGGTGAAGGAGCGTGTGACTGGGTTCTTTAAGAAATTGTGTGCTCGGAAAGAGAGGGAGAAGAGAAGGAGTGAAAAGTTGTTGATAAGGAAGCTACACTTCTTGTACAGATGTAAAAAAGCAGGGGTGTAGGTGGCGAAAGAGCTGAAAGAAGTAAAAACAGAAAGAAGTCGGATGTTGAAGGACAAGGGGAAAAGATTGATTTTTCTTGCCAGAGTGCAGGAGATGGAGGAGGGGGAGCAGTGCACCCGCTATTTCTTCAAGAAGGCCTTTTGAAGAAAGTGGAAGGTGAAGAAATGCTGGGGAAGGTAAGGGCATTTCTACAAAGATCTGTATGATGCTCAGAAGAAGGTGGAGGAAGAGGAGGTGCGGGAATACTGCCAAGTGGTGAATAATACGTTTGAAGAGGTGGAGATGGAGGGGTTGGTGGAGAACATAATGGAAACAGAGGTGGAGGAGGTGCTGAAAAGCATGGCAAGGAATAAAACTCATGGGAAGGATGGCTACCGGTTGAGTTGTATATAAGGTTTTGGCCTATTTTGAAGACTCATCTTGTGGAAGTGTTGAAGTTATGTGTAGAGAATGGTTGCACTTTAAATTCTATGAAGGAAGGTGTTATCACTTTGACTTTTGGTGAAAAAAACCTCTGTTGTTTGGGGATTTTTAAGGCAACAAAAAAAGAAAAAAAAAAGGAAAAGGATATATGTAAAAAAATATATTTATTCACAAACATTACAAAATCGTTTTTATATAGATACAAAAATATGTTTATGACTATATCCATCTCCATAAAAATCTGCATTTATGAACAATTATGAATACGATGCCTAAATCGGTGACTCAAGATTTTTGCAGAAATCACTCAAAAAAAGGCTTCAACCGACGCGTTTCAAATCATAGTAAAAGACGTTCTTCCTCAGGGATGTTGCATTCATTTATTGAATCATATTAATTTAAAATACATATGTTCCATGTTCCAATTTATGTACCAGGGGTGCATCTTCCTCCATCTACCCCTCCCAATGCTGCACCCACCATTGCATGTATACAAAAGGAGTCAGGATTTAGCAACAAGGTGCAATCCAAATGGATGGCGTATTGTGGGAAAGAAGGGAGAAACCAGAATTGTCAGTAATCACTAACAACCCAAAGACAAATCGGGATCCATAAGTTCTTGCAAGGTTCCTTTGTATGGGAGCTTGGTATATTAGATCCTCCGCCTGTGGCAGAGGCAATGGAATTCTGCCACAGGCGGAGGATCTAATATATCAAGCTCCCATACAAAGGAACCTTGCAAGAATTTATGGATCCCGATTTGTCTTTGGGTTGTTAGTGATTACTGACAATTCTGGTTTCTCCCTTCTTTCCCACAATACGCCATCCATTTGGATTGCACCTTGTTGCTAAATCCTGACTCCTTTTGTGAACATGCAATGGTGGGTGCAGCATTGGGAGGGGTAGATGGAGGAAGATGCATCCCTGGTACATAAATTGGAACATGGAACATATGTATTTTAAATTAATATGATTCAATAAATGAATGCAACATCCCTGAGGAAGAACGTCTTTTACTATGATTTGAAACGCGTCGGTTGAAGCCTGTTTCTGAGTGATTTCTGCAAAAATCTTGAGTCACCGATCTAGGCATTGTATTCATAATTGTTCATAAATGCAGATTTTTATGGAGATGGATATAGTCATAAACATATTTTTGTATCTATATAAAAACGATTTTGTAATGTTTGTGAATAAATATATTTTTTTACATATATAATTTTCCTTTTTTTTTTCTTTTTTTGTTGCCTTAAAAATCCCCAAACAACAGAGGTTTTTTTCACCATATTTACCTGGGATGATGGCAACCATATGTGGGAATGCATGAGTTAACCTAATTTCAATCACTTTGACTTTTAAGAAGGGAGAAAGGAGAGAGGTGAAAAACTGGAGACCTATCACTTTATTGACTGCCGATTAAATTGCTGGCACAGTTGTTGGCCAATCAGTTGGGTTTGGTGGCCAGCATTTAGATTGGAGAGGTATAGGTCTGAGTGGTTCCAGGGCACAGAATAATGAATATTTTGGTAATGCTGCGAGATTTAACCAGCTATGCACAGTTAAATATTATGCCTATTTGGCCTTGTTAGGCTTCAATCTGAAGAAGGCTTATGATTGATTCCCACAAGAAGTGGCACAGATGGTGTGAGGACAGCTGTAGTCTCCTTGTCTACCAATGACCTTCATCTGCAGGATCTGTAGTATGGCGCAGATAGCCTAAGAGGCCTGCACAGAGTCTTCTTACTATAAGTGATTCCGAAACCTGTGAAAGATATTGTCACCTGAGAGTGTGCCCAGCTGGGCAAAGCTATAGAAGAGACATTGAAAAGAGAATGGTATACAAACAGAAACACCCTGTTTCTCCTGACCCACAGCTGTGGGTCTTGTGACTTGGTGGAAGAAGCATGGGGCTGTGAACTTAGTATACGTGGGGAAGTTGTCCCAACTCTGTGGTGTTCCCAGGTATAGGAATGGAGTAGAGGGGAGAAGGCTTAACTAAGAGATGTATCCTGTTCTGCTACAGAAGTGCTGGAAACGCATCTGTGTGCGGAAATTTATTTATTCTTAAGTATTAAGATTTCTGCCCGCAGGCCTAAGGCTGGGAGTGTGACACAATATGGAAGAGAGTTCTATTAACAACAGGTGGGTGGCTGTCCTCCCCCAATAAAATGGTGTGGGGACTGTACAATTTGGTTTCGACAGCTATCCAATTGTAAGCCCCTTACATACTGGGAAAAGCTTACAGTGTGCACTGCATTCAGAGTAAGCAATTTCAGTAAAGGCAAGGAGCCTGTACAACGGTGCAAACCTAAAGGTAAGGTACAGTTCAACTTTAAGCCTAGTACCATAATGTTTCTCTGCATATTTCTGCTTCCATTGTTGCTTCTAGTGTTGCCAATTTAAAGCAGATGAACCTTATTTTAGGGGCATATTTATAGAACTCCAGGAACAAATATTCACTCGCGTGGAGCATATGATGTTGGCAAACGTTCAACTGAAAAATGTTGGCAAATATGCACGTCATTTTCTCTTACAGTTTGTAGAAATGTTTGGTGAATTTTTGCTAAATCCTCAGTAAATCATTACACATGGAACAGGATGTAAAGAGGCCATTGATTTAAGTTAAAAAAGCCATAACACAGCACAAGTGGGAATCTCACAATTACTTTTCATTGAGGTTGTAGAAACACTTTCTATTACAGTAAGCAATAAAATGCATATGTGCATAAGCTGTATGCCATGTTAAAACAGCTAAGCTGACATATGAAGGAAGGCACCATATGTGTCAGTAGTACATTAGTAGCTATCAATGGAATCTCTGTTCTGCATTTGCAGAGCTTTTGGCAAGCTTTGCTGAAGTTTTTTCAGGTACCTTTCAGCTCTGGTTTGTAAATGTTGAACACAGATGATCCAAATGAGTATTGTTTGCCACTTTACACAAGCTACTAGCAGGCTTCAAGTAATTCTAAAGCTTAAAGTTTTTGTTTCTACCTTAATGCAATCTCTGTTTTAAAGTGATGCTATAGGTTCACGTTTAAAAAGTAAAACAAAATAACAAACATGTCATACTTACCTCCACTGTGCAGTTCGTTTTGCACAGAGTGGCCCTGATCGTCCTCTTCTGGGGTCCCACGGCTGCTCTCGCGGCTCCTCCTCGCGATAGCTAACCCCCTCTGGGAATCTCTCTCCCGAGGGGGTTACCTTGCGGGCATACATAGCCGCCGAGTGTATGACCTGGCCCCTGCCCCCCAGCGGCCACGTCATTGGATTTGATTGACAGCAGTGGGAGCCAATTGCTGTGTTCCTATCAATATATCCAATGAAGAGCCGAGAAGCCGTGGGGAGAACGACGCGGGATCGCAACCACGGAAGTTCGGGGCTCAGGTAAGTATAACGGGGGCTCGGGGGGCCGGACAGTGCAAGGTGTTTTTTCACCTTAATGCATAGGATGCATTAAGGTGAAAAAACACGAGGCTTTACAACCCCTTTAACCACTTGCCTACAGGGCACTTTCAACCCCTTCCTGCCCAAGCCATTTTTCAGCTTTCAGCGCTGTCACACTTTGAATGACAATTGTGCAGACGCTGTACCCAAACGAAATTTGCGTCATTTTTTTCCCACAAATAGAGCTTTCTTTTGATGGTATTTGATCACCTCTGCGGTTTTTATTTTTTGCGCTATAAACTATAAACAAAAGAAGAGCGACAAGTTTGAAAAAAAACACAATATTTTTAAAGTGGTTGTAAACCCACTTTATAAACAAAGACCTCCAGGTAAGCCTAGATTAAGGCTTACCTGTAGGTGCATGAAATATCTCCTTAACCTACACGGTTAAGGAGATATTTGCATTTAAATGCGGCGACGCTGACGTCACGTGCATGCGCGTTAACCCCATTCACAAATTTGATGACATAGCCGAATTCGACGGCTCACGCGCGTATTAGCTCATTATGCCTTTCTATTACAGCTATTAAAAAAAGAAAAAATTTAGGAGGGTTTACAACCACTTTAACTTTTTGCTATAATAAATATCCATTTTTTTTTTCCTCAGTTTAGGTCGATATGGATTCTTCTACATGTTCTTGGTAAAAAAAATCGCAATAAGCATATATTGATTGGTTTGCGCAAAAGTTATAGCGTCTACAAAATAGGGGATAGATTTATAGCATTTTTATTATTTATTTATTTTTTACTAGTAATGGCGGTGATCAGGGATTTTTATCTAAATGAAGTACTAAACCGCTAAAATGGTGCAAAAGCAATCAAATTGTGAAATAAACCAAGGATAACTAAATGATTCAGCTGCAATCAATCAATGTGTCTGATAACATATAAGTGAAGTGGTAATGTGATATTGATGCGCTATAAATCAACCCTAAGTGAAACAATCATAACATAAACATAAATTATAATGTGAATATAATGTGACCCAGATGCAACCTGCAACAAATAACCAAATGTGCAAAAAGTGCTGAAAATAGTGCTAAAAGTAGTGTGCTGAACTAATATAGTGTACAGGGACCCCAATTGGGATCAATCAAGTGCAATAAACAAACAAAACAGCCTGGAAGGGAACTGCTGCTGGTAATGCTGCTTCGCACCAAACACATAAGCATAAACAGTTTTCACAGTCCTTTAGTAGTGACCAATCAGAGCACTCCTTCACTGAATCCCACTCTTCCAGTTATTCACAGATCAGCACAACTGTTGGATTTGATACCTTGAGCAGTCTCGGTTATACCTCATAAGAATGGATCATGGAAGACAAAAGGAAACAAACCTCATTGCGCAGTGCTCACACACACAGAGGTAATGTTAAGCACACAGCGCTTTCACTCACGTGACCAAAAACAGTGTATCGCATAGACAGCCACAGTTCAGCTCAGTAGAGCGCTTCTCCTTCACAGCTCCAGCTTACAACACGTCCGAGTGCCGCTGGTAACGTGATTAGGCTCCTCCCCCTTAACACTAGGGGACGAGGAAGGGGTTAAATGTGTTCCCTATTAGTGATTCTTACTGTGGGGGGAGGGGACTGACTGGGGGAGGTGACCGATGGTTGTCCCTACGCACAAGGGACACACCATCGGTCTCCTCTCCCTGACAGGACGTGGATCTGTGTGTTTACAATTCATTATAGCCGCGAGTGCTTTTAAATGACTTTTTTTCCTTCAGAAATTACATTTGTGCAGGGACAGTTCTAAGCACTGGAAACAAGCGCTACTTTACAGGCATTCTATACACACACCCCAGGTACAAAATTTAAAGGAATATTTCACTTTTATTGTTTCACTTTAAGCATTATTAAAATTACTGCTCTCGAAAAAAAGTGATTTTTTAAAACTTTTTTTTGCATTGATACATGTCCCCTGGGGCAGGACAAGGGTCCCCAAACACTTTTTATGACAATAACTTGCATATGAGCCTTTAAAATGAGCACTTTGGATTTTTCATGTTCGAGTCCCATAGACTTTAATGGTGTTCGGATGTTCGAACAAATTTATTGCCTGTTCGCATGTTCTGATGCGAACCGAACTGGGGGGTGTTCGGCTTATCCCTAGCCAGGAGTATAAAACAGAAATGAGAAGAACAGTAAAATAATAAAACAATAGAGAAATAAAATAATAAAACTTTGGAACAGTGGAGCATTAAGACCTAATGTTGGGCAGGTGATCTGGTCAGCTGTAATAGACTGAGAACAGGAACCGATTTTTAACCCATGTTTAGTACCATGTCTGTATACCAGTAGGCTTTCAAAAGCAAAGTTTTGCTTCACCATATCAATCACTTCTGATACATGAGGTGATAAATTGGATTTCCATTTTCTAGTAATTAACATCCGAGCAGCCAGCAGGATGTGAGTGACAATTTTGCGGAACTTGGGAGGGAAGAGATCTATACCTATATTAAGAATTGTACCGAATACCTTGTTTCAGAAGCTAGTTAAATGTTTACATGACCAAAAAAATGTGCATGAGCTGTCCCACCATTTCGCAACCTCTCCAGCATTTAGAAACTATATATGGGGTAAGGTACCATCTTAGGGCGATTTTGTGGGATAGTTCCCAGTGATTAGCGCATTTAGAGGCCTGGTAGATGGATGGATTTGAAAGCTGATTGCCATTGATACAGTAAGTGGTGAAGGATTTCCCCAGGTCTGTTTCCCATTTCAAGTGTAGCGGCCTCACCTCTCTCTCTTTCTTTATCGGTTATATGGCTGTTGTCTAGGGGTACCTGGGAGAGAGAGAGAAAACACACCACGGCCCATGTCCTCCGTAACTGGTGGGTCAAGGCCAGAGATTGGGCTTTTGTGTAAGTGTCCTAGAGTCAAGTCCAGTCCTTCGTCCCTGACTCCTTTGCTTGAGTAACCCAAGTTCCACACAGTGAATAGGTACAACTCAGTTTTATTCTTCTCGCCAAGCAATAAAACAATCTTTCTCCTTTGGAAAATGAGGGGGACAGATCGAGGCACAATCCTTTCCCTTTTGCTGCTGCCCACTGTGCTGTCACTAGTGGGGAATAGTCACTGCCACTGACTAGGTAATAGAACGTGAATTTACCTTCGCTCACTTTGCCCCTGTCAGAGGAAGAAATACGTCCAAGGGAGAAATGGAGGCCTCTCCGCCACCAGCGATGCTGCGCTGGGCTCTTCAGAGAAGTTACTGTGCACCAGTCCTCACGAACTCAGACACGGGCACCCGCCATGGAGGAGTTAGGGCCCCCTCGGATTCCTCCACCCTCGCGGAACTCAGTCGAAGGTACTGAGCCCCAGGCATCCGCCATAGTACCTCACCCCAGGCTAAAGGTGCCTGAGATGGACTCCATCCCTGCTCCAGCTAGGCCAAGGGCGCCTAGGCCTGAAACACCGGAACGCCAGCACCCAAGCTAAAGGTGCCTGGGTGCGGCCACATCCTCCGACTCCTCACCAAACAGGGCGTCCGCCCCTTTTATGACCTCTCCCTTTGCGTCCCAGCGGGTTCCCCACCCCGCTGTACCAGCTCCAGGGGAGGACAAAAAGGCACGGTTCACGGTGTGAGTTCAACTCCGGCCCCAGGCAACAGCACCACCCAGGGGCCCCAAGGAACCTCACACCACCAGAGTCCTCACATAATTCAAGTACCCGCTACACTCTCCCCCTGGTGATTTGACACTGGTCCCCAGTGTCTGGTACAATCTCACATCCCACAAGGGTGATGACATAAGTTCAGCCCAGAAACCCAACTACACAATTTAGCCCCGAATTGTGCCAAGACCTGTATGGGGAAGGGAAAACGTAAAACAATATAACTATAAAACTTTTCGATAAAACCACTTTAAATATCTCACACATTTGCATTCCTCCCTCTGGCTATCTAAGAACCACCCACTCTCAGTAGTCTTGACAGACGAGTCTCCTGCAGAGGGAAAGAAAAGACACATACATCCTACCACATGTGTGTTTGCTTGGAATGAATAGGTCTATCCTAGAAGAAACCCACTCACTCCAATAAGTGCTGCATAATGTAAAAAAACAAAAAAAACTATTGTTGCGCAACACTGCCACCTGGTGACAGTGCCACGGTCAAGACACTCATCACTTCCAGATGAACTTTCCTCTTGAACATTTTCTCTGTGACCCTACACTATCTAAAACCCAAAGTCACTGATTTCTTCTGAGCGCAAGGAGAAGGAGGGAGGACAAACAAAAACACAGCTCCCATATCTCCAACGAGTAGAACTGCCCAAATACAAAAAAAAAACTAGGGCACAGTCCCTGTGTTCAAGAAAAGGCACTCTGGAAATTTCAGCCAAGAATAGAAAAGAAAAGCACACGGGAGCAGGGATGAGCCGAACACCCCCCTGTTCGGTTCGCACCAGAACCTGCGAACAGACAGAATGTTCACGTGAAATTTAGAACCCTATTAAATACAATGGACTCGAACGTTCGAAATCTAAAGTGCTAATTATAAAGGCTAATATGCAATTTATTGTCCTAAAAAGTGTTTGGGGACCCGGGTCCTGCCCCAGGGGACATGTATCAATGCAAAAAAAAGTTAAAAAAATAGAAGTTTTTACGGGAGCGGTGATTTTAATAATGCTTAAAATGAAAAAATAAAAGTGAAATATTCCTTTAAATTTCGTACCGGGGGGGGGGGTGTGTATGATATGCATGTAAAGTGGTGCATGTTTCCCGTGCTTAGAACTGTCCCTGCATAAAATGTAATTTTTGAAGGAAAAAAAGTCATTTAAAACTCAGGCCTCATACACACGGCCGAGATTCTCGTTGAAAAAAAACATGTCGTTTTTTTCTACGAGATTCTTGGACAAGAAACTTGTCCCGGCCGAGTGTACACACGCTCGTTTCAAAGAACCCGCGGTTCTTTGAATGGAGCGTACGCGGTGACGTCATCGACTATGACGAGCATGCGCTCGTCACATTCGATGCCGTCGCCGCCATCTTGGTATACCCTACGTATGCCTAGGAAGCTACCGCGCATGTGTCAAATTCATTTCAAACATGCGCGGGCTTCCGGGAGGACAGGTAAGTGTACACACACTCACTTTTCTCGTCGAGAAACATGCCGATGAGAATCTCGACGAGAAAATAGAGAGCAGGTTCTCTATTTTCTCGTCGAGGTTTCTTGTCGGTTTTCTCGACGAGAAACCCGATAGCCGCGTACACACGACCGATTTACTCGGCAAGACCTCTCTGCCAGCAAGTTTCTTGCTGGTTCTTGCCGAGAAAATCGGTCGTGTGTACGAGGCCTCACTCGCGGCAATTAATGAATTGTCGGCTTTCATCAATACATAGAAAAGTCATTGATAAAAAAAGCGTGGGGGTTCCCCCAAATTCAATTACCAGGCCCTTCAGGTCTGGAATGGATATTAAGGGGAACCCCGCCGCAGATTAAAAAAAAATGGAGTGGGGTTCCCCCCAAATATCCATACCAGGCCCTTCAGACAGATCTGGCATGGATTTTAAGGGGAACTCCACCCCAAATTTTTAAAAAAATGACATGAAGTCCCCCCAAAAATCCATACCAGACCCTTATCCGAGTACGCAACTTGGCCGGCCGCAGGGGAAGAGGGGGGGACGAGAGAGCGGCCCCCCTCCCTCCTGAACCGTACCAGGCCACATGCCCTCAACATGGGGAGGATGTCCCCATGTTGATGGGGACAAGGGCCTCATCCCCACAACCCTTGCCCGGTGGTTGTGGGGGTCTGCGGGCGGGGGGCATATCGGAATCTGGAAGACCCCTTTAACAAAGGGGACCCCCAGATCCCGGCCCCCCCCATGTGAATTGGTAAGGGGTACATTGTACCCCTACCATTTCACGAAGAAAGTGTAAAAAAAACCAAAAAAAAAACACACAAACACCTTGGAAAAGTCCTTTATTAAGAAAAAAACAAAAAACATTCCAGCGATGAAATCCAGTGTCCCGCGGCAATCCCGATGTCCAGCGCTGTCCATCATTGGTTGTGCCTGAGCGGACCTGATGGGGAACTTCCTCTGCAGTGTTTTAAATGTATAGACCCGCCCCTTCTAAAGTTCCCCATCAGGTCCGCTCAGTGGACCAGATGCGGAACGCGAGAAGGGGCGGGTCTATACATGAATTACACAGTAAAGGAAGTTCCCCATCAGGTCCGCCCCCTCGGTATGTCAGACCGTGCCTACGTCATTGGCCTGAGCGGACCTGATGGGGAACTTCCTTCACTGTGTAAATTTAAATTACACAGTGAAGGAAGTTCCCCGCTCAGGCCAATGACGTAGGTGGGGTCTGACATACCGAGGGGGCGGACCTGATGGGAACTTTCTTCACTGTGTAATACGTGAATAGACCCGCCCCTTCTAAAGTTCCCCATCAGGTCCGCTAAGCGTGAGAAGGGGCGGGTCTATTCACGTATTACACAGTGAAGGAAGTTCCCATCAGGTCCGCCCCCTCGTAGAGCGGACCTGATGGGGAACTTCCTTCACTGTGTAATACATGAATAGACCCGCCCCTTCTCACGTTCCGCATCTGGTCCGCTGAGCGGACCTGATGGGGAACTTTAGAAGGGGCGGGTCTATACATTTAAAACACTGCGGAGGAAGTTCCCCATCAGGTCCGCTCAGGCACAACCAATGACGGACAGCGCTGGACATCGGGATCGCCGTGGGACACTGGATTTCATCGCTGGAATGTTTTTTTTTTTTTTAAATAAAGGACTTTTCCAAGGTGTTGGTGTGTTTTTTTTTTACATTTTTTGACACTTTCTTCGTGAAATGGTAGGGGTACAATGTACCCCTTACCAATTCACATGGGGGGGCGGGATCTGGGGGTCCCCTTTGTTAAAGGGGTCTTCCAGATTCCAAAAAGCCCCCCGCCCGCAGACCCCCACAACCACCGGGCAAGGATTGTGGGGATGAGGCCCTTGTCCCCATCAACATGAGGACATCCTCCCCATGTTGAGGGCATGTGGCCTGGTACGGTTCAGGAGGGAGCCGGCCAGGTTGCGTGCTCGGATAAGGGTCTGGTATGGATTTTTGGGGGGACTCCACGCCATTTGTTTTAAAATTTGGGGTGGAGTTCCCCTTAAAATCCATGCCAGATCTGAAGGGCCTGGTATGGATATTTAGGGGGAACCCCACGCCATTTTTTTTTAAATTTGCGGCGGGGTTCCTCTTAATATCCATTCCAGACCTGAAGGGCCTGGTAATTGAATTTGGGGGAACCCCCATGCTTTTTTTTTTTATCAATGACTTTTGTATGTATTGATAAAAGCCGACAATTCATTAATAGCCGCGAGTGAGTTTTAAATGACTTTTTTTCCTTCAGAAATTACACTTTGTGCAGGGACAGTTCTAAGCACGGGAAACATGCGCCACTTTACATGCATATCATACACACCCCCTAGGTATGAAACTTAAAGGAATATTTCACTTTTATTGTTTCACTTTAAGCATTATTAAAATCACTGCTCCTAAAAAAACTGCAGTTTTTTTAAACTTTTTTTTGCATTGTTACATGTCCCCTGGGGCAGGACCCCGGGTCCCCAAACACTTTTTAGGACAATTACTTGCATATAAGCCTTTATAATTAGCACTTTAGATTTCTCCCATAGACTTTTCGAATTTGCCGCGAACACCCCAAATTGTTCGTTGTTCGGCGAACGGGCGAACAGGCAATGTTCGAGTCAAAGCTCATCCCTACACAGGAGTCTTTTTTTTTTCTCCCTTACAGGTAAAACCTTGGATGAGGCAATGATATAGGCTTCAGACGGTCATCAAAAGCCTCCACATGGTACTCAATACTTTTTCCTTCTTTGCGGCAGATCACAACTTTGTCCGCATGAATGTGTCTTCCCACCATCCATTTAGCTTTACAGTCCTGAAACTTCTTGGTGACGGTTGGTGAACAAGAAAGGTACCGCCGTGCTTGCTGTACCTTAAATTTGTCACATACAAAGGTATCATACCATCTTTGCCGAAAGACCTCCACCTCATAGAGCAGTTCCCGAGGCAGATACGGGTATTCCCACCCATATTCCTGAGCAACCTTCTGGCCAAAGAGACGCTGCAGCCTTGACAAAGGTGGCATAGTAGCTTGGTCTCCTTCTCCAGGTGGAACAATCGCTTCTGGGTGGTGAGGTGCGTTCCCCACCTCGGTGGACCTGGGCCTAGGAGCCCGCAGTGACTGACGTTGCACTCCCGCAACAGGAGCAGGTGAAATGGATATTGAATCCAGAAGGGGAACTTCAGACAAAGGACCAGCTTCATCCCCTGGCGCCGGGGCCTCTACCCGGGGTGTACTCTCTCCAGTAGACATGGGTAGGTCCCTTGTGACATGGGCCGAGGGTAGCTTCATCTTGTCACATCCCTTCTGTTGGAAGATTTCGTCTATCTCCCCATCATCGCCATTGTAAGACAATGAATCCAGGTCAGAGGTGTCGTAGCACTCCGCGGGCAGATAATTCCCAGTCATGGAACTATCCCCCTTGACGGCCTCTACCGACTGTGGGCTTCCGCCACTTTTTACCACACAGACAGTCCCAACCCCTGGCTCACCTGGACCTTTAAACGAGCAGGGATGTCCAGGACGTTGTCTACCGAATCCATCCAGGTCAGGCAAGCAGTGGGGCGAAGCTCTTCCACGGCCACACGAGGCCATCACCAGGCCGACTTTTCTCTTCGGTGGCCGGAGCAGGGAGCTGCTGGTGACCGAGGCAGCATCCTCTGATTTTTCTCTTTTCACTTCCGCTTGGGCAGTCACTTCGCCCGGATCAGTGCACACGGGGAACACACCAGCATCGATCTCTCCCTCCGGAGTGGCAGTCCCTGTGAGGTAGTTGAGGTGGAGAGTGTGAGGCTCTTCTGTGGATGGTTCCACCTCGAAGAGGAATTCTTTGCAGACCTCACAGCGCCCGAGCGGCTTCAGCTGGACCACCAGTCCCGAACAGCCGGGACAGATCACACCGAGGGCCTCCATGTCTCTGCAGGTATACAGAGCCAATCGCCCCCGGGGCCTTAGTCTTATCCCCGTATCCGTAATCGGAGCAGCCAGAGAAGACATATCCGCGAAGGAAGGAACAGAAATCCACGGAGCACTTGAAGCCATCCTCTCTCTTTGCTGCTCCATTGCGCACTGATCCACCTGCGCCGGAATCTCCACATGCGTACGTCCACATGGCCAGACTCCTCCCACCTTCTGCACTTGTTTGTGGGCTTTTCCCTTGCCCCGCCCACGAACTACACAGTTATGGGTTGCCTCGTGGCGCGTTAGCCAATATGGCCGACCTACTCGGAAATCTTCTGGGCAGCAAAGTTCAATTTCAGACACCATACACATATCCCGGATACGATGCCCCCACGTGTAGCGGCCTCACCTCTCTCTCTTTCTTTATCGGTTATATGGCTCTTGTCTAGGGGTACCTGGGAGAGAGAGAGAAAACACACCACGGCCAATGTCCTCCGTAACTGGTGGGTGAAGGCCAGAGATTGGGCTTTTGTGTAAGTGTCCTAGAGTCAAGTCCAGTCCTTCGTCCCTGACTCCTTTGCTTGAGTAACCCAAGTTCCACACAGTGAATAGGTACAACTCAGTTTTATTCTTCTCGCCAAGCAATAAAACAATCTTTCTCCTTTGGAAAATGAGGGGGACAGATCGAGGCACAATCCTTTCCCTTTTGCTGCTGCCCACTGTGCTGTCACCAGTGGTGAATAGTCACTGCCACTGACTAGGTAATAGAACATGAATTTACCTTCGCTCACTTTGCCCCTGTTAGAGGAAGGAATCCATCCAAGGGAGAAATGGAGGCCTCTCCATCACCAGCGATGCTGCGCCGGGCTCTTCAGAGAAGTTACTGCGCACCAGTCCTCACAAACTCAGACACGGGCACCCAAGGAGTTAGGGCCCCCTCGGATTCCTCCACCCTCGTGGAACTCAGTCGAAGGTACTGAGCCCCAGGCATCCGCCATAGTACCTCACCCCAGGCTAAAGGTGCCTGAGATGGACTCCATCCCTGCTCCAGCTAGGCCAAGGGCGCCTAGGCCTGAAACACCGTAATGCCAGCACCCAAGCTAAAGGTGCCTGGGTGCGGCCGCGTCCTCCGACTCCTCGCCAAACAGGGCGTCCGCCCCTTTTATGACGTCTCCCTTTGCGTCCCAGTGGGTTCCCCGCCCCGCTGTACCAGCCCCAGGGGAGGACAAAAAGGCACGGTTTGTGGTGTGAGTTCAACTCCGGCCCCAGGCAACAGCACCACCCAGGGGCCCCAAGGAACCTCACACAACCAGAGTCCTCACATAATTCAAGTACCCACTACACAAGTATGGTGTGGATTTATGGAATATGAGTTTACTTCGTAAGAGATTATAAAATAGGGAGATTCCTTTGACAGAGGGTGGTGCATTTAGAAAATGTTGCCAACCTTGTTTGTGTACAAGTATTTCAGGAGAGGTGAGAGAGTTCTGAAAATTAGATAGTTGGAGATATAAGTAATGATCTGTAGTTGGGATATGGAATTCATTTTGGAGCTGCACAAAGGATTTGAGAGTTTTATCTTTAAGTATATGATCGAGATTTGTAATTCCTTTTTCCCATTTTTGAAGGGACAGGTTAGGAATTAATATTTCCAAGACCTTAAGGCTCTATTCACACTAATGCGTTTTTTGATGCATTTTGCATTTTGCAGAAATGAAGGGAAATTTTTTAACATGGGTTCCTATGGAACATGTTCACATCAATGCATTTTTGTGCCTCTACGTTTTTGGAAAGGGTCGGGGACTTTTTTTCCCGCAAAATGCCGCGTTTTGCATGTAATAGAATTAAATGGACCCGCATCCAAAACGCAAGTACCGCGTTTTAACCGCGATTTTGATGCGATTTTGCTGCGATTTGTGTTCTTTTTTTCTTTTTCTTTTTTTACACTGTATATAGCTGGTTGCTAAGGAGGGGGCCGGGAAGCCGGCCGCCCCGTCCTTAACAACCGATGAGTCATTAGCTGTCAGCTGACTTCCTGCTCAATGTAAAAAAAAAGAAAATGCCGGCTAAAAAATACAATAAGAAAAAAAAAAACAGCCTGCCCCCCCCCAGGTCCATACCAGGCCCTTGGGCCCTAGTGCACCACACTTACAGGATTTAATAGAAGTCTATGGCAAAGTGCAGCTAACCTGCAGGAAAACCACAGGTGCTGCACTCGTGGTGCGGGTAAACAACAGTGCATCAGAGTGAAAGCAGCCTTAGGCCCCTTTCACACAGTCAGTCCATCCCAATCGGACCCTCCATTCACGCCTACCTCCAATCCGATCCGCAAAAAAAAAAAGAGTAGAGAAAGAGTAGAGTGGGTTCTATAGAAGAGAGTGGGCTGCCATCCACCTGCTCATTGTGGCCCACGACCGGTTACCAAGTTGCTTAAGTGGCCCTCGCTCTTCAAAAGGTTGGGCACCCCTGCCCTAGAGGCTTGCCTCTGTTTTTATCCTTCTTCCCTTGTTTCTAGTTTCTCCTTCCTGTCCCCAACAGCTCCCTAATCCCACTTCTCCTTCCTCCCTCTTCTACTTCCTCCCTCTTCCACCCTTCCCCTTTCCTCTTCTGGATCTATCTCCTTAAAGGAGAAGTTCACCTTTGAAAAAAAAACTGAAAATTGATATGAAATACTTACCGTAATTTTCCTTTCCTGATGGACTCCATGGCAGCCTACGTGTGGGTTAATTCCGCCCCTCATACCTCATAGGACCCTTCTCCCATAAATCTTTGCTCTGGGCCAGAGGCCGTGTTCCATAATTTAGCCTACTCCAGCCACTGGGAGGGAACTCCTGCTGCCATGGAATCCATCAGGAAAGGAAAATTACGGTAAGTATTTGATATAAATTTTCCGTTTTCCTGACAGACTCCATGGCAGCCTACGTGTGGGAAATAACTAGCCATACACACCCGGGTGGGCAGAGTGCTGGACAAAAGAAAAAAGGTTTAATTGGCACCATTAACAGACAAGATACGTAAACCACTACGCAGTAGTGTGCCATGAACGTGTTAATTGAAGACCACAAGGCCACCTTGCAAATAACTTCTGGAGGCACGTGACGTGATGCCGCCCATGATGAAGACACTTCTAGTTGAGTGAGCAGTCACCGCTTCTGGAGGCGCCAAGCCCTTGGCTTTATAGGCCCACTGAATGGCCTGAACAATCCATGCTCCGATAGATCTGGAAGAGGCACGCATTCCCTTATACTTCCTGTGAAAAGAACGAGCAGGTGGTCGGTCTGACGGAAAGAAGCTGTAGCTTCAAGATACTGACTCAGAGCTTTTCCAACATCTAAGGGATAAACACTGGAATCCTCGGTAGATCTGAAGATCTGAGTTGCAATCTGGGAACACCCAAGAGGATAGTATGTGACCGGTCAAATAATATTAATGCATTAAAGTGTCTGTTCACCAACGCCAGAAGTCTGCCAAGCAAAATAGGTGAGTTGGAAGCTCTGGTGCATGAGGAGAGCTATGATGTAATCGGTATTGCTGAAACTTGGCTTCATTCCTCACATGACTGGGCTATTAATATTCCTGGCTATGCACTCTTTCGGAAAGACAGGGTAAAAAGGAAGGGTGGAGGGGTCTGTCTCTATGTGAGAAGTGATCTCAAAGCGAGTGTGAAAGAGGACCTGGTGGATGGAGAGTGTGATGAGTCTGAAGCATTATGGGTGGAACTGCATACAGATGTGCGTAGTTCAAAGCTAATCATTGGAGTTTGTTATAGACCACCCAATGTTAATGAGGAGTTAGAGACTCAGCTCCTTGCACAGATGGAAAGGGCTGCAAGGGCTGGGACGGTGATAATAATGGGGGATTTTAACTACCCAGAAATTGACTGGAGTAATGGAACTGCTGGGACAGTTAAAGGGCAACAATTTATAAACCTATTGCAGGACAATTTTATGGTCCAGTTTATTGAGGCCCCAACTAGGAATGATGCTCTGTTGGACCTGGTAATCTCAAACCATGCAGAGCGTATTACTAATGTTCAGATAAAGGAACACCTGGGTAGCAGTGACCATAACATGATTTCATTTGATGTTAGTTGTAAGCAAAAATCACATACAGGAAAGATAAAAACACTTAATTTCAAGAGAGCAAATTTTCCAAGGATGAGTGCTGCTCTCCAGGACTTAGACTGGGAAGGAATATTGGCATCAATGGGCACAGAACAGAAATGGGAATTCTTCAAAAAGACTGTTTGTGAACTCACTGCAAAGTATATTCCCATGGGCAATAAGTTTAAAAGGCTAAAAATAAAACCTATGTGGCTCACTGCCAAAGTTAAAAAAGCTATAAACTATAAGAAAAGAGCTTTTAAAAAATATAAAAATGAGGGAACACTAGTGTCATTTAAATGTTACAAAGAATATAACAGGATATGTAAAAAGGAAATCAAGGATGCAAAAATTCAAAATGAACGACAGATTGCAAAAGATAGTAGGACAAACCCCAAAAAATTCTTCAAATATATTAATAGTAAAAAGGTCAAGTCTGAGCATGTAGGCCCTTTACAAAATAATCTAGAGTGGGTGACTGGGGACAAAGAGAAGGCTAATTTATTAAATACTTTCTTCAGTTCTGTGTATACAAAGGAGCATGGGGGAGCTCATGTCCAAAATGGGGGTGGTAGTGACACAGCCCCAAATCCACAATGGCTCAAAAGTGATAAGGTCCAGAAATATTTAGATGGAATAAAGGTGGATAAAGCACCTGGACCAGATGGCATACACCCACGGATCCTAAAAGAATTGAGCTCTGTAATTTCAAAGCCATTGTATTTAATTTTTAGGGACTCATTAATGACAGGAATAGTACCACTGGATTGGCGCAGGGCAAATGTGGTGCCTATATTTAAAAAGGGAATTAAGTGTTTACCAAGTAACTATAGACCTGTTAGTTTAACTTCTATAGTTGGGAAAATACTGGAGAGATTAATAAAAGACCACATAGATGAGTTCTTGCTGGAAAAAAACTATTTAAGCAACAGACAGCATGGATTCATGAAAGACAGAAGTTGTCAAACAAACCTGATTTCTTTTTATGAAGAGGTAAGTAAGACCTTGGACAGAGGGGTGGCAGTGGACGTGGTATACTTGGATTTTGCAAAAGCGTTCGATACAGTTCCCCACACACGGCTCATGTGTAAGGTAAAGTCTACAGGATTGGAAATATCAGTTTGTAAATGGATAGAAAACTGGCTAAAAGACAGAATTCAGAGAGTAGTGGTTAATGATTCTTACTCTGAATGGTCCAAGGTTATCAGTGGTGTACCCCAAGGTTCAGTGCTGGGACCCTTACTTTTTAATATGTTTATAAATGATATTGGGTCTGAGATCAAAAGTAACATTTCTGTCTTTGCAGATGACACCAAGCTATGCAGTGGAATAACGTCCTTACAGGATGTCGCCAATTTACAAGCCAACCTCAATGCTCTGTCTAATTGGGCGACTATGTGGCAGATGAGGTTTAATGTTGATAAATGTAAAGTTATGCACTTGGGGGCTAATAATATGAATGCATCATACATACTAGGGGGAGTACAACTGGGGGGATCCGTAGTGGAGAAGGATCTGGGGGTTTTGGTAGATCATAAGCTCAATAATGGCATGCAATGCCAAGCTGCGGTTTCCAAAGCGAGCAAGGTCCTTTCTTGTATTAAGAGAGGTATGGTCTCCAGAGAGAGAGATATCATTTTGCCCCTGTTCAAATCATTAGTAAGACCTCATCTGGAATATGCAGTTCAGTTTTGGGCCCCAGTTCTCAAAAAGGATATTGGGGAACTGGAGAAAGTGCAGAGAAGGGCAACCAAACTGATAAGAGGCATGGAGGAGCTCAGCTATGAGGAGAGATTAGAGGAACTGAATTTATTCTCTCTTGAGAAGAGGAGATTAAGAGGGGATATGATCAACATGTACAAATACATAAGGGGTCCATATAGTGAACTTGGTGTTCAGTTATTCACTTTACGGTCAACACAAAGGACAAGGGGGCACTCTTTGCGTCTAGAGGAAAAGAGATTTCACCTCCAAATACGGAAAGGTTTTTTCACAGTAAGAGCTGTGAAAATGTGGAATAGACTCCCTGCAGAGGTGGTTCTGGCCAGCTCAGTAGATTGCTTTAAGAAGGGCCTGGATTCTTTCTTAAATGTACATAATATAACTGGGTACTGACATTTATAGGTAAAGTTGATCCAGGGAATATCCGATTGCCTCTCGGGGGATCAGGAAGGAATTTTTTCCCCTGCTGTAGCAAATTGGATCATGCTCTTCTGGGTTTTTTTTGCCTTCCTCTGGATCAACTGTGGGTATAGAATTGGGTATATGGGATTGTACGATATATGTTTATTTTATTTATTTTTATTTTTTTACGGTTGAACTGGATGGACTTGTGTCTTTTTTCAACCTGACTAACTATGTAACTATGTAACTATGAACGTTGGAAGAGCAATCTCCTGATTGTCATGAAACACAGATGCCACTTTGGGGTTTGAACCCAACATAGGAATTAAAAAGTTTAGAAATGGCTCCTTGCATCCCTGAGAGCTGATTTCAGAGACCCTCTTGGCCAATGTTATAGCCACCAAGAAGACAACTATTAGAGAGAGTCATTTGACAGAAGATTGATCTTCATGTTCCAACTCTCTACCTAAGAAAAAATCCAGGACAAGGGGAAGATCCCAATTAGAAAAACTTGGCTCTGAGGTCTGAGCCTTATTGCTCCTCTGAAAAACTACTGAGTAAGAGGGTGTCTAGCCCAGGAAACACCCGTAAAGGCAGAGATTACAGCGATTTGGACTCGCAGCAAGCTGACTGACAATGAGAGATCCAATCCTGATTGTAAGAAGCCCAGGATATCATGTATCTTTGGGTTATTGCAAGAACCTGCAGTGGAAGAGGTGTAGTCTGAAAACTTTTTCCAAATCCTCTGGTAGACCCTGTTGGTGCCTGTTCTTCTGGCATATAATATTGTGGAGATGGCTCTACTTGGACAGCCTAGGGCCTCCAACCTTCCCCTCTCAAGAACCAGATCATCAGATGTAGATGGGCCGGGCATGGATGTAGAAATGCCCCTTGTGATAGGAGATCTGGTCTGGAGGGTAGAGGAACTGGGTCCCGAAAGCTGAGTTGCATCAGCAGTGGAAACCATGGCTTGTTTGGCCAGTACGGGACTATTGCCACTATCTCTGCTTCTTCCATCCTGAGCCTCGACAAAAAACGGAGAATGACAGGAACCGGGGGAAAGGCATAGGCCCTGTGGAACCGCCAATGGTCTGTCAGAGCATCTACCCAAAAGCCTGGGGATACCAAGACCTTGTGTAGTAGCTCTCTAGTCTGAAGTTGCATGGGGAGGCGAACAAGTCTACTTCCGGAATGACTCCCAGGGACAGGACCCACCTGAAGACTTCGGGGGGGAAGTCCACTCGTTGTCCAGAGAAACTCTCAACAGAAAATCTGCCTGAACGTTCGGGACTCCAGGGAGATAGACAGCTGTCAGGTTGGCCAGGTTTTTCTGGGCCCAGATCATGATGGGCTCTATTTCCTTTGACAGGGAGAGACTGTGAGTACCCCCTGTCTCTTGATGTATGCGACTGCCGTTGTGTTGTCCAGTCTTAGGAGGACTGAGTCTCCTGCTGTTAAGTGGTGAAAAGCCTGCAGAGCGCAGAACGCTGCCCGGAGTTCCAGAACATTGGAGACTATGCTGTGAGAGGGAAAATTCCATATGCCTTGGGCTACTTCTGTTATCCCCTGTTGCCTGGCATCTGTAGTGATGGTGACCCAAGACACAGGTGCGATGGAGTGACAATTGAGGAGGTTCCTCTGTTGTAGCCACCAAGGAAAGCTCTCCCGCATGGATGAGGTTATTTGGATAAAGTGATCCCGAAGCCCTGGATTATACTGCTGGAGGAAACCCTTCTGGAACGGCCGCATTTTCCACTGAGCCCACTTTACCGTGGGTGTTATTGACACCATGGTGACTGCCAATGAACTTTAGGCATTGAGAGGCTTGGAGATGAGGACGACATTGCAAGCCAAACTCTGTCCCGGATCACTGGGATTTTTCCAGGGTAACAAGATGGTGCTCTTGATAGCGTTGAAGTGTGCCCCGAGGAATACCAGGGACTGCGTAGGATCCAGATGGCTCTTTTCCAGATTCAGAAGCCAACCAAACTTGATTAGAGTGGAGATGACCTGGGATCTGTGGATTAGCAACTGCTCCTTGTCCCGAGACAACAGCAGGTCGTCTAGATAGTGATACAGACGGATACCTCTGGTCCTGATCAGAGCCACAACAGCCAACAAGTTTTGAAAACACACAAGGCGATATTGTAAGCCCGAAGGGGAGACAGGTGAACTGCAGACGGATTTGATCGACAGCAAAGCGAAGGTATTTCTGGAATTCTGACGCTATCGGAACATGGAAGTAGGCGTCCTTCAGGTCTATAGAGACAAGCCAATCGCCTGGTTGGATTGCTTGACTGATCATGAGTTGTGTCTCCATCTTGAACTTCTCCTTCTAGATAAAAGAATTCAAGTGGGTTAGGTCTATAACTGGCCTCCAGGAGACGTTTTTCTTCAACACCATGAAGAGGGGCGAGTAGACCCCTTAAAACCTTTTGTCATCTTTAACTGGAATTGCAGCGCCCTGAGCCACAAGAGAGACAGGAGAATTTGCTTTTTCTCTTCCGAGAGAGGCAAGGATGCCGACTCGCTCTGTTTTAGGCAGGTGCAATATCATAAAGACTTAGGGGATTCTTGTCCACCGGAAGATGCCCCTTTTGAAAACTTCTGGCCTGAAGGCTGTTTTTTCTTCCAGGTCTTCTTGAACTTACGGCCAGGCCTATAGTAGCGAGCATTCCTTGCTCGATCTGAACTTTGCCTGGGCTGTGTTCTCTTCTGGTTTAGCAGGTGGCGATTCTGGGGAAGGAACCCCGACTTGCCCCCTGTGGCACGGGTGATGGCACTGTCCGATATGTTCCCAAAGAGGGACGAACCCCCAAATGGAATCCTGCACCATGCCTGCTTGGAGGCAGGGTCAGCTACCCATGGGCGCAGCCACAAGGCACGCTTAGCCGTGACAGATGTCAGCATGATCCGAGCCACCAGGCGAATTATGTCTAGGGAAGCCCCACGAGAAAAGCCAACCTTAGCCCATGAATAGGTGAGCTCCTGGCCAGTTCTTCCGAGATGCTCCTCAGAGAAGCATCTACATCGTCTGCCCAGACTTCCATTGCTTTAGAAAGGGCTGCGAGAGCTAGAGCTGGTTTGCAGGTCATACCCGCTGTAATGTAGATCCGCTTGAGGTCAGTATAAATTTTCCACTCCAGGCAATCCCTAAAGGAAACAGTATCCTCCAATGGGAGTGTGACGTGCCTCACCATCCTCATTAGGGCTGAGTCAATGAGAGGAGCCGACTCCAGGTGTTTTACATCCTTGCTTTTAAATGGGTACATTTTTGATACCTTCATTAACAGGCAATTCCTCCTTTCAACACCACCCCATTCGTCGGTAATTATTGCGCTGAGTTCACCCAAAAAGGAGAAATTAGGGTGTTCTTTTTTGAGGTGTTTAAAATATTCCCTCTGTTTGGAGGGTGCCTCCACTGGCTCTTCCATCTCAAAGATTCTTTGATAGCTTTTGACCAGCTGTGGTACTAGGGCAAATTCAAAACCTGCACCAGGGTCATCTACCTCCACCTTACTGTCTGAGGCTTCAATTGAGGAATGGCTCGGCTGTGAAGGGCCTGGAGCCTTAAGATCATCCCTAATAGGGACTGACATAGTGTCGCCAGCAGGGTTGTGGGTATGACCAGAATCCCCTTTACTCAGGGACTCATGGACCACCTTTCTGACCAGTGCTTCCACTTGTTGGTCTCCATCCTCTCTTTCTTATGCGACTTTAGAAAAGCATTGCTTGCAGAGCGATTTGCCTTCAGGAACCTGGGCCCCGCATACCCAGCAGGCTTTCCTCACAGAGCGGCTGGAGTGGTGGCGAGAGTGACGCCCAGAGGTGGTTTTAGACTCCTATCTGTGGTACCTAGATCTAAAGGAAGATCTGACGTCTGGACCTTGAAGAGGAGTGACAATGTTGAGACCTAGGACGGTCTTTGCCATGCTTTGGTGTTCAGACCTAGAAGAGCTGAGTGAAAAAGAAAGGGTTAAGAGCTCCTGAATGAGTGAACCAAAGCATCACAGGTAGAAAAGAAATAAATCCTACCTGCAGCGCAAGGGTTGGCCACAAGAGGGCGGTGACAGATCCATGGCAAGGCAGTTTGAAAGTGAAATGAATCATTAAAGCCTTATGAGAAACAGGAGTGACAACAGGCATGAGAGAGCACATAACAAAACATAGCCAGCACCCAGGGAGCCTGCAGCAAACAATTTACCTTGTAAACCAGAGCCCAGTGCCTGGGTAAATACCGCATAAGCCTGCAAGTCATCCCAAGTAATAGCTGCTTTGACAGCTATTTAAATCTGCCACCGTTAACGATGTCACCGCCCCATAGCGGTTGCCATCCGGTGGCGGCCAATCGCATGCGCGACCGCCGCCGCCATTTTGGCGAAACTGCGCCTGCACGAACCAAGCACGGAATCTTCGTTCGCGGCTTGCGGATGCGCAGCGACTTCCTGAAACGGCGAGCTGGAACGCAGCTGCGCTCCAGCCGCCGTGGCCACTCACTGGAGCTTGATAGAAAATAAGGAGACACACAAAACACAGAGATACGGCTGCCATATAAAAGGAATATCTTTGTACATTACCACCACCACGGCACGATCCGGACCAGAACCTGGGACTGGGGAGCTGTTCGCTCGACCCACCGCACGATCGGGCGTTTACAAAGCCTCCCGCTAATAGCTGGGATGTTTGGCCATATTGCCGCTTGCCTGCCAATGGCCAGGTTAGTAAGCTCTTCATGGTATCACATCATATCGCCCATGTCCACCTGCTAATAGCTAGGATTGCTGGACTGCAGAGAGGATCACCGCTAACCACCAACGTATCGCCATGCACACCGCCAGGCCTGGATTACAGAAAAACTTCATGAAAAGGTAAGACTATATCTTGGTCCTAGGAGGAGGACAAAAAAAGGAACACGGCCTCTGGCCCAGAGCAAAGATTTATGGGAGAAGGGTCCTATGAGGTATGAGGGGCGGGATTAACCCACACGTAGGCTGTCATGGAGTCTGTCAGGAAAAAAAAAATACACATCTTTCTGCAGGTAAAAAAAATGTGTGTTTATTTTTTTTTTTATTGGAGCCTGGAAAGCATTGCACTCGTGATCAGTAGATTGTGGGTCAAATGCAGGACTACTGCAGACTTCTTAGAGTATCTGCTCGTACCTCATATGGGCATGCAGATAAACATTGACAGGACAAGACAATGAACTACCAGAGTGCTCAAAAGCACTCTGGTAGTTAATTGAAACAACTGCTTCACACAGCCCTGTCATTTTCAAACAGTAACAGCGGTTCCCCAGAGAAGATACCCACTCGCTGTCACTGCGGGGGGGGGGGGGAGAGGCTGCAGCTGCTGGAACATGCTCCACCCTAAATACGGGTGGAACATGTAACCAAAAGTTAAACTTTTCCTTTAACCGCTGGATCAGGTAATTTATCTGCAAATATTGGCTACACAGAGCGTTGATTTACTAAAGACAAATAGACTGTTAATTTGGCAAGGGATGTTGCATGTTGCACTTTGCAAAGAAATTTCCCCATAGCTTAGTGGATTTGGTGCAATTTCACTTTCCAAAGAAGGAAAATAAAAGAACAAAATTTTTGCCATCACATGATTGGAAGATAAAAGTCAGCAGAGCTTCACCTTATTCACTAAGCTGCGGGGAAAATTTCCTTGCAAACAGTCGTTTTACTTTTAGTAACTTAACCCCAGAGGGTCCACCAAACTTTGTAAAATACAGTTATGAAATAATGAGATTTAATAGAAAAAAATTATTGCAGCCTCTTTAATATTAGCAAGTTAAAAATAATTAACTTGTCATACAGTAACTGTTAAATAAAATAATAAAACAGTGTGAAGAATTATAAAAAAATGTAAATACGAGATTGTAAGATTTAACAATTCTGACAATATTCAAAACCCAGCATGGGATTTTAACATAACTGCATTTGATACTAAGCCACTTGGGAAGGTTTTATGAACTGTTGGAGTTTGTGCAAGGCAAATATTTTATCTTTTGTCTTCTGATCAAATTATAAGAATCATTGAGCAGTCAGTCATCTATCCAGTCATTTTACAGGAATTGTGCAACGGTGTGTTTCCTCCATGAAGACATGCTGTATACTATATTCAACTGATCACACCTGCCCTCAGCTGATGTTAGGCTCCCTGGGGTATAAGCATATTTATACAAGGAATAGTAAGTTGTCAGGAATATCACACATTTTTCAGATAATTAAACATGGCATCAAAAACCCTCACCAATTCCAAGGATATGCAATAATGGGAAAAAAGATATAAATATAGAAAATGTTAGATATGGCAAATTATGTATATAAAATACATACGGTATGTGAAATATCTTTTACTATTTTTTTTATATTTTACAGCTGTAATATACTGTATGCTGTAAAAGCCACTCCTTTCATTAACCTGTGTTATTGATATGAACATGCATTGTTTGGAATAGTGGGTGTGTTTTTCAAATTTAATTATCCATTTGAAAGCTTTCTACAGTCATTAGATTGAAGTTCGACATGAACATATGTTTGGGTTGATGGACGATTTTGCTAAAAACTATACTTCTATAAGCAAGCTGCTTAATTATACCACTAGAATATTTATCTTACAATCAATCCCTGTACCAAGGACCATAAAGCCCAGCCCTTGGCTTTCACACAAAGCTAACTCTCTTAGAAAAAAAAACCTTTAAGCCTCGTACACACGGCCGAAAATCTCGTCAAGAAAAAACACGTTGTTTTTCTTGACGAGATTCTTGGACAAGAAACTTGTCCCGGCCGACAAGTCGATTCAAAGAACCGGTGGTTCTTTGAATGGAGCGAACGCGGTGACGTCATCGACACATTCGATGCCGTCGCCGCCATCTTGCTACACCCTATCTATGCCTAGGAAGCTACCGTGCATGCGTCAAAGTCATTTCGAGCATGCGCGGGCTTCCCGGCGGACAGGTAAGTGTACACACACACAATTTTCTCGTCGAGAAACAGGCTGACGAGAATCTCGACTAGAAAATAGAGAGCAGGTTCTCTATATTTCTCGTCGAGATTCTTGTCGGTTTTCTCAACGAGAAACCATACACACGAACGAATTTCTCGGCAAGAAAGCTCTCTTGGCAGTTTTCTTGTCGTTTCTTGCCGAGAAACTCGTTCGTGTGTACGAGGCTTCAGGCTCCATGTACACAGAAGCTGATAAACTGCAGTTTATTGGCGTTTTGGCGTTTTTTTTAAAAAGCCCATTAACTGCACTCTATGTTAGCCTATGTGTTCATGTACACATAACGTTTTTTAGCTTTAGGCCCCATGCACACAGGGCATTTTTGCAGCTGCTGTTAGCAGCGTTAGGCGTTTTTTTTTACAGCTGCAAAATGCCCATCCATGTTATTCTATTGTGTCATGCACACATAGAGCTTTTATGAGCTCCAAGTGGCATAGGCGTTTTCCAGCTGCAAAAAAACCCCAAGACCAGTGCGTTCTGGAGCTCCAGGTTCGAGCTGCGAAAACACCCAATGCTATTAAACGCGCAAAAACGCAGCAAAAACGCCGCAATTGCGTTTTTCAGCTCCAGCATTTTTTTATTTTTTATTTAAAAAGGTCAAAAAATGTTTACAAAACATGGACAGGCGTTTTTAAGCTGTAAAAAACGCGGCTGTAAAAACGCTACACTGAAAAACGCTAATAAAAGCTAGTAAAAAACGCTGATAAAAGCTAGCTTTTTCTGCTGCTTTAAAAACAACAGTTTTTGAGCTTCTGTGTACATGGAGCCTTAGAAACCCTCTCTGGAAAAACAAACAAAAAACTAACAACTCAACCCTTCTAAAAACACACACACACTCAGGACTCAATGTTGTCCATTTACTTTGTTTTTTTTTACTTTACTTTTACTTTATACTTTGTATATTTATTTTTATTTTTATTTATTTATTTATTTTTTATAAAATACCTTCAGGAGCATTTTATATTCAAGTCTGCCATCTCTGGTGGTGTTTCCAGGAACTGGTAATTGAGTGCTGCAGATTTACAGGTGCTTGGATGTTCATGGCAGTTCCCTCACACTGACATCATCTGCAGCATCTGGATCTTGAGAGAACCCTGGCACTTGATAGCCAATAAAAAATGTCCATCTTACCCAGGCAGTGACTTGGACACCCAAAGAATGACTCTTCCTGTAAACAAGAGAGAAGATTTGGGACTATATAATGAGTAGAAAAAGGCATTTAGGTTTTTTGTCCTATGCCAGCGATTAGTTAGAGGGGGTAGGGGTGGTTTTAGGAAACATAACATATTTATTCTCGTTTTGTTTTTCACCATGACTATCAACTTTATACATTTTCTATTTTCATGCCTAGGTTATGTATAATTTCATCCATGTAAGCAACCATTTAGATTGTCTAGCTTGCATTTCTTGATCTATTTAGATAGAAGGTATATGTTTATGCATTGTTGCCACAAGATAAGTGATTCTGCAGAGTCATTAAAATAATTGGTGGGCTATAGTTGGAGATTTATCCAGGCTTTTAATGTGATATAGGTGATACCATTTACAGTTCTCTATGCTTTAAAGTTCATGCATGGCCAAATGTTTTTTTTTTTTTGGGGGGGGGGGGTTGGGATAGAGAAAGGAAGGGTTAAAACCTCTTTTGGGTAATTTCTTGCTGTCTGAGTTTCATTGGGAAGGTATGCAAAATATTATTGTGCAAAGGGTGCCCTCAATTGGAAGATTTTCGTTCACCTCTTGCCCTGATGGCAGTTCTAAAATATTTGTATTTTTTGTTCTAAAATCTTTTTGTCTCAGGATCTACTTCATACAATGGTCACCAGGACATTTAGGGAGGGCGAAACTACTTAGTGGGGTCATGGGTATTAATAAAAAATTGACAGGGGTTCTTGTCTACTCCTACTTTTTTAAACCCCCCCCCTAAAAAATAAGTGTAAACAAACCTTTCCCCATTCTTCCTAGTGGCATGTCAGTGATCGTCTGTTCCCTGTCATAGGGAATGACGATCAGTGACGTCACACGCCAAGCCACGCCCCACTACAGTAATAATCACTCACTAGGGCACACTTAACTCCTGCAGCGCCACCTAAAGGTTAAACCCTTCACTGACAGTGTCATTTTCACAGTAATCAGTGCATATTTATAGCACTGATCGCTGTAAAAATGACAATGGTCCCAAAAATGTGTCAAAAGTGTCCGATGTGTCCTCCATAATGTTGCAATTATGATAAAAATCGCAGATCGCCGCCATTAGTAGTAAAAAAATAAATAATAAAAATGCCATAAAACTATCCCCTATTTTGTAGACGCTATAACTTTTGCGCAAACCAATCACTATACGCTTATTGCAATTTTTTTTACCAAAAATATGTAGAAGAATACGTATCGGTCCAAACTGAGGAAAAAATAAATTTATATATTTTTTGGGGATATTTATTATAGCAAAAAGTAAAAAATATGTAATTTTTTTTAAAATTGTCGCTCTATTTTTGTTTATAGCGCAAAAAATAAAAACCGCAGAGGTGATCAAATACCACCAAAAGAAGGCTCTATTTGTGGGAAAAAAAGGACGTCAATTTTGTTTGGGAGCCACGTTGCAAGACCGCAAAATTGTCAGTTAAAGCGACGCAGTGCCAAATCGCAAAAAGGGGCCTGGTCCTTTGGCAACAAAATGGTCCGGGGCTTAAGTGGTTAAACTGTCAGCCACAAGGGAATAATGGTTTGTGTAGACTGTTTAAAGGATAACTGCACTTTCAGTACAAGTTAATTTATTCTTTTACGAATAATTTTTATCCTTTACCTTGCTCCCCTGTGACCTAAAGTAACTTACCCTTCCCCATTCCAGGTTTATTATTTTCTGAAATGAATGACCACTGCCCACGTAAATCTTCAGCACCTACATCTAAAATCGTATTTCGTTTGGTGGTGTCTGTGCAGAGTGTCTCCAGACTATGGAAGTCCATGGGGTTCTACTGTGATGCAAGGAAAAAAACTGTGCCTGGAAGTGATTTAGAATCTTGTGGGCTGCAGTCATCTGATTCATGTAAACATAAATCTGGGGTGGGGGAGGGGCAATATTTTATGTCAAGCGGTGCAGGTAGGCAAAAGGATAATTGTAACTTCTAGAATCGGTCCTCCAGCAGTGCAGCCAGAGGAAGAAAATAAAAGTAGAAGCCATCAGCACTGTACAAATATCACCAATAAGGAAGTACTGCGGACCCTCCCGCTCGGCAGGTGCCCAGGCCCCCCTTTTGAACTGATAAGGCCTGGGCCCAGTACAGGAGGGCTGGCTGTACTGCCTTATCAGCAACCCTGAGTCTCATAAAAATACCAACACCTTGATCCGATCACCATGGAAAGGCAGATGTTTTTGTTGAAAAACAGGATGGGAGGTGTGAAAATTGTGGAACTACACTACTCTTTTCTAGTTATATAATTCTTGGTGTCAAGATTTTATTGGTATGAATCCCTTGATTTCAATCAGTGAAGGTATGAAGAGGGGTAGAGATGTTGAAACAGCATTATACGTGGAAGATCCACATATGTGGAGGACCCACAATTGGCATTATACTATATGTGTTCCCCCACCCGTGTTCAATGATAGTTGTTCCATGTTGACATACTGTAGATGGCCTCTTTCAGCCTTTTGCAAACTAGTTGCACTCTGTACAAAATGTGTACCTCACTGTCCTCAAAAGAATGTCTCTTTCTATTACTGAAGGTATGAAGTGGGGTAGGGATTTTGAAACTACATGATATGTGGAAGACCCACATACGTGGAAGACACACATACATGAAAGATCGCCAATTTGCATTATACCGTATTTGACGAAGGCCCCCACCTCTGTACAATGATAGTTGTTCCATGTTGTTGTAGATTGCCTCTTTTAACTTTTTCAAACTAGTTGCGCTCTCGGTGAAAAATGCGTACCTCACTGTGCTCAAAAGAATGGCCCTTTTCTTTAAGGTGTTATTATTTATTTTCTCATATTTCCCTTGAATTACTACTTTTTCACACACTAATTGAAATTTCTGTTAAAACTTCATATCATATTTAGTTACCAGCTATACACACAAGCTAATACATTTGGACAGCAAAGAATGTAGATTTAGAGATGTTTGTATACTTTCAACATCTGAGGTTTGTCGTATAGATCAGTACCACGGGCATTGTGGCAAACAAATCAATCAAGCTTTAAAATGAATTAAACCTGGCTTATCTATCAGCGGTTGTTGTCATTCAGACATTTATACAATGCCTCTATTTCATTAGAAATGATTATTCCCCAGAAGTAATCATCATATTGAAGAAATGATGGTAAAATGGCTGCGTAGATACTATTACAAAATACATTGGGAAACAATTTTAAAGACATTACAAGTGACAGAATATCATTGGATTTAGAATCTTTTAGAGACATCAACATCCAAGAAGACAGATTACCATCATGTGATCCAATAATAATATTGAACTGGAAGAAACTTTAGTTGTCATTGTCATTACTGGCTTTTAGCTTCCAATACCAGAGTTCAGTCTTTTTTCTACATGGAGGCTCTCTTCTGGGTTAGAGCAGTTGCAAACTGAATTAAAGTAACAGAAACTTTAAGACAGACTTTCACATATTTCCACTAGACTTCTCTTCCCTTTTCTTTCTTCCTTCCGTCCTTCCTTTCCTCCTGCCCATAGTCCTTACTTCTTTCTTGCTTCTATCTTTCCCTCAATTTTTCCACTCCTTCCCATTCTTCTTCCATCCTTCTTGCTTCTATGCTTACTTCCTTTCCACCTGCCTTTATACTACATTTCTTCTGTCTCACTTCCTTACTTTACTCCTTCCTTTATATTATCTCCTTTCCTTTCTTCCTTCACTCCACATAGTAGTGTATTTAGGTTTTGTGCTTCCCTAGGCCTGACTAAACTTGTGCACCCCCTAATTTAAATATGACCCAACCCTTCCTGTCAAGGCCACACCCCTTTCTGTTTAAGACTGACCCTGAAATTTTTGAGTGGGGACACTAGATCTGAGTGCCTGGATTCCCTTAATTTTCATAGATTTCCTCTAACTTCCTGTTTGTCTATGGGGCAGGAAGTGAAGGGAAATCTCTCCAATGGGACAGGGATGGTAAAAAAATAAACTTGACAGGGGCTATAACCCTCCCTTACTCTATCCAAAATGGAAAAAAAAAAGTGTTGCCTATAGTTCTACTTTAAGCACACATTTCTGATAATTTTATGGAGAGGACTAAGAAAATATTATCATGCCAATGGTGCAGCAGAAAACATATAGCACAGTGAGGAAGGTTTGTGGTCCAGGATGATAGGACAGTCAAAATTAGAAGCAGCGCCCCCCCCCCACAGTTGCGGAATGACGGCCGTCCGCATACCGGAAGCAGTGCGGCCTCTTTATGGGGCGCTAGACTAATTTGCCTCTCAGCCCAGTCCACCTGATAAGACTGGCGCTACACTAACAGTGTAGTGCAAGTCGGTGTGGGGCTCTTTCCGTGCTGCCCCCTGAAAAGTGCTGCCTTAGACCTGGGGCCTTGTTGGCTTAGGCCAGGACACAGCGCTGACTCCACCCTTCACTCCTCTTCCACTCTGTTGTCCTTCTTTCTTGCCTCTGTCCTTTCCGTCATTATTCCACTCATCCTTCCCATTCTTCTGTCTTTTTTCCTCCCTTCCTTCCTTCCTTCCTTGCTTCTTCCTTCCTTCCTTCCCTTCCTTCCTTCCTTTTATACTGTGGCTCCTGAACTGATTTTATATTGTAGGGTTGCAGCGTGGCAAACGTGATGCAAGATTCCTTACTTAGCTTCACATTGGTTGAAGCATTAGGAGAGGGGAATCCTGGAATATGAGTTTTGAGTGGACTTTACTAGAAAAAAAGTTAGGATTATTACAATAAACAGACCTTAAATTACAGCTTCCCTGACACTTAGAGGAACATTTTCATTATCAGATCTGTTTGCTTCTCTAATGATATTGTGGTAGCTATTTAAATAGTATGAAAAAAGTTACAAATTAAATAATCAATCCATGAATTTGGAGGGCAAGAACACATTAGACCAAAAATCTATAACTGCTGTTGAAAATAACAGTAAAATGTTGTTGAATAATTACCTGTCAGGAAAACAAATTAAGTTCCCTTCACACTTATATTATTTATGCAGTTTATTAACATTTTCTGGTGTTCTGTTTCGGCCTCTTTATATCATTTAACAGTTCTGTGTTTTATTTGGCACTTTTATGAGCGTGTTGTTATTGTTTTCATTAACGCTGAACTCCTGGATAAGCAAGTATTGTCTAAATACAAGAGGCGTGGGTATTCTTACTTGAATCTTGGTGTGCTTTGTGAATTTCTTCCAGCTCTGTGCAGTAATTCAGTGTGAGACTCTGCCTCTGTGCAGCAACTTTCTGTTTTCAAGACCAATCACTGCTGCTCTCTCTCATTGTACAGGGTGACTGGTCTTGTCTCCACCCCCTTCTGTAGTTGTGTGCAGGTGACTTTTTGTTGGAAGACGTGTTGGGACCTTCCCACAGCTCTGCTGCCTGTAAAGTAATGAGCACTCAGATGTTCAAAAAAGGAAAGGATTGATAAATATGAGAGTTTTACGGATTCCAAGTTATCCATCCTGCTTGGATCAGACCTCTGTGCATTACTGTATGCTTTCCTTCGGGGCACACATGAGACATGGAGTTATGAAGGAGAAACAAGGAGGAGTTAATTGTTGGTGCATTGTAGGGAGTCGAGTGATAGGCAATGCACAGTACCGGTCAGTGAGAGGCACTCAGATTTTAACCTATAGCTGTAAATAGTGGCTTGTCAGCCACTAATCACAGCTAATCATTGATCAGCAAAGTCCAAAGGACACTTTTGCTGTAAGTTACTGACTGATGAAGCGACCATACTCTTACAAGACCCCTTTCACACTGAGACGGTTTTCAGGTGCTTTAGCGCTAAAAAATAGCACCTGAAAAGCGCCTGAAAACTGCCTCCTAATTATTTGAATAAGTGCTTTAACACTGGGGTGGTGCACTTGCAGGACGGTAGAAAAAGTACTGCAAGCAGCATCTTTTGGGCATGTTTGAAGTGCTATAATTAGCGCTTCAAAAACACCCCTGTCCATTGAACTGAATGGGCAATGCTTCCAAAGCACCTTAAAAGAGCAAAACGGGTCCTTTTTCATTTTTTTAAGGTCTTGTTGTCACGTGACCTTAAAAATTATAATGCACAGAGACTTGAGGAAAGCTGTATTATGTAGTCCAATTTAATTACATTGACACTTTATAAAGTGAAAAGTCCCAGCACTTAAAGTGTTTCAGTATATAAATACATTTCTGAAATGCTACAATAGGCAGCCACAGGATACATTTTCCAAAAAACTCCTAGTGACCTAGTGATCTAGTGACCATGCATAGGCTAAGATGATGTCTTAAAACAGAAGTAAGGGTAATTTTTTTATTGTAGAATCATACCCTGATGCTCCATCTGTCCCCCGCCTGCTCCAACACTAAGAACCGAGTGATCAACAAACACAGATCATTCGGTTATCCATTATCAGAGAACTGGTAACTGTCTGTTCTGCCCCCCCTCATGCTCACTGGAGTGCTGGGCTGTGGAGGGGGCAGGAGCGGACAGCTCAGGCTCTTAGCGGCTCGCTGAGAAGCTGAGCCTGGGTTCTGGTTCAGGTATGTGGGCAGATACCAACCATATGGTCATGATCTTTCCCGAGCTTGGACCGTCTCTGGGATGACAACTGACAGTGGGCTTCAGCCATCTGTCTGCTGAAAGAGACATACAGCCAACCAAACTTTGGCTGTACTTCTCCTTTAAGTCTGCTAAAGGTAGCAGGAAACCTTTCCTCAGCATTTGTAATCAAACTTCTCGATATCCCTTTGTTTTCTAATTTTCTAGCAGCCAGTAGAATACACTCTGTTCCAAATTATTATGCAAATTCTATTTCAGTGTCACAGAGATTAAATATTTTGCTTTTCAGTTTAACTCATGGATGGCATTGTGTCTCAGGGCTCTTTTGTTCACTGAAAACTATTTTGGACACCTGTGATAATTAGATTGCCAGGTGAGCCCAATTAAAGGAAAAACTACTAAAGGAGGGTGTTCCACATTATTAAGCAGAGCACCATTTTCAAGCAATATGGGAAAGAAAAAGGATCTCTCTGCTGCCGAAAAGAGTGAAATAGTTCAATGCCTTGGACGAGGTATAAAAACATTAGATATTTCACAAAAACTTAAGCATGATCATCGCACTATTAAGAGATTTGTGGCTGATTCAGAGCACAGACGGGTTCTGTGCAGATAAAGGCACATTGAAAAAGATTTCTGCCAGATCCATGCATTGGATCAAGAGAGCAGCTGCTAAAACACCATTACATAGCAGCAAACAGATATTTGAAGCTGCTGGTGCCTCTGGAGTCCCACGGACATCAAGGTGTAGAGTCCTCTAGAGTCTTGCAACTGTGCATAAACCTTCCATTCGGCCACCACTAACCAATGCTCACAAGCAAAAACGGCTACATTGGGCAGAAAAATACATGAAGACCAATTTTCAAACAGTCTTGTTCACTGATGAGTGCCGTGCAACCGTGGATGGTTGGTGGACGGCCACCCTGTTCCAACAAGGCTGCGACGTCAGCAGGGCGTTGGTGGAGTCATGTTTTGGGCTGGAATCATGGGAAGAGAGCTGGTCGGCCCCTTTAGGGTCCCCGAAGGTGTAAAGATGACCTCTGCAAAGTATGTGGAGTTCCTGACTGACCACTTCCCTCCCTGGTACAGAAGGAAGAACTATGCTTTCCATAATAAAATCATCTTCATGCATGACAATGCACCATCTCATGCTGCAAAGAATACCTCTGCATCAATGGCTGCTATGGGGATAAAAGGAGAGAAAGTCATGGTGTGGCCTCCATCCTCCCCTGACCTCAATCCTATTGAGAACCTTTGGAGCATCCTCAAGCAAAAGATCTATGAGGATGGGAGGCAGTTTACATCCAAACCACAGCTCTGGAGGGCTATTCTGACATCTTGCAAACAAATTCAAGCAGAAACTGTCCAAAAACTCACAAGTTCAATGGATGCAAGACTTGTGAAGCTGCTATCAAATAAGGGGTCCTATGTTAAAATGTAACGTGACCTGTTAAAATGTTTAAAAAGTTAAAATGTTGTTCAAAGTTTCATTGAAATAGCTTTTGATTTCAGTAAATATGCTGCAAACACATCAAATGAAAAATTTCAGTTCTTTACAACCTATAAAGTGTTTTGAAACTTACTGTGCGTAATAATTTGGAACAGTGCATTGTAAGTTTTTTATTTTGAAAAGAAAAAAAACTGTTATCATTAGGAGGTTTGTTCAATAAAATTTGAATTGTACTCTTAATAGTTGATAACATGAGAATTATGCTGACTGTTGTTTACATCAATTATTTAGGTAAATGAGAAAAATATAATTGGCATAATAATTTGGAACAGGGTGTAAGCTATGCTTCCAGCAGTAAAGAACTTGGCTGTCCTGTATTGGTCTTTCTTCCCCTAAGGGTGCGTGGCGTTTTTCCTTCCTCTGGTTGCATTTACATTGACCACCAGGATGCCAGATCTGTAAACACACCACGTTGTTACCATCTCCTGCCCCTTCACAGCTTCCATAGGGAAAAGGCGTTTACTTCTGGACACTCCTCTGTATGTTACCATATATATTGTTACACATAAGCTTGTCTTATTTATCCAACTGGATTATCTTTCCAGCCAGAGTTGACCAACATTTGGCACTACTTATACCTACCTGCGCTTCTCCTGAGGAAGCGAGAATTACCCTGCGAAACACGTAGAGATCAGTCGCGCAGCAGCTCCAGATCGATTGGGGTATCTGTATGGTGCCTTCAGGTCCTGCATATCTAATTTTTTCATATGAACTCTATGCAGCACCATTCATGTTCATCATCTGCAGTATGTCTTCTTTATCATTGTGGTACATATGTTTTTAAATGTATGTCAATATATTTTTCATATTTTTATATCTACTGTCTGAGGTGTGACTCTTTAAAGTCCCGTGGGCAAAATGTTTTTTTCTGTGTTGTACATGGCTTCAGCCAGCTGTCTGCTAAAAACAGGTCATAGGAGTGCAGAACGAACTGCAATCCTGTGATTCACAGGAGACGAACAGCCAAACAAACTTTGGCTGTACTTCTCCTTTAAGTCTGCTAAAGCTAGCAGGAAACATTTCCTCAGCATTTGTAATAAAACTTCTCTATATCCCATTGTTTTAAAATTTTCTAGCAGCCAGTAGAATATGATTGCAACTGATATGTGATAAACTGTGTGGACTTACAAACTTCATCATAGTTGTATTATTACTTGGATACTATTTAGCAATTTACTGATTTTGCATGCTATTAGAAGTTGTCGTTAAGCATTATTTTGCTTCTGACAAAATGTATTGATCTTGTACTCTTTGTTTCTGAATAATTAATTTACAGCAACAGCATGGCAAATATAGCTGTGGCACAAATGTTTCATAGCATCATAACTTAAATGAATTTCTCTAAGCTCTCTAGTGGCATGAGGTTAAACACAAGCTTCATACACTATTACTAGCCATGTAGGGATGTAAGACTCTCTTTGTGATTCCTGCTGGATGGAGTATGGAGCATCCCTGAAAGCTTCTCTATGCTAAGTTGTAATGTGAACGGACTTCTAATGAGTTATCCTGCTACATTAATGTCAACTAGGTAGTGGGACCAGTAACAGCAAAACTATGCCATGGATACCCATGTTAGCAGATAAAGTGTATATAATTCCCTACAATGAACTTCTTTTGCTTCATTTTGGTCTATTAAAGATACAATTGAAGGTGTTTTACTACAATAAGTGCATAAAATACATGTTCAAAGAACGGAAACTCTATTTCCTGTGCTTATGTCCCATGTCAGTGATGGTGAACCTTGGCACCCCAGATGTTTTGGAACTACATTTCCCATAATGCTCAACTACACTACAGAGTGCATGAACATCATGGGAAATGTAGTTCCAAAACATCTGGGGTGCCAAGGTTCGCCAGCACTGTCCTATGTTATCTCAAGGAGTCTTACTATCACGTCTAGTTCTTATCTTGGGAGTAAAGAATGACTAGTGTCTATGTTGTGGAGATGAGGACAGTGGGAGGGTTTGGGGAGTTTATCAAAAAATATGTGGGCAGGGCTAACACCACTCATTCCACAAATATGCTGTGGGGAAAATTGACTAAAACTGGAGCGTGCAAAATCTGGTGCAGCCAATCAGGTTTTATTGTTAAAGCATCGTTGAACAAGCTGAGGTTTGAAGCTGATTTGCTCAGGGCACAGCTTCAATAGATTCTGAGTGCTCCAGTTTTAGTAAATCCCCCTGTGTGTTGTCCAGCCAGGACTAGGGAGCTAAGTGCATTTTTGGCAGATCAAAATGAACTTGTCTTTAATGTAATAAAACAGGGGGCATCTGTATGTATTGCAGAGATGCACAGCATTTGTTTTTTGCTTTTTTAGTATATTGCCCTGACATATATTTTAACAAATGAAAGAATTAGCCAATCAGTTAATCAGTCCATGGAAAAAATTATGTATTATAAAATTATAGTATAAATTCTACAATACTAAAGCAATTTTAATGCCGCGTGCACACGATCATTTTTCCCGTCGGGAAAAATGACATTTTTTTTTTCGTCGAGAAAAACGATCGTCTGTGGGCTTTATGCCGTTTTTCTTGTTGAGAAAAACGGCAGGAAAAACGACGGGAAAAATTAGAACATGTTCTAAATTTTCTCATCGTTTTTTCCATCATTTTTTTCCGCGGCAGTTTTCCCATAGGGAGACACTGCCGCGGAGCCCACAGACGGTCGTTTTTCTCGACAAAGAAAAAAATGACGGGAAAAACGGTCGTGTGTGGGAGAAAATGCCGTTCCCTCGTTTTTCTTTTTTTTTCATGTCGTGATTCACGGCGGTGTTTTCACCGCCGTGAATCACGATCGTGTGTACGCGGCATAAGGATCAGTTTTGCCAAAGCTGATACTTTAATTATGCATAGGGTTTTATTTATAAATTATAAATGTTTTCACCTAAAATTCATACAACTGTAGCGGCCTCACCCCCCGTCCCCTTGTAAATAAAGTGGCTTGCTTGTCTAGGGGTATGCGGGAGGAGGATGAGGTTCACTACGGCCCCTGTCCTCTAAGGTGTAGAGGTGAAGGCCAACACTATTTTACCTTCGGGTCCTGTGTTCTGGATGGAGCCTCTGGCCCTCCTGCAGAGGGCAAGTTTGACTGTCAGTAATAGAGCCCCACACCATAAAAAGTCCAACACTCCTTTATTCTTCTTCACATATGAACAGTATCAGTTGAACTTTCAAACAAACAAACAGGGTGTGGATACGAGTAGGCCCAGGCACAATGAACTCTCCTATTCCTTCTTTGGCGAATAGGCTTGGCGCACTGGTTGCTGCCACCGACCGGGTGAACTGTTGAGGCCCCTGCCACAGGCCTAATAGCAGGTTTCTGCCACCGACCTGAATTGACTAGATGTACTGCTGCCACCGGTCACAGAACATGAATTACCTTCCTTTATGAATAGGCCCTTGTTGGAGAAAGATATCCATCCAAGCGGTCTCCGGAGGTCCACCCGACACTGGCAATGTGCTGCACCAGCTTCACGAAGGGTCACCTCTCCGGTCCTTTACGCCCTGGATTCAGGTGCCCAACACCAGGGGCACCTTAGGACAATCCCTCCCTCGCGGGACCCAGCGGAAGGTACTGGGCCCCAGGCCTCCGGATGAGTACCTCACCCCAGACTGAAGGTGTCTGGGATGGAACACGAACTCCACGTGTACAGGCCGAGGGCGCCTGAACACCGACCACGGACAGCAGCCCTCAGGCTGAAGGTGCCTGGGACTCGGACCTTGTGGTGAAGATGTCCGCCCCCTTTATACCCTCCCCCAGCAAGCACAGCGGGTTCCCCGCCCCGCAGTACAACTGCCGCAAGAGGTCACAAAGGGCACGGCACAGCAGTAGTGGCTCAACCTCGGCTCAAAGCGACAGTGCCACCTGCTGAGCCACAGGGAACTAAACACCACTGATGTCCTCACCCGAACAGAATACAGCCCTATTCTTCCAATTAGTGCATCTGGGTCATGCTACCACCCAGATGCTCCCCCTAAATAGTACATGCCCACTACACAACTATCGCCCAAGATTCACCTAAATTTCACATATGATTCTTTAAAAAAAAATGGGTTGTAGCTGTGTAAATCTTGGGTGAAAACATTGATAAATAGACTCCCTGGATTTTGCATATCCACATATTTTTAGGGTCTCTGCCCCTAGTGCTTGATGCTTAGACTCTTGATTCAACTTGAAGATCTACAATGGCGTAGCACTTTTCATCTTAAAGTGTTACTAAACCCAGGACCCCGCATTCACTATATCTGGTTTCCCACAGTACACAGAACATGGAAATGCAATTGTTTTAGTAAATATAAACGGATAAATACCTTTTTTCATCAGCAGTCTTGTGACTTCTATCAGTTCCTGTTTAACCACTTAAGCCCCGGACCATTTGGTAGCTAAAGGACCAGAGGTGAATTCAGAATTTTGCACTGCGCTGCTTTAACTGTAAATTGTGCGGACATGCAATGTTGTACCCAAACAAAATTTGCGTCCTTTTCTTCCCACAAATAGAGCTTTCTTTTAATGGTATTTGATTGCCTCTGCGATTTTTATTTTTTGCGATATAAACGGAAAAAGACCGAAAATTTTGAAAAAAAAATGATATTTTTCTACTTTTTGTTATAAGAAAAATCAAATAAACTTAATTTTAGTCATACATTTAGGCCAAAATGTATTCAGCCACATGTCTTTAGTATAAAAAATGTCAATAAGTGTATATTTATTGGTTTGCGCAAAAGTTATAGCGTTTACAAACTAGGGTCATTTCTTGAGGTGCTAAAATGGCAGGGCAGTACAAAACCCCCCCTAAATGACCCCATTTTGGAAAGTAGACACCCCAAGGACATTTCTGAGAGGCATGTTGAGCCCATTGAATATTTTTTTTTGTCCCAAGTGATTGAATAATGACAAAAAAAATTACTAAAAGTTGTCACTAAATGATATATTGCTCACACATACCATGGTTATATGTGGAATTGCACCCCAAAATACATTCTGCTGCTTCTCCTGAGTACGGGGATACCACATGTGTGGGACTTTTTAGGAACCTAGCCACGTACGGGACCCCGGAAACCAAGCACCGCCTTCAGGATTTCTAAGGGCGCAAATTTTTGATTTCACTCCTCACTACCTATCACAGTTTTGAAGGCCATAAAATGCCAAAATAGCACAAAACCCCCCAAATGACCCCATTTTGGAAAGTAGACACCCCACGGAAATTGCTGAGAGGCCTGTTGAGCCCATTGAATATATTTTTTTTGTCCCAAGTGATTGAATAATGAAAAAATAAATTAAAAAATTACAAAAAGTTGTCACTAAATGATATATTGCTCACACATGCCATGGTTATATGTGGAATTGCACCCCAAAATAAATTTTGCTGCTTCTCCTGAGTACGGGGATACCACATGTGTGGGACTTTTTGGGAGCCTAGCCGTGTACGGGCCCCCGAAAACCAAGCACCGCCTTCAGGATTTCTAGGCACAAATTTTTGATTTCACTCCTCACTACCTATCACAGTTTCGAAGGCCATAAAATGCCAAAATAGCACAAAACCCCCCAAATGACCCAATTTTAGAAAGTAGACACCCCAAGGAAATTGCTGAGAGGCCTGTTGAGCCCATTGAATATTTTTTTTTTGTCCCAAGTGATTGAATAATGACAAAAAAAAAAAAAATTACAAAAAGTTGTCACTAAATGATATATTGCTCACACATGCCATGGTTATATATGGAATTACACCCCAAAATACATTTTGCTGCTTCTCCTGAGTACGGGGATACCACATGTGTGGGACTTTTTGGGAGCCTAGCCGCGTATGGGACCCCGAAAACCAAGCACCGCCTTCAGGATTTCTAGGCACAAATTTTTGATTTCACTCCTCACTACCTATCACAGTTTTGAAGGCCATAAAATGCCAAAATAGCACAAAACCCCCCCACCAAATGACCCCATTTTGGAAAGTAGACACCTCAAGCTATTTGCTGAGAGGCATGGTGAGTATTTTACAGCTCTCATTTGTTTTTGAAAATGAAGAAAGAAATTTTTTTTTTTTTCAATTTTCAAAACTTTGTGACAAAAAGCGAGATCTGCAAAATACTCACCATACCTCTCAGCAAATAGCTTGGGGTGTCTACTTTCCAAAATGGGGTCATTTAGGGGGGTTTGTGCCATCTGGGCATTCCATGGCCTCCGAAACTGTGATAGGCAGTGAGAAGTGAAATCAAAAATTTACACCCTTAGAAAGCCTGAAGGCGGTGCTTGGTTTTGGGGTCCCGTACGCGGCTAGGCTCCCAAAAAGTCTCACACATGTGGTATCCCCGTACTCAGGAGAAGCAACAGAATGTATTTTGGGGTGTAATTCCACATATGCCCATGACATGTTTGAGCAATATATCATTTAGTGACAACTTTGTGCAAAAAAATAAATAAAAATAAATAAATTGTCTTTTTTCCGCAACTTGTGTCAACATATAAAATATTCCATGGACTCGACATGCCTCTCAGTATATAGCTTGGGGTGTCTACTTTCCAAAATGGGGTCATTTGGGGGGGTTTTGAACTGTTCTGGCATTTTATAGACAACATTAGAAAGCTTACATCCACTCTTCTAACCACTTGAAGACAAAGCCCTTTTTGACACTTTTTGTTTACATGAAAACATTTTTTTTTGCAAGAAAATTATGTTGAACCCCCAAACATTATATATATTTTTGAAGCAAAGGCCCTACAGAATAAAATGGTGGGTGTTGCATTTTTTTTCAAACGCATTTTTTTGGGAAAAAATACACTTTTTTTAATTTTAATGCACTAAAACACACTATATTGCCCAAATTTTTGATGAAATAAAAAAGATGATCTTAGGCCGAGTACATAGATACCAAACATGACAAGCTTTAAAATTTCGCACAAACGCGCATTGGCGACAAACTACAAACTTTTTTAAAAGCCTTTACAGGTTACGCCGTTAGATTTAAAGAGGAGGTCTACTGCTAAAATTACTGCCCTCGATCTGACCTTCGCGGTGATACCTCACATGCATGGTGCAATTGCTGTTTACATATGACGCCAGACCGACGCTTGCGTTCGCCATTGGGCAAGAGCAGGGCAGGACAGGGGTGCTTTGTTTTGTTTTTTGTTTTTTATTATTAATTTTGCTTTTTTATTTTATTTTTAAACTGTTGCTTCCATATTTTTTTTTTTATCATTTTTATTGTTATCTCAGGGAATGTAAATATCCCCTATGATAGCAATAGGTAGTGACAGGTACTCTTTTTTTGAAAAAACTGGGGTCTATTGGACCCTAGATCTTTCATCTGCCCTCAAAGCATCTGACCACACTAAGATTGGTGTGATAAAATGCTTTCCCAATTTCCCAATGGCGCTTTTTATATCCGGGGGGGACATTCCCTCCCACTGCTTGTAAAAGCAGTCCAGAGGCTAATTAGCCACTAGGATTGCTTTTACATGAAAGCCGGCCGCTGGCTGAAAAGAATGATACCAAGATGATACCTAAACCCGCAGGCATCATTCTGGTATAAACATTCAAAGTCCAGCAACATACCAGTACGTTGCTGGTCCTTGTTGGACATGTATTGTAATCTTTTTTTTCATGCAGCCTGTTGGCTGAACGAAAAAAAAAGATTGATCGGTGGGTATGCCCACCATTAGAATACTGCCCTTCATCCACCCACTTCTAATGATGGGCATACATGCACCATTTATATATGCCGAAGCATGGAGGCATCTTCCCGCAAAAGTTATGCCGCGTACACATGGTCAGACTTTTCCACGGGCAAGCCTCCGTCGGAATTTCGACCGTATGTACGCGGCATTAGGAGCAAAATCGCTCCTCCGCTCCTCCGCTCCTGCTGCCCCAATGCTTCGGCATATATGCTTTTTTTTTAACTGTAGTGGTGAAATCACCTCCTACAGCACTGGAGTCGCAGGGATCAGGCCTGTCTCTGCGAATGCTGCAGTTATGTGTGTTGTGTTTTGCAAGTGACAGTGATCGATCGATACTGCACTTGGGTGGCCTGGGCTGGACGGAGGGGCAAAACGCAGGTGCTAGCAGGTATCTGGGCTGATCCCGCTAACACTGCATTTTTGGGAACCCTAAACTGCTGGGGACGCTAGTATAGATCTGATCAGATATTGATCTGTTCAGATACTATACCACTAAGGGGGGTGTATGCTTCACGCATGGGTGTAAGCATTACTGGCACTAACCTGACGCTGCCTGGGGTGTGACGCAGACCCTCTCTGACGCTAAAACCTAATTGATATCACCCGCCGGGCGATCAGGGGGTTAAACCTTTATTGGGTTATATACGGCGGGTGCCCTGACACTATAAAAAGCAAACTAACTAACCAGCGTCACCCGTAACACTTATATGGTGATTACTGGTGAAAGGGTTAACTAGGGGAAATTAGGGGGTTAAAACCTTTATTAGGTAATATATGGGGGTACCTGACGCTATATAAAAACCTGACGGCGAACCTAAAAAAAAATTACTGGCTACCTATCGGCATCACCGACGCTAAGACAGTGATCAGAAAAATGATCGCTTAGCGACGGCGGTGCTAGGGGGTGAAAGGGTTATCTGGGGGGCGATCAGGGGTAAATCTTTATTAGGGGGGGGGTTATGGGGCTACACTGGACCTAAAACTAACTTTAGTGACACTTTTACAGTCACAAATGTCACTGATTGCAGTGATCAGTAAATAAATGGTCACTGCAATCAGTGACACTGTGACTGGGGGCTGGGGGGTGATCTGGGGGGTGATCTGGGGTGTCTGGGGTGGTCTGGGGGGGCGATTTATGTGCCTATGTGTCCTGGTGTCAGTGTAGTGTTTTGTGCACTAACCTGCATCTTCTCCTGTGCGGCGCTCGGTATATGTGTGCGCCGCAGGAGAGATGACATCACTTCCTCTGCCTGTGTAAACATTACACAGGCAGGGGAAGGATTCGATTCGCTGGGAGCGATCGAGAGGGGGTGGCCGGAATCGAACGGCTGTCCCCTCATCCCTGATCGCTCCCAAACGAATAACGGCCGCTCACTGTAAAGAAGGGGGGTCCGATCGGACCCCCCAACTATACAAAGGCAATCACGTATATGTACGTGATTGTTCCTGTCTGTGCCATTCTGCCGACGTATATTTACAGTGGGCGGTCGTTAAGTGGTTAAATGACTTTTTTTCCTTCAAAAATGACATTTTATGCAGGGACAGTTCTAAGCACGGGAAACATGCGCGACTTTATATGAATATCATACACACCCCCCAGGTACGAAATTTAAAGGAATGTTTCACTTTTATTTTTTCACTTTAAGCATTATTAAAATCACTGCTCCCGAAAAAACGTCTGTTTTTAAAACTTCTTTTTGCATTGATACATGTCCCCTGGGGCAGGACCCGGATCCCCAAACACTTTTTAGGACAATAACTTGCATATAAGCCTTTATAATTAGCACTTTAGATTTCTCCCATAGACTTTTCGAATTTGCCGCAAACACCCCAATTTGTTCGCTGTTCGGCGAACGGGCGAACAGGCAATGTTCGAGTCGAACATGAGTTCGACTCGAACTCGAAGCTCATCCCTATTACAGTAAGCACATAAGGAGTAGTGATGAGCCGAACACCCCCGGGTTCGGTTCGCACCAGAACCCGCGAACGGACCGAAAGTTCGTACGAACATTAGAACCCTATTAAATACAATGGATGCGAACGTTCGAATTCTAAAGTGCTAATTATAACAACTATTATGCATGTTATTGTCCTAAAAAGGGTTTGGGAACCCGGGTTGTGCACCAGGGGACATGTATCAATGCAAAAAGAAGTTTTAAAAACGGTCGTTTTTCGGGAGCAGTCATTTTAATGATGCATAAAGTGAAAAAAAAAAGTCAAATATTCCTTTAAATATCGTACCTGGGGGGTGTCTAAAGTATGCCTGTGAAGTGCCACGTGTTTCCCGTGTTTAGAACTGTCCCTGCACAAAATGACACTTCTAAAGGAAAAAAAAGCCATTTAAAACTGCTTGCGGCTTTAATGTAATGTCTGGTCCCGGTAATATGGATGAAAATCTTTAAGAAAAATGGCATAGCTACCCCATGATCCCCCCCCCCTACCCCAGCCCATTACCAGCCCCTTTGGGTCTTGTATGGATATTAAGGGGAACCCCGCACATAAAATAAAAAAGGCCCTATATACTCTGAACAGCCGTATACAGGCGCATACAAGACAGGGACTGTAGGTTTGTTCTTATGTAGAATGTGTTTGTAATTTTGAACAGGTACATTGTTTAAGTGTAGCTCCAGCCCAAAAATCTATTTTTAAACTTTTTGGAAAACATAGGTAAGGGTTATCAACCCTGTAACATTTGTTTTGCTGTCTGTGCCCCTGTTCAGAACATTTCACCTCACTTTCCGTCCCAATGACAACTGTTTTTGAAATGTGGTGTTTTTCTTGAAACAAGGATTGCTGATAAAGCATCAGTACAGAGGAGACACCTTTCTCCCATATTAATTCTTACAGGAGAGAATTTTCCTTCCAAGGGGTAGATTTCCTCTCACTTCCTGTTGTCTTCTTGCGTTTGCAAGTAGGAGTCGTTTGTAAGTTGGATGTTTGAAAGTAGGGACCTGCCGTATATACTCTGCAGAAATAGGCCCCTTAGTTGTTGGTGTTGGCACAACACTGTAAGCACTCACAGTTACTCTTGGTTGGTGCTGGAACGCCCTGCTGTCAACTATTATATCAGGAATTTTAATTACATATAATTGTTGAACAGTGGTAGTAAAAATTGGGCCTTTGATGGTGGTGCTGGTGCCACAACACTGTAAGCCCTGACAGTTACTCTTGGTGGGTGCAGCAATGGGCCCTGCTGTGAATTATTAGATCAAGAATTGTAATTGCATGCCCCTGTTGAACAGGGGCTGAAAAATTGGGCCTTTCGTGGTGGTGGTGGTGGTGGCGTTGCCACAACACTGTAAGCCCTCAGAGTTACTCTTGGTGGGTGCAGGAATGGGCCCTGCTGTGAATTATTAGATCAAGAATTGTAATTACATGCCCCTTTTGAACAGGGGCTGAAAAATTGGGCCTTTCGTGGTGGTGGTGGTGGTGGCGTTGCCACAACACTGTAAGCCCTCAGAGTTACTCTTGGTGGGTGCAGGAATGGGCCCTGCTGTGAATTATTAGATCAAGAATTGTAATTACATGCCCCTTTTGAACAGGGGCTGAAAAATTGGGCCTTTCGTGGTGGTGGTGGTGGTGGCGTTGCCACAACACTGTAAGCCCTCAGAGTTACTCTTGGTGGGTGCAGGAATGGGCCCTGCTGTGAATTATTAGATCAAGAATTGTAATTACATGCCCCTGTTGAACAGGGGCTGAAAAATTGGGCCTTAGGCACTGGTGGCACAACACTACAACCCCTCACAGATACTGTACTTGGAGCACAGCAATGAGCCCTGTTGCAAAGTATTGCTTCAAAAATTGTAATGACACGCCCCTGTTAAACAGGGGCTGAAAAATTGGGCCTTAGGCACTGGTGCCACAACACTCCAACCCCTCACAGATACTGTACTTGGAGCACAGCAATGAGCCCTACGGCAAATTATTGCTAAAAAAATTGTAATTACACGCCCCTGTAAAACAGGGGCTGAAAAATTGGGCCTTAGCCACTGGTGGCGGCACCCATAAACAAAAATGATCTTCCAAGCTATCATCATCAATCGTATCATTGAGGACTCGGAGGAGGAGGATAGCCAGTCAACATAACAGCACAGGCACTCAGCATCAGTATCAGTCTTGAAGGGATGTGACATGTTAAAATCAATTAGTCTGTTATATCAGCATCAGGTGTGTGGTAGCTGGTGGTGATCCAAGACTGGTTAATCTTGATGAAAGTCAGTCGATCAACCGAGTTGGTGGACAGGCGCACCCTGTGATCCGTGACAAATCCTCCAGCAGCACTGAATGTGCGTTCCGAAAGAACGCTGGATGCAGGACAGGCCAGTAGCTCAATTGCATACTGTGCAAGCTCTGGCCAGTGATCCATCCTCAAGACCCAGTAAGCCAGAGGATTTTCGGTGGGGAAGGTGTCCAAGTCTGACCTTGCCCCTAGATATTCCTGCACCATGTTTATCAGACGCTGGCGATGGTTGCTGGAACCGATCATACTTTGGGGCTGCGGACTAAAGAATTGTCTGAACGCATCGGTCAGACGGCCACCTTCCCCACCGCTCCTTCTTTGACTGGCCGAAGCCTCAGAAACTCGTTGTCCAGGACCAGGAGTTTGTAACCTCCCAGTCTCTGGGAACGCGTTGCACAGACCTTTCTGCAAGGCCTCCCGGAGTTGTCTCATCCTCTGCTCCCTCTGCGACGGTAACATAAGGTCCGCAACCTTACCCTTGTACCGTGGATCAAGGAGAGTGGCCAGCCAGTAATGGTCCCTCTCCTTGATCCGAAGAATACGAGGATCCTTCCGCAGACTTTGCAGGATCAGGGAGGCCATGCAGCGTAGGTTTGCTGAGGCATTCGCTCCGGAGTCCTCTGGGTCACTAAGGACGACATGATCCGCAGCCACCTCCTCCCAGCCACGTACAAGTCCACTGGTTTCTTGGGACTGTAAATCATCCCTAAAAGACTGCTGCTGATGATTCTGAGTGCCAGCCTCCACCTCCATGCTGACACAATCCTCCTCCTCCTCCTCCTCCTCCTCCTCTTCCTGTGCGATGGGTGGGACAGAAGGAACACTGTCTGGGTAAAGGGGGCCTTGAGAGGCAAGGAAGTCCTCCTCTTCCTGCCTCTGTTCTGCCTCAAGTGCCCTGTCCATTATTCCACGCAGCGTGTGCTCCAACAGGTGGACAAGAGGTACAGTGTCACTGATGCATGCACTGTCACTGCTCACCATTCTCGTGGCCTCCTCAAATGGTGCCAGGACAGTGCATGCATCCCTGATCATGCCCCACTGGCGTGGAGAAAAAAAACCAAGCTCCCCTGACCCTGTCCTGGTGCCGTAGTCGCACAGGTACTCATTGATGGCCCTCTGCTGCGTGTGCAGCCGCTGCAGCATGGCCATCGTTGAGTTCCACCTGGTGGGCATGTCACATATAAGGCGGTTCTTGGGCAGGTTCAACTCCTTTTGCAGCTCAGCCAGGCGAGCACTGGCATTATAAGATCTGCGGAAATGCACACAGACTTTCCTGGCCTGCCTCAGGACATCCTGTAAGCCCGGGTACCTGCCCAAGAACCGCTGCACCACCAGGTTAAGGACGTGAGCCACACAGGGCACATGGGTCAGTTGTCCCTGTCGGAGGGCGGAGAGGAGGTTGGTGCCATTGTCGCAAACCACCATTCCTGGCTTAAGCTGGCGTGGCGTCAACCACCTCTCGGCCTGGCCCTGCAGAGCAGACAGGACCTCTGCCCCAGTGTGGCTTCTGTCCCCCAAACACACCAGCGCAAGCACGGCATGGCATCTTTTTGCCTGCGTACTTGCGTAGCCCCTTGAACGCCTACGGAGCACCACTGGTTCCGAGGACAAACCACAGGAAGAGGCCATGGAGGAAGAAGAAGAGGAGGGGGTGGAGGAGAGAGGTGTGTCACAACCAGTAGTAGCATTTTGGAGGCGTGGCGGTGGAACAACCTCCAACACTACTGCACCTTGTCCTGCATCCTTCCCAGCTGCCAAAAGAGTGACCCAATGGGCCGTGAAAGAAAGGTAACGTCCCTGTCCATGCCTGCTGGACCATGAGTCAGCGGTAATATGCACCTTACCGCTGACCGCCCTGTCCAGCGAGGCCAAGACATTGCCTTCCACATGCCGGTAGAGAGCCGGAATAGCCTTCCGTGAGAAAAAGTGGCGTTTGGGAACCTGCCACTGAGGAACCGCACATTGCACAAACTCACGGAAGGGGGCCGAGTCTACCAACTGAAAAGGCAGCAGTTGAAGCGCTAGCAATTTAGCCAAGCTAGCATTCAACCGCTGGGCATGTGGATGGCTGGGAGTGAACTTCTTTCGACGGTCCAGCAGCTGGGGCAGGGAAATTTGCCTGCTAGAATCGGACGTCGGTGTACTGCTAGCAGAGTGGCCGCAAGTACTTGGCTGTGACACACCTAATTCTACACCTTCATTCCTCTCAGTGCATGTTTCAGAGAGGACTGAAGTTATAGTGGGGTTGGAGATCCCAGCTGATGCGGTGCAAGGAGAGGTCCGCTTTGTTCTTTGGTGTGGGTCTTTGAGGTAGGCTTGCCAACGAGCTGCATGGCAGGTCAACATATGTCTGGTCAGGCATGTGGTACCCAAGCGGCTGATGTTTTGGCCACGCGATATACGCTTGAGACATATGTTGCAAACAGCAGCTGTGCGATCTGATGCACTAGCCTCAAAAAAGGCCCACACCAAAGAACTTTTTGAATGACGGGCAGAGGCAGCGCCCTGCACAGGCGGAGCTCTGCGGTGTGATTCCGTCGGTGTACTGCCCTTACGCTGGCCACCAAAGGGCATCCTGCCTCGTTGGAGATGTGCCTCCTCCTCATCCTCCTCCTCCTCCTCTCTCCTATTAGGCACCCACGTGGAGTCAGTGACCTCATCATCCCCTCCCTCCTCATCACTGGAGCCAATCTGGCAGTATGCTGCAGCTGCTGGAACATGACTGCCAGATTGGTGTCCTTCTTGAGCATCCCCTCTGTCTGCTCTCACGCTACTGCCTTCCTGTAGCTGGGTTTCATCATCAGACCCTTCGAAACGCTGGGCATCCTCCTGGAGCATGTACCCAACACTGTGCTCAAACAGTTCGGGGGACTCCTCAGGAGGAGGACATGGTGGATCTAGGGAAGGAGTGACTGATGATGAGTCTGACATTGATACCAGGGAAGAGGACGCTTTGGCAGCTGCTTTGCCAGTACCCTGAGCCTGGGTGAGAGAGGATGAGGAGGAGGAGGAGGGCTTGGTCATCCACTCTACCAAGTCTTCGGCATGATGTGGCTCAACATGTCCAGCTGCCGAAAAGAAGGACAAGCGTGTCCCATGGCCATGTGCTGATGACAATGCACCGCGTCCACGACCAGCACTGTTGCCCCCAGACACAGAGCCTGCTTGCCCTCTTTTATTGCCTCCTGACTGTCTGCCTCTCCTTGTTTGCCTTCCAGACATTCTAATAGATGGCCTGCAGGGAGATGGGGAAAAAGCAATAAGGGCTACCTTCAGGTGTCCTTCTCTGTCCCTTTACTTAAGGATTTCTAAATATGGTTGAGGATGATTGCTTTTGCACAGAATAGCACAACAACAATTTCCCTGACTGTCCAAAAAACAAGGATTTCAAAGATGGTTGATGAGGAATGCTTTAGCACACTATAGCACAAGGAGAATTTCCCTCACTGTCCTTCCCTGTCCCTAGAAACAAGGATTATCACAGTGAAAGAAACTGACACTCTTCCTACCTATAGTTTTCTGTCCCTAGAAAAAATGTTTTTTTAAAGCACACTATAGCACAAGGAGAATTTCCCTCACTGTCCTTCCCTGTCCCTAGAAACAAGGATTATCACAGTGAAAGAAACTGACACTCTTCCTACCTATAGTTTTCTGTCCCTAGAAAAAAAGTTTTTTTAAAGCACACTATAGCACAAGGAGAATTTCCCTCACTGTCCTTCCCTGTCCCTAGAAACAAGGATTATCACAGTGAAAGAAACTGACACTCTTCCTACCTATAGTTTTCTGTCCCTAGAAAAAATGTTTTTTTAAAGCACACTATAGCACAAGGAGAATTTCCCTCACTGTCCTTCCCTGTCCCTAGAAACAAGGATTATCACAGTGAAAGAAACTGACACTCTTCCTACCTATAGTTTTCTGTCCCTAGAAAAAATGTTTTTTTAAAGCACACTATAGCACAAGGAGAATTTCCCTCACTGTCCTTCCCTGTCCCTAGAAACAAGGATTATCACAGTGAAAGAAACTGACACTCTTCCTACCTATAGTTTTCTGTCCCTAGAAAAAATGTTTTTTTAAAGCACATGTGACAGCAGGAAGGTAAAGTCACCTGGTTGCATCCAGGGGGGTAGATATATTTCGCCCAGATTCAGGCTTTACGCCGACTTATACAACTAGGTGGAGAGTTGTATAAGCCCAGCTGAGGCTAGTAGGCTCATGGATGACTCATACCTCTAGGGAGAGTGCTGGGCGTCGTGCAGACAGGGAGTTGATGAGACCAGCTGAAGCTTGTCAGCTCATTTAGGCCTCTATAAGAACTCCCAGCTTCATTAGATGTTAGCTCATGCCTGGAACCAGACCTGTGTGGACTGTCTAGGGAGAGTGAACCCCTGTGCGGTGAGACAAAGCCTGTGTGGCTATTTGCTTGGACATTTAAAACCAGGGACTTAGGGACTAGGACAGCACTAGGCTGATCCCAGTTGTTAGTTAGGAAACCTGTATGTTTAGTCAGAGGTCAAGTTGACCAGGATTTATTTTATTTATGTTTCTTTTGCTTTGCTGTGTTTTGTCACTGTAAATAGAAAATAAACCGCACCTTTTTGATTTTGAAAACCACAACCTCCGTTTCCTGGGCCTGTTTTTGTGTGGGGAGCCCATCCCAGGGGTCACACACACCCGCTGCCGAGCTAACCCCCTCACAGTTGGTGGAGAACCAGTGGCAGTTTTTTTTAAGCCAGCATGGAGGAGATACTGAAACAGCTGGCTCTAGCAAATGCCAATCAACAGCAGACAAATGCAGGTTTGCAAAGGAGCCTTGCAGCCCAGCAGCAAGCTCATCAACAGAGCCTTGCAGCCCAGCAGCAAGCTCACCAACAGAGTCTGGAAGCTCAGCAACAAGCCCAGCAGCAATCTGAGGCCCGCTTCATAGACCTGTTACAGAAGCAAGAGCAGAGACTACAACAAATGGAAGCAGTAATGCAGCAACGTCCGCAGACCAGTGAGGAAAGCCGTCCCACTAATACCGCGTCCTTTGGGGTGAGTCGTTTATTGACAAAAATGACTGGAGAGGATGATCCAGAGGTATTTTTGACCACATTTGAAAGGACCGCTGAAAGAGAAAAGTGGCCTGAGGAGCAGTGGGCTGGACTGGTGGCTCCTCTGTTAACTGGTGAATCGCAGAAAGCTTACTATGACCTAGAGCCTAACCAAGCAAAAGACTATGTGATGCTAAAAGCTGAAATTTTGGCAAGGCTGGGTGTCACCCAGGCTGTCCGGGCTCAGCGTGTGCATAACTGGACTTTCCAGCTTGGAAAACCCCCCAGGTCTCAAATGTATGATCTCATTCACCTGAGCAGAAAGTGGCTACAGCCAGAGACTTTGTCCGCACCAAAGATTGTGGAACGTGTTGTAATGGATCGGTTTTTGAGAGCTCTTCCTACTGCCATCCAAAAGTGGGTAAGCCATGGAGACCCAGAGACGGCCGATGGTCTTGTGGATCGTGTGGAGAAATACTTGGCTACAGAGAACCTGACGGCCTCTTCCAGAGACACTCGGACTTTCCACCCTAAGACCAGACCATCCCCAGGGGCGGATAAGAGGATTCCAAGGGGTGAGGGTGGAGAGAGTGAGAGGGTGGGAGCTCTACCCCAAGTTTGGCGAGAACAGCCTGGGAAATCAGCGGCTCAAGAGGCGGCAAGAAGGATCGTTTGCTACCGCTGCCGGCAAGCGGGACATATTGCAGCCAATTGCCCGGTTGTGGAGGAACCCATGCAGTGTGACTTTCTGACGGGCAGACGTCAGTCGCTGTGTGCGATAGTCGCATGCACTGCCATTCGAGGAACTGAGAAACATTTATGCAAAATGTGTGTTAATGGTAGAAATGTTGTGGTATTGCTGGATTCAGGTAGCCTTGTGACCCTGATAAAGGCTGAGTTAGTTAAAACAGAGGTCTTTGGGAATAGCAAGGTAGCTGTTATTTGTGTGCATGGGGACACCCAAGAGTATCCAGTGACTACAGTGTGTTTCGAGACCCCCAAAGGTACCCTCTCTCATCCAGTGGGCTTAGTATCTCAGTTACCGCATGACGCCATTGTGGGAAGGGATTTTCCGAAGTTCTGGGAACTGTGGGATGATCCTGAGCCCCCCACTGGTGCCCCTATGTACCAGGAATGTGATAGCCAGAACTCCCCTGAGAGTGGTGAGGACTCTCCGGAATTTCCCTTAACAGTATTGACAGGGGAGACTCAAGAAACTGGAGAGGAGCCCACCTCCTCAGACGAAAACCTACCGTCTGTGGAGTTTTCTGATCTTGAGGTTCACAGGGAAAACTTTGCCACAGAACAGTTGAAAGACCCCGCCCTAATAAAGGCACGGGAAAACGTAGTGAAAATAGATGGCGAGTTAGTGAACCCAGATAATACCTGCACTTACCCATACTTCAGCGTAGAGAAGGACCTACTGTATCGGGTGGCAAAAAGGGCAGAAGAAACCGTTGAGCAGCTTGTGGTGCCCAAACCTTACAGGAAGTTGGTGTTGGAGTTGGCCCATGGGCACATTCTTGGAGGTCATCTGGGGACAGAGAAAACCCGAGAGAGGGTATTACAGAGATTCTATTGGCCGGGGGTGATGAAGGACATAGAAAATTATTGTTCCTCCTGCCCTGTGTGTCAGAGGTCGGCCCCGATGCCACATTTCCGTAGCCCGCTGGTCCCTCTACCCATCATTGAGGTCCCGTTTGAGAGGATCGCCATGGATTTGGTAGGGCCTATAATCAAGTCCGCTAGGGGGCACCAGTACATATTAGTTATAATGGACTATGCCACCCGTTATCCAGAAGCGATCCCTCTCCGAAATACCTCGGCCAAAACCATAGCCAAAGAGCTATCTCTTGTGTTTAGCCGGGTGGGTATTTGTAAAGAACTGCTTACGGACCAAGGTACACCCTTTATGTCCCGGGTTATGAAGGAGCTGTGTAAATTGTTCAAAGTGACGCAATTACGTACATCTGTGTATCACCCCCAAACCGATGGGCTGGTTGAAAGATTCAACAAAACCCTAAAACAAATGTTGAAGAAAGTGGTGGATAGAGATGGAAAGGATTGGGACTGTCTACTTCCTTATTTGATGTTTGCTATTAGGGAGGTGCCCCAATCCTCTACGGGATTCTCCCCCTTTGAGTTACTGTATGGGAGACACCCAAGAGGGCTGTTGGATATTGCCAAGGAAACTTGGGAAAGTGAGAGTTCTCCCCACAGGAGTGTGATTGAGCATGTCGCCCTGATGCAAGACCGAATTGCACAGGTAATGCCCATCGTGAAGGAACATTTGGCCCAAGCGCAGTTAGCACAGCAGAGAGTGTACAACCGTGGAGCCAAGACCCGTACCTTTTCCCCGGGGGATAGGATACTGGTACTTGTCCCTACGGTTGAAAGTAAATTCCTTGCCAAATGGCAAGGCCCCTATGAGATAATGGAAAAAGTGAGCGAAGTGAATTACAAGGTCAGACAACCAGGAAGGCGAAAGCCCGAACAGATCTATCACGTTAATCTGTTGAAAGCCTGGAGGGATAGAGAGTCCCTAGTCGCAGACACTTGGTCACCAGCTCAAACTGGTTGCGTGATTCCTGAGGTTGGAATAGCAGCCACCTTGTCACAACCCCAACAACAGGAGGTTAAGGAGTTTGTGCTTCGCAACAAGGAGGTATTCTCTGAGCTGCCGGGACAAACATCTGGGGTAGAGCATGACATCATTACCCCGCCCGGTGAAAGGGTGAAGTTAAAACCCTATCGGATCCCAGAGGCCCGACGGGAGGCAATACGGGAGAAAGTACAGAAAATGCTGAACTTAGGGGTGATAGAGGAGTCCCAAAGTGATTAGTCTAGTCCCATTGTGTTGGTGCCTAAACCGGATGGGAGCTGGCGATTTTGTAACGATTTTCGTCAGTTGAACAAAGTTACAAAATTTGACACCTACCCCATGCCACGTATAGATGAGTTGATCGACCGGCTGGGAACAGCCCGATACATGACGACTCTTGACCTCACAAAAGGGTATTGGCAAATCCCCCTGGCCAAGTCGGCCAAAGAGAAAACCGCATTTGTAACCCCAGACGGGGCGTTCCAATATAAAAGAATGCCGTTCGGGTTACAGAATGCGCCGGCCACATTCCAGCGGAAAATGGACCAGATGCTGAGGCCCCATCGGAAGTATGCTGCGGCTTACCTGGATGACGTAATTGTCCATAGCACAGATTGGGCCTCACATCTGCCAAAAGTGCAAGCAGTCCTGGACTCTGTTCGGGAAGCGGGGTTTACGGCTAACCCCAAGAAGTGTACCATTGGGCAGGAGGAGGCCAAATATCTTGGGTACACCATTGGGAGGGGAGTAATAAAACCCCAACTCAACAAAGTCGAGGCCATCCAGAGTTGGCCACGTCCCAACAGCAAGAAGCAGGTACGAGCCTTTCTGGGAATCGCTGGGTATTATCAGCGATTCATTCCCCACTTTGCTTCTAAGGCTGTGCCCCTAACCAACCTGACGAAGGGGAAAGGGTCGGTCATGATTAAATGGACCCCCGAGGCTGAGGCAGCATTCCAATTCTTGAAACAAGCCTTATGTAGCCAGCCAGTGTTGTACTCACCCGACTTCTCTAAAGACTTTGTCGTACAAAGTGATGCGTCAGATGTGGGGTTAGGAGCAGTATTGTCCCAGGTCTGGAACGGGCAAGAGCACCCAGTCATTTACCTCAGCAGGAAGTTGAAGTCCCATGAGGTAAATTACGCCACCGTTGAAAAGGAGTGTTTAGCGGTGAAGTGGGCTCTAGATTCCCTTCGGTACTACCTGCTAGGTAGGCACTTTGACATGGTTACGGATCACGCTCCGTTAAAGTGGATGGCTCAAAACAAGGAAACAAATAGAAGAGTGAATAGGTGGTTCCTGGCCCTCCAGGAATTCAACTTCACAGTAAAGCATCGCCCTGGCGTTCAAATGGGGAATGTGGATGCTTTGTCTCGAGTACATGAATGCCTGATTGCTGGTGTTCCAACCCCGAGGTTAAAACAAGAGGGGGGGGTATGTGACAGCAGGAAGGTAAAGTCACCTGGTTGCATCCAGGGGGGTAGATATATTTCGCCCAGATTCAGGCTTTACGCCGACTTATACAACTAGGTGGAGAGTTGTATAAGCCCAGCTGAGGCTAGTAGGCTCATGGATGACTCATACCTCTAGGGAGAGTGCTGGGCGTCGTGCAGACAGGGAGTTGATGAGACCAGCTGAAGCTTGTCAGCTCATTTAGGCCTCTATAAGAACTCCCAGCTTCATTAGATGTTAGCTCATGCCTGGAACCAGACCTGTGTGGACTGTCTAGGGAGAGTGAACCCCTGTGCGGTGAGACAAAGCCTGTGTGGCTATTTGCTTGGACATTTAAAACCAGGGACTTAGGGACTAGGACAGCACTAGGCTGATCCCAGTTGTTAGTTAGGAAACCTGTATGTTTAGTCAGAGGTCAAGTTGACCAGGATTTATTTTATTTATGTTTCTTTTGCTTTGCTGTGTTTTGTCACTGTAAATAGAAAATAAACCGCACCTTTTTGATTTTGAAAACCACAACCTCCGTTTGCTGGGCCTGTTTTTGTGTGGGGAGCCCATCCCGGGGGTCACACACACCCGCTGCCGAGCTAACCCCCTCACACACACTATAGCACAAGGAGAATTTCCCTCACTGTCCTTCCCTGTCCCTAGAAACAAGGATTATCACAGTGAAAGAAACTGACACTCTTCCTACCTATAGTTTTCTGTCCCTAGAAAAAATGTTTTTTTAAAGCACACTATAGCACAAGGAGAATTTCCCTCACTGTCCTTCCCTGTCCCTAGAAACAAGGATTATCACAGTGAAAGAAACTGACACTCTTCCTACCTATAGTTTTCTGTCCCTAGAAAAAATGTTTTTTTAAAGCACACTATAGCACAAGGAGAATTTCCCTCACTGTCCTTCCCTGTCCCTAGAAACAAGGATTATCACAGTGAAAGAAACTGACACTCTTCCTACCTATAGTTTTCTGTCCCTAGAAAAAATGTTTTTTTAAAGCACACTATAGCACAAGGAGAATTTCCCTCACTGTCCTTCCCTGTCCCTAGAAACAAGGATTATCACAGTGAAAGAAACTGACACTCTTCCTACCTATAGTTTTCTGTCCCTAGAAAAAATGTTTTTTAAAGCACACTATAGCACAAGAAGAATTTCCCTCACTGTCCTTCCCTGTCCCTAGAAACAAGGATTCGCACAGTAAAACACACTGACACTCTCCCTACCTATAGTTTTCTGTCCCTAGAAAAAAAGTTTTTTTAAAGCACACTATAGCACAAGGAGAATTTCCCTCACTGTCCTTCCCTGTCCCTAGAAACAAGGATTCGCACAGTAAAACACACTGACACTCTCCCTACCTATCCTTCTCTTTCCCTAAACTAAAGGAATCCAGGTTAAGCAAGAAAAAATAAATGTCACTGTCCCTGCCTATGCTTCTCTTTCCCTGCTCCGGAACACACTACACTAGGCCGCCGTGCTGGCGGCCTTTTATAGTGTGGGGCGTGTACTAAACACCCTCAGCAATAATTGGCCACAGGCATCCTGCCTGTGGCCAATCATTGCTCTCCTCGCTGCCGGCGCTGTGATTGGCCAAGCATGCGGGGTCACAGTGCATGCTTGGCCAATCACAGCGCCTGGATGACACTGCGATGGCGTAGTGCATTGTGGGCCGTTCGCGTCACTCGAATTAGGCACGAACGGCCCAAATCGTTCGATCTTCGTCGAACGATCGAACAGCCGATGTTCGAGTCGAACGTATGTTCGACTCGAACACCGAGCTCATCCCTAATAAGGAGCACAGAATTTTCATCCATATTTCAAGTCACCGCACTGTGTATGGGACCTTCAATACTGTTCCAACAGCACAAGCACTTTTTTCACTGGGGACTTTTTCCAGCAATTGTTGTTTTTTAGTGCGTTTTTTTTATTTTTATTATTATTATTTAATTTAGTGTTTCATTATTAACTTTGTTGTATGTAGAATTTAGCGCGGTTTATTCTTTATTATCTATCAATTGTTTACATCAATTTACACTGCAGCTGCTCCAGTCATGTGATAACCTTTCCTATCCATGACATTTTCACAAAGTTATTATTATTATCATTACCTTTTAGTATCATCATCACTATCCTTTGGCGCTTTGGCCCTTATATATTTTATCATGGATTGGCTAAATGCTACAAAAACTGATGACTAGGCAGCCACTTAGTGTTCTGTGACATACAAATTTGGACTCCAGTAGCAGCTCTACTCCAGATGCCTAATATTACATGGAGATAATTGTGTTGCTCTGTAGTAAGCAAGACTGTTGCTTTGTAAAATCTTTCAGTCATTTGATAAATGTAGGAAGACTGCATGCGTCCAGAAAGTGCAAAAGATAAAAATTTGTGGTCCTTTTTTTTTAATATTGTCTTTCCAAATATTCAAATATCAAAATGCATTAAAATGTGAAAAACAAGAGAAAAAGGACAAAATATTTTTTTTATTTAAATCACATCATGCATGATCAAGAGCATTTATTGATGAAAAAAATTAAATAATAATAAAAAAAAAACAAATAGAGAAAAACATGTACAAAAATATTTTCTAGGGCCTTTGTGTGTGTGTGGTTTATTTGCTCTTTTAGTGCATATTTTTGTTTTTAAGTTATTTTAGACTAAGAAGGAATCCGAGGCCTACAGTGTACTGTCTATTGACATTTTTTCATGATGCTATTTTATACTTAAATAAATAGTACATAATAAAAATAATAATATACCTAAAATACCTCAAACAACCACACCCAAAAACAAGCAAAATAAAAACCATCATCATATCCCCTTCCAGTCAAGTTTACTCATCCAACTTTTGTGACACTGCAAGCCATTGGGAGGTTATTTCCACCATTAACCACCTGAGACCCGGGCCATGTACAAATGACGGCCTCAAGGTGGATCTAGAAATCCGGGATGCCGTCATTATACGGCCTCAGCTATTCCGGCCACTAGGGGGGCACGCGAGCGCCGCTGGCGGCGCGCGCGCACGCCCGGCGCATCACTGAGATGCCGATGCGTGTGCCTGGCAGCTGCGATGTCCGCCAGGTACCCGCGATCGGCCGGTACACAGACAAGGACATGGATCTGTGTGTGTAAACACACAGATCCATGTCCTGTCAGGGAGAGTAGACCGATGCTGTGTCCCTTGTACATAGGGACACAGATCGGTCACCTCCCCCAGTCCGTACCCTCCCCCACACAGTAGTAATCACTCCCAGGGCACACATTTAACCCCTTCCTCGCCCCCTAGTGTTAACCCCTTCCCTGCCAGTGTCATTTTTACAGTAACCAGTGCATTTTTATAGCACTGGTCGCTGTAAAAATGACAATGGTCCCAAAATGGTGTCAAAAGTGTCCGATGTGTCCGCCATAATGTCGCAGTCACAATAAAAATCGCTGATCGCCGCCATTACTAGTAAAAAAAAAATATTAATAAAAATGCTATAAAACTATCCCCTATTTTGTAGACGCTATAACTTTTGCGCAAACCAATCAATAACGCCTATTGCAATTTTTTTTTTACCAAATATATGTAGAAGAATACGTATCGGACTAAACTGAGGAATTTTTTTTTTTTTTTTTTAATTGGGATATTTATTATAGCAAAAAGTTAAAAATATTGTGTTTTTTTTCAAAATCGACGCTCTTTTTTTGTTTATAGCGCAAAAAATAAAAACCGCAGAGGTGATCAAATACCACCAAAAGAAATCTCTATTTGTGGGAAAAAAAGGTCGTCAATTTTGTTTGGGAGCCACGTCGCACGACCGAGCAATTGTCATTCAAAGCGTGACAGTGCTGAAAGCTGAAAATTGGCCTGGGTAGGAAGGGGGTTTAAGTGCCCAGTAAGCAAGTAGTTAATGTGGGCATCTTGCCTGTCAAACTATTGGCTTGGCCTTGCTTGTGACATGACATGATAAAAGATCAGAGGATCATAACCAGAAACATGCAGTCAAGGGATTTTGGAAAGTGTATGCATCATAAAAAGTGAAGTCTTCCTTCGAATTGCTTTGAAAACATTTTTAATTAATGGGCAAATAACTGTATAACTTTTTTTTACACATATTCACAGTTGGAAAACAAAAGCCCATGATGCAGTCAATGTGAAGAAGAACAAGTAAGGAACATGTATCAACAGAGAAACCTGTGGCCTTTCCTACCCCATACTCAATGTGCTACATGTCCTCTAATTATGAGGAGAGCTTCATTATACTTATATTCTATGCTTCTCATAGATATATTTTGAGCCTATAATTATTATGCCTTTTTAGTCACATCTGATTCAGTCTAATTAAACATGAAATAATGCCAGGAAAAAAAGACCATTAATAAAATGAGTAATATATAATTTATTCTAAATAACATCCACAGTATGTTAAAGAGGAGCAGATGTTGGCTTTGTACAAGCTTTGTACATTTGTGTCATTACAATTTAAATAGTATATTGAAAGAGTTGAGGAGGAAGCAGCATGTAAGAAGTTTACATTATTATTTGCTTGAGCATTCAGTCTGTTTATATCATGTTCAAAGCAGGAAAACATGCACAAGAAGTCATAGCAACGCATTGTAATGATATGTAATACTTCAGGCTATTCAGTAAGAGGGAGAGCCAAGTTCACAGTGTTCTAACCCATATGAACCTCATAACTGCCCTTCAGTGCCTGCCATAAATATAACAATGGATATTATGCAGTGCAGTACACACAGGAGCTGTAGAATTGTGGTGTGTTGTGCTAAATATTAAGCAGCATGTTTTTTTTATCAACGCTTGTCGGCATCCTCCATTAATTTCAGTGGTAATGTGTGATAACCGCACTTAAAGCAATTATACTGTAATTTGTTCGTGAAGCATTTATAAAGTGCGAGCTGGATGCTGGGGGAGAGGCAGTGGAGGTTCATGTATCCCAGCGGGCACTGGGAATCAGAAAAATAGGACAGAGCAGCTCCAGACACTCCCTGTTTGTACAGAGCAGTCTGGTGGTAACAATTTGTGTTAAAGAGAATGGAAATGACCCTTGGAAATTTTCGGCCAGACCAAGGGATGCACCCAATACCAGCACATCGCCCTCCTCTTTTTCCAATGGAAAATTCTTTCCATGATAGTCTTGAGCTGGACCAAGCCTACTGTCACAAAGATCAAAATATACAAATCTATTTTGCAAGAAATTAACAAAAATGTCTGCTATCACACCACGACGTCTCCACATCTCAAAGTATATCAATGCAACAAAAAGTTTTAAAAACAGTTGTTTTTTCAGAAGCAGTGATTTTAATGATGCTTAAAGTGCAACAATAAAAATGAAAAATTCCTTTAAATATAGTGCCCGGGGGGTCCCTTTAGTCTGCCTGTTCGGTAGCACATCTGGAGCATATATAGAACATGCTGCAGCAAAAATTTAATTTCTAAAGAAAAAAAAAATCAAATCACATTTAAATTGATTTGCGGTTCCAATTGCCGGAAGCCAGCTATTAAAAAAAATAAAATAAAGAAAAAAACTGCGTGGGGTCCCCTAAGTCCATACCAGGCCCTTCAGGTCTGGTAAGAATTTTAAGAGAAACTCCATGCCAATTTTTTTTCTTAAATGGCGTGAGGTATACCAGGCCACATGCCCTCGACATGGTAGTGACCAATAGGAACTTGTTTCAAAATCAAGCCACGCCTCCTTCATCAGGGCTGACGAAGGAGGCATGGCTTGCTTCCGAAACGTGTTTTTGGTCACCACTAGGGATGAGCTTCGAGTTCGAGTCGAACATGAGTTTGACTCAAACATTGGTTGTTCACTCGTTCGAAGAAGATCGAACTTTATGTTCCGTTCGCACCAAAATCGAGTTGCGCGTCACGGCCCATAATGCACTGCGTCATCGCAGTGCCTTGCTGGCTGATGATTGGCCAAGCATGCACTATGACCCACATGCTTTGGCCAATCACAGCACCGTCAGCACAGAGAGCCCTAATTGGCCAAAGTCCACGCCCCACACTATATAAGGCCGCCTGCACGTCGGCCTTGTGTAGTGTGTTTCGGCGGCATACTTGGAGACAGAGAGAGAGAGAGAGAGAGAGATTGTTGTTTTATTTCAGTTGGCAATAGCTAGATTGAGCAGGCAGTTGATTCAGCTAGTTAGATCAAGTATTCCAGTATATTTAGTATATATGTATGCATTCCACGCTTTGTATGTATAAACATATATATATATATATATATATATATGTAGCACTACCCCCAGTTAAGAGAGCTGCTGGTTTTGTTTTCAGGCCTGTACCCTAGCTATCAACCCCAGAAACTTGGCTCGACCCCTCCCTTGGCACAGCTGGTCTGTACTGTAATTGTGAACCCGCTGATGTTTGAGAACACAATACTACCACACAGCAGTAAAAATGGTACTCAAAATTGTTACCTGATATAATTACTCGTCCAGCAGGATAACAGAGAACTCCACACAGTGTTCTGTTTAACTAAAAATCAAGTTTACTCAATGGTAAAGGATAGCAGAGTTAAACAGAGATGCAGTTGACTTATGTAGGGCCCTGCAAAGTCAATGATAGATATATATGTCAATAATAAAACACAGAGTTAATGCACACTTTCTTCATAAGAAAACTACCTATGCTCGCAAGCTCCCCCTAATGGGAAATACTACACCCGTCCCGTCACTAACAGTTCTAGTCAGGACTGACTAAATTCAATGTACAGTTCCTTCAATAGCAGGAGTCTTCGCTAGCAATCGTTGGTGCACATAACATTTGTAATCCACAGGGTGATTAAAAGGAAGCAAACTGAACGTCCACAATGTTTATGGATGTGAAACTCTCTGACGGTGTGAATACCAACTTTAAACCATGCGGCCACCGCGAGATGCTCAACGGCCTTCCGTGTGGAGCACCACTCTAATAATGGCGGGCCTTCAATAAGTCACAGGCCTTCACAACAGTTAGTGAAATCCGGGCAGGTGCCCTCTCACCCAAAGTAGGCCTTGTCTCTCCGGTTCGCTCCGCTGTCGGTGTCCCGATCCGCTGTCTCTCCACAACTTGCAGTCTCTGGTTCCTCACACAGCCGCACTGGATGTCGGTAGCTGGACGAATCCGGTCTCTAGGAAGCGAGAGCTGAACACACGGTAGAGGATCCCTCCTTAGACTGAGTGATCCTACTCGATAGCTGCAGGCCCAGGCTTCAGGCCTAGACGCTCCGGCAGTGGAGTACTGGATGTCGGTAGCTGGACTAATCCGGTCTCTAGGAAGCAAGAGCTGAACACACGGGAGAGGTTCCCTCCTTAGGCTGAGTGATCCTACTCGATAGCTGCAGGCCCAGGCTTCAGGCCTAGACGTTCCGGCAGCAGGCCTCAACGCAGGCTTCCTGCTTTATCCAGGGCGAGATCCAGAGAGAGCGAGCGTAGCTCCTCCCATGCTTTAAGTTGCCTCCCCCAGAAAGCTGTGCGAAGATGCAATGCACTTTGGGAGTACAGCTGCACTGTGGGTACCATAGTCTATTTGATACCTATGGCAATGAAGTCCCTTTCTCCCTGTACCACAAGTTCCACAATGTACCGTTCCATACAGTTAAACAACAGTCACTGTAATATCCTAAGGAGACTCCGGAGGGAGCTGGGGTTATTTCTCAAGATAACAACAGTCTTCAACACACTATAAAGTGACACCCCGCTACACATATATATATACTGTATACAGTTTAGCTAGATCTCACTGCAGAGCGTTCCTGTTATTCTCTTCCTAATATTACTACAGGCAGGCAGTTGATTCAGCTAAGCTGCAGTATATTAAGTCAGTGTACTGTATACTGGGCACAGTGTGGGCAAAGCTCACTGCAGACAATTCCTGTTCTCTTCCTAATAATACAGGCAGGCAGTTGATTCAGCGAAGCTTCAGTATATTAAGTCAGTGTACTGTATACTGGGCACAGTGTGCAGCTAAAGCTCATTGCAGAGAATTCCTGTTCTCTTCCTAATAATACAGGCAGGCAGTTGATTCAGCTAAGCTGCAGTATATTAAGTCAGTGTACTTTATACTGGGCACAGTGTGCAGGTAAAGATCACTGCAGACAATTCCTGTTCTCTTCCTAATAATACAGGCAGGCAGTTGATTCAGCTAAGCTGCATTATATTAAGTCAGTGTACTGTATACTGGGCACAGTGTGCAGCTAAAGCTCACTGCAGAAAATTCCTGTTCTCTTCCTAATAATACAGGCAGGCAGTTGATTCAGTGAAGCTTCCGTATACTAAGTCAGTGTACTGTATACTGGGCACAGTGTGCAGCTAAAGCTCACTGCAGACAATTCCTGTTCTCTTCCTAATAATACAGGCAGGCAGTTGATTCAGCTAAGCTGTAGTATATTAAGTCAGTGTACTGTATACTGGGAACAGTGTGCAGGTAAAGATCACTGCAGACAATTCCTGTTCTCTTCCTAATAATAATGGCAGGCAGTTGATTCAGCTAAGCTGCATTATATTAAGTCAGTGTACTGTATACTGGGCACAGTGTGCAGGTAAAGCTCACTGCAGACAATTCCTGTTCTCTTCCTAATAATACAGGCAGGCAGTTGATTCAGCTAAGCTGCAGTATATTAAGTCAGTGTACTGTATACTGGGCACAGTGTGCAGCTAAAGCTCACTGCAGACAATTCCTGTTCTCTTCCTAATAATACAGGCAGGCAGTTGATTCAGCTAAGCTGCATTATATTAAGTCAGTGAACTGTATACTGGGCACAGTGTGCAGGTAAAGCTCACTGCAGACAATTCCTGTTCTTCTCTTTGATTCAGCTAGCTGCAGTATATTAAGTCGGTGTACTGTATACTGGGCACAGTGTGCAGGTAAAGCTCACTGCAGACAATTCCTGTTCTTTTCTTTGATTCAGCTAGCTGCAGTATATTACGTCAGTGTACTGTATACTGGGCACAGTGTGCAGGTAAAGCTCACTGCAGACAATTCCTTTTCTCTTCCTAATAAAACTACAGGCAGGCAGTTGATTCAGCTAGCTGCAGTATATTTAGTATATATATATATATATATATATATATATATATATATATATATATATATATACATACATCCCAGCTTTGTGCAGCTACATCTCACTGCAGGCCATTCCTTGTGCACCTATTGAAATACATCAAATACAGTATGTCTGGAAGGCCAACAAGGAGAGGCAGACACTTACAGCCCAGTAAAAGAGGGCAAGCAGGCTCTGTGTCTAGAGGCAACAGTGCTGGTCATAGACACGGTGCATCCACAGCACTTGGCCGTGGGGCACGCTTGTCCTTTTTCTTCCTGCAGCTGGCCGTGTTGAGCCACAACATGCAGAAGAGTTGGTAGAGTGGATGACCAAGCCGTCCTCATCCTCCTCATCCTCTGTCACCAAGGCTCAGAGTACCTTGGCTGCCAATGCAGGTGCCAAAGCGGGCTATTCCATCGGCTCGAGGTCATTACTCACTCCTTCCCTAGCCCCACCATCATGCACGGAGGAGTCCCCCAAAATGTTCGACCACAGTGTTGGGTACATACTGCAGGAGGATGCAGAGCATTTTGAAGGCTCTGATGATGGTACCCAGCTTGAGGAAGGCAGTAACGTGAGCCCAGAGAGAGGACGGAGGGGATGATGAGGTCACTGACTCTATTTGGGTGCCTGATAGGAGAGAGGAGGAGGAGGAGGCACATCTCCAACGAGGCAGGATGCCCTCCAGGGGCCAGCTTAAGGAAAGCCAACCGACTGCATCACACCGCAGAGCTCCGCATGTGCAGGTCGCTGCTGACTCTGCGCGTTTTTCCAAAAGTTCTTTCGTGTGGTACTTTTTTGATACGTGTACAGCAGATCGCACAGTTGCTATTTGCAACATATGTCTGAAGTGTATCAAGCGTGGCCAAAGCACCAGCCGCTTGGGCACCACATGCTTGACCAGACATGTGTCGAAGTTCCATGCAGTCCGTTGGCAAGCGTACTTAAAAGACCCACACCAAAGGAAAAGGCGGACCTCTCCTTGCTCCTCATCAGCTGGGATCTCCAACCCCACTACTTCAGTCCTCTCAGAAACCTGCACTGAGAGGACTGAAGGTGTAGAATTAGGTGTGCCACTGGCAGGTACTTGCGGGCAATCTGCTTTCGCTACACCAACGTCCGATTGTAGCAGGCAAATTTCCCTGCCCCAGTTGCTACACCGGCGAAATAAATTCGCTCCCATCCATCCACATTCCCAGCGGTTGAATGCTAGCTTGGCTAAATTACTAGCACTTTAACTGCTGCCTTTCCAGTTGGTAGACTCTGCCCCCTTCCGTGAATTTGTGGAATGTGCGGTACCTCAGTGGCAGGTTCCCAAACACTTTTTTTCACGGAATGCGATTCCGGCTATCTACCGGCATGTGGAAGGCAATGTCTTGGCCTCGCTGGACAGGGCGGTCAGCGGCAAGGTGCATATTACCGCTGACTCATGGTCCAGCAGGCAGGGACAGGGACGTTACCTATGTTTCACGGCACACTTGGTGACTCTGCTGGCAGCTGGGAAGGATGCAGGACAGGGTGCAGTAGTGTTGGAGGTTGTTCAGCCACCACACCTCCAAAATGCTACTAGTGGTGATTTTGCCACACCTCTCTCCTCCACCCCTCCTCTTCTTCCTCCATGGCCTCTTCCTCTGCTGATTTGTCTGCTGATTTGTCCTTTGATGCCATGCGGTGCTTGAGCTGGTGTGCTTGGGGGACAGGAGCCACACTGGGGCAGAGATTCTGTCAGCTCTGCAAGGGCAGGCTCAGAGGTGGTTGACGCCATGCCAGCTTAAGCCAGGAATGGTGGTTTGCGACAATGGCACCAACCTCCTCTCCGTCCTCCGACAGGGACACCTGACCCATGTGCCCTGTTTGGCTCACGTCCTAACTTGGTGGTGCAGCGGTTCTTGGGCAGTACCCGGGATTACAGGATCTCCTGAGGCAGGCCAGGAAAGTCTGTGTGCATTTCCACCAGTCATATAATGCCAGTGCTCGGCTGGCTGACCTCCAAAAGGAATTTAACCTGCCCAAGAACCGCCTAATCTGTGACATGCCCACCAGGTAGAACTCAACGTTGGCCATGCTGCAGCAGCTGCACACGTAGCAGAGGAACATCAATGAGTACCTGTGCAACTATGGCACCAGGACAGGGTCAGGGGAGCTTGTTTTTTTTACCCATGCCAGTGGGTCATGATCAGGGATGCATGCACTGTCCTGTTACCATTTGAGGAGGCCACGAGGATGGTGAGCAGTGACAGTGCATGCATCAGTGATACTGTCCCTCTTGTCCCCCTGTTGGAGCACACCCTGCATGGAATAATGGACAGGGCACTTGAGGCAGAACAGAGGGAGGAAGAGGAGGACTTCCTTACCTCTCAAGGCCCCCTTTATCCAGACAGTGTTCCTGCGGGCCCGCTGATCACACAGGAAGAGGACGAGGAGGAGGATCATGTCAACATGGAGGTGGAGCCTAGCACTCAGCATGAGCAGCAGTCTTCAAGGGATCAATTACAGTCCCAAGACACCCGTGGACTTGTACGTGGCTGGGAGGAGGTGGCTTAGCAAACCTACGCTGCATGGCCTCCCTGATCCTGCAAAACCTGCGAAAGGATCCTCGGATTTGTGGTATCAAGGAGAGGGATCATTACTGGCTGGTAACCCTCCTTGATCCACGTTACAAGGGTAAGGTTGCAGACCATATCCTGCCGTCACAGAGGGAGCAGAGGATGAAACATCTTTGGGAGGCCTTGCAGAAAGGTTTGTGCAACGCGTTTCCAGAGCCTGGGAGGTTACAAATTCCTGGTCCTGGACAACGTGTTGCTGAGGCTTCGGTCAGTCACAGAAAGAGCGGTGGAGAAGGTGGCCATCTGATCGATGCGTTCAGACAGTTTTTTAGTCCACAGCCCCAAGGTATGATTGGTTTCAGCAACTATCGCCAGCGCCTGATTTACGTGGTGCAGGAATACCTAGGGGCAAGATCAGACTTGGACACCTTTCCCACCGAAAATCCTCTGGGTTACTGGGTCTTGAGGATGGATCTCTGGCCAGAGCAGTATGCAATTGAGCTACTGGCCTGTCCTGCATCCAGCGTTCTTTCGGAACGCACATTCAGTGCTGCTGGAGGCTTAATAACCGATCACAGGGTGCGCCTGTCCACCGACTCGGACGATCGGCTGACCTTCATAAAAATGAATCAGTCTTGGATCACCAGCTACAAAACACTTGATGCTGATGTAACCAAATATTTTTTGAATGTGAGATCCCTTCAAGACTGCCTATGCTGATGATGAGTGACTATCCTGTTATGCTGAGTGACTATCCTCTTCCTCCTCAATGTTCATGTTGATAGCTTGTAAGAACATTTTTGGTTCTGGGCACCGCCACCAGTGGCTAAGGCTCAATTTTTCTGCCTCTGTTTAACAGGGGCATGTAATTACAATTTTTGCTGTAATAATTTGCAGCAGGGCTCAGTCCAGAGCTCCAACTAGAGTATCTGTGAGGGGTTGCAGTTTTGTGGCACCAGCACCGGTAGCTAAGGCCCAATTTTTCTGCCCCTGTTTAACAGGGACGTGTAATTAAAATTTTTGCTGTAATACTTTGCAGCAGGGCTCATTCCTGCGCTCCAACTAGAGTATCTGTGAGGGGTTGCAGTGTTGTGGCACCAGCACCAGTGCCTAAGGCCCAATTTTTCTGCCCCTGTTTAACAGGTAAGTGTAATTACAATTCTTGATCTAATATTTTACAGCAGGGACCGTTCCTGCGCCCACCAAGAGTAACTGTGAGGGCTTATAGTGTTGTGGCCACACCAACACCTAAGGCCCAAATTTCTGCAGAGTATATAGGGCAGGCCCCTATTTTCAAACATCCGACTTACAAATAGACATGTGCACACTGAAATATTTTGTTTCGTCCGAAAAATACATTTATTTAGTTACGAAATCCGTTTTTTTTAAATTTTGTTTCGTTAAACAATGCATTCATCCGAAAATCCGAAATAATTAAGGTCGAATCTGTCAATTGAAGGCTTATGGTGTCTGTCGAATGTTCTAAGAAGATTCGACGGAGCAGCTAAACTGTACGACGCCGCAATCGTACATTTCCGGTCTAATGTTCCGCCCACAAGCTATAGTAGAATTCTAATGTTGTATGACACTAGTAATAATTATATTTATTAATTATTATTAATAGTCAACCAACATTAGAATTCTTCTATAGCCTATGGGGGGAGCATTTGACAATAAATGCCCGCTCGCTGCGACTGCTTCGTCAAATCTTTATGTCAAATCTTTTCTCTCTATGTCGAATAATCTTGGACTAATAGAGTTAGGTTAGGCACATTCTACCTTTTTTGCTATTGTCTCTATAATGTCGAATCTTTTCTCTCTATGTTGATTCTTTTCTCTCTATATAGAATAATCTTGGACTAATAAAGCTAAGGTTAGGCACATTCGACCGTGTTGAATCTCCTATCTATATCGAACTGTTGTCGCAACAAAAACGAACATAAAGCATTTGTTTATGTCGGATCTTTCGGTTTTCAGATTCTGCGCGTTCGTTATCGTTTGTTAAAACGATAACGAAAATACCCGAAATTTGGACGAAAATGCATTTGGATTAAAACGAATGCATATGTCTACTTACAAACGACTCCTACTTGCAAACGGAGGGAGACAACAGGAAGTCAGAGGAAATCTACCCCTAGGAAGGGAAATTCTCTCCTGTAAGAGTTAATATGGGAAAAAGGTGTCTCCTCTCCACTGATGCTTTATCACCAATCCTTGTTTCCCTAAAAATCCCAAATTTTCTAAATTCAATTGTCATTGGGACAGAAAGTGAGGTGAAATCTTCTGAACAGGTGCACAGACAGCAAAACAAATGTTACAGGGGTGATAACACTTCCCTATATTTTCCAAAAAGCTTAAAAATAGATTTTTTGACTAGAGCTACACTTACAAAATGTACCTATTCCAAAATCCAAACAGATTCTACTTAAGAACAAACCTACAGTCCCTGTCTTATTTGCACCACCTGTATACTGCTGTTCAGAGTATATAGGGCCTGGGTGCCCCACGCCTTTCCTTTTTTTTAATTTGGGTGCAGGGTTCCACTTAATATCCATTCAAGACCCAAAGGGGCTGGTAATGGCCTGGTGGGTGGGGGGGTATCCATGCCGTTTTTCTCAATGATTTTCATCCATATTGCCAGGACCAGACATTACATTAAAGCCGCAAGCAGTTTTAAATGACTTTTATTCCTTTAGAAATGTCATTTTGTGCAGGAACAGTTATAAACACGGGAAACACGCGCCACTTTACAGGCATACTATAGACACCCCCCAGGCACGATATTTAAAGGAATATTTCACTTTTATTTTTTCAGTTTAAGCATCATTAAAATCACTGCTCCTGAAAAAACGGCCACTTTTAAAACTTTTTTTTGCATTGATACATGTACCCTGGGGCAGGACCCGGGTCCCCAAACCCTTCTCAGGACAACAACTTGCATATTAGCCTTTAAAATTCGCACTTTTGACTTCTCATGTTCGCGTCCCATAGACTTTAACGGTGTTCGAAAGTTTGCACAAACTTTCGGTCCGTTCGCATGTTCTGGATGCGTACCGAACCGGGGGGTGTTCGGCTTATCCCTAGTCACCACCATCGTTGGGCTGACAGCTCACCTACACGTCTGGAGACCTTCTCCCTGGACGGATGTTTTTAGCTTTGGCCTGTTCATTTCGGTAACTGAATTTGACTCCCACTGTACAGACACGTTGCTCCACAGGCTTCCCCAGGATGGCTTTTAACCACTTGTCCCCCGCCCACTGTCAATAGACGGCGGGCGGAGGACACTCTCGTTCTGGGAGGACGTCATATGACGTCCTCCCTTTAAAATGAGCTAGTAAAAAACAAAAAACCCCCTCAGAGGTGGGACTTTGAAAGTGACTGCAAAACACACAAAGTATATTGAAATTGTATAGATTTAATAAATAAGTACAAAAAGGACAAATGAATATAAATCACATGAATTGTGTACAAGTCCAGAAAATTGGTTGCGTGGGTAAGGAGAAAAATTGAAACATTGATAGTCAAACCCGACAGCTGTTTCGGTTACGCCCTTCTTCGGGGGAATTGTAGACATACAGTTCAATAAGACAGACAAACTCTGTTGAATACATAATATAGTACAGATAAATATCACGATGTATGCATATACATACATTACAAACAGTCATATAAAAAAATATATATATTAAATAAATATATGCTTACAGTAATCTATCCAAAGAGAAATTAATATTTGGTGCACCGGGGGACCACATGCACGGCAGTAAATGTGGGGTGAAAAAAGAGAACACCCCACCAATGAGGGGGCTCCAAGATCGATGGGGTCCAATATCCCAACAACGGGGGTCCCCAGGCGACGACACGCAGACAGGCCAGAGAGAGACCAAGGAATCCGGTAAGGTAATTATCTAAAAGACAAATTTATGAAGGGTGGGAGGCAAAAGGGGGAAATCACATTAGTGAGTCCCTAATATGTAGTAAAGTCCCCCCATAGACCCTAGCCCTATAGACCCTAACTTAAGTCCCATATATAGATAGTGTGAATTCATTACATGTATAATGTGTGTCCAAGGAAACCTACCAGTATGGAAAAGTATTCCAGATCAGGGAGGTGTCTGGTGGAAACTTGAAACGGCTTCAAAAGTAGAGGGAGTCCTCAATACAAAAATTGCATCCAATATGCACTATTGTAGTGATGAAGCAAATATGTGCATCGTTTCATTCTGATTTAAATCCAGAGAATCTAAAGGGTAATATGGATGGAAAAACAGGGGACAATAGGTAGATATAGCATTAAATTTGTCCAAGGTAAATAAACAAAATACAAAGTTTCAAGGAACTGTCCTATAAGAGTTTACCTGTAGGGATCCCGGGTGTCCCAATGATCGCTGCGTGAGGTACCTCGTGTGGACTCCGACTGGTCCTTGAGAGCTTTAAATGGTGTCTCAAAGACATCTGCGCATGCGTCAGAAAGCGCCGGTAAACGACGCAGACGTAGTGACGTCAGTGCGCTATCCGTCGCGTACCTATGACGCTCCGGACGGGCACATAAAGAAATAGACATTAATGAACAGGAATGTGAGATGTCTCTCTATGCAGAGAGTGTGCCGCAGTATGTCTGAAAGGAACACATAGGTATAGCTGTATAATCCCTGCCATTCCGTGCCAAAGAGAGTACCCGTGTATATAATGAGACCCGACAGCAGGGAGGAGGGAGAAGAAGGATTGATATTATTATAAATATACTAGGAGTTGTGTATCTCTATATTATATTGAAACTCCATGTTATCCAAAATTTTACTTTAAATAAACTCTTCAATCTAAATATGAATTATATATTGAAAGTTATTAAAAATAAAAAAGTAAAGATGTAAAAAAAATGGAAAGAAGAGAATTAAATAATAATAGTCAGTCATAATTCAAAGAGAATTGGAGCAATATCATTCATTGTTTACATGGAAAATGATATTTACATTCATATTCCATGGAGAAATTGTATATCGACTATAACATTATATCCATTAGAAATTACATAACAATAATAATCAAATAGATGAAAGCCTCCCTCTGATACAATGAATGTTTGTTAATATAGTAAAAAGGCACATATAGGGCAGGCAGGTTCCCAGTGTCGAATCCAGAGGTTAGAGTCGCCAATAGGGGGCCCCCCGCGCGGCATCCGCCCAAAGACCGTCCCAAGTGGCGGTAATTGGCAGATGACGCGCGCCGACGCATAAATGCAAATAAATGCATAAAAAGGGGGGTAAAAGAGGCCAATCCCCCCAGAAAGAAAAAAGGGGGGGGGGGAAACCTGGCGGCCCAACTCACCCCCTGTGTGCGCCGTGTGAGGAACAATGAGCCCACTGGGAGCCCCAAACTGATGTATGCATGCGGGTCACCGGTACATCAAAAGGAGATAAAAATAAATAAAATAAAAAGTGGGGGAAATCTGGGGGAGAGAAAGGGGAGAGGGGAAAAAAAAAAAAAAGGAGGGAGTTCATTGATGGTAGGAGATACATTGTCTCACCTGTACTTCTATTCTTCCCACCCCCCTGAGGAAAAACCCTCAAGAAAAGGACGATAACTTATAAGATCGTTCAATCCTGGAGGCATGGTGGCATTTAGGGTAAAGATCCATCTAGTCTCTCTTTGTAGGAGAGTTCTGTTCCAATCTCCTCCTCTGTTGCTAGGGTGTACCCTGTCCAGAATTAAGAATTTTATTCTGGGAATTCTACTATTATGGATATCTTTTATATGGCGTCCAAGGGGAAGGTCTGGGTCACATTTCTTCATACAGGTGATATGTCTAGCCGCTCTCTTGAAGAATGGCTGTTTGGTTTTGCCAATGTAGAATGATCCACATTGGCATGTGAGTAGATAAACTACTCCTTCCGTTTTGCAGTTCGCAAAATGAATGGGTTTGAAGATTTTGCCATTAGGTAGTGATGCTTTTTCATCAATGTTCATATATTGGCATAAATTGCAACCTCCACATCGATATGTGCCAGGTCGCCTACATGGGTCAACCCGGAATTCACCCGTGTATTCACTCTGTATTAGGTTATCCTTTATTGAATCTGCCTTCCGATAGGTAATTGCCGGTTGAGCCGGCACAAAGGAGGCTAGAGAGGGATCGATCTGCAAAAGATGCCAGTATTTGGAAATAATTTTTCTAATCTGTTCGCTTTGTCTATTAAATTTGGTAATAATCCGTATAGTATTAGAATCAAAATTGTCGGGTTTGATGCTGGGTTGTTTTTTTGTTAGAAGTTGATCCCTAGATTTTAGGGTAGCCCTTCTAAAAGATTTTTTAAGGCTATTAAGAGAGTAGCCTCGTATCAAAAGGCGGTCTCTGAGGGCATTTGCTTCATTCTGAAACGTAGCATCATTCGTACAGTTTCGGCGTAGCCGTAAATATTGTCCGTATGGAATTGATTTTACTAACGATGTAGGATGTGCACTCCCCGCATGTAGTATAGAATTGCATGCTGTATCTTTGCGATATAGTGCACTTGTTAGTTTACCATTTGTGTCCTTAAGTATAGTGATATCTAAAAAATTAACGGACGTCTCACTATACGTCATGGTGAATGTAAGGTTGTAGGAGTTATCATTCATAGCATCCAAGCAGGACAACAATAGTTCTGGAGTGCCTATCCAGACGATAAAGATATCGTCGATGTAACGACTCCAGTTGACAATATATTCAGTCATAGGCAGAAGGCTCTCTTCAGATAGAAAATTCTGTTCCCACTCCCCCAGATACAGGTTAGCGTAGGATGGGGCGCAGCAAGTCCCCATTGCCACGCCCTGTATCTGGAGGTAGTGGGACCCATCAAACGAAAAGGCATTGCAGGTAAGAATATGTTCAAGAGCAGAAAGCAAAAATAAATCGAAAGAACGATTATCACGATGCGATTGGGATAAGATATGTCTGATTACCCCAATGCCCCGCTGGTGGGGGATGGAGCTATATAGGGCTTCTACATCAACAGCCACCAGCAGGGCATTGGGGGGCACAGACATCTCATCCAATTGATTGAGTAAATGCATTGTATCTTTCACAAAAGAAGGCAAGTTGTTCACGTAAGGACGAATTTGTTCATCTATGAACTTACTAAGGTTCTCCGTGATGCTACCACATCCCGATACGATGGGGCGGCCTGGTGGCATAGTTTGATTTTTGTGCACCTTAGGAAGACTATAGAAAGTCGGGATTCTGGGATGAAGAGTTCTGATAAAGTTCCAAATCTGCAGATCGATTGTCCTGTTCGTATAGGCCCCATCGATCAGTATATAGAAGGCATCATTGAATTTCCCAATCATGGTTCTTGAGATTTTTCTATACCAATCACTGTTGTTTAGTATTTTTAAACACATCTCCTTGTATTGGAGATTCCCCATGATCACAATATTGCCCCCTTTATCTGCCGGTTTTATTGTCAGATGAATCTGTTTAGTCAGATTCTCAAGGGCCTTTTTTCACCTTCAGTTAAATTAGATGATGTTTCACCCTTGCGGTTGATATTAAGCTTCTTAATGTCATTGGTTGTCATAGTCAGAAAGGCTCCCAGGTTGATATTGGTACCTATCACAGGAAATTTATCGGATTTCTTTTTTAAAGAAGATTGTATCTTCGGTAAGGTGACCTTTTTCTTGTTAGTCGTGGGTAATACATCGCATGTCAATAGACTATCCAAGTCAATCCTGTCTATAAGATCTATATTTACATTATCCGTGGATAGATCAACCAGGGTCTGTACATCATGTTCATGTTGAATTGCAGTTTTATCTTTTTCTCTTACTTTAGTAGAGACTTCCGTTTTGGTATACATGCTTTTCAATAACAGTTTCCTAGAAAATAACTGCAAGTCCTTAATTACCTCAAATTTGTCCAAATCTGAACTTGGACAGAAATTCAAACCCCTGGATAGAACAGATCTCTCATCATCTGATAATATATAATCAGATAGATTGATAATATTCAACCTATCACTACTCGTTTTGTGGCTCTTTAGCTATGATGTCATGTTGGATAAATCAATATTCATCTCTGCCAAAGGTTCGGTCACCTCTGATACATTGTTATGGGGAAATAAAATTCCCGATGTGGGTTGTTCCAGCGGCCCACCACGTGGTCCTGTTGTCTTTATATTAAAAGTCTTGTTTTGGGGAGGAATGGGCATTACTTCCAACATGCGTTTTTTTGTCTGTCCCTTGTTGGGTGATTTCCATTTGTTCTTGAGTGTTTTTTTCTTATCTGTAACCGAACGCTGGGAGGATGAGGAGAGTGAAGAATTGAGAGAAGCATTGGAGCCCCTCTCAGCAGTTGCACCCCTTGTTTTAATGAATTTGGGGCGCGTGCGTGGGTTGTTATTCCTTTGCCAATGGTATGCTTTTGATTCCTTAAAGGCAATCTTATCTCTCCAGAATTTTTGTTCTTTAGCCGGCAGGACATTACCAGCCAGCAAATCAAGATGGATTTTTATGCTCTCTTCTAGAGTTTTATAGTTATCAAGATTTTCGCATGGTTTGAGCTGTATATACACATTTTCAATGTCTGTATTTAGAATCGTAACTCTTCTAGAATATTCTTCCATTAAAAGCCTCATCATAGTGAGGCTACATTGTTGCAGGTTTTTTTCCCACTGTTTTTTGAAAGATTCGTCAATATTATCAAAGGATGGGAAGATCTGAATGCGTAAACCCAACGGGTTCAGATCTTCCCTAATGTATTGTTCAAAACCCTCAATATGCCATATTAATTGTGCCTTCTTTTCCACCAACTTAGATAATTGGGAAAATAATGCTGACATTTCAGAAGTTTGAGCTTCCTTTTTTGCTTGCTCTCTGTATCTAGACATATGTCCCTCAAAGTCCTTAGATTTGAACATAATGTATAATAGGCACAAAGAGACTAGATAAATATAATGTGGAGGTAATCCAATGATGATACCAACAAAAAGGGGGGGAGGGGGAAGTGAAGGGAGGGGAACTAATAAATTATATAAGCAAAATAAATTCAATATGACATCAACAGGAAATTATGTCTTTTAAATCTCCAATAAATTGTACAAAAAATTATCAATACATATATGTACATACATACATATGCATGCAAGCATGCACACGTATGTATATAAGGATAGAACAAACCCGCAGATGTCAGAAAAAATGGGGGGTATGGGTATTTGCTACCCGGTTGTATAGGAGACAAAAGGGAACTGACATCTGCAAGATTGTATTGGTTTAACAGTCACCACATCCCAAAAATTAAGTAAAAAACAAAAAACCCCCTCAGAGGTGGGACTTTGAAAGTGACTGCAAAACACACAAAGTATATTGAAATTGTATAGATTTAATAAATAAGTACAAAAAGGACAAATTAATATAAATCACATGAATTGTGTACAAGTCCAGAAAATTGGTTGCGTGGGTAAGGAGAAAAATTGAAACATTGATAGTCAAACCCGACAGCTGTTTCGGTTACGCCCTTCTTCGGGGGAATTGTAGACATACAGTTCAATAAGACAGACAAACTCTGTTGAATACATAATATAGTACAGATAAATATCACGATGTATGCATATACATACATTACAAACAGTCATATAAAAAAATATATATATTAAATAAATATATGCTTACAGTAATCTATCCAAAGAGAAATTAATATTTGGTGCACCGGGGGACCACATGCACGGCAGTAAATGTGGGGTGAAAAAAGAGAACACCCCACCAATGAGGGGGCTCCAAGATCGATGGGGTCCAATATCCCAACAACGGGGGTCCCCAGGCGACGACATGCAGACAGGCCAGAGAGAGACCAAGGAATCCGGTAAGGTAATTATCTAAAAGACAAATTTATGAAGGGTGGGAGGCAAAAGGGGGAAATCACATTAGTGAGTCCCTAATATGTAGTAAAGTCCCCCCATAGACCCTAGCCCTATAGACCCTAACTTAAGTCCCATATATAGATAGTGTGAATTCATTACATGTATAATGTGTGTCCAAGGAAACCTACCAGTATGGAAAAGTATTCCAGATCAGGGAGGTGTCTGGTGGAAACTTGAAACGGCTTCAAAAGTAGAGGGAGTCCTCAATACAAAAATTGCATCCAATATGCACTATTGTAGTGATGAAGCAAATATGTGCATCGTTTCATTCTGATTTAAATCCAGAGAATCTAAAGGGTAATATGGATGGAAAAACAGGGGACAATAGGTAGATATAGCATTAAATTTGTCCAAGGTAAATAAACAAAATACAAAGTTTCAAGGAACTGTCCTATAAGAGTTTACCTGTAGGGATCCCGGGTGTCCCAATGATCGCTGCGTGAGGTACCTCGTGTGGACTCCGACTGGTCCTTGAGAGCTTTAAATGGTGTCTCAAAGACATCTGCGCATGCGTCAGAAAGCGCCGGTAAACGACGCAGACGTAGTGACGTCAGTGCGCTATCCGTCGCGTACCTATGACGCTCCGGACGGGCACATAAAGAAATAGACATTAATGAACAGGAATGTGAGATGTCTCTCTATGCAGAGAGTGTGCCGCAGTATGTCTGAAAGGAACACATAGGTATAGCTGTATAATCCCTGCCATTCCGTGCCAAAGAGAGTACCCGTGTATATAATGAGACCCGACAGCAGGGAGGAGGGAGAAGAAGGATTGATATTATTATAAATATACTAGGAGTTGTGTATCTCTATATTATATTGAAACTCCATGTTATCCAAAATTTTACTTTAAATAAACTCTTCAATCTAAATATGAATTATATATTGAAAGTTATTAAAAATAAAAAAGTAAAGATGTAAAAAAAAATGGAAAGAAGAGAATTAAATAATAATAGTCAGTCATAATTCAAAGAGAATTGGAGCAATATCATTCATTGTTTACATGGAAAATGATATTTACATTCATATTCCATGGAGAAATTGTATATCGACTATAACATTATATCCATTAGAAATTACATAACAATAATAATCAAATAGATGAAAGCCTCCCTCTGATACAATGAATGTTTGTTAATATAGTAAAAAGGCACATATAGGGCAGGCAGGTTCCCAGTGTCGAATCCAGAGGTTAGAGTCGCCAATAGGGGGGCCCCCCGCGCGGCATCCGCCCAAAGACCGTCCCAAGTGGCGGTAATTGGCAGATGACGCGCGCCGACGCATAAATGCAAATAAATGCATAAAAAGGGGGGTAAAAGAGGCCAATCCCCCCAGAAAGAAAAAAGGGGGGGGGGGAAACCTGGCGGCCCAACTCACCCCCTGTGTGCGCCGTGTGAGGAACAATGAGCCCACTGGGAGCCCCAAACTGATGTATGCATGCGGGTCACCGGTACATCAAAAGGAGATAAAAATAAATAAAATAAAAAGTGGGGGAAATCTGGGGGAGAGAAAGGGGAGAGGGGAAAAAAAAAAAAAAGGAGGGAGTTCATTGATGGTAGGAGATACATTGTCTCACCTGTACTTCTATTCTTCCCACCCCCCTGAGGAAAAACCCTCAAGAAAAGGACGATAACTTATAAGATCGTTCAATCCTGGAGGCATGGTGGCATTTAGGGTAAAGATCCATCTAGTCTCTCTTTGTAGGAGAGTTCTGTTCCAATCTCCTCCTCTGTTGCTAGGGTGTACCCTGTCCAGAATTAAGAATTTTATTCTGGGAATTCTACTATTATGGATATCTTTTATATGGCGTCCAAGGGGAAGGTCTGGGTCACATTTCTTCATACAGGTGATATGTCTAGCCGCTCTCTTGAAGAATGGCTGTTTGGTTTTGCCAATGTAGAATGATCCACATTGGCATGTGAGTAGATAAACTACTCCTTCCGTTTTGCAGTTCGCAAAATGAATGGGTTTGAAGATTTTGCCATTAGGTAGTGATGCTTTTTCATCAATGTTCATATATTGGCATAAATTGCAACCTCCACATCGATATGTGCCAGGTCGCCTACATGGGTCAACCCGGAATTCACCCGTGTATTCACTCTGTATTAGGTTATCCTTTATTGAATCTGCCTTCCGATAGGTAATTGCCGGTTGAGCCGGCACAAAGGAGGCTAGAGAGGGATCGATCTGCAAAAGATGCCAGTATTTGGAAATAATTTTTCTAATCTGTTCGCTTTGTCTATTAAATTTGGTAATAATCCGTATAGTATTAGAATCAAAATTGTCGGGTTTGATGCTGGGTTGTTTTTTTGTTAGAAGTTGATCCCTAGATTTTAGGGTAGCCCTTCTAAAAGATTTTTTAAGGCTATTAAGAGAGTAGCCTCGTATCAAAAGGCGGTCTCTGAGGGCATTTGCTTCATTCTGAAACGTAGCATCATTCGTACAGTTTCGGCGTAGCCGTAAATATTGTCCGTATGGAATTGATTTTACTAACGATGTAGGATGTGCACTCCCCGCATGTAGTATAGAATTGCATGCTGTATCTTTGCGATATAGTGCACTTGTTAGTTTACCATTTGTGTCCTTAAGTATAGTGATATCTAAAAAATTAACGGACGTCTCACTATACGTCATGGTGAATGTAAGGTTGTAGGAGTTATCATTCATAGCATCCAAGCAGGACAACAATAGTTCTGGAGTGCCTATCCAGACGATAAAGATATCGTCGATGTAACGACTCCAGTTGACAATATATTCAGTCATAGGCAAAAGGCTCTCTTCAGATAGAAAATTCTGTTCCCACTCCCCCAGATACAGGTTAGCGTAGGATGGGGCGCAGCAAGTCCCCATTGCCACGCCCTGTATCTGGAGGTAGTGGGACCCATCAAACGAAAAGGCATTGCAGGTAAGAATATGTTCAAGAGCAGAAAGCAAAAATAAATCGAAAGAACGATTATCACGATGCGATTGGGATAAGATATGTCTGATTACCCCAATGCCCCGCTGGTGGGGGATGGAGCTATATAGGGCTTCTACATCAACAGCCACCAGCAGGGCATTGGGGGGCACAGACATCTCATCCAATTGATTGAGTAAATGCATTGTATCTTTCACAAAAGAAGGCAAGTTGTTCACGTAAGGACGAATTTGTTCATCTATGAACTTACTAAGGTTCTCCGTGATGCTACCACATCCCGATACGATGGGGCGGCCTGGTGGCATAGTTTGATTTTTGTGCACCTTAGGAAGACTATAGAAAGTCGGGATTCTGGGATGAAGAGTTCTGATAAAGTTCCAAATCTGCAGATCGATTGTCCTGTTCGTATAGGCCCCATCGATCAGTATATAGAAGGCATCATTGAATTTCCCAATCATGGTTCTTGAGATTTTTCTATACCAATCACTGTTGTTTAGTATTTTTAAACACATCTCCTTGTATTGGAGATTCCCCATGATCACAATATTGCCCCCTTTATCTGCCGGTTTTATTGTCAGATGAATCTGTTTAGTCAGATTCTCAAGGGCCTTTTTTCACCTTCAGTTAAATTAGATGATGTTTCACCCTTGCGGTTGATATTAAGCTTCTTAATGTCATTGGTTGTCATAGTCAGAAAGGCTCCCAGGTTGATATTGGTACCTATCACAGGAAATTTATCGGATTTCTTTTTTAAAGAAGATTGTATCTTCGGTAAGGTGACCTTTTTCTTGTTAGTCGTGGGTAATACATCGCATGTCAATAGACTATCCAAGTCAATCCTGTCTATAAGATCTATATTTACATTATCCGTGGATAGATCAACCAGGGTCTGTACATCATGTTCATGTTGAATTGCAGTTTTATCTTTTTCTCTTACTTTAGTAGAGACTTCCGTTTTGGTATACATGCTTTTCAATAACAGTTTCCTAGAAAATAACTGCAAGTCCTTAATTACCTCAAATTTGTCCAAATCTGAACTTGGACAGAAATTCAAACCCCTGGATAGAACAGATCTCTCATCATCTGATAATATATAATCAGATAGATTGATAATATTCAACCTATCACTACTCGTTTTGTGGCTCTTTAGCTATGATGTCATGTTGGATAAATCAATATTCATCTCTGCCAAAGGTTCGGTCACCTCTGATACATTGTTATGGGGAAATAAAATTCCCGATGTGGGTTGTTCCAGCGGCCCACCACGTGGTCCTGTTGTCTTTATATTAAAAGTCCCGTTTTGGGGAGGAATGGGCATTACTTCCAACATGCGTTTTTTTGTCTGTCCCTTGTTGGGTGATTTCCATTTGTTCTTGAGTGTTTTTTTCTTATCTGTAACCGAACGCTGGGAGGATGAGGAGAGTGAAGAATTGAGAGAAGCATTGGAGCCCCTCTCAGCAGTTGCACCCCTTGTTTTAATGAATTTGGGGCGCGTGCGTGGGTTGTTATTCCTTTGCCAATGGTATGCTTTTGATTCCTTAAAGGCAATCTTATCTCTCCAGAATTTTTGTTCTTTAGCCGGCAGGACATTACCAGCCAGCAAATCAAGATGGATTTTTATGCTCTCTTCTAGAGTTTTATAGTTATCAAGATTTTCGCATGGTTTGAGCTGTATATACACATTTTCAATGTCTGTATTTAGAATCGTAACTCTTCTAGAATATTCTTCCATTAAAAGCCTCATCATAGTGAGGCTACATTGTTGCAGGTTTTTTTCCCACTGTTTTTTGAAAGATTCGTCAATATTATCAAAGGATGGGAAGATCTGAATGCGTAAACCCAACGGGTTCAGATCTTCCCTAATGTATTGTTCAAAACCCTCAATATGCCATATTAATTGTGCCTTCTTTTCCACCAACTTAGATAATTGGGAAAATAATGCTGACATTTCAGAAGTTTGAGCTTCCTTTTTTGCTTGCTCTCTGTATCTAGACATATGTCCCTCAAAGTCCTTAGATTTGAACATAATGTATAATAGGCACAAAGAGACTAGAAAAATATAATGTGGAGGTAATCCAATGATGATACCAACAAAAAGGGGGGGAGGGGGAAGTGAAGGGAGGGGAACTAATAAATTATATAAGCAAAATAAATTCAATATGACATCAACAGGAAATTATGTCTTTTAAATCTCCAATAAATTGTACAAAAAATTATCAATACATATATGTACATACATACATATGCATGCAAGCATGCACACGTATGTATATAAGGATAGAACAAACCCGCAGATGTCAGAAAAAATGGGGGGTATGGGTATTTGCTACCCGGTTGTATAGGAGACAAAAGGGAACTGACATCTGCAAGATTGTATTGGTTTAACAGTCACCACATCCCAAAAATTAAGTAAAAAACAAAAAACCCCCTCAGAGGTGGGACTTTGAAAGTGACTGCAAAACACACAAAGTATATTGAAATTGTATAGATTTAATAAATAAGTACAAAAAGGACAAATTAATATAAATCACATGAATTGTGTACAAGTCCAGAAAATTGGTTGCGTGGGTAAGGAGAAAAATTGAAACATTGATAGTCAAACCCGACAGCTGTTTCGGTTACGCCCTTCTTCGGGGGAATTGTAGACATACAGTTCAATAAGACAGACAAACTCTGTTGAATACATAATATAGTACAGATAAATATCACGATGTATGCATATACATACATTACAAACAGTCATATAAAAAAATATATATATTAAATAAATATATGCTTACAGTAATCTATCCAAAGAGAAATTAATATTTGGTGCACCGGGGGACCACATGCACGGCAGTAAATGTGGGGTGAAAAAAGAGAACACCCCACCAATGAGGGGGCTCCAAGATCGATGGGGTCCAATATCCCAACAACGGGGGTCCCCAGGCGACGACACGCAGACAGGCCAGAGAGAGACCAAGGAATCCGGTAAGGTAATTATCTAAAAGACAAATTTATGAAGGGTGGGAGGCAAAAGGGGGAAATCACATTAGTGAGTCCCTAATATGTAGTAAAGTCCCCCCATAGACCCTAGCCCTATAGACCCTAACTTAAGTCCCATATATAGATAGTGTGAATTCATTACATGTATAATGTGTGTCCAAGGAAACCTACCAGTATGGAAAAGTATTCCAGATCAGGGAGGTGTCTGGTAGAAACTTGAAACGGCTTCAAAAGTAGAGGGAGTCCTCAATACAAAAATTGCATCCAATATGCACTATTGTAGTGATGAAGCAAATATGTGCATCGTTTCAATCTGATTTAAATCCAGAGAATCTAAAGGGTAATATGGATGGAAAAACAGGGGACAATAGGTAGATATAGCATTAAATTTGTCCAAGGTAAATAAACAAAATACAAAGTTTCAAGGAACTGTCCTATAAGAGTTTACCTGTAGGGATCCCGGGTGTCCCAATGATCGCTGCGTGAGGTACCTCGTGTGGACTCCGACTGGTCCTTGAGAGCTTTAAATGGTGTCTCAAAGACATCTGCGCATGCGTCAGAAAGCGCCGGTAAACGACGCAGACGTAGTGACGTCAGTGCGCTATCCGTCGCGTACCTATGACGCTCCGGACGGGCACATAAAGAAATAGACGTTAATGAACAGGAATGTGAGATGTCTCTCTATGCAGAGAGTGTGCCGCAGTATGTCTGAAAGGAACACATAGGTATAGCTGTATAATCCCTGCCATTCCGTGCCAAAGAGAGTACCCGTGTATATAATGAGACCCGACAGCAGGGAGGAGGGAGAAGAAGGATTGATATTATTATAAATATACTAGGAGTTGTGTATCTCTATATTATATTGAAACTCCATGTTATCCAAAATTTTACTTTAAATAAACTCTTCAATCTAAATATGAATTATATATTGAAAGTTATTAAAAATAAAAAAGTAAAGATGTAAAAAAAATGGAAAGAAGAGAATTAAATAATAATAGTCAGTCATAATTCAAAGAGAATTGGAGCAATATCATTCATTGTTTACATGGAAAATGATATTTACATTCATATTCCATGGAGAAATTGTATATCGACTATAACATTATATCCATTAGAAATTACATAACAATAATAATCAAATAGATGAAAGCCTCCCTCTGATACAATGAATGTTTGTTAATATAGTAAAAAGGCCCTTTTGTCTCCTATACAACCGGGTAGCAAATACCCATACCCCCCATTTTTTCTGACATCTGCGGGTTTGTTCTATCCTTATATACATACGTGTGCATGCTTGCATGCATATGTATGTATGTACATATATGTATTGATAATTTTTTGTACAATTTATTGGAGATTTAAAAGACATAATTTCCTGTTGATGTCATATTGAATTTATTTTGCTTATATAATTTATTAGTTCCCCTCCCTTCACTTCCCCCTCCCCCCCTTTTTGTTGGTATCATCATTGGATTACCTCCACATTATATTTTTCTAGTCTCTTTGTGCCTATTATACATTATGTTCAAATCTAAGGACTTTGAGGGACATATGTCTAGATACAGAGAGCAAGCAAAAAAGGAAGCTCAAACTTCTGAAATGTCAGCATTATTTTCCCAATTATCTAAGTTGGTGGAAAAGAAGGCACAATTAATATGGCATATTGAGGGTTTTGAACAATACATTAGGGAAGATCTGAACCCGTTGGGTTTACGCATTCAGATCTTCCCAACCTTTGATAATATTGACGAATCTTTCAAAAAACAGTGGGAAAAAAACCTGCAACAATGTAGCCTCACTATGATGAGGCTTTTAATGGAAGAATATTCTAGAAGAGTTACGATTCTAAATACAGACATTGAAAATGTGTATATACAGCTCAAACCATGCGAAAATCTTGATAACTATAAAACTCTAGAAGAGAGCATAAAAATCCATCTTGATTTGCTGGCTGGTAATGTCCTGCCGGCTAAAGAACAAAAATTCTGGAGAGATAAGATTGCCTTTAAGGAATCAAAAGCATACCATTGGCAAAGGAATAACAACCCACGCACGCGCCCCAAATTCATTAAAACAAGGGGTGCAACTGCTGAGAGGGGCTCAAATGCTTCTCTCAATTCTTCACTCTCCTCATCCTCCCAGCGTTCGGTTACAGATAAGAAAAAACCACTCAAGAACAAATGGAAATCACCCAACAAGGGACAGACAAAAAAACGCATGTTGGAAGTAATGCCCATTCCTCCCCAAAACGGGACTTTTAATATAAAGACAACAGGACCACGTGGTGGGCCGCTGGAACAACCCACATCGGGAATTTTATTTCCCCATAACAATGTATCAGAGGTGACCGAACCTTTGGCAGAGATGAATATTGATTTATCCAACATGACATCATAGCTAAAGAGCCACAAAACGAGTAGTGATAGGTTGAATATTATCAATCTATCTGATTATATATTATCAGATGATGAGAGATCTGTTCTATCCAGGGGTTTGAATTTCTGTCCAAGTTCAGATTTGGACAAATTTGAGGTAATTAAAGACTTGCAGTTATTTTCTAGGAAACTGTTATTGAAAAGCATGTATACCAAAACGGAAGTCTCTACTAAAGTAAGAGAAAAAGATAAAACTGCAATTCAACATGAACATGATGTACAGACCCTGGTTGATCTATCCACGGATAATGTAAATATAGATCTTATAGACAGGATTGACTTGGATAGTCTATTGACATGCGATGTATTACCCACGACTAACAAGAAAAAGGTCACCTTACCGAAGATACAATCTTCTTTAAAAAAGAAATCCGATAAATTTCCTGTGATAGGTACCAATATCAACCTGGGAGCCTTTCTGACTATGACAACCAATGACATTAAGAAGCTTAATATCAACCGCAAGGGTGAAACATCATCTAATTTAACTGAAGGTGAAAAAAGGCCCTTGAGAATCTGACTAAACAGATTCATCTGACAATAAAACCGGCAGATAAAGGGGGCAATATTGTGATTATGGGGAATCTCCAATACAAGGAGATGTGTTTAAAAATACTAAACAACAGTGATTGGTATAGAAAAATCTCAAGAACCATGATTGGGAAATTCAATGATGCCTTCTATATACTGATCGATGGGGCCTATACGAACAGGACAATCGATCTGCAGATTTGGAACTTTATCAGAACTCTTCATCCCAGAATCCCGACTTTCTATAGTCTTCCTAAGGTGCACAAAAATCAAACTATGCCACCAGGCCGCCCCATCGTATCGGGATGTGGTAGCATCACGGAGAACCTTAGTAAGTTCATAGATGAACAAATTCGTCCTTACGTGAACAACTTGCCTTCTTTTGTGAAAGATACAATGCATTTACTCAATCAATTGGATGAGATGTCTGTGCCCCCCAATGCCCTGCTGGTGGCTGTTGATGTAGAAGCCCTATATAGCTCCATCCCCCACCAGCGGGGCATTGGGGTAATCAGACATATCTTATCCCAATCGCATCGTGATAATCGTTCTTTCGATTTATTTTTGCTTTCTGCTCTTGAACATATTCTTACCTGCAATGCCTTTTCGTTTGATGGGTCCCACTACCTCCAGATACAGGGCGTGGCAATGGGGACTTGCTGCGCCCCATCCTACGATAACCTGTATCTGGGGGAGTGGGAACAGAATTTTCTATCTGAAGAGAGCCTTTTGCCTATGACTGAATATATTGTCAACTGGAGTCGTTACATCGACGATATCTTTATCGTCTGGATAGGCACTCCAGAACTATTGTTGTCCTGCTTGGATGCTATGAATGATAACTCCTACAACCTTACATTCACCATGACGTATAGTGAGACGTCCGTTAATTTTTTAGATATCACTATACTTAAGGACACAAATGGTAAACTAACAAGTGCACTATATCGCAAAGATACAGCATGCAATTCTATACTACATGCGGGGAGTGCACATCCTACATCGTTAGTAAAATCAATTCCATACGGACAATATTTACGGCTACGCCGAAACTGTACGAATGATGCTACGTTTCAGAATGAAGCAAATGCCCTCAGAGACCGCCTTTTGATACGAGGCTACTCTCTTAATAGCCTTAAAAAATCTTTTAGAAGGGCTACCCTAAAATCTAGGGATCAACTTCTAACAAAAAAACAACCCAGCATCAAACCCGACAATTTTGATTCTAATACTATACGGATTATTACCAAATTTAATAGACAAAGCGAACAGATTAGAAAAATTATTTCCAAATACTGGCATCTTTTGCAGATCGATCCCTCTCTAGCCTCCTTTGTGCCGGCTCAACCGGCAATTACCTATCGGAAGGCAGATTCAATAAAGGATAACCTAATACAGAGTGAATACACGGGTGAATTCCGGGTTGACCCATGTAGGCGACCTGGCACATATCGATGTGGAGGTTGCAATTTATGCCAATATATGAACATTGATGAAAAAGCATCACTACCTAATGGCAAAATCTTCAAACCCATTCATTTTGCGAACTGCAAAACGGAAGGAGTAGTTTATCTACTCACATGCCAATGTGGATCATTCTACATTGGCAAAACCAAACAGCCATTCTTCAAGAGAGCGGCTAGACATATCACCTGTATGAAGAAATGTGACCCAGACCTTCCCCTTGGACGCCATATAAAAGATATCCATAATAGTAGAATTCCCAGAATAAAATTCTTAATTCTGGACAGGGTACACCCTAGCAACAGAGGAGGAGATTGGAACAGAACTCTCCTACAAAGAGAGACTAGATGGATCTTTACCCTAAATGCCACCATGCCTCCAGGATTGAACGATCTTATAAGTTATCGTCCTTTTCTTGAGGGTTTTTCCTCAGGGGGGTGGGAAGAATAGAAGTACAGGTGAGACAATGTATCTCCTACCATCAATGAACTCCCTCCTTTTTTTTTTTTTTCCCCTCTCCCCTTTCTCTCCCCCAGATTTCCCCCACTTTTTATTTTATTTATTTTTATCTCCTTTTGATGTACCGGTGACCCGCATGCATACGTCAGTTTGGGGCTCCCAGTGGGCTCATTGTTCCTCACACGGCGCACACAGGGGGTGAGTTGGGCCGCCAGGTTTCCCCCCCCCCCTTTTTTCTTTCTGGGGGGATTGGCCTCTTTTACCCCCCTTTTTATGCATTTATTTGCATTTATGCGTCGGCGCGCGTCATCTGCCAATTACCGCCACTTGGGACGGTCTTTGGGCGGATGCCGCGCGGGGGGCCCCCTATTGGCGACTCTAACCTCTGGATTCGACACTGGGAACCTGCCTGCCCTATATGTGCCTTTTTACTATATTAACAAACATTCATTGTATCAGAGGGAGGCTTTCATCTATTTGATTATTATTGTTATGTAATTTCTAATGGATATAATGTTATAGTCGATATACAATTTCTCCATGGAATATGAATGTAAATATCATTTTCCATGTAAACAATGAATGATATTGCTCCAATTCTCTTTGAATTATGACTGACTATTATTATTTAATTCTCTTCTTTCCATTTTTTTTACATCTTTACTTTTTTATTTTTAATAACTTTCAATATATAATTCATATTTAGATTGAAGAGTTTATTTAAAGTAAAATTTTGGATAACATGGAGTTTCAATATAATATAGAGATACACAACTCCTAGTATATTTATAATAATATCAATCCTTCTTCTCCCTCCTCCCTGCTGTCGGGTCTCATTATATACACGGGTACTCTCTTTGGCACGGAATGGCAGGGATTATACAGCTATACCTATGTGTTCCTTTCAGACATACTGCGGCACACTCTCTGCATAGAGAGACATCTCACATTCCTGTTCATTAACGTCTATTTCTTTATGTGCCCGTCCGGAGCGTCATAGGTACGCGACGGATAGCGCACTGACGTCACTACGTCTGCGTCGTTTACCGGCGCTTTCTGACGCATGCGCAGATGTCTTTGAGACACCATTTAAAGCTCTCAAGGACCAGTCGGAGTCCACACGAGGTACCTCACGCAGCGATCATTGGGACACCCGGGATCCCTACAGGTAAACTCTTATAGGACAGTTCCTTGAAACTTTGTATTTTGTTTATTTACCTTGGACAAATTTAATGCTATATCTACCTATTGTCCCCTGTTTTTCCATCCATATTACCCTTTAGATGCTCTGGATTTAAATCAGATTGAAACGATGCACATATTTGCTTCATCACTACAATAGTGCATATTGGATGCAATTTTTGTATTGAGGACTCCCTCTACTTTTGAAGCCGTTTCAAGTTTCCACCAGACACCTCCCTGATCTGGAATACTTTTCCATACTGGTAGGTTTCCTTGGACACACATTATACATGTAATGAATTCACACTATCTATATATGGGACTTAAGTTAGGGTCTATAGGGCTAGGGTCTATGGGGGGACTTTACTACATATTAGGGACTCACTAATGTGATTTCCCCCTTTTGCCTCCCACCCTTCATAAATTTGTCTTTTAGATAATTACCTTACCGGATTCCTTGGTCTCTCTCTGGCCTGTCTGCGTGTCGTCGCCTGGGGACCCCCGTTGTTGGGATATTGGACCCCATCGATCTTGGAGCCCCCTCATTGGTGGGGTGTTCTCTTTTTTCACCCCACATTTACTGCCGTGCATGTGGTCCCCCGGTGCACCAAATATTAATTTCTCTTTGGATAGATTACTGTAAGCATATATTTATTTAATATATATATTTTTTTATATGACTGTTTGTAATGTATGTATATGCATACATCGTGATATTTATCTGTACTATATTATGTATTCAACAGAGTTTGTCTGTCTTATTGAACTGTATGTCTACAATTCCCCCGAAGAAGGGTGTAACCGAAACAGCTGTCGGGTTTGACTATCAATGTTTCAATTTTTCTCCTTACCCACGCAACCAATTTTCTGGACTTGTACACAATTCATGTGATTTATATTCATTTGTCCTTTTTGTACTTATTTATTAAATCTATACAATTTCAATATACTTTGTGTGTTTTGCAGTCACTTTCAAAGTCCCACCTCTGAGGGGGTTTTTTGTTTTTTACTTAATTTTTGGGATGTGGTGACTGTTAAACCAATACAATCTTGCAGATGTCAGTTCCCTTTTGTCCCCTTTAAAATGAGCTAGGAGGCGCGCGTGCACACCCGCCACGTTCACAAGGCCCCGGTGCGCGTGCCTGGCGGCTGCGATTGCCGCCGGGCACCCGCGATTGCCCGGGAAACGAGCAGGAAAGTGGATCTCTGTGTGTAAACACAGAGATCCACGTCCTGTGAGGGAGAGGGGACCGATGGTGTGTCGCTTGTACATAGGGACAACCATCGGTCACCTCCCCCAGTCAGTCCCCTCCCCCCACAGTAAGAACACTTTGAGGGAACATATTTAACCCCTTCCCGCCCCCTAGTGGTTAACCCCTTCCCTGCCAATCACATTTATACAGTAATCAATGCATTTTTATAGCAGGGATCGCTGTATAAATGTGAATGGTCCCAAAAATGTGTCAAAAGTGTCCGATGTGTCCGCCGCAATATCACAGTCACAATAAAAAATCGCAGATCGCCGCCATTACTAATAAAAAAAATGCTATAAATCTATCCCCTATTTTGTAGACGCTATACCTTTTGCGCAAACCAATCAATACGCGCTTATTGCGATTTTTTTTTTTTTACCAAAAATATGTAGAAGAATACGTATCGGCCTAAACTGAGGAAAATTTTAATAAAAAAAAAAAAATGGGTATTTATTATAGCAAAAAGTAAAAAATAGTGTTTTTTTTCCAAACTGGACGCTCTTCTTTTGTTTATAGCGCAAAAAATAAAAACCGCAGAGGTGATCAAATACCACCAAAAGAAAGCTCTATTTGTGGGAAAAAAAGGACGCAAATTTCGTTTGGGAGCCACGTCGCACGACCGCGCAATTGTCATTCAAAATGTGACAGCGCTGAAAGCTGAAAAATGGCTTGGGCAGGAAGGGGGTTTTGTGCACAGTAGAGAAGTGGTTAAACTCTCCTCTCCCAGATACAGACCGCAGCTCCTGTTGCACTGTCCCAGTGTCTCCCACCTGTGGCTGTCCACTGTCACCCCAACCACTCTGTGAGTGCCATCAAAGTATATATTATTGCTTTCAATTATCTGTGCTACATTATGCCTGCCTGAAATGTGTCAAAAAGTGATAAAAACACACAATTTTTGACACTTCCTTCATTAAAAAATAAAAAAAACAGTGTCCCACTGTCTATGAAGGCTACTGCACACTCCACCATTTGACAGTTCTTATAGAGGTAAGGGGCTGGGTCACATGTCTATGTCACCTGGTGACACCACACCGTTCTGACATCACAGACTGGTGCATGCTGGGTCAGCAATGTCACAAGGGGGGAGTGCCACCAGGTGACTGTCAGACGGCTGATCCTGCAGTAGGTGGCCAGCCTTCATAGACAATGGGAGCGTTTTTTGTTTTTGTTTTTCAGGAGCAGCGTGTGATTAATGATGGCTTTACATAGGGGGACACTATTATTAAATTTTTTAAGAAAGGAATTGTGTGTTTGTTTTTGTTTTTATTACTTTTTGACACTTTTTTGGTGACTTGCTAGGGCTATGTACCCCTACTCATTCACATGAGTTGAGTTGAGTTGAGAGGTATCTTAATATAGCGCGGTTCTACCCCCGAAGGGTCCCGACGTGCATAGCAGAGTTTCTGGGAAAATAGGACCCAGGAACCAGAAGCAGCACAGAGTGGCAGAAAGGGTGGAAGAGAGAGGCTACGCAGGGAAGGCTTGCGTGAAAAGCCAAGTCTTCAGTAACCCGCGGAAGACCGGAATAGTAGGGGCCTCCTGGAGCTCGACAGGGAGGCTATTCCACAAAATGGCACCCTGGAGGGAGAAAGCCCGACCACCATGATGGATCTTCTTGGGCACCGAGATGTGGAGGAGATCTCTGCCGGTAGATCTGAGTGATCTAACAAAAGCTTGTTTATGAAAACGAGAGCAGAGATAGCTTGGGGCCAGGCCTCTCATTATCTTAAACATAATACATCCGGCCTTAAATAAGGTGTGATAGTGGACCGGCAGCCAGTGCAAGGCGCAGAGGACAGGGGTGATATGATCCCTCAGCGGGACATCCATGAGTAACCTAGCCGCAGCATTTTGAATAAGTTGAAGCTTCTGCACTAACATATTTGGCAATCCCAGATAAAGAGAGTTGCAGTAGTCTAGGTAGCTACCTATCGTGGTGCAGATGACAGTTTTTCTGTCCGAGATATCCAAATATTTAAACAGCCCCCTCAGGAGTTTTAGCTGCCAGTGACATGCACTGACAACCCTCTTTACCCGAGGAGCCAAAGTTAAACCTGAATCTAGGACAAATCCCAGATCACGGACCTGGGGGGCCACCTCCGGAGCAGGACCAATTGAGGGAGGCCAAGGTGGGATATCTGGAGGGGTGGCCAGATCGCTGAAGATGATCACCTCAGTTTTTCCCCCATTAAGTTTTAGGAAGTTGGCAGACATCCATGTGTTGATGGCCTCCAAACAGCTGGCAAGGGTGGCATCAGCCGTCTGGTTCCTAGGAATCTTTAGGTAAACCTGGGTGTCGTCCGCATAAACATGATAATGGACGGCGTGGGACTTTAGCAGGTTGGAAAGGGGCCTCATATAGATATTAAACAGCAGGGGAGACAAGGCAGAGCCCTGTGGCACTCCGCAATCCAGGGCAGTGTACTTAGAGTAAAAGGGGCCAGTCTTGAGTCCCTGAACTCTGCCCTCTAAGAAAGAGGCCACCCATGCCAAAGCTGACCCACTCATATCCAAAACAGATCTCATCCGCTCCAGTAAGATTCCATGATTAATGGTATCAAATGCGGCCGACAGATCAAAAAGAACCAGAGCTACTGAGTCACCCCTGTCCAAGCTGTGAAGGACATCATCATAGACACAGATGAGGCTCGTCTCTGTTCCATGTCCAGGTCGAAATCCGGACTGGAATTTGTCCAAGAGATGGAAAGACTCAAGGTAAGCCTGTAGCTGGATAACCACCAGGCGCTCCATCACCTTTGCCACAAAAGGCTAAATGGAAATCGGCCTGTAGTTGCCCAGTATGTCCGGGTCCAAGGTCGGTTTCTTCAGCAGGGCCAAGACCACGGCCCGCTTCAGAGCGCCTGGGACAGTACCTGTGCTGAAGCAGCAGTTGATTGTCTCCCTAATAAAGGCGGCCAAAAGGGCAGCAGATTTTTTAACCAGCCCGGCAGGACATACATCTAATGGAGAGGAAGATGGTTTCAAAGAGGCAATTACCTCAACCACCTGTATAACCATAACTGGTTGGAAACCGGGCAATCCAGGGGCCAACACTGTGTGGCCGATGTCCTCTTGCACAGTCTCTAGCCTGGGAATGTTGTCTCTAATGGTCTTAACCTTAGAGACAAAGAAGTCAGCGAGCTCCTGGCACCAGTCCTGTGACTCCTTGGGAGCAGAGCTGGTAGCTTCAGGATGGGTTAACGCTGAGGAGATCTTGAAAAGTTTGGCCGTGCTGTTGGCTGCCTTCCTGATTCGCTCTCGGAAGTAGATCTTTTTAGCCTCTCTAATAGCCCTCTTATAAAAATAGAGGACCAACAGATGCAGCTTTTTTCAGCTTCCAGAAGGAACTTCCGCCAGCGTCTCTCCCTGGACTGAACCCGCTTTTTGAGGAGCCTAAGCTCCTCGTTAAACCATTGCGGGCTCTTGCCCAGGGGACGGGGATTATATCTCATCCTACGGGGTGCTAACACATCAAGGGCCACTTCAACCGACTCCTGAAAAATACTCAGTTTCTCTACCGGGTCGCCCAGCTCAAAAAAGTTTGGCTGGTTAATACCCGTAGCCACAAGGTTTCCAAATCTGTCTGGGCAGACTTTTGAAAAGTTTCTTGAGAAAACCTTGGGTCCAGAGCGATCTGGGATATGTGGAGGTTTCCCTTCCGGTAGGGACAGGCTAAAGGAAATAATCCTGTGATCCGACCAGGTCAACTCCCTAGGCAGCGCACCGGTTGCCGACAATCCACTGAACAGGAGCCAATCCAACACATGACCAGCAGTGTGGGTGGCCGCTGTCACATGTTGCCTATACCCCAAAAGCAACGGTTCTTGGATAAGGGATTGGGTGGGGGAATCACTTATATACTCCGCCCAAAAGTTTAAATCACCCAAGATGCAGAAGCCTTTGAACACAATGGACATCTGTAAGGCTAGACTGAGAAATTCAAAAACAAAATCAAGTTTTAACGCAGGGGGGGAGATAAATCAAAGCAAACCCGTAAGTGAGCTTGCTAGCTACTTGAAAAGAAAAAACTACATTTTCAAAAGATTTGTAAATAGTGTTAAAATTCTCTGAAACTGATACTAAAAAAATGTTTTTGAAAAATCACGTCTACCCCACCCCCCCTGCCAGTTGGGCGGTTACATTGAAATATTTTATAATGGGGAGGGACCAGCTCGTCCAAGATAGGGGCTTTAAAATCTTGAAACCAAGTCCCGGTGAGACAAAGAAAATCCAGATCCTCATCCATAATAAGGGCCGCCATATTAGCTGCATTAGCCACTGCCGACCTGCAATTTAGAAGACCCCCTGTTAAGGACGATGCAGGAAGGTTTCTTAGTGGATGAGGAAGTGTATTAGAAGCATTGACCCGTGAGAACGATCTATGAGAAGACAAAGTGTGTGAATTAAAACAATTGGCCTCAAACTGAGGAGTCACATTAGTATGCGAGATACACTTAGTGTCCTCTGGTAATAAAAAAAATGGGGGGATCTGAGGGCCCCCTTGTTAAAGGGGGCTTTCAGATTCTGATAAGCACCCCGCCCACAGACCCCTACAACCACCAGCCACAGTTGTGGGGATGAGGCCCTTGTCCTGCCAGGGTGCATGCCCGGATAAGGGTCTGGTATGGAATCTGGGGGGGACCCCACACCGTTTTTATTTTATTTATTTATTTATTTATTTTTTAACTACCAATTTTTGTTATTCAGCTGTCAGAAGGGAAACATATTGACAGCTGATGACTCATCGGTTGTTAAGGACGCTGCGGCTGACTTCCCAGCCCTGCTCCTTAACAACCAGCTTATACTGCACCCTGATTGGGCAAAGCTTTTTCCAATCAGGCCGCAAAATGCATTGTGCAGTGCTGAACGGGCCGAACAGACAATGCTCGGCCTAAACTCATGCTCGGGCCGAACCGTTCGCTCAACTCTAATTGACAGTTTGGTTGAGAGCACAACCAATGTAAATTGCAGAGAATGTAACTTTTTTTTTTAAACTGGTAAATTGATGGGTTTAGTTCCGCTTTAAAGCTGCGTTTTAGCTGTAAAAGTTTCTTAGGGCTTTATACACATTATTTATCTGCAATGAGGTGTGTCCCACATTACACAGGCAGCTGGATTTTGGAAAAATGTTAACTTAAGGGATGCCAGAACTCTTAATGTCTCTAAACTTCCGATTTTGCAATGGTTAACAGCATGGAATCTTCAGGCAGGACAGCAGTACAGCTAGTCCAATGGGGACATTTCCCCTCTTTCCACCTCCTCTATTGAGAAAAGTTCTCATTGATTACACTGGGGGTGTATTTACTAAAACTGGAGTGTGCACAATCTGATGCAGCTCTGCATAGAAACCAATTAGCTTTCAGTTTTTTTTTTTTTTAGTCCAAGCTCAATTGAACAAGTTGAAGTTGTAAGCTGATTGGCTACCTTGCACAGCTGCACCAGATTTTGCAATCTACAGTTTGAGTAAATCAACCGGTATAGCTTGTAAGAGAATCTGAAAATGGGGGAGAGAATCCTGAGACTGATCAGACTCTCTTCTCCCCCATTTCAAGATCATGCTACAAGCAGTGTAATCAACAAAATAACTTTTCTAAATGGAAGAGGAAAGGAAAGGAGACATGCCCCCATTGGACAATCTGTAATGATGTTCTGCCTCAAGACCCAATGCTGTTATCCATTGCAGCACTGGATGTTCAGAGGCAGGAAGAGGACGGCATCCCTGTGGTAAGAAATTCTTCAGGATCCTGCACAGGATGGAGCATATCTCAATACAGGTAAGTTGTTTTTTTTATGCTAAACTTCCGCATTAAGTGGTTAGTTCACCATTACCAAAAAATCTATCTATGCACATAAGGGGCATCTGTAGATAAAAACAAGCTTTGCAGCTTGACCAAAACTGAATATTGCCCTTCCTATAGGTGTAGGCCATTTATGTACCTCTCAAAGCCTGACTGGAAAACTTCTAAGACATTACTAAGTATGTTGTAAGAGAAGCCTAGCTGTTATTGTTTACCTCCACCGTCACAGAAGCCAGCTCTCAATCTCTGAGCTCAGAGATACTGCATCAGGGGAGAGAGGCACATGTGAGGGGACTTGAATCAGAGAAAGAGCTCACTCCTGTGCTGGTGAAAGTGAATAGTAACAGCTAGGCTTCTCTTAGTAAGGCCCTAGAAGTTTTCCAGTCAGGCTTAATAAGGTATGGAGGTAGCCTACACCCGAAGAAATGGCCTTTTTTCACTTTGGTCAAAGCTGCGCAGTTTGTTTTTACCTATAGACATCCCTTACCAGGCAGTTTTTTGATAACAGTAAACTATACTTTAAAGCGGTAGTAGATACGGCTTTCTCACTTGTACCTACAGGTAAGCTTATAATAAAGTTTACCTGTAGGTACAAGGAATATCTCCTAAACGTGCATTATTTAGGAGATATTTGTTACTTCTGCAGCTGGTGACGTCACATGCTGTCCCTTCAGAGTGCTGTGCAGGGACCATGGCTCCCATGCACATGTGTGGGAGTGAAGGCGGTGTGGATTGACCATTCAGACGGCGAACCTGTAAGAAAGACCGAGTGAAGATGACAAAAATAGAGAGACAATTTTGTAATATTTTGTACTTTTTGCTATATTAAATATCCCCAATTTTTTTTTTTTAAAAAGCCATTTTTTTTCTCAGTTTAGGCCGATATGTATTCTTCTACATATTTTTGGTAAAAAAAATCACAAGCGTATATTGATTGGTTTGCACAAAAGTTATAGTGTCTACAAAATAGGGTATATTTTTATGGCATTTTTATTATTATTTTTATTTTTTTTCACTAGTAATGGCGGGGATCTGTGACTTTATGGCGGACACATCGGACACTTTTGACACATTTTTGGGACCATTGTCATTTTTACAGTGATCATTGTTATAAAGATGCACTGATTACTGTGAAAATGACACTGGCAGTGAAGGGGTTAACCACTAGGTGGCTATGAAGGGGTTAAGTGTGTCCTAGGGAGTGATTCTAACTGTTAGGGGGAGGAGCTACCAGTGACAGGTCACTGATCACTGTTCCCGATCACAGGAAACATTCGACCAGTGACATGTCACTAGGCAGAACAGGGGAATGCCTTGTTTACAAAGGCATCCCCCTGTTCTGCGGGCCGCCCGAGAACATTGAGTTCCCGGGACCCGCAAGCGCACTCATGAGGCACGTGGCACGCGCGAGCCCACTGGGTACGCCCATTTGCCTGCCCGTGCCATAGTGTTGACGTAAAAGTGCGTGCGGCGGTCGCTATGTGGTTAAGGTGAGATTTATTGGATAATAATAATAGCTTAACCTTTTCCCTTTCTATATCTTGAATATTCAACTGTAGCCAGTATAAAGCAGCTAGCTATCCTCATCACCTAGCAGCTGCTGACAAGCCAAGAGACCAGATTACAGTATATGATTATGCGTACGTCCAAAGACAAGCAGAAGTCGACTTGCCATATTTATCATAACAAATGGATAGGCACAAAGATTAAATACTTCTTCTCAGCCTTTCCTAGGGATATCTGTTTTGACATGCAGATTTCTTTTTTAGTTCCCCCCTTATAAAGACACAAGCGGTGAGGACATGTCAGGTTACAAATTAGTATATGATTCTTTGTGTCAGCCTCAGCAGCACTGAAACACTGATCAATTTCATTAGTATGCCTGGCTTGTTTCCCTAACCATTTGTGTGCCTCAAGAGGTGAATATACAAGTAATAACACAGCGCTACAAAGTCCAGACAAAATACGCTCAATCTGGAAAATAACTACTATGTTTGAAAATACAAACAGCAGCATATTTTCCTCTCATATGTGCAGCTCAAATCTCCAAGCCCCAGATCTGCATAGATTCTTTTTTAATATTTAATCCTTTAAACAGTTTAATAAGTTAAGATTCCACTTAAACAATCCTACAGATTTTTCTATTTATAGAATAATTCAGAACCGTGGGTCTTTGACAAAACTCCCTTTTATGCCTTGTTTTTTTAAGAGGGCGTTTCACCCTAAAATGAAAAAAGGGGCCTTGGCTCTAAACAGTTTTGGTAAAAAGCTGAGAAAAAAATTATAAAAAAATGTATTTGAACTGCGCTCTCTCTTAAAGTGAATAGATTTGAAATAATTAAAGTGCAAGTGCAAAAAAGTGCATCAAACAGTGTCAGCAAACACAATCATCAAATATACATAATTTGTAAAATATATATATATAAAAAGTAATAGTGCATGTAAATCTTCCTGATCCTGGTGAACATATTGTTCACCAGGATCAGGCAGATTTACATGCACTTTATTAAATTGATCATAGGCTTATTTCTGATAGATAACCCAGGGATACCTTTATTAATTGTGGGGGATTTTAATAGCGTTTGTAACCCTGCTAGAGACAGATATCCAGCTGGTCCTGAAGGGGATACTCAGTTTTATAGGTATTGTAGAGAATTAGGTTTACAGGATATATGGCGTCTTAAAAATCCTTCGCCATGAGTGTGCATGCGCAAGGGATCCGTGATGGCCGCCTGAGCACGGAGCTCCGCACCACCTCAGACCAACGGCTCCCACAGCACCTGCTATATCCACAATCCGATCGATTTTTCGAGGCGACCGGATCCCAGCAACCCCGGAGAGCACCCCCCACATGTCAAACCCGGCTTCCAGGCGCAATCTGGAGCCGGCATTCTCGGCCTCCACCCAGCCTAGGTGTACCAAGATGGCCTCCGCGGCAGACACAGCCACTCAGCCTCGGATCTCCCTCATGGAAGAACAGCTGGAACACAGGCAAGTCCTCTCCCCAGCCCTCCTACACTTCCCCCCAGAGCCCCAGGGACAATGCCAGCAGGACATTATACCCTCCCCAGCCTCCACAGAGTCCCTACTCAGCCACTCATTTGGAGACCAAGCTTTCTCCCCCGCAGGGCCAGCAATGTCTGCATACACAGACTTTCCCCATCATGCTGCCCCTGCCCAAGACCATCCTTTTAATGTAGAAGATCTCCACCTCAAACTGTTTGCTCTCCTGGATAGGGGGTTAGCCTCCACAGCAGCTAAAATTACTGGGGAAATTAAAGCAGACCTCCAGAACATAGGCTCCAGGATGGAGACAATTGAAACTAAGCTGGATCAGATTTCTGCAGCCTCACGACAAAACTCTGATCTCATTCTAACCCTCCAGGATCAATTGGACACTACTGCTGATGATTTAGAGAATAGGTCCAGGAGGTACAACTTCAGGATCATAGGCCTGCCTGAATCTATCCTGGATGTCACAGCGGCAACACAAGACCTCATAAAAACGCTGATCCCTAACATCCCACCCCACCGTCTGGAGCTGTATACAGCCCATAGAGCACTCGGCCCCCCACCAGGAAGGATGGCTCCCCCAGGGACATCATAGCCAAACCACACTTCTACGCAGTCAAAGATGCGATTATGAAGCAGTCACGAACCCTGCCCCAGGTGACATGCCAAGGTCACCCTGTGCAGATTTTTGCGGACCTTGCACCTTCTATTATTCAATGCAGATGAACCCTGAAACCACTTCTACACGCCCTCGCTCAGAGAGACATTAAATACAGATGGGCTTTTCCATTCGCAGTGAAATTCATATATAAAGGTCAGAACCATTCCTTCTCCAACTTTGCCACTGGTGAAAAGCTTCTCCTCAGCCTGAAGATAATCTCCCAGGAGATGGACATGGAAAGCTCTTCTCCCTCCACGGGCTCAAACAAATGGCCGCCACCAGTAAGCCCTCTGAATCCCCTTTGAAATAAGTCCAAGACTCGCAGATCCTCCCATAATGGCCCTCCATGAATTCCCGCCTGATTCCTGTTGGAGTCAGGCTAAAGAGATTAACTGATCTTCTTTCTGCCAAGATTGACTTTCTCCCTTCTCCCAGGATCTGTTATTCTGGTGCTTACCCGGTACTTCATTACCAGTTATGTTGCAGTTTTCATTCGTTCTGTTATTTTCTGCTACGAGACTTCCAGAGACCCTCTTTCAATTTTGGAGGTGAAGGACAAGCCGTCCTGCCCTATTTAGTGACTCTTCCTCTGGACTCGTCTCGGCTCAGTTTAGGAGCCCACAGGGTTCTCTCCCCCCCTCATGTTACTTGGTGGGATGGGGAGGGGGTTGTAACGAGCAGGGATCTTAGGGTCAACTGAACTCCCCTTATGACTACATTTGTTATCAGTGTTTGTTTTCAGCTCTGTTGACATTGATCCGATCGCCTCGATCCCATGTATTAAGGTTTTTCAAAAGTATTTTTTTTCTCTTTTCCAGGGTCCCCTTGTCTGGGGTGGCTCACATGCACCTCCTCCTATCCCTTAGACTCCTGACGGTTTCTGGGGGATAGGACCTCCAGGCCTTGTTGAGCGTGGAGATTTTTTGTTCTTCAAAACTCTCTCACTCCTACGTGAGAGATGTCTTTTTTGTTCCTTTTCTCCTCCTGGGGTTCCCACACCCCCTCCCCTTCTATCCCTCTTCCATTTCATTCTCGCTTTTTCTTCTTCTTTGGAGCATCAACTAACCTTCTTCTTCCTTTCAGTTTGGGTATTCGCCTGGCCTACACAACCTGAGAGACCTTATTGGAGCAGACCAGAACTCCCATTTTCTCCCATATGCCAGAAAAGATTCCCGGAGGTAAGTGGCGATGGGCACTTCTGCATCCCTCATCTATGGTTCCATGGCTGACCACACACAAAATTCTTTGAAGATAGCCACTCACAATGTCCAGGGCATGAATTCCCCACTCAAAAGGAGAAAGTTGTTTAACCATTTTAAATCTTCCAAGCTCGATATTGTCATGCTTCAGGAAACTCACTTTCTGGCTCGGTACCGTCCCAAATTCCTCAACTCTCACTTCCCCAATTTTTATCTCGCCAGCGCGGAAAAAAAAAACTAAAGGGGTGGCCATTATATTTGAAAAATCCTATAACTTCAACTGGATCTCTGACACTAAGGACCCAGAGGGTAGATTCATCCTAGTTAAAGAAACGATCGAGGGTAATCTTTACTCTTTGATCTCTTACTACACCCCTAACAAGGGCCAAGCTGCTTTCTTCAAAAACCTCTTTGATTCCCTATGCCCCATCCTGGAGGGTACGGTCATTTTAAGGGGGAACTCCAATGCAGCTTTTGATCAGGGTCTGGATAGATCTAGAACTCCCGCCTCCCAAATGACCCGCCTGACCAAAGAGAGCCTTAAGATAGCCAAACTCATTTATGCCCATGGCATGGCTGATGTCTGGAGAGAATTAAATCCCACCACACAAGACTTCTCTCAAGACTTCTCTCACTTCTCCAGCCCTCACAATTTATACGCCAGGATTGATCACCTCCTAGTCCAGACCCACACAATCCCTCTCATCTTTAACTCACAAATCAAAGACACGGTCCTGTCAGACCATTCTTTAGTGACCATGACGCTCCCCCTGCAACACTTAAGACCAGGCCAAGGACACTGGAGATTGAATGAGTCTCTTCTCTCATGAATGTCACCATGCTAGATAAATCCCTGAAGTAATACTTCTCTCTTAATGGGGCTGAGGGTACGTCCGCAGAAACTTTGTGGGCAGCCCACAAGTCGTACATCAGAGGGCAAATCATTAGGTTGACCACTCAAATAAAACGTGAAAGGGCAGCCCACATAAAGAAATTAGATGTGGAGTACACCTCATTACGAACTCAATACAAACCACATCCCACTCCCTCTTTTTTTTTCCATAAATGATTTTATTGAAAGAAAAGTAAGGTTACACGTACATACAAGACATACAGGTTCATGGACATTTCAAGACTAACCAACGTTAACACAGAGCAATAACCAGTAACTGAAAGAGAGCACGTAAACCCGTGTAAGTGTGCAAGGACCCGCCATAGGCCAATATCAGCAGGCCTATCCGGGGTCATGGTAAAACTTCTGAAATCGGAAACTGCACTGGTTGTATAGGTATTGGGAGCCCCTAGTAAGGCTCCAGGCTATCTTTTGGTCGGTTAATTCGGTATTGGGAAAGACAAATAGAGAAAAATAACAATCATATCGGGGGGGGGGGAGCAGACAGAGAAGAGGTTTACATTGACATAGGCATGGGAAAGGGGTAAAAGGAGAAGAAGAAAGGTAGGTAGAGGGTAGCAGTCAAGAATAGAAAATAGAGAGAAGTGGGGCGAAAAGAGAAGCGTGAGGTGGGGGGTGGTGGGGGCCGCTCTCCGTCCCAGGCCCCTGCACCAGATCAAAACGCAGGAAAGATTACTGTGTGAACTGTTTTTACTTCAAATACTTCAGGACAGCATTCTAGAAGGACTTATAGTAATCCGTAGTCCTAAAATGCGTCCAACAGGACCAGGTCAAACTAAACTTCTGTAAGCGGTCATGGGCTGTGTGTATCAATTCCTCCATCTCCTCTATCTTAGCGACTCTGATCAACCATTCTCGAATGGTCGGGATATCCTTTGAACGCCAATGTGTAGGGACGCATAGCCTGGCTGCATTAACCATATGCATAGCCAATGATTTTTGGTAATTTCGTTTGGATAGAGTAGTATGGTGTAGAAGGTATTGAGCAGGAGTGTAGTCTAGAGTGAAAGTGGTGACCCGTTTAATGATGGAGTGGACCTCCCTCCAAAAAGGTTGGAGCAAGGTACACTCCCACCAAATGTGGATCATAGATCCTACCTCTTCTGTACACCTCCAACATGTATCCGGAATAGAGGGTGAGAATTTATGTAGACGAGATGGGGTCCTATACCATTTCGTGATAATTTTATAACCGTTTTCTTGAATCGCAACGTTCATTGAGCCTTTATGCGCAAGAGTGAATATGGATTCCCAGTCATCGTCCTCAAGTGTGATTTGCAGGTCCCTTTCCCAAGAAGCACGTATATTCTGCATCGTGGGAGTACCAGGGACATCCTGTAATAGGGCGTAAATGTGTGACACGAGGTGTCATTGTGGTGCATTGCGTGAACAAAGTACTTCAAATGGTGTAAGTTGTCTATCCCACGTGGCCTTCGCATCTTTGGAGGTAAGAAAGTGAGTCAGCTGTCTAAAAGACCAGAAAGGAAAAGTGTTAGTACGTGATTCAGAAGTAAGCTCCTCATAGGTTCGTCTTCGGCCCTTATGAAAGAAATGGCACGCCAGAACCTCCTCGTGTGGCCATTCCGTGTGGAGGAATGAATTAGAATCTCCCGGAGGGAACTCAGGGTTGCCTCTCAGAGGGGTTAGTGGACCCGGTTGTGAGGAGAGGTTAAAGAGAGCGACCGCTTTCCTAAAGGCCGATAGGGAAGGTGCAATGAACGGGTGTGTCTTGAGGATCAGGGGCCAGCATCGAGGTGACAGCCAAGGTAATGTGGCAATCGGAGTTTGCGTGAGAGAATTTTCTAGCGTCACCCATGCTTTCCTTAGTTTGTGAAGTTTCCAGTCCACCACTCTAGTTAGGTGGCAGGCCAGGTAATATTTATAAAGGTCTGGTAACCCAATCCCACCGGTTGTTTTGGAGCATGTCAGCCGTGAGTATTTAATTTGTGGGGCATTATTCTTCCAAATAAAGCTAGTGCATGCTTTTTTATATGCCGCAAAGAATGAGGGGGGTAAGTGAATCGGGATTGTCTGCATTAAATATAATAGGCGGGGAAGAACAACCATCTTAATGAGGGCCGAGCGCCCAAACCAAGAAACGTTAAGGTTGTCCCAATCCTTCAAATTTGCCTGGAGCTTAGAGAGGGCGTGGAGGAAGTTGTGGCTATAAAGATCCGTTATGTTCTTAGTGATCTGGATGCCTAAATAGGTAATGGCTGTCTTCTGCCAATGAAAGGGAAAGGATTCCTGACAATGTGTGACTTCATGAGAGGTAAGGGATACATTTAGGGCATGCGATTTGGAATAATTGATTTTGAGATTTGATAGCTCGCCAAAGTGTTTTATGTCTTTCAAAAGATTGGGTAGCGATATCCGAGGGGATTGCAAGGACAATAGGATATCGTCAGCAAAGGCCGCAACTTTAAATTCTCTGTGGGCAATGGAGATTCCCTTGATATCCGTGTTGGACCTCAGTCTGTTTAGTAGGGGCTCCAGAGTCAAAACAAAGATCAGGGGAGATAACGGGCAGCCCTGACGGGTACCATTGCTAATCGAGAAGGCGTCTGACAGGAGGCCATTAGCCCTCACCCTCGCGGAGGGGTTAGTATAGAGGGCAGTGATATGTGCAAGCATACGTGGCAGGAGGCCTATGCCTTCCAAGACCGCCCGCATGTAATCCCATGACACCCTGTCAAACGCCTTCTCAGCATCAAGGGAGAGGACTCGAGGAATCCCTCGGTCTTCGATGAGGCCAGCCAATGCTGCAGGTTTAAAGTGCGGATAGTATTGTCCCTAGCCTCCCTACCCGGGATAAAGCCCACCTGATCAGATGATATGAGGCCAGGGATCAAGGGGAGTAACCTATTTGCTAGCATCTTGGCGTAGATTTTTATATCCACGTTAAGCAGGGAGATCGGCCTATAGTTAGAAACTTGTGTGGTATCTTTCCCATCTTTCGGGATAACTGCTATATGGGCTTCCAGTAATCTGCCTAGGGAAGTGTGGGGGGACGAAAGGGAGTTAAATGTGTTTAGCATTTTGGGAGTAAGGTCCTCCTGAAAGCATTTGTAGTACAACAGCGGGAGGCCATCGGGGCCTGGGCTTTTCCCCACCTTCATCTGTTTGATTGCTAAGTGAAGTTCTTCCATGGAGAAAGGGCTCTCCATGGCTTCAGCCTGTTGGGGGGTGATAGGTTTGGGGCAGTAATCCTCCAAGAAGTCCGATATTTGAGAGGAACGCCCGGCCATATTGGTCACCCCTCCCCCATCTTGCGCCAAATTGTACAATTTGGAGTAGAATTTTTCAAAGTGTTTGGTTATTTCTTCGTTCTTTGAAAGGAGTGTACCTTGGCTGTCACGAATATGATGAATCACTGACGAGACCTTATCTGCCTGTATCGTGCGAGCCAACAGTCTCCCACTTTTGTTACCGTGTTCGTAGAACACTTTCTGTCTGAGGCCTTCTAGTGCGCTTCCCCAACTCACCCACCAAATCAGAACGCGCCTGCAAAAGCTCCTGCAGTGTAGCTTGCATGGATGACTGTTTATGGGCTCTTTCCAGGCGGTTTATTTTTTCAATTAATGATTTAACGTCTTCCTGGTGTCTTTTTTTGGCTATCGTGGCTAAAGAGATTAATTTTCCCCTTAGGACACATTTGTGTGCTTCCCAAAGTGTTATGGGAGAGACATCTGGGGTAGAGTTTTCTTGAAAGTACAATTGAATTCGGGTACGCACTTGTCTAACATTTTCAGGGTCTTTGAATAGCGTTGGATTCAGTCTCCAGGTTTTCGTTGTCTTATGGACGTCAGGAAACGTAAGAGTTACTGTTATAGGGTGGTGGTCTGATAAGAACATTGGCTCTATTGTGGCCTGCGAGAGAAAGGATAGGTCAGTCTGCGAGAGAAAAAAGTAATCTATCCTAGAGTACTTCTGGTGGGGTGGAGAGAAAAAAGTGTAATCTTTATCGGTAGGATACATGGTACGCCATGTGTCATGGAGCTTTAGGTATTGCATTTGGAGTCTAATCTGGCGAAGTGCCCGGTGTGGGAGGATGGATGTGCCAGTAGAGGAGTCTATAGTTGGGTTTAATGGAACATTGAAGTCCCCTCCCAAGAGTGCAATACCCTCCTGGAATGTGGCAAGCAGGTCACAGACTTTCCTAAAGAATGACACTTGGTGCTCGTTTGGGCAGTACACATTGGCTAGTGTGATTGGTTTAGAGGCAAAGGTACCTTTAATAAAAATGTACCTGCCCTCCGGATCGATTATCGAGTCCGACAATCGAAAATCAGCGCGTTTGGATATCAGTATGGAAACTCCCTTCGTCTTGGACTCTGGGTTCGTAGAATGTATTACTTGCTTGTAAATATGGTTCCCCAATTTGGGGATTGCATCAGATCTAAAATGAGTTTCTTGGAGCATAAGAAAGTGAGCATTGTGTTTAGTCAATGCTGACAATACCTGTGTTCTCTTTTCAGGGAGATTTAGGCCTTTGACATTGAGTGAGAGACATTTCAATGACAGCTGTTGTTTAATTATATTCTCCTTCTGCATGGTGTAATCCAACGGAGAATATAATATTTATGAGCGAAGTCTGATTGTTAGTGCGGTGATCAGGAGCCACCGCACTGTCCCTGACAGGAGAGAGGAAAGAAGAGCGGCCCCCACGAAAATGAAGAAAAGAAAGGAGAAAAAAAAAAAGGGGGGGGGAAGGGGGGGAGGGGACACGTAGGATCTAGAGAAATATGGGAGGGAGTAAGTAAGGAAGTCAGGAAGCAGGGGGGGAGGGGAAACGCACGGAGAAGAACAATGCACTAACGCTGGGAGGGTCTACAGCGCGTGCGTGATAATACCGGAGGCAGTTAAATATAAATCTAACCGCCTAATAAGGGAAAATCCGGAGTGTCAGCTTCCCGCCAAGTGGGAGGCTGTGGAGGGGTAGAAAGACCAGGACGGGATACTGGAATCCCGCACAACGGTGGACGTAAGGAGATAAAACAGGTGCTTAAAAGACAATGGATGGCGTAAATGAGAATCATGGGATTAAAATACGAAAAGTACAAAAGGGAATCGAGAAGCAATAAATGAATATTGAGACGTGGAATTCCCCTGCACAGGTTGTTACTTCGGGATATACTGTTGCATAATGATAACAGGGGCGGTCCAAAAGCCTATCCGAGTTATATGATAGACCAGTCTAAACCTATTGTGACCGGAATCTAAACGGACCCCCTACCAAGGGCTTAGGATGGACAATATTCATCCTTAAACATTATCACACATTTGTGGAGATCGGTGTGTCCCTGAGCCCACAAATATGTAGGCCCCTGAACCCACCGACCAGAACCATAGAAACAGATAAACAAATAAACAAACAGGCATTGAAACATTGCAACGCTGCTCCCCCCCCCCCCCGCCCCCCAAGGGGTTCGGACTGTGTGTCAATCCAGTAGGGCCTCAATCTGAAAATCCATTGTCCAGGTCTAGGACCAGTCTCAGGAGATACCCCATGGTTGTGTTCAAGGTAAGAGTATACTCTTCCCCTGAGACCAATGCCATCCCGCTTAAGCATGGGCGTAGTTCAAGTTAGGTCTTATTGTGAAAGAAGTAAATGCCTAGCATGGAGAGCTTATCCACAAGCTACAGAAGAAGTGCAGGTTCAACCCATAAAAAATCAAAAACGGGAAAGTGGAGGAGTGAACCCGGCCCCACCGTGAAAGACGGTAATCTGGCTTGGCGAATCCCTTAGCATAATCCTACAACAGGGGCCAATATAAAAGACAATATGTCTAGATTGTAGAGACATTCCTCAAGCTGTCAGGAGCCGAGTCCACCTCCCCAAAGTAATCAGCAGGCATAAAAACAAAGCGATCTAAGTAGGCAAAGGCATATCCCTGGCAAACCATGCGTGTGAGCATCTGTTACCTTCTCGGTAGTATACATCACCTAGACCCTGGAAAGGAATGGACCCCGAGAAGGCCCCCCGGAGAAACTGTAGGAGCAAATCAGAGTTAGTCATGTCTGGAAGAGAAAAAAAAAAAAAAGGGTGGGGGGGCACCGAATGCTTTTGGCGCTTTGGAGGGCATCAAAGGGCCACAGCTTAGAAATAACCGTCTAGGTGAAGGTGAAAACTCATTTGGCTGGAATCAAAGGGGGCAGTAAGTTCCAATCGGGCTTGGGGGGTGAGGTCAGCAAAGAGAGGAGAAAAAAAAAAAAAAAACCTCTTCCCTTCTCTCCCCCTTCCCCCCCCTCCCCCGTGCCAGAATCGCAAACAAATTTAAACAGCAACAGAACGTTTCTGTGTAATCTCAACTAGGTAGTGTAGAGGCTTGATGTAGAAAGGAGCAGAGTTAAGCATCTTGAAGTCCCCCTCTCGGGGTTCCAGCCGGGTCCGGATGTTGCAGGAGGTTGTCACGGCGGGCATAGCGGTCTCCTGGTGATGTCGGGTCCAATCTGCGGCGTCTGGAGCGTTGTCGCTGAGCTTTTGGTGAGGAGTTGTGCGAGACAGGTTTCCAAGGCTCCGTGGGAAAGTAGAAAGAGTACCAGTCAGGCAGGTCAATCAATGGTATGTCTAGTTGTTCGCAGAATACAGGCAAATCTTCCAGGGTCCGTAAGAAGGCTGTACGGCCCCTGGTGGACGCTGAGAGGCAAAACGGGAACTTCCATCTATACTGTATATTGCGGGCCCGCAGTGTATCCAACAGGGGACGCAGAGTGCGCCTATTCTGCAAAGTTATTTGAGAGAGATCTTGGAATAATTTAATGTCTGTGCCATTAAACAAAATTCGGCCTCTATCTCTTGCCTTCCTCAGTATCTCCTCTTTGAGGGGAAAATTTACGATACAGCACACAATGTCCCTGGGGGGCTCAGAATCTCGGGGAGGGGGTCTCAGGGCCCGATGCAGTCTTTCCATCTCGATGGGGGAGTCAGCCGGGCGGCCCAAGAGGTCGTTGAAAATGGAGCAGACCGTTTGTGGTAGTGTAGCCGGGTCTATACCCTCGGGGACCCCCGAACCCTAACATTATGTCTGCGACCCCTGTTATCTAAATCCTCCACCTGTCTGTGGAGTTCAAACATGTGAGACAGTTGTGAGTCATAAGTCTTTTGTACTTGCCTGATTGCTACTGCCTGAGTTTGGGTGGTTTCTTCCACCTCGGTGAGGCGGTGGTTCATTGTGTGAATGTCCGACTTCAGATCCGCAATGGCCGTTGTTAGAGTATGTTTGATGTCTAGTGCCACTCTCTGCAGATCTCTTTGGAGGTCGAGTAGGCTTGGGTTAGGGTCTGTGGCTGATCTCAGACCAACGGTGTTTTCAAGCGGGATCAAGGATGAGGCCTGTGAGCTCTGTGAATTCTGCATCTCCCCGTGGTCCCCTGGGGGCCGATTCTTGAACATCTCCGGAATATTGTTGCTCAATTGTGCCCCTGAGTCTTTGAGAGTGCGTGGTGTGGAGGAACTTCTAGTGGATTTCCCCATGATTCAGCTGATTGTGGTGTCTAAAGAAAGCATTTCACATCCCCGTCATGCAGGAGTCCTATCTTCATGCCGCCATCCCGGCCGCCGTCTGAGCAGATCCGAACCTAAATAAGTCTTCTAGCATAGCAGAGCATAGCAGCCCGGTTCACCCCTCTTGCAGGCGGGGTGTCAGGATTAAGCCTTGATGTTAGTGCAGGGGAGGACGAAGAGGCTGTCTGTAGACCTGAGGTGTAGCAAGATGGCCGCCGTTCCCCTGCTTTAAACAGCACTATTGGGTGCCTCCACCGGCCTTCAGAACTCCCCCTCTCCAGCCTGACTGTCCAGGAGAGGTGGGATAGCTGTGGCCAGAGATGTTCCCCGCTCCTCCTGTAGCCGCCTTACCCGAGTCCCGGGGATTCGGAGGGCCCACAGGCCTCAAGATGGCGGCGGATCTCACGTGGATGGGACCAGCCCAAAAAGTTCTTTAAGTGCCCCCGGCACAGACAGGGCCCAGGATGGGGGACCGGGCGGGTGCCGTGTGTGGGATCTGGCCCCCAGAGACGGATCGGGTCGGCCTCACTGCGCTCTCGCGGGGGTGCAGTCCGCAGGAAAGACCGGGGATTCAAGGCCTCACAAGGCCGCGTGGAGTCGCGGCCACCACAGATGGCTCCGAGAGTCGGCCCTGTCTTCGGGCTGTTCCAGGTAGGAGGATGGGTGGCAGGTGGGGATGGATGGTGGTCTCTCACCTCCAAGAATGCCGGGGTCTGGCTCCTCCGGGAGGGCTTGGGCCTACAAGATGGCGGCGGCTGCAGAAGCTGGCGGCTACGGATTTCGGGCTTCCCCCGGTCGAATCGCTCCGCGATAACGGCCCAGGACACTGCGGTGGGGCAAGGTGAACGGGCTGGGATGAGATTGGGACGTGGATGGTCGATTTATCAACCCGGATGGCGGTGGATGGAGTTCGGGAGTCCCGGAGCTCCCCTGAAGCACGTCCGCCACTGCACACGTCAGGACACGCCCCTCAGGTAGGTCGTTTTTATTGGCACCCTCGGCTGTAGATGGGTCCAGGATGGGTGCCATGCGAATGTTGTGTGGAGACCCGTGCCTCTGGAACGGAGGTGGACTGGCCGCGGAGCGCTCCAGCGGGGCACAGCTTCAGGAAACACTGGGGATCCGAAGGCCCCACTAGGCCGCGCCGGCCGCGGCCTCCACGTATGTCCCCGAGGCTCAGATCTTGCTCTGGACTGCTCTAGGTGGGTGGATGGGTGGTAGGGAAGGAAGTGTGCCGGTTTCTTTACCTTGCGGGCTGTTGGAATCTGGTTCCTCAGGAAGGCCACAGGCCTGCAAGATGGCGGCGGCCTCAGGATCCGCCGATGGCGAAACTCGGGCGTCCTCTGGCCGAATTGCCCTAAAATACTTGTGATGGGCACTACAGGGGACTGCGCTGATCATGCAGGAGTGCCCCCAGGCTGTGGATTGTCAATTTTAGCCTCAGATGGTGGCGGATTGAACTCGGGTTACCCGGAGCTTCTCCAGAACACGTCCGCCACTGCTCACGTCCAGGCCACGCCCCCCTACTCCCTCTTTACTGGCTCAACTTGACAGGGCCAGGCTCGAGCTCAACCTAGCTCTCACGGTCAAAGCTGAAAAACAAATCCGCTGGAGCAAAAACAGATTTTATACCCAGGGGGATAGATTGGGATCCATGCTGGCTTCGAAATTAACTCCCCTATTTCGGTCCTTCATAATGCCTAAGATCAGAGTCCCAGGCCAAGGCACCACAGCCAACCCCTCAAAAATCCTCAAGGTTTTCCATGACTTTTACACCAACCTATACGGTCCCCACAAAGACAAGGATATCGCTCCCATCTCCGAGTATCTAGATGGCCTCCCCATCCCATCTCTCTCAGCAGAACATAGAGACATACTGGAAGCTGCAGGAAGTAATCAAAGCCCTTAAATCGGGATAAGCCCCTGGCCCAGATGGGCTCTCTAATCCCTACTACAAGACATTTCCCAATACCCTGATCCCCCACTTGACAAAATTCCTTAACGCAAAGACGCAGGGAACCCCACTTGATCCTCACCCTAACACTGTCTATATTGCAGTCTTTCCTAAACCGGATAAGAAATTTAAAAATCCTCACTAAAATTCTGGCAATTCGTTTAGCTTCCTTCATTAATGCATATATACATAAAGATCAAGTGTGGTTCATCCCGGGATGACAAGGCCCTGATCAGATAAGGAGGGCCATTGATATAGTATCAAATCTTCAAACAAACTGGGCAGGGAGCCCTAAACAACCAGGGATGCTCCTCTCGCTAGACCTTCAAACGGCCTTTGATTCGGTCTCATGGCCATACATTTTTGCTATCCTTGAGCGATGGGGTTTTGGCAAAATATTTATGGGCCTGATGCATGCTCTTTACTTGTATCCTAAAGCTTACATCAGGCTCCAAGGATATTACTCCAAGCCGATATCCATAGCGAAGGGTACTAGACAAGGCTGTCCACTATCTCTGCTTATCTTTGCGATAGCAATTGAAACACTGGCCATTTCCATTCGCCAAAACCCTAATATACAAGGAGTTACCTGCGGCAGATCCATAAATGCGGCCTCTTTGCGGATGACATTCTCCTATTCCTCACCTCTCCTATAACCTCCCTTCCCAACCTGTGCCACACCTTATGCCCTGTACACACAATCGGAATTTCCGATGGGATAAAATCCGATGGAATTTTGCGCTGGAATTCCGTTCAAGCTGTCTTATATACACACTGTCAGACCAAATTCCGACCGTCCAAAACGCGGTGACGTAAAACACTACGACGAGCTGAGAAAAATGAAGTTCAATGCTTCCGAGCATGCGTCAACTTGATTCTGAGCATGCGTGTTTTTTCTCTGTCGGAGTTCCACACAGACGATCGGAATCTCCGATATGATTTTTTTCCATCGGAAAAAAAATAAAACATGTTCTATTTCTAAACTCCGAAAAGTCAGATGGGGCCCACACACGGTCGGAATATCCAATGAAAAAATCCCTGCTCATGCACGCGGTCCCGGCATTATCCCAATCAGAAAACCGTCACACTCAGTGCGCCTGCACCGTTGTCTACGGCACGCATGCGCCGTAGACATCGGTGCAGGGTTTTTTGCAAATATCTCCTTAACCGTGTAGGTTAAGGAGATATTTCTCGCACCTACAGGTAAGCCTTAATCTATGCTTACCTGTAGGTGCAAGTTGTCAAAGTGGGTTTACAACCACTTTAACAATCCAGACTTCCCTCCGGGAAGGAATATCCTGGCATTTAAATGGTGGTTGGAAAAGGGACTGTACCGAATCGGACACTTCTTTACAGTCCTTTCACTCTCACCCACTGTACCAAAAAGCTTGACTTACCCACTGCTGAAAGATTTAGGTTTGGACAGATTTCTAATTTCTTGCACATGATTTAGAAGGACAAACCCCTACCCCCTTGGTTCACCGATTATGAGCTATGGTGTGGTCAGGCCATGGACCAGAAGGGGGGGTCTTGATAGTCTACTCGTCACTTACCTCTCCAACTGCTAAGTCGTCCTACATGCATTCCTGGGAGTCTGATTTCCAATTCCAGTGGAACCTGGGGGTCTGGCAGACGGCAAGCTTCAACTCCTTCAAAGGCATCTTGAACACTACTTTAAGGGAAGCAAGTCTAAAAGTTATATCTAGATGGTATTATACCCCCTCAAGATTAGCCTCAATTTTCCCTGCAGCTGATCCTCTGTGTTTCTGGTGGGAGTGCCCCAGAATACGATCCTTCTGCAAAAAAATATTCAATTTGATCGACAAGCTTGTGGGAAGCCAGATCCCCAGAACCCCAATGGTCGCCCTTCTCAACGCCTATATCCCTAAAATACCCAAAGCCTCCCGCAGGCTAATTCACTTCATTCTTCTAGGGGCTAAACTCACGGTGGCAAAAGCCTGGAAAAATCCGAAACTCTCCTTCCCAGCGGTAATCAGGAAGGTCTCCTGGATAATGACGCAGGAGAAGCTCTCCAGCATACTACTGGATACGGCCAGCAAATTTGAGTCTACCTGAGAACCCTGGGCTAATCATGTGGGAACCCCACAGAACACTAACTCACTTCCAGCTTAATCTTTGATATGCTCTCAGTTCGATGCTCCTTTCCTTCTCTCCCCCTATCTCTTTTCTTTCTTCCGGCTTTTCTCCCCTCCTTTCCTATCTTCCCCTCCCATTCTACCCCCCTTATGCTACGAAAGTTTACAGAAGAAAACGGCAGGTTGCCTTTTATTATTTCCTCATTGAGGAGTTTTTTACGGGTAATATGAACCAAGGCGATTTTCTCAACCTCCTAGGTAGAATTTGACGGAGGTTGGGAGCTGGAAACTCCTATCCCGGTACAGTTAGTTCCCATATGGGGTACCGGAGGACGGGGGGTTATATCACCCGACTGGCTGAGAATTTTCCTATTGCCTAAGTCACACCATGGTACTCTTATCTCAGGTGATTTAATATTGTACCTGTTTATGTGTACTAGTTGTTTTTCAATCTGTATGGTTTAAATGATTTTCTACCTTTGCTTTACACAAGATGTCGTTTTCAAATGTATTTCTCTGATATCTCAAAATAAAAAAAATTTACATTTAAAAATCCTTCGTCATATCTCATGTTGTTCTAGTACCTACCAGACTTTATCGAGGATAGACTTGACACTAGGCACGGAATCAATTCTTCAGTGGGTGTCAAACATACAATACTTGTACAGGGGTTTATTAGATCACTCTCCAGTTTTAGTTACACTAGAAAAGAAAAAAAACCTAGGAAGAAACCTAACTGGCGTGTCCCTAGCTTCTGGTTAAAAGAGCTGTCTTTTTTATAATAATGAGAAATCAGCCTCATCTCAGGTACTATGGGACACCATGAAAGCTTTTTTAAGAGGGGTTCTTTTGAAGGCAATAAGCGCTCGTAAAAAATCGGATCTATAATGGGAGTCTGCATATACGCTGGGTTAAACTGCTATACTCTGCTCCAAGGGCTTGTATACGAATCAACGGGCATGTGACAGAATTTTTTACATTTTTTTACATTTTTAATAGGTATGCGGCAGGGGTATCCCCTGTCCCATAGAACCGCTAGCAGAAGCGATTCGACAGTCCGAGGATATTTGCGGGTTTACTAGAGGAGTACAAAATGAGAACATTTCATTATATGCGGACAATGCCCTAATATTTCTTGGGGATATGGATAACTCTTAGATCTCCGTAATGACCCTTATAAAGAGCTTTGGTTCATTTTCAGGATTTCTCATTAATTGGGACAAATCAGTCTTATTTCCTATAGATGAACCTAATTTAAGCATATCAAGGGAGGCTCAGCAAATTAAAGTTGTGACATCCTTTAAATACCTAGGAATAGGGATATCTTTAAAGATAAAAGATTATTTACAATATAACCTGAACCCCATTCTCGACAAATTTAGACAAAAGAGTTCAGCTTGGTCTAAGTTACCTTTGTCAGTGGTGCGTCGAGCTAACCTGATAAAGATGATCTGGGCCCCCCAATTATTGTATGTTTTACATAACTTGCCTATATGGATTCCTTTAAAAAAAAATATATAATTGATCATTTACTTATTGGACATTCACTAGATGTTGTCTTTAACCGGTTCCCGACCGGCTCACGCAGATATACTGCGGCAGAATGTCTCTCTTGGGTGAAATTCTGTACATATACGGCTTTGCCCAGGAGAGCCACCAGAGGGCGCACAAGCGCCGCCGGAGGCGTGCGCGCCAGCTGCACTGCAGGGAGCCCAATGCGCGTGGCCAGTGGGTGCGATCGCCATCGGCCACGCGCGATCACGTACACGAGTGGCAGCAAGGGGGTTTGTGTGTGTAAACACACAAATCTCTGTGCTATCAGAGGAGAGAAGACACATTGTGTGTTTCTACAAAGTAGAAACCACGATCTGTCATCTCCTATAGTGAGTCCCCATCCCCCCACAGTTAGAACACACAATAGGGAACACAGTTAACCCCTTGATCGCCCCCTAGTGTTAACTTCTTCCCTGCCAGTGACATTTACATAGTAATCAGTGCATATTTATAGCACTGATCGCTCTGTTAATGTGAATGGTCCCAAAAATGTGTCAAAAGTGTCCGACGCAAAGTCGCAATACCGCAAAAGAACGCAGATCACTACCACTACTAGTAAAATAAATAAATAATAAAAACGCCATCTAAATGCCATACATCTTTCCCATAGTTTGTAGATGCTATAACTTTTGCGCAAAATGTACGCTTATTGCGATTTTTTTACCAAAAAATATGTAGAAGAATACATATCAGCCTAAACTGAGGGATTTTTTTATTTTAATTTTAAATTGGGATATTTACTATAGCAAAAAGTTAAAGATATTGTGGGTTTTTTTTCAAAATTGACGGTTCAAATACATTCTTTAATTAATTTTTTCTTCATTTATGTTTATTTACAATGAGCTGCTCTCATTGTCACTATTATAATTATTATTATTATTATTATTTAAATTTAGAATTTTGTTTGGCCATTTGCGCGGGTTTGGGGCGTTTCCATACACATACATAAAATAGATAGTGCAGCGCTAATCAAAACTCATCTAAATAAATCCAACTAAAACAAAAATGAATGTCCAATCAAGCTGCTAAAAAGCACAACATGTAGAGAGTTCCACAGACAATCTTGATTCCAAATTGGAGCCAGATGGCAGAAAGAGGAAATATCACAACACAGAGAGAGATTCCTCAAAGGTGATCAGAGTGCTTGTAGATAAAACTGATAGTGAGTCCTTAAAGTGCTTCCATCACCAAATATGCCGGCCGCTCACCTCAATACCTGGGTCTCTGAACCAACAGAAGACCAAATGAACCTTCCCCACAGGGGCAATATCCAGGGATGAATCTTGTCTCCAAGTCACCTCTGTGTTTTCATCAGATAATCGTATAAGGTAGCGATGATTTAATCCCATTTACTTGGCAATCAGCATTCATGCAAAAATCAATTGAACAGATATAGTGCTCTCTGTTTCATATATGATAATCATATTTATTAACAACTCACATAAAAAACACTGATCCCAGTGCTAGGAATAAAAGCCTCTGGTTTGGTTAAAAGCAGCGTCCTTCTACGCGTCCCGGGTCGGCAGAACAAACGGTGGTCCCGTCCACACGCACGCGTATCGTCCCAGGGGCAGGACTTCATCAACGTATCTTGGAACAATGGTGTGCGTCATTTATATATTCACCCCTCTTGATTGTTAAATTACTAGTGTTTACTTCCCCTATCAGTCGTGTCATCCCACTCGTGCGGGCAGTCACGGGGTCGGTATCATATGACCGCTATCCTCCAATTATACTCATTGTTTACCTGAGAGAGAGAAGCACAGCAGCATCTACGCCACTAGGTCACACCCTTCTCGGTCAAGCACACGAGAGTATAGTATATCCAGCATTGGAGAAGCATAGCAACATCTGCAACTCAAACATTGCTAGGCCGTCTTCCCATCAGTCTGGCACTTGAGACGTAATGCGTCATTATGTGACGTCCACCCCAGCTAGTGCCGGTTGCTATAGTGATGGAAAACCTGCACTGTCATCACAATACAAACCACCATAGTAAAAACGCCTGATAGGCATGCCACACTATAATGCCCCGCCTCCCACCGCCATCCGCATTGGATCAGCAGTGGTATGCACATACACATGAAGAGGAAAAAAGCAGCGCCTTCTAAGCGTAGTAGTATCAGAGATTTATTAAAAAAATATATAATACAGCGGCAAGAGATACACTCACAAACGAGTATAGTAAGAGGCTTATCTTAAAAGTTGTCATCCGCTCGACCCGGGAGCTGCGAATCCTGATGTTCACAAGCTGGAATCCCACGTAGTGGTTAGCGGTGGTAGAAGGAACTTCACTCTCGCGGCCGCAGAGATGGGGAAGAATCCTCACTGGAACACAGCTAGTGGAATCGTCACTTCCGGGTATGATGTCAGCGGGGGATGCGCGCGTTCGAAGCATGCGTGCTTCTTCATCAGGCTCATAAGGGCCATCTTGGAGTGGGGCAATTTATACCACACCACAATGCAAGTGAATTAGCTTACTTAGTTGCCAAGGAGATGGATACAGGACGCGGCTAAAAGACATAGCATGGCACTTACAATATGGATTTAGATAGCGCTGATAGGAGTGTTGTCAAATAATGAAAATAGGGAGGGGGAAAAAACAAAAAGGAGAAAGAAGAAAGCACCACCTAAATACAATAAACGGATACAAATAGGGAGTATAATGAAAGTATATACATATATACATACATACATGTATATATATATATACACACACATGCACAATCATATGCACACATACATATGGACAAAATATATAATAAAAACATTATAAAGATAATGTATAATCAAGCACTCAAGGTGCAGTATTAACCACTTAACAACCACCTGCCGACAAATAACGTCGACAAGGTGGTTGCTTAACTCTGGGAGGACGTTATATAACGTCCTCCCAGAATCGCGCTCCCGCGCGCCCCTTGGGGCGCGCACACGGGAAACTCCGTGACCCGGCGGATCACGAATCGCGGTAAATCGCCGCTGATAGCGGCCGTTTACCACGTGATCGCTCCGTCAAATGATGGAGCAATCACTTGTAAACAGTCATTTGATGACGCCGGTTCCTCCCTCCCCTCTCTGTACCGATCGGTACAGTGTGAGAGGGGAGGGGGAGGGAGCGGATGGCAGCAGCAGCACTGTGGGCTGGATCTGTGACAATTGCAGTCACAGATCCAGCCATCCATCCATCCCTGCTCAGCCATCCCTGTGCTATACCCTGCCAATACTCTGCAATACACCCTGCCAATACTCTGCAAAATACCCTGCCAATACTCTGCAAAATACCCTGCCAATACCCTGGTGCAATACTCTGCAATACCCTGGTGCAATACTCTGCAATACCCTGGTGCAATACTCTGCAATACCCTGCACAATACTCTGCAATACCCTGCAAAATACTCTGCAATACCCTGCAAAATACTCTGCAATACCCTGCGCAATACTCTGCAATACCCTGCGCAATACTTTGCAATACCCTGCGCAATACCCTGCAAAATACTCTGCAATACCCTGCGCAATACCCTGCAAAATACTCTGCAATACCCTGGTGCAATACTCTGCAATACTCTGGTGCAATACTCTGCAATACTCTGGTGCAATACTCTGCAATACCCTGCGCAATACTCTGCAATACCCTGCGCAATACTCTGCAATACCCTGCGCAATATTCTGCAAAATACTCTGCAATACCCTGCACAATACTCTGCAATACCCTGCACAATACTCTGCAATACCCTCCACAATACTCTGCAATACCCTCCACAATACTCTGCAATACCCTCCACAATACCCTGTGCAATACCCTCCACAATACCCTGTGCAATACCCGTGCAATACCCTGCCATACACCGCAATACCCTGCCATAGTCCGCAATACTCCGCAATGCCCTGCAATACTCCGCAATGCCCAGCAATACTCCGCAATGCCCGGCAATACTCCGCAATGCCCGGCAATACTCTGCAATAACCACTTCCCGCCCTCCGGCCGTCATATGATGTCCTTGACTTTGTGCGGGGATATCTGAATGATGGGAGCAGCTACAGGCATCATTCAGATATTAGCTTTTTCAGCCGGCGATTCCCTACACCATAAGAACAATCATAGCGGCTGTTCCGCCGCTTGATCATTCTTACGGGAGGCGAGAGGGGATGTCCCCCCCCCGCCGCCCTCCGGTGCTTCTACCGACTCACCGCTACGATCAAAGCCAGGATTGTTGTTTTTTTTTTGGTATTTTTTTCAGGCTTCCCATCCTAGAGGTGAGATGTGGGGTCTTATTGACACCCCCCCCATATCTCACTGTAAAGAGGACCTGTCATGCCATATTCCTATTACAAGGGATGTTTACGTTCCTTGTAATAGGTATAAAAGTGATCAAAAAAATGTTTGGGGCGGAAAAACATGTCAAACTAAAATAAATAAAGTAAAATGAAGAATATATATATATTTTTTAAAGCGCCCCTGTCCCCGTGAGCTCGCATACAGAAGCGAACGCATACGTAAGTCCCGCCCACATATGAAAACGGTTTTCAAACCACACATGTGAGGTATCTCTGCGAACGTTAGAGCGAGAGCAATCATTTTGGCCCTAGACCTCCTCTGTAACTCAAAATATGTAACCAGTAAAAATATTTAAAGCGTCGCCTATGGGGATTTTTTAAGTAGCGAAGTTTGGCGCCATTCCACGAGTGTGTGCAATTTTTAAGGGCGACATGTTAGGTATCTATTTACTCGGCGTAACTTCATCTTTCACATTATGCAAAAACATTGGGCTAACTTTACTGTTTTTTTTTTTTTTTAAGCACAAAACATTTTTTTCCGTAAAAAACGTGTTAAAAAAATTGCTGCGCAAATATCGTGCGAGATAAAAAGTTGCAACAACCACCATTATATTCTCTAAGGTCTTTGCTAAAAAAACATATATAATGTTTTGGGGTTCTATGTAATTTTCTAGCAAACAAATGATGATTTTTACATGTAGGAGAGAAATGTCAGAATTGGCCTGGGTGCTCCAGAACGCCTGAAGGTGCTCCCTGCATGTCGGGCCTCTGTATGTGGCCACGCTGTGTAAAAGTCTCACACATGTGGTATCGCCATACTCGGGAGTAGGGATGGGCCCGGTGCTCGATTCGAACCCATGTTCGAATCGAGCATCGGGCGTTCGCTCGCTCGTCGAGCCCAGAACTATTTGGGCTGTTCGCATCACATTCGTGTGATGCGAGCGGCCCCGCAATGCATTGCGGCCGGCGCGGCCGGCGCAGTGCATTGCTGGCTGATGATTGGCCAAGCATGCACTGTGACCCCGCATGCTTGGCCAATCACAGCGCCCGAAACTCGGAGAGCAATAATTGGCTACAGGCAGGACGGCTGTAGCCAATTACAGCTCAGGGGCTTTAGTACACGCCCCACCATTTAAAAGGCCGCCACGCCATCGGCCCCGGTCACATGAGTTCCGGCTTTAGGAGAGATTAGTCTGCTGATTCTGTCTTTGCTTGATACTGAAAGATTTGCTCTTCTTTGCTAAACCATTGGCTATTTCTTTGCTAAACCATTGCTACCTAAGTCATTGATCGTTCATTGCTGCTGATTGCACAGTTAGTGTGTTATTAGCTGCTGCTGGGGATTAGTCTGGTGCGTGCTTACTGTTAGTACAGTATTGCAGTAGTACCAACCGCAGTGCTGTTAGCACAGCATTGCACCCCAACAGCACCCATAGGACTTCTAGTGTGTTAGTGGCAGCAAACAGAGCTCCTATATTTTCTTCTCAGCAGCACCCATAGGACTTCTAGTGTGTTAGTGGCATCACACAGAGCTCCTATATTTTCTTCTCAGCAGCACCCATAGGACTTCTAGTGTGTTAGTGGCAGCAAACAGAGCTCCTATATTTTCTTCTCAGCAGCACCCATAGGACTTCTAGTGTGTTAGTGGCAGCAAACAGAGCTCCTATATTTTCTTCTCAGCAGCACCCATAGGACTTCTAGTGTGTTAGTGGCAGCAAACAGAGCTCCTATATTTTCTTCTCAGCAGCACCCATAGGACTTCTAGTGTGTTAGTGGCATCACACAGAGCTCCTATATTTTCTTCTCAGCAGCACCCATAGGACTTCTAGTGTGTTAGTGGCAGCAAACAGAGCTCCTATATTTTCTTCTCAGCAGCACCCATAGGACTTCTAGTGTGTTAGTGGCAGCAAACAGAGCTCCTATATTTTCTTCTCAGCAGCACCCATAGGACTTCTAGTGTGTTAGTGGCAGCAAACAGAGCTCCTATATTTTCTTCTCAGCAGCACCCATAGGACTTCTAGTGTGTTAGTGGCAGCAAACAGAGCTCCTATATTTTCTTCTCAGCAGCACCCATAGGACTTCTAGTGTGTTAGTGGCAGCAAACAGAGCTCCTATATTTTCTTCTCAGCAGCACCCATAGGACTTCTAGTGTGTTAGTGGCATCACACAGAGCTCCTATATTTTCTTCTCAGCAGCACCCATAGGACTTCTAGTGTGTTAGTGGCAGCAAACAGAGCTCCTATATTTTCTTCTCAGCAGCACCCATAGGACTTCTAGTGTGTTAGTGGCAGCAAACAGAGCTCCTATATTTTCTTCTCAGCAGCACCCATAGGACTTCTAGTGTGTTAGTGGCAGCAAACAGAGCTCCTATATTTTCTTCTCAGCAGCACCCATAGGACTTCTAGTGTGTTAGTGGCATCACACAGAGCTCCTATATTTTCTTCTCAGCAGCACCCATAGGACTTCTAGTGTGTTAGTGGCAGCAAACAGAGCTCCTATATTTTCTTCTCAGCAGCACCCATAGGACTTCTAGTGTGCTAGTGGCAGCAAACAGAGCTCCTATATTTTCTTCTCAGCAGCACCCATAGGACTTCTAGTGTGTTAGTGGCAGCAAACAGAGCTCCTATATTTTCTTCTCAGCAGCACCCATAGGACTTCTAGTGTGTTAGTGGCAGCAAACAGAGCTCCTATATTTTCTTCTCAGCAGCACCCATAGGACTTCTAGTGTGTTAGTGGCATCACACAGAGCTCCTATATTTTCTTCTCAGCAGCACCCATAGGACTTCTAGTGTGTTAGTGGCAGCAAACAGAGCTCCTATATTTTCTTCTCAGCAGCACCCATAGGACTTCTAGTGTGTTAGTGGCAGCAAACAGAGCTCCTATATTTTCTTCTCAGCAGCACCCATAGGACTTCTAGTGTGTTAGTGGCAGCAAACAGAGCTCCTATATTTTCTTCTCAGCAGCACCCATAGGACTTCTAGTGTGTTAGTGGCATCACACAGAGCTCCTATATTTTCTTCTCAGCAGCACCCATAGGACTTCTAGTGTGTTAGTGGCAGCAAACAGAGCTCCTATATTTTCTTCTCAGCAGCACCCATAGGACTTCTAGTGTGTTAGTGGCATCACACAGAGCTCCTATATTTTCTTCTCAGCAGCACCCATAGGACTTCTAGTGTGTTAGTGGCAGCAAACAGAGCTCCTATATTTTCTTCTCAGCAGCACCCATAGGACTTCTAGTGTGTTAGTGGCAGCAAACAGAGCTCCTATATTTTCTTCTCAGCAGCACCCATAGGACTTCTAGTGTGTTAGTGGCAGCAAACAGAGCTCCTATATTTTCTTCTCAGCAGCACCCATAGGACTTCTAGTGTGTTAGTGGCATCACACAGAGCTCCTATATTTTCTTCTCAGCAGCACCCATAGGACTTCTAGTGTGTTAGTGGCAGCAAACAGAGCTCCTATATTTTCTTCTCAGCAGCACCCATAGGACTTCTAGTGTGTTAGTGGCAGCAAACAGAGCTCCTATATTTTCTTCTCAGCAGCACCCATAGGACTTCTAGTGTGTTAGTGGCATCACACAGAGCTCCTATATTTTCTTCTCAGCAGCACCCATAGGACTTCTAGTGTGTTAGTGGCAGCAAACAGAGCTCCTATATTTTCTTCTCAGCAGCACCCATAGGACTTCTAGTGTGTTAGTGGCAGCAAACAGAGCTCCTATATTTTCTTCTCAGCAGCACCCATAGGACTTCTAGTGTGTTAGTGGCAGCAAACAGAGCTCCTATATTTTCTTCTCAGCAGCACCCATAGGACTTCTAGTGTGTTAGTGGCAGCAAACAGAGCTCCTATATTTTCTTCTCAGCAGCACCCATAGGACTTCTAGTGTGTTAGTGGCAGCAAACAGAGCTCCTATATTTTCTTGTCAGCAGCACACATAGTACCTATAGTGTGTTAGTGTCAGCACCCATAGGACCTACAGTGTGTTGTGAGCACACATAGGAGTTCTATTTTTTATACTATATACACTACCGACTACAATGGCTGGAAGACCGCCAAGGAGAGGCAGAGCGTGCCGAGGCAAGAACACAGGGCAGGCAGGCTCTGTTTCTAGAGACAACAGTGCTGGCCGTGGACGTGGTCGTGCATCGTCATCAGCACGTGGCCATGGGACACGCTTGTCTTTGTTTTCGGCAGCTGGACATGTGGAGCCGCATCATGCCGAAGGCTTGGTAGAATGGATGACCAAGCCCTCCTCATCCTCCTCATCCTCTCTCACCCAGGCTCAGGGTACTGGCAGAGCAGCCGCCAACGCGTACTCAATGGCATCATCAGCCACCCCTTCCCTAGACCCACCATGTCCTCCTGAGGAGTCCCCCGAACTGTTTGAGCACAGTGTTGGGTACATGCTCCAGGAGGATGCCCAACGATTCGAAGGCTCGGATGATGATACCCAGCTTGAGGAAGTCAGTAGTGTGCGCGCAGAGAGAGGGGATGCTGAAGGACAGCAATCTGGCAGTAGTGTTCCACCAGCTGCAGCTTACTGCCAGGTTTGCTCTAGTGGTGAAGAGGGAGGGGATGATGAGGTCACTGACTCCACGTGGGTGCCTGAAGGGAGAGAGGAGGAGGAGGAGGAGGATGCAGCGTCACATGTCCAACGAGGCAGGATGCCCCCTGGAGGCCAGCTAGAGGCCAGCACAGCAACTGTACCACACCGCAGAGCTCCGCCTGTGCAGGGCGCTGCCTCTGCACGTTATCACAAAAGTTCTTTGGTGTGGGCCTTTTTTGAGACGAGTGCATCAGATCGCACCACTGCTATTTGCAATATTTGTCTCAAGCGTATCTCGCGTGGCCAAAACATCAGCCGCTTGGGCACCACAAGCATGAGCAGACATATGTCGACCTGCCATGCAGCTCGTTGGCAAGCACACATAAAAGACCCACACCAAAGAACAAAGCGGACCTCTCCTTGCTCCTCATCAGCTGGGATCTCCATCCCCACTATATCTTCAGTCCTCTCTGAAAGCTGCTCTGAGAGGACTGAAGGTGTAGAATTAGGTGTGTCACAACCAAGTACTTGCAGTACACCGACGTCCGATTGTAGCAGGCAAATTTCCCTGCCCCAGCTGCTGGACCGTCGAAAGAAGTATACTCCCAGCCATCCACATGCCCAGCGGTTGAATGCTAGCTTGGCTAAATTGCTAGCACTTCAACTGCTGCCTTTTCAGTTGATAGACTCGGCCCCCTTCCGTGAGTTTGTTCAATGTGCGGTTCCTCAGTGGCAGGTTCCCAAACGCCACTTTTTCTCACGGAAGGCGATTCCGTCTCTCTACTGGCATGTGGAAGGCAATGTCCATGCCTCGCTGGACAGGGCGGTCAGCGGTAAGGTGCATATTACCGCTGACTCATGGTCCAGCAGGCATGGACAGGGACGTTATCTTTCTTTCACGGCCCATTGGGTCACTCTATTGGTAGCTGGGAGGGATGCAGGACAAGGTGCAGTAGTGTTGGAGGTTGTTCCGCCACCACGCCTCCAAAATGCTACTACTGGTTGTGACACACCTCTCTCCTCCACCCCCTCCTCTTCTTCTTCCTCCATGTCCTCTTCGAGTGCTCTGTCCTCGGAACCAGCGGTGCTCCGTAGGCGTACAAGGGGCTACGCGAGTACGCAGGCAAAAAGATGCCATGCCGTGCTTGCGCTGGTGTGTTTGGGGGACAGGAGCCACACTGGGCCAGAGGTTCTGGCAGCTCTGCAGGGGCAGGCCGAGAGGTGGTTGACGCCACGCCAGCTTAAGCCAGGAATGGTCGTTTCTGATAATGGCACCAACCTCCTCTCCGCCCTGCGACAGGGGCAGCTCACCCATGTGCCCTGTATGGCTCACGTCCTCAACCTGGTGGTGCAGCGGTTCTTGGGCAGGTTCCCAGGCTTACAGGATGTCCTGAGGCAGGCCAGGAAAGTCTGTGTGCATTTCCGCCGATCTTATAATGCCAGTGCTCGGCTGACTGAGCTGCAAAAGGAGCTGAACCTGCCCAAGAACCGCCTAATATGTGACATGCCCACCAGGTGGAACTCAACGTTGGCCATGCTGCAGCGACTGCACACGCAGCAGAGGGCCATCAATGAGTACCTTTGCGACTACGGCACCAGGACAGGGTCAGGGGAGCTTGGCTTTTTTTCCCCACGCCAGTGGAGCATGATCAGGGATGCATGCACTGTCCTCTCACCATTTGAGGAGGCCACGAGGATGGTGAGCAGTGACAGTGCATGCATCAGTGACACTGTACCTCTTGTCCACCTGTTGGAGCATACGCTGCGTGGGATAATGGACAGGGCACTTGAGGCAGAACAGAGGCAGGAAGAGGAGGACTTCCTTGTCTCTCAAGGCCCCCTTTATCCAGACAATGTTCCTTCTGTCCCACCCATCACACAGGAAGAGGAGGAGGAGGAGGAGGAGGATTGTGTGAGCATGGAGGTGGAGCCTGGCACTCAGCATCAGCAGCAGCAGTCTTTTAGGGATGATGTACAGTCCCAACAAACCAGTGGACTTGTACGTGGCTGGGAGGAGGTGGCTGGCGATCATGTCATCCTCAGTGACCCAGAAGACTCCGGACCGAATGCCTCAGCTAACCTACGCTGCATGGCCTCCCTGATCCTGCAAAGCCTGCGGAAGGATCCTCGTGTTCTTCGGATCAAGGAGAGTGACCATTACTGGCTGGCCACTCTCCTTGATCCACGGTACAAGGGTAAGGTTGCGGACCTTATCTTGCCGTCGCAGAGGGAGCAGAGGATGAGACATCTCAGGGAGGCCTTGCAGAAAGGTCTGTGCAACGCGTTCCCAGAAACTGGGAGGTTACAAACTCCTGGTCCTGGACGACAAGTTGCTGAGGCTTCGGTCAGTAGCAGAAGGAGCGGTGGGGAAGGTGGACGTCTGACCGATGCGTTCAGACAATTTTTTAGTCCGCAGCCCCAAGGTATGATCGGTTCCAGCAACCATCGCCAGCGTCTGATATACATGGTGCAGGAATACCTAGGGGCAAGGTCAGACTTGGACACCTTTCCCACCGAAAATCCTCTGGCTTACTGGGTCCTGAGGATGGATCACTGGCCAGAGCTTGCACAGTATGCAATTGAGCTACTGGCCTGTCCTGCATCCAGCGTTCTTTCCGAACGCACATTCAGTGCTGCTGGAGGATTTGTCACCGATCATAGGGTGCGCCTGTCCACCGACTCGGTTGATCGACTGACCTTCATAAAAATGAATCAGTCTTGGATCACCACCAGCTACCAGACACCTGAAGCGGATATAACGGAATAATTTATAATGTCACATCCCTTCAAGACTGCCTATGCTGATGCTGAGTGACTGTCCTGTTATGTTCACTGACTATCCTCTTCCTCCTCCTCAATGATCCATGCCACCACACCAGTGCCTAAGGCACAATTTTTCAGCCCCTGTATAACAGGGGCGTGTAATTACAATTTTTTAAAAAGATGCTTCGCAACAGGTGTGACTGCTGTGCTCCAAGTACAGTATCTGTGAGGGGTTGCAGTGTTGTGGCACCAGCACCAATGCCTAAGGCACAATTTTTCAGCCCCTGTTTAACAGGGGCGTGTAATTACAAATCTTGATCTAATAGTTCACAGCAGGGCCCATTCCTGCGCCCACCAAGAGTAACTATGAGGGCCTACAGTCTTGTGGCAACACCGTCCACCACCACCACCACCACCAAAGGCCCAATTTTTCTGCCCTGTTCAACAGGTGCATGCAATTACAAATCTTGATCTAATAACTCACAGCAGGGCCCATTCCTGCACCCACCAAGAGTAACTTTGAGGGCTTACAGTCTTGTGGCAACACCGTCCACCACCACCACCACCACCACCAAAGGCCCAATTTTTCTGCCCGGTTCAACAGGTGCATGCAAGTACAAATCTTGATCTATTAACTCACAGCAGGGCCCATTCCTGTGCCCACCAGTCTTGTGGCTACACCAACATCTAATAGGGCAAATTTCTGCAGAGTATATACGGCAGGCCCCTACTTTCAAACATCCAACTTACAAACGACTCCTACTTGCAAACGGCAAGAGAAAACAGGAAGTGAGAGGAAATCTACCCCTAGGAAGGAAAATTCTATCCTGTTAGATTTAATTTGGGAAAAAGGTATCTCCTCTCTACTGATGCTTTATCACCAATCCTTGTTTCAATTAAAACCCCACTTTTCCAAAAACATTTGTCATTGGGACGGAAAGTGAGGTGACATGTTCTGAACAGATGTGCAAAGACAGCAAATGTTACAGGGGTGATAACCCCTCCCTATGTTCTCCAAAAAGCTTAAAAATTGATTTTTTTGGGATGTAGCTACACTTCATAATGTACCTGTTCAGATTCTACTTAAGAACAAACCTACAGTCCATGTCTTGTTTGCACCACCTATATACTGCTGTTCAGAGTATATAGGGTTGTAGGTATAGGGTTTTATTTTGGGTGCGGGGTCCCCCTTAGTATCCATACAAGACCCAAAGGGGCTGGGGTGGGGGGGGGGGGTGATGGGGTAGCCATGCCATTTTTCTCAAGGATTTTCAGCCATATGGCGGCCAGGACAAGACATGACATTAAAGCCGCAAGTGGTTTTAAATGGCTTATTTTTTTCCTTTACAAATGTCATTTTGTGCAAGGACAGTTCTAAACACGGGAAACACATGCCACTTCACAGGCATACTTTAGACACCCCCCAGGTACCATATTTAAAGGAAAATTTCACTTTTTTTTTTTTCACTTTATGCATCATTAAAATGACTGCTCCCAAAAAAAACTTTAGTTTTTAAAATTTCTTTTTGCATTGATATATGTCCCCTGGGGCAGGACCCGGGTCCCCAAACCTGTTTTATAACATTAACATGCATATTGGCCGTTGTAATTAGCAATTTTGATTTCGAACGTTCGCGTCCATTATAACGAATAGGGTTCGAAAATTTGCGCGAACTTTCGGTCCGTTCGAAGGTTCTGGTGCGAACCGAACCCGGGGGTGTTCGGCTCATCCCTACTCGGGAGTAATAGCAGAATGTGTTTTGGGGTGTAATTTGTGGAATGCATATGCTGTGTGTGAGAAATAACCTGCTAATATGACAATTTTGTGAAAAAAAAAAAGAGAAAAAAAAAATCTTGATTTTGCAAAGAATTGTGGGAAAAAATGACAACTTCAAAAAACTCACAATGCCTCTTTCTGAATACCTTGGAATGTCTTCTTTCCAAAAAGGGGTCATTTGGGGGGTATTTGTACTTTTCTGGCATGTTAGGGTCTCAAGAATTGAGATAGGCCGTCAGTACTTCAGGTGTGATCAATTTTCAGATATTGGCACCATAGCTTGTGGACTCTATAACTTTCACAAAGACCAAATAATATACACCAATTTGTACTTATTTTTACCAAAGATATGTAGCAGTATAAATTTTTGCCAAAATTTATGAAGAAAAAATAGTAATTTGCAAAATTTTATAACAGAAACGAAAAAAAATCATTTTTTTACAAAATTTTCAGTCTTTTTTCTCTTATAGCGCAAAAAATAAAAAACCCAACAGTGATTAAATACCACCAAAAGAAAGCTCTATTTGTGTGAAAAAAAGGACAAAAATTTCATATGGGTACAGTGTTGTATGACTGAGTAATTGTCATTCAAAATGTGAGAGCACCGAAAGCTGAAAATTGGTCTGGTTATTAAGGGGGTTTAAGTGCCCAGTGGTCAAGTGGTTAAAATATATTGTATTATATAATATTATAAATGTTATAAATATAATATATATAAAAATTATTAATGAATTGGAAAAATATTAATAAAATTGGGAATCCGAAGTTTAATAAAACTTCCCCCAAACCTCACTTTTAGGATCCTTCAATACCTCATAAAAAATAAGATAAAAATAAATATTAAAAATTAAAAATGTAAAAAAGAATATAAATTTGAATAAAGTTAATTGGGTGGTATAATAGGCATCATTATGCTTAAGCTGATGCGTGCGCACCTGATACCTTTTGTATTTATCAATCAGCTCAAAATGGTCACCCTAATGTACCATGTAAAATAAGCCACAAGGAATGGATGTGGCAAACCTATACTCAATGTACTGAATAACACTATATTATAAGAGTATGTTAATTTCAATACCCTCATTAAGGCCCCCAGGAGAGAGGCTATCTAAAGTGTAGATCCAGTAATTTTCCCTCTCACATAGCCTCTTATAACGTTCTGCCTTGGGGAAGTGTTTGGAAACGGCCTCTATGACCCAAACACGTAGCCCCTCAGAGGACTGCTGGTGAAATTCTTTAAAGTGCCTTGCAACACTATATTTTTCTAGGCCCTTCTCCACAAAATTACGGTGCTCCCCAAACCTTTTGCGGAGGGTACGAATAGTGCGGCCCACATAAAGTAGGCCACAAAGGCACGTAAGACAATAGACAACATACTCGGAAGAACACGTGAAAAAATCAGGTATGGTGTATGTTTTATCCTTACACGTAAACTCTTTTTGTCTGTGAGTGACATGTTTACAGGTGAGACATAGGGCTTTCCTGCATTGATACATCCCCTTTACATTAAAAAATGTCAAAGAGGTGCTAGCAGTAGGCCCTAATTGTGTAATTTTACTTGGGGCTATACGTGCCTTCAGGTTTTTGGCTCTTCTATAGCTGACTATTGGTCTTTCAGGGAGTGTTGATTTGAGGTGGGGATCCTCACTCAAGATTGACCAATGTTTGACCAAGATCCTTTCCATACGTCTAAACTGACTATGGAATTGGGTAACAAACCTGACCTGTTGTAAGTTGTCATCTGTGGTAGTAATTTTGTCACTCCTAGCCTCAGTATTGAGGTAATGTTGAAAGGCTCCCTCCACTAACTGATCGGGGTAACCCTTTTCTAAAAACTTAGTCTTCAGGTTTAAGCCATGAGTGGTATAATCCTGTAGCTTAGTGCAGTTATGTCTAAGTCTACAAAATTGGCTTTTGGGTATATTATTCACCCAACGTGGATGATGGCAACTCTCGTAATGCAAAAAGGAGTTACCTGCAGATGGCTTGGTATAATTCTGGGCATGTATGGTATGATCATCATGAGACAATTCCAAATCAAGAAAAGCTAGAGTGTTCTCATCAGTAACAGAAGTAAATGATACACCCATGGTGTTAGAGTTACAGTAATGTAAAAAGTCTGGAATAGACGTGTCTGGCCCATCCCAAATAATCACTACGTCGTCTATATAGCGACCGTAAAAGACCAGATTGGAGGAAAAGGGGTTATTATGCCAAATATGAAAATGTTCCCAGTAGCCCATTGTGAGGTTCGCATAACTGGGGGCAAAATTGGCCCCCATCGCTGTACCCTGAATCTGTATATAGAACTCACCATTCGTTTCGAAATAATTATGGGTGAGACAGTATTCTAACATATCAAGGAGGAAATGTATTTGTCTAGGATTAAGTAAAGGGTCCTCATTTAAATAGTATTGTGTGGCTAACAAGCCCACATTATGGGGAATCGACGTATAAAGAGAAACTACGTCTAGTGAGAGCCAACGATATGAGGGCTCCCATTTATAAGACTGTAACATTTTTAAAAGTTGTATACCATCTTTGATATATGAAGGGAGATTTTGAACTAAAGGCTGTAGAAAGTGGTCTATATAAATAGAAAAATAACTTGTCACACTTTCCATGGCCGCCACAATCGGTCTCCCGGGCAGGTTGGTCAGATCTTTGTGAACTTTCGGGAGATGATAAAAATAGGGTCTTTTGTAAAAATCATGTAACAGAAACGCAACTTCTGTTTTGGTAACAAGTCCCTCTGTCTTGGCCTGATTGACAAGGTCATGGGCCTCCTTAGAAAACCAAGGTAATGGGTCACCGGGAAGTTTTTGGTATATAGTGCTGTCTGAGAGCAACCGAGAGGCCTCCAACTGGTAATCAACAAGATTTTGGACTACTATGCCACCTCCTTTGTCAGCTGATCTAATAATGAGCTGTTTATTCTCTGCTAGCTGTTTAAGGGCAATGGTTTCGGCCTTTGAAAGGTTGGAAGATGATTTGTATATCGGCGATTGTTGGCACATGCGTAATATTTCAGTGTATACCACCTGGTAGAAACTTTGAATATAAGGGCCCTTGGCAAAGGTGGGGTAAAATATGGATTTAGGATGAAATTTAGTCTGTAGGATGGGAGGGAGGTAGGTAGGTGTTGGGTGAGTAACTCAACATAGTCATCAGAATCTTCGGTATATAGAAGTTCCAGATGATCGAGGGCTATGCGTTCCAGAGCACTGTTTTCTTGGGTATTATCTATAGATGGATCAGTGTTATCAAGGTCATCAAGTGAACCGCCCCCCGCACCAGAATCTTTTTTGGCTTGTAGGTTAAAGTATCTCTTAATGGTAATATTTCTAATGAATCTATTTAGGTCCAAAAATAAAGTAAATGGATTGGGGGGTGCTGTGGGAGCAAACGTAAGACCTCGAGCAAGGAGTGACTCCTCTGGTCTAGACAAAGTGTGATTGGACAGATTAAAAATCTTTACAGTCTGTGGGATTTCCCCTTTCTTTCTGTGTCTACATCATCCCCCTCTCCTGCCTCTATGACAAGCTTTCTTTTTGGGCCAGGGAGGGGGGCAACCGCTAAAAAAGAAGAGGAAGAGGGCAATGGGGAACCTAGAGAACCTGGCCCTTCAGCATGCGTCCCAATGATCGCACTTCCAAGGGGCGGTACTGGTTCCACCAATATAGCTGCACTATCAGGGTTAGTAATAGTGCCATCAAGGATCTTCACGGAACTAAGAACAATCTCAGAGGGAACAGAGACTCCGGAACCAGGATAGGAGGACAAAGGACAATTAACAAGAGTAGTGTCACTGGATGTGATGTTTGCTAATGCATTTAAATTGGTAATGTGTGTAGATGTAGTCTTATTTGTCATACTAATTGGTAGAGGTTCAATGAGAGGGGATTTATCACTGGAGGGGTGAGACCCTGAAGGAAGAACTAGGTGAAGATTGGTTCGAGTAGTGGAATGTGATACGGGCCTAGGGAAGGGGGGGGGTCTATGTTTATTCACACTAGACCCAGATGGAAGTGGGAGCGGTCTGATGGTAGGCCTGGGAACACACTCCATTAGGGGTATAAGGCCAATAGACCCCACCAGACCCCGATCCCCATGATCCAGGCTGGAAGGGTGTATATGAGGGGCCCTAGGTTTTTTCCAACAGAAAACTCTGTTGGTATTATAATCTTCAAAATCTCTCCGGATTTTATGTAATTTCATTCCAATGAGTGAATCCTCTTGGAATTTAGTATTTAATTTAAGTTTCTTAAACCATGACAAAGGTAATGATGTAATCTCTAATTGAAGAGATCGAATAAGATCTGATAATTTGGAGAGAAGGTAAGTGTATTGGATATCCCTTTGTTGAGCAACAATTTTCATCCATTTCTGGGTTCAGAACTCAGAGGTATACGCCCATTCACGGGCTAAGTCCGCACCCAGAAAGGAACAAGTTTTGGTGTTTCTAAGTCCTCTAGGGGAAATTTTATACTTAAGGTATTGGTCTAAAAAGAAAGAGTCCCACCACTGTTGGTCAGCTGCAACGATGGTATCCTCTATTTTACGGAATTTTGCACATGTCAACCTATAAGATGATCTAGGGACTGATGTAGAAACTGAGAAAAAATTATCAGGAAACAGAGCATACATCTCATCAAGAATGACATATTTAGCCGATTCAATTTCTAATATAATCTCCATGGCAACAGAGATAGGCTAAAATAAATGTACACTCTCAAAGATTAGAGTGTACAAGAGCATTAGACAATTATGATGCAAATATCAAAAGGAGATAATCAATCTTGAATGATTAAACAAAAAATACACTAAAAAACACAAAAAATACCTATGTCCAGCGGCTGCTCAAAAATGACTTCAAGAGTAATACATATAACATAAACAATAGATGAATTGAGCGCACTCTGGATTAGGAATAGGGATGAGCTTCGTGTTCGAGTCGAACATACGTTCGACTCGAACATCGGCTGTTCGATCGTTCGACGAAGATCGAACGATTTGGGCCGTTCGCGCCAAATTCGAGTGACGCGAACGGCCCACAATGCACTACGCCATCGCAGTGTCATCCAGGCGCTGTGATTGGCCAAGCATGCACTGTGACCCCGCAAGCTTGGCCAATCACAGCGCCGGCAGCGAGGAGAGCAATGATTGGCCACAGGCAGGATGCCTGTGGCCAATTATTGCTGAGGGTGTTTAGTACACGCCCCACACTATAAAAGGCCGCCAGCACGGCGGCCTAGTGTAGTGTGTTCCGGAGCAGGGATAGAGCAGCATAGGCAGGGACAGTGACTGTTATTTCTTTCTTGCTTAACCTGGATTCCTTTAGTTTAGGGAAAGAGAAGGATAGGTAGGGAGAGTGTCAGTGTGTTTTGTGCTTGTGCTATAGTGTGCTTAAAAAAAACATTTATTCTAGGGACAGAAAACTGTAGGTAGGGACAGTGTCAGTTTCTTTCACTCTGCAAGTCCTTGTTTCCAGGGACCTGGAAGGACAGTGAGTGAATTGTCCTTGTGCTATATTGTGCTTAAAAAAAACATTTATTCTAGGGACAGAAAACTGTAGGTAGGGAGAGTGTCAGTTTCTTTCACTCTGCAAGTCCTTGTTTCCAGGGACCTGGAAGGACAGTGACTGAATTGTCCTTGTGCTATATTGTGATTAAAAAAAACATTTATTCTAGGGACAGAAAATTGTAGGTAGGGAGAGTGTCAGTTTATTTCACTCTGCAAGTCCTTGTTTCCAGGGACCTGGAAGGACAGTGACTGAATTGTCCTTGTGCTATATTGTGATTAAAAAAAACATTTATTCTAGGGACAGAAAACTGTAGGTAGGGAGAGTGTCAGTTTATTTCACTCTGCAAGTCCTTGTTTCCAGGGACCTGGAAGGACAGTGACTGAATTGTCCTTGTGCTATATTGTGATTAAAAAAAACATTTATTCTAGGGACAGAAAACTGTAGGTAGGGAGAGTGTCAGTTTATTTCACTCTGCAAGTCCTTGTTTCCAGGGACCTGGAAGGACAGTGACTGAATTGTCCTTGTGCTATATTGTGATTAAAAAAAACATTTATTCTAGGGACAGAAAACTGTAGGTAGGGAGAGTGTCAGTTTATTTCACTCTGCAAGTCCTTGTTTCCAGGGACCTGGAAGGACAGTGACTGAATTGTCCTTGTGCTATATTGTGATTAAAAAAAACATTTATTCTAGGGACAGAAAACTGTAGGTAGGGAGAGTGTCAGTTTATTTCACTCTGCAAGTCCTTGTTTCCAGGGACCTGGAAGGACAGTGACTGAATTGTCCTTGTGCTATATTGTGATTAAAAAAAACATTTATTCTAGGGACAGAAAACTGTAGGTAGGGAGAGTGTCAGTTTATTTCACTCTGCAAGTCCTTGTTTCCAGGGACCTGGAAGGACAGTGACTGAATTGTCCTTGTGCTATATTGTGATTAAAAAAAACATTTATTCTAGGGACAGAAAACTGTAGGTAGGGAGAGTGTCAGTTTATTTCACTCTGCAAGTCCTTGTTTCCAGGGACCTGGAAGGACAGTGACTGAATTGTCCTTGTGCTATATTGTGATTAAAAAAAACATTTATTCTAGGGACAGAAAACTGTAGGTAGGGAGAGTGTCAGTTTATTTCACTCTGCAAGTCCTTGTTTCCAGGGACCTGGAAGGACAGTGACTGAATTGTCCTTGTGCTATATTGTGATTAAAAAAAACATTTATTCTAGGGACAGAAAACTGTAGGTAGGGAGAGTGTCAGTTTATTTCACTCTGCAAGTCCTTGTTTCCAGGGACCTGGAAGGACAGTGACTGAATTGTCCTTGTGCTATATTGTGATTAAAAAAAACATTTATTCTAGGGACAGAAAACTGTAGGTAGGGAGAGTGTCAGTTTATTTCACTCTGCAAGTCCTTGTTTCCAGGGACCTGGAAGGACAGTGACTGAATTGTCCTTGTGCTATATTGTGATTAAAAAAAACATTTATTCTAGGGACAGAAAACTGTAGGTAGGGAGAGTGTCAGTTTATTTCACTCTGCAAGTCCTTGTTTCCAGGGACCTGGAAGGACAGTGACTGAATTGTCCTTGTGCTATATTGTGATTAAAAAAAACATTTATTCTAGGGACAGAAAACTGTAGGTAGGGAGAGTGTCAGTTTATTTCACTCTGCAAGTCCTTGTTTCCAGGGACCTGGAAGGACAGTGTGTGAATTGTCCTTGTGTTATATTGTGATTAAAAAAAACATTTTTTCTAGGGACAGAAAACTGTAGGTAGGGAGAGTGTTTTTTTTCTTTCACTCTGCAAGTCCTTGTTTCCAGGGACCTGTAAGGACAGTGAGTGAATTGTCCTTGTGCTATATTGTGCTTAAAAAAAACATTTATTCTAGGGACAGAAAACTGTAGGTAGGGAGAGTGTCAGTTTATTTCACTCTGCAAGTCCTTGTTTCCAGGGACCTGGAAGGACAGTGACTGAATTGTCCTTGTGCTATATTGTGATTAAAAAAAACATTTATTCTAGGGACAGAAAACTGTAGGTAGGGAGAGTGTCAGTTTATTTCACTCTGCAAGTCCTTGTTTCCAGGGACCTGGAAGGACAGTGACTGAATTGTCCTTGTGCTATATTGTGATTAAAAAAAACATTTATTCTAGGGACAGAAAACTGTAGGTAGGGAGAGTGTCAGTTTATTTCACTCTGCAAGTCCTTGTTTCCAGGGACCTGGAAGGACAGTGACTGAATTGTCCTTGTGCTATATTGTGATTAAAAAAAACATTTATTCTAGGGACAGAAAACTGTAGGTAGGGAGAGTGTCAGTTTATTTCACTCTGCAAGTCCTTGTTTCCAGGGACCTGGAAGGACAGTGACTGAATTGTCCTTGTGCTATATTGTGATTAAAAAAAACATTTATTCTAGGGACAGAAAACTGTAGGTAGGGAGAGTGTCAGTTTATTTCACTCTGCAAGTCCTTGTTTCCAGGGACCTGGAAGGACAGTGACTGAATTGTCCTTGTGCTATATTGTGATTAAAAAAAACATTTATTCTAGGGACAGAAAACTGTAGGTAGGGAGAGTGTCAGTTTATTTCACTCTGCAAGTCCTTGTTTCCAGGGACCTGGAAGGACAGTGACTGAATTGTCCTTGTGCTATATTGTGATTAAAAAAAACATTTATTCTAGGGACAGAAAACTGTAGGTAGGGAGAGTGTCAGTTTATTTCACTCTGCAAGTCCTTGTTTCCAGGGACCTGGAAGGACAGTGACTGAATTGTCCTTGTGCTATATTGTGATTAAAAAAAACATTTATTCTAGGGACAGAAAACTGTAGGTAGGGAGAGTGTCAGTTTATTTCACTCTGCAAGTCCTTGTTTCCAGGGACCTGGAAGGACAGTGAGTGAATTGTCCTTGTGTTATATTGTGATTAAAAAAAACATTTTTTCTAGGGACAGAAAACTGTAGGTAGGGAGAGTGTTTTTTTTCTTTCACTCTGCAAGTCCTTGTTTCCAGGGACCTGTAAGGACAGTGAGTGAATTGTCCTTGTGCTATATTGTGCTTAAAAAAAACATTTATTCTAGGGACAGAAAACTGTAGGTAGGGAGAGTGTCAGTTTATTTCACTCTGCAAGTCCTTGTTTCCAGGGACCTGGAAGGACAGTGACTGAATTGTCCTTGTGCTATATTGTGATTAAAAAAAACATTTATTCTAGGGACAGAAAACTGTAGGTAGGGAGAGTGTCAGTTTATTTCACTCTGCAAGTCCTTGTTTCCAGGGACCTGGAAGGACAGTGACTGAATTGTCCTTGTGCTATATTGTGATTAAAAAAAACATTTATTCTAGGGACAGAAAACTGTAGGTAGGGAGAGTGTCAGTTTATTTCACTCTGCAAGTCCTTGTTTCCAGGGACCTGGAAGGACAGTGACTGAATTGTCCTTGTGCTATATTGTGATTAAAAAAAACATTTATTCTAGGGACAGAAAACTGTAGGTAGGGAGAGTGTCAGTTTATTTCACTCTGCAAGTCCTTGTTTCCAGGGACCTGGAAGGACAGTGACTGAATTGTCCTTGTGCTATATTGTGATTAAAAAAAACATTTATTCTAGGGACAGAAAACTGTAGGTAGGGAGAGTGTCAGTTTATTTCACTCTGCAAGTCCTTGTTTCCAGGGACCTGGAAGGACAGTGACTGAATTGTCCTTGTGCTATATTGTGATTAAAAAAAACATTTATTCTAGGGACAGAAAACTGTAGGTAGGGAGAGTGTCAGTTTATTTCACTCTGCAAGTCCTTGTTTCAAGGGACAGAGAAGGACACCTGAAGGTAGCCCTTATTGCTTTTTTCCCATCTCCCTGCAGGCCATCTATTAGAATGTCTGGAAGGCAAACAAGGAGAGGCAGACAGTCAGGAGGCAATAAAAGAGGGCAAGCAGGCTCTGTGTCTGGGGGCAACAGTGCTGGTCGTGGACGCGGTGCATTGTCATCAGCACATGGCCATGGGACACGCTTGTCCTTCTTTTCGGCAGCTGGACATGTTGAGCCACATCATGCCGAAGACTTGGTAGAGTGGATGACCAAGCCCTCCTCCTCCTCCTCATCCTCTCTCACCCAGGCTCAGGGTACTGGAAAAGCAGCTGCCAAAGCGTCGTCTTCCCTGGTATCAATGTCAGACAAATCATCAGTCACTCCTTCCCTAGACCCACCATGTCCTCCTCCTGAGGAGTCCCCCGAACTGTTTCAGCACAGTGTTGGGTACATGCTCCAGGAGGATGCCCAGCGTTTCGAAGGGTCTGATGATGAAACCCAGCTAGAGGAAGGCAGTAGCGTGAGAGCAGACAGAGGGGATGCTCAAGAAGGACACCAATCTGGCAGTCATGTTCCAGCAGCTGCAGCATACTGCCAGATTGGCTCCAGTGATGAGGAGGGAGGGGATGATGAGGTCACTGACTCCACGTGGGTGCCTAATAGGAGAGAGGAGGAGGAGGAGGATGAGGAGGAGGCACATCTCCAACGAGGCAGGATGCCCTTTGGTGGCCAGCGTAAGGGCAGTACACCGACGGAATCACACCGCAGAGCTCCGCCTGTGCAGGGCGCTGCCTCTGCCCGTCATTCAAAAAGTTCTTTGGTGTGGGCCTTTTTTGAGGCTAGTGCATCAGATCGCACAGCTGCTGTTTGCAACATATGTCTCAAGCGTATATCGCGTGGCCAAAACATCAGCCGCTTGGGTACCACATGCCTGACCAGACATATGTTGACCTGCCATGCAGCTCGTTGGCAAGCCTACCTCAAAGACCCACACCAAAGAACAAAGCGGACCTCTCCTTGCACCGCATCAGCTGGGATCTCCAACCCCACTATAACTTCAGTCCTCTCTGAAACATGCACTGAGAGGAATGAAGGTGTAGAATTAGGTGTGTCACAGCCAAGTACTTGCGCCCACTCTGCTAGCAGTACACCGACGTCCGATTCTAGCAGGCAAATTTCCCTGCCCCAGCTGCTGGACCGTCGAAAGAAGTTCACTCCCAGCCATCCACATGCCCAGCGGTTGAATGCTAGCTTGGCTAAATTGCTAGCGCTTCAACTGCTGCCTTTTCAGTTGGTAGACTCGGCCCCCTTCCGTGAGTTTGTGCAATGTGCAGTTCCTCAGTGGCAGGTTCCCAAACGCCACTTTTTCTCACGGAAGGCTATTCCGGCTCTCTACCGGCATGTGGAAGGCAATGTCTTGGCCTCGCTGGACAGGGCGGTCAGCGGTAAGGTGCATATTACCGCTGACTCATGGTCCAGCAGGCATGGACAGGGACGTTACCTTTCTTTCACGGCCCATTGGGTCACTCTTTTGGCAGCTGGGAAGGATTCAGGACAAGGTGCAGTAGTGTTGGAGGTTGTCCCACCGCCACGCCTCCAAAATGCTACTACTGGTTGTGACACACCTCTCTCCTCCACCCCCTCCTCTTCTTCTTCCTCCATGGCCTCTTCCTGTGGTTTGTCCTATGAACCAGCGGTGCTCCGTAGCCGTTCACGGGGCTACGCAAGTACGCAGGCAAAAAGATGCCATGCCGTGCTTGCGCTGGTGTGTTTGGGGGACAGAAGCCACACTGGGGCAGAGGTCCTGTCTGCTCTGCAGGGCCAGGCCGAGAGGTGGTTGACGCCACGCCAGCTTAAGCCAGGAATGGTGGTTTGCGACAATGGCACCAACCTCCTCTCCGCCCTCCGACAGGGACAACTGACCCATGTGCCCTGTGTGGCTCACGTCCTTAACCTGGTGGTGCAGCGCTTCTTGGGCAGGTACCCGGGCTTACAGGATGTCCTGAGGCAGGCCAGGAAAGTCTGTGTGCATTTCCGCAGATCTTATAATGCCAGTGCTCGCCTGGCTGAGCTGCAAAAGGAGTTGAACCTGCCCAAGAACCGCCTTATATGTGACATGCCCACCAGGTGGAACTCAACGTTGGCCATGCTGCAGCGGCTGCACACGCAGCAGAGGGCCATCAATGAGTACCTGTGCGACTACGGCACCAGGACAGGGTCAGGGGAGCTTGGTTTTTTTTCTCCACGCCAGTGGGGCATGATCAGGGATGCATGCACTGTCCTGGCACCATTTGAGGAGGCCACGAGGATGGTGAGCAGTGACAGTGCATGCATCAGTGACACTGTACCTCTTGTCCACCTGTTGGAGCACACGCTGCGTGGAATAATGGACAGGGCACTTGAGGCAGAACAGAGGCAGGAAGAGGAGGACTTCCTTGCCTCTCAAGGCCCCCTTTACCCAGACAGTGTTCCTTCTGTCCCACCCATCGCACAGGAAGAGGAGGAGGAGGAGGAGGATTGTGTCAGCATGGAGGTGGAGGCTGGCACTCAGCATCATCAGCAGCAGTCTTTTAGGGATGATTTACAGTCCCAAGAAACCAGTGGACTTGTACGTGGCTGGGAGGAGGTGGCTGCGGATCATGTCGTCCTTAGTGACCCAGAGGACTCCGGAGCGAATGCCTCAGCAAACCTACGCTGCATGGCCTCCCTGATCCTGCAAAGTCTGCGGAAGGATCCTCGTATTCTTCGGATCAAGGAGAGGGACCATTACTGGCTGGCCACTCTCCTTGATCCACGGTACAAGGGTAAGGTTGCGGACCTTATGTTACCGTCGCAGAGGGAGCAGAGGATGAGACAACTCCGGGAGGCCTTGCAGAAAGGTCTGTGCAACGCGTTCCCAGAGACTGGGAGGTTGCAAACTCCTGGTCCTGGACAACGAGTTGCTGAGGCTTCGGCCAGTCAAAGAAGGAGCGGTGGGGAAGGTGGCCGTCTGACCGATGCGTTCAGACAATTCTTTAGTCCGCAGCCCCAAAGTATGATCGGTTCCAGCAACCATCGCCAGCGTCTGATAAACATGGTGCAGGAATATCTAGGGGCAAGGTCAGACTTGGACACCTTCCCCACCGAAAATCCTCTGGCTTACTGGGTCTTGAGGATGGATCACTGGCCAGAGCTTGCACAGTATGCAATTGAGCTACTGGCCTGTCCTGCATCCAGCGTTCTTTCGGAACGCACATTCAGTGCTGCTGGAGGATTTGTCACGGATCACAGGGTGCGCCTGTCCACCGACTCGGTTGATCGACTGACTTTCATCAAGATGAACCAGTCTTGGATCACCACCAGCTACCACACACCTGATGCTGATATAACAGACTAATTGATTTTAACATGTCACATCCCTTCAAGACTGATGCTGATGCTGAGTGCCTGTGCTGTTATGTTGACTGGCTATCCTCCTCCTCCGAGTCCTCAATGATACGATTGATGATGATAGCTTGTAAGATCATTTTTGTTTATGGGTGCCGCCACCAGTGCCTAACGCCCAATTTTTCAGCCCCTGTTTAACAGGGGCGTGTAATTACAATTTTTGAAGCAATACTTTGCAACAGGGCTCATTGCTGTGCTCCAAGTACAGTATCTGTGAGGAGTTGCAGTGTTGTGCCACCAGTGCCTAACGCCCAATTTTTCAGCCCCTGTTTAACAGGGGCGTGTAATTACAATTTTTGAAGCAATACTTTGCAACAGGGCTCATTGCTGTGCTCCAAGTACAGTATCTGTGAGGAGTTGCAGTGTTGTGCCACCAGTGCCTAAGGCCCAATTTTTCAGCCCCTGTTTAACAGGGGCGTGTCATTACAATTTTTGAAGCAATACTTTGCAACAGGGCTCATTGGTGTGCTCCAAGTACAGTATCTGTGAGGAGTTGCAGTGTTGTGCCACCAGTGCCTAAGGCCCAATTTTTCAGCCCCTGTTTAACAGGGGCGTGTCATTACAATTTTTGAAGCAATACTTTGCAACAGGGCTCATTGCTGTGCTCCAAGTACAGTTGCTGTGAGGGGTTGCAGTGTTGTGCCACCAGTGCCTAAGGCCCAATTTTTCAGCCCCTGTTCAACAGGGGCATGTAATTACAATTCTTGATCTAATAATTCACAGCAGGGCCCATTGCTGCACCCACCAAGAGTAACTGTCAGGGCTTACAGTGTTGTGGCACCAGCACCACCATCAAAGGCCCAATTTTTACTACCACTGTTCAACAATTATATGTAATTAAAATTCCTGATATAATAGTTGACAGCAGGGCGTTCCAGCACCAACCAAGAGTAACTGTGAGTGCTTACAGTGTTGTGCCAACACCAACAACTAAGGGGCCTATTTCTGCAGAGTATATACGGCAGGTCCCTACTTTCAAACTTCCAACTTACAAACGACTCCTACTTGCAAACGCAAGAAGACAACAGGAAGTGAGAGGAAATCTACCACTAGGAAGGAAAATTCTCTCCTGTAAGAATAAATATGGGAGAAAGGTGTCTCCTCTGTACTGATGCTTTATCAGCAATCCTTGTTTCAAGAAAAACACCACATTTCAAAAACAGTTGTCATTGGGACGGAAAGTGAGGTGAAATGTTCTGAACAGGGGCACAGACAGCAAAACAAATGTTACAGGGGTGATAACCCTTACCTATGTTTTCCAAAAAGTTTAAAAATAGATTTTTGGTCTGGAGCTACACTTCAACAATGTACCTGTTCAAAATTACAAACAGACTCTACATAAGAACAAACCTACAGTCCCTGTCTTGTATGCACCGCCTGTATAGGGCTGTTCAGAGTATATAGGGCCTTTTTTATTTTATGTGCGGGGTTCCCCTTAATATCCATACAAGACCCAAAGGGGCTGGTAATGGGCTGGGGTAGGGGGGGGGTCATGGGGTAGCTATGCCATTTTTCTTAAAGAATTTCATCCATATTACCGGGACCAGACATTACATTAAAGCCGCAAGCAGTTTTAAATGGCTTTTTTTTCCTTTAGAAGTGTCATTTTGTGCAGGGACAGTTCTAAACACGGGAAACACGTGGCACTTCACAGGCATACTTTAGACACCCCCCAGGTACGATATTTAAAGGAATATTTGACTTTTTTTTTTCACTTTATGCATCATTAAAATGACTGCTCCCGAAAAACGACCGTTTTTAAAACTTCTTTTTGCATTGATACATGTCCCCTGGTGCAGAACCCGGGTTCCCAAACCCTTTTTAGGACAATAACATGCATAATAGTTGTTATAATTAGCACTTTAGAATTCGAACGTTCGCATCCATTGTATTTAATAGGGTTCTAATGTTCGTTCGAACTTTCGGTCCGTTCGCGGGTTCTGGTGCGAACCGAACCCGGGGGTGTTCGGCTCATCACTAATTAGGAAATACAAATGAAAACTAAACATAAAACGGGGCAGACAGAATGGGAATGGAACTAAAATAGGCTGTATAAAAACACACGTTAAAAGTCCATATCAATTAGTCCATGTGTGGAATAGCTTGAAAACTATCCGCAAGGAAGGCTGCCAGCTTACAGATAGAAGTGATCTGAAATAAGACAGGAAGAGGAAAAAAGCAGCGCCTTCTAAGCGTAGTAGTATCAGAGATCTATTAAAAAAATATATAATACAGCGGCAAGAGATACACTCACAAACGAGTATAGTAAGAGGCTTATCTTAAAAGTTGTCATCCGCTCGACCCGGGAGCTGCGTATCCTGATGTTCACAAGCTGGAATCCCACGTAGTGGTTAGCGGTGGTAGAAGGAACTTCACTCTCGCGGCCGCAGAGATGGGGAAGAATCCTCACTGGAACACAGCTAGTGGAATCGTCACTTCCGGGTATGATGTCAGCGGGGGATGCGCGCGTTCGAAGCATGCGTGCTTCTTCATCAGGCTCATAAGGGCCATCTTGGAGTGGGGCAATTTATACCACACCACAATGCAAGTGAATTAGCTTACTTAGTTGCCAAGGCGATGGATACAGGACGCGGCTAAAAGACATGGCATGGCGCTTACAATATGGATTTAGATAGCGCTGATAGGAGTGTTGTCAAATAATGAAAATAGGGAGGGGGAAAAAACAAAAAGGAGAAAGAATCTCCCTCTGAGATTGTTCTTAGTTCCGTGAAGATCCTTGATGGCACTATTACTAACCCTGATAGTGCAGCTATATTGGTGGAACCAGTACCGCCCCTTGGAAGTGCGATCATTGGGACGCATGCTGAAGGGCCAGGTTCTCTAGGTTCCCCATTGCCCTCTTCCTCTTCTTTTTTAGCGGTTGCCCCCCTCCCTGGCCCAAAAAGAAAGCTTGTCATAGAGGCAGGAGAGGGGGATGATGTAGACACAGAAAGAAAGGGGAAATCCCACAGACTGTAAAGATTTTTAATCTGTCCAATCACACTTTGTCTAGACCAGAGGAGTCACTCCTTGCCCGAGGTCTTACGTTTGCTCCCACAGCACCCCCCAATCCATTTACTTTATTTTTGGACCTAGATAGATTCATTAGAAATATTACCATTAAGAGATACTTTAACCTACAAGCCAAAAAAGATTCTGGTGCGGGGGGCGGTTCACCTGATGACCTTGATAACACTGATCCATCTATAGATAATACCCAAGAAAACAGTGCTCTGGAACGCATAGCCCTCGATCATCTGGAACTTCTATATACCGAAGATTCTGATGACTATGTTGAGTTACTCACCCAACACCTACCTACCTCCCCTCCCATCCTACCGACTAAATTTCGTCCTAAATCCATATTTTACCCCACCTTTGCCAAGGGCCCTTATATTCAAAGTTTCTACCAGGTGGTATACACTGAAATATTACGCATGTGCCAACAATCGCCGATATACAAATCATCTTCCAACCTTTCAAAGGCCGAAACCATTGCCCTTAAACAGCTAGCAGAGAATAAACAGCTCATTATTAGATCAGCTGACAAAGGAGGTGGCATAGTAGTCCAAAATCTTGTTGATTACCAGTTGGAGGCCTCTCGGTTGCTCTCAGACAGCACTATATACCAAAAACTTCCCGGTGACCCATTACCTTGGTTTTCTAAGGAGGCCCATGACCTTGTCAATCAGGCCAAGACAGAGGGACTTGTTACCAAAACAGAAGTCGCGTTTCTGTTACATGATTTTTACAAAAGACCCTATTTTTATCATCTCCCGAAAGTTCACAAAGATCTGACCAACCCGCCCGGGAGACCGATTGTGGCGGCCATGGAAAGTGTGACAAGTTATTTTTCTATTTATATAGACCACTTTCTACAGCCTTTAGTTCAAAATCTCCCTTCATATATCAAAGATGGTATACAACTTTTAAAAATTTTACAGTCTTATAGATGGGAGCCCTCATATCGTTGGCTCTCACTAGACGTAGTTTCTCTTTATACGTTGATTCCCCATAATGTGGGCTTGTTAGCCACACAATACTATTTAAATGAGGATCCTTTACTTAATCCTAGACAAATACACTTCCTCCTTGATATGTTAGAATACTGTCTCACCCATAATTATTTCGAAACGAATGGTGAGTTCTATATACAGATTCAGGGTACAGCGATGGGGGCCAATTTTGCCCCCAGTTATGCGAACCTCACAATGGGCTACTGGGAACATTTTCATATTTGGCATAATAACCCCTTTTCCTCCAATCTGGTCTTTTACGGTCGCTATATAGACGACGTAGTGATTATTTGGGATGGGCCAGACACGTCTATTCCAGACTTTTTACATTACTGTAACTCTAACACCATGGGTGTATCATTTACTTCTGTTACTGATGAGAACACTCTAGCTTTTCTTGATTTGGAATTGTCTCATGATGATCATACCATACATGCCCAGAATTATACCAAGCCATCTGCAGGTAACTCCTTTTTGCATTACGAGAGTTGCCATCATCCACGTTGGGTGAATAATATACCCAAAAGCCAATTTTGTAGACTTAGACATAACTGCACTAAGCTACAGGATTATACCACTCATGGCTTAAACCTGAAGACTAAGTTTTTAGAAAAGGGTTACCCCGATCAGTTAGTGGAGGGAGCCTTTCAACATTACCTCAATACTGAGGCTAGGAGTGACAAAATTACTACCACAGATGACAACTTACAACAGGTCAGGTTTGTTACCCAATTCCATAGTCAGTTTAGACGTATGGAAAGGATCTTGGTCAAACATTGGTCAATCTTGAGTGAGGATCCCCACCTCAAATCAACACTCCCTGAAAGACCAATAGTCAGCTATAGAAGAGCCAAAAACCTGAAGGCACGTATAGCCCCAAGTAAAATTACACAATTAGGGCCTACTGCTAGCACCTCTTTGACATTTTTTAATGTAAAGGGGATGTATCAATGCAGGAAAGCCCTATGTCTCACCTGTAAACATGTCACTCACAGACAAAAAGAGTTTACGTGTAAGGATAAAACATACACCATACCTGATTTTTTCACGTGCTCTTCCGAGTATGTTGTCTATTGTCTTACGTGCCCTTGTGGCCTACTTTATGTGGGCCGCACTATTCGTACCCTCCGCAAAAGGTTTGGGGAGCACCGTAATTTTGTGGAGAAGGGCCTAGAAAAATATAGTGTTGCAAGGCACTTTAAAGAATTTCACCAGCAGTCCTCTGAGGGGCTACGTGTTTGGGTCATAGAGGCCGTTTCCAAACACTTCCCCAAGGCAGAACGTTATAAGAGGCTATGTGAGAGGGAAAATTACTGGATCTACACTTTAGATAGCCTCTCTCCTGGGGGCCTTAATGAGGGTATTGAAATTAACATACTCTTATAATATAGTGTTATTCAGTACATTGAGTATAGGTTTGCCACATCCATTCCTTGTGGCTTATTTTACATGGTACATTAGGGTGACCATTTTGAGCTGATTGATAAATAAAAAGGTATCAGGTGCGCACGCGTCAGCTTAAGCATAATGATGCCTATTATACCACCCAATTAACTTTATTCAAATTTATATTCTTTTTTACATTTTTTATTTTTAATATTTATTTTTATCTTATTTTTTATGAGGTATTGAAGGATCCTAAAAGTGAGGTTTGGGGGAAGTTTTAGTAAACTTCGGATTCCCAATTTTATTAATATTTTTCCAATTCATTAATAATTTTTATATATATTATATTTATAACATTTATAATATTATATAATACAATATATTTTAATACTGCACCTTGAGTGCTTGATTATACATTATCTTTATAATGTTTTTATTATATATTTTGTCCATATGTATGTGTGCATATGATTGTGCATGTGTGTGTATATATATATACATGTATGTATGTATATATGTATATACTTTTATTATACTCCCTATTTGTATCCATTTATTGTATTTAGGTGGTGCTTTCTTCTTTCTCCTTTTTGTTTTTTCCCCCTCCCTATTTTCATTATTTGACAACACTCCTATCAGCGCTATCTAAATCCATATTGTAAGCGCCATGCTATGTCTTTTAGCCGCGTCCTGTATCCATCTCCTTGGCAACTAAGTAAGCTAATTCACTTGCATTGTGGTGTGGTATAAATTGCCCCACTCCAAGATGGCCCTTATGAGCCTGATGAAGAAGCACGCATGCTTCGAACGCGCGCATCCCCCGCTGACATCATACCCGGAAGTGACGATTCCACTAGCTGTGTTCCAGTGAGGATTCTTCCCCATCTCTGCGGCCGCGAGAGTGAAGTTCCTTCTACCACCGCTAACCACTACGTGGGATTCCAGCTTGTGAACATCAGGATTCGCAGCTCCCGGGTCGAGCGGATGACAACTTTTAAGATAAGCCTCTTACTATACTCGTTTGTGAGTGTATCTCTTGCCGCTGTATTATATATTTTTTGAATAAATCTCTGATACTACTACGCTTAGAAGGCGCTGCTTTTTTCCTCTTCCTGTCTTATTTCAGATCACTTCTATCTGTAAGCTGGAAGCCTTCCTTGCGGATAGTTTTCAAGCTATTCCACACATGGACTAATTGATATGGACTTTTAACGTGTGTTTTTATACAGCCTATTTTAGTTCCATTCCCATTCTGTCTGCCCCGTTTTATGTTTAGTTTTCATTTGTATTTCCTAATCCAGAGTGCGCTCAATTCATCTATTGTTTATGCACATACACATACCTTCTATTCTTGGTAAAAAGCAGAGCTTCAGATTGTTTTTTTTTATTTATTTTTATTTCAAATAGAGAAAAGCAGCTTTTGCTGCAGTACTCACCCTGTCTCCGGTGCTATCCTCCAAAGACTTGCTACTCTGCAATCCAGTACTGTTCCTCTTCTATGTTAAATAGGGGTCAACATCATTTAAAGTTATTGTAAAGTTGTGTAGCGGGTACTTACTTTCCCGGGTGCATTTTTTGAATCTGGCTGTGACATCAGTGCTATGTTCCCTGTGGTCCACGAGGTGGCGCTGTCACTGTGACCAGAGGGACGAATATCACTGTGTGCCGAGGCCCTTTTTGTCCTCTCTCGGCAGCGGTATGGTGGGGCGGGGAACCCGCCGTGCTTGCTTGTGGAGGGTATAAAGGGGGCCGGCCATCTTGGTCACGGGGTCTTCGTCCCAAGCACCTTCAGCTTGCGGACGTGGGTTCGTGCTCGTCCCCTAGGAGGCCTCGGCCTAGGGGACCAACAGAGATCGTGTTCCACCTCAGGCACCTTCAGTCCTGGGGTGAGGTACTTACAAGAAGGTCCGGAGCTCAGTGCCCAACACTGAGTTCCGCGAGGGAAGGGTCCTAAGGCACTTCGGGGATGGAGGCCTGAATCTGAGTAAGGCGCAATGGACCGGGGAGAGCTCCTCACTCGAAGACCCGGTGCAGCAGACTGCCGGTGATGGGTGAGTCTCTTGTCGGAGACCGTCCAGAAGGATCCCCTTCACCTTGTGCGGAGACCATAGCCCACTCTCCAGGAGGAGAGTGGAGGACCGAATTTGTGTCTGGGCCTATTCACACTCACACCTCCTTTTCTGTTCTATCTATCAAGGAAGTCCCTGTATGGTGTGTTCTAATAAAGGAGCGTTGGAATTTAATGGTGTGAGGCTCACTTCCTGGCGGACGAAGTTCACGGTGACTCTTGGAGGGAGGATCCGGGTGCACAGCCCAGACCCGAAGGTAAACAAGACATTGCTGATACCACAGGTATTCCCACGTGGTGGAAGCTAGGCGTAGCCCACCCGCTCTCTTTCTCTCCCCCGTCAGATACCCCTAGACAAGAGACAGTGCGAGTCGCACGGAGAGAGAAGAGGGTAAGGCGCTACACGTGGGGGCTCGGGTCCGGTATTGTGTTGTGCATCACAGTATGGAACAAGTCTGCTGGATGAGTTAACTGAATAGGCCAAAGTGCAGCCCTGCTCGAAGTCGTGGAATTGACCCTAGACAAGGGAAAGGCCAGCGCAGGAAGAGCGGTGAACGGGGGGAGGCCCAGCCGTGTGAGGTACTACACGTGGGGGTTTCTAATTGCACTGCGCCAACAGACACAACCCCCGCCGCTTAGTTCATGGGCGTGGCTCAACCAAAGAAAGTGAAAAAAGCCCGCGAACTGGAGCAAAGGGGAGGAGTCCAATACGTGAGAGGGCTACACGTGGGACATTGGCGCGAAAACTCTGCAGTGTGCGATGGACCAGCAACAAGTCACCATGTTTGGACATACTTCATGGATCCCAGTTCACCCTGCTACTACCACGATGACTGCTGCTGCTCCGATAACGGATACCGGGATCCGGCTGAAGCCAAGGGGTCGATTCGCCCTGTATTCATGCATGGACGTAGAGGCCCTGGGTGTAATTTGTCCCGGGTGCTCGGGACTGGTGTGCCACCTGAAGCCCTTCGGACAATGTGAGGCCTGTGGGGAGTTTCTGTTCGAGGTGGATCCGGTAGTTGAAAGGCCGAGAACCATCTACCCAGGCCGGGCTTCAGGTAACACTACTCACAGAGGAGGAATTACTGCTGTAAAAGCCATCCCAGCGCACACTGCAGCGACCGAGGAGGAGGTCGTTAAAGTCAACGGGAGAAATCCGAGGATGCTGACTTGGTCACCACTGTCTCACAGCGTCCGCCACCGAAGAAGAGAACCAGCATGGTGGCCCCGACCAGTGGTGGTGGCGGACCATCTCGCCAGCTTACGCCAGGCCTAGACGGATCTGTTGACGAGTTTTCCGAACATCCCGCTTCAAGTAAAGGCCGAGGTGAGCCGGGCAAAGAGACTTGGTGCATGGGCGGAGGTGCCGGGAAGGCATGGCCCAGTACGCCTGTGGGAGGTGTTAGCTCTGTCTCTACAACGGGCTACATACCCGCGGAGGAGTGTGATACCTCGGATCTGGAGTCGCTCTCTGATATGGGAGATGACACCGCTATTGACAAACTGTTTGCAGAGAAGGGCTGGGACAAAGTACCGCTAGCTTCATTCCGAGGAAGAACTGTTCCAGTTGTTGTTTTTCTTTCCTCTCCGGTGAGAAGTTGCAGACTTTGGGGTAGATAGGGCCCGGAGTCAAGCAGAAAGAAAAGAGAAGATGGTTCAACGGGTGCAGTTACCGCGAGGCTGTCACCAGGTGGCAGTCTCGTGCAACGTTACACATTGTACACACTCACACTGGAGGAAAAGATATTTCTCTTTGGAGGAGTTTCTTTTTCTCTCACACATACACATGTGTCAGGGTTTTATTGTTTCTTTTCTCTTCCCTCTGCAGGAGAACGTCCCGGCAAGATTATGGAACCTGGGGTGGTTCTTAGTTAGGATGGGAGGGAAAAGTAAAATGTTTTAAATGTTGTTCTTCACTCCTCTTTTGTTGCAGGGGCTCAGACACAACTTCTCCGTTAGGATAGTTTCCTAAAAATGTTTGGTTTTTCAAATTGTTAGTTGGTTTCTGGATTGGATTATGTCAGCCGTTGAGGGCGTGATTCACTCCAGACACTGGGGTCCAGTGTCAAAAGACAGGGGGGAATGTGTAGCGGGTACTTACTTTCCCGGGTGCATTTTTTGTATCTAGCTGTGACATCAGTGCTATGTTCCCTGTGGTCCACGAGGTGGCGCTGTCACTGTGACCAGAGGGACGAATATCACTGTGTGCCGAGGCCCTTTTTGTCCTCTCTCGGCAGCGGTATGGTGGGGCGGGGAACCCGCCGTGCTTGCTGGGGGAGGGTATAAAGGGGGCCGGCCATCTTGGTCACGGGATCTTCGTCCCAAGCACCTTCAGCTTGCGGACGTGGGTTCATGCTCGTTCCCTAGGAGGCCTCGGCCTAGGGGACCAACGGAGATCGTGTTCCACCTCAGGCACCTTCAGTCCTGGGGTGAGGTACTTACAAGAAGGTCCGGAGCTCAGTGCCCAACACTGAGTTCCGCGAGGGAAGGGTCCTAAGGCACTTCGGGGGTGGAGGCCTGAATCTGAGTAAGACGCAATGGACCGGGGAGAGCTCCTCACTCGAAGACCCGGTGCAGCAGACTGCCGGTGATGGGTGAGTCTCTTGTCGGAGACCGTCCAGAAGGATCCCCTTCACCTTGTGCGGAGACCATAGCCCACTCTCCAGGAGGAGAGTGGAGGACCGAATTTGTGTCTGGGCCTATTCACACTCACACCTCCTTTTCTGTTCTATCTATCAAGGAAGTCCCTGTATGGTGTGTTCTAATAAAGGAGTGTTGGACTTTAATGGTGTGAGGCTCACATCCTGGCGGACGAAGTTCACGGTGACTCTTGGAGGGAGGATCCGGGTGCACAGCACAGACCCGAAGGTAAACAAGACATTGCTGATACCACAGGTATTCCCACGTGGTGGAAGCTAGGCGTAGCCCACCCGCTCTCTTTCTCTCCCCCATCAGATACCCCTAGACAAGAGACATTTATAGGTAAAGTTGATCCAGGGAATATCCGATTGCTTCTCGGGGGGGGGGTCAGGTAGGAATTGTTTCCCCTGCTGGAGCAAATTGGATCATGCTTTGCTGGTGTTTTTTGCCTTCCTTTGGATCAACTGTGGGTAAAGGATTGTGTATATGGGATTGTATGTTTTTTTATCTTTTTACTTTTATGCCGTGTACACACGATCGGTTTTACCGATGAAAACAGTCCGATGGACTTTTCTCATCGGACAAACCGATCGTGTATGGGCCCCATCTGTCTTTTTTTCCATTAGTGAGAAAAAATAGAGCATGTTTTAAATTTATCCGATGGGAAAAAAAACGATAGCAAATTCCGATCGTCTGTGTGGAGCTCCATCGGACAAAAAACCCACGCATGCTCAGAATCAAGTTGACGCATGCTCAGAAGCATTGAACTTAATTTTTCCCAGCTTGTTGGAGTGTTTTACATCACGGCGTTTGGAACGGTCGTATTTTTGACTGATGGTGTGTAGGCAAGACTGATGGAAATCAGCTTCATCAGGTTTCCGATGGAAAAATCCATCGGATTAGAATCCATAGGAAATCCGATTGTGTGTACAGGGCTTTAGTGGTTGAACTGGATGGACTTATACTCTTTTTTCAACCTAACTATGTAATTATGTAAAAGAAACATTGTTATTTAAAAAAAAATAACAAACATGTTATACAGTACTTACCTGCTCTGTGTAGTGGTTTTGCACAGAGCAGCCCCGATCCTCCTCTTCTCAGGTCCCCCGCCAGCTCTCTGGGCCCCTCCTCTTTGCAGAGTGCCTCCATAGAAAGCCACTTGCTATGGGGGCACTCATGCGTGCTCGCTCACGATCCGGCTCTCTGTGCCCATAAGACACGGAGAGCAAGGCTCAGCTCCTCCCCCCACTCCCGCCTCACTGGCTTTGATTGACAGCAGGGGAAGCCAATGGCTCCTGCTGCTGCATCTCAGCCAATTAGGAGGGAGAGACCCGGGAGAGCCTTGGGTCTTGTGCACATTGCTGGATTGAGTTTGGGCTTAGGTAAGTATTAGGGGGGCTGAGGGGGGAGCTGTACACTGAAGGTTTTTTTAGGTAGGTAAAAAAACTTCAGCATTTACAACTACCTTAAATATTTTTTTTCTATTGGTTGAATTAGATGAAACTAAGATGACTTTCCCCTGTCGGTAGGTGCAGTGTATATTCTCTGCTGCAGGTGGCGCTCGACCACAGCGGCAATGCAGATGGGAGAGGAAGTTAAGAGAAGATGTGTTTTCTCTATGATTTTTTCGGTCACTTGGGCAGTGATCCAGTTGGATGCACATGCCCTTTGTGACTGTGGTGGCCATATTAGATCAAGCAGGGTCTAATTAAGATTCTTACCCCTGGGTTTGGCGCGCCTTATGCGAGTGGACAGGTTAGGGACAGATTCGCCATCTGACAGGGACAGTGACAGCAATAGGGAAAGGTTCTGGTGGAGTAGGGAGAAAGCCGGGACTAGGTCTACCTCTTCAGGAAGCTTCCCCCATTTGGATCGAATTGGCCAGAACGCACTTCACTTCTCATTGCAGATGCTGTCGCCATCGCTGAGTTTTCTGACCACTGTCAACTCTGCATAGTTCAAACTTCACTGGAAGAGTGAGATTCTGCCAGGCCTGTTTGTGCTCTTGACCTACTGTTTCAATACAACATCCTTTGCAAAACAGGCAGCGTTTGCTGCCTACCACACCATGCTGCACCTAAACAACACCCCCCCCCAACTGCCAATAATATGTAAAGGGGTGAAATAAACAAGTACACTTATCTACCTGTATGTCCATGTGAATTTTTGTTCATATTTAACAATTTTGATTCTGCTTCTCTGCTGGACACCCACTTTCCTGGAGCCATTTTGATCCTGTAATACTGCACATGTGCAAGGTGAAGCGCATGAAGTAATATGCCATACAACATTAGATGCATCTGTTAAAATAAAACAAACCCTTACCCCAAAAATTTGCTATATTTCAGAGGGGGAATTTTTTTTACCAGCACATGCGCAAAATGAGGCACATGATGTGCTTCTTCTCACACATGTCCAGTATGACAATAGTTTAGGAACAAGATTTCCCTGAAGACAATGATGACATGATCTTTCCAGGCCGTATTTGTATGCTTGGGGTTATATCACCACTGATTAAGACAAAAAAACGTACAGAAAAGGTCATATGGGTGTGCAAAACACACTAGTATTAGCTCACTTACGCTATGCGCCCAATGTGGGTGGCATGTCTCTGGTCAAAAAATACTGCATATAAACCAAAAAAAGTCCCATACCTAGCCAGTAGGGGACCAGAAGACCAAAATGAGTGACACCAAAATCAAATGAGCGAGAATTGGAAAAAAGTAGAAATGTATTAATAAATAGAAACAACAAAAGGTTGTATGAATAAATCTCTGAAAAACACTGAATAAAACAGGCCATCCATATATAGGTCCCTGGAAGGCTATAGCCCATGGGTGGGGGAAAGGGTGGGGTGGGAAAGGAAAGGGGGGGTGGGGAAGGAAGGAAAGGGGAAAGGTAATGGGCCTTGAGGGAAACAATTGGATGAGGAAGGGATCCCCAGCGATTCAACAATCCAACTGGAGGTAGAATTGTAATAAGTTATAAGGAACTAGCACCACCAAGATATTGCTGACAAAACAATCTAAGTCTGTGGTATGGCTGATGAAGTGTGGATGATGGAAGAAAAATAGCAATAAATTAAACCAAGAGTTTGCTCATATACCAGATGGAAGTGACAAATGACAGATGGAAATCTTCTGGATGATATCACATTCAGTGAAGATCCGGATATAAGCCTTATATGTATGGACGGATAGTAATATATAGTAAAATGGATGCTTGTTATGGGAGGGTTACTGCAGAGTCGTCAGTAGCTTGTAATCAGAGCATACAATACCCATATTTAGGGAGCCTGCTGAACATCACCCATACAGCAACCATGTGTCCATAGGAAATCCGGATCTCCAGTGCTCGTAAGGCAAACCACTAACGGAATGGTGGGATGGGGTGCTGGAACTGTCCCTCCAGAGAGGCAGCGGACACGCTGCTGTGTGAAGCTGTTGTCGGGTCCCTCCGGTTTCAAGTGCCCGCCGAGGGCTTGCTTGTGGGATGCGATGGAACAGGGAGGTCACGTGACGCTGGTGACGTCAACGCGTTTCGCAAAGGGGATTTGCATAGCTTCGTCTGGACGTACGGGCGGGCCTCTGATGGTTCCTTTTGATGGCATAACGCCATACAGGGTAACCGCCCCCTGGAGAATCTTAAAGGAACAGCGTTTGTTGGTAATAATCCGATGCTTGGCGATCATTGTTTTATTTCCAAAGCAAGATATTGCTCAAATCAAATGGCGTAAGTAAGGATAGTGTAAACACTATTATAAAGGGTGTACAATCTCATAAATTAAGGAGAGGGAATGAGGAGGAGGAAAAAGTCATGGGGAAATACAGAAAGGGAAGGGACAGAGGACATAGGACAAACCGCATTAGACCAAGACATGTGTATGGACAGACAATAACATATATACTGTATGTCCTGGGCGGCAGATCAAATTGATCAAAAGGGTCCAGAAGTGCAGAGGCATGTGTATGCATCCCAGGCATGTCATATAAAGGTCTTATATAGAGACCCCATGTTGCCTAAAATAATATTTATACATTTTCTCTAGCTTGCACACACATGAAAAAGCATGTCTTAAAGGGACCATACCTATCCCCATGTGTTGGTCGAAACCCAATAACATATCATACATAATGTGAATATTTCTTGCAGTAAATCACTGTTTATCATTAATGGGACTGAATTGTGTTTTTTCCAAAATGTGGCGCTATGTAGGCCGTCACCACTATCCCATATCTATATATGTGGGTAGTGATATAAATACAGTACTGGTAGGTGGTATACAGAAGATTAATAATGAAAAAAACGTATCTGTAAAAGGCATGAGGAAAAGTAAGGAACACACAGAAAGATGATGAAATGAGAGTATATTAAGTGGATTACGTCTCAAGAAACACCTGTAGGTTTAGTTCTGTGATCAGGCCTACCGGCACAAGTGTTTTTAAATGGTATATCCACCATTTCTCCTTTTGCAATAAAATGTGTTTAAAGACGCATCTTCTGGGTGGTAATTTCAATGTATAGATGCCTTTGACGGTCATGCCCTCTAATTTACCATTATGTTTTAAGGCAAAATGTTTGACTAACGGCTTGTCTGGATCTTTAGCTTTAATTTCCCGCATGTGTTCCCCTATTCAAATTCTTAGGGGGCGTTTTGTCTTTCCTATAGACATTTTGTTGCAGGGGCATGTTATAATGTAGACTACTCTGGATGAGGAACAGTTAATTAAATCCCTAATTTGGAATTCCCTCTCACCAAGTGTATCACAGAATTGTTCACATCTGTCCACATAGGGACATACTTGGCTGTGTCCACATGAAAACATGCCGCTACTTCTGGGATAATCAGACAACCAAGTGGCGCCTCCGTCTTTGGTGTACTCTGATTTCATCAATAGGTCACCCAGATTTTTAGCTCTTCTGGCTACCATATTTGGTGATGGATCTACCAATCCGGCCAGGCCTGGGGTACTGGTCAGGATTCCCCAATGTTTTTGAAGGATACCACGAACAGTATCCCACTGTGCACCAAATTGGGTAATCACTCTGATAGGACCCTGTGTTTTCAGTCTTGGTTGTCGCACTCCAGAATTATTAGTGGGAATTACCAATAGATCCTCCCGACTACGCAACGCCACCTTGTTTTTTGCCCTTTTTGGTTGGTTATGGGCATATCCACGTTCTCTGAACCTTTTGTAAAGATCTTTACTTTCTTCCCTATATTCAGAGGGTTTTGTACAGTTGCACTTAATGTGTAAAAATTGTCCAATCGGTATGCTATTCTTAAGCCAACTTGGATGATGGCTGTCTGCCTGTAGAAAAGTGTTAGCAGAGGTGTCTTCTCTGAATGTACAGGTGGAGATAGCGTGGTCCGAAATTGAGATCCACAGATCCAGAAATGAAATTTTAGTCTGGTCAAATGTGTATGTCAGATGGATGTTAAAGTCGTTAACATTCAGGTACGACATGAACTTGTGTAGGTCTGGGAGGGTACCGGTCCAGATCAGAAGAACGTCATCGATGTATCTCAACCATGAATGCACATGGTCAAGATACATCCGCAACGTAAAGACTTCTTCCTCCTCCCATAGCTTCAGATGTAGACAGGCATAAGCGGGAGCCCACTGCCTTCACAGACACCAGGAAACGAAAAACAAAAATGGTAATTAAAGTATTAAAAAGATCTTAAGAATGCAGTGTAAGGCAATATCACATTGACATTAGAGATGCATGCTGATATGAATTTTAGAGAAGGTGAGGAAGGTCCACTTTGAGACCCTTTTTTGGGAGCACAGGCTATTAGAGAACTGCCCTCTGGGAAAGGGGTTGTGCCATCATGCAAGCATTTTGACCACAGAGAGAGTATCCATGATGACACATAACCAGGCTAACGACGCCTATATAAATGGTACATGCTGTATATTTGTTAAAAAATAAATAATAAAAGTGGTGTATCAAAAGGTGCCTAGACTTTAAAATAGTTATGGAGTGACAGCTCTCTCCCAGTTGTGCTCCTGCTTTGTCACGTTTTTATGTGTTCTCCTAGTTATGACTATTGCACCTTGCTCCTTGTTATTGATAAGTCCAAATAATAACATGTTAACACTATGAGTAGAGGTATAGAGAATAGTGAATAGTATTGCATATCTCCTTGCTTTGTGATAGGGCAGAGTGTGTGAACACAATTACAATTACACAATTACAACTTTTTAAAGATAATTACAAAATGAGCCGACAGTGTGGCCAGGCAGTGAGGAAAGCAAATAGAATTCTAGAATGTATCACTAGAGGGGTCACCGGCTGGAGGAAAAAGGTTTTCATTCCTCTATATAGATCTTTGGTGAGACCTCCATTTAGAATACTGTGCCCAGTTCTAGAGACCTCACTTACAAAAGGATATTGATAAGATAGAACAAGTCCAGAGATGGGCAACACAAATGGTGAAAGGTTGAAGGGATAAAACATATCAGGAGAGAATCCAGGAACTTAATATGTACAGTCTGGAGGAAAGAAGTGAAGGGGAGATATGACTGAAACATTTAAATACATTAGGGGGGTTAAAAAGTCTTGGGAGGGCAGTATTTTTTTCCATAAAGTTTTTATTGAAAGTAATAAAGAACACACATATGTAGAGTGTACCAGAAATACATAATACAAGTCAAATGACAATGATCAAGGTATGATAACAATGTAACCTATAGGTTATGAACATCAAAATGTAAAATGTCATTATGCTAAGGAGGGAAAACCCTGTATCTGAGAGGTTATAAGCCTGATGGGTTCAACATTTTTGAACAGGCTTATGAGTTTTATAACCTTGAGAGTGGAATAGGAGTTATGTAGAGGTGGGAATGTTTTGGTTGAGTCGGAGTGTATCGTTGAGGTATCTGGTTAGGTGGAGGGTTCAAGATCAGAATCAGAGCATGGATTTCTGTGTAACTAGGAGGATGCTTAGGTGTCTGGGAGGTAGCGTGTGTATTACAAGAAGAGGTATTTATGACGTTCAGGGGGGTAAGAGGGGGTGGGATAGATGAGAGGAGGAGAGGGGGTGAGGGGAGGCAGTATGCTTTTTATTGGTGGTGACAGGGAACTGGGGGGGGGGGGGCGTTCATTGTCCATCTCCCCTTCCCCCGGTGGAGGAAGATAGTGGGGAGTGACGGGATTTTTTGAGAAAATATGGCCGGTGCAAACAGCTCGTTGTTTTCGCTGTTTTTGTTGTTCTAAATAGGTATTAGGGGACATCTAGGTTAAGTCTAAATTCATGTAGGTGTAGTAGGGAGATGTCAGATGGTAGGTGTATTGGCATTGATGAGCTTTTTGTAATCTGTTGTCGTCTGGAAGTGGGTCCAGCACGCCCAATTGGATGAGAATTTAGCGGGTTTATCATGGGCGATGCTGATGAGGCGTTCCATTTCAGGTATCTTAGAGATTCAATTTAGCCATTCTTTTATTGATGGTGTATTTGAGGTGCACCAGTGTATTGGAATGCATTGTTTCACCGCATTTACCACGTGCATGGCTAAAGATTTAAGGTAGTTACTATTTGGTAAGGTGGTGAGGTGTAGGAGGAATTGTGCTGGGGAGAAGTCTACTGTGTATGTGTTTACTTTCTTAATAATTTGGTGGACTTCGCCCCAGAGGGTCTGGATGGCAGGACAGCTCCACCAAATATGTAGGAGAGTTCCTTTTTCTTGTTTGCATCTCCAACATGTGTTTGGGATGTCCAGAATTTTCTATATGAAGCCAAGGTTAAGAACATTACCTCAAACCAGCAGGAAGAAAGTTCAAAATTAATCTTAGAACATATTATTTTTAGAGTAGATGATGCTTGGAATAGACTTCCAGCAGAGGAAGTGAGTCAGTCATGAGTAAGTGGATTCAAAAATGGGACAAACAAAACAAAAACAAAACAAATTGAAATAAAAACATACAGTATATACATTTAAAAAAAATAGATCAGACTCAATGGACCACTTGGTCTTTTTCTGCAGTTACTATGTTTCAATCAGGTGTTCATTTTTCAAACTCTCGTTATGCTTCAAAGGGATTTTTGTTTTGCTTTTCTGTGAATTAAATCTTTTTTATGGAATTTTGTATACACTGTATGGAGGTTTTCTATTTTTTTTTATATTGATTGAACTAGATGGTGTCTTTATGTGTCTTTTTTTCCAAAAGGGCTAATTATGTACCACTTTTTCTCCTCTATGCCTATTTCCCCCTATGGCCATACTAGGACTATGCACAATAATTGCTGGAATTCTTGCTTTACTTTACTACATATTAACGGGGGAAAATAAAACTGAACAAGTTATATTCGACTAGTTTAGTCATTCATTAGAATGGATCACAATAAAAATGTGATTAATGCTTTTATTTGCTAAAATGGCATGACTTATTTTTGCAGATTCACCGTTCGGCCTTCCGGGCCCAGATAAAAGATTATTCCTATGTTCTTACTCTGAATTATTAATGATGTTTTAAATGAGGTTTGCATGAATTGCCGTGTCAGTAATTCATTTAAACAGGTGAGCATGGTTCAGAATATAATATACTTAGATCAGAAGAGTTGGAGCTATTATATTTAGCAACATTACACAGGCATTAAATATTGTATTACATCCCATCAATAGAGATAAATGAATCAGAAGTCCACTTCTATGTTCTCTTTATTGATAAAAAAATATATATGTTACTGCTGTATAGCAGAATAAAATAAAAATGAACCCATACTAAAAAGACAGCTAAATATCTTACACAATGATGGTTTTGACACAATTCTGTTTACTCTGATATACTCTGATACTATTTTGGCCTCTTAAAGTGTATATAAACAGTGCAGCCCTCTTTTAGGGGGTTATGAGAAATGTCCCTGGGAAACCTGGGTGAAAATACAATAGGAGCAACTCTTTGGAAATTCTGAAAAATTCAGAAATTCGAAAATTGCGACATTTGGAAAAATTCGGAAATTCAAAAATTCCGAAATTCGGATATTCGGAATTAACGAATTTGTCTAAATTTGTTAAGAAACTCATTTGGAACTAAACGAATTGCACATGTCTATTATGCACTTGGGGGCTAAGAATATGCATGCATCGTACATACTAGGGGGAGTTTAACTGGGGGAATCAATGTTGGAGAAAAATCTGGTTGTTCTGGTAGATCATAAGCTTAATAATAGAAATCAATGCCAAGCTGCGGTTTCCAAAGTGAGCAAAATCCTTTCTTGTATTAAGAGAGGTATGGACTCCAGAGAGAGAGAGGTATCATTTTGCCCCTGTACAAATCATTAGTAAGACCTCTGCTGGAATATGCAGTTCAGTTTTGGGTACCGGTTCTCAAAAAAGAATATCGGGGAACTGGAGAAAGTGCAGAGAAGGGCAACCAAACTGATAAGAGGCATGGAGGAGTTCAGCTATGAGGAAAGATGAGAGGAACTGAATTTATTCTCTTGAGAAGAGGAGATTAAGGGGGGATATGATCAACAAGTACAAATGCATAAGGGGCCCATATAGTGAAATAGGTGTTGAGTAGGGTTGAGCGGACCCAAACTGTAAAGTTCGGGTCCGTACCGAACTTTTGGGTTTTGGGGTCCCGGACCGGAACCTGAACATTTGACTGTATGTTCGGGTTCGGGTCCGGTGTTCAGCAATATGCATGTAAAGTCGCGCTTGTTTCCCGTGCTTAGAACTGTCCCTGCACAAAGTGTCATTTCTGAAGGAAAAAAAGTCATTTAAAACTCACTATAATGAATTGTCGGCTCCCGGCAATACATAGAAAAGACATTGATAAAAAAAAAAAAAAAACATTGATAAAAAAAAAACATTGATAAAAAAATAAAAAAAAGCGTGGGGGTTCCCCCAAATTCAATTACCAGGCCCTTCAGGTCTGGTATGGAATTTAAGGGGAACTCCACCCCAAATTAAAAAAAAAATGGCATGGAGTACCCCCAAAAATCCAGACCAGTTCCTTTATCCGAGCACGCAACCTGGCAGGCCGCAGGAAAAGAGGGGGGGACGAAAGATCGCCCCCCCTCCTGAACCGTACCAGACCACATGCCCTCAACATGGGGAGGATGTCCCCATGTTGATGGGGACAAGGGCCTCATCCCCACAACCCTTGCCCGCTGGTTGTGGGGGTCTGCAGGCAGGGGGCTTGTCAGAATCTGGAAGACCCCTTCAACAATGGGGACCCCCAGATCCCGCCCCCCCTATGTGAATTGGTAATGGGGTACATTGTACCCCTACCATTTCACAAAGAGAGTGTAAAAAAATAATAATAATACACAGACACCATTGGGAAAGTCCTTTATTAAAAATAAAAAAATAAAAAATAAAAGAAAACATTCCAGCGATGAAGTCCAGTGTCCCGCGGCGATCCCGATGTCCAGCGCTGTCCAGACGAAATGTCATTGGCTGAGCCTGTGCGGACTTGATGGGGAACTTCCTCCGCAGTGTATTAAATGAATAGACCCGCCCCTTCTAAAGTTCCCCATCAGGTACGCTCAGCCAATGACGTAGTGTAAGGCTGAGGACCTGATGCGGAACGTGAGAAGGGGCGGGTCTATTCATGTATTATACTGCGGAGGAAGTTCCCCATCAGGTCCGCTCATCCAATGACGTAGGCGGGGTCTGACATGCGAGGGGGCGGACCTGATGGGGAACTTCCTCCACAGTTTAATACATGAATAGACCCGCCCCTTCTCACGTTACGCATCAGGTCCTCAGCCTTACACCTATGTCATTGGCTGAGCGGACCTGATGGGGAACTTCAGAAGGGGCGGGTCTATTCATTTATTACTAATAAATGAATACACTCGCCCCTCCTAAAGTTCCCCATCAGGTCCGCTCAGCCAATGACTTAGGTGTAAGGCTGAGGACCTGATGCGGAACGTGAGAAGGGGCGGGTCTATTCATGTATTACACTGTGGAGGAAGTTCCCCATTAGGTCCACCCCCGCCTACGTCATTGGATGAGTGGACCTGATTTGGAACTTCCTCCAGTATAATAAATGAATAGACCCGCCCCTTCTCACGTTCCGCATCAGGTCCTCAGCCTTACACTACGTCATTGGCTGAGCGGACCTGATGGGGAACTTTAGAAGGGACGGGTCTATTCATTTAATACACTGTCGAGGAAGTTCCCCATCAGGTCCACACAGGCTCAGCCAATGACATTTCGTCTGGACAGCGCTGGACATCGGGATCGCCGCGGGACACTGGATTTCATCACTGGAATGTTTTTTTTTATTATTATTTTTAATAAAGGACTTTCCCAATGGTGTCTGTATATTTTTTTTTTACAATTTTTTACACTTTCTTTGTGAAATGGTAGGGGTAAAATGTACCCCATTACCAATTCACATGGGGGGCCGGGATCTGGGGGTCCACTTTGTTAAAGGGGTCTTCCAGATTCCGATAAGCCCCCTGCCCACAGACCCCCACAACCACCGGGCAAGGGTTGTGGGGATGAGGCCCTTGTCCCCATCAACATGGGGACATCCTCCCCATGTTGAGGGCATGTGGCCTGGTACGGTTCAGGAGGGGGGGGCGCTCTCTCGCCCCCCCTCTTTTCCTGCAGCCTGCCAGGTTGCGTGCTCGGATAAGGGTCTGGTGTGGATTTTTAGGGGGACTCCACACCATGTTTTTGAAATTTGGGGTGGAGTTCCCCTTGAAATCCATACCAGACCTGAAGGGCCTGGTATGGATATTTGGGGGAAACGCACGCATTTTTTTAAAAATTTGCGGCAGGGTTCCCCTTAATATCCATACCAGACCTGAAGGGCCTGGTAATTGAATTTGGGGGAACCCCCACGCTTTTTTTTAATTTTTTTATCAATGACTTTTCTTTGTATTGCCGAAAGCCGACAATTCATTATAGCCGCGAGTGAGTTTTAAATTACTTTTTTTCCTTCAGAAATTACACTTTGTGCAGGGACAGTTCTAAGCACGGGAAACAAGCGCGAATAGTCCTCAGAAGTTCGGGTCCCCATTGACTTTAATGGGGTTTGGGGTCAAGTTCGGGTCAAGTTCAGTCCTGAACCCAAACTTTTTTCCGAAGTTCGGCCGAACCCGTCGAGCCCGAACATCCAGGTGTCCGCTCAACTCTAGTGTTGAGTTATTCACTTTACGGTCTAGAGGAAATAAAAAAAAAAAAAAATCCAAATATGGAAAGAGCTGTGAAAATGTGGAATAGACTCCCTGCAGAGGTGGTTCTGGCCAGCTCAGTACATTGCTTTAAAAAAGGCCTAGATTCTTTCCTAAATGTACATAATATAACTGGATACTAACATTTATAGGTAAAGTTCGATCCAGAGAATATCCGATTGCCTCTCGGGGGATCAGGAAGGATTTTTCCCACCTACTGGAGCAAATTGGATCATGCTTTGCTGGGGTTTTTCACCTTCCTCTGAATAAATTGTGGGTATAGGATTGTGTATATGGGATTGTATAATTTTTCTTTTTATCTTTTATTGGTTGAACTAGATAGACTTTTTTTTTCAACCAGACTAGCTATGTAACTATTAAAAAAAATAGAATGTATGAAAAATATTTAACCACTTCAATACCATGCACTTATGCACCTTCCCGCCCAGACCAATTTTCAGCTTTCAGTACTCTCACACTTTGAATGACAATTACTTAGTCATGCTAAACTGTATCCAAACAAAATTTTTATCATTTTCTTCTCACAAATAGAGCTTTCTTTTGGTGGTATTTAATCGCCACTGGGTTTTTTATTTTTTGCGATATAAGCAAAAAAACAGCAATTTTTTTTTAAAAAAAACACTTTTTTTTAATTTCTATTGTAAAATTTTGCAAATAAGTAATTTTTCTTCATAAATTTGTGCCAAAATGTATACTGCTACATATCTTTGGTAAAATGAACCCAAATTAGTGTATATTATTTGGTCTTTGTGAAAGTTATAGAGTCTACAAACTATGGTGGCAATCACTGAAAATTTATCACATCTGATCACGCCTGATGTACTGAAGGGATATCTCATTTCTTGAGACACTAACAAGCGAGGAAAGTACAAATACCCCAAAATTACCCCTTTTTGGAAAGTAGACAGTCCAAGGTATTTACTAAGAGGCGTGGTGAGTTTTTTGAAGTTGTATTTTTTTCCCACAATTCTTGGGAAAATTTATTTATTTAATTATTTATTTTTTTACACAAACTGGTCATATTAACAGTTTTTTTCTCTCACACAGCATATGCATAATTGCAACTACACCCCAAAATACATTCTGCTACTCCTCCTGAGTGTAGCGATACCACATGTGTGAGACTTTTACACAGCCTGGCCACATACAGAGGCCCAACATTGAAGTAGCACTTTCAGGCGTTCTACAAGCATAAATCGCACATATCCTTTCTCAACCACCTATTACAATTTTGAAGGCCCTGGAGCACCAGGACAATGGAATTTTCCACAAAATGACCCCATTTTGGAAAGCACACACCCCAACGTATAATCTATGAAGCATTATGAGTCTTTTGAACGGTTCATTTTTTTCCAGAAGGTTTTGGAAAATGTGGAGAAAAAATGAAAATGCATTTTTTTACACAAAGTTGTCCATTTATAAGAGATTTCTAACGCATAGCATATACATAGCAAAAATGACACCCCAAAATGCATTCTGCTACTCCTCCTGAGTATAGCGATACCACATGTGTGAGACTTTTACACAGCCTGGCCATATACAGAGGCCCAACATTGAAGTAGCACTTTCAGGCGTTCTACAAGCATAAATCGCACATATCCTTTCTCAACCACCTATTACAATTTTGAAGGCCCTGGAGCACCAGGACAATAGAATTTTCCACAAAATGACCCCATTTTGGAAAGCACACACCCCAACGTATAATCTATGAAGCATTATGAGTCTTTTGAACGGTTCATTTTTTTCCAGAAGGTTTTGGAAAATGTGGAGAAAAAATGAAAATGCATTTTTTTTTACACAAAGTTGTCCATTTATAAGATATTTCTAACGCATAGCATATACATAGCAAAAATAACACCCCAAAATGCATTCTGCTACTCCTCCTGAGTATAGCGATACCACATGTGTGAGACTTTTACACAGCCTGGCCATATACAGAGGCCCAACATTGAAGTAGCACTTTCAGGCGTTCTACAAGCATAAATCGCACATATCCTTTCTCAACCACCTATTACAATTTTGAAGGCCCTGGAGCACCAGGACAATAGAATTTTCCACAAAATGACCCAATTTTTGAAAGCACACACCCCAACGTATAATCTATGAGGCATTATGAGTCTTTTGAACGGTTCATTTTTTTCCAGAAGGTTTTGGAAAATGTGGAGAAAAAATTAAAATGCATTTTTTTTACACAAAGTTGTCAATTTATAAGATATTTCTAACACATAATATGTACATAGCAAAAATTACACCCCAAAATGCATTCTGCTACTCCTCCTGAGTATGGCGATACCACATGTTTGAGACTTTTACACAGCCTGGCCACATACAGAGGCCCAACATCCAAGTAGCACCTCCAGGCATTCTAGCAGAATTAATTGCACATATCATTTTCTGACTACCGATCACATTTTTGAAGGCCCTTCATATATCTAACACATAGCAGGTACATACCAAATAACAAAAGATTACCTGTGGTTTTAGAAGTGCAGTGGTCCACAGAGGAGAGCATCGGTCCAGGCAGCAGACAGGGATGAGGTCAGCGACAGCAAAAGCAATCATCCAGGCAGCAGGCAGGAATACTGTCCATAGTTCGCACAGGCAGAGATACTGTCAGCACAGCCAGAGCACAGCCAAAGCACAGGTCCAGGTAGCAGGCAGAGGTGTCCCGGCAGAAATGCTGTCCAAAGTCAGTAGAGGCAGCAGGCAGATATATGGTCAACACAGCCAAAGTATTGGTCCAAGCAGCAGGAAGAAACATGGTCCATAATGTCATGGGTCATTACAGGCAGTAATATGGTCAGCACAGCCAAATTATTGGTCCAGGCAGCAGGAAGGACCATCAAGCTTAGGGCCAGGGGGACAGGGGTAGAGGCTTCTCCCACCCAAATCGCTTTGAAGCCTCCGGGCAACCAGACCCTGTTCTTGGAGCACAGAAAACGAAAAACTGGTTTTCTCTACTCAGAACGCTATTCTGAAGCCCCTCACATATGTGAGACCCCTGTGTACTAAAAGTAGATGGCCAAAAGATCAGTCCAAGTGGCAGGCAAAAACATGGTCGATTAACAGGCCAAGGTCGGTACACGTGGAAGTCAGAAACGTGGTTTAAATCGGCAGGCAGAGGCATCGTCGGTAAACAGGCCAGGGTCAGTTAATTAACATGGAAGGTAGTTAGTAACATGGTAGCAGGCAAATAGGGAAGTGGCAGTCTGTTAATAATAAGGGGAACTAATGGATGTATGATAATTTTTGAAGCAATTTCCGATGCACAGGCCAGGTTGGGAGGGACAATCGGGACAATAATAGCTGGTGTCTCTTCTTACTCCTCCTCTGCTGCATACACGGCATTTCTTTTGGCGTCTTCTTCCAGATTCTGTGGGGGGGATGCTAAAGGGATAGTGTCGCTCGTGAAGCCGACTCACACTATCAGAGCGAATGCTTCCTGGGGCGGGATCTTGTTGGTAAATGAGGGCATCGATGATATCTTCGATATATTGGAGGTAGTGGAGTCGGTGATTTTGAGTTGCTTTTTGGTAGCAGACAAACGAATTAAAAAGGGCCATGTGAAACAGGTGAAACGCAACTTTTTTGTGCCAATAATGGGACTTTCTGGTTGATAAGTAGGGCTGTAGCATCTGGTCGTTTAAATCCACCCCCCCATGTACAAATTGTAGTCGTGGACACATTCAGGCTTTACAATGGAGCCGCGTCTTCTTGGGATCTCCACCATGGTGTCATTGTGGATCGTAGAGAGGATGTGGACATCTTTCTTGTCCCTCCACTTCATGGCCAACACCTCCTCGTTCCTCATGGATGCCGATTCTCCAGGTCGCAATTTTTTTGTCAATAAATTTTGTGGGAATCCCTTCCAGTTTTTTTTGAAGGTACCGCAGGCCGGGGTTTGTTTACTGTAAAGGTGGCGAAAAAGGGGCAGGCTGATATAATAATTATCAACATATAAATGGTAACCTTTTCCGAACAGGGGGTATGCCAACTCCCAGACAATTTTCCCACTGGTTCCAATATATGTGGGGCAATCACGGGGCTGGAGCTGGGAGTCTTTGCCTTCGTAGATCCTGAATTTGCAGACGTATCCAGTGGCTCGATCACATAATTTATTTAATTTTAACCCATACCTGGCTCTCTTGCTTGGTATGTACTGCTTGAACTGCAGTCGGCCGGTGAAATGTACGAGGGACTCGTCCACACAAATTTTTTGGTCTGGGATGAAAACTTCTTCAAATCGCTGGGAAAAGGCATTGATTAGGGGGCGTATCTTGTACAATTTGTCGTAGTTGGGATGATCTCGGGGAGGGCACTGTGAATTGTCATTGAAGTGGAGAAAGCGCATAATCATGTCGTATCTTTTCCTGGACATGACAGCGGAATATATGGGCATGTGTTGGATGGGGCGTTTGGACCAATATGAATGGACTTCGTTCTTTTTTGTAAGCCCCATATTGAACATAAGGCCCAAAAATAATTTAAATTCCTCCAATGTTAGACGCCGCCACTGGAACATGCGGGCGTAGGAAGAATCGGGGTTGGCAGCAATAAATTGGGATGCATACAGATTTGTTTGATCCACTATATTCTGCAGCAAATCTTGTGGGAAAAATAAACAAAAATAATCAAATTTAGAAAAATTTGTAGTGTCGGGCTGCACACCTGGCTGTGCGGTGAAAGGGGGGATGATAGCGGATCCTGAGTTGGCAGGCAACCATAAGGGGTTTGCCAGGGCATCGGGAAGGTAGGATTGGGGCTGGATTCTTCGGGTTGGGCGTGCATTTCCATTGCTTGTACTGGGCTCCTCTTCCTGGGGTATGGCGCTGCTGGTGGTGGGCAGTTCTCCTGATCTTGGTGCTGATCTTGGTGCTGATCTTGGTGCCGATCGCATTCTTTTGGGAGGGACGGTTTCCTCGGGGACTCGGACTCTGAGCCACTATCCTCCACTGGCTCGTATTCCGAACCAGAATCGGATAATGGGAGCTCCCCGCTGCTCTCATCATCCGACATGGCAAGAATGGCATATGCCTCCTCAGGTGTGTAAACCCTTTGGGACATTATGGCAGTGCTTATTGGTGGGCCTGTGTAATGGTACTGCTGGTGGTAGTGGTGGCGGTCTGTGTGGTAGTACCGATGGAGGTATTAGTGGTGGGCCTGTGTGGTGGTACCGATGGCGGTATGGGTGGTGGTGGTACCAATGGCGGTACAGGTGGTGGTGGTACCGATGGCGGTACGGGTGGTGGTGGTGGCGGCGGTACCGATGGCGGTACAGGTGGCGGTACGGGTGGTGGTGGTAGCGATGGCGGTATGGGTGGTGGTGGTACCGATGGCGGTACAGGTGGTGGTGGTACCGATGGCGGTACAGGTGGTGGTGGTACGGGTGGTGATGGTACCGATGGCGGTACAGGTGGTGGTACAGGTGGTGGTGGCACTACCGACGGTGGTACGGGTGGTGGTACTGGTGGTGGTACCGATGGCGGCACTAGTGGTGATACTGGTAGCGGGCCTGTGTGGCAGTATAGATGCTGGGCCTGGTGGCGGTACTGGTGGTGGTACTGGTACCGATGGCGGTACTGGTAGCCTGTGTAGCGGTGCCAATGGCGGTACCGATGGAGGTGGGCCAGTGACAGATGATTGACAGATGGGCTGATTGATTGACAGATGGGCTGATTGATTGATTGACAGATGGGTTGATTAATTGACAGATGGGGTGATTGATTGACAGGTGGGGTGATTGATTGACAGGTGGGCTGATTGATTGACAGATGGGCTGATTGATTGACAGATGGGCTGATTGACAGATGGGCTGATTGACAGATGGGCTGATTGACAGATGGGCTGATTGGCTGGGCTGATTGATGTGCTGGGCTGTGTGACAGGTCCTCTTTATGGGGGGGGGCGTGTTGTGCACTGTAAATTTATGTAGACAAACTACACTGAGCTAACTTACTGATCTCTTCTCTCTCCTCACAGATCGGTGTGTGAGGAGAGAGCAGGGATCAGGTAGTAACTCCTGTGGAGTTTGTTTACATTTGTGACCGGCTGTGATTGGACACAGCCGGTCACGTGGTAAACAGCCAATTCATTGGCTGTTTACTCTGATCGGGGACGCGCTGTGTCCAAGGGACACTCGCCTTCCCCGATCCCCGCTCTGCAAGCCTGTGGCGGCGCGCATGGAGCGCGCCGCCGTGTTTGTTTTGACAGGTGATCGGCTGTGACTTTGACACAGCCGATCACATGGTAAACAGCCAATGAAATTGGCTGTTTACCGTGATCGGGGAAGCGCTGTGTCCGAGGGACACATGCCGTCCCCGATCACCGCGCTGCGCGCCCCCCGCGGGCGCGCGCAAGGCAATATCCTGCAGGACGTCATATGACGTCCAGTATCGATATTGCAACCACTTTCCGGACGTCAATTCGCTATTGACTGGGCGGGAAGTGGTTAAAGAGAAAAATAAATTAATACCGTATTTATCTGCGTATAACACGCACAGGCGTATAACACGCACCCTAACTTTAAGAGGGAAGTTTCAGGAAAAAAACTTTCCACAGCCCCCTGCGTATAACACGCAGGCACAGTTTACCCTCTATTTTCAGGGTAAAAAAGTGAGTGTTATACGCCAATAAATACAGTAATTAACAATAGTAGGTCACTTATTTCACAAGTATACAGCTGCCGTGTTACTGCAGTATTAAGCTTATGAGAAAATAGATGTGATGGTTGCATTAGGTTTCTTTTTTAGGATTTATTTTTTTATCTTCACCGGATGATCAAGTCAGTAAGTCTGTTTTAGCAATTAGAAGGTTGAGACAAAAATGTTAACAGGAGTTCTTAAAATGATCAGATTTTCTTTAGTTATGACAAACCTTTTTCTCAAAAGAAAAAAAACTGTTGCTGTAACTGCTTAAAAAATCTAAGCTGGATTTAAGCTTTCATTTATTAGTGTATCTAAATCTGCTAGTACATCTAACACTCCCCTCCCCCCAGACTGACAAAGCTGCTGTCCAAAGGTGCCCCTGTTCTTCTTCATCCAGAGTGGGGGCACTCTAATACAGGAGGTGTGCTATTAGTCAGATCACCAGGTGAAATTAGAGGGAAAAAATACTAAAAAAACAAAAAACAAATGCAGCCACCCCATCTAATCATTGGTAATCTGTAATATGTTACATTTTTGATTTTGGGTTTAATACTACATTAATCATATTGTATTCTTACTTCCTTGACCCCTGTTCCACCAGTTATGAAATTCCATGAAACACTGTCCTGTATTTGGCTTGGTTCACACTGGAGCAACTTGGGATCCAACTTGTGAGACCCCAAGTCACATGACATGTGAAATCATATGTTAGTCAATGAGAGCTGTCTCTTAATTAGCACTACTGAAGTCACTCTGACTTCAGAAAAAGGTTCCTGTACTACTTCAAGGTGACTTCTATACTTTTGCATCAACAACAAAAAAGATCAATATTACGGACTGGAAAAATGCCTTACATTGATCAACAATTGGATGACAGAGAGCTCCCTCAAGCTTAATGGATCCAAAACAGAACTGCTCATTTTCCACGCTAACCGAAAGAAAAACACCAGGACCACATGGACGCCACCCACCATCCTGGGACAAAACATAACCCCAAGCACCAAAGTTAAAAGCCTGGGAGTTATCTTTGACTCAGACATGACTATGGACGCACAAATAGGATCAGTAGTCAGTGGATCCCACCACCTTCTCCGCCTGCTACGAAGACTCATCCCGTTCATCCCGGAAAAAGACAGAGCAGTAGTAGTCGGAACCATCATCAATTCACGGCTTGACTACGCTAACTCACTTTACCTAGGACTACCCAAATACCAAGTTGCACGTCTACAAGTCGTCCAAAACACAGCGGCCAGACTGGTAACAGGGAAAAAACCCTGGGAATCAATCGCACCATCCCTGAAAAGCCTCCATTGGCTAGCCGTAAAGGATCGGATCACATTCAAGACCCTCTGCCTCACCCACAAATGCGCACAAGGAAACGCTCCTGAATACTTATGCGAGAAAATAAAACACTACACCACTACTCGTGACCTTCGATCAACTAACCAAAACCTCCTCCACATCCCCAAGACCCGCTACAAAGCCAAGGGAGAACGAAGGTTTGCTGTCCAAGGACCAAGGCTATGGAATGCGCTACCCATGAACATTCGCATGGAAGAAAACCATCGGGCCTTCCGGAAAATACTAAAGACCCATCTCTTCTAACGATCTCAACGACACTGGATGCAAAGCGCCTTGAGGCGATTTAGTTCGCAATTGCAGCGCTATACAAGTTACTCACTCACTCACTCACTCACTTCTATCCGACTCGTGCCCATAGACTTTAATGGAAGTCGCCTCCAAGTCGGATCCTTATCTATATTAATGTGATTTGGATCTGACATTACAGGAAGATCCCCCTGGCATTCCCAAGAGTCGCTCTCTATAAATCGAGCCTCAAAATATGTATGGGCCATCTACACAATGTAAACATGCACTTTATTATAAATTATACATGTAGCATGGAGAAGCGGAGGATCAGGTAAGTAAATCTACATTACAAGTCCTCTAGACCTAAGTGAGCAATTAACCCTTGCAGTGTTGGCACAGCACCAATTTCAAGTTTCCCTACACTGAGCATTATAAAAGTTGTAAACCTCGAGGGGGAAAAACAAAAAAACAAAAACCCTGCAAGACAAAGGCATAATGAGCTAGTATGCATCGCATACTAGCTCATTATGAAATTCTTACCTTAGAACGATGCCCTGGATCGGCATTGGCCCTCCGAGTACAGCGCGGACATCTTTCCCTGGAGTTACTTACGGGTTTGTGGCTCCGGCGCTGTAATTGACTGGAGCTGCAATGACGTCACTCCCGCACATGTGCGTGGGTGCCACTGGTCACGGCGCGCTACTGAAGAAACGGCACGAGTGAGACGTTTCTTCAGTGCGCATGTGCTCATGACGTTGGCAAATGCGGATATAGTGAATATCTCCTAAACTATGCAAGTTTAGGAGATATTCACGGTACCTACAGGTAAGCCTTATTATAGGCTTACCTGTAGGTAAAGTGGTAGTAGAGGGGTTTACAACCACTTTAATATTCTTAAATAAATACTATTCCTCTGGTAGCTAGCTAGCTATAATTCTCTCCAACACAAATATTAAAATGTTGCATCCAGGGCCGGTCCTAGACGGGGTGCGAGGGGTGCAGTTCACCCAGGCGCCATAGAGGTGGGGGCGCTCAAGCGCCAGAGTGCTCCCCTCCCTCCTTCTCCTCCTTGTTGGTATCCAGAGGCCGCTCTTTCCGACTGAGAGAGACCTGCGGTGACGTAGTGGGGGGGGGGGCGGTCCTACTGAAGGCGCTTGGACAGGCAAGGATGGCTTCCTGGAGAATGTGTCAGCTAATGCTGCGGGCGGCTCCCCGCTCTGCCTCTGTCCGCCTGGACTCTGAACCTCAGCAGAGCCTGCACCAGGGCCATGAGCACCGGCGGGAGGAGTTAACTTCCTCCTCCTCCGCGCATAGTGCTCTCCACCATGCTGGATGATCTCTTCTTGCAAGTGACACTGCATCTGGGCTAGGTGTCAGTGGGGGCCCCACTCACGGCATCCCAAAGAAGAGTCTCTGCTACTTCCAGTCTCCACGGGGATCTCTACTGGGCACCTGACCCTTCACAGCACAGAGCAGCTGACACCAGCGATGTTCCCCGATCACACTGCACAGTGAGTATTATTCTAGAAGGGGGTCCTGCCAGCCTCTGCCCACACCATAAGGTAACCGCCGGGGCCACACTGGATTGTCAGAGGGAGTTGTAGGAGCTGTTTGTTAGATGGATGAGCCTGTGCCTCCTTGTCGTCACTTTCTTCCCCTCCCCCCTCCCTAACCTGCCAGCTTGGAATGCTCCGCAGTGGCCCTGCTAGAAGAATCATAAATCACTGTGAGGAGACCATGAAGGAGTGCTCAGGAGGGAGGGGGGAATGTACAGCTGCCTGTGTGTTTGTACATCTCTACTGCCTGTGTGTTTGTAAATCTCTACTGCCTGTGTGTTTGTAAATCTCTACTGCCTGTGTGTTTGTAAATCTCTACTGCCTGTGTGTTTGTACATCTCTACTGCCTGTGTGTTTGTAAATCTCTACTGCCTGTGTGTTTGTACATCTCTACTGCCTGTGTGTTTGTACATCTCTACTGCCTGTGTGTTTGTACATCTCTACTGCCTGTGTGTTTGTAAATCTCTACTGCCTGTGTGTTTGTACATCTCTACTGCCTGTGTGTTTGTAAATCTCTACTGCCTGTGTGTTTGTAAATCTCTACTGCCTGTGTGTTTGTAAATCTCTACTGCCTGTGTGTTTGTAAATCTCTACTGCCTGTGTGTTTGTACATCTCTACTGCCTGTGTGTTTGTAAATCTCTACTGCCTGTGTGTTTGTACATCTCTACTGCCTGTGTGTTTGTAAATCTCTACTGCCTGTGTGTTTGTAAATCTCTACTGCCTGTGTGTTTGTACATCTCTACTGCCTGTGTGTTTCTACATCTCTACTGCCTGTGTTTGTACATCTCTACTGCCTGTGTTTGTAAATCTCTACTGCCTGTGTGTTTGTAAATCTCTACTGCCTGTGTGTTTGTACATCTCTACTGCCTGTGTGTTTGTAAATCTCTACTGCCTGTGTGTTTGTAAATCTCTACTGCCTGTGTGTTTGTACATCTCTACTGCCTGTGTGTTTGTACATCTCTACTGCCTGTGTGTTTGTACATCTCTACTGCCTGTGTGTTTGTACATCTCTACTGCCTGTGTGTTTGTAAATCTCTACTGCCTGTGTGTTTGTAAATCTCTACTGCCTGTGAGTGCTACACTGAGACATGAGACAACAGTGGCTGTGTGCAGAGAGACCGCTCGACCACTCACAGCATGTCACTGTACACAGAGAGACAGTCCCTGACCTGGAGACCAGTCCCTCTCCTTCACCCACTCCTGTGTATGGCATTATCCCTGATTAATAGGGACAGTCCCTGTTTTATAAACCAGCCCCTTCTGTCCTTTTATTGTCTTCTGTCCCTCTACCAAGTCTAACTATCATAGTTCTAATCCCTGTTTGGTAAGCAGTCCCTGATGTACTGTATAGAGAAGGTCCATGTTATAAACAGTCCATTAAAGAAACGGTCCTTATTATCCACTTGCTGTCTGGAAGAATTACCCCTCCTTAATGACCAGGCCATTTTTTGCAAAACGTCACTGCATTATTTTAACTGACAATTGCACAGTCAAGTGACACAAATAAAATTGATGTCCTTTTGTACCCACAAATAGAGTTTTCTTTTGGTGGTATTTGATCATCTCTGCGGTGACCGACAAATTTGAAAAAAAAAAACGTACTGCTATAAAACATCCAATAAAAAAATTGAAAAAAATCAAATTTCTTCATCAATTTAGGCCAATAAGTGTTCTGCTACATATTTTTGGTAAAAAAAATCCCAATAAGCGTACATTGATTGGTTTGCGCCTACATGGTTATAGCAGCTACATGGAACATTTATGGAATTTTTATTTTTTTTTCTTCTACTCGTAATGGTGGCAAACAGCGACTTATAGCGGGACTGCGATGTTGCAGTAGACAAATTGGACACTCTGCATCTGGTGGCAAGTGGCAAGCTCAGGGTTCCTACTGATTCTGCATTATGGTGAGTTGAACTATTTCATTATATATTACAATGTAGTAACAGAAATAATGTGATTTGATCATCCTGACACCATATCAAGCATGGTGTCAGGATGATTAAAGTGCTAACACCAGCCATTCGCCCAACAAATCACCCGCTGATAAATTCCCCGTCAACTCCAGAGACTACATTCCACCTCGCACACCACCACCCATTCGCCAGTCGCCTCTACCCCCTCGGTCATTGGCAAAAGTTTGTTCCACGAAACCGGTCCCTCAAGAAGGGGGGGGGGATGTCCCTGAATGGCAGTTTGGAAATGTGGTCACCCTACCAGCGGTGAGTGTGTCTCCCTCCCCTGTGTGTGTGTGGCTCCCTCAGTGCAGCACTAGAGATGTACAGAACTATTCGCTGGCGAACAGTTCCCGGCGAACATAGCTTGTTCGCGTTCGCCGCGGCCGGCGAACATATGCGATGTTCGGTCCGCCCCCTATTCATTATCATTGAGCAAACTTTGACCCTGTACCTCACAGTCAGCAGACACATTCCAGCCAATCAGCAGCATACCCTCCCTCCCAGACCCTCCCACCTCCTGGACAGCATCCATTTTAGATTCATTCTCAAGCTGCAGTCTTAGCGAGAGGAGGGACAGTTTAGCTGCTGCTTATTTTATAGGGAAAGCTAGGCTAGGCAAGTGTATTCAGTGTTCACTCCACTCCTGAAAGACTCATCTGATCTCTGCTGTAAGCACAGCGTCCTGACAGCACCCCAAAAAGCCCTTTTTAGGGCTGGTAAAACACCAGTCTGCTTTTTTTTTTTTCCTGGACAGCATCTATTTTAGATTCAGTCTGTACTTAAGCTGCAGTGTTAGCCAGAGGAGGGACAGTTTAGCTGCTGCTGATTTTATAGGGAAAGCTATAGGCAAGTGTATTCAGTGTTCACTCCACTCCTGAAAGTCTCATCTGATCTCTGCTGTAAGCACAGCGTCCTGACAGCACCCCAAAAAGCCCTTTTTTAGGGCTGGTAAAACACCAGTCTGCTTTTTTGTTTTTTCCTGGACAACATCTATTTTAGATTCAGTCTGTACTTAAGCTGCAGTGTTAGCCAGAGGAGGGACAGTTTAGCTGCTGCTGATTTTATAGGGAAAGCTATAGGCAAGTGTATTCAGTGTTCACTCCACTCCTGAAAGACTCATCTGATCTCTGCTGTAAGCACAGCGTCCTGACAGCACCCCAAAAAGCCCTTTTTTAGGGCTGGTAAAACACCAGTCTGCTTTTTTGTTTTTTCCTGGACAGCATCTATTTTAGATTCAGTCTGAACTTAAGCTACAGTGTTAGCCAGAGGAGGGACAGTTTAGCTGCTGCTGATTTTATAGGGAAAGCTAGGCTAGGCCAGTGTATTCAGTGTTCACTCCACTCCTGAAAGACTCATCTGATCTCTGCTGTAAGCACAGCGTCCTGACAGCACCCCAAAAAGCCCTTTTTAGGGCTGGTAAAACACCAGTCTGCTTTTTTGTTTTTTCCTGGACAGCATCTATTTTAGATTCAGTCTGTACTTAAGCTACAGTGTTAGCCAGAGGAGGGACAGTTTAGCTGCTGCTGATTTTATAGGGAAAGCTATAGGCAAGTGTATTCAGTGTTCACTCCACTCCTGAAAGACTCATCTGATCTCTGCTGTAAGCACAGCGTCCTGACAGCACCCCAAAAAGCCCTTTTTAGGGCTGGTAAAACACCAGTCTGCTTGTTTTTTTTTCTGGACAGCATCTATTTTAGATTCAGTCTGAACTTAAGCTACAGTGTTAGCCAGAGGAGGGACAGTTTAGCTGCTGCTGATTTTATAGGGAAAGCTAGGCTAGGCCAGTGTATTCAGTGTTCACTCCACTCCTGAAAGACTCATCTGATCTCTGCTGTAAGCACAGCGTCCTGACAGCACCCCAAAAAGCCCTTTTTAGGGCTGGTAAAACACCAGTCTGCTTTTTTGTTTTTTCCTGGACAGCATCTATTTTAGATTCAGTCTGTACTTAAGCTACAGTGTTAGCCAGAGGAGGGACAGTTTAGCTGCTGCTGATTTTATAGGGAAAGCTAGGCTAGGCCAGTGTATTCAGTGTTCACTCCACTCCTGAAAGACTCATCTGATCTCTGCTGTAAGCACAGCGTCCTGACAGCACCCCAAAAAGCCCTTTTTAGGGCTGGTAAAACACCAGTCTGCTTGTTTTTTTTCTGGACAGCATCTATTTTAGATTCAGTCTGAACTTAAGCTACAGTGTTAGCCAGAGGAGGGACAGTTTAGCTGCTGCTGATTTTATAGGGAAAGCTAGGCTAGGCCAGTGTATTCAGTGTTCACTCCACTCCTGAAAGACTCATCTGATCTGTGCTGTAAGCACAGCGTCCTGACAGCACCCCAAAAAGCCCTTTTTAGGGCTGGTAAAACACCAGTCTGCTTTTTTGTTTTTTCCTGGACAGCATCTATTTTAGATTCAGTCTGTACTTAAGCTGCAGTGTTAGCCAGAGGAGGGACAGTTTAGCTGCTGCCGATTTTATAGGGATCGCTATAGGCAAGTGTATTCAGTGTTCACTCCACTCCTGAAAGACTCATCTGATCTCTGCTGTAAGCACAGCGTCCTGACAGCACCCCAAAAAGCCCTTTTTAGGGCTGGTAAAACACCAGTCTGCTTTTTTTTTTTTCCTGGACAGCATCTATTTTAGATTCAGTCTGTACTTAAGCTGCAGTGTTAGCCAGAGGAGGGACAGTTTAGCTGCTGCTGATTTTATAGGGAAAGCTATAGGCAAGTGTATTCAGTGTTCACTCCACTCCTGAAAGACTCATCTGATCTCTGCTGTAAGCACAGCGTCCTGACAGCACCCCAAAAAGCCCTTTTTAGGGCTGGTAAAACACCAGTCTGCTTGTTTTTTCCCCCTGCACAGTAGCTTACATAAAAAAAACCACAACAGTTTTGACTGCAGTAGATGAGCAGTCAGTTGCCTGCCAGCGTGTGTGTCAGACCTACAGTGTCTACTGTGCCAACTTCTGCCAGTGCACAGTGCCACTCATATCTGGTGTCACAGTAGCTTGCACGCATAGTACAACTAAACTAATCTAAAAAAAATGACAGGCAGAGGCAGGCCACCCCGCAGGGGCTGTCGTGGTCGTGGTGCTGTGATTCCCTTTGGCCCAAGAATAATGCCCAGTGTTCAGGGGCCACGTACCCTGAACTTGAAAAGTTCTGAGGACATAGTTGACTGGCTAACACAGGACAGCCAATCTTCTACAGCTTCCGCTCGGAACCTTGACGCACCATCCTTCTCCAGCTCAGCTTTGGGCACCTCTCAAGTTCCCACTCGCCCGCCTGCCGCCACCACCAACACTAGCACCACAGTTGCTTCACTTGATCTGTCAGAGGAGTTATTTACACATGAGTTGGAAGAAATGAGTGATGCGCAAACATTATTGCCAGAGGATGTAGATAAAAGGGATATGTCTCAGTCAGGCAGCATTACACACATGGATGTACGGTGTGATGATGATGATGTTGTACCCGCTGCTGCTTCCTTTGCTGAGTTGTCAGATACAAGTGAAGCGGTTGATGATGACGATGTGGATGTCACGTGGGTGCCCGCTCGAAGAGAAGAAGAACAGGGGGAAAGTTCAGATGGGGAGACAGAGAGGAGGAGGAGACGAGTTGGAAGGAGGGGTAGGTCGTCGCAAGGAGCTAGTGGCACAGTCAGACAGCATGTATCGGCACCCGGGGTCAGCCAGACAGCACGCCAATCAACGCATGCTGTTGCCACCACCAGAATGCCGCCATTGCAAAGCTCAGCAGTGTGGCATTTTTTTTGTGTGTCTGCCTCTGATAACAGCGATGCCATTTGCAACCTGTGCCAAAAGAAACTGAGTCGTGGGAAATCCAACACCCACCTAGGTACAACTGCTTTGCGAAGGCACATGATCTCACATCACAAACGCCTATGGGATCAACACATGATGACGAGTACAAGCAGCACACAAGCTCAAAGCCACCATCCTCCTCCTGGTCCAGCATCTTCAGCCACGTCAACCACTGCTGTCCTCCTTGCCCCCTCTCAACCATCTGACACTACGTCTCTCGCCTTGAGCAGTTCCTGCTCATCTGCCCACAGTCAGGTGTCTGTCAAGGACATGTTTGAGCGTAAGAAGCCAATGTCACAGAGTCACCCCCTTGCCCGGCGTCTGACAGCTGGCTTGTCGGAACTCTTAGCCCGCCAGCTTTTACCATACAAGCTGGTGGAGTCTGAGGCCTTCAAAAAATTTGTAGCTATTGGGACACCGCAGTGGAAGGTACCCGGCCGAAATTTCTTTTCACAAAAGGCAATCCCCAACCTGTACTCTATTGTGCAAAAGGAAGTCATGGCATGTCTGGCACACAGTGTTGGGTCAAGGGTCCATCTGACCACTGATACCTGGTCTGCAAAGCACGGTCAGGGCAGGTATATCACCTACACTGCTCATTGGGTAAACCTGCTGACGGCTGCCAAGCATGTAATGCGTGGCTCTGCAGAGGAGTTGGTGGTGACACCACCACGACTTGCAGGCAGGCCTGCTGTCACCTCCTCTACTCCTCCTACTCCATCCTCTTCGATAACCTGCTCGGCTGAGTCCTCTTCTGCTGCTGCGTCTTGCTCCACATCAACAGCACCCCCCCAGCTCCCCAGGGGCTATTCCACATCCCGGATAGGACAGTGTCACGCTGTCTTGGGGTTGACTTGCCTGAAAGCAGAGAGTCACACCGGACCAGCACTCCTGTCCACCCTGAACGCACAGGTGGATCAGTGGCTGACTCCGCACCAACTGGAGATCGGCAAAGTGGTGTGTGACAACGGAAGCAACTTGTTGGCGGCATTGAATTTGGGCAAGTTGACACATGTGCCGTGCATGGCACATGTGTTAAATCTGATTGTACAACGCTTTGTGCATAAGTACCCAGACTTACAGGATGTCCTCAAGCAGGCCAGGAAGGTGTGTGGCCATTTCAGGCGTTCCTACACAGCCATGGCGCACTTTTCAGATATCCAGCGGCGAAACAACATGCCAGTGAGGCGCTTGATTTGCGACAGCCCGACACGTTGGAATTCAACACTCCTAATGTTCGACCGCCTGCTCCAACAAGAAAAAGCCGTCAACGAGTATTTGTATGACCGGGGTGCTAGGACAGCCTCTGCGCAGCTGGGAATTTTTTTGCCACGTTACTGGACGCTCGTGCGCAATGCCTGTAGGCTCATGCGTCCTTTTGAGGAGGTGACAAACCTAGTCAGTCGCACTGAAGGCACCATCAGCGACATCATCCCATTTGTTTTCTTCCTGGAGCGTGCCCTGCGAAGAGTGCTGGATCAGGCCGTAGATGAGCGTGAAGAGGAAGAGGAAGAGTTGTGGTCACCATCACCACCACCAGAAACAGCCTTATCAGCATCGCTTGCTGGACCTGCGGCAACGCTGGAAGAGGAGTCTGAGGAAGAGGAGTCAGAGGAGGAATGTGGCTTTGAGGAGGAGGAGGAAGACCAACCACAGCAGGCATCCCAGGGTGCTCGTTGTCACCTATCTGGTACCCGTGGTGTTGTACGTGGCTGGGGGGAAGAACAGACCTTCAGTGAGATCAGTGAGGACGAGGAACAGGACATGAGTAGCTCGGCATCCAACCTTGTGCAAATGGGGTCTTTCATGCTGTCGTGCCTGTTGAGGGACCCTCGTATAAAAAGGCTGAAGGAGAACGACCTGTATTGGGTGGCCACGCTACTAGACCCCCGGTATAAGCAGAAAGTGCCAGAAATGTTACCGAATTACAGGAAGACGGAAAGGATGCAGCAGTTCCAAAATAAATTAAAAAGTATGCTTTACACAGCGTATAAGGGTGATGTCACAGCACAACGGGAATCTAACAGGGGAAGAGGTGAAAGTAATCCTCCTCCTACCACGACCATGCCGGCAAGGACAGGACGCTTTACAGACGTATTGTTGATGGAGGACATGTGGAGCTTTTTAAGTCCTACGCATCGCCACAGCCCTTCGGGGTCCACCCTCAGAGAACGACTCGACCGACAGGTAGCAGACTACCTCGCCTTAACTGCAGATATCGACACTCTGAGGAGCGATGAACCCCTTGACTACTGGGTGTGCAGGCTTGACCTGTGGCCTGAGCTATCTCAATTTGCGATAGAACTTCTGGCCTGCCCCGCTTCAAGTGTCCTTTCAGAAAGGACCTTCAGTGCAGCAGGAGGTATTGTCACTGAGAAGAGAAGTCGCCTAGGTCAAAAAAGTCTAGATTACCTCACCTTTATTAAAGCGGAGGTTCCGCGGCAAATAATTTTTTTGTTTTTGGTTGCATTCAATGTATTTTTATATCACCAATTAGTACTCACGTGTTTGGTGACTTCAAACCTCTCCTGTCTGTTTTCGGGCAAAAGATGAACTTTTAAAATCAGCTATAGAAATTTTCCATTTTGCTTGTGGGCATTGTGAAGCCCACAAGCACTGACTTCCTGGAAGCGGTGGACGGTGTTCTGCAGAAAAAGTTCCCCGGCGGATAAGGTTCCCTCCCCTGTACTGCGCATGCGTGGCACGAACCTCAACGGAGTTTCCGAAAGTAGCCGAACATGTAGAGCTGCGAGTTAGCTCTACACGGCGCCTGCGCAATGCCTAAGAGCCGTGTAGAGCTGACTGCGCAGGCGCCGTGTAGAGCCGACTCACAGCTCTACATGTTCGGCTACTTTCGGAAACTCCGTTGAGGTTCGTGCCGCGCATGCGCAGTACAGGGGGGGGGGAACCTTATCCGCCGGGGAACTTTTTCTGCAGGACATGCGAACTCCCAGATTACATTGCGGGAGGATAGAAACGCCTACTCCCGCGGGAGTGAGTACCCGGAAGCCGAAATTGACATAGCCATAATACGGTATGTACAAAAGAAAAAAAAAAAAGATGTGGCTACTGGACATGTTAGTAGTGTAAGGAGTGTGCTCGTATATAGATGTTATTTTGGGTGACACTCCGCTTTAAGATGAATGAGGCATGGATCCCGAAGGGACTGACAGTGGGCGATACATTTGACTAAAAAAGGCCTGATGAGATGAGCTGCCTTGGGCTAAAAATGGTCCACAAGCCGCAATGTTTTAGGGCACTTTCTGCCTGAAAAACATAATTTTTTTCTGGCCGCTGCTACAGCAGCGGCTGCAACAATACCTAATTTTACAGGCATGTGTACATGCCTAATTTTTCTGGCCTCTGGTGCTGCACTGTGGCTGCAAAAAAAACAAACAAAAAAACACATACCTGTGTCAATTCCCCTTCGTGATCATTACCTTGTTGTGGTGAAGGGGCTTGCGTATCACAATGAAGCGACCACCTCTATGAGTGTGTTGGCAATGGCGTTGTTGGCACACCCCAGATGGTAAGGTCGTTGCTTCATTGTGAACAGACCAAAAGCGATCGGCTTGATAATTTTGCATAGAAAAAACATAAATTTTCTTTGTGATCATCTAAGGTGATCATTAAAGCCTTGCGGTTGTGCAAATGGACTGTTTGCAGTTGTTTGCGGTGCGTTAAACGGGGAGTTTGGTCTGTCCGAGTTTGGTCTGTCACTGTGAAGCGGGCGTAACCCTTACACTACCTGATCGATACAACATCATACCTGATGTTTTAAAGCACGTTATTCCAAACACATTAGGAATGTTAGGTGATTTATGCCCTTTATGGATTAAAACCCGACTCTGCGTCAACTACGTAATTTTCCATGGGAGTTTTGCCATGGATCCCCCTCCGGCATGCCACAGTCCAGGTGTTAGTCCCCTTGAAACAACTTTTCCATCACTATTGTGGCCAGAAAGAGTCCCTGTGGGTTTTAAAATTCGCCTGCCTATTGAAGTCTATGGCGGTTCGCCGGGTTCGCCCGTTCGCGAACATTTGCGGCAGTTCGCGTTCGCCGTTCGCGAACGGAAAATTTTATGTTCGCGACATCACTATGCAGCACCTGAGTGATGCGTGTACCTGTGTGTGGCCCATGAATGGTGTGTGGATGTAGGGGACATAGTGGCCCCTGTGAAGGGCAGAATCCGGGTCGTTGTAGGTGACTTGGCGGTAAATTGGGGGGTGTCACTGAATGAGGCGCACACAGGCCCCGCCCCTCAGCACGTACTGCACTGCTGCTCCAATCCCAGTGACTGGGAGGTGAGCACGTGACCCCGGCTACGTCCAATACATGGGACCGCGCAGTGTGACCTTGTGTTCGGTGCAGTGCAGTGCATCAGCCTGACATTTGTTCTCACTGTCACAATCTTCTCCACCTGGGCGGCGCAGCTGCACACTGTCCTCTCCAGCTGCCGCCCGGGTGGGGTTTGTGTTTGTCCAGAGGGGGGGGTCTGTACTAATGGAGGGGGGATAATTTGTGGGGGGTCTGTACTAATGGAGGGGGGATGGTTTGTGGGGGCCAGGGGGGGTCTGTACAAATGGAGGTGGTCTGGGATGTAGGGGCCAGGGGGGGTCTGTACTAATGGAGGGGTCTGGTGTGTGGAGGCTAGGGGGGTCTGTACTAATGGAGGGGGGATGGTTTGTGGGGGGTCTGTACTAATGGAAGGGGGTGGTTTGTGGGGGCCAGGGGGGTCTGTACTAATGGAGGGGGGATGGTTTGTGGGGGCCAGGGGGAGTCTGGTGTGTGGGGGCCAGGGGGGTCTGTACTAATGGAGGGGGGATGCTTTGTGGGACGTCTGTACTAATGGAAGGGGGTGGTTTGTGGGGGCCAGGGGGTCTGTACTAATGGAGGGGGGATGGTTTGTGGGGGCCAGGGGGGTCTGTACTAATGGAGGGGTGATGGTGTGTTGGGGCCAGGGGGGGTCTGGTGTGTGGGGGACAGGGGGGGTCTGTACTAATGGAGGGGGGATAGTTTGTGGGGGCCAGGGGGGTCTGTACTAATGATGGGGGGATGGTTTGTGGGGGCCAGGTGGGGTCTGTACTAATGGAGGGGGGATGGTTTGTGGGGGGTCTGTACTAATGGGCGGGTGGTTTGTGGGGGGGTCTCTACTAATGGAGGGGGTTGGTCTGTACTAATGGGGGGGTGGTTTGTCCTGAGGGGGGTCTGTACTAATTGAGGGGGGGTGGTCTCTACTAATAGAGGGGGGGTGTTCTGTACGAGCCGTAGCTGTAATATATGCCGTCTGGACTCTCTGGTTATCTGGTTTCAGCAGGAGGCCATCTAAAGGCATCTATCCCTTTTGATGGAATGGTGTTTGTGCCTATTACTATACTTGCTTTGCGAGTATTAATGATCTTTTAATTTACTTTTAATAAACCTAGCCATTGGTAATGCACTAGGTTGGTGCGCCCTTATTTTTCCTTTTACTAATGTGGGGGGCGGGGTTGTGGGGGGGTCTCTACTAATGGAGAGGGGTGGTCTGTCCTAATGGGAGGGTGGTTTGTGGGGGGGTCTGTACTAATGGGGGTGGTTTGTCCTGAGGGGGGTCTGTACTAATGGAGGGGGGGTGGTTTGTGGGGGTCTCTACTAATGGAGGGGGGTGGTTTGTCCTGGGGGGTCTGTACTAATGGAGGGGGGTCTGTATTGAGGGAGGGGTTTATACTTAGTAGGGAGTCTATACTTAATACAGATCTGGACTTGGTGGAGTCAGTACGGGCAATTCAGAGTGAGCTGACTCCTGATCAGGGGAACCGTTGTTGCTGTATCGCTGGGTCAGGTGAGAGGGCCGATCAGCCATTATCTCCTATATTATGTCTGCAGTCTCTGACCATCTCCTGTATTATATCTGCAGTCTCTGACCATCTCCTGTATTATATCTGCAGTCTCTGACCATCTCCTGTATTATATCTGCAGTCTCTGACCATCTCCTGTATTATATCTGCAGTCTCTGACCCTCTCCTGTAATATGTCTGCACTCTCTGATCATCTCATGTATTATGTCTGCACACTCTGACAATCTCCTGTAATATGTCTGCAGTCTCTGACTGTCTCTTGTATCATGTCTGCACTCTCTGACGGTCACCTGTAATATGTCTGCACTCTCTGACCATCTCTTGTACTATGTCTGGGGGCTCTTCCTAACAGACTCTCTAACAGAAGCCCTCTCTGTGTGCATCAGAGAGACTCCTCTCCAGGTCTCATTAGTGTACGCTCTTCCTGTATTTTCTTTATTGTTAAAAGATCATGGGAGGATCCTAGGGTAACGACGACTTCTTAGGGGAGCATCTCTGTGTTTGAATCGTTGCCATAGAAACGTGTAAAGGGGAGGAGTTTGTAGGATGACCACGCCCACGTGGGGGCGCCAGAAATATTTCTGCACCCAGGCGTCTGTGACCCTAGATCAACAGTACTTCTCATTTAGCCCTGCGTAGAATTTCTGTTCCTCTTTGCATGTGATTGGTCCATTGCTCAGCACTTGAAGTCAAATACTAGGCATTCCCTGCGTATAGATTTTATCACTGGGTGAGATACATTTAGTTTGAGGTGGAAGAGGGGCTTGTCTCCTGTAGTTTGCTGGTAAGGGGGAGGAGGGGTAAGCTCAGCTTGAGGGGGAGGCCTCATCTGCCCCCACATTTCCTGTCCGTCTCCTCCTAAGATTTCAAACTGACAGCTCAGTCCTGCACATTACACAGGGAGAGCGGGTCTTCTAATGTAATTGGTGAAGCTCTGCTGTCAAGGTAACAGCTAGTCCAGCTCTGTATCAGGAGGGATGACACTACTCCTGATCAGAAGGGTACAGAGTAGACATGTGCGCCGTCAATAAGTTTGTTTTCTTTCGTGTCGTATTAGACGAAAATACGTATTTCGTAATTCGTGTCCGAAATTCAACTTGGATTCGTTTCGTACGAAATACGAATTTTCGTGAGATTCATTAACTTTTCGTAACAATTACGAACATTCGTTATGATGAATTTAAAAAGCAAAAAATACCTTTCTCAATATGGCAGTCGTCGACTCATTATGCTCATTATGAGGGGCTCCCACCATCCCTGTGCTGTGCTGACTTCCTCCTGGGGCTGTACCCCTGCTGTGCTCATTATGAGGGGCTCCCATCATCCCTGTGCTGTGCTGACTTCCTGGTTTTGTAGTAGCCCGTTAATTCGTATTTCGTAATTCGTGTCCGAAATTCAATTTGGATTTGTACGAAATACGAAAGTTCCTTAGGTTCGTTAACTTTTCGGAACAATTACGAACATTCATTATGAGGGGCTCCCACCATCCCTGTGCTGTGCTCATTATGAGGGGCTCCCACCATCCCTGTGCTGTGCTGACTTCCTCCTGGGGCTGTACCCCTGCTGTGCTCATTATGAGGGGCTCCCACCATCCCTGTGCTGTGCTGACTTCCTGGGTTTTTAAATTCATCATAACAAAAAATCGTAATTATTATGACAATGAAAAAACGATATTAACGAACATTCTTATTTTGTCCAAATCTGAATCTCCCATCGACTACCAGTACCAGTCTGAGCAGTCTCCCACTCCCGAAACGAAATTTGTCAACGATTCGCAAGCATAGAAATTCGTATTTCGGATGCTTCCGAATGTATGAATTTTTGGAAATTCGTACGAATTGTCGATTGGTACGAAACGAATCGCACATGTCTAGTACAGAGTGGGGCTGCCAAAGTGACAGCAGAGCTCCACTGATAAAACAGGAAGATCTGCTCTTTCCTTGTGTAATTTTCAATGTGACAGGTCAGTCCTTCTCATATAGCATTCATTTATGAGGGAAAGCTACTGTTGAACAGGGATGAGCCGAACACCCCCCTGTTCGGTTCGCACCAGAACCTGCGAACAGACAAAATGTTCGTGTAAACTTTAGAACCCTATTAAATACAATGGACTCGAACGTTTGAAATCTAAAGTGTTAATTATAAAGGCTAATATGCAAGTTATTGTCCTAAAAAGTGTTTGGGGACCGGGGTCCTGCCCCAGGGGACATGTATCAATGCAAAAAGAAGTTTTAAAAACGGCCGTTTTTTCGGGAGCAGTGATTTTAATAATGCTTAAAATGAAAAAATAAAAGTGAAATATTCCTTTAAATTTCGTACCTGGGGGGTGTGTATGATATGCATGTGAAGTGGCGCATGTTTCCCGTGCTTAGAACTGTCCCTGCAAAAAATGTCATTTTTGAAAGAAAAAAAATGCATTTAAAACTGACTCGCGGCTATTAATGAATTGTCGGCTCCCGGCAATACATACAAAAGTCATTGAGAAAAAAAAAAAAAAAAGCGTGGGGGTTCCCCAGAATTCAATTACCAGGCCCTTCAGATCTGGCATGGATTTTAAGGGGAACTCCACCCCAAGTTTAAAAAAAAATGGCGTGGAGTCCCCCTAAAAATCCATACCAGACCCCTTATCCGAGCACGCAACCTGGCCGGCCGCAGGGGAAAAGGGGGGGACGAGAGAGCGGCCCCCCCTCCCTCCTGAACCGTACCAAGCCACATGCCCTCAACATGGGGAGGATGTCCCCATGTTGATGGGGACAAGGGCCTCATCCCCACAACCCTTGCCCGGTGGTTGTGGGGGTCTGCGGGCGGGGGGCTTATCGGAATCTGGAAGACCCCTTTAACAAAGGGGACCCCCAGATCCCGCCCCCCCCCTATGTGAATTGGTAACGGGTACATTGTACCCCTACCATTTCACGAAGAAAGCGTAAAAAAAATGTTTAAAAAAACACACAAACACCTTGAAAAAGTCCTTTATTTAAAAAAATAAATAAATAAACATTCCAGCGGTGAAATCCAGTGTCCCGCGGCGATCCCGATGTCCAGCGCTGTCCTTCATTGGTTGTGCCTGAGCGGACCTGATGGGGAACTCCCTCTCAGTATTTTAAATGTATAGACCCGCCCCTTCTAAAGTTCCCCATCAGGTCCGCTCAGCGGACGAGATGCGGAACATGAGAAGGGGCGGGTCTATACATGTATTACCAAAGTGAGAGCTGTTCCCCATCAGGTCCGCCCCCTCGGTATGTCAGACCCGCCTACGTCATTGGCTTGAGCGGGGAACTTCCTTCACTATGTAAATTTAAATTTAAATTTACATAGTGAAGGAAGTTCCCCGCTCAAGCCAATGACGTAGGCGGGTCTGACATACCGAGGAGGCGGACCTGATGGGGAACTGCTCTCACTTTGGTAATACATGTATAGACCCGCCCCTTCTCATGTTCCGCATCTCGTCCGCTGAGCGGACCTGATGGGGAACTTTAGAAGGGGCGGGTCTATACATGTAAAATACTGAGAGGGAGTTCCCCATCAGGTCCGCTCAGGCACAACCAATGACGGACAGCGCTGGACATCGGGATCGCCGCGGGACACTGGATTTCACCGCTGGAATGTTTTTTTTTTTTTTTTTAAATAAAGGACTTTTTCAAGGTGTTTGTGTGTGTTTTTTAAACATTTTTTTACGCTTTCTTCGTGAAATGGTAGGGGTACAATGTACCCCTTACCAATTCACATAGGGGGGGGGCCGGGATCTGGGGGTCCTCTTTGTTAAAGGGGTCTTCCAGATTCCGATAAGCCCCCCGCCCGCAGACCCCCACAACCACCGGGCAAGGGTTGTGGGGATGAGGCCCTTGTCCCCATCAACATGGGGACATCCTCCCCATGTTGAGGGCATGTGGCTTGGTACGGTTCAGGAGGGAGGGGGGGCCGCTCTCTCGTCCCCCCCTTTTCCCCTGCGGCCGGCCAGGTTGCGTGCTCGGATAAGGGGTCTGGTATGGATTTTTAGGGGGACTCCACGCCATTTTTTTTTAATTTGGGGTGGAGTTCCCCTTAAAATCCATGCCAGATCTGAAGGGCCTGGAATGGATATTTGGGGGAACCCCACGTCAATTTTTTTTTTATTTGCGGCGGGGTTCCCCTTAATATCCATTCCAGACCTGAAGGGCCTGGTAATTGAATTCTGGGGAACCCCCACGCTTTTTTTTTTTTTTTTATCAATGACTTTTGTATGTATTGCCGGGAGCCGACAATTCATTAATAGCCGCGAGTCAGTTTTAAATGCATTTTTTTCTTTCAAAAATGACACTTTTTGCAGGGACAGTTCTAAGCACGGGAAACATGCGCCACTTTACATGCATATCATACACACCCCCCAGGTACGAAATTTAAAGGAATATTTCACTTTTATTTTTTCATTTTAAGCATTATTAAAATCACTGCTCCCGAAAAAACGGCCGTTTTTAAAACTTCTTTTTGCATTGATACATGTCCCCTGGGGCAGGACCCGGGTCCCCAAACACTTTTTAGGACAATAACTTGCATATTAGCCTTTATAATTAACACTTTAGATTTCTCCCATAGATTTTTCGAATTTGCCGCGAACACCCCAATTTGTTCGCTGTTCGGCGAACGGGCGAACAGGCAATGTTCGAGTCGAACATGAGTTCGACTCGAACTCGAAGCTCATCCCTACTGTTGAACCTTCATTCTTTAATTATTGTTAAGCATATAAAAAAAAAAAAGAAAGAGAAAAGAAAAAGCTTTGTGTGTCATAGCCGTTCTAGCTGTGATGGGCAATAACAGCTGTTCCCTGGCAGTAGTTGTTTAAATGTGAACAAACACTGACACACTGTGGTTGAAGGAGTAGAACATGTTGCAGAGAACATCCAATCATGTGCAAGGAGAATTTAAAAAACACAAATTTTGCTTGCATATGATTGGAAGATTGAAGTCAGAAGAGCTTCACCACATTCTCTAAACTAAGTGAAAATTCACTTTTAAAAGTGAACATGCTCTACCCCTTAAAGTCTTTACTTATTATTATTTTATTAACTCCTTGTTACACCTATAATTAGCCCTAATTAAATATTCATCTTCCTGCTCTGCGTTCTTCTCTGGCCAATTTATATATATATATATATATATATATATATATATATATATATATATATATTAGGGCTGTGGAAATTAACTATTAATTCCTTGATTAATCGATTAAGTTTTTTGATCGATCAAAATTCTTTTGATCGATCAAAATTCCGGGTCTTCAGGGAGTTCCGTCGGAGATCCGGTGACGACACAGACACCGGCATGGCTTGCCGTGTCCATCTGAAGGGCTCCTTTGCTGTGCCTTCATATCTGCATGCCGGCGGGACCTTACTATCTGCCACACGCAAGGGCTGTTACACTTCCCTCTATCACTTCCCTCTATCAACCTGGGATTCTACAGCCATCCACTGGGAGTTGTGATAGTTCCCTTCACGGGACATCTACATGCCGACGGACTGATGTTAACCCCTCCTCATCTGGATTCAGCAGTGGTATCGTTGTACACATTTTTATACCAGTATCATACTTAGCTACATGTTTTTATGACTGCTTTTATGACATCGATTTTATCTCCAGTGCAATAATTATTTTGTTACCTACTTGAAGACTATAAAAGTTTTAATGCTATTCCCATCGAGCGCTGCCTTTGTGTGTTTTTTGTATCCTGCTAATAATTTTTCCAGTGGTTGGTAGCTGCACTGGGAATCAGCCTGCAAGGAGATCAGCTAAAAGTAGTTGGATCTGTATGTGCGTTATAATTAATCAAAATTAGTCGATTAATCGATAAAAAAAAAAAACGATTAATCGAACACGAAAATTTTAATCAGTAACAGCCCTAATATATATATATATATATATATATATATATATATATATATATATAAAAGCATATATATATGTAGCGGGGTCCTCAATTTAGTGGGATACACCTGGGGGTAGTGTGACCCAGGTGTGTAATTATGTTAGGGTTCAGACCCCTTTTTGTTATTCGTGGAGGATTGGGTGGTGCGATATTCTCCTTGACCAGTGGGTGTCAGTGTACCTACTGGCTCAGGGTAGAATCACTACCACAGTGCTACCCTTTTTGTCCCTTTCCGGAGATGGTACGGCTGGGGCGGGGAACCCGCCGTGGTGTCGATGGGAGGAGATAAAAGGGGGAGACGCCATCGCCACGAGGTCGTCTTCGGGGATCATCTCTTCACGCACCCAGGCACCTTAGGCCTAGGTGCGGGCGGTTCAAGGTTCCGGCCTGCACGTCCTACGCCTGGCCGGAATGAAGATGGAGTCCATCCCAGGCACCTTCAGCCTGGGGTGAGGTACTATTGAGGAGGCCTGGGACCCGGTGACTCCGACTGGGTCCCGCGAGGGTGAAGTTGCTCCAGGGCGCCCCTTGCGAGGGGACCCGCATCTGAGGTGAGGAGGCTGGGGAGATCACCCGTCCGAAGACCCGGTGCAGTGTCAACCCGGTGACGGATGGGCCTTCGGTAACTCCCTTGGAGGACATCTTCCCCTGATAGGGGCTACAGTGCAGCGGAGGAGCTCTAATCAAGACTCCTGCAACCCCTGGTCATAGCACAGGGAGTGTAGGGACTAGGAACCTGTACAGTGCCTCGACCTGCTCCCCCATCGTATCATGCCGTTGCATTTGACTGTATGTGGAGATACGCAATAAACTTGAGTTTGGACTTTGATGGGTGTATGGACTCTGTTAATGGGAGCAAAGGGAGATTCTGGCACGGAAGGACTGACCCTCATAACCAGCACACATTTGGCCCGAGGAAAAGATTGGTACTGGCCTTCACCTCACCCACAGCCATGGGGAGGACATGGGCCGTAGCGCACCTCACTCTGTCGCGTGACATACCCCTAGCTAAAGAGGACGGGGTGAGGCCGCTACACGTGGGGGCTCGTGAGTCCGGGATGAAATGTGTGTTGACCCTGAGGTTTGGAATGGCTGTGTTTGAACTTTGCTGCCCGGAGGAGGTCCGAGCAGGTCGGCCATGTGATTGGCCAAAGTGCGTCCCTGTGCTCGAAGTCGTGGAAATTTCTCTGAAAAACCGGGAGAGGCCCATGCAGAAAGAGCGGGAAGAGGGAGGAGTCCAGCCGTGTGACGAACTACATGTGGGGACTTTTGCTGCACTGTGCCATGAGGCACCACGTGACTGTACAATTCGTGGGCAGAGGCTGGCGGAAGCCCGCGAAAGTGTGCAAGTCGTGGGAGGAGTCTGGCCACGTGTGGAGATACATGTGGAGACTCCAGCGCGTGGTCAGCGCGTGATGGAGCAGCAAGTGGTCGGAGTAAACTCAGGCTCCCAGTGGATGTCGGTACCTTATCCTTTCAAGATGACTGCATTTGCTGCTCCCCTGACAGACACGGGAATAAGACTTAGGCCCCGAGGACAGTTGGCTCTGTATTCATGCAGAGACACGGAGGCCCTCGGTGTGATCTGTCCCGGATGCTCGGGACTGGTGGTCCAACTGAAGCCATTCGGGCGATGCGAAGCATGCAAGGAGTTCCTTTTTGAGGTTGAACCACACACGGAAAGGCCCCGGGCCCTACGCCTCAACTGCATCACAGGAACCGCCACTCCGGAGGGAGAGATCAAAGCCTCTGCGGAGGTTCCCATACGCGCTGACCAGGGCGAAGTGACTGCCCAACCAGAGACTGAGAGAGAAAAATCCGAGGACACTGCTTCGGTCACCACAGACTCCCTGCTGCCACCCCCGAAGAGGAAGATAGGCCTGGTACAGGCATCCTATGGTCGTGGTCGAGCTTCACCCCGCCGCTTGCCTGGCCTAGATGGCGCCGGTAGAGAAGAGAGTCCCGGACATCCCAGTTCTTCAGAAGGTCCAGGTGAGCCAGGGGCTGGGACTGTGGTGTTGGTTGGAGGTGTCGGGAGTCCACAACTGGTGGAGCCCGCAAGGGAGGGAAGCCTTCCGTCTACTAGAGACTACCTTCCCGCCGAGATGTATGACACCTCCGATCTAGAGTCATTGTCAGACTGTGGGGATGACGGAGAAATAGACGAGCTGTTTCACCGGAAGGGCTGGGACAGACGCCCGCTACCCGTGCAGAGTAAGCCACAGGACTCCCCCATGTCCATAGATGACAGTACGCTCCGGGTGCAAGCCCCGGAGTTATTGAGGAAGCCTAGTCCTCCAAATAACCTTCCACATTCAACCACATCACCCGCTCTGATAGTGGGGATGCAGCGTGCTTCATTGCGGGCACCAAGAGCAAAGCCGCCTGAGATGGTGAAGGTACCTCAGCACCCGGAGGCCATCGTACAGCCAGGAGAAGGTGAGCGAGATGTGATGCCACCTCTAGCTCGATTGCAGAGACTTTTCTCCCAGAGAGTCGCCCGTGAATATGGGTGGGAGTACCCCTACTTGCCTCGGGACTTATTGTATGAAGTCGAGGTCTTGCGACCACGGTGGTATGACGAGTTTGTGTGGAAAAAACTCAAAGTGCCCCATGCCCGGCGATACCTGTCATGTTCGCCGCCGGTGTCTAAAAAGTTTAAAGACTGTAAAGCTGATTGGAGACTGGGACGCCATATCCATGCTGATAAGGTGCTCATCTGCAGGAAAGAAGGAGAAGACGTCGAATATTCGGTGGAAGTATTTGACAAACACCTGAAGCCCTTGTTTTTGCCGGATCCAAGATTTTACTTGTAGGAGAAGTGAACTCCTATTTTGTTGCTGTTGAAACTTTCTGGAAGAGACATTCCCAGACGCCGAGAACTGTGCCCTACTTTTGTTTTGATTTGGGCTTTTCTTTCACTCACTGGAGACTTGGGAGCTGTTTTTTTTTTTGTTCTCCCTTTTCTTCATGTGCCAAAAGGCAGAGACATTTGGGGATAGAGTTAGAGTAGGAAAGCAGGAAGAATGGAGACTTCGGCAAGTGTTGTGACCGTGGCGCTGTCACCAGGTGGCAGTGTTGTGCAACGATTGTTTGAAAATGTTACACATACATCACTTTACTTATTGGAGTGAATGGGTTTCTCGGCTGACAGACCCATTCATGCCAAATGACACAGATTGTTAGGATGTTGTTTCTTTTGTTTCCCTTCTACAGGAGATTCATCGATCAAGACTGCTGATGTCACGTACCTGACGGTGACGAGCCCGGATCTGCAGAGGGAGGCCTCTCTTACGGCTTCCACCGGCGGCCCCTGGTACTGAAGACAGGAGGCACGGAGGTAGAAGGGGTACGAGTGCCTGGCAGGATGGATCAAGGTAGAGTATAGTCTGAAGACTGGGACGGATCCAGGCACCCAGGAAGTATGGCAGGCTGAACCGGAACCAGGAACACAGCAACTGGACTGGAACTGATGAGACTGGCTGGACTGGAACCAGGATACAGCAACTGGACTGGAACCAGGAACAAGCAACTGGACTGGAACTAGGAACAAGCAGCTGGACTGGAACTGATGAGGCTGACTGGACTGGAACCAGGACACAGCAACTGGAGAGATTGGTCGGACAAGCCGGGTCGGTAGTATTGGCTGGCGGCAAGGTACTGGAGGATCAGGCAGAAGATTGGTCAAACAAAGCCGGGGGTCAGAGGCAGGCAGGAAACTGGAAGGGTCAAGGTAAGCCGGGTCGGATGCAGGTAAATACACAAATCAGGTCTCTTTGGGTACTACGCGCTGTAGAGCAGACAGCAGGGACTGTCTGTCACAGGCATGTTTAAATAGCTCTTCTGGCGCGCTTTGTGGAGCAAGCGCGCGCCCCCGCTAAGCGCGTGCGCGCGCACGTGCTTGCCATCGCGCGCGCGCGTGCCCGCGCGCGTGGACGTGCCCGAGATTCGGAATCAGGAAGTCCAGGAATCCTGTAGCTGACAGGATTTCTATGACATTGCCCCCCCCCAAGGGGCAGCCTCCGGATGCCCAGCCGGGTGAACCTTCCAGGGTGAGTCCTTTTGAAAGCCTGTATCAAACTCCTGGCATGGATATTCTCCTCGGGTTCCCATGAGTTTTCCTCGGGTCCGTAGCCCTTCCATTTAATTAGGAATTGGTTCTGGTTATTTCTTCTCCTGAAGTCCATGATAGCTTCTACTTCGAATTCCTGCTCACCGTCAATAATGATCGGATCAGGGTGATCCGGCTTCCGATCTGGAAACGGATTAGAGACTGTGGGTTTTAGGAGAGAGACATGAAAAACTGGATGGATTCTAAGAGAGTCAGGAAGTTCCAATTCATAAGCTACTTCATTAATTTTCCTCTTAACAGGGAATGGACCTAAAAATTTGGGGCCCAGTTTTTTAGAAGGGCATGCCATTCTTAGGTTTGTGGTAGATCGCCATACTTGGTCGCCGGGTACCAACACTAATTCACCCCGTCTCTTCTTGTCATAGATTGTCTTGTTGCGTTCTTGAGTCTTGGTCATGGTCTCTTGTAGAAGCTGGTTATTGACCGAGAAAAAATTTAACTTTTCCTGGACTGCAGGTACAGGACACTCAGGAAGGGAGTTAGGCAGAAAAGTAGGATGAAAACCATAGTTTGCAAAGAAAGGAGTCTGGCAGGTAGCGGAGTGGATGGAATTGTTATACGCAAACTCGGCCAACGGAAGTAGGGAAACCCAGTTGTCCTGAGCAAAAGAGGAGAAGCATCGCAGGTATTGCTCGAGCGTCTGATTCGTTCTCTCCGTCTGTCCGTTGGTCTGTGGATGGTAAGCAGAGGAAAACGATAATTAGATTTTCAAGGTTTTGCAAAGGGATCTCCAGAATCGAGAGGTAAATTGAACCCCGCGATCGGAAACAATATTGGCTGGTACCCCGTGGAGTCTGACTATTTCTCTGATGAATACCTGTGCGGTTTCAGGAGCGGAGGGAGTCCCTTTCATAGGGATGAAGTGTGCCATCTTGGACAGACGGTCCACAATAACGAAGATGGTGGAATGGTTCTCGGCCGGGGGTAACTCGACAATGAAGTCGATGGACAACATTCTCCAGGGCCTATCTGGAACGGGTAAGGGTTTTAGTAGTCCCCAGGCCTTGGATCTGGAACCCTTGTTTCGGGTGCAAGTTGTACAAGAATCTACAAACCTCCTACAGTCTTCACGTACTCGAGGCCACCAGAAGGTGCGCTGTACCAGGTCAGTGGTCTTGGCAACGCCAAAATGCCCGGCCAGGGCGTGGTCGTGGCAGAGTTCTAATGCGGTTACTCTTAGTTTCTCAGGTACGTAGATTCTGTCTTGGTACCACAATAGTCCATCCTTAACCTGCAATTCCGGCTTGGAGAACTGTCTCTGCCCGGTGGAAGCTTGTTTGATTTGAGTGAACAGGTTCTCCTGTAGAAGAAGGAAATTTCCGGGGGCAAGGATGGTATCAGGCGGAGAAGTCTCCTTGGACTTATGGAACATCCGAGACAGGGCGTCAGGCTTAATATTCTTGGCCCCAGGACGATAAGTAACATGAAAAGAGAACCGGGAGAAGAAGAGTGCCCACCTGGCTTGCCGTGGATTCAATCTTCTCGCGGCTTTCAGGTACTCCAGGTTCTTGTGGTCAGTGAATATTAGGATCGGATGAGCCGCGCCCTCCAGCAGGTACCGCCATTCTTCTAGTGCAGACTTGATCGCTAGTAGCTCCCGATCCCCCACGTCGTAGTTCCTCTCTGCTGCAGAAAGCTTGCGGGAGAAGAAGGCTACTGGGTGGAGCAAGGCTTTGACTCCCTGTCTTTGGGACAGTATTGCTCCTACCGCTATTTTGGAGGCGTCTACCTCAAGTACGAATTGTAGTGAGGAGTCTGGGTGTTTCAAGATAGAGGCTGAGGTAAATAGGGCCTTCAGGCGTTCAAAAGCTTCTTGGGCTTCAGGAGACCAGTGAAAACGTGTTCCTTGCTTGGTGAGTTGAGTAATGGGTGCGATAATAGCTGAAAACCCCCTGATGAACTTGCGGTAGAAGTTGGCGAATCCAACGAAACGTTGGATTCCCTTCTTGTCCACCGGTTCTGGCCAGTCCAGGATTGCGGTAATCTTTTGAGGATCCATCTTGATGCCCTCGCTGGAAATGATTAACCCCAGAAATGATATACTCTCTTGCTCGAACTCGCATTTTTCGGCCTTCGCATACAGGCCATGCTGGCGGAGCCGACCCAACACATTTTTGACATGTCTGCGATGAGAATCAAGGGAGGAAGAAAAAATTAAGATATCATCAAGATAAACAATAACAAAGAGGTCTAGGAAGTCCCGTAGAACATCGTTGATAAAATACTGGAAAGTGGCAGGGGCGTTACACAACCCGAATGGCATTACCAAGTACTCAAAATGTCCATACCGGGTACGGAAGGCGGTCTTCCATTCGTCACCTTCTTTGATACGGATCAAGTTGTAGGCTCCGCGGAGGTCAAGTTTGGTAAAGATGGTGGCAGTTCCTAGTCTCTGAAATAACTCTGGTACCAGGGGGAGAGGGTAGCGATTTTTTACTGTAATTTTATTCAATTCCCGGTAATCCACACAAGGTCGAAGGGTGTGGTCCTTTTTCTCTACAAAAAAGATGCCTGCGCCTGCTGGGGATGTGGAAGGGCGGATGAACCCCTTTTGCAAGTTCTCATCAACATAATTTTTTAAAGCCCCTTGTTCCACCTCCGTTAAAGGGAAGACTCTACCGAACGGAATCTTTGCTCCAGGAAGTAGGTCGATGGGGCAATCGTAGGCCCGATGGGGCGGTAGAGTCTCTGCCTTTTGTTTACTAAATACGTCAAGAAAGTCGTGGTAAACTTCTGGGATGGATTGACGGGTGCCATCTTCGGTGTCAATGCATAGTAACAAGGCCGGCCCAGGAGGTTTATATGAGCCACAGGACTGTTGGCAATAGGAAGAAGGAAAGGCAACTATTCCCGTAGTCCAGTTGATAGTGGGATTGTGGGCTTGTAACCAAGGCATACCAAGGATCAAGGGAAACAACGGGGAAGAGATGATGTCCAGACACAAGCATTCTTGGTGGGTTCCAGAGGTGGTAAAGATGGTAGCGGGTATAGGAGTGGTCTCCTGGGTCACAGGTCCGGACTTAATGACGGAACCATCAGCCAGATGGACACGAAGTCCGTGGGTCTTGGTACGAAGGGGAATTCGGTGTTTAATGGCAAAGGTTGAGTCCATAAAGCAGCTGCATGCTCCGGAATCAATAATGGCGGGTACTTGCAAAGTCCTTCCTGGGAGCTGTAATGAAACAGAGAGGGCAAGGTGAGATGTGGTTTTGGCTTGTAGGTTAGTCATGTTAGAAGAAACTGAAAGAAACTTACAAAGCTTCAGGGGACAGGTTCTAACGAAATGTCCGGGGTCCCCGCAGTACAGGCACAGATTATTTATTCGGCGGTGCTGGCGTTCCTCAGGAGCGAGGGATGGACGAAGGAGCCCGAGCTGCATTGGTTCAGGCGTGTCAGATGTGGGAGTTGGAGGTGTAGCAGGAGCCGAGTACAGGTGACTAGGAGCCCGAGGAAGCATCCAGGTTGGGCGGGAGAAGCCAGTGGTCCTCTCAGCCCTCCGTTCCCTCAGACGTCGGTCAATCTGGATGGTTAGATCAATCAACAGGTTGAGTGTCTGTGGTACACCAACTCTAGCTAGCTCGTCCTTCAAGGAATCGGAAAGTCCTAAGCGAAACTGATGGCGGAGGGCGGCATCATTCCAATTGGTATCCGCACTCCACCGCCTGAATTCTGCCACATAGTCCTCCGCTGGTCTGCGTCCTTGTTGAAGGGAACGCAAGGCGGCTTCTGCGGTTACTGAGAGTTGGGGATCTTCGTATAGCTGGGCCAGGGCATCGAAAAAAGCAGCGAGGTTGTTTAGTGATACATCCTTCTGTTCAAAGAGACGGTGGGCCCAGCTCTGAGGGTCTCCAGTGAGCAAAGAGACCACAAAGCCCACCTTGGTGGCCTCTAGAGAAAAGGTACGGGGCTGTAGGGCAAAATACAGTTCACACGAATTCCGGAAGGCCCTAAACTTGCTCCGATCCCCGGAAAATCTTTCGGGTGTAGGAACCTTAGGTTCAGGAGGAAGCATGACCACTGTGGGTGAGGAACTTGTTCCGGCTGTGGAAGCAGAGGCGTGGGGCCCCTCTTGGATGGCAGAAGGATTGGAGAGGACCCGCACTTGTTCTTCCAAGCGGGTGTATCCTTGTTGAAGACTCTTGACTGCTTCAGACAAACCTGCCAGGTGCCGACAGAGTTCCTCCATAGGTGAGGCTCCCTGCCCGGGCTCAGACATGGCTGTCTGCTACTGTCACGTACCTGACGGTGACGAGCCCGGATCTGCAGAGGGAGGCCTCTCTTACGGCTTCCACCGGCGGCCCCTGGTACTGAAGACAGGAGGCACGGAGGTAGAAGGGGTACGAGTGCCTGGCAGGATGGATCAAGGTAGAGTATAGTCTGAAGACTGGGACGGATCCAGGCACCCAGGAAGTATGGCAGGCTGAACCGGAACCAGGAACACAGCAACTGGACTGGAACTGATGAGACTGGCTGGACTGGAACCAGGATACAGCAACTGGACTGGAACCAGGAACAAGCAACTGGACTGGAACTAGGAACAAGCAGCTGGACTGGAACTGATGAGGCTGACTGGACTGGAACCAGGACACAGCAACTGGAGAGATTGGTCGGACAAGCCGGGTCGGTAGTATTGGCTGGCGGCAAGGTACTGGAGGATCAGGCAGAAGATTGGTCAAACAAAGCCGGGGGTCAGAGGCAGGCAGGAAACTGGAAGGGTCAAGGTAAGCCGGGTCGGATGCAGGTAAATACACAAATCAGGTCTCTTTGGGTACTACACGCTGTAGAGCAGACAGCAGGGACTGTCTGTCACAGGCATGTTTAAATAGCTCTTCTGGCGCGCTTTGTGGAGCGTGCGCGCGCCCCCGCTAAGCGCGTGCGTGCGCACGTGCTCGCCATCGCACGTGCCCACGCGCGTGGACGTGCCCGAGATTCAGAATCAGGAAGTCCAGGAATCCTGTAGCTGATAGGATTTCTATGACAGCTGAGAGTGGGGTGGTTTTTGATTAGGAATGGGAGGGATTGTAAATGTGTACAAAGCAGAAGTTTTATATGAGAGTTTATCGTTTTATATTTCCGTTTTCCGTTGAACAGGTCTTGGCATGTACAGTATTCAAAGTTTGGGGACAGCCTCTGGGGTTCACTCCATGTCACCACGTTAATGGGAGACATGGGTGTGCACCTGACGCTGGGGACCAGCGTCAAATCACAGGGGGGAGTGTGTAGCGGGGTCCTCAATTTAGTGGGATACACCTGGGGGTAGTGTGACCCAGGTGTGTAATTATGTTAGGGTTCAGACCCCTTTTTGTTATTCGTGGAGGATTGGGTGGTGCGATATTCTCCTTGACCAGTGGGTGTCAGTGTACCTACTGGCTCAGGGTAGAATCACTACCACAGTGCTACCCTTTTTGTCCCTTTCCGGAGATGGTACGGCTGGGGCGGGGAACCCGCCGTGGTGTCGATGGGAGGAGATAAAAGGGGGAGACGCCCTCGCCACGAGGTCGTCTTCGGGGATCATCTCTTCACGCACCCAGGCACCTTAGGCCTGGGTGCGGGCGGTTCAAGGTTCCGGCCTAGGCGCCCTAGGCCTGGCCGGAATGAAGATGGAGTCCATCCCAGGCACCTTCAGCCTGGGGTGAGGTACTATTGAGGAGGCCTGGGACCCGGTGACTCCGACTGGGTCCCGCGAGGGTGAAGTTGCTCCAGGGCGCCCCTTGCGAGGGGACCCGCATCTGAGGTGAGGAGGCTGGGGAGGTCACCCGTCCGAAGACCCGGTGCAGTGTCAACCCGGTGACGGATGGGCCTTCGGTAACTCCCTTGGAGGACATCTTCCCCTGATAGGGGCTACAGCGCAGCAGAGGAGCTCTAATCAAGACTCCTGCAACCCCTGGTCATAGCACAGGGAGTGTAGGGACTAGGAACCTGTACAGTGCCTCGACCTGCTCCCCCATCGTATCATGCCGTTGCATTTGACTGTATGTGGAGATACGCAATAAACTTGAGTTTGGACTTTGATGGGTGTATGGACTCTGTTAATGGGAGCAAAGGGAGATTCTGGCACGGAAGGACTGACCCTCATAACCAGCACACATTTGGCCCGAGGAAAAGATTGGTACTGGCCTTCACCTCACCCACAGCCATGGGGAGGACATGGGCCGTAGCGCACCTCACTCTGTCGCGTGACATACCCCTAGCTAAAGAGGACGGGGTGAGGCCGCTACACGTGGGGGCTCGTGAGTCCGGGATGAAATGTGTGTTGACCCTGAGGTTTGGAACGGCTGTGTTTGAACTTTGCTGCCCGGAGGAGGTCCGAGCAGGTCGGCCATGTGATTGGCCAAAGTGCGTCCCTGTGCTCGAAGTCGTGGAAATTTCTCTGAAAAACCGGGAGAGGCCCATGCAGAAAGAGCGGGAAGAGGGAGGAGTCCAGCCGTGTGACGAACTACATGTGGGGACTTTTGCTGCACTGTGCCACGAGGCACCCCGTGACTGTACAATTCGTGGGCAGAGGCTGGCGGAAGCCCGCGAAAGTGTGCAAGTCGTGGGAGGAGTCTGGCCACGTGTGGAGATACATGTGGAGACTCCAGCGCGTGGTCAGCGCGTGATGGAGCAGCAAGTGGTCGGAGTAAACTCAGGCTCCCAGTGGATGTCGGTACCTTATCCTTTCAAGATGACTGCATTTGCTGCTCCCCTGACAGACACGGGAATAAGACTTAGGCCCCGAGGACAGTTGGCTCTGTATTCATGCAGAGACACGGAGGCCCTCGGTGTGATCTGTCCCGGATGCTCGGGACTGGTGGTCCAACTGAAGCCATTCGGGCGATGCAAAGCATGCAAGGAGTTCCTTTTTGAGGTTGAACCACACACGGAAAGGCCCCGGGCCCTACACCTCAACTGCATCACAGGAACCAACCACTCCGGAGGGAGAGATCAAAGCCTCTGCGGAGGTTCCCGTACGCGCTGACCAGGGCGAAGTGACTGCCCAACCAGAGACTGAGAGAGAAAAATCCGAGGACACTGCTTCGGTCACCACAGACTCCCTGCTGCCACCCCCGAAGAGGAAGATAGGCCTGGTACAGGCATCCTATGGTCGTGGTCGAGCTTCACCCCGCCGCTTGCCTGGCCTAGATGGCGCCGGTAGAGAAGAGAGTCCCGGACATCCCAGTTCTTCAGAAGGTCCAGGTGAGCCAGGGGCTGGGACTGTGGTGTTGGTTGGAGGTGTCGGGAGTCCACAACCGGTGGAGCCCGCAAGGGAGGGAAGCCTTCCGTCTACTAGAGACTACCTTCCCGCCGATATGTATGACACCTCCGATCTAGAGTCATTGTCAGACTGTGGGGATGACGGAGAAATAGACGAGCTGTTTCACCGGAAGGGCTGGGACAGACACCCGCTACCCGTGCAGAGTAAGCCACAGGACTCCCCCATGTCCATAGATGACAGTACGCTCCGGGTGCAAGCCCCGGAGTTATTGAGGAAGCCTAGTCCTCCAAATAACCTTCCACATTCAACCACATCACCCGCTCTGATAGTGGGGATGCAGCGTGCTTCATTGCGGGCACCAAGAGCAAAGCCGCCTGAGATGGTGAAGGTACCTCGGCACCCGGAGGCCATCGTACAGCCAGGAGAAGGTGAGCGAGATGTGATGCCACCTCTAGCTCGATTGCAGAGACTTTTCTCCCAGAGAGTCGCCCGTGAATATGGGTGGGAGTACCCCTACTTGCCTCGGGACTTATTGTATGAAGTCGAGGTCTTGCGACCACGGTGGTATGACGAGTTTGTGTGGAAAAAACTCAAAGTGCCCCATGCCCGGCGATACCTGTCATGTTCGCCGCCGGTGTCTAAAAAGTTTAAAGACTGTAAAGCTGATTGGAGACTGGGACGCCATATCCATGCTGATAAGGTGCTCATCTGCAGGAAAGAAGGAGAAGACGTCGAATATTCGGTGGAAGTATTTGACAAACACCTGAAGCCCTTGTTTTTGCCGGATCCAAGATTTTACTTGTAGGAGAAGTGAACTCCTATTTTGTTGCTGTTGAAACTTTCTGGAAGAGACATTCCCAGACGCCGAGAACTTTGCCCTACTTTTGTTTTGATTTGGGCTTTTCTTTCACTCACTGGAGACTTGGGAGCTGTTTTTTTTTTGTTCTCCCTTTTCTTCATGTGCCAAAAGGCAGAGACATTTGGGGATAGAGTTAGAGTAGGAAAGCAGGAAGAATGGAGACTTCGGCAAGTGTTGTGACCGTGGCGCTGTCACCAGCTGGCAGTGTTGTGCAACGATTGTTTGAAAATGTTACACATACATCACTTTAGTTATTGGAGTGAATGGGTTTCTCGGCTGACAGACCCATTCATGCCAAATGACACAGATTGTTAGGATGTTGTTTCTTTTGTTTCCCTTCTACAGGAGATTCATCGATCAAGACTGCTGAGAGTGGGGTGGTTTTTGATTAGGAATGGGAGGGATTGTAAATGTGTACAAAGCAGAAGTTTTATATGAGAGTTTATCGTTTTATATTTCCGTTTTCCGTTGAACAGGTCTTGGCATGTACAGTATTCAAAGTTTGGGGACAGCCTCTGGGGTTCACTCCATGTCACCACGTTAATGGGAGACATGGGTGTGCACCTGACGCTGGGGACCAGCGTCAAATCACAGGGGGGAGTGTGTAGCGGGGTCCTCAATTTAGTGGGATACACCTGGGGGTAGTGTGACCCAGGTGTGTAATTATGTTAGGGTTCAGACCCCTTTTTGTTATTCGTGGAGGATTGGGTGGTGCGATATTCTCCTTGACCAGTGGGTGTCAGTGTACCTACTGGCTCAGGGTAGAATCACTACCACAGTGCTACCCTTTTTGTCCCTTTCCGGAGATGGTACGGCTGGGGCGGGGAACCCGCCGTGGTGTCGATGGGAGGAGATAAAAGGGGGAGACGCCCTCGCCACGAGGTCGTTTTCGGGGATCATCTCTTCACGCACCCAGGCACCTTAGGCCTGGGTGCGGGTGGTTCAAGGTTCCGGCCTAGGCGCCCTAGGCCTGGCCGGAATGAAGATAGAGTCCATCCCAGGCACCTTCAGCCTGGGGTGAGGTACTATTGAGGAGGCCTGGGACCCGGTGACTCCGACTGGGTCCCGCGAGGGTGAAGTTGCTCCAGGGCGCCCCTTGCGAGGGGACCCGCATCTGAGGTGAGGAGGCTGGGGAGGTCACCCGTCCGAAGACCCGGTGCAGTGTCAACCCGGTGACGGATGGGCCTTCGGTAACTCCCTTGGAGGACATCTTCCCCTGATAGGGGCTACAGCGCAGCAGAGGAGCTCTAATCAAGACTCCTGCAACCCCTGGTCATAGCACAGGGAGTGTAGGGACTAGGAACCTGTACAGTGCCTCGACCTGCTCCCCCATCGTATCATGCCGTTGCATTTGACTGTATGTGGAGATACGCAATAAACTTGAGTTTGGACTTTGATGGGTGTATGGACTCTGTTAATGGGAGCAAAGGGAGATTCTGGCACGGAAGGACTGACCCTCATAACCAGCACACATTTGGCCCGAGGAAAAGATTGGTACTGGCCTTCACCTCACCCACAGCCATGGGGAGGACATGGGCCGTAGCGCACCTCACTCTGTCGCGTGACATACCCCTAGCTAAAGAGGACGGGGTGAGGCCGCTACACGTGGGGGCTCGTGAGTCCGGGATGAAATGTGTGTTGACCCTGAGGTTTGGAACGGCTGTGTTTGAACTTTGCTGCCCGGAGGAGGTCCGAGCAGGTCGGCCATGTGATTGGCCAAAGTGCGTCCCTGTGCTCGAAGTCGTGGAAATTTCTCTGAAAAACCGGGGGAGGCCCATGCAGAAAGAGCGGGAAGAGGGAGGAGTCCAGCCGTGTGACGAACTACATGTGGGGACTTTTGCTGCACTGTGCCACGAGGCACCCCGTGACTGTACAATTCGTGGGCAGAGGCTGGCGGAAGCCCGCGAAAGTGTGCAAGTCGTGGGAGGAGTCTGGCCACGTGTGGAGATACATGTGGAGACTCCGGCGCGTGGTCAGCGCGTGATGGAGCAGCAAGTGGTCGGAGTAAACTCAGGCTCCCAGTGGATGTCGGTACCTTATCCTTTCAAGATGACTGCATTTGCTGCTCCCCTGACAGACACGGGAATAAGACTTAGGCCCCGAGGACAGTTGGCTCTGTATTCATGCAGAGACACGGAGGCCCTCGGTGTGATCTGTCCCGGATGCTCGGGACTGGTGGTCCAACTGAAGCCATTCGGGCGATGCAAAGCATGCAAGGAGTTCCTTTTTGAGGTTGAACCACACACGGAAAGGCCCCGGGCCCTACGCCTCAACTGCATCACAGGAACCGCCACTCCGGAGGGAGAGATCAAAGCCTCTGCGGAGGTTCCCGTACGCGCTGACCAGGGCGAAGTGACTGCCCAACCAGAGACTGAGAGAGAAAAATCCGAGGACACTGCTTCGGTCACCACAGACTCCCTGCTGCCACCCCCGAAGAGGAAGATAGGCCTGGTACAGGCATCCTATGGTCGTGGTCGAGCTTCACCCCGCCGCTTGCCTGACCTAGATGGCGCCGGTAGAGAAGAGAGTCCCGGACATCCCAGTTCTTCAGAAGGTCCAGGTGAGCCAGGGGCTGGGACTGTGGTGTTGGTTGGAGGTGTCGGGAGTCCACAACCAGTGGAGCCCGCAAGGGAGGGAAGCCTTCCGTCTACTAGAGACTACCTTCCCGCCGAGATGTATGACACCTCCGATCTAGAGTCATTGTCAGACTGTGGGGATGACGGAGAAATAGACGAGCTGTTTCACCGGAAGGGCTGGGACAGACGCCCGCTACCCGTGCAGAGTAAGCCACAGGACTCCCCCATGTCCATAGATGACAGTACGCTCTGGGTGCAAGCCCCGGAGTTATTGAGGAAGCCTAGTCCTCCAAATAACCTTCCACATTCAACCACATCACCCGCTCTGATAGTGGGGATGCAGCGTGCTTCATTGCGGGCACCAAGAGCAAAGCCGCCTGAGATGGTGAAGGTACCTCGGCACCCGGAGGCCATCGTACAGCCAGGAGAAGGTGAGCGAGATGTGATGCCACCTCTAGCTCGATTGCAGAGACTTTTCTCCCAGAGAGTCGCCCGTGAATATGGGTGGGAGTACCCCTACTTGCCTCGGGACTTATTGTATGAAGTCGAGGTCTTGCGACCACGGTGGTATGACGAGTTTGTGTGGAAAAAACTCAAAGTGCCCCATGCCCGGCGATACCTTTCATGTTCGCCGCCGGTGTCTAAAAAGTTTAAAGACTGTAAAGCTGATTGGAGACTGGGACGCCATATCCATGCTGATAAGGTGCTCATCTGCAGGAAAGAAGGAGAAGACATCGAATATTCGGTGGAAGTATTTGACAAACACCTGAAGCCCTTGTTTTTGCCGGATCCAAGATTTTACTTGTAGGAGAAGTGAACTCCTATTTTGTTGCTGTTGAAACTTTCTGGAAGAGACATTCCCAGACGCCGAGAACTGTGCCCTACTTTTGTTTTGATTTGGGCTTTTCTTTCACTCACTGGAGACTTGGGAGCTGTTTTTTTTTTGTTCTCCCTTTTCTTCATGTGCCAAAAGGCAGAGACATTTGGGGATAGAGTTAGAGTAGGAAAGCAGGAAGAATGGAGACTTCGGCAAGTGTTGTGACCGTGGCGCTGTCACCAGGTGGCAGTGTTGTGCAACGATTGTTTGAAAATGTTACACATACATCACTTTACTTATTGGAGTGAATGGGTTTCTCGGCTGACAGACCCATTCATGCCAAATGACACAGATTGTTAGGATGTTGTTTCTTTTGTTTCCCTTCTACAGGAGATTCATCGATCAAGACTGCTGAGAGTGGGGTGGTTTTTGATTAGGAATGGGAGGGATTGTAAATGTGTACAAAGCAGAAGTTTTATATGAGAGTTTATCGTTTTATATTTCCCTTTTCCGTTGAACAGGTCTTGGCATGTACAGTATTCAAAGTTTGGGGACAGCCTTTGGGGTTCACTCCATGTCACCACGTTAATGGGAGACATGGGTGTGCACCTGACGCTGGGGACCAGCGTCAAATCACAGGGGGAGTGTGTAGCGGGGTCCTCAATTTAGTGGGATACACCTGGGGATAGTGTGACCCAGGTGTGTAATTATGTTAGGGTTCAGACCCCTTTTTGTTATTCGTGGAGGATTGGGTGGTGCGATATTCTCCTTGACCAGTGGGTGTCAGTGTACCTACTGGCTCAGGGTAGAATCACTACCACAGTGCTACCTTTTTTGTCCCTTTCCGGAGATGGTACGGTTGGGGCGGGGAACCCGCCGTGGTGTCGATGGGAGGAGATAAAAGGGGGAGACGCCCTCGCCACGAGGTCGTCTTCGGGGATCATCTCTTCACGCACCCAGGCACCTTAGGCCTGGGTGCGGGCGGTTCAAGGTTCCGGCCTAGGCGCCCTAGGCCTGGCCGGAATGAAGATGGAGTCCATCCCAGGCACCTTCAGCCTGGGGTGAGGTACTATTGAGGAGGCCTGGGACCCGGTGACTCCGACTGGGTCCCGCGAGGGTGAAGTTGCTCCAGGGCGCCCCTTGCGAGGGGACCCGCATCTGAGGTGAGGAGGCTGGGGAGGTCACCCGTCCGAAGACCCGGTGCAGTGTCAACCCGGTGACGGATGGGCCTTCGGTAACTCCCTTGGAGGACATCTTCCCCTGATAGGGGCTACAGCGCAGCAGAGGAGCTCTAATCAAGACTCCTGCAACCCCTGGTCATAGCACAGGGAGTGTAGGGACTAGGAACCTGTACAGTGCCTCGACCTGCTCCCCCATCGTATCATGCCGTTGCATTTGACTGTATGTGGAGATACGCAATAAACCTGAGTTTGGACTTTGATGGGTGTATGGACTCTGTTAATGGGAGCAAAGGGAGATTCTGGCACGGAAGGACTGACCCTCATAACCAGCACACATTTGGCCCGAGGAAAAGATTGGTACTGGCCTTCACCTCACCCACAGCCATGGGGAGGACATGGGCCGTAGCGCACCTCACTCTGTCGCGTGACATACCCCTAGCTAAAGAGGACGGGGTGAGGCCGCTACATATATATATATATATATATATATATATATATATATGTATATATATATATATATATATATATATATATATATATATATGTATATATATATATATATATATATATATATACAGTATATATATCAGCCCCTACCCTATCCACCTTTAGGAGATCCCTGAAAACTATTTTATTCAGGGAAGCCTATTCCACACCCACCTAACTACTCCCCGAGCCACCCCCATCAAATCATTCTCCGCAGCTATTACTTTTTTGTATCACCACCCCCTCCTTAGAATGTAAGCTCCACGAGTAGGGCCCTCCTGTCCCTTCTGTATTGAACTGTACTGTAATTGTGCTGTCCCCCCTCTACATTGTAAAGTGCTGCGTAAACTGTTGGCGCTGTATAAATCATGTATAATAATAATATATACCGTATATACTCGAGTATAAGCCAAGTTTTTCAGCACATTTTTTTGTGCTGAAAAAGCCCCCCTCGCCTTATACTCGAGTGAGGGTCCCACTTACTGCTCTCTAGTCTCTCTGGGGCCGTTGTAAACTGTTGTTGCGACCGCCTCTAGAGGTCTGGATCTCGCTGGCGATCCGCCTCTAGAGGTCTAACAGCAGCCTGCAGTGTTTCGGAGTCGCTGCCATTTTGTTGTAGCCGCGGCTCAAACCCGACAGCACAGTGGACAGCCGGAAACCGTTAACAAAGTGAGACTACAAATTGGCACAGTGTGGCTGCAGGTGGGCACCAGTGTTAATTTCGTCAACGAAAACGTTTTTGTCAACGATTTCGTCAGCGGCAATTTTGAAGTGACGAAAACGGAAAGAAAAGTACAGCACGTTTTCGTCCTCTGACGAAAACTATGATGAAAATTTGATCCGTTTTCGTTATCGGACATCAACGAGACGAAAATGGGAAGGAGGGATGTTTAACAATTTACGGAGCTCTGCCTACTTACTCAATCCGTGCGCCCAGCAACACCGACGCCAGTGGTGAGGCGAGGCCGCCCACGTGAGGACACAGACAGGACACAGAGAAAGCACTCTGAGTCTCCAGACAGAGTCCCGCTGCCGACTCCCGACTACTCCGACTCCACCCGCCACTCTTCTCCCACCCAGAGAGGCAGAGAAAACAGAGTACAGACATCACTCAGCACTGCAGCTGCAGCAGTCAGAGCTACACAAATTGTGGTGGTACGTACAACAGGCCTGAGGCCTCCCCCTCCCCTGACCCACTACTAGTTAGTACAGTACTACTGCCCTTAGACGACCACTTGTTGTGTGTGTGTGTATGATGAAATTCCAATCAGTGCTGTAGGCCTCCTCTGCTGCTCAGTGGAGTGGCACGGGCATCCATTCCAGGCCTTTTTGCAAAATATGTCTCACTGTCGATTATAGGCCATCCCCTCAGAGTCAGACCAACATCCAGGCTCCAGGCAGAATGTGTACTGTACTGACTGCATGCCATTTATTTCCTAATTTCACAGGCCTACTCTATTCTACTCAGAGACCACCGTCGAGAGAGCACTGCACTGCCACATACAGGCTCCCCCCCCCCCCACCGTACAATCCAAGACTCCAAAGTCCAAACTATTACTATACCGGAATGTCGGCTGTGATTGTCACTGGTAGAAAGAGAAGAGAAGATCTATGGCTGTATTTTACATTTGATGTTAAGGACAACAAGACTCTTTGCAAACCATGTGGAGCGACACTCGCTGGTAAAAATACAACAAATTTGAAGCGTCCTTTGCGGACAACTCATCCTGAAATTCATAAAAAGGTAAGCACAGCAACATGTGACAATATAAAATAAATAAAATGAATAAGAATTTTTTTTAAAGCGTCCCCCACGAGCTGAAAACTTAAGTGGCCCCTGCATAATGCATATGTAAAGTTGTAAACGCCAGTGTTCAAATCACACATGTGAGGTGTCGCCACGATCCCGAGAGCAATAATTCTATCATTAGAACTTCTCTATAATCTGTATTAAATCTATAACTGTTTTTTTTTTAAGATGTAGATGTTCAGGTACAGTGGTGTAGTTTGCCGCCAATTCGCCATTATTACACGAGTCATGTTGGGTATTTCCCCTGCGTAACATCATCTGATTTTTCACATTATACTAAACAATTGAGCTTTACTGTTTATTTTATTTTTTTATTCATGAAAGTGCCCTTTTCCCCCCCAAAAATGCGTTTGAAATACCGCTGCGCAAATACCGTGTGACATAAAATATCAATGACCGCCATGTGTTTCTCTGCTATACATATAGTATATTATAGAGAGGCAACTTAGTTGGAGCTGACTGTCTGTGTGGGTGGGAAGAGTCTCTGGGGTGAGAGAGCACGTAAAATCAGAATAACTTTAATTTTCCCCCTAATTCAACCCCACAGATACTGAAAACATCAAATGATGGACAGAGTCAAGCCAGTGGCAGTGCACAACCACAGCAAACTATTTGCACTGCTCTTTTAGGTGCTTCAAAATATAAAATTGACTCTAAGGAACAACATGCCAGGGAGGAGGCCATAGCAAGATGGATTGGGCGCACCGGATTACCAGTCAGAACGATTGAAGATGAGGACTTTGTTAGCATTATGGAGACACTAGATAGGAAGCTAACTGTTCCAAAGAAAACAATCTGATTGACAAACAGTATGAAGATGATAAACAAAAATTCAAAAAGAGAGTGGCTACTGCTCGGAGAGTATCTATTTGCACTGATCTGTGGACCAAAAAAGGACTCTCAGGCCTCGTACACACGACCGATTTTCTCGGCAAGAACCAGCAAGAAACTTGCTGGCAGAGAGGTCTTGCCGAGTAAATCGGTCGTGTGTACGCGGCTATCGGGTTTCTCGTCGAGAAAACCGACAAGAAACCTCGACGAGAAAATAGAGAACCTGCTCTCTATTTTCTCGTCGAGATTCTCCTCGGCATGTTTCTCGACGAGAAAAGTGAGTGTGTGTACACTTACCTGTCCTCCCGGAAGCCCGCGCATGTTCGAAATGAATTTGACGCATGCGCGGTAGCTTCCTAGGCATACGTAGGGTATACCAAGATGGCGGCGATGGCATCGAATGTGACGAGCGCATGCTCGTCGTAGTCGATGACGTCACCGCGTACGCTCCATTCAAAGAACCGCGGGTTCTTTGAAACGAGCGTGTGTACACTCGGCCGGGACAAGTTTCTTGTCCAAGAATCTCGTCGAAAAAAACGACATGTTTTTTTCAACGAGAATCTCGGCCGTGTGTACGAGGCTTCAGCTTCATTCCTTGCCATAAGTGCATGCTACTTTTGTGTTGAACAACATAAACCTGAACACATATTGTTGGCCCTTGAACAAGTATCCCACCCACACACTGCACAGTCAATCAAATCCTGTGTGGACAAATGCTTGCAAGACTGGGACATACCAAAGAGGAAGATCCTTACAGTGATAACAGACAACGGGAGCAATATGGTGGCATCATTTAAACAAACCACAGCAGCAGCAGAAGAACCACCCAGCTCTAGTGACTCTGTGGCTGAGACGGAAATTAATGATCTGCGGTGAGTGAGTGAGCCATTTTTATTCTTTTACATGTTGACACAGTGACACCAGTCAATTATCTAATGGCTATGAGATGATTGATATGGGGGCACGGCGCTATCTGCTCTAGTCTACGGGGTGCAGTCAGTGCACCTTTTTTATTTTTCCACTATAATTTGTCTTGTGTACTGTAAAAGTATTCCCATAAGATGTTAAGTGTTAAAATAATAGAATGGAACAAACATTTTCTATAGTATACTTTATGCTTATTGGGCTGTGTGTGTGTGTTCCACATGATAGGTACCAACAGATCGACATGGACCGGACACCATGTGTGGTGCATACGTTGCAACTTGTGGTCCACATGGTGCATAAGGAGGCAAGTGTGAAGAGAATACTGGATAAAGCAAGATCAATAGTGCACCTCTTCTGCAAGTCTTCAGTTGCAACACAGAAGCTATTGGAGAATTGTGGCCTTATTCTTTTAAATGACTGCCTCACACGCTGGTCAAGTACATTCAACATGATCACAAGACTCCTCAAACTGAAAGAGTCAGGCCTCGTACACACGGCCGAGAATCTCGTCATAAAAAAACTTGTAGTTTTTCTTGACGTGATTCTTGGACAAGAAACTTGTCCTGGCCGAGTGTACACACGCTCTATTCAAAGAACCCGTGGTTCTTTAAATGGAGCGAACGCGGTGATGTCATTGACTACGACGAGCGTGCGCTCGTCACATTCGATGCCATCGCCGCCATCTTGCTACACCCTACCTATGCCTAGGAAGCTACCGCGCATGCGTCAAAGTCAATTCTTACCATGTTTCCACGGCGACAGGTAAGTGTACACACACACACTTTTCTCGTCGAGAAACATGCCGACGAGAATCTCGACGAGAAAATAGAGAGCTGGTTCTCTATTTTTCTCGTCGAGATTCTGGTCAGTTTTCTCGACGAGAAACCATACACACAAACGATTTTCTCGGCAAGAAAGCTATCTCGGCAGTTTTCTTGTCGTTTCTTGCCGAGAAACTCGTTCGTGTGCTTTCCTTAAAATTAATCAAAACAAATAGGAGTGTTTTATTATTCTCTTCAAGTATTTCTATTTACAGAAGAATACCTAATACTTGTGGGTTCTGCTTATTGCGATAGGATAGGAAGAATCAGTAGTTCAACAGTTTTAATTGTCAGTCAAATTCATAGGAAAAATGCACAGGCTCAGGCGGAGGCTACAAATGCCATGCCATTAGTATGTGTATTCTGGAACAATAACAAGTCAACCACCACTTTTTATCAACCAACTTGTTGACTGACAATGTACCCTCTCTCTTAGCATTGACTAATTTGACAATATAGGTAAATATCACACTAATGAAAGAAAAATAGATCAGTAACGGTAATGGACGGTCAAAAAGGTCAACCGTCGTTTCTTTTAGTGTGATATTTACCTCTATTTTGTCATTGTGAAACTGGATGCTGAGAGAGAGAGGACTGGAGTTGATAAAAAGTGGTGACTGTTATAATCCAGTAAATCCACGCACTAATGGCATTATTGTAGACTGTGCACTTTTTCTTTGAATGTATCTGAGAATTAGAACTGTTGAAATAATAAACTGACAGTAAACGTATTCTTATTGTAGAAATTTGTTTGTTATGCTGTCACAGCATAGTCGGGAGTCAGGAGTCGGACTCGGGAGTGCTCTCTCTGTGCCTGTGCCACTGCCAGACAGGCACCAGGCAGTAACTAAGTAACAGTGCCTGTGCAGTGTGCTGCTGTCTGTGCTTGGTTGGCCATGGCATGTACATGTACAGCTATGGCCAAAATGACACCAAAATAATTTTGACAATGTCTGCTAGTGCTGATTCAGTGTTTTAGATCTTTTTGTGTCAGTCTCCGAATTGTATCTGGGATACAATGATCTGACATTTGTGTCAGATCATTGTATCCGGTAAAAGCATTGCATAAGTGTCAAATGCTTTTATTGACAATAATTGTATGCATTGCAAATGCAAAGAGTCAATATTTGCACAGTCACGCAGTCACAGTGTTGACTTGAGTTAATTGACCCTTCTTTTTAAAGACCTCTGCTCTGCTGCAATTTGCCCTGGGCCTGACAATCGTGGTGGCATGTTGTCATTGTCAATCAAGTTCAACTTGTCAGAATTTGTGTTTTTTTTTTTGGGGTTCCCTTTCCCTCACCCTCATCACCAGCCTCCTGAGGTTGGATTGACCATGACCCCCAGTCCACCACAAGTTCAACTTGTCACTTCTTAAAGGGATTAAGGTCTAGTTTCCCTGGCCATGGACCTAAAATTAAATTTTTTTGTTCCCAGTACCGCTTACTTACTAGTACTACTTATCACTTTTGCCTTATGGTAAGGAGCTCCATCATGCTGGAAAAGACATGTTGTTCTGTTCATCACCAAACTGTTCTTAGATGGTTAGGAGTAGAACTTAGGAGAAGTTGTTCTCGGAGCCTGAATAGTATGTTTTTGTACCATTTATTCATGGCTGTGTTCTTCTTAGGCAAAATTGTGAGTGGGCCCACCACACCGCACACTCCCTTGGCTGAGAAGAAGCAGCAGAGCCAACCGCGCACACATGAATGTCACGCAAAGTGTTCCTATTTTTTTTTTTGTGGTATTTTATCCTTTTATTAAAACAGCAATATCCTTGACGAAAAGTTTTTACTTAAATAAAGACGTTATATAATGACTAAATCTGTGTCTCTGTAGTGCATGTTCAAACCTAACCACTAAAAACAACATATTTGATTTCTCACTCCAGCAGCAGTTACTATATAATAACGAGTTTGGAAATGGTAGAGAAATGCTTAAATGATGCATTACAATTACAATTTAACTACACCTATTAGATTTTAGACAACTAAAAGGACTTTTAGTCGACTAAAACTCGACTAAAATGAATTGGAGTTTTAGTCGACTAAATACAACTAAAACTATTGCAGAAGACTAAAATGGGACTAAAACTAAAATGCTATTTTAGTCCTGAGACTAAGACTAAAACTAAATTTGCTGCCAAAATTAACACTGGTGGGCACAGATGGGCACAGTGAGGCTGCAAATGGGCACAGTGAGGCTGCAAATGGGCACAGTGAGGCTGCAGATGGGCACAGGTGGGCACAGTGAGGCTGCATATGGGCACAGTGAGGCTGCATATGGGCACAGTGAGGCTTCATATGGGCACAATGAGGCTTCAGATGGGCACTGTGAGGCTTCAGATGGGCACAGTGAGGCTGCAGATGGGCATTGTTTACCAGTAGCTGCTGCATTTCCCACCCCCTAGGCTTATACTCGAGTCAATACATTTTCTCATTTTTTTGTGGTAAAATTAGGTGCCTCGGCTTATATTTGGGCCGGCTTATACTCGAGTATATACGGTATAAATATTCATACATTGATCAAAGAAAAATACAGAGCAGAAAGAGAAATATTTAATTAGGGCTAATTACTGTAGGTGTAACAAGGAGTTAATAAAAGAGTACATAGTAAAGACTTTAAGGGGTATATATACTATATTACTAAAAGTATTGGGACACCTGCCTTTACACACACGCAAACTTTAATGGCATCCCAGTCTTAGTCTGCAGGGTAATATTGAGTTGGCCCACCCTTTGCAGCTTTTAACAGCTTTAACTCTTCTGGGAAGGCTGTCCACAAGGTTTAGGAGTGTCTATGGGAATGTTTGACCATTCTCCCAGAAGCGCATTTGTGAGATCAGGCACTAATGTGGACGAGAAGGCATGGCTCACAGTCTCCGCTCTAAGTCATCCCAAAGGTGTTCTATTGGGTTGAGGTCAGGACTCTGAGCAGGCCGGTCAAGTTATTCCACACCAAACTCGCTCCTCCATGTCTTTATGGACCTTGTTTGTGCACTGGTGGGCAGACATGTTGGAACAGGAAGGGGCCATTTCCAAACTGTTCCCACAAAGTTGAGAGCATGAAATTGTCCAAAATGTCTTGAAATGCTGACGCCTTAGAAGTTCCCTTCACTGGAACTAAGGGGACAAGCTCCACCCCTGACAAACAACCCCACACCATAACCCCCCCCCCCCCCTCCACCAAATGATTTGGACCAGTGCACAAAGCAAGGTCCATAAACACATGGATGAGTGAGTTTGCGGTTGAGGAACTTGACTGGCCTGCACAGAGTCCCGACCTCAGCCCGATAGAACACCTTTGGGATGAATTAGAGCAGAGACTGTGAGCCAGGCCTTCTCATCCAACATCAGTGCCTGACCTTACAAATGCGATTCTGGAAAAATGGTCAAACATTCTCAAAGACACACTCCTAAACCTTGTGGACAGCCTTCCCAGAAGAGTTGAAGCTGTTATAGCTGCAAAGGGAGGGCCCACTCAATATTGAACCCTACGGACTAAAGCCTCATACACACGGATGGTTTTCTCTGCAAGAAAACTGCTGGGAGAGCTTTTTGCCGAGAAAACTGGCCGTATGTATGGTTTCTCGTCGGGAAAACTGCCGGGAATATCAACGAGAAAAATGGAGAACCTGCTCTCTATTTTCTTGTCGGGATTCTCGTCGGCCTGTTTCCCGACGAGAAAACCGTGCGTGTGTATGCTTACCTGTCTCCAGGTAAACCCGCACATGCTCGATGAGACTTTGACGCATGCGCGGTAGCTTACAAGGGTAGTGTAGGGTGAAGCAAGATGGCGGCGACGGCATTGAATGTGATGAGCGCATGCTCGTCGTAGTCGATGACGTCACTGCGTTCTTGCCATTCAAAAGAACAGCGGTTCTTTTGAATGTGCCGTGTGTACACTCGGCGAGCAAGAAAAGCTTGCCAGGAATCCCGTCAGGAAAACCAACATTTTTTTCCTGACGGGATTCCCGGCCATGTGTACGAGGCTTAAGACTGGGATACCATTAAAGTTCACGTGCGTGTAAAGGCAGGCGTACCAATACTTTTCCTATTAAAGTGTGTGTGTATATATATGTAGCAGGTATTTGAATTTAGGGGAGGCATCTGGGTGGTAGTGTAACTCAGATGCATTGATTGATAGGGAATCTGAGATCCTTTTGTGGTTCTTGGAGGACTCTGGTGGTGTGAGGTTCCCTGCGACCTGCAGGTGGCGCTGTCGTCCTGGGCCGGAGCTGAACACTCACCGCAAGACTGCATCCCTTTTTGTCCTTTCCTGGCACTGGTACAGCGGAGCGGGGAACCTCCGGTGACGCGAAGGGAGAGGAGATTACAGGGGTGGACGCCCTGACCTTGGGTTTCAGAGTTGGAGGATGCAGCCGCGCCCAGGCACCTTCAGCCTGGGTGCTGGCATTCCGGAGTTCCGGGCCCAGGTGCCCTTGACCTGGCCGGAGCGGGAGATGGAGTCCATCTCAGACACCTTTAGCCTGGGGTGAGGTACTATGGCGGAGGCATGGAGCTCAGTACCTTCGACTGAGTTCCGCGAGGGTGGAGGAATCCGAGGGGGCCCTAACTCCTTGGGTGTCTGAGACCGGTGAGCGGAACTTCTCCGGAGAGTCCAGCGCAGCATTGCTGGTGACAGAGAGGCCTCCGGTAACTGTCTTGGACGGATGTCCTTCCCCTGATAGGGGCTACGTTAGCGAAGGTAATCCATGTTCTGTTCAATATAGTCAGTGGCAGTGACTATTCGCCATTGGTGACACCACAGTGGTTAGCTCTATCTAAAATACTTTTGCCTTGGCCTACTCCCCACAAAGACTGAAGTGTTATATGGGTCTCAACCTGTCTGTGCTGTATGACTATTTATTGAGAAGAATAAATACGAGTTTGACCTTTTCAGTGTGTGGAACTCTGGTTACTAGGAGCAAAGGGGAGTCAATCCGAGGAGAGGATTTGACTCTGGGACACATATACAAAACCTGATAGTTCTGGCTTTCACCTCTACACATTGGAGGACATGGGCCGTGGTGTATCTCATCCCTCCCCCAAGTACTAACCCCTAGACGAGACAGACAAGCCGTGAATGAGAAGGGGTGAGAGGGGTGAGGTCGCTATATATATATATATATAAAGTTTTTTTTTTTTTTTTTTTTTTTACCGTTGATACAGTTTGTTGGGTTTTCCTTTATATCATTCATTAGTGTTTATAGTTAGTTATGCTCATACTATTCATCTTTAGATTGTGTAACTTGAGTCCTCCTGCTGCCAGCTGTGACTGTCCCATCTATGTGGTGCCCTTGAGCGCTATGTCCACCTGGGAGACAGTTGTGTTCTCTCCATAATTCTTTGCCATGTGACAATAATCTTGGTGATGCATAATAATAATAATAATAATAATAATAATAATAATAATAATAATAATGCATTATAATAAACAAATAATTACTTAGATATTTTTATCTATTGTTTTGTTTGTTTTTTATTTAGTGGCCATTCACATCGAAACGCATTGCAGAAAACCTACGTTTGGTGTGCATTTCCAGATCTGAGTTCCAAACGCACTGGGTCTGCGATCTGCTGTGGTTATCAATAGATTCCTTACGACACCCCAAATGCAGATGGCAAACACTGTGTGTTTGCCTGCACCTTGTCACCCAGTATCGCAGTACCATGTGATCTGTTTGCAGTGATTTTTAAAAGCACTATTTTTGGTGCGACCCAGAACGATTTCAGCCCATTCAAATGAATGGGCTGTATATCGCGTCACACAAAATCGCACTGGAATCACACAGGAATGCGGAGCGCACTGTGAAATTCCTGGTGTGAACCGGCACTAAATGTTTAAATGCTATACCATCTTGTCCCAAGGAAGCAGCCTTTCGTGGTGACACACAGTCATGGCCGAAATTGTTGGCACCCCAGAAATTTTTCCAGAAAATCAAGTATTTCTCACAGAAAAGTATTGCAGTAACACATGTTTTGCTATACACATGTGTATTCCCTTTGTGTGTATTGGAACAAAACAAACAAAGGGAGGAAAAAAAGCAAATTGGACATAATGTCACACAAAACTCCAAAAATGGTCTGGTCAAAATTCTTGGCACCCTTAACTTAATATTTGGTTGCACACCCTTTGGAAAAAATAACTAAAATCAGTCGCTTCCTATAACCATCAATAAGCTTCTTACACCTCTCACCCGGAATTTTGGACCACTCTTCCTTTGCAAACTGCTCCAGGTCTCCCTTATTGGAAGGGCGTCTTTTCCCAACAGCAATTTTAAGATCTCTCCACAGGTGTTCAATGGGGTTTAGATCTGGACTCATTGCTGGCGAACTTTAGAACTCTCCAGCGCTTTGTTGCCATCCATTTCTGGGTGCTTTTTGACGTATGTTTGGGGTCATTGTCCTGCTGGAAGACCCAAGATCTCAGACGCAAACCCAGCTTTCTGACACTGGGCTCTACAGTGCGACCCAAAATCCTTTGGCAATCCTCCGATTTCATGAAGCCTTGCACACATTCAAGGCACCCAGTGCCAGAGGCAGCAAAACAACCCCAAAACATCATTGAACCTCACCATATTTCACTGTAGGTACTGTGTTCTTTTCTTTGTAGGCCTCATTCCGTTTTCGGTAAACAGTAGAATGATGTGCTTTACCAAAAAGCTCTATCTTGGTTTCATCTGTCCACAAGACATTTTCCCAGAAGGATTTTGGCTTACTCAAGTACATTTTGGCAAACTGTAGTCTTGCTTTTTTATGTCTCTGTGTCAGCAGTGGGGTCCCCCTGGGTCCCCCTGGGTCCCCCTGCCATAGAGTTTCATTTCATTTAAATGTTGACGGATAGTTTGCGCTGACACTGATGCTCCCTGAGCCTGCAGGACAGCTTGAATTTCTTTGGAACTTGTTTGGGGCTGCTTATCCACCATCCAGACTATCCTGCTTGCAACCTTTCATCATTTTTTCTCTTCCGTCCACGCCCAGGGAGATTAGCTACAGTGCCATGGGTTGCAAACTTCTTGATAATGTTGCACACTGTGGACAAAGGCAAATCTTGATCTCGGGAGATGGACTTGTAACCTTGATATTGTTGATAGTTTTCCACAATTTTGGTTCTCAAGTCCGCAGACAGTTCTCTTCTCCTCTTTCTGTTGTCCAGACACACAATGCAAAGACTAAAGCCCTGTACACACGATCGGATTTCCTATGGATTTTTAACCAATGGATTTTTCCATCGGAAATCCGATGAAGCTGACTTTCATCAGTCTTGCCTACACACCATCAGTCAAAAAACCGACCGTTCCAAACGCTGTGACGTAAAACACCCAGACAAGCCGAGAAACATGAAGTTTAATGCTTCTGAGCATGCGTCGACTTGATTCTGAGCATGCGTGTTTTTTTTATCCGATGGAGTTCCCCACAGATGATAGTAATTTGCTATCATTTTTTTTTTCCATTGGATAAATTGACCAAAAAATGTTCTATTTTTTTTACACCGAGGAAAAAAAAAAACGATGGGGCCATACACGATCGGTTTGTCCGATGTTCATCGGTAAAACCGATCGTGTGTACAGGGCTTAAGTGAACTTCTCCTTTTTATCTGCTTTCAGGTGTGATTTTTATATTGCCCACACCTGTTACTTGCCCCGGGTGAGTTTAAAGGAGCATCACATGTTTGAAACCATCTTATTTATCCACAATTTTGAAAGTGTGCAACGATTTTGACCAGCCCATTTTTGGAGTTTTGTGTGACATTATGTCCAATTTGCTTTTTTTCTTTCCTTTTTTTGTTTTGTTCCAATACACACAAAGGGAATAAACATGTGTATAGCAGTGGAGGCCCGTCCATAGGGGGTGCCCAGGCACCGCCCCCCCCCCCCCCCCAGGCAGTCAAAAAAACAAAAAAATAAAATAAAAAATAAAAATAAAAAATAAAATATTTAAACATGTCCCTTTTAAGGAAAAAAAAAGTCCTTATGTGCACTGTGTCCGGGCGCCGGGCACAGTGGTATATGGGAAACGCGACGTCAATGCAATCACGAGATTGCAGACGAGGCGCTTCATTTGCGGCCAATAACTCGTTCTGTGGCGCGTTCGAGCACGCCACTAGCTTCCGGTGTGATGGACTGGCCACTGCATACACATTCACCGCCCTGGGACATGGGCGGTGCCTTCTGTTCTAGTACCGACGTCACTCAAAGTACAGGAAGTGACGTCGGCACTTGGCTGCTCCGTTGAACGTGCAGCCTAAGTAAGCGGATCGTCAGGAGGTAAGGTAAGCGAAAGCTCACCATGGCTTAAATTACATTGCCGGCGGGAGCAGCGTCCCCCCCGCTTATTATTCTTTAAATTACATGGCTGGCGGGAGCAGCGGCACCCCCCCCCCCCCAGCTTATTATGGTTTTTTCAATTACATGTCCGGCGGCATATCACGGCGGCGGGAGCGGCGGCAGCCGCTTATTACTTATTTTTTTAATTACATGGCCGGCGCAAGCAGCGGCACTCCCCCGCTTATTAATTACATGGCCGGCGGGACCAGCGGCAACCCCCCCCCTTATTATATGTATTTTCACCCCCCCCCGCATTTTACTTTTTTTTTATTTTTAACATTACATGGCCAGTGGATACACTGAAGGGGGACTACACTGAAGGGGGGGTCTGTGTAACATGCAGGGGGTCCAGAGATTCAGGGTGATGTGTATTGTAAAGGGGTCCAGAGTTTCAGGGTGATGTGTAATGTAAAGGGGCCCAGAGGTGCAGGGTGCTGTGTAATGTAAAGGGGTCCAGAGATTCAGGGTGATGTGTATTGTAAAGGGGTCCAGAGATTCAGGGTGATATGTATTGTAAAGGGGTCCAGAGTTTCAGGGTGATGTGTAATGTAAATGGGGCCCAGAGATGCAGGGTGCTGTGTAATGTAAAGGGGTCAAGTGAAGCAGGGTGCTGTGTAATGTAAAGGGGTCCAGTGATGCAGGGTGCTGTGTATTGTAAAGGGGTCCAGAGATGCAGGGTGCTGTGTAATGTAAAGGAGTCCAGAGATGCAGGGTGCTGTGTATTGTAAAGGGGTCCAGAGATTCAGGGTGATGTGTATTGTAAAGGGGTCCAGAGTTTCAGGGTGATGTGTAATGTAAAGGGGCCCAGAGGTGCAGGGTGCTGTGTAATGTAAAGGGGTCCAGAGATTCAGGGTGCTGTGTAATGTAAAGGGGTCCAGTGATGCAGGTTGTTGTGTAATGTAAAGGGGACCAGAGATGCAGGGTGCTGTGTAATGTAAAGGAGTCCAGAGATGCAGGGTGCATTGTAATGTAAAGGGGTCCAGTGATGCAGGGTGTTGTGTATTGTAAAGGGGTCCAGAGATTCAGGGTGATGTGTATTGTAAAGGGGTCCAGAGATTCAGGGTGATGTGTATTGTAAAGGGGTCCAGAGTTTCAGGGTGATGTGTAATGTAAAGGGGCCCAGAGGTGCAGGGTGCTGTGTAATGTAAAGGGGTCCAGAGATTCAGGGTGATGTGTAATGTAAAGGGGCCCAGAGATGCAGGGTGCTGTGTAATTTAAAGGGGTCCAGTGATGCAGGTTGTTGTGTAATGTAAAGGGGACCAGAGATGCAGGGTGCTGTGTAATGTAAAGTAGTCCAGAGATGCAAGGTGCATTGTAATGTAAAGGGGTCCAGTGATGCAGGGTGTTGTGTATTGTAAAGGGGTCCAGAGATTCAGGGTGATGTGTATTGTAAAGGGGTCCAGAGATTCAGGGTGATGTGTATTGTAAAGGGGTCCAGAGTTTCAGGGTGATGTGTATTGTAAAGGGGTCCAGAGTGTCAGGGTGATGTGTAATGTAAAGGGGCCCAGAGATGCAGGGTGCTGTGTAATGTAAAGGGGTCCAGTGATGCAGGGTGCTGTGTATTGTAAAGGGGTCCAGAGATGCAGGGTGCTGTGTAATGTAAAGGAGTCCAGAGATGCAGGGTGTTGTGTATTGTAAAGGGGTCCAGAGATTCAGGCTGATGTGTATTGTAAAGGGGTCCAGAGTTTCATGGTTATGTGTAATGTAAAGGGGCCCAGAGGTGCAGGGTGCTGTGTAATGTAAAGGGGTCCAGAGATTAAGGGTGATGTGTATTGTAAAGGGGTCCAGAGTTTCAGGGTGCTGTGTAATGTAAAGGGGTCCAGTGATGCAGGGTGCTGTGTAATGTAAAGGGGTCCAGTGATGCAGGGTGCTGTGTTATGTAAAGGGGGGGTCCAGAGATGCAGGGTGCTGTGTAATGTAAAGGGGTCCAGTGATGCAGGGTGCTGTGTAATGTAAAGGGGTCCAGTGATGCAGGGTGCTGTGTAATGTAAAGGGGTCCAGAGATGCAGGGTGCTGTGTAATGTAAAGGGGTCCAGTGATGCAGGGTGCTGTGCAATGTAAAGGGGTCCAGAGGTGCAGGGGACTGTGTAATGTAAAGGGGTCCAGAGGTGCAGTTGTGGAGAGGGGGTGTCAGGAAAGGCTTCACCCGCTGGTGGTGCTGTTGGTCCTTTGGACTGCAGTGCTAGTGTCCGCCAGCAGGTGTCCTCCTGCAGCCAATATCTCTGTTGGAGGATCTCACCTGCTGGTGGTAACACATGATACGTGGACTGCAGTACCGGCATCCACCAGCGGGTGTATTCTGGCAGTATGGGGCAGGCAGCACTTCCTGTGGTCAGCTGTGACCTGAAGCTCAATCATCTGGACTTCTTTATATACCCGGCAAATGCAAACACTCGTTGCCCTGGTATCTGTCTTCCTGACCCCCTGGACCTGTGACCCGGACTTTAGCCTGTATCTGATAGACATGTGCATTCGTTTTCGTCCGAATGCATTTTCGTCCGAATTTCAGCTATTTTCGTTATCGTTTTAACAAACGAAAACGAAAGCACAGAATCCGAAAACCGAAAGATCCGACATAAACAAATGCTTTATTTTCGTTTTCGTTGCTACAACAGTTCGATATAGATAGGAGATTCGACGTGACGCTGACAATAACAATCTGTGTCTATCGAACCTGTGGTCGAATGTGCCTAACCTTAACTCTATTAGTCCAAGATTATTCTACATAGAGAGAAAAGATTCGACATTATAGAGAGAAAAGATTCAACATTATAGAGAGAAAAGATTCGACATAGGAGAGAAAAGATTCAACATAGGAGAGAAAAGATTCGACATAGGAGAGAAAAGATTTGTTATTATAGAGAGAAAAGATTCGACATAGAGAGAAAAGATCACTGCTGGAATTGGGTGGGGGAAGTAAAATAAAAATAAAGTTGATGATGAATGTTATTGGCTGATTGTAACCAAAGAGGAGGAGCAGTAAAATAGCTAGAATGACGAAGATTCGACAAAGCATCGAAAGTTAGAAGATTCGACGGTGCAGCAAAACTGTACGACGCTGCAATCGTACATTTCCGGTCAAATGCATCCGCCCATAGGCTATAGAAGAATTCTAATGTTGGTTGACTAGTAATAGTAATGAATAAATATAATTATTACTAGTCATACAACATTAGAATTCTTCTATAGCTTGTGGGCGGAACATTCGACCTGAAATGTATGATTGCAGCGTCGTACAGTTTCACTGCTCCGTCGAATCTTCTTTGAACATTCGACAGACACCATAAGCCTTCAATGACAGATTCGACCTTAATTAATTCAGATTTTCGGACGAATGCAATTTCTAACGAAAAACGAAATAAATAAAAACGAATTTTGGGAGTAACTAAATAAATTAATTTTTCGGACGAAAACGAAATTCCGAAATTAAATATTTCAGTGTGCACATGTCTAGTATCTGATCCTAACCTGCACCCTGCCCCCTGCCTGATCTGATCCGACCCGATCCCTACCTTGAACCCACATCCTGTTTAACCTGATCCTTACCTTGTGCCCATCCTGCAGCTTTCCCTTCTGTTACCTGGATCCCTGTTCTGCAGCCTATCCATCCGTCCCCTCCCTGTTCCTGCTTCCTCCCATCCATACCCATCTGCTTGATCCCCTTGTGTATGACCTCGGCCTGGCTTCTACTACGATTCTGGTATCTCCCTTATTTGTATATATTGTTTGTAGTCACTGTTGGTTTATTGCACTGCGTTTTATTGGTTGTTGTATGTTGGTCACTCACTGTAATAAATTATATATATTTTCACCTACACCCGTTTGGTTTCCTTTTATGAAGTCACACAGTCTGGTCAATTAACAATTCCCATGCCAGCGTGGAGTTCCCGTGCCAGCCTGCCAGCGTGGAGTTCCCGTGCCAGCCTTCCAGACTGAAGTCCTGATGGCAGTGTCCCAGTCGGAAGATCCGGTGCCCGTTTCCCGGCCTGTGGTTGTGGTGCCCGTTTCCTGGCCTGAGATTTTGGTGCCCGTTTCCCGGCCTGAGGTTGTGGTGCCCGCTGCGGTGCCCATTCCCTGGCTTGAGGTTGTGGTGCCCGTTTCCCGGCTTAAGGTTGTGGTGCCCGTTTCCCGGCTTGAGGGTATGAGGCCCGTGTCCCAGTCTGTGGAGCCTACTACCCAGTCTGACATGTTCCTGTCTGCCGCCCAGCTCGATGACCCAGAGCCTGCCGCCCAGCTCGATGACCCGGAGCCTGCCGCCCAGCTCGATGACCCGGAGCCTGCCGCCCAGCCTGAGGTGTTCCTGTCTGCTGCCCAGCCTGAGGTGATCCCGTCTGCTGCCCAGCCTGAGATGATCCCGTCTGCTGCCCAGCCTGAGATGATCCCGTCTGCTGCCCAGCCTGAGGTGTTCCCGTCTGCTGCCCAGCCTGAGGTGTTCCCGTCTGCTGCCCAGCCTGAGGTGTTCCCGTCTGCTGCCCAGCCTGAGGTGTTCCCGTCTGCTGCCCAGCCTGAGGTGTTCCCGTCTGCTGCCCAGCTTGATATGACTATTTCCTGCCCGGATGTGCCCGCTGTCTGCCCGGATGTGACCTTGCCTGTTGCCCAGCTTGTTGCTATGAACTTCCCCCAACAGCAGGCCGCTGGAGCGTCCGGAGGCCGCTCCTTTGAGGGGGGGTACTGTCAGGAAAGGCTTCACCCGCTGGTGGTGCTGTTGGTCCTTTGGACTGCAGTGCTAGTGTCCACCAGCAGGTGTCCTCCTGCAGCCAATATCTCTGTTGGAGGATCTCACCTGCTGGTGGTAACACATGATACGTGGACTGCAGTACCGGCATCCACCAGCGGGTGTATTCTGGCAGTATGGGGCAGGCAGCACTTCCTGTGGTCAGCTGTGACCTGAAGCTCAATTATCTGGACTTCTTTATATACCCAGCAAATGCAAACACTCGTTGCCCTGGTATCTGTCTTCCTGACCCCCTGGACCTGTGACCCGGACTTTAGCCTGTATCTGATCCTAACCTGCACCCTGCCTGATCTGATCCGACCCGATCCCTACCTTGAACCCGCATCCTGTTTAACCTGATCCTTACCTTGTGCCCATCCTGCAGCTTTCCCTTCTGTTACCTGGATCCCTGCTCTGCAGCCTATCCATCCGTCCCCTCCCTGTTCCTGCTTCCTCCCATCCATACCCATCTGCTTGATCCCCTTGTGTATGACCTCGGCCTGGCTTCTACTACGATTCTGGTATCTCCCTTATTTGTATATATTGTTTGTAGTCACTGTTGGTTTATTGCACTGCGTTTTATTGGTTGTTGTATGTTGGTCACTCACCGTAATAAATTATATATATTTTCACCTACACCCGTTTGGTTTCCTTTTATGAAGTCACACAGTCTGGTCTATTAACAATCTCTGACAGGGGGTACACAGTAGTGACAAAGAGATATTAAAGGATGCAGAGGTATGCCGGGGGCACAGTGAGGTGTTTTTACATTTTAATGTGGGGGGGGTGCCAGATATAGGATCCGCCCCGGGTGCCAAATGCTCTAGGTACGCCCCTGGTAAGCATGGATTTATTAAAAATAGACATGTATTCGTGGACGGGAATAGAGTGATGAATAAACAACCTTCACATCTATTCAGCCAAGCAGCGGCACTCAACACCCCCCCCCCCCTATTACTTTTTTTTTTTTAACATTAACTGCTGCCTGGCAATAACCATCTGCTACAAGAAATGGTACCACACATCAGCACTAACCACATTACAACCCCAAGGGAGAGCTCACACTATTCTATGGGTGGTCGACGGCAGCAGCGAATAAGCCCCCCCCCCCGCTTATCAACTTACTTTTAACATTAGGTGGTCGGCGTCAGCTGGGGCTATATACTCTGTCCTGTGATGCTGGGGCTATATACTCTGTCCTGTGATGCTGGGGCTATATACTCTGTCCTGTGATGCTGGGGCTATATACTCTGTCCTGTGATGCTGGGGCTATATACTCCTTCCTGTGATGCTGGGGCTATATACTCCTGACACTATGAGTGGAAGCAAGTGGAATACAGGGGACGGAGTGGGTGGATTATATAAGGGGTGTGGCTTATGAGAAGTGGGAGGGGCCAAACATGGAGGGCGGGGTCTTGCGCCCCCCCCATCCTAAATCTTCACTAGCCGCCACTGGTGTATAGCAAAACATATGTTACTGCAATACTTTTCTGTGAGAAATACTTGATTTTCTGGAAAAATTTCTGGGGTGCCAACAATTTCGGCTGACTGTATATGGAAGGAATGCTCCAATATAAAACTCCACTATGCAATTAATGTTACACACGACAATATGTGAAGATTTATTCAGGAATATGAGCAAATGTCCTCTCCATTCATAACGGTTATACTGTATGTGTGATTTTTGTATATATAGTTTTTTGAACGTTATTTAATGGCTTTTATATAGCCTCAACAGGATTCTTTTCAAAGAATTTGTGAATAAACATTATATGTTTTTAAGAGATAGATCAAGGTTGTTCACTGTCTATGTATCTGAAAAGTATGTTGGTTTTCAAAACAAGTTTTGTTTGTTGGTTTGATTTGGCTTTCATTTGGTAGTAAATGGTTATAAATACCTCCTGAATTTTTATTTTTTATTATCAAATGAAAACTGGCCCAAAATAGTAAAAAATATATATTGTTTTTTTACATTTAGCTGTATATTTCTTGTTACTACCATTCCCTACCATCAAATAAATTCTCCTGCTCCTGATGATCCCAGTGATACCACATGTGTATAGTATTTGTTGTTTGCACCCATAGTACATCCTAGAAACAGTAGTGCACATTTTGCTTTTTTTTTTTTTTTTGTTCTATCGTATATACTCGCGTATAAGCCAAGTTTTTCAGCACATTTTTTTGTGCTGAAAATGCCCCCCTCAGCTTATACTCAAGTCTGTGTCCTTGGACCCCAAACTTGGCACACATGTAGCCCCACTCTTCCTCTACAAGTGCGCAAAGTTTGTTGTCCGGGGGACCTATGGCCGGGGAGCACAGATTTTTCAAAGCCGGGCACCCCTTCCATAGACTCCAATGTTAAACAGTAATTTCTCCGGTGATTTTGGGGACCCGGTACCGGACGATTTTTCAAAGCCAGGCACCCCTTCCATAGACTCCCATGTTAAAAGTCAGTCTAGTCACACAGCGCCGGAGATCAGGTAGGGAGATTGGGCACACTGAGGCATGGGCACATTGACAGTGAGGCATGGGCACAGTGAGGCATGGGCACAGTGAGGCATGGACACAGTAAGGCACAGTGAGGCATTGACACAGTGAGGCACAGTGAGGCACAGTGAGGCATGCAGATGGACACCCAAACCTTGATCTAGGTATTTTTTTCTTTATTCTATTTTTCAATATTTATTTATTTTTTACACACACTTTTTGTTTCTCTCTCTGCAAGGAGAGACAAAGATAGAATGTAGTAGTTGTGATGATATGTATGGTTTCTCCATTCAAAGAGAGAGAAACACAGGGGCGGGCTTCACAGTGACTGATCACTGTGGTAGCCACTCAGAGGCTACCACAGCGATTAGGTGACCAGGAATCGGGAGTTTCGGGTCCTAATTGTTAGTATGGGGCCAGGATCTCTGTGAGACCTGGTCTCCCTGCTAGGAGCGCACTGTGAGGCAAAATCCCAGTGCAGTGGGGCCACATATTTGTGTTAAGTCGGTTAACCACTTGCCAACCGCTGCACGCTCATATACGTCGGCACAATGGCAGCGGTGGGTAAATGGGCGTACCTGTAAGTCCCCTTTTATTTGACGTGTAGCGGGGCACGCGCCCGCCCCGTACTCCTTGAGCGTGCCCACAGGCCCTGCAAACTCGATGTCCGCTGGTGTCCCGCGATCGTGACACGGAGAAGCAGAACGGGGAGATGTAAACAAGGCATTTCAATGTTCTGCCTAGTGACATCACAGGGATCTACTGCTCCTTGTGATCGGGAGCAGTGATCGCTGTCATGTCAGTGGTAGCCCACCCCCCCCACAGTTATAATCACTCCCTAGGACCCACTTAACCCCTTGATCGCCCCCTAGTGTTTAACCCCTTCCCTGCCAGTGTAATTTACACAGTAATCAGTGCATATTTATAGCACTGATCGCTGTATAAATGACAATGGTCTCAAAATAGTGTCAAAAGTGTCCAATCTGTCTGCCTAATGTCGCAGTCCCGATCGCCGCCATTACTAATAAAAAAATAATAATAATAATAAAAATGCCATAAATCTATCCCCTATTTTGTAGATGCTATAACCAATCAATATAGGCGTATTGCGATTTTTTTCGTTATTTTTTTTCAACAGGTCAAAAACGTTAAATGCTGGTGAGTCACGTTTTTGAGCTTTTATCAACGTTTATGAGCGTTTGGCATTTTTTGTGATCAGAAAAACTACTCCTCAACGCGGTTTTAGGGCTTTCAGAAATCTGCCCTTAAACTCCACTGGTGATAAACGTCCAAAAACGTCCATGTGTGCATGGACACATACAGTAGGATAACATAGAGTGGAGTTTATGGGCTTTTAAAAAAATGCCCAAAAAACTGCCGTTTATGAGCTCCAGTGTGCATGGAACCTTAAAGTGCCGTATCACAAGAAGTGCTCTGGTCAGGAAGGGGGTAAATCCTTCTGGGGCTGAAGTGGTTAATGTTATTAAAAAGTAATTTTTTTTTTCAATCTCTAGTTGTAATTTTCTATTGCATTCAATTCACTATGGCAAACTGGAGGTGTTTTGTACAGACAATGTATAGAACGTCCCCCAGAAATGTAATTTCCTGCTAATTATCCTTGAAGTCTACAGTAAGATACAAGTCAGATTTTAGGCATCCTCTGCAACAGGAATTTCAGTTGTAGAGCGAGGGGTCCTGCAAGTTACTATGTACAGCATATATACTGAACTTATCAATCACAGATAAAGCTGCAGGCACTTATCACCATCTCATAGCAATGTGTTTGTGCATATAACAATATTTAATTGTACTGTGCTATAACAAACCAAACCAAATCACTCCACTTAAATCCCCAAAATTATTTTTGTTCACATATAAGACATTGAGTCCAGTGCATTGAAAACATGCAGTGATCAAATTAAAATATGATCCACAGCCGTGCATTTCCTAATAACTGTGATGCTCATCCTACTAGCCAATCACCATCCTTTATAGATGCTTCTCAATCCACCTTCCTTTGTACTGCTCCGGAATACAAACAATGTGTCCCCACAAAGTGCTCCCCCCTTCAGATGAACTCTCACCTTCGGCAATACGACCTTGCAATTAGGCTTGGTCAGTATAGGCCTTTTAGCCTCTTGCGGGCTATAACAAAGCTTTTCTGTGTAACCCCGATTATATCTCCTCCCACGTCGCCACACACCAATCCATGGCATCCAGATAGTATATGCAAAGAAATCTCAATAGTTATTATATCCTTAAAAAAATCACTTTATTTAAAACATACTTGAGGTACATTCCTGGTGCTTCTAGCGCACCAGGCCATACACGCAACTAACTCCTTTGTAATGGTTCCATGTGTTCACACAAGCCATCAACATACACTAGGGGCAGCTGGCTCCATGAAGGGTCCGGGTGCAGTCCCTGTTTTTGCCCCTCCCCAAGACGTCTTGACACAGGGTCAGGTGCAGTGGCAGCTGGTGTTTTTTTTTTTTTAGGTGGGTGGCAAACAACAACCATCATTCCCCCCTGGTCATTTGGTGGGTCAGCCGGCGGCACCCCCACCCCCCCATCCCCTGTCGGAAACAGATGTATGCACTGTACTGTACTGTATACAGATGAATGCCCAGTAGCGGGTCGCTCACCATTTTCTGCAGGTCTAGAATTCTGATCCTGATGATCACCGTATTCTCGGGGGGTCTCTGTCCGATTCTGGGGAGGGGTGTGTTCCTGCCATCTTCCCTAAGATATCTGCGATGCAGGGCTCGGGGAACTCTACAATGTCGGGGTGTCTAATGCCTGTGTGGGGGGATCGTCCTCCTGTCTCCATGGTGCCTGGGGAGAGTGGACTTTGCGGGAGCCCTGAGATCCCTCGTGGGGCTGGGTGAGGGGGGTGGAGGAGCTCAGAAACCGGAGACACAACATAAGCAGGAGAGGGGAGGAGCGGAGAGACTGCATTTAATAGAAAGAAGAGGAGAGAAACAGTGGTGGCTGGTGGGTTGGTCGGTCCTCCTTCTCCTCAGGCTGTGCACCATCCTCTGGCCGTGCGTCTCCGCCCTCCTCCTTCCAGGCCAATAGGATCCTTTCTCCTTTCAGCCAACTGGGACATGGGTCTTAGGACCCGCTTCCTGATTTGCGGGGAGGAGATTCAGTGTGAAAATAGCCAATATTCATAATGGATCAGTCCCTTCCATTCAATTTCAGTGTCCCAAGGACATGGTGAATCAAACATAGAGCAAACTGCCGAGCAACAAAAGTTAGGTCTCCGCTACAAAGTTTGTAAAAATTGCTTGATCGCCAAGAGGGGCTCGACAAAAGTAGAGTTACTCTTTAATCAAGGACATTGCAAGGACTACATCAATATGCAGCAAAAGCAGGTAACACTGTACAATGTGTATTCTTATTTAAATACATAACAGATTCTCTGTAAATTTGTTCTGCATTATTTTCTCTTTGTATGTGGGTTATCGTGTAGCTTTGCATACCAAACAGACTATATTGACATAACTGTACAGTATACTGAATACACTAACATTATGTTTGTTTTGTAATTGAGCGGATATCTGTCCTTGAATTAAGACAGTGAACATTTCAAAAACCCTTATTGAAATTCATAGTCATCCTAATAGGGTAACTCTCATGAACACATAATCTCTCCAGTGGATTATTATTTTCTCACCCCATGAGTAGAATTAAAATTGGCTTTGGACATCCGCAGGGAGAAAGGCAGAAATTCTATCTGGGTGGATTAGTAGCGTCATACTATTTTATACAATTTCCCTAGATAGTGCCTCTTCTATTACATCTTTCTGAATTAGCATTTGTACCCACTAATATGATGTACACGTTTAATTATATTACTACTTCTCATATCACATTAGGAAAAGTCATTGACAATGCAATAATAAAATTACTTACATTTCCTCTGTTCTTGTATACAGTTTGGAATGACCTGTTTTATGGTTCATTTTTTGTTTTCCGTTGTCATGCCAGACTACACAGATGGGATTTAAAAGGCTCATGTTAAGTGTTTGTGGAGGTGGCAAAATATTGAAGAGAAAAGGGATGTTGGTCTAATCAGAACTATCTAATGAACAGCTGTTGTTTGAAAAACATAGGGCACCTTAAAAAAAGAAATAAAGTATATTTTTAAATTTGAATGCAAACGCTGAGGCTTCATTTAGATTTGTGGTTGGGGAGCGGCCAAAATGCGTGTTTGAGCCAAGTTTTTGCCACCTACCAACTACCCCCCTCTTAAGGTGCAATAGGCAGTGGATGGGGGTGTTGACATGCGGCATAATGCTTTGCACCGGCGGCAAAGTTTACCCAATGTTTAGCAATCAGTGGGTGGCAAGCCCTCTGCACACTACACATTCAGGCAAGTAGGGAAGCGGTGAATAGCGGTTGCTACCGGGAGTCCGTGCGAGTTGCGGGTGTGCTGGTGTGGTGCTCGGTGTTCACTTTAGGCGCTGTTGTCTCGCTCTGGGCTCTGGATCTCTGGACTCAAGCTGCCATCTGCCACGTGTGCTAGCCACGCCCCCATATAAATATATTTTATCCACCCATGTTAGGGCCACAGATGTGGGTGGTGCCAACTCGCCTTGCACATGGGGGTAACATTCTCCTCGCATTCGCTCACCAATTCCCGGGACCGAAGGGAGACTGCGTTCATGTGAAAGTCTAACATTAAGGCTGTTTCCTGACTTAGAGAGGAACCGTGTCACTGTGCGCAGTAATAAAAGTACGGGGTTCCTCTGAAAAGTGCTGTCCTGTGTCACTACACACGGTACTTTGATGTATGTCGCATTTGGAGGGACACTGCCGAGCCCACACTCTCTCCACCAGTCCAGCATACTTCTGTTACCTCACTTCAAGCAACAGAATAGGGTCCCGCCATGCACATAGCATGGACCTCATGTGTGAACTTGTTAACTCCTTCATTCCAATACCATGTGACCAGGTCATGGATCTCCGCAACGTGGGTTTGTGTCTAGTTGCTACTGGAAACTGACCACCGGGTAGGGAGCTGACTTCCCGAATCCCTCGCTACTGGAGGACCCATCACTTTTACCAGGTACCACGGTTTATGACTTACCCATAGCAACTGCAATATTCCTCTTGCTTGACTTGCCGATTGAACCTCTTGTTGCAACTTTGCTTCATACCCCACATGTGCCTTACTGATCCTGGTTCTTTTGATATGCCGGGAACCAACATGCACCCCTTTAAATAACTTCAGACCAGGCTTAGAGCAGTTGATGCAAATTTACATAAAACATTTCTGCGACATACAGTATAACATGAAAAATGTCCATATCCTGACCCTAACTACAACTGTTTGGCTGCCCAGTCATACCTCTACAGGGCAGTAGTCCATATTGATCTCTGGATCCCTGGTGCCTCCAATGGACTGCAAGGCATAGCAGTCCTCCTCCCGGAGTAATTATGGCATGTCCTTCCCGATGTGGCCTGCAGCCCCAAACCTAGCCTTCCTCATCCTCAATATTTATACTACTGGTGGGTAGGCTGGATCCAAAAAGCCTGGGAACTGTAGCACACACAATCTTTTCCCCTCAGTCTGGGCCAGCCACTAACTAAAATAATAAAATCATAACCCTGTAGGCAACCTGCCTACATGTAGTTCATGGTAGAAGGGATTGGTCCATTACCTTCATAGGAGTAGGGTGACAAAGTAGGAGATAAATAAAAGAAAAAGGGAGATAGGGGAGGAGAGATGAACACGAAAATTTAGTATAGGGAGAAAAGGAAGAGGTGTGGAAGTGGGGAGTAGAAAACACCCCATAGGTCATCAAAAGTACACATTTTCATATTTTGCCAGAACTAGGTTTGGAATAGCGTGTTTCTAACCCCAGTCAATCCTCCCTTTCTCCTGATTTTTGACCAGCCACTTGTTTTTTATGAAATGCAGTTGTCTATCAAATCAGAGAAAAGAACGAAGGACAAGACTGGGGTGACCACTTTCTTTGTGCACTGATGTTTTCTTTTTCTTAAAGCGTAGTTACACCCACATTTTTCACTCCTCACCATGCAGCACTAATGTGCATCCTTAAAATGAATTGGCATTTTTTTTTCTGTTCACTTACCTGATTTAGGCCTATATCTAATTTCACTTCCACCTTTAGCAGCCACGGGCGTGGATGTCTTTTCCGGTTTTGCATTGGCTCCTGGGAGATCTTGGTTGGCTTGGCATGGCACTGCTCCCAAAATATATAACATTGCCATTGGCATGGCAAACTAACCAAGATTGCACCGCACTGCACATGCACAAGATCAGCAGGTGCATGCTAATCAGCCAGCATGCACGGCATCCAGGAAAGAGGGCACTGTGGCTTCAGATGCCCACACTGGAGATGGCCATGCTGTGCAGCAACTTCACAAAGTAAGAAAACAATGGGCAGAAATTGAAAACTGGGCATGAGTATTCTAGGGGTATTTTTATCCTAAAAGTCATATTTCGGCTGGAACTCCGCTTTAAGCCTTGTTCACATGGGAAGCTTTTTTTTTTGACAGCTCTGAAATGTATTCCGTAGTGGATGAATTTTCACATCTGATTTTTTTTTGTGTTTTGGACATGGTTGCAGATTGGCTGCAATGAAGTCTAACACTCCCCACGTTTTTATGGGATTACAGCAATGTGTACAGTAGGGGTGCTGAATTTAATCGCTGCATCGATGCATCGCGATTTGGAGGTCCCCGATGCGGCATTGATGCATGTGACCCCAATAATTGATGTCCGTGACGTCATCCGACATGCCCCGCCTCCGCTCCGAGTGTGTCTGTCAAAATAACCGTTTTGTAATAAATGCCGCGTTATAATCCATTAAGTGGCCACCGCTGTATGTGCTTTTTAAAATATATGCAGATTCATTCCTCATATCTCAGTGTGTATATAACTGTATATGCCGCGCATGTGACTGCATGGTGCGGCCCGCCTCTCTCCTCTCACGTCTCATGTCTCTCGCTCTCCTGACGTCAGCCCCGCCCGCCTCTCTTCTGATCTGATACGGTAGCTACAGTCGGTGGGCGGGGCTGAGAACTCCCACTGACGTCAGGAGAGCGAGAGAGAGAGACATGGGACGTGAGAGGAGGGAGGTGGGCCGCACCATGCAGTCACATGAGCGGCATATACAGTTATATACACACTTAGATATGAGGTATGAATCTGCATATATTTTAAAAAGCACATACAGCGGTTGCCACTTAATGGATTATAACGCAGCATTTATTACCACACAGGTATTTTAACAGCAGTAAGTGACTGTACTCCTACACATGCTCTGTGCTGGCATTTCTCCGGCTCCCCATTTGCACATTCCACTGTGTTAACTCCTAGTGTGCTGGAATGTGCAAAGCCCAGAGAAATTTCAGCACAGAGACAGTACAGTGAAACTCACAGGGCTGTTTGTCAGTTGTGGATTCTTATCCCTCCTGACCTCCCAGCAGCCGTGTGTGTGAATTCCTGTACCCTGTAGTGCACCGGATTAGTGCAGTTTTTAAAGGGGAGTTCCACCCTATTTTTAGTTTATTAAAAGTCAGCAGCTACAAAAAGTATAGCTGCTGACTTTTATTAAACCGACACTTACCTGTCCCATGGTCCATCGATGCGGCCGCATGGAGCCCCTCTCCTCTCCCCCTCCTCTCCAAATCTACTGTGGGCACCGGGCCATGACAGCTTATGACTTCACGGCCAGGCGTGCACTGCGCTCTGCCATTGGCCAGCCAATCTTCTGGGACCTGTGTTGTGTCCCAGAAGATCGCTGGCACAGAGGGGCCGCCTAGGGCGAGAGCAGTCGCCACCTAGGTGGCCGGGACAGGAAGGATAAAGTGGGACAGGAACTCCACTTTAAGGGAGTGAGGTTATTTTTAATTCAAAGCAGTTCCAGTAAATGTTTTGTTTATTAAAAGTCAGCAGCTACAAAAAAAAGTGTATCTTCTGACTTTTAATAAAAAGACACTCACCTGTCCCACAATCCAGTGACGTGGCCACCCAAACACTCCATGCTCTCCCCCGCCTGTCCACGGCGCTGGCAATACTACTGTGGGCATCCGGCTGTGACAGCTTGCAGCTTCACAGCCGGGTGCGCATGTCTCACTGAGCTGTCCTGCATAGCCAGGCAATCTTCTGGGACCTGTAATGTGTCCCAGAAGATTGCTTGGAGGAAGGGCCGCCTAGGCGGCCCAAGTGGAAGTGGGAGCGCATCAGTAATCGTGATGCATTGTGATGCATCGCGGAATCAAATCGAATCGTTGACCAGATAATCGTAATCGAATCGAATCGTGAGACCAGTGAAGATGCGCACCCCTAGTGTACAGACATGTGCATTAACTTACCGGGTGGTCGGGGAGCTGTAAGAACACATAGCAATGGTATGTTTTCATTGTTCCTCGGTCTCTTTTGTGAATGAGGCCTTACGCAAACATAGGATCATATATACCAGAAAATATGCATTCAAATTAGTTCAAACCAAAACAAATCAAAAGCACTGAAAATTACAATGTAATACAAAAAACAAAAACACTGGTGAAATAAGTAGTCATTTAAAAATTATCACAATATATTCTCAATGCTAAATACATAAATAGAGCTTCAGTACCTAAACTAAAATAAAATATAGTGCTACCAAAATCTCTAAAGAGATGTGAGATTAGAACACATTATTAGAAAGTCGAAAATAATATGTGGTGATGTAGGCTTCCAATCCTCACTTGTGCATACAATGAATGAAGCAGCAATCCACCACCTGATGATAGGCAAAGCTATCCATTGTTGAAGAACTTTTTGTTACAGAAGGTCAAAAGCTCAACAATGTTTAATTATGGTGTTCCTAAAATCAGATCAGCATCTGCGACATTCAACGATCCATCACCAACATCAGGGGATTTTCATAGTTCATGGTTCACAAACAAGCAAATAGAGACAATTCCAGAGCGTAATAACATTTATTAAAACCAAAGATTAAAAACAGAACTCACTTACATTTAAACTTTAACTTATAAAGCCCTGGATCAAAGGTCTGAAATATAGCATGGTCGGTGCCACCTGAAACAAGCTCGCTTCCAGCAGACAACTGTCCTGCCAGCTCCATGCTTCCACCTAATGGGATTTGACATAAAGATGTTTCTTGTGCGGCTATGCCCTATATGTTTCTTTACAAAGACTTCCTCGGGGTCATCACATAACATTTCCAAAAAGAGAATATGGGGCAAAAACGGCCTCAAAATAATAAAATCCCTTTTAAAACTCTATATTCTATGACTTGTCATATAGGTTTCCCATAGACCTAATGTAAGATGACAATGTTACCTAGCAGCTATAGTGTAGGTATGACAGCACCTTAAGAGATCTGTACAAAGCAGGGCATCCCAAGGCACACATAGAGAGTCACTTATGTACCATAAGAGGATGTGTACGTGGAAGGAAAATTTGAGTGGTAAAGTATTTGTGCTAGGAGGGGTGACTTTTTTTTGGAAGGGACATTTGTGCTGGGGGATTTGAGGGATGTGGGTCAAAGATTTGTGCTGGGGGCGCATGCGCGACATCCACGGGACCGGTCGCATGATTGAGTAGCTCCGCACTACTCCAACCATTTAGCCTGCTTCCCGGGGCCATAAACTCCTAATCTTCACCATAGATACTCTCCATAACCCCCGGACCGAGTTGTGCATGCCTTCGAAGCAGAAGAAGGACGATAAGACCGCTCAGAGGTCCCTAACCACCTATCTGCTAAGGAACCAGGTCCGCTACAGCATGTCCCAAGATGGCGCTGGCGGCTCGGCTTCTCCCTCACTGCAGGCCTCACAAGATTCGCAGGATACAGCTGCTTCGGTTCTGGACTCTGCACAAGACTGTGAGTACTTTCCCCCCCTGACCAAAGCGGACCTAGACAGGAGCTTAGAATCTATATATAGCAAGATTGCTGCCAAGTTCCAGACGGAGCTACACAAAAGCACCAATACGCTAACGCAGGAGATCTCGGCCCTGGGCACCCGCACGGACCGCTTAGAGACTATGCACGATGAGCTCAATATCGCTCACAATGATCTCTCCAGAGAGTTTGATTCCCTCAATGCCACGGTCACTCAACTGCAAACCCAAGTTGAAGACCTCGACAATCGAAATCGTAGGCACAATCTTCGGATAAGTGGGGTCCCTGAAATCACCACGGATCTCATCCCTGCCATACATAAGCTGTTCCTTTCCCTCTTGCCAGACCGTGAGGTGGGAGCATTCACATGCGACCGCATTCACAGGGCTCTACGTCCCAAGCCTCCTCCAGACAAACCCCCCAGGGACATTGTCCTATGTCTAAAAGACTTTCTTATCAAGGAGGAGATTCTTAGGGCTGCCCGCAATTCCCATTCCATCTCCCTGGACGGCTCCCCTATTCAGATCTACCCGGACATCTCCCCTGCTACCCTGGATAGGCGCCGCAATATGAAGGAGGTCACCACAGTGCTGGCAAAAGCGCACATTCGCTATAGATGGGGCTTCCCCTTCAAGCTTACCATTCCACATAATGGTACAACTTATACTGCCACCACTCTATTGGAAGGTCAAGAAATTCTTGTCAAAATGGGCCTCCTGGAGGCTGAAGCCCTTCCTCGCCAACCCTCTACTCCTAGACCTAAACCCATTTGGAACACCCCCTCTCCTAGACGAGACCGCAGACGTCACAGACAAGATGCTGGCCATAACGCCTTTCAACACTAGCTAATCCTTCGCCTCTTTTGTGAATTCTCCCTGCTGCATGTCTTGAACTTCTGCACACCAGTGCCACTTCTGGCATTGGTGCGCCATCTACTGCTCTATTTTTGAACTACTGATCTTCTGATGGTTCCACATCTCTTCACCCTGTCTCTACAAGCAAGGTTTCAGCCCAGCAGGATTCTCCCATACATTTCAGACTTTCTGGGCCCTCTTCTGATTTGACACCACGCATGCCTTGCTTTTCTTCGTTACTCTATTTTCTACAGGATGATGGTTCCCGGTTCATTTAATGATCTACTATGGCGATCTAACACATACTGGCATGCACAAACTTTTTTTTTTTCTGTTTTAATTTGCTGCAGGCTAGTTCGGTTGATGTCGATGCCGTGCTGCCCCACTCCTCTCATATCCCGACCTCCTTTGGAGCTCTGGATATGAACTGGGGAGTTAAGGGAGCTTTTGCCCCTTACAAGATTTACCTCACTGTTTCAGGCTTTTGCTACTTGCAACCTGACCCACTGTTTGCCCAGCACATGTTTGCACTGCTGGCACTATGTTTAGACGCTTTTTATGTTCTATCACTTCTTTTGTTTTTTTTATTTAGGATGTTGAAGCAATTCAGATGTATTTTCTATTACTATGTACTTGAAGCAGTATATTACTCTCAGTTCTCCCAGACTGACGTCCCCCTAGTGACGGAGAATTTGGACTCAGTTATCTCAGGGTCCTTAAACCCCCCAGGTGAGCCTATGACATCCATATATACATAAATGGTGATTACATGTATTACACATAATGTTCAGGGCTTCAATTCTCCCCACAAGCGGAAAAAGGCATTCACAGCCTATAAAAAACTAGGGGCACAAATCCTATTATTGCAGGAAACCCACTTTGCTGCTGACAGACACCCAATTTTTTTTCATGGCTCATATAAGCAAGCCTTTTACACCTTATACGACTCTAAATGTAGAGGGGTGGCAATCTTCCTTCACAATTCATTCCCCATGGAAGTTCAGCAAGTCTATAAGGACCCTGACAGTAGGTTCCTTATTGTTAAGGGACTAGTAGCGGGACGCGAACTCACGATCGCTAACGTCTATGCCCCTAATGTCGCACAGGCCACCTTTTTTTCCGCCTTCTTTAGGACACTTGAGAAATACTCCTCGACACACATGTTCGTTGGGGGAGACTTCAACCTCGTCGCACACCCGCAATTAGACAGAAGCACCTCCTCCCAACTAAAGTTGGCTTTTCCTAAATCCCTGTCCAGAACTCTACAGGCTCTCCAATTATCCGATGCTTGGAGAGCACACAACACGGGCGCAAAGGACTTCACCTTTTACTCCCACCCCCACAATTCCTTTGCCAGATTGGACTACATTTTCTGCACACCCATCATTCTTGCCAACTCCACACAATCGGTGATCCATCTCTGCCCCTGGTCCGACCATAATATGGTCTCCATGTCAACCTCCCTTATAGGCCTATCTGATACACCCTATACATGGAGACTTAATGACTCTCTCTTATCTGACCCTATCATACGTCAGGAAGTATCCAACGCTATTCAGGAATACTTCACGATCAATGCCACCCCGGACATATCCCCTAGCACTCTCTGGATGGCCCATAAGGCAGTGTTACGAGGCCACCTTATTAGTATTGCTTCATGGAAAAATAAAGAAAGATGGCAGCAAATCTTCACGCTGACCTCAGAACTGGACCGCCTTCATAAATCCCAAATAGGTAACCCGTCGATTGCCAACGCACGCCTGGTGGCACAAAAAAGATTAGAACTGGATACTCTGTTATCTGCTAAGACAGAAAAAGCACTAAGGTGGTCCAAAGCAAACTTTCTCCTTCACAGCAACACAGCATCTGCTATGTTTGCTCGCAAATTAAATCACACACTACGTCCTCCCCACGTGTATAAACTCCGCAATTCCTCAGGCAAAATAGTCTCCCACCCTAAAGAAGTCCTAGAAATTTTTGAGGACTTTTATTCCAAACTTCTTTCTCGCCCTCCGCCGTGTCCTTCTCAGCCCTCCCTAGACTGGCTAGCCTCCCTTCCCCTTCCCTCTTTGTCCGATTTACAAATTGAATCCCTTAATGCCCCCTTCACAGAGGAAGAACTGCTCGGCGTTGTTAAATCCCTAAAACGCTCTGTGGCCCCAGGCCCAGATGGTTTCACTGCTAGCTACTATAAAAATTATGCTCCTATACTACTCCCACGCCTCACTAGCATGTTCAACAAGATTCTTGCAGGAGAACAGTTCCCCTCTGAAATGACCTTAGCTAGCATGTCTCTCCTGCCCAAACCTCTCAAGGACCACTCTCTCCCCCAAAATTATAGACCGATTTCAGTCATTAACAATGACCTTAAAATTTTTAGTCGAGCCCTAGCTGACAGACTAGCCGCTATTATTGAAACACTGACCTCCCCTGACCAATCTGGTTTCATCCCCAATAGACTCTTCACGGACAATATTCGTTTGACACTTAATGTACTCCAAGACGCTAACATACGTAAAAAACAAGTCCTCCTCCTTAGCTTGGACATTAATAAGGCGTTTGACAGCGTACAATGGCCTTGTTTACTTGCAGTGCTTCAAAGACTTGGCTTTCGGGATGAATTTTTGTTGGGTGTACAGGCCCTATACCACCACCCACAAACCAGAATCAAAATCCCAGGCTGCAGCTCTGGGTTTTTCACACTGGGCAGGGGCACCCGACATGGATGTCCCCTATCACCCCTTTTATTCGCCCTGGCCCTGGAACCCCTTGCCACCGCAATTAAACATCACTCTGACATCTCCGGATACCCCATGGCTTCCACCACATCTCATCTCTGTATGTATGCAGATGATGTCATGCTTTTTCTAACCCAACCCCAGATTTCCCTGCCCAATCTATTTTCCCTGTTGTCCCGATTCGCCTCTATTTCTGGACTCACTGTTAACATGTCCAAATCCACTGCACTCCCTGTCAACATTCCCCCTGCTCAGTGTGAGACCCTCCAGAGCTCCTTCCCCCTGCAATGGTCTACGGACAAAATACCCTACTTGGGCATCTATATCACACCACATTGGTCCTCTATTTTCGATGCAAATTATCCGGCATGTGTGTCCCGTCTCCGCAACTTGCTCAAACTATGGGGCACCTACCATATCTCGCTCCTCGGGAGAGTCACGGCGATCAAAATGACCTTCCTACCCAAACTCCTATTTCTATTCAGAGCCCTTCCAATCCTGATCCCTAAGGCTTTTATAGATAAAATACAACAAGATATCCATAAATTTATCTGGCAAAACAAACGACCAAGGTTCTCTAAACAGGTCTTGTTCAAACCACAAACACTTGGGGGACTGGGCCTGCCAAATCTTTGGCTCTATTTCCTTGCGGCTCGCTTCTCCCAGATGGCACAATGGACCATCACTAACTCTAAAGTACCCTGGGTAGAATTTGAATCACATTCCATCGATCCATACAGGCTCTCTGGTATACTTTGGTCCCCCTCTAAAGTGGGTCATAAAATTATCTCCCTTAACCCCCTAGTTGCCCACTCTCTTACCCTATGGTACAGATACAAACATAAACTAGGCCTGGCGTCCCATGCTCCCCGAGGCTCTTCCTTTGTAGGAGAACCCCTATTTCCCTTAGCCTTCTATAACCCTGAGGGTTTCTCCTGGTGGATCTCTAACTCTGTGGTCACGTTAGCCGACCTGCAGATTGGTGACGCCTTTGCTTCATTTGACCTGTTACGTACGCATAAACAAATCCCGCTAAGAGAATACTTCCGTTATTTGCAAATCAGACACTTTTTTCTCTCCCACTTTGCCCTCACCCCATCAACCCCTTCTACCACATTTGAACAGATCTGCCGTGACTCCCCCAGGGGAAGGGGGCTTATCTCTACCCTCTACAAATCGGCTCTCACTGCGTTGTTTCCCGGGGCGGTCCCGTATAAACGTAAATGGGAAGCGGACTGCAACGAAAACTTTGACTCGGACGACTGGGACACAATGCTGACTAACCTACGCAAAGCGTCTAAATCCCTAGCTGTCAGAGAAACAGCATATAAAATATTGACCAGGTGGTACTATACCCCATCCAGACTTCACTCTATTTTCCCGGGTACCTCGGACCTCTGCTTCAGAGGTTGTTGCCTTCCTGGGACCTTTATGCATATATTTTGGGACTGTGATCGACTTTCCCCTATGTGGACCACAGTGATGGCTCTAGCTTCAGCACTATCAGGTACTCCAATACAGCTTACGGCCTCTATGTGCCTCCTTGGTGCATCTATCCCAGGTACGCTTCCCTCTGAAGAATGCCTTATCCACACAGTTTGCTTGGCTACTCTGTGGGCCATTGCCCTGCACTGGAAGTCCCCTACGGTCCCTATCGCCTCCATCCTTCATAGGATGGACTCAATTATGATAATGGAAAGGATTTTATATACGCTAAATGACAGGATGCACTTATTTGACCAAAGATGGAATCCCTGGAACTCACACAGGCATATTCTATTACCACAATCTTAGCCGCTGACGCAGACTCCCCAACAGCTTTAGTCCATGGGAGGCTACTACTCCCGCTCTCTGTTATACCTCATCTGTAAGACTATGTTTCCTGTAGGTTCTCTGTAATCCGCTATGGCTTTTCTCAGATGCTTCAAAGTAAATTTTGTTGTTGTTTTTTTTTTTTTTTTCTTTTTCTGTCTCTTTTTTTGTCACTGCGTTGACATTTATGATTATATTTCAACCTGTATTATGTGATACGCAGATTTTCAGATGTATGTACTACTTTATTGTCTTCTCTCAATAAAAAACGTTTGTACTAAAAAAAGATTTGTGCTGGGAGGGGGATTTCAGCTGGGGAGGCGCAGTTTGGCATGTTCGCCCTGGGCTCTAGGTGATCTTGTCCCGGCACTGACATACTCTGCCACTTAGCAGTAGGTATGAGCCGAACCCCCCCATGGTTCGGTTCGCACCAGAACATGCGAACAGGCAAAAAGTTTGAGCGAACATGCAAACCCTATAGGACACAAACATGAAAAATCAAAAGTGCTAATTTTGAAGTCTTATATGCAAGTTATTGCCATAGAAAGTGTATGGGGACCTGGGTACTGCCCCAGGGGACATGTATCAATGCAAATAAAGGTTTTTAAAGCAATCGTTTTTTCAGGAGCAGTTATTTTAATAATAAACGAAGTGGGAAACAATAAAAATGAAATATTCCTTTAAATATTGCGCCTGGGGGTCCCCTTAGTATGCCTGTAAAGTGGCACATCTGTACAATGTATAGAACAGTGTCGCAGCAAAATTACATTTCTAAAGGAAATGTATTGCCGGCTCTCAGCAATATAGATAAAAAATCAAGGAAAAAATTGGTGTGGGGTCTCCCCAAGTCCATACCAGGCCCTTCAGGTCTGGTATGGATTTTAAGGGGAACTGCACACCAAAATAAAATAAAAAATTGGCCTGGGGTTCCCCCAAAATCCATACCAGACCCTTATCCAAGCAAGCAGCCCGGAGGACAGGATAGGGGGGGGGCGAGCGAGCGTCCCCCCTCCTGAACCATACCAGACCACTTCCCCTTAACATGGGGAGAGTGCTTTGGGGTGGGGGGCTTATCAGAATCTGGAAGCCCCCTTTACCAAGAGGACCCCAAGATCCCAGCCCCTCCCATGTGAATGGGTATTGGGTACATTGTACCCCTACCTATTCACCCAAAAAATGTCAAAAAGTAAACACCACAATAGACAGTTTTTAACAATTCCTTTATTAAAAAAGAAAAAAAAAAGTGTCCCGCAGTGTCCATCCATCTTCAATCACGCTGCCTGATGAACCCGAAAAATAGAAAAAAACAAAGCGAAAAAACTCCACTTCCATGGGAGGCGTCCTGCAGACTGCTGTATTTTCCCTTTGACAGCTCTTATATAGGCAAGGGTGGGGTCACCCGCTGATGTAACCAGATGACCCTGCCCACTCTGACATCAGAAAGTGGCAGGGTCACTCGGTTACGTCAACGGGTGGCCCCCCCTTGCCTATATAACAGCTGTCACAGCGAAGAGACAGCAGTCCTCGGGAAGCCTCCCATCGAGGCAGAGCTTTTTTTTTTCTATTTTTCGGTTCCGGCGGGCAGCGTGATTGAAGAGGGATGGACACCGCTGGACACTTTTTTTTTCTTTTTTAATAAAGGAATTGTCACAAACTGTCTATTGTGGTTTTTACTTTTTGACACTTTTTTCAGGGAATGGGTAGGGGTACAATGTACCCGGTACTCGATACCCATTCACATGGGAGGGCCAAGATCTGGGGCCCTCTTGTTAAAGGGGGATTCCAGATTCCGATAAGCCCCTACCCGCAGACCCCGACAACCAATGGCCAGGGTTGTGGGGATGAGGCCCTTGTCCCCATCAACATGGGGACCAGGTGCTTTGGGGGGGACCCCAAAGCACCCTCCCCATGTTGAGGGCATGTGGCCTGGTATGGTTCAGGAAGGGGGCTCTCCCCCTATCCTTATCCTCCAGGCTGCATGCTCGGATGAGGGTATGGAGGGTTTTTTTTCCGTTTTTTTTTTATTTTGGCGTGGAGTTCCCCTTAAAATCTATAACAGACCCAAAGGATCTGGTATAGATTTTAGGGGGACCCCATGCTGGTTTTTTTTCTGAATTCTGTCATAGGGTTCCCCTTAACCACCTAAATGCACTATTATATACTCTGCACTGACTGCACAGTGTGTGCGTATATATATATATATATATATATATATATATATTGTGACAGCAGGAAGGTAAAGTCACCTGGTTGCATCCAGGGGGGTAGATATATTTCGCCCAGATTCAGGCTTTACGCCGACTTATACAACTAGGTGGAGAGTTGTATAAGGCTAGTGGGCTCATGGATGACTCATACCTCTAGGGAGAGGGCTGGGCGTCGTGCAGACAGGGAGTTGATGAGACCAGCTGAAGCTTGTCAGCTCATTTAGGCCTCTATAAGAACTCCCAGCTTCATTAGATGTTAGCTCATGCCTGGAACCAGACCTGTGTGGACTGTCTAGGGAGAGTGAACCCCTGTGCGGTGAGAAAAAGCCTGTGTGGCTATTTGCTTGGACATTTAAAACCAGGGACTTAGGGACTAGGACAGCACTAGGCTGATCCCAGTTGTTAGTTAGGAAACCTGTATGTTTAGTCAGAGGTCAACTTGACCAGGATTTATTTTGGTTATGTTTCTTTTGCTTTGCTGTGTTTTGTCACTGTAAATAGAAAATAAACCGCACCTTTTTGATTTTGAAAACCACAACCTCCGTTTGCTGGGCCTGTTTTGTGTGGGGAGCCCATCCCGGGGGTCACACACACCCGCTGCCGAGCTAACCCCCTCACAGTTGGTGGAGAACCAGTGGCAGTTTTTTTAAGCCAGCATGGAGGAGATACTGAAACAGCTGGCTCTAGCAAATGCCAATCAACAGCAGACAAATGCAGGTTTGCAAAGGAGCCTTGCAGCCCAGCAGCAAGCTCATCAACAAGCCCAGCAGCAATCTGAGGCCCGCTTCATAGACCTGTTACAGAAGCAAGAGCAGAGACTACAACAAATGGAAGCAGTAATGCAGCAACGTCCGCAGAACAGTGAGGAAAGCCGTCCCACTAATACCGCGTCCTTTGGGGTGAGTCGTTTATTGACAAAAATGACTGGAGAGGATGATCCAGAGGTATTTTTGACCACATTTGAAAGGACTGCTGAAAGAGAAAAGTGGCCTGAGGAGCAGTGGGCTGGACTGGTGGCTCCTCTGTTAACTGGTGAATCGCAGAAGGCTTACTATGACCTAGAGCCTGACCAAGCAAAAGACTATGTGATGCTAAAAGCTGAAATATTGGCAAGGCTGGGTGTCACCCAGGCTGTCCGGGCTCAGCGTGTGCATAACTGGACTTTCCAGCTTGGAAAACCCCCCAGGTCTCAAATGTATGATCTCATTCACCTGAGCAGAAAGTGGCTACAGCCAGAGACTTTGTCCGCACCAAAGATTGTGGAACGTGTTGTAATGGATCGGTTTTTGAGAGCTCTTCCTACTGCCATCCAAAAGTGGGTAAGCCATGGAGACCCAGAGACGGCCGATGGTCTTGTGGATCATGTGGAGAAATACTTGGCTACAGAGAACCTGACGGCCTCTTCCAGAGACACTCGGACTTTCCACCCTAAGACCAGACCATCCCCAGGGGCGGATAAGAGGATTCCAAGGGGTGAGGGTGGAGAGAGTGAGAGGGTGGGAGCTCTACCCCAAGTTTGGCGAGAACAGCCTGGGAAATCAGCGGCTCAAGAGGCGGCAAGAAGGATCGTTTGCTACTGCTGCCGGCAAGCGGGACATATTGCAGCCAATTGCCCGGTTGTGGAGGAACCCATGCAGTGTGACTTTCTGACGGGCAGACGTCAGTCGCTGTGTGCGACAGTCGCATGCACTGCCATTCGAGGAACTGAGAAACATTTATGCAAAATGTGTGTTAATGGTAGAAATGTTGTGGTATTGCTGGATTCAGGTAGCCTTGTGACCCTGATAAAGGCTGAGTTAGTTAAAACAGAGGTCTCTGGGAATAGCAAGGTAGCTGTTATTTGTGTGCATGGGGACACCCGAGAGTATCCAGTGACTACAGTGTGTTTCGAGACCCCCAAAGGTACCCTCTCTCACCCAGTGGGCTTAGTATCTCAGTTACCGCATGACGCCATTGTGGGAAGGGATTTTCCGAAGTTCTGGGAACTGTGGGATGATCCTGAGCCCCTCACTGGTGCCCCTATGTACCAGGAATGTGATAGCCAGAACTCCCCTGAGAGTGGTGAGGACTCTCCGGAATTTCCCTTATCAGTATTGGCAGGGGAGACTCAAGAAACTGGAGAGGAGCCCACCTCCTCAGACGAAAACCTACCGTCTGTGGAGTTTTCTGATCTTGAGGTTCACAGGGAAAACTTTGCCACAGAACAGTTGAAAGACCCCGCCCTAATAAAGGCACGGGAAAACGTAGTGAAAATAGATGGCGAGTTAGTGAACCCAGATAATACCTGCACTTACCCATACTTCAGCGTAGAGAAGGACCTACTGTATCGGGTGGCAAAAAGGGCAGAAGAAACCGTTGAGCAGCTTGTGGTGCCCAAACATTACAGGAAGTTGGTGTTGGAGTTGGCCCATGGGCACATTCTTGGAGGTCATCTGGGGACAGAGAAAACCCGAGAGAGGGTATTACAGAGATTCTATTGGCCGGGGGTGATGAAGGACGTAGAAAATTATTGTTCCTCCTGCCCTGTGTGTCAGAGGTTGGCCCCGATGCCACATTTCCGTAGCCCGCTGGTCCCTCTACCCATCATTGAGGTCCCGTTTGAGAGGATCGCCATGGATTTGGTAGGTCCTATAATCAAGTCCGCTAGGGGGCACCAGTACATATTAGTTATAATGGACTATGCCACCCGTTATCCAGAAGCGATCCCTCTCAGAAATACCTCGGCCAAAACCATAGCCAAAGAGCTATCTCTTGTTTTTAGCCGGGTGGGTATTTGTAAAGAACTGCTTACGGACCAAGGTACACCCTTTATGTCCCGGGTTATGAAAGAGCTGTGTAAATTGTTCAAAGTGACGCAATTGCGTACGTCTGTGTATCACCCCCAAACCGATGGGCTGGTTGAAAGATTCAACAAAACCCTAAAACAAATGTTGAAGAAAGTGGTGGATAGAGATGGAAAGGATTGGGACTGTTTACTTCCTTATTTGATGTTTGCTATTAGGGAGGTGCCCCAATCCTCTACGGGATTCTCCCCCTTTGAGTTACTGTATGGGAGACACCCAAGAGGGCTGTTGGATATTGCCAAGGAAACTTGGGAAAGTGAGAGTTCTCCCCACAGGAGTGTGATTGAGCATGTCGCCCTGATGCAAGATCGAATTGCACAGGTAATGCCCATCGTGAAGGAACATTTGGCCCAAGCGCAGTTGGCACAGCAGAGAGTGTACAAACGTGGAGCCAAGACCCGTACCTTTTCCCCGGGGGATAGGATATTGGTACTTGTCCCTACGGTTGAAAGTAAATTCCTTGCCAAATGGCAAGGCCCCTACGAGATAATGGAAAAAGTGAGCGAAGTGAATTACAAGGTCAGACAACCAGGAAGGCGAAAGCCCGAACAGATATATCACGTTAATCTGTTGAAAGCCTGGAGGGATAGAGAGTCCCTAGTCGCAGACACTTGGTCACCAGCTCAAACTGGTTGCGTGATTCCTGAGGTTGGAATAGCAGCCACCTTGTCACAACCCCAACAACAGGAGGTTAAGGAGTTTGTGCTTCGCAACAAGGAGGTATTCTCTGAGCTGCCAGGACAAACATCGGGGGTAGAGCATGACATCATTACCCCGCCCGGTGAAAGGGTGAAGTTAAAACCCTATCGGATCCCAGAGGCTCGACGGGAGGCAATACGGGAGGAAGTACAGAAAATGCTGAACTTAGGGGTGATAGAGGAGTCCCAAAGTGATTGGTCTAGTCCCATCGTGTTGGTGCCTAAACCGGATGGGAGCTGGCGATTTTGTAACGATTTTCGTCAGTTGAACAAAGTTACAAAATTTGACACCTACCCCATGCCACGTATAGATGAGTTGATCGACCGGCTGGGAACAGCCCGATACATGACGACTCTTGACCTCACAAAAGGGTATTGGCAAATCCCCCTGGCCAAGTCGGCCAAAGAGAAAACCGCATTTGTAACCCCAGACGGGGCGTTCCAATATAAAAGAATGCCGTTCGGGTTACAGAATGCGCCGGCCACATTCCAGCGGAAAATGGACCAGATGCTGAGGCCCCATCGGAAGTATGCTGCGGCTTACCTGGATGACGTAATTGTCCATAGCACAGATTGGGCCTCACATCTGCCAAAAGTGCAAGCAGTCCTGGACTCTGTTCGGGAAGCGGGGTTTACGGCTAACCCCAAGAAGTGTACCATTGGGCAGGAGGAGGCCAAATATCTTGGGTACACCATTGGGAGGGGGGTAATAAAACCCCAACTCAACAAAGTCGAGGCCATCCAGAGTTGGCCACGTCCCAACAGCAAGAAGCAGGTACGAGCCTTTCTGGGAATCGCTGGGTATTATCGGCGATTCATTCCCCACTTTGCTTCTAAGGCTGTGCCCCTAACCAACCTGACGAAGGGGAAAGGGTCGGTCATGATTAAATGGACCCCCGAGGCTGAGGCAGCATTCCAATTCTTGAAACAAGCCTTATGTAGCCAGCCAGTGTTGTACTCACCCGACTTCTCTAAAGACTTTGTCGTACAAAGTGATGCGTCAGATGTGGGGTTAGGAGCAGTATTGTCCCAGGTCTGGAACGGGGAAGAGCACCCAGTCATTTACCTCAGCAGGAAGTTGAAGTCCCATGAGGTAAATTACGCCACCATTGAAAAGGAGTGTTTAGCGGTGAAGTGGGCTCTAGATTCCCTTCGGTACTACCTGCTAGGTAGGCACTTTGACATGGTTACGGATCACGCTCCGTTAAAGTGGATGGCTCAAAACAAGGAAACAAATAGAAGAGTGAATAGGTGGTTCCTGGCCCTCCAGGAATTCAACTTCACAGTAAAGCATCGCCCTGGCGTTCAAATGGGGAATGTGGATGCTTTGTCTCGAGTACATGAATGCCTGATTGCTGGTGTTCCAACCCCGATGTTAAAACAAGAGGGTGGGGTATGTGACAGCAGGAAGGTAAAGTCACCTGGTTGCATCCAGGGGGGTAGATATATTTCGCCCAGATTCAGGCTTTACGCCGACTTATACAACTAGGTGGAGAGTTGTATAAGGCTAGTGGGCTCATGGATGACTCATACCTCTAGGGAGAGGGCTGGGCGTCGTGCAGACAGGGAGTTGATGAGACCAGCTGAAGCTTGTCAGCTCATTTAGGCCTCTATAAGAACTCCCAGCTTCATTAGATGTTAGCTCATGCCTGGAACCAGACCTGTGTGGACTGTCTAGGGAGAGTGAACCCCTGTGCGGTGAGAAAAAGCCTGTGTGGCTATTTGCTTGGACATTTAAAACCAGGGACTTAGGGACTAGGACAGCACTAGGCTGATCCCAGTTGTTAGTTAGGAAACCTGTATGTTTAGTCAGAGGTCAACTTGACCAGGATTTATTTTGGTTATGTTTCTTTTGCTTTGCTGTGTTTTGTCACTGTAAATAGAAAATAAACCGCACCTTTTTGATTTTGAAAACCACAACCTCCGTTTGCTGGGCCTGTTTTGTGTGGGGAGCCCATCCCGGGGGTCACACACACCCGCTGCCGAGCTAACCCCCTCACAATATATATATATATACACACACACACTAGACTGCCTGACCTGTATATATAGTCTACACTGAATGCAATGTGTGTATATAAATTGTGACAGCAGGAAGGTAAAGTCACCTGGTTGCATCCAGGGGGGTAGATATATTTCTCCCAGATTCAGGCTTTATGCCGACTTATACAACTAGGGAGTTGATGAAGCCCAGCTGAGGCTAGTGGGCTCATGGATGACTCATACCTCTAGGGAGAGGGCTGGGCGTCGTGCAGGCAGGGAGTTGATGAGACCAGCTGAAGCTTGTCAGCTCGTTTAAGGCCTCTATAAAAACTCCCAGATTCATTAGGTGTTTGCTCATGCCTGGACCCAGACCTGTGTGGACTGTCTAGGGAGAGTGAACCCCTGTGCGGTGAGAAAAAGCCTGTGTGGCTATTTGTTTGGACATTTACTAAACCAGGGACTTAGGGACTAGGACAGCACCAGGCTGATCCCAGTTGTTAGTTTAGGAAACCTGCATGTTTAGTCAGAGGTCAAACTGACCAGGATTTATTTTGTTTATGTTTCTTTTTGGCTTTGCTGTGTTTTTGTCACTGTACATAGAGAAATAAACCGCACCTTTTGATTTTGAAAACCACAACCTCCGTCTGCTGGCCCTGTTTTTGTGTGGGGAGCCCAACCAGGGGGTCACACACACCCGCTACCGAGTTAACCCCCTCACAGTTGGTGGAGAATGCGGGCAGTTTTTTTTAAGCCAGCATGGAGGAGATACTGAAACAGCTGGCTCTAGCAAATGCCAATCAACAGAAGACAAATGCAGGTTTGCAAAGGAGCCTTGCAGCCCAGCAGCAAGCTCATCAACAAGCCCAGCAGCAATCTGAGGCCAGCTTCATAGACCTGTTACAGAAGCAAGAGCAGAGACTACAACAAATGGAAGCAGTAATGCAGCAACGTCCGCAGACCAGTGAGGAAAGCCGTCCCACTAATACCGCGTCCTTTGGGGTGAGTCGTTTATTGACAAAAATGACTGGAGAGGATGATCCAGAGGTATTTTTGACCACATTTGAAAGGACTGCTGAAAGAGAAAAGTGGCCTGAGGAGCAGTGGGCTGGACTGGTGGCTCCTCTGTTAACTGGTGAATCGCAGAAGGCTTACTATGACCTAGAGCCTGACCAAGCAAAAGACTATGTGATGCTAAAAGCTGAAATATTGGCAAGGCTGGGTGTCACCCTGGCTGTCCGGGCTCAGCGTGTGCATAACTGGACTTTCCAGCTTGGAAAACCCCCCAGGTCTCAAATGTATGATCTCATTCACCTGAGCAGGAAGTGGCTACAGCCAGAGACTTTGTCCGCACCAGAGATTGTGGAACGTGTTGTAATGGATCGGTTTTTGAGAGCTCTTCCTACTGCCATCCAAAAGTGGGTAAGCCATGGAGACCCAGAGACGGCCGGTGGTCTTGTGGATTGTGTAGAGAAATACTTGGCTACAGAGAACCTGACGGCCTCTTCCAGAGACTCTCGGACTTTCCACCCTAAGACCAGACCATCCCCAGGGGCGGATAAGAGGATTCCAAGGGGTGAGGGTGGAGAGAGTGAGAGGGTGGGAGCTCTACCCAAAGTTTGGCGAGAACAGCCTGGGAAGTCAGGGGCTCAAGAGGCAGCCAAATGGATTGTTTTCTACCGCTGCCGGCAAGCGGGACATATTGCAGCAAATTGCCCGGTTGTGGAGGAACCCATGCAATGTGACTTTCTGATGGACAGACGTCAGTCGCTGTGTGCGACAGTCGCATGCACTGCCATTCGGGGAACTGAGAAACATTTATGCAAAATGTGTATTAATGGTAGAAATGTTGTGGTATTACTGGATTCAGGTAGCCTTGTGACCCTGATAAAGGCTGAATTAGTTAAAACAGAGGTCTCTGGGAATAGCAAGGTAGCTGTTATTTGTGTGCATGGGGACACCCGAGAGTATCCAGTGACTACAGTGTGTTTCGAGACCCCCAAAGGTACCCTCTCTCATCCAGTGGGGTTAGTATCTCAATTACCGCATGATGCCATTGTGGGAAGGGATTTTCCGAAGTTCTGGGAACTGTGGGATGATCCTGAGCCCCCCACTGGTGCCCCTATGTACCAGGAATGTGATAGCCAGAACTCCTCTGAGAGTGGTGAGGACTCTCCAGAATTTCCCTTGTCAGTATTGGCAGGGGAGACTCAAGAAACTGGAGAGGAGCCCACCTCCTCAGACGAAAACCTACCGTCTGTGGAGTTTTCTGATCTGGAGGTTCACAGGGAAAATTTTGCCACAGAACAGTTAAAAGACCCCGCCCTAATAAAGGCATGGGAAAACGTAGTGGAAATAGATGGCGAGTTAGTGAACCCAGATAATACCTGCACTTACCCATACTTCAGCGTAGAGAAGGACCTACTGTATCGGGTGGCAAAAAGGGCAGAAGAAACCGTTGAGCAGCTTGTGGTGCCCAAACCTTACAGGAAGTTGGTGTTGGAGTTGGCCCATGGGCACATTCTTGGAGGTCATCTGGGGACAGAGAAAACCCGAGAGAGGGTATTACAGAGATTCTATTGGCCTGGGGTGATGAAGGACATAGAAAATTATTGTTCCTCCTGCCCTGTGTGTCAGAGGTCGGCCCCGATGCCACATTTCCGTAGCCCGCTGGTCCCTCTACCCATCATTGAGGTCCCGTTTGAGAGAATCGCAATGGATTTGGTAGGTCCTATAATCAAGTCCGCTAGGGGGCACCAGTACATATTGGTTATAATGGACTATGCCACCCGTTATCCAGAAGCGATCCCTCTCAGAAATACCTCGGCCAAAACCATAGCCAAAGAGCTATCTCTTGTTTTTAGCCGGGTGGGTATTTGTAAAGAACTGCTTACGGACCAAGGTACACCCTTTATGTCCCGGGTTATGAAAGAGCTGTGTAAATTGCTCAAAGTGACGCAATTGCGTACATCTGTGTATCACCCCCAAACCGATGGGCTGGTTGAAAGATTCAACAAAACCCTAAAACAAATGTTGAAGAAAGTGGTGGATAGAGATGGAAAGGATTGGGACTGTCTACTTCCTTATTTGATGTTTGCTATTAGGGAGGTGCCCCAATCCTCTACGGGATTCTCCCCCTTTGAGTTACTGTATGGGAGACACCCAAGAGGGCTGTTGGATATTGCCAAGGAAACTTGGGAAAGTGAGAGTTCTCCCCACAGGAGTGTGATTGAGCATGTCGCCCTGATGCAAGATCGAATTGCACAGGTAATGCCCATCGTGAAGGAACATTTGGCCCAAGCGCAGTTGGCACAGCAGAGAGTGTACAACCGTGGAGCAAAGACCCGTACCTTTTCCCCGGGGGATAGGATATTGGTACTTGTCCCTACGGTTGAAAGTAAATTCCTTGCCAAATGGCAAGGCCCCTACGAGATAATGGAAAAAGTGAGCGAAGTGAATTACAAGGTCAGACAACCAGGAAGGCGAAAGCCCGAACAGATATATCACGTTAATCTGTTGAAAGCCTGGAGGGATAGAGAGTCCCTAGTCGCAGAAACTTGGTCACCAGCTCAAACTGGTTGCGTGATTCCGGAGGTTGGAATAGCAGCCACCTTGTCACAACCCCAACAACAGGAGGTTAAGGAGTTTGTGCTTCGCAACAAGGAGGTGTTCTCTGAGCTGCCGGGACAAACATCTGGGGTAGAGCATGATATTATTACCCCGCCCGGTGAAAGGGTGAAGTTAAAACCCTATCGAATCCCAGAGGCCCGACGGGAGGCAATACGGGAGGAAGTACAGAAAATGCTGAACTTAGGGGTGATAGAGGAGTCCCAAAGTGATTGGTCTAGTCCCATTGTGTTGGTGCCTAAACCGGATGGGAGCTGGCGATTTTATAACGATTTTCGTCAGTTGAACAAAGTTACAAAATTTGACACCTACCCCATGCCACGTATAGATGAGTTGATCGACCGGCTGGGAACAGCCCGATACATGACGACTCTTGACCTCACAAAAGGGTATTGGCAAATTCCCCTGGCTAAGTCGGCCAAAGAGAAAACCGCATTTGTAACCCCAGACGGGGCGTTCCAATATAAGAGAATGCCGTTCGGGTTACAGAATGCGCCGGCCACATTCCAGCGGAAAATGGACCAGATACTGAGGCCCCATCGGAAGTATGCTGCGGCTTACCTGGATGACGTAATTGTCCATAGCACAGATTGGGCCTCACATCTGCCAAAAGTGCAAGCAGTCCTAGACTCTATCCGGGAAGCGGGGTTTACGGCTAACCCCAAGAAGTGTACCATTGGGCAGGAGGAGGCCAAATATCTTGGGTACACCATTGGCAGGGGAGTGATAAAACCCCAACTCAACAAAGTCGAGGCCATCCAGAGTTGGCCACGTCCCAACAGCAAGAAGCAGGTACGGGCCTTTCTGGGAATCGCGGGTTATTATCGGTGCTTCATTCCCCACTTTGCTTCTAAGGCTGTGCCCCTAACCAACCTGACGAAAGGGAAAGGGTCGGTCATGATTAAATGGACCCCCGAGGCTGAGGCAGCATTCCAATTCTTGAAACAAGCCTTATGTAGCCAGCCAGTGTTGTACTCACCCGACTTCTCTAAAGACTTTGTCGTACAAAGTGATGCGTCAGATGTGGGGTTAGGAGCAGTATTGTCCCAGGTCTGGAACGGGGAAGAGCACCCAGTCATTTACCTCAGCAGGAAGTTGAAGTCCCATGAGGTAAATTACGCCACAGTTGAAAAGGAGTGTTTAGCGGTGAAGTGGGCTCTAGATTCCCTTCGGTACTATCTGCTAGGTAGGCACTTTGACATGGTTACGGATCACGCTCCGTTAAAGTGGATGGCTCAAAACAAGGAGACAAATAGAAGAGTGAATAGGTGGTTCCTGGCCCTACAGGAATTCAACTTCACAGTAAAGCATCGCCCTGGCGTTCAAATGGGGAATGTGGATGCTTTGTCTCGAGTACATGAATGCCTGATTGCTGGTGTTCCAACCCCAAGGTTAAAACAAGAGGGGGGGGTATGTGACAGCAGGAAGGTAAAGTCACCTGGTTGCATCCAGGGGGGTAGATATATTTCTCCCAGATTCAGGCTTTATGCCGACTTATACAACTAGGGAGTTGATGAAGCCCAGCTGAGGCTAGTGGGCTCATGGATGACTCATACCTCTAGGGAGAGGGCTGGGCGTCGTGCAGGCAGGGAGTTGATGAGACCAGCTGAAGCTTGTCAGCTCGTTTAAGGCCTCTATAAAAACTCCCAGATTCATTAGGTGTTTGCTCATGCCTGGACCCAGACCTGTGTGGACTGTCTAGGGAGAGTGAACCCCTGTGCGATGAGAAAAAGCCTGTGTGGCTATTTGTTTGGACATTTACTAAACCAGGGACTTAGGGACTAGGACAGCACCAGGCTGATCCCAGTTGTTAGTTTAGGAAACCTGCATGTTTAGTCAGAGGTCAAACTGACCAGGATTTATTTTGTTTATGTTTCTTTTTGGCTTTGCTGTGTTTTTGTCACTGTACATAGAGAAATAAACCGCACCTTTTGATTTTGAAAACCACAACCTCCGTCTGCTGGCCCTGTTTTTGTGTGGGGAGCCCAACCAGGGGGTCACACACACCCGCTACCGAGTTAACCCCCTCACAAAATATATATATATATATATATATATATATATATTTTTTTTATATTTATTAATACATTGCCCGCACTGTGTATGTGTGTGTGTGTGTGTGTGTGTGTGTATATATATATATATATATATATATATATATATTCTACACTGACACCACTGTGTGTTTGTGTGTGTATATATATACATATATATATATATATATATATATATATATATATATTAAACTGCCTGCACGCCACTAACTAACCTGCCTAATCAAGTTTACCTCTCTGCGTTTTCAGCCTTATATAGTGTGGGGTGTGGACTTGAGCCCTGCCTTTGGCCAATCATGGCTCTCACAGCAGATCGTGCTGTGATTGGCCAAAGCATGCAGGTCAGGTGTGATTTTGCAGTGCATTTTTTGGCGCTCTGCAGCGCTCAAATTTTCCTTTGAACTCCTGTGAACAAACAAATTTGCCTGCGAACAAACGAACACCCGATGTTCGAGTCGAACTTACATTCGACTCAAACATCAGGACCATTACTACTTAGCAGTAATTTTCAGAACAATCCCTTGCAATGCTTACATCAATGTATTTGAAAGTTATTAGATAAAGTGCAATAAACTTTTCTACAATCATTAATATGTAAATGTCTGACCTAGAATTTTATTTTTATTTTTTATCACATTAAAGGAAAATTGAAGATTAAAATATATGGTTTGCAAAGAACACAAACATGTAAAATTATATTAACTATGTAAAGTAATAATATGATCTACATGCATTGCTTAGTAAACTTTAGTTATTATCAGTATTAGGACCTTTAAAACCCAACCTGGTTGAGATTAACATAACAGTTCTTATTCTAATCTAATAACCATGTGTTCAGTTCACACCCAATTTATGTGAAATGAATAAAAAACTGTGAACATGACTGGCAGAGAAAAGTGAAATCTTTAAAATCATCTCTGCTATTATTTTTTTCTCGTCAAATTTGTTTATTGAAGTTTAACAATTTACATATATATGTACATATGTAGTAGCAGAATCAAAGTACAGGGTTATAAAATAGGATTGTAGCTCCAAAGATTACCTAAGGGGGATTTAAATAGCTTGACCTTAACATATGTGTAACAATTTAAAAGACAATACTTTGTGTTATACAAGAGAGGCCAAAACCAATATGAACAATAAGAATATAATGTAGCCTCAGATTAAGAGTTAGCGTTAATTATCGGGAATATTAACCTTGAACGTATGGTAAAGGATTGTCTAGTGTTATGAAACGTATTTGAGTTTAAAACAAAAACACAATGTGATCAAATAAAATAAATAAAGATTCTGCCACCTGAACTAGACGAGAGGAAAGAAGGAAAAGGGGGAAAGAATAATAGAAAGGGATAATAGAGAGAAAAGTAAGAGAAGAAAGTGAGAAGAAATAAGAAAGGAAGTAGGGATCCCCGGGGATCTCCACCAGGTACATGACAAGGTGTCATGACTGATTGTGAGGTTTTCAAATAATGGTAGAGTGAGCCTGTCCCAAGTCTGTCCTCATTAACATGTGATGCAGGAAGCCCAGCTTTTACATCCTTTAACTCTTTGAAGGGACAGTGTTCAAATCTATTTGCAGTCACAAAATTGAAATGATCACCTATGGCTTCTCTCTGAGTGATAATACAAACATATCGAGCAGAGCTGGGCAAATGGAGATGAGAAACTAAGGGTATGCCCCACAAGTGCTATTGACCATATTAGCAATTAGAACATCTAAAAAAGGCAACTTGCAATTTTAAATTATTTTAAGTTCTGCTTTGTAAAAGGGACATATAAAATGTTATCCCAATTTAGCTGCAAAAGTGAAAATACACTTTGAGTCCAGGGGTAGAGGAATACGCTGTAGTACTTACCTTATTCCTTGATCTGGTAGGCTTCTTCCCTGCTACACATCCGATTCCTAAAGCCCCTTCTGTAAGGTGCCTCATCTGGTGATCAGGCGCTAATGTCATCAAGTACAATGAAAGACCAATAGCCCTGCATTGTACGTGAGGAAAACCTGGAGCATCAGGGGGACTTCCAAAGCCTGCCCAAGAGAGGAATAAGGTAAGTATTATAGCTCATTCCTCTACTCCTAGACCTAATGAGCTTTTAACTCTTGCATTGCGGTGGCCCATGGCAAGTTTTTATATTATTTTATGTAATTTCCAGAGTTCAGCTTTGAATCATTGTCTTTTTTCTCATGCAATCCAGAAGGCGTGGTTGGATTTTAAAACTATGTGCAATACTTAAATGTTACTATTCAAATATTTTAGCAGTCAAATAATTTCCCTTCAATGTGCTTTAACTGCATATTTGACTGGAGTCTGGAGTCTCTCCCTGAACATCCTGGTAAACAGTGAGAATGAATTAATACAAAGGCTGATGTAGCTAATTTCCAGGAGCAAAGCTTTTCACTCTTGTGGCCTGTGGAGGATTGCTGTTCTTTTACCTGAGCTGTCACATTTACTGATTTGCATAATGAACTATCATTCATCTTGTCTAAATATCATTAAACATTAATCAATTTTCATGCTTCCTGTGATGTAAGTTATTGCTAATACAATCACATTTTATTTTCCGGACTCATGCCTTAGGGATCTGATTGTTTTAAAGCTGAAGTATAATCTGCATATATTTTGTCTTTTCTGCCCCCCCCCCTTTTTCAGCATTTCAACATGCTAATGACATTTTGAAATAAATATTTTCTGTTTTCATTGCATACCTTATTTTTATACCCACTGATGTCATCACTGGGTCTTTTTACTTCTCTATGCAATGTAGACAGATAACAGCTGGTGGGAGGAGCCAGCAGGATGCTACACATATCTTTCTGAAGCTATCGCTGTTTCTCATCACTCTGCCACTCAACAGCCCTCAGACCTGATACATGCAGTAGGCTAACTCTTGGGAGGGGTTATGCAAATATAAAAATGCCTTGATGGATGGGTGTTATCCTGGAGAAGTGTTTTTTGTAAGGCAGGCTTTATTTGCTTGTAGACCACCCTAGATAATGCCCACAAGCAATGCTGAGCCTCCATGATTCAAATAACTGAAATACAATAAATGTTAAGGACCTGCATTTGAATTCTCTGCTGTGCCTGGCAATATTTTTTCTTTTTGAGCCACCTGAAATGCTGGACAGCTCCCTGCCTGATTCCTTAGACAACTTTGCCTTGTGTCTTGTTTCATTTGAACCTTGAACCTTTTGCTCCTCCCATGAACTCCCTATTTAAAGTGGCGTTCCGGCCGAAATTACCCCTTTTAAATAAAAATACCCCTAGAATACACAATTTTAATGTATTCTAGTAAAGTTAGTCTGTAAACTAAGGTCCGTTTTGTTAGGTTATTACAGCATTTAGATTGTTTATAAACTAGAAATAGACTGTGGCCATTTTAAGTCTGGGCATCTGAAGCCAGACTGTATTACTTCCTGGATATCAGGCTTGCAAATCTCGCAAAAGCAGTGTATTCGGTTTCAGTTTCATGTTACCCTTTCTCTCCAGTTTCATAGCAAGTTGCCGCCCCCTATTTATGTAAACATCTCCTCCCCTCCTTCCCTCCAGTATGTACAAGCAATAATATTCTAGAAATACAGAAATCTGCTGCTAAAGGTAAGAGCTTTAAAAATATCCTAATTGTAAACTAAATCATTTGTTTCTGTGCAGATATATCTACATTATATATATATATATATATATATATATATATATATATATATATATATTCTTATTATGTAGATATATCTGCACAGAAACAAATGATTTCGTTTACAATTAGGATATTTTTAAAGTGGTTGTAAACCCATATAATTTTTTTTTCTTTTAAGCCAACCTGCAAGATAAAGCTATAATGAGCTAGTATGACTAGCATACTAGCTCATTATGTACCACTTACCTTAGATCGGGGCCCCCCGAAGCCGTCCGTGTCCCTCTCTCCAGCCGCAGCCATCGCTGCGGCGATAGCCGGAATGTTACTTCCGGGTATCGCCGTTCCAGCCAATCACATCGCCGCTCCGGCGCTGTGATTGGCCGGAGCGGCGAAGATGTGACTCCGCGCATGCGCGCGGGAGCCGTCAAATTCGGCTAAGCCCAAGCGTTGCTGGGACTTAGCCAAATTTGTGAATGGGATTAACCCCATGAATGCGCCGTTATCTACGGCGCGCATGCGCCATAGACAGCGGCGCCTGTGATTTTAGTAAATATCTCCTAAACCGTGTAGGTTTAGGAGATATTTCTTGCACCTATAGGTAAGCCTTAATCTAGGCTTACCTGTAGGTGCAAGTTGCAAAAGTGGGTTTACAACCACTTTAAAGCTCTTACCTTTAGCAGCAGATTTCTGTATTTGAAGGTGAGGGATGAGGGACCAGAAGACCGATGGTGAGGGATGAGGGACGAGAAGGCCGAAGGTGAGGGATGAGGGACGAGAAGGCCGAAGGTGAGGGATGAGGGACGAGAAGGCCGAAGGTGAGTGATGGCCATTAATCCATGCCAGGTGAATGTTAGTAAAAGCAGAGCACACCACCCACCTCATGGCTGCCCTATTCCACTACTGCTTGCTCACTCACTGCCACAGCCCTGTAGAGGGTGCAGAGTGGTCAGAGGGGCCGAAGAGTAGTCAGAGGGGCCGCAGAGTAGTCAGAGGGGCAGTGGGATGGACAGGGGGACCGTGGCATGGACAGGGGGACCGTGGCATAGACAGGGGGACCGTGGCATGGACAGAGGGACCGTGGGGTGGACAGAGGGACCGTGGGGTGGACAGAGGGACCGTGGGGTGGATAGTGGGACAGTGGGGTGGATAGTGGGACAGTGGGGTGGATAGTGGGACAGTGGGGTGGATAGGGGGACAGTGGGGCGAATGTCCCCAGCACAGCACATTGCCACCATTACATGTCCCCCAGCACAGCACATTGCCAACATTACATGTCCCCAGCACAGCACATTGCCACCATTACATGTCCCCCAGCACAGCACATTGCCACCATTACATGCCCCAGCACAGCACATTACAAACAGTACATTTCACCAGCACAGAATATTGCCAACATTACATGCCCCAGCACAGCACATTACAAACAGTACATGTCACCAGCACAGAACATTGCCACCATTACATGTCCCCCAGCACAGCACATTGCCAACATTACATGCCCCAGCACAGCACATTGCCAACATTACATGACCCAGCACAGCACATTACAAACAGTACATGTCACCAGCACAGAATATTGCCAACATTACATGCCCCAGCACAGCACATTACAAACAGTACATGTCACCAGCACAGAACATTGCCACCATTACATGTCCCAGCACAGCAGCACATTACAAACAGTACATGTTACCAGCACAGAACATTGCCACCATTACATGTCCCAGCACAGCACATTACAAACAGTACATGTCACCAGGACAGAATATTGCCAACATTACATGCCCCAGCATAGCACATTACAAACAGTACATGTCACCAGCACAGAATATTGCCAACATTACATGCCCCAGCACAGCACATTACAAACAGTACATGTCACCAGCACAGAATATTGCCAACATTACATGCCCCAGCATAGCACATTACAAACAGTACATGTCACCAGCACAGAATATTGCCAACATTACATGTCCCAGCACAGCACATTACAAACAGTACATGTCACCATCACAGAATATTGCCAACATTACATGCCCCAGCACAGCACATTACAAACAGTACATGTCACCAGCACAGATCATTGCCACCATTACATGTCCCAGCACAGCACATTACAAACAGTACATGTCACCAGCACAGAATATTGCCAACATTACATGCCCCAGCACAGCACATTACAAACAGTACATGTCACCAGCACAGAACATTGCCAACATTACATGCCCCAGCACAGCACATTACAAACAGTACATGTCACCAGCACAGCACATTGATATACTCCGACAAAGATCTCGCTGCTAGGGACGCTAGGTGAATACTGGCAACAATATCCTGGTTGTCCTCATTTAAAATCCGGTTTCGCATCATTTCCGGTTTTTGAGAAAAACGCGATTCTACAGCCCAGGGACGGCTATGCCTTCTGGGATTGATGACAAACATCTCCCAGGAGGCATAGCGGTCCGTGGATGACGCGCTGAGGCTGCTGCGCCGCGGCCGGAACAACAATAAAATACATATATAACAGTGAGTTTTTTACAAAAAATTTTTTAATATGCCAAATCGATTTAAGGGGACAGAACTACAGGGGATGCAGCCAAGTGTTAAAGAGGGTGGAACTCCACTTTAAGCCATGTTTCTTTTCTTCTTGTTTGCCAGATTATTATGCTCTCTTTAGCCATTATCTTGCTCTTGTCTCCTTCTGCAGTCCATATCTTCACTACTGTTCATTACTGACCTTTGGCTTGTTCCTTAACTATGCTTCTACTTGATCCCAACCTGCAACCACTTGTTATTAACATTTGGTTGGTTTACTGACTATATTTATGCTTGCCCTCTTGGTGGTAGGTCTGCTAGTGGACCTCGGGTTGCTCTCCACCTGGTGTTGCAATCCTGAGGACCATGACCTGGTAGTAACATGCAGCAAAACCTGTTGCCTCCATAAAGATGAAGAAAAAAAAGAGGGGAAAAAAAGCACTGGAATGCAACAAAAATGCACATGCACAAACACATCCGGAACGCAAAAACTGTAATGTGAACCGGCACTGGAAGTGTATAGTGGAAGTCAGTCTCACTTTTAGCTCTACAACTTACACCCTAATTCGAACTGCATACATCATTCTTTTTGCTGTCTGCTTAAGTGAAACAGACTGGGTACCAGACTGTTCTGTTAAAATTTATTACAACAAATAACCAATAAATAAAATGGGTAATGTTCAGCACAAACAGATTTTAAGTGTCTTTCTGTACAGCAATACAAGGCCATGATGTACTCATATACTGAATGTAAACTGTACATGATAAGCAATATAATTGTTTTTGTTTAAAACATAAAGTATGCTGCAGAGTTGAGTACTGTTAAAATCTCATTGAAATATGAATGTCAGAATGTGGAGTGGTTTAGTAACCCTTGTGTTGCAATGACATCAACCAAACAGATATCTTTACACATTTCTATACTCACAGACCTATCCAATTTCCTCTTGTACTGCTTAACCACTTGCCAACCGCAATATGTATATAAGTTGCGTTTTGCAAGTGGTTTACCTGGACTAGAAATCTGGAATTCTTTCTGAAGCAGCCAGAGGGGATGCCACCCCCCCACACTCCTGCCGCTCGCTGGTGTTTCTGGGGCTTACCATTTCTTCAACATTGCTGCTTCTATAGGCAATCAAAGAGTAGATACTCTTCAATCCACATTATGACGATATGATGTCACTTCCGGTCCAGGCTACAAGTAAATATATATTTTTAACCAGTTTCCGACTGCCCACCGCAGATAAACTGCGGGGGGCTGCTTTGTGCCAGATCACGTACCTAGTATGTGATCTGACACATCAGGGTTTTGGGCGCAGACGCGTGCTGCTGGCAACCCGCTCCCATGCGATCACACACAGCGGGAGCCCAGTGGCAGGTACCGCGGACTCAGTGTCTGCCAGCACCTGCCGATTGCACAGTACATAGACAGAACAGCGATCTGCCTACGTAAACAAGGCAGATTGTCGTTCTGTCAGTAGGGACATGGATCAATGCCTCCCCATAGTAAAAGCACCTCCCTCAAAATGAGAAAGCACAAGCTAGGCACACAGTTAACCCTTTGATCGCCCCTGATGTTCTTTTGTTCCCCACAAATAGAGCTTTCTTTTGGTGGCATTTGATCATCTCTGTGATTAAATTTTTTTGCGCTATGAACAAAAAAAGAGCGACAATTTTGAAAAAAACACAATATTTTGTACTTTTTGCTATAATAAATATCCCCAAAGTTTTTTTAAAAATGCAATTTTTTTCTCAGTATAGGCCGATATGTATTCTTCTACATATTTTTAGTAAAAAAAAATTGCAAAAGCATATATTCATTGGTTTGCGCAAAAGTTATAGCGTTTACAAATAGGGGATAGATTTATAGCATTTTTATTATTATTTTTTTTTTTACTAGTAATGGCGGCGATCTGGAATTTTTATCAGGACTGCGACATTATGGCGGACACATCGGACACTTTTGACACACTTTTGGGACCATTGGCATTTATATAGTGATCAGTGCTATAAAAATGCACTGATTACTGTAAAAATGTCACTGGCAGGGAAGGGGTTAACACTAGGGGGCGATCAAGGGGTTAAGTGTGTCCTAGGTAGTGATTCTAATTGAAGGGGGGGATGGGACTGACTAGAGGAAATTCCAGTTTGTGGTTCCTATCCATTAGGAACTCACGATCTGCATTTCCTAAGCTCACAAAACAGGGACGTGTGTGTTTACACACACACGTCCCTGTTCTGCCTCTCGTGCCCAGAGATCGCGCACGCCTGCTAACACCGCTTAAAGCGACCAACGTACAGCTACGACGGTTCGCCCAGCGGAGCCATCCTGCCGCAGTATAATGGTGGCAGCTGGTCTGCAAGTGGTTAAGGAAGCCTACAAGAGCCGGGAAAGAGGTAAGTAATACGCCTGATCCCTGCGATTAAAATTAGCATTTAAAGCGGAGCTCCACCCAAAAGGGGAAGCTACGCTTGTTTGCCTTCCCCCCCCAATCTGCTGCAACATTTGCCACCTTATGGGGGAGCGAGTACCTGATTTTGACAGATACTCGCTCCCACTTCCAGCTGGCTTCTCCGCGTGAAGTTTGCCCCCCTTCTCCTTCCCCCACCGCCGGGCCATTCACAAAGTGCTGCGTGCTTTGCACATGCGCAGCAGGAAACCGGCTGTTAGACAATGTAATTGGCACCCTCTCTCATTAGCTGGGTCCACTTGAGCTGACATGTGAGTATTAGATCCCTTGTTTTTCAGGATCCTCATGTCTTCTTTAATACAGGGAAATCTTTTACCAATATACCACCATTTGTTTATCATTCAGATACTTTTATACAACCTGGGCATGGTACTCCTGATGAGTGGACAAATCCACAAAACGCGTAGAGTTATTATATGTCAATATAGTCTGAATTTCACAATGAATATACATCATATACCTGTCTGTGTCAATATCATTATTAATTTTTTTATGAATGTACTTTTTACCAATCATGTGCCATATGTCAGCATTTTTCATGGCCCGTTCCCTGGGTCTATTGTTTATCAATTGCATTGTGTATTCTGAGATTATGATATTTGATACTTGTCTATTCAGACTACAGCTCTGCATGTTCCTTCATTCCTCTGCCTATGTGGAGGGGGGTGTTTGCCTTTCCTCCAATCAGCTTTCACACAGTGTATGCCCAGACTCCACACCCACTGCTGAATGAGGAAACAAGATTTCTAACACAATGTGCACTTTCCAAAGAGTGTAGAAAGGGAAAGACAGCAGATATACATGTAAAACATATGTAGGGAGATTTGTTTCCTCTCTGTGTGTCATCTTAGGTTGTTCACTTCACTGGGTATATGTGAGGGTTTATATCCTGTCAGAGACCTACTGGCCATAGCACAGCGGATGTGCAAAGGCAGAGGCCATTGCACATGCATGGGCACAATTCCAAAGATGCCCTTCCTGGCCGGCACGTCCATGCGATCGTGCCCGTGCACGTTCCCATTAGCATAGGCACCCAAATGCCAGATATAAGGATGGCAGATGCACTAGGGCCTTGCTGTCTGATCTGCAGCTTTCCCCTGTATCCTGTTCCTGTACCTGCCTTTGATCTGATTGTGACCCGGCTTTCTGACTACTCTGATTCTCTCCACTCCTGACCCCGGCTTGTTTGACCTTGATTCTCCTTTATCTGCTTGATTCTCTGTTGACAAATCTCTGCCTGAACTTTGACCATTCTTTGCCTGATGTCTCTGATGTACCTGAACTTCTGTGTATAACCTGGCTTGTCTGACTCTGCACCAGTCTCCTTCACATGTTACAGTCTCTACGTACTTGCATCCGCAGTACCCTCGAACCTGCAACCTACCTGCATCTACAGTACCCCTGCATCGACAACATGCCTGCATTCACAGCCAAACACTGCAGCTCCACTACCGCTGCTTCACCTGCTCACCTGCTATGGAGAACATCGCAGGCACTCCTGCCTCACCGTGCTCTCGTGGCCACTGCTGTAACCTCAGTGGTCCGTGAATTGGGGCTGTACGAAAGTCCTTCCTCTGCTCATCAGGCTCTACCTGAAGGTATGTGACACATCCACTTTAAGTGAAAATGTACCCCACTGTAATGGGTTCAGCTTTAATATTTAAGCCAGGACTCAGGAGTATACAGATTATCACCAATAATTTCTGTGCTTTGATTTTTTTTGTTATGTCTGACTGAAACATTTTACACTGCTACTATACATAAAAAAAGTGTTTGCATTTAGAATGTATGTTATTTCTAAGCACTATAATTCTGCTGAGCAAATTAAATGCAAATCTTAAACTTTTTAAGTCGGAGATGCAATGTGTAAACCTGAGAACAAATACAATGAGAAAAGCTTCAAAGCGTTTTTTTTTTTTTTTACACCTGTAAAGGAAAAGGCATAATAAGCTTGTATGCACAGCATACAAGCTTATTATGAAATACTTACCTTAGAACGAGGCATCGGTAACTCACCTGGTCCACGCCGAGGGAGATGACATGTTGCCTCGGTGTGTCTTCCGGGTATCGCGGCTCCAGCGCTGTGAGTCGCAATGTCTCACTCCCGCGCATGCGCACGGGAGACTTCGTTCCGGCGAGGCTCGGCGTCTGCCGAGCCTTCAGCCCGAGAATCCCCTGTGCGCATGCGCCGCTGCTGTCAGCGGTGCATTGCGAGGGGAATATCTCCTAAACCATAAAGGTTTAGGAGATATTTCTTTTACCTACAGGTAAGCCTTAGTATAGGCTTACCTGTAGGTAAAAGTAAAAATAATGACTTTACAACCGCTTTAAGCCTAGGTTCACACTGGGGCTGCGGGAGTGAAGCCGTGCAAGTACAGCTGAACTCGCACGATTTCACTCCTGCCTGTCAGTCCCGATTTCAGCTCGATTACAGAGACATCTAACACAGATGTCAATGTAAATCGCGGCTGAAATCGCAAAAAGTAGTACAGAAACTACTTTTTGAAATCGGTGCAGCGCCGCAGATGCGGCGTTGCACCGATTAGGACAGTGCCATTGCCCGCAATTTGCGGCAAATTTCGCCTATTTGACATGCGATTTGACATGTCAAATCGCATGTCAAATCGCACCAGTGTGAACCAGGGCTAAATCAGAGAAGAGCTAGCTGGAATAATTGGCTGAAGATGTAAGAAACTCATAAACTAAACCGCAAACCCTAAACTATGGATTTCCATCATTTTAATATCAATACTAATTTCATTTGCTCGCAAATGCCTACTTTGTACCACTCAGATCCAGACAATGAAAACAGAATAATTGAATCTATTAGAAATGGGATTGTTTTAAACAAGGGGAAGGGGGGGTTATTATTTTGGTGGTCTGATCCATTTTGTAATGCATCTGAGTAGGGATGAGCCGAACACCCCCGGGTTCGGTTCGCACCAGAACCCGCGAACGGACCGAAAGTTCGCACGAACATTAGAACCCTATTAAATACAATGGATGCGAACGTTCGAATTCTAAAGTGCTAATTATAACGACTATTATCCATGTTATTGTCCTAAACAGAGTTTGGGAACCCGGGTTCTGCACCAGGGGACATGTATCAATGCAAAAAGAAGTTTTAAAAACGGCCGTTTTTCGGAAGCAGTCATTTTAATGATGCATAAAGTGAAAAAAAAAAAGTCAAATATTCCTTTAAATATTGTACCTGGGGGGTGTCTAAAGTATGCCTGTGAAGTGCCACGTGTTTCCCGTGTTTAGAACTGTCCCTGCACAAAATTACATTTCTAAAGGAAAAAAAAGCCATTTAAAACTGCTTGCGGCTTTAATGTAAAGTCTGGTCCCGGTAATATGCATGAAAATCTTTAAGAAAAATGGCATAGCTACCCCATCACCCCCCCCCCTACCCCAGCCCATTACCAGCCCCTTTGGGTCTTGTTTGGATATTAAGGGGAACCCCGCAACACAAAATAAAAAAGGCCCTATATACTCTGAACAGCAGTATACAGGCGGTGTAAACAAGACCGGTGTAAACAAGACAGGGACTGTAGGTTTGTTCTTAAGTAGAATCTGTTTGTAATTTTGAACACGTACATTGTTTAAGTGTAGCTCCAGCCAAAAAATCTATTTTTAAGCTTTTTGGAAAACATAGGGAAGGGTTATCACCCCTGTAACATTTGTTTTGCTGTCTGTGCCCCTGTTCAGAACATTTTACCTCACTTTGCGTCCCAATGACAACTGTTTTTGAAATGTGGTGTTTTTATTGAAACAAGGATTGGTGATAGAGCATCAGTAGAGAGGAGACACCTTTCTCCCATATTAATTATTACAGGAGAGAATTTTCCTTCCTAGGGGTAGATTTCCTCTCACTTCCTGTTATCGTTTGTAAGTTGGATGTTTGAAAGTAGGGACCTGCCGTATATACTCTGCTGAAATTGGCCCCTTAGGTGTTGGTTTTGGCACAACACTGTAAGCACTCACAGTTACTCTTGGTGGGTGCTGGAACGCCCTGCTGTCAACTATTATATCAGGAATTGTAATAACATATAATTGTTGAACAGTGGTAGTAAAAATTGGGCCTTTGATGGTGGTGCTGGTGCCACAACACTGTAAGGCCTGACAGTTACTCTTGGTGGGCGCAGCAATGGGCCCTGCTGTGAATTATTAGATCAATAATTATAATTGCATGCCCCTGTTGAACAGGGGCTGAAAAATTGGGCCTTTGGTGGTGGTGGTGGTGGTGGTGGTGGTGTTGACACAACACTGTAAGGCCTGACAGTTACTCTTGGTGGGCGCAGCAATGGGCCCTGCTGTGAATTATTAGATCAATAATTATAATTGCATGCCCCTGTTGAACAGGGGCTGAAAAATTGGGCCTTAGGCACTGGTGGCACAACACTGCAACCCCTCACAGATACTGTACTTGGAGCACAGCAATGAGCCCTGTTGCAAATTATTGCATCAAAAATTGTAATTACACGCCCCTGTTAAACAGGGGCTGAAAAATTGTGCCTTAGCCACTGGTGGCGGCACCCATAAACCAAAATGATCTTCCAAGCTATCATCATTAATCGGATCATTGAGGAGGAGGAGGAGGATAGCCAGTCAACATAACAGCACAGGCACTCAGCATCAGCATCAGTCTTGAAGGGATGTGACATTTTAAAATCAATTAGTCTGTTATATCAGCATCAGGTGTGTGGTAGCTGGTGGTGATCCAAGACTGGTTCATCTTGATGAAAGTCAGTCGATCAACCGAGTCGGTGGACAGGCGCACCCTGTGATCCGTGACAAATCCTCCAGCAGCACTGAATGTGCGTTCTGAAAGAACGCTGGATGCAGGACAGGCCAGTAGCTCAATTGCATACTGTGCAAGCTCTGGCCAGTGATCCATCCTCAAGACCCAGTAAGCCAGAGGATTTTCGGTGTCCAAGTCTGACCTTGCCCCTAGGTATTCCTGCACCATGTATATCAGACGCTGGCGATGGTTGCTGGAACCGATCATACTTTGGGGCTGCGGACTAAAGAATTGTCTGAACGCATCGGTCAGACGGCCACCTTCCCCACCGCTCCTTCTTTGACTGCCCGAAGCCTCAGCAACTCGTTGTCCAGGACCAGGAGTTTGTAACCTCCCAGTCTCTGGGAACGCGTTGCACAGACCTTTCTGCAAGGCCTTCCGGAGTTGTCTCATCCTCTGCTCCCTCTGCGACGGTAAGATAAGGTCCGCAACCTTACCCTTGTACCGTGGATCAAGGAGAGTGGCCAGACAGTAATGGTCCCTCTCCTTGATCCGAAGAATACGAGGATCCTTCCGCAGACTTTGCAGGATCAGGGAGGCCATGCAGCGTAGGTTAGCTGAGGCATTCAGTCCGGAGTCCTCTGGGTCACTAAGGACGACATGATCCGCAGCCACCTCCTCCCAGCCACGTACAAGTCCACTGGTTTCTTGGGACTGTAAATCATCCCTAAAAGACTGCTGCTGATGATGCTGAGTGCCAGCCTCCACCTCCATGCTGACACAATCCTCCTCCTCCTCCTCCTCCTCTTCCTGTGCGATGGGTGGGACAGAAGGAACACTGTCTGGGTAAAGGGGGCCTTGAGAGGCAAGGAAGTCCTCCTCTTCCTGCCTCTGTTCTGCCTCAAGTGCCCTGTCCATTATTCCACGCAGCGTGTGCTCCAACAGGTGAACAAGAGGTACAGTGTCACTGATGCATGCACTGTCACTGCTCACCATCCTCGTGGCCTCCTCAAATGGTGCCAGGACAGTGCATGCATCCCTGATCATGCCCCACTGGCGTGGTGAAAAAAACCCGAGCTCCCCTGACCCTGTCCTGGTGCCGTAGTCGCACAGGTACTCATTAATGGCCCTCTGCTGCATGTGCAGCCGCTGCAGCATGACCAACGTTGAGTTCCACCTGGTGGGCATGTCACATATAAGGCGGTTCTTGGGCAGGTTCAACTCCTTTTGCAGCTCAGCCAGGCGAGCACTGGCATTATAAGATCTGCGGAAATGCACACAGACTTTCCTGGCCTGCCTCAGGACATCCTGTAAGCCCGGGTACCTGCCCAAGAACCGCTGCACCACTAGGTTAAGGACGTGAGCCACACAGGGCACATGGGTCAGTTGTCCCTGTCGGAGGGCGGAGAGGAGGTTGGTGCCATTGTCGCAAACCACCATTCCTGGCTTAGGCTGGGGTGGCGTCAACCACCTCTCGGCCTGCCCCTGCAGAGCAGACAGGACCTCTGCCCCAGTGTGGCTCCTGTCCCCCAAACACACCAGCGCAAGCACGGCATGGCATCTTTTTGCCTGCGTACTTGCGTAGCCCCTTGAACGCCTACGGAGCACCGCTGGTTCCGAGGACAAAGCACAGGAAGAGGCCATGGAGGAAGAAGAAGAGGAGGGGGTGGAGGAGAGAGGTGTGTCACAACCAGTAGTAGCATTTTGGAGGCGTGGCGGTGGAACAACCTCCAACACTACTGCACCTTGTCCTGCATCCTTCCCAGCTGCCAAAAGAGTGACCCAATGGGCCGTGAAAGAAAGGTAACGTCCCTGTCCATGCCTGCTGGACCATGAGTCAGTGGTAATATGCACCTTACCGCTGACCGCCCTGTCCAGCGAGGCCAAGACATTGCCTTCAACATGCCTGTTGAGAGCCGGAATCGCGTTCCATGAGAAAAAGTGGCGTTTGGGAACCTGCCACTGAGGAACCGCACATTGCACAAACTCACGGAAGGGGGCCGAGTCTACCAACTGAAAAGGCAGCAGTTGAAGCGCTAGCAATTTAGCCAAGCTAGCATTCAACCGCTGGGCATTTGGATGGCTGGGAGTGAACTTCTTTCGACGGTCCAGCAGCTGGGGCAGGGAAATTTGCCTGCTAGAATCGGACGTCGGTGTACTGCTAGCAGAGTGGCCGCAAGTACTTGGCTGTGACACACCTAATTCTACACCTTCATTCCTCTCAGTGCAGGTTTCAGAGAGTACTGAAGGTATAGTGGGGTTGAAGATCCCAGCTGATGCGGTGCAAGGAGAGGTCCGCTTTGTTCTTTGGTGTGGGTCTTTAAGGTAGGCTTGCCAACGAGCTGCATGGCAGGTCAACATATGTCTGATCAAGCATGTGGTGCCCAAGCGGCTGATGTTTTGGCCACGCGATATACGCTTGAGACATATGTTGCAAACAGCAGCTGTGCGATCTGATGCACTCGCCTCAAAAAAGGCCCACACCAAAGAACTTTTTGAATGACGGGCAGAGGCAGCGCCCTGCACAGGCGGAGCTCTGCGGTGTGATTCCGTCGGTGTGCTGCCCATACGCTGGCCACCCAAGGGCATCCTGCCTCGTTGGAGATGTGCCTCCTCCTCATCCTCCTCCTCCTCCTCTCTCCTATTAGGCATCCACGTGGAGTCAGTGACCTCATCATCCCCTCCCTCCTCATCACTGGAGCCAATCTGGCAGTATGCTGCAGCTGCTGGAGCATGACTGCCAGATTGGTGTGCTTCTTGAGCATCCCCTCTCTCTGCTCTCACGCTACTGCCTTCCTCTATCTGGGTATCATCATCAGATCCTTCGAAACGCTGGGCATCCTCCTGGAACATGTACCCAACACTGTGCTCAAACAGTTCGGGGGACTCCTCAGGAGGAGGACATGGTGGGTCTAGGGAAGGATTGACTAATTATGACATTGATACCAGAGAAGAGGACGCTTTGGCAGCTGCTTTGCCAGTACCCTGAGCCTGGGTGAGAGAGGATGAGGAGGATGAGGTGGGCTTGGTCATCCACTCTACCAAGTCTTCGGCATGATGTGGCTCAACATGTCCAGCTGCCGAAAAGAAGGACAAGCGTGTCCCATGGCCATGTGCTGATGACAATGCACCGCGTCCACGACCAGCACTGTTGCCCCCAGACACAGAGCCTGCTTGCCCTCTTTTTTTTGCCTCCTGACTGTCTGCCTCTCCTTGTTTGCCTTCCAGACATTTTAATGGATGGCCTGCAGGGAGATGGGAAAAACAGCAATAAGGGCTACCTTCAGGTGTATACTGTGCAGGAGGCTTAGCAACAATGACACTGACACTGTCCCCTGCCTATCCTTCTCTGTCCCTAAACACAAGAATGTGCAATATGCTTCAGCAAGATTGGTTTAGCACAGAATAGCACACTGACAGTTTCCCTCACTGTCCTTCTCTGTCCCTACAAACACGGTTTAGCACAGAATAGCACACTGATAGTTTCCCTCACTGTCCTTCTCTGTCCCTACAAACAAGAATTAACACAGAATAGCACACTGATAGTTTCCACGAGTGTCCTTCTCTGTCCCTAAACTCAAGGATTTCAAATACGGTTCAGCAAGATTGGTTTAGAACAGAATAGCACACTGACAGTTTCCCCGAGTGTCCTTCTCTGTCCCTAAACTCAAGGATTTCAAATATGGTTCAGCAAGATTGGTTTAGCACAGAATAGCACACTGACACTTTCCCTCACTGTCCTTCTCTGTCCCTAAACTCAAGGATTTCAAATATGGTTCAGCAAGATTGGTTTAGCACAGAATAGCACACTGACAGTTTCCCTCACTGTCCTTCTCTGTCCCTACAAACAAGGTTTAGCACAGAATAGCACACTGTTAGTTTCCCTCACTGTCCTTCTCTGTCCCTACAAACAAGATTTAACACAGAATAGCACACTGATAGTTTCCACGAGTGTCCTTCTCTGTCCCTAAACTCAAGGATTTCAAATACGGTTCAGCAAGATTGGTTTAGAACAGAATAGCACACTGACAGTTTCCCCGAGTGTCCTTCTCTGTCCCTAAACTCAAGGATTTCAAATACGGTTCAGCAAGATTGGTTTAGAACAGAATAGCACACTGATAGTTTCCCTCACTGTCCTTCTCTGTCCCTACAAACAAGATTTAGCACAGAATAGCACACTGATAGTTTCCATGAGTGTCCTTCTCTGTCCCTAAACTCAAGGATTTCAAATACGGTTCAGCAAGATTGGTTTAGAACAGAATAGCACACTGACAGTTTCCCCGAGTGTCCTTCTCTGTCCCTAAACTCAAGGATTTCAAATACGGTTCAGCAAGATTGGTTTAGAACAGAATAGCACACTGACAGTTTCCCTCACTGTCCTTCTCTGTCCCTACAAACAAGGTTTAGCACAGAATAGCACACTGACAGTTTCCCTCACTGTCCTTCTCTGTCCCTACAAACAAGGTTTAGCACAGAATAGCACACTGATAGTTTCCCTCACTGTCCTTCTCTGTCCCTACAAACAAGATTTAACACAGAATAGCACACTGATAGTTTCCACCAGTGTCCTTCTCTGTCCCTAAACTCAAGGATTTCAAATACGGTTCAGCAAGATTGGTTTAGAACAGAATAGCACACTGACAGTTTCCCCGAGTGTCCTTCTCTGTCCCTAAACTCAAGGATTTCAAATATGGTTCAGCAAGATTGGTTTAGCACAGAATAGCACACTGACACTTTCCCTCACTGTCCTTCTCTGTCCCTAAACTCAAGGATTTCAAATATGGTTCAGCAAGATTGGTTTAGCACAGAATAGCACACTGACAGTTTCCCTCAATGTCCTTCTCTGTCCCTACAAACAAGGTTTAGCACAGAATAGCACACTGATAGTTTCCCTCACTGTCCTTCTCTGTCCCTACAAACAAGATTTAACACAGAATAGCACACTGATAGTTTCCACGAGTGTCCTTCTCTGTCCCTAAACTCAAGGATTTCAAATATGGTTCAGCAAGATTGGTTTAGAACAGAATAGCACATTGACAGTTTCCCCGAGTGTCCTTCTCTGTCCCTAAACTCAAGGATTTCAAATACGGTTCAGCAAGATTGGTTTAGAACAGAATAGCACACTGACAGTTTCCCTCACTGTCCTTCTCTGTCCCTACAAACAAGGTTTAGCACAGAATAGCACACTGATAGTTTCCCTCACTGTCCTTCTCTGTCCCTACAAACAAGATTTAGCACAGAATAGCACACTGATAGTTTCCACGAGTGTCCTTCTCTGTCCCTAAACTCAATGATTTCAAATACGGTTCAGCAAGATTGGTTTAGAACAGAATAGCACACTGACAGTTTCCCCGAGTGTCCTTCTCTGTCCCTAAACTCAAGGATTTCAAATATGGTTCAGCAAGATTGATTTAGCACAGAATAGCACACTGACACTTTCCCTCACTGTCCTTCTCTGTCCCTAAACTCAAGGATTTCAAATATGGGTCAGCAAGATTGGTTTAGCACAGAATAGCACACTGACAGTTTCCCTCACTGTCCTTCTCTGTCCCTACAAACAAGGTTTAGCACAGAATAGCACACTGATAGTTTCCCTCACTGTCCTTCTCTGTCCCTACAAACAAGATTTAACACAGAATAGCACACTGATAGTTTCCACGAGTGTCCTTCTCTGTCCCTAAACTCAAGGATTTCAAATACGGTTCAGCAAGATTGGTTTAGAACAGAATAGCACACTGACAGTTTCCCCGAGTGTCCTTCTCTGTCCCTAAACTCAAGGATTTCAAATATGGTTCAGCAAGATTGGTTTAGCACAGAATAGCACACTGACACTTTCCCTCACTGTCCTTCTCTGTCCCTAAACTCAAGGATTTCAAATATGGTTCAGCAAGATTGGTTTAGCACAGAATAACACACTGACAGTTTCCCTCACTGTCCTTCTCTGTCCCTACAAACAAGATTTAACACAGAATAGCACACTGATAGTTTCCACGAGTGTCCTTCTCTGGCCCTAAACTCAAGGATTTCAAATACGGTTCAGCAAGATTGGTTTAGAACAGAATAGCACACTGACAGTTTCCCCGAGTGTCCTTCTCTGTCCCTAAACTCAAGGATTTCAAATACGGTTCAGCAAGATTGGTTTAGAACAGAATAGCACACTGACAGTTTCCCTCACTGTCCTTTTCTGTCCCTACAAACAAGGTTTAGCACAGAATAGCACACTGACAGTTTCCCTCACTGTCCTTTTCTGTCCCTACAAACAAGGTTTAGCACAGAATAGCACACTGATAGTTTCCCTCACTGTCCTTCTCTGTCCCTACAAACAAGATTTAGCACAGAATAGCACACTGATAGTTTCCACCAGTGTCCTTCTCTGTCCCTAAACTCAAGGATTTCAAATACGGTTCAGCAAGATTGGTTTAGAACAGAATAGCACACTGACAGTTTCCCCGAGTGTCCTTCTCTGTCCCTAAACTCAAGGATTTCAAATACGGTTCAGCAAGATTGGTTTAGAACAGAATAGCACACTGACAGTTTCCCTCACTGTCCTTCTCTGTCCCTACAAACAAGGTTTAGCACAGAATAGCACACTGACAGTTTCCCTCACTGTCCTTCTCTGTCCCTACAAACAAGGTTTAGCACAGAATAGCACACTGATAGTTTCCCTCACTGTCCTTCTCTGTCCCTACAAACAAGATTTAACACAGAATAGCACACTGATAGTTTCCACCAGTGTCCTTCTCTGTCCCTAAACTCAAGGATTTCAAATACGGTTCAGCAAGATTGGTTTAGAACAGAATAGCACACTGACAGTTTCCCCGAGTGTCCTTCTCTGTCCCTAAACTCAAGGATTTCAAATATGGTTCAGCAAGATTGGTTTAGCACAGAATAGCACACTGACACTTTCCCTCACTGTCCTTCTCTGTCCCTAAACTCAAGGATTTCAAATATGGTTCAGCAAGATTGGTTTAGCACAGAATAGCACACTGACAGTTGCCCTCAATGTCCTTCTCTGTCCCTACAAACAAGGTTTAGCACAGAATAGCACACTGATAGTTTCCCTCACTGTCCTTCTCTGTCCCTACAAACAAGATTTAACACAGAATAGCACACTGATAGTTTCCACGAGTGTCCTTCTCTGTCCCTAAACTCAAGGATTTCAAATACGGTTCAGCAAGATTGGTTTAGAACAGAATAGCACACTGACAGTTTCCCCGAGTGTCCTTCTCTGTCCCTAAACTCAAGGATTTCAAATACGGTTCAGCAAGATTGGTTTAGAACAGAATAGCACACTGATAGTTTCCCTCACTGTCCTTCTCTGTCCCTACAAACAAGATTTAGCACAGAATAGCACACTGATAGTTTCCATGAGTGTCCTTCTCTGTCCCTAAACTCAAGGATTTCAAATACGGTTCAGCAAGATTGGTTTAGAACAGAATAGCACACTGACAGTTTCCCCGAGTGTCCTTCTCTGTCCCTAAACTCAAGGATTTCAAATACGGTTCAGCAAGATTGGTTTAGAACAGAATAGCACACTGACAGTTTCCCTCACTGTCCTTCTCTGTCCCTACAAACAAGGTTTAGCACAGAATAGCACACTGACAGTTTCCCTCACTGTCCTTCTCTGTCCTTACAAACAAGGTTTAGCACAGAATAGCACACTGACAGTTTCCCTCACTGTCCTTCTCTGTCCCTACAAACAAGGTTTAGCACAGAATAGCACACTGATAGTTTCCCTCACTGTCCTTCTCTGTCCCTACAAACAAGATTTAACACAGAATAGCACACTGATAGTTTCCACGAGTGTCCTTCTCTGTCCCTAAACTCAAGGATTTCAAATATGGTTCAGCAAGATTGGTTTAGAACAGAATAGCACATTGACAGTTTCCCCGAGTGTCCTTCTCTGTCCCTAAACTCAAGGATTTCAAATACGGTTCAGCAAGATTGGTTTAGAACAGAATAGCACACTGACAGTTTCCCTCACTGTCCTTCTCTGTCCCTACAAACAAGGTTTAGCACAGAATAGCACACTGATAGTTTCCCTCACTGTCCTTCTCTGTCCCTACAAACAAGATTTAGCACAGAATAGCACACTGATAGTTTCCACGAGTGTCCTTCTCTGTCCCTAAACTCAATGATTTCAAATACGGTTCAGCAAGATTGGTTTAGAACAGAATAGCACACTGACAGTTTCCCCGAGTGTCCTTCTCTGTCCCTAAACTCAAGGATTTCAAATATGATTCAGCAAGATTGATTTAGCACAGAATAGCACACTGACACTTTCCCTCACTGTCCTTCTCTGTCCCTAAACTCAAGGATTTCAAATATGGTTCAGCAAGATTGGTTTAGCACAGAATAGCACACTGACAGTTTCCCTCACTGTCCTTCTCTGTCCCTACAAACAAGGTTTAGCACAGAATAGCACACTGATAGTTTCCCTCACTGTCCTTCTCTGTCCCTACAAACAAGATTTAACACAGAATAGCACACTGATAGTTTCCACGAGTGTCCTTCTCTGTCCCTAAACTCAAGGATTTCAAATACGGTTCAGCAAGATTGGTTTAGAACAGAATAGCACACTGACAGTTTCCCCGAGTGTCCTTCTCTGTCCCTAAACTCAAGGATTTCAAATATGGTTCAGCAAGATTGGTTTAGCACAGAATAGCACACTGACACTTTCCCTCACTGTCCTTCTCTGTCCCTAAACTCAAGGATTTCAAATATGGTTCAGCAAGATTGGTTTAGCACAGAATAACACACTGACAGTTTCCCTCACTGTCCTTCTCTGTCCCTACAAACAAGATTTAACACAGAATAGCACACTGATAGTTTCCACGAGTGTCCTTCTCTGGCCCTAAACTCAAGGATTTCAAATACGGTTCAGCAAGATTGGTTTAGAACAGAATAGCACACTGACAGTTTCCCCGAGTGTCCTTCTCTGTCCCTAAACTCAAGGATTTCAAATACGGTTCAGCAAGATTGGTTTAGAACAGAATAGCACACTGACAGTTTCCCTCACTGTCCTTTTCTGTCCCTACAAACAAGGTTTAGCACAGAATAGCACACTGACAGTTTCCCTCACTGTCCTTTTCTGTCCCTACAAACAAGGTTTAGCACAGAATAGCACACTGATAGTTTCCCTCACTGTCCTTCTCTGTCCCTACAAACAAGATTTAGCACAGAATAGCACACTGATAGTTTCCACCAGTGTCCTTCTCTGTCCCTAAACTCAAGGATTTCAAATACGGTTCAGCAAGATTGGTTTAGAACAGAATAGCACACTGACAGTTTCCCCGAGTGTCCTTCTCTGTCCCTAAACTCAAGGATTTCAAATACGGTTCAGCAAGATTGGTTTAGAACAGAATAGCACACTGATAGTTTCCCTCACTGTCCTTCTCTGTCCCTACAAACAAGATTTAGCACAGAATAGCACACTGATAGTTTCCACGAGTGTCCTTCTCTGTCCCTAAACTCAAGGATTTCAAATACGGTTCAGCAAGATTGGTTTAGAACAGAATAGCACACTGACAGTTTCCCTCACTGTCCTTCTCTGTCCCTACAAACAAGGTTTAGCACAGAATAGCACACTGACAGTTTCCCTCACTGTCCTTCTCTGTCCCTACAAACAAGGTTTAGCACAGAATAGCACACTGACAGTTTCCCTCACTGTCCTTCTCTGTCCCTACAAACAAGGTTTAGCACAGAATAGCACACTGATAGTTTCCCTCACTGTCCTTCTCTGTCCCTACAAACAAGATTTAACACAGAATAGCACACTGATAGTTTCCACGAGTGTCCTTCTCTGTCCCTAAACTCAAGGATTTCAAATACGGTTCAGCAAGATTGGTTTAGAACAGAATAGCACACTGACAGTTTCCCCGAGTGTCCTTCTCTGTCCCTAAACTCAAGGATTTCAAATATGGTTCAGCAAGATTGATTTAGCACAGAATAGCACACTGACACTTTCCCTCACTGTCCTTCTCTGTCCCTAAACTCAAGGATTTCAAATATGGTTCAGCAAGATTGGTTTAGCACAGAATAGCACACTGACAGTTTCCCTCACTGTCCTTCTCTGTCCCTACAAACAAGGTTTAGCACAGAATAGCACACTGATAGTTTCCCTCACTGTCCTTCTCTGTCCCTACAAACAAGATTTAACACAGAATAGCACACTGATAGTTTCCACGAGTGTCCTTCTCTGTCCCTAAACTCAAGGATTTCAAATACGGTTCAGCAAGATTGGTTTAGAACAGAATAGCACACTGACAGTTTCCCCGAGTGTCCTTCTCTGTCCCTAAACTCAAGGATTTCAAATACAGTTCAGCAAGATTGGTTTAGAACAGAATAGCACACTGACAGTTTCCCTCACTGTCCTTCTCTGTCCCTACAAACAAGGTTTAGCACAGAATAGCACACTGACAGTTTCCCTCACTGTCCTTTTCTGTCCCTACAAACAAGGTTTAGCACAGAATAGCACACTGATAGTTTCCCTCACTGTCCTTCTCTGTCCCTACAAACAAGATTTAGCACAGAATAGCACACTGATAGTTTCCACCAGTGTCCTTCTCTGTCCCTAAACTCAAGGATTTCAAATACGGTTCAGCAAGATTGGTTTAGAACAGAATAGCACACTGACAGTTTCCCCGAGTGTCCTTCTCTGTCCCTAAACTCAAGGATTTCAAATACGGTTCAGCAAGATTGGTTTAGAACAGAATAGCACACTGATAGTTTCCCTCACTGTCCTTCTCTGTCCCTACAAACAAGATTTAGCACAGAATAGCACACTGATAGTTTCCACGAGTGTCCTTCTCTGTCCCTAAACTCAAGGATTTCAAATACGGTTCAGCAAGATTGGTTTAGAACAGAATAGCACACTGACAGTTTCCCTCACTGTCCTTCTCTGTCCCTACAAACAAGGTTTAGCACAGAATAGCACACTGACAGTTTCCCTCACTGTCCTTCTCTGACCCTACAAACAAGGTTTAGCACAGAATAGCACACTGACAGTTTCCCTCACTGTCTTTCTCTGTCCCTACAAACAAGGTTTAGCACAGAATAGCACACTGATAGTTTCCCTCACTGTCCTTCTCTGTCCCTACAAACAAGATTTAACACAGAATAGCACACTGATAGTTTCCACGAGTGCCCTTCTCTGTCCCTAAACTCAAGGATTTCAAATACGGTTCAGCAAGATTGGTTTAGAACAGAATAGCACATTGACAGTTTCCCCGAGTGTCCTTCTCTGTCCCTAAACTCAAGGATTTCAAATACGGTTCAGCAAGATTGGTTTAGAACAGAATAGCACACTGACAGTTTCCCTCACTGTCCTTCTCTGTCCCTACAAACAAGGTTTAGCACAGAATAGCACACTGATAGTTTCCCTCACTGTCCTTCTCTGTCCCTACAAACAAGATTTAGCACAGAATAGCACACTGATAGTTTCCACGAGTGTCCTTCTCTGTCCCTAAACTCAAGGATTTCAAATACGGTTCAGCAAGATTGGTTTAGAACAGAATAGCACACTGACAGTTTCCCCGAGTGTCCTTCTCTGTCCCTAAACTCAAGGATTTCAAATATGGTTCAGCAAGATTGATTTAGCACAGAATAGCACACTGACACTTTCCCTCACTGTCCTTCTCTGTCCCTAAACTCAAGGATTTCAAATATGGTTCAGCAAGATTGGTTTAGCACAGAATAGCACACTGACAGTTTCCCTCACTGTCCTTCTCTGTCCCTACAAACAAGGTTTAGCACAGAATAGCACACTGATAGTTTCCCTCACTGTCCTTCTCTGTCCCTACAAACAAGATTTAACACAGAATAGCACACTGATAGTTTCCACGAGTGCCCTTCTCTGTCCCTAAACTCAAGGATTTCAAATACGGTTCAGCAAGATTGGTTTAGAACAGAATAGCACACTGACAGTTTCCCCGAGTGTCCTTCTCTGTCCCTAAACTCAAGGATTTCAAATACGGTTCAGCAAGATTGGTTTAGAACAGAATAGCACACTGACAGTTTCCCTCACTGTCCTTCTCTGTCCCTACAAACAAGGTTTAGCACAGAATAGCACACTGATAGTTTCCCTCGCTGTCCTTCTCTGTCCCTACAAACAAGATTTTGCACAGAATAACACACTGATAGTTTCCCCGAGTGTCCTTCTCTGTCCCTAAACTCAAGGATTTCAAATATGGTTCAGCAAGATTGGTTTAGCACAGAATAGCACACTGACACTTTCCCTCACTGTCCTTCTCTGTCCCTAAACTCAAGGATTTCAAATATGGTTCAGCAAGATTGGTTTAGCACAGAATAGCACACTGACAATTTCCCTCACTGTCCTTCTCTGTCCCTACAAACAAGGTTTAGCACAGAATAGCACACTGATAGTTTCCCTCACTGTCCTTCTCTGTCCCTACAAACAAGATTTAACACAGAATAGCACACTGATAGTTTCCACGAGTGTCCTTCTCTGTCCCTAAACTCAAGGATTTCAAATACGGTTCAGCAAGATTGGTTTAGAACAGAATAGCACACTGACAGTTTCCCCGAGTGTCCTTCTCTGTCCCTAAACTCAAGGATTTCAAATACGGTTCAGCAAGATTGGTTTAGAACAGAATAGCACACTGACAGTTTCCCTCACTGTCCTTCTCTGTCCCTACAAACAAGGTTTAGCACAGAATAGCACACTGATAGTTTCCCTCACTGTCCTTCTCTGTCCCTACAAACAAGATTTTGCACAGAATAGCACACTGATAGTTTCCCCGAGTGTCCTTCTCTGTCCCTAAACTCAAGGATTTCAAATATGGTTCAGCAAGATTGGTTTAGCACAGAATAGCACACTGACACTTTCCCTCACTGTCCTTCTCTGTCCCTAAACTCAAGGATTTCAAATATGGTTCAGCAAGATTGGTTTAGCACAGAATAGCACACTGACAATTTCCCTCACTGTCCTTCTCTGTCCCTACAAACAAGGTTTAGCACAGAATAGCACACTGATAGTTTCCCTCACTGTCCTTCTCTGTCCCTACAAACAAGATTTAACACAGAATAGCACACTGATAGTTTCCACGAGTGTCCTTCTCTGTCCCTAAACTCAAGGATTTCAAATACGGTTCAGCAAGATTGGTTTAGAACAGAATAGCACACTGACAGTTTCCCCGAGTGTCCTTCTCTGTCCCTAAACTCAAGGATTTCAAATACGGTTCAGCAAGATTGGTTTAGAACAGAATAGCACACTGACAGTTTCCCTCACTGTCCTTCTCTGTCCCTACAAACAAGGTTTAGCACAGAATAGCACACTGATAGTTTCCCTCACTGTCCTTCTCTGTCCCTACAAACAAGATTTTGTACAGAATAGCACACTGATAGTTTCCACGAGTGTCCTTCTCTGTCCCTAAACTCAAGGATTTCAAATACGGTTCAGTAAGATTGGTTTAGAACAGAATAGCACACTGACAGTTTCCCCGAGTGTCCTTCTCTGTCCCTAAACTCAAGGATTTCAAATATGGTTCAGCAAGATTGGTTTAGCACAGAATAGCACACTGACACTTTCCCTCACTGTCCTTCTCTGTCCCTAAACTCAAGGATTTCAAATATGGTTCAGCAAGATTGGTTTAGCACAGAATAGCACACTGACAGTTTCCCTCACTGTCCTTCTCTGTCCCTACAAACAAGATTTAACACAGAATAGCACACTGATAGTTTCCACGAGTGTCCTTCTCTGTCCCTAAACTCAAGGATTTCAAATACGGTTCAGCAAGATTGGTTTAGAACAGAATAGCACACTGACAGTTTCCCCGAGTGTCCTTCTCTGTCCCTAAACTCAAGGATTTCAAATACGGTTCAGCAAGATTGGTTTAGAACAGAATAGCACACTGACAGTTTCCCTCACTGTCCTTTTCTGTCCCTACAAACAAGGTTTAGCACAGAATAGCACACTGATAGTTTCCCTCACTGTCCTTCTCTGTCCCTACAAACAAGATTTAGCACAGAATAGCACACTGATAGTTTCCACGAGTGTCCTTCTCTGTCCCTAAACTCAAGGATTTCAAATACGGTTCAGCAAGATTGGTTTAGAACAGAATAGCACACTGACACTTTCCCTCACTGTCCTTCTCTGTCCCTACAAACAAGGTTTAGCACAGAATAACACACTGACACTCTCCCTACCTATCCTTCTCTGTCCCTAAACACAAGGAATCCAGGATTAGTAAAGGAAAAAAATGACACTGTCCCTGCCTATGCTTCTCTTTCCCTGCTCCGGAACACACTACACAAGGCCGCCGCGCTGGCGGCCTTTTATAGTGTGGGGCGTGTACTAAACCCCCTCAGCAATAATTGGCCACAGGCATCCTGCCTGTGGCCAATCATTGCTCTCCTCGCTGCCGGCGCTGTGATTGGCCAAGCATGTGGGGTCACAGTGCATGCTTGGCCAATCACAGCGCCTGGATGACACTGCGATGGCGTAGTGCATTGTGGGCCGTTCGCGTCACTTGAATTTGGCGCGAACGGTCCAAATCGTTCGATCTTCGTCGAACGATCGAACAGCCGATGTTCGAGTCGAACGTATGTTCGACTCGAACACAAAGCTCATCCCTGCATCTGAGCTAATCAGATAAGAAATACACTTGGTGATCTGGTAAAGGGTTCCTTTATACCTAGTCTAGCACTGGGCTGGGCTCTTTAAAATCTGCCAAACAGTAGACATGTGCAATTATTTTCGTTCCAAATTAGTTTTTTAATGACGTTCGACAAACTCCTGTTTAACAAATTTTTCAGAATATTCATAAAATTTTATATTTGTATATTCGGAAAGTTGAAAATTCGTAAATTAGAAAATTAGAAATTAGAAAATCTGAAAACCCGAAAAGTTAGTGAACGCAACGAATACCAATTTATCTGACGTTACGAATTATCCAAAACAATAATAATAACATAATAATAAAAACGTTTTATTATTAACTTGTTCCGTTCCATTTGTTTAGATGCGGCATTTGTTATTTTGGATAACTTGTAACTTCGGATACATTCGTATTCGTTACGTTCACTAACAGACAAATTTGAAAGGAAATTCCAATACTTATAATTTAATAGCTAGTTATTACAGTTAGTTAGCTTATTTTTTTAGAATTTTCAGATTTTCTTTCGGATTTTCGAATTTACGAATTTACAAATTTTCAAATTTAAGAAATTACCAATTTACGAATTTGTGAATTTATGAATTTACGAATTTACAAATTGTGATTATAACGAATGACCTGAAAAACGGAAAGAAAAAAAACAAACAAATGTAACGAAAATGAAATTGAACAAATTTTTCGGCAGTCTACCCAGCAATGCTGAGCTTAATAAGCAGCAAGATTTTTTTTTCTCTTCTCTCTTGTGATGCACATGCAAGTCCCAAATGTGACAGCACCACCCACGCATTCTCCACCAGAGCCCACCTAAAACAGGGCTGACTAAAGCCTAATACACACGGGCCAAATGTCGGATGACATCTGCCGGTTCAATAAAAGCCAGCTGACATTTGACCTGTGTGTATGGCAGCCGGTTCAGCAGAGGCCCGCCGTTTGGCTGGCTTCTGTTGGACGAGCATGCTGGAAAACCAGCAGCGGACTGGCTCCTGATCAGCACTCTTAGCCAATGGTGTCCCCCTGTCAGAACACAACAGCTCAGCAGGGGAGCTTGCTTTACTAACATCAGACTGTTAGGAAGGACGGAAACGCTAGAATAGCATATGACATCTTGCGCAGAAGTAGAAGGGAGGGGGGAATGGGACTCCCAGATATAGCACTTTATTACAAAGCAATGTCTTTAGTGCACATCTCAAATTGGTGTCATGACTCCCCCAATAAAGCGTGGGTCTCGATAGAGGAAAATATGGCCTGTAGGAATCTAGCAGGAGCACCATGGATACCAACCAAAGCCAGGGGATTGTCAAAATGGACATCACCATTAACATTGAATACGTTAGCTGTATGGGATAGAATAAATAAAACTGGCAACTATGCGCCTAGGACATCCCCATTGGCCTCATTAGGAGGGTACCCATGGTTCCCCCCGCGAGGAAAAGGGAGCGTTAGGCCCATGGGAATCGGACGGGAACACAATGTGCTCGAGGTACGCCCCAGGAGGCTTTTTAATGCCTCAATTATAACTGATATCATCACAGGGAGATATGCCGATGACAGGGTGGAGATATTACCAAATTAGGAATTTCTTTAACAAACTAGAACCCCAGATAAGGACCTTGAATATATTAACCACATTTAAGACTATGTGTCTGAGGAGTCCAAAGCCTAAACATTTGCTATCTCAAATGTACAAATTGGTCCTGAGCGGACAAAACTCCACAACCCTATATTTTATCAAAGAATGGGGAAAAGAACTGGATTATATATTCACACCATCACAAAAAATAAATTCATAGAAGCAACATATTTATCTTCCATATGCTCATCCACCCGAGAGATATTATATAAGTTTATGACCAGATGGTACCGAACACCAATGCTATTAGCACAGATATACCCGACAACAGATGACCACTGCTGGAGGGGATGCAAAGAGAGGGTACCTTCCTTCATATATGGTGGTCCTGCCCAAAGATAAGAGGATTTTGGGATGAGGTGGTCCCATGGATCAAGAAGATATCTAGTATACATATAGAGTCAACACCATTGTATATCTTCTTTCATGGTACCACGGGATCCATAAAATCTTATAAAAAAAGTATAACAACATCTATTAAATGCAGCCAATAAATTGATACCTAGGCACTGGAAACGGATAACACGTCCCACCCTGGGAGAATGGAAAAAGGAAGTAGAGGTAATAATGGAAGCAGAAAGGTGGGTGTTTAAGATCAGAAACCAACAGGAGGAATTCAGGAATATATGGGCAGGATGGAGACACTATGCTCTAGAAATAGAAAGATAAGAGACAAAGATACGACTATGTCCCTCAATTAGAGTAGGAGAGAGAGGAGGAAGGAAAGAAGATAGGGAAATAAGAAAAGGAAATGAGATAAAGTAGCCCGTTTTCAGACTCCCTAAAGGGGAACCTACACATATAAAGAGAGGATAAACTACAACATTTTAAAAGTATGTACGTGATTAAATGTTGTTATATGTTGACTGTAAGGGAGGAGCCCTTCTCTCCTTTTTTTCCCACAATACACATCACAATAGTAGACAAATAAATACACACACCTATTTTGTTCCCCTAAAAATTAAACACAAGTTAATAAGAGGAATGTATTTCTCCTAATTTCACCCCCCTTTTCTTTTCAAAACAATTTCTGTCCCCCTTAAAATTAAACACAAGTTTATAAGAGGAATGTATTCCTCCTAATTTCACCCCCCTTTTAAAAAAAATATATTTTGTTTCCTCTGAAATTAAACACAGTTTATAAGAGGAAAGTATTGCTCTTAATTTCACCCCCCACTTTTTTTTTTTGCTGTCTGTGCGTCAGGGCAAGAGGGGAGAAGATTAAAACAGCAAGGGGGGAGGTCCCCTATAAGTAATGTGGTAATATGGTTTGTAATATGTTTTTGTGGGAAGTTAAATGTTATGAATGGTAAATGTAAAGAAAATTTCTAATAAATGATGAATTAATAAAAAAACATCAGACTGTTATTACAGGGGCTCCAACCAGGGCTGTCATTTTCTTTTTGTTCAACCCTCTGGCTTGAATAAAAAAAAAAAAAACCTCATGATGCGTACTAGGCTTTAGGTCTAATAATCTGGCCACTCACAGTCCTCAATCCATGCAGAACTCCATTTCTGCTACACATGTGCACATATGATGGGATTTGGACTAGGGATGAGCCAAACACCCCCCGGGTTGGGTTCGCACCAGAACCTGCGAACGGACCGAAAGTTTGCGCAAACTATCAAACCCAGTTAAAGTCTATGGGACTCGAACGTTCAAAATCAAAAGTGCTAATTTTAAAGGTTAATATGCAAGTTCTTAAAAGGGTTTGGGGACCTGGGTCCTGCCCCAGGGGACATGTATCAATGCAAAAAAAAGGTTTAAAAACTGGCGTTTTTTTGGGAGCAAATGATTATTAAAGTGAAAAAAAAGTTAAATATTCCTTTAAATATCGTACCTGGGGGGTGTCTATAGTATACCTGTGAAGTGGCACGTGTTTCCCGTGTTTAGAACTGTCCCTGCACAAAATAAAATTTCTAAAGGAAAAAAAGTCATTTAAAACTGCTTGCGGCTTTAATGTAATGTGTGGTCCCGGCAATGTGGATGAAAATCATTGAGAAAATTGGTACCCCCCCCCCAGCCCATTTGGGTCTTGTATGGATATTAAGGGGAACCCTGCACCCAAATTAAAAAAAGGAAAGACGTGGGGCCCTCAGGCCCTATATACTCTGTACAGCAGTATACAGGCGGTGCAAACAAGACAGGGACTGTAGGTTTGTTCTTAAGTAGAATCTGTTTGTAATTTAGAACTGGTACATTTTTAAGCTTTTTGGAAAACATAGGGAAGGGTTATCACCCCTGTAACATTTGTTTTGCTGTCTGTGCACCTCTTCAGAAGATTTCACCCCACTTTCTGTCCCAAAGACAATTGGATTTTAAAAATTTGGGGTTTAGGATGAAACAAGGATTGGTGATAAAGCATAAGTGGAGAGGAGACACGTTTTTCCCATATTAACTCTTACAGGAGAGAATTTCCCTTCCTAGGGGTAGATTTCCTCTCACTTCCTGTTGTCTCCTTCCGTTTGCAAGTAGGAGTCGTTTGTAAGTTGGATGTTTGAAAGTAGGGGCCTGCCCTATATGCTCCAGAAATTTGGGCCTTAGGTGTTGGTGTTGCCACAACACTGTAACACAGTTACTCTTGGTGGGCACTGGAACACCCTGCTGTGAAATATTAGATTGAGAATTGTAATTACATGCCCCTGTAGAACAGGGGCAGAAAAATTGGGTTAGGCACAGGTGCTGGTGCCACAAACCTGCAACCCCTCACAGAAACTCTAGTTGGAGGGCATGAATGAGCCCTGCTGCAAATGATTGCATCAAAAATTTTAATTACACGCCCCTGTTAAACAGGGGCAGAAAAATTGGGCCTTAGGCACTGGTGCCACAACACTGCAACCCCTCACAGATACTATAGTTGGAGCGAAGAAATGAGCCCTGCTGCAAAGTATTGCATCAAAAATTGTAATTACAGGCCCCTGTTAAACAGGGGCTGAAAAATTGGGCCTTAGCCACTGGTGGCGGTGCCCAGAACCAAAAATGTTCTTACAAGCTATCAGCATGAACATTGAGGAGGAAGAGGATAGTCACTCAGCATAACAGGATAGTCACTCAGCATCAGCATAGGCAGTCTTGAAGGGATTTCCCATTCAATTATTCGGTTACATCAGCATCAGGTGCTTGGTAGCTGGTGATCCAAGACTGATTCATTTTTATGAAGGCCAGCCGATCGACCGATTCGGTGGACAGGCGCACCCTGTGATCAGTTACAAAGCCTCCAGCAGCACTGAATGTGCGTTCCGAAAGAACGCTGGATGCAGGACAGGCCAGTAGCTCAATTGCATACTGTGCAAGCTCTGGCCAGTGATCCATCCTTAAGACCCAGTAACCCAGAGGATTTTCGGTTGGAAAGGTGTCCAAGTCTGATCTTGCCCCTAGGTATTCCTGCACCATGTAAAACAGACGCTGGTGATGGTTGCTGGAACTGATCATACATTGGGGCTGCGGACTAAAAAATTGTCTGAACGCATCGGTCAGACGGCCACCTTCTCCACCGCTCCTTCTTTGACTGACCGAAGCCTAAGCAACACATTGTCCAGGACCAGGATTTTGTAACCTCCCAGTCTCTGGGAATTCCTTGCACAGACCTTTCTGCAAGGCCTCCCGAAGATGTTTCATCCTCTGCTCCCTCTGCGACGGCAAGATAAGGTCCGCAACCTTACCCTTGTAACATGGATCAAGGAGGGTTGCCAGCCAGTAATGATCCCTCTCCTTGATCACACGAATACGAGGATCCTTCCGCAGGCTTTGCAGGATCAGGGAGGCCATGCAGCGTAGGTTTGCTGAGGCATTCGGTCCTGAGTCCTCTGGGTCACTCAGGACGACATGATCCGCAGCCACCTCCTCCCAGAAACGTACAAGTCCATGGGTTTCTTGGGACTGTAATTGATCCCTTGAAGACTACTGCTGATGCTGAGTGCTAGGCTCCACCTCCATGCTGACACAATCCTCCTCCTCCTTCTCCTGTGTGATAGGTGGACCAGCAGGAACACTGTCTGGATAAAGGGGGCCTTGAGAGGTAATTAAGTCCTCCTCTTCCTCCCTCTGTTCTGCCTCAAGTGCCCTGTCCATTATTCCACGCAGCGTGTGCTCCAACAGGTGGACAAAAGGGACAATGTCACTGATGCATGCATTGCCACTGCTCACCATCCTCCTGGCCTCCTCAAATGGTGACAGGACAGTGCATACATCCCTGATCATGACCCACTGGTGTGGCAAAAAAAAACAAGCTCCCCTGACCCTGTCCTGGTGCCATATTGGCACAGATACTCATTGATGTCCCTCTGCTGCGTGTACAGCCGCTGCAGCATGGCCAACGTTGTGTTCCACCTGGTGGGCATGTCACAGATTAGGCAGTTCTTGGGCAGGTTGTATTCCTTTTGGAGGTCAGCCAGCCGAGCACTGGCATTATATGACGGACAGAAATGCACACAGAGTTTCCTGGCCTGCCTCAGGACCTCCTGTAAGCCCGGGTACCTGCCCAAGAACCGCTGCACCACCAAGTTAAGGACGTGAGCCAAACCGGGCACATGGGTCAGTTGTCCCTGTCGGAGGGCGAAGAGGAGGTTGGTGCCATTGTCGCAAACCACCATTCCTGGCTTAATCTGGCGTGGCATCAACCACCTCTGAGCCTGCCCCTGCAGAGCTGACAGAATCTCTGCCCCAGTGTGGCTCCTGTCCCCCAAGCACACCAGCTCAAGCACCGCATGGCATCTTTTTGCCTGAGTACTTGCGTAGCCCCTTGAACGCCTACGGAGCACCGCTGGTTCCGAGGACAAATCAGCAGAGGAAGAGGCCATGGAGGAAGAAGAGGAGGGGGTGGAGGAGAGAGGTGTGTCAGAATCACCACTAGTAGCATTTTGGAGGCGTGGTGGCGGAACAACCTCCAACACTACTGCACCTTGTCCTGCATCCTTCCCAGCTGCCAGCAGAGTCACCCAATGCGCCGTGAAAGATAGGTAACGTCCCTGTCCATGCCTGCTGGACCATGAGTCAGCGGTAATATGCACCTTACCGCTGACCGCCCTGTCCAGCAAGGCCAAGACATTGCCTTCCACATGCCGGTAGAGAGCCGGAATCGCCTTCCGTGAGAAAAAGTGGAGTTTGGGAACCTGCCACTGAGGAACCGCACATTCCACAAACTCACGGAAGGGGGCAGAGCCTACCAACTGAAAAGGCAGCAGTTGAAGTGCTAGCAATTTAGCCAAGCTAGCATTCAACCGCTGGGCATGTGAATGGCTGGGAGCGAACTTCTTTCGGCGGTGCAGCAGCTGGGGCAGGGAAATTTGCCTGGTACAATCTGCCGTTGGTGTACCAATAGCAGATTGCCCGCAAGTACTTGGCTGTGACACACCTAATTCTACACCTTCATTCCTCAGTGCAGGTTTCGGAGAGGACTGAAGGTATAGTGGGGTTGGAGATCCCAGCTTATGTTCTTTGGTGTGGGTATTTTAGCTATGCTTGCCAATGAATTGCATGGCAGGTCGACATATGTCTGGTCAAGCATGTGGTGCCCAAGCGGGTGATGTTTTGGCCACGCGAGATACACTTGAGACATATGTTGCAAATAGCAGCGGTGCGATCTGATGCACTCATCTCAAAAAAGGCCCACACCAAAGAACTTTTGGAATAACGCGCAGAGACAGCAGCGCCCTGCACATGCGGAGCTCTGTGGTGTGATGCAGTCGGTGTGCTGCCCTTAAGCTGGCCCCCGGAGGGCATCCTGCCTCATTGGAGATGTGCCTCCTCCTCCTTTCTCCTATCAGGCACCCACGTAGAGTCTGTGACCTCATTATCCCCTCCCTCCTCATCACTGTAGCAAACCTGGCAGTACACTGGAGCTAGGGGAACATGACTGCCAGATTGCTGTCCTTCTTGGGCACCCCTTCTCTCTGGGCTCATGTTACTGCCTTCCTCTAGCTGGGTACCATCATAGGAGCCTTCAAAATGCTGAGCATCCTCCTGCAGCATGTACCCAACACTGTGGTCAAACAGTTCGGGGGACTCCTCAGGAGGACATGGTGGGGCTAGGGAAGGAGTGACTGATGCCATTGAGCCGAGGGAAGAGGCCGCTTTGGCAGCTGCTTTGCCAGACAAAGTACCCTGAGCCTGGGTGAGAGAGGATGAGGAGGATTAGGATGACTTGGTCATCCACTCTACCAAGTCTTCGGCATTTTGCGGCTCAACGCGGCCAGCTGCCGGAAAAAAGGACAAGCGTGTCCCACGGCCACGTGCTGATGAGGATGCACCGTGTCCAGGACCAGCACTGTTGCCTCTAGACACAGAGCCTGCTTGCCCTCTTTTATTGGCTTGTGACTGTCTGCCTCTCCTTGTTGTCCTTCCAGACATACTAATGGCCTGCAGGGAGATATAGCTGCACAAAGATGGGATGTGTATATATATATACTGATTACACTGCAGCTAGAAGAATCAACTGCCTGCCTGTAGTATTATTAGTAAGAGAACACCAGCAATTGTATTCAAGTAGCTTTAGGTGCACACTGTGCAAAGGACACAGTACACTAAATGAAAATACTGCAGCTCCCTGCCTGTATTAGTATGAGAACACCAGCAATTGTATTCATGTAGCTTTAGGTGCACACTGTGCAAAGGACACAGTACACTAAATGAAAATACTGCAGCTAGCACAATCACCTGTCTGCCTGTCAGTATATTATGAAGAGAATAACAGGAACGGATCTAGCTAAACTGAATACAGTGTGTATACAGTATATATATATATATATATATATATATATATATATATATATATATATATATATACACAACACCTAGGATGCATATATATCCTCTAGACACTGTAACTGCAGCTAACTGACTCGCCTGCCTGCTCTATCTTACTCAAATGAGATGACCCTATCTCTCTCTCTCTGTCTTTCTTTCACCACCGCAACACACTACACAAGGCCGCCACGCAGGACGCCTTATATAGTGTGGGGCATGTACTAAACCTCCTGAGACATAATTGGCCAAAGCCACGCTGGCTTTGGCCAATTATGGCTCTCCGTTCTTACCGCGCTGTGATTGGCCAAAGCATGTGGGTCATAGTGCATGCTTGGCCAATCATCAGCCAGCAATGCACTACGATGCCGCACTGAATTATGGGCCGTGACGCGCCACTTGAATTTGTCGCGAACGGCCCATAGTGTTCGAAATTCGACGAACGGTCAAACAGCCGATGTTCGAGTCGAACATGAGTTCGACTCGAACTCGAAGCTCATCCCTAATTTTGAAACATCATTTACCATACTTCTGGTCACCAAAAGCAACAACTCTCCATCAGTTGGGGACACTTCTTGCATCGGGCCCAATGTCACTTCCGTGGTTGTAAGGATAGGCACAGACAGTCTTCTTAATATCTGAGGCCCGTGCAACATGGGAGTCCAGGTCACTTGCACCATGCTGCATGGAGAGGGTCAGCTTCTCATTGACAAGAAGGAAACCTCTTTCCATGTCCACCATCTGCCCTAACCTGACCAAGTTTGCACTGGACTTGTCTCTCTGGGATCACTGTGTGTGTCTCCATGAGGTGCATCAGTCTAGCACTGTGCCCTAACGATGTGCTACCCCAACTCACATCTCCAATGGTAACAGCAACTACAGTAGTTCACTTCAAAGCATCCAGAGGCTCAATACATTATCAATACATACACTCTATATTGTTGTATTATTGCAGTCAACATAAACCATTCATAATAAATCAATTGTCTCTTCTTTTGCAATAAGTCAGTTCCTGTTTGCATGGTAGTGTGCCTTTCAGAACCCAGTAAAGGGGTACTCATACTAGGGTTAGCAGAAAAGATTTTATGTCTCTAATACCGCGTACACACGATCGGTTTTCCCGTCGGAAAAACCTTGGATGTTTTTTCCGACTGAATTCCGCTCAAGCTTGTCTTGCATACACACGGTCGCACAAAAGTTCTCTGAACTTTCGAGCGTTAAGAACGCAGTGACATACAACACTAAGACAAGGCGAGAAAAAGAAGTTCAATGCTTCCAAGCATGCGTCGAATGGTTTCTGAGCATGCATGATTTTTTCCCATCGGAATTGCATACAGACAAAAGTTTTTTCCACTAGGAATTTTTTCCTTTGGGAAAATAGAGAACCTGCTCTTAAACTTTTGCTGGTGGAAACTCTGACAGAAAAAGACAGATGGAGCATACACGCGGTCGGAATTCCCGTCCAAAGGCTCACATCTGACTTTTTCAGACGGGAAAATCGATCGTGTGTACGCGGCGTAACACATATTTCAGGCCAGTCTCTGTTATTCCCTTCAGCCAGCTGTACTCTTACTAATTTCCATACACAGTTTTTATATGATCCTGCCAGGAAGGAAATTAACCCACCTCACTAATTGGAAGGATTTAAGACAAAAACCTTTAGTGATAGTTGGAAGAATTTAAGTCAAAAACCTACAGTGAAAATAAGTTAAACCCTGCCTACACACTGCAGGGAGAGAATAAACTGTGCCATGATTAGCTATACAGATAAAGGGGACACACCCCTATCAGCCCTGGGGCAGGAGAACTTCTGATTGGCCGCAGGGCCAGGCTGACTTTTAATAGGCTGCTGGTTATGCTAAGCCCCACACACGACAGATAGAATGGTATGCAACCTTTGTGGGATTCAAGGAGAGTCTCTGGACCCGGGGGGGAAGCTGATGATAAGGGGAGTGTAAATAAGTAACTCCCTGTGCTGTTAGAAAGTTAGACTGGGGTACATTACTGGGAGCTTCCACTGCTGCATTGATCATTGCTGTGTGCAGCCTGGGCTGAAAGCAGTGGTGGTGCATCATGGGTGCCGCCCCCTCTCTCCCGGCACCGCTCTATCACCATAGATAGATTCATGCATTGCATGAATCTATCTATGGTCGCCGCTGCCACCCCCTATTCAGGTGTCCGGCCCCTTGTTGGGCGACGGGCGCCTGAATTAGAGTGGCAGGGTATTTTTTGGAAGCACCTGATTAGAGCCTGATAGGTGGCGTCCAATCACAGCGCCTGTCGTTTCAGCCAATCAGGTGACAGGCAACAGACCCGAGCACCTGATTGGCTGTTCAGTGTTAGGAAAGCATGTAATTTGTTTTCCTAACATTGCTTTTCTGATGCAACGGGAACCTGCGTTACATCAGAGGGGGGCTGGGTCACCCGCACATCCCTGGGGAAGCCCGGGTTTCCCCTTGCATCAGAGGGGGGCGGGGTCACGTGATGGGTGGCCCCGCCCTCAGCTACTTAAAAGCTGTCACTGGCTGAAGCCGCGTCATTCCCGGGGTGTCTCCGCTCCGGTGAAGAGGGGACCGTGTGCTGCTCCGGTGAAGAGAGGACCGTGTGCTGTTCCTCGCTGCGCTGGACATCATCGTTGGAGCCTGGACCTGGAGAGGAGAGATCATCCATCGCTGGACCCCGGAGAGGAGATCACCCATCGCAGGATACCGAGAGTGGATTACCACCGCTGGAGTCTTTTTTTTTTTTTAAATAAAGGACTTTTCCCAACGGTGTCTGTGTGTTTTTTTACAATTTTTTACACTTTCTTCTTACCAATTCACATAGGGGGGGCCGGGATCTGGGGGTCCCCTTTGTAAAAGGGGTCTTCCAGATTCTGGTAAGCCCCCCGCTCGCAGACCCCCACAACCACCGGGCAAGGGTTGTGGGGATGAGGCCCTTGTCCCCATCAACATGGGGACATGGTGCTTTGAGGGGTCACAGACCCCCAAAGCATCCTCCCCATGTTGAGGGCATGTGGCCTGGTACGGTTCAGGAGGGGGGTGCTCTCTCGTCCCCCCCATCTTTTCCTGCGGCCTGCCAGGTTGCGTGCTTGGATAAAGGGTCTGGTGTGGATTTTTGGGGGGAACTCCACGCCATTTTTTTTATCTGGAGTTTCCCTTAAAATCCATACCAGACCTGAAGGGTCTGGAATGGATATTTGGGGGGAACCCCACGTATTTTTTTTTTAATTTGACACAGGGCTCCACTTAATATCCATACCAGACCTGAAGGGCTTGGTAATTGAATTTGGGGGGACCCCCACGCCTTTTTTTTTATCAATGATTTTTCTCTGTATTGCCAGGAGCTGACAATTCATTATAGCCACGAGTGCTTTTAAATGACTTTTTTTCCTTCGGAAATTACACTTGTGCAGGGTAGTGATGAGCCGAACACCCCCGGGTTCGGTTCGCACCAGAACCCGCGAACGGACCGAAAGTTCGCACGAACTTTAGAACCCTATTAAATAGAATGGATGCGAACGTTCGAAATCTAAAGTGCTAATTATTACGACTATTATGAATGTTATTGTCCTAAAAAGGGTTTGGGAACCCGGGTTCTGCACCAGGGGACATGTATCAATCCAAAAAAAAGTTTTAAAAACGTCCGTTTTTCGGGAGCAGTCATTTTAATTATGCATAAAGTGAAAAAAAAAAGTCAAATATTCCTTTAAATATCGTACCTGGGGGGTGTCTAAAGTATGCCTGTGAAGTGCCACGTGTTTCCCGTGTTTAGAACTGTCCCTGCACAAAATTACATTTCTAAAGGAAAAAAAGCCATTTAAAACTGCTTGCGGCTTTAATGTAATGTCTGGTCCCGGTAATATGGATGAAAATCTTTAAGAAAAATGGCATAGCTACCCCATCACAGCCCCCCCCCCCACCCCAGCCCATTACCAGCCCCTTTGGGTCTTGTATGGATATTAAGGGGAACCCCGCACACAAAATAAAAAAGGCCCTATATACTCTGAACAGCCATATACAGGCGGTGCATACAAGACAGGGACTGTAGGTTTGTTCTTATGTAGAATCTGTTTGTAATTTTGAACAGGTACATTGTTTAAGTGTAGCTCCAGCCAAAAAATCTATTTTGAAGCTTTTTGGAAAACATAGGGAAGGGTTATCACCCCTGTAACATTTGTTTTGCTGTCTGTGCAGTGTGCACCTGTTCAGAACAGTTCACCTCAATTTCCGTCCTAATGACAAATGTTTTTTGAAAATTTGGGTTTTTTATTGAAACAAGAATTGGTGATAAAGCATCAGTGGAGAGGAGACACTTTTTTCCCATATTAACTCTTACAGGAGAGAATTTGCCTTCCTAGGGGTAGATTTCCTCTCACTTCCTGTTGTATCCTTCCGTTTGCAAGGAGGAGTCGTTTGTAAGTTGGATGTTTGAAAGTAGGGGCCTGCCGTATATACTCAGCTGAAATTTGCCCCTTACATGTTGGTATTGCCACAACACTGTAAGGCCTCACAGTTACTCTTGGTGGGCGCAGGAATGGGCCCTGCTGTGAATTATTAGATCAAGAATTGTAATTACATGCCCCTGTTAAACAGGGGCAGAAAAATTGGGCCTTAGGCACTGGTGCCACAACACTGCAACCCCTCACAGATACTGTACTTGGAGCACAGCAATGAGCCCTGTTGCAAAGTATTGCATCAAAAATTGTAATTACACGCCCCTGTTAAACAGGGGCTGAAAAATTGGGCCTTAGCCACTGGTGCTGGTGCCACGACACTGCAACCTCTCCCAGATACTCTAGTTGGAGTGCAGGAATGAGCCCTGCTGCAAAGCATTGCATAAAAAATTGTAATTACATGCCCCTGTTAAACAGGGGCTGAAAAATTGGGCCTTAGCCACTGGTGGCGGCACCCAGAAACAAAAATGTTCTTCCAAGCTATCATCATCAATCGGATCATTGAGGAGGAGGAGAATAGTCAGTCAACATAACAGGACAGTCTCTCAGCATCAGCATCAGTCTTGAAGGGATGTGACATTTGAAAATAAATTAGTCTGTTATATCAGCTTCAGGTGTTTGGTAGCTGGTGGTGATCCAAGACTGGTTCATCTTTATGAAGGTCAGTCGATCAACAGAGTCGGTGGACAGGCGCACCCTGTGATCCGTCACAAATCCTACAGCAGCACTGAATGTGCGTTCTGAGAGAACGCTGGATGCAGGACAGGCCAGTAGCTCAATTGCATAGTGTGCAAGCTCTGGCCAGTGATCCATCCTCAAGACCCAGTAAGCCAGAGGATTTTCGGTGGGGAAGGTGTCCAAGTCTGACCTTGCCCCTAGGTATTCCTGCACCATGTATATCAGACGCTGGCGATGGTTGCTGGAACCGATCATACCTTGGGGCTGCGGACTAAAGAATTGTCTGAACGCATCGGTCAGATGGCCACCTTCCCCACCGCTCCTTCTTTGACTGACCGAAGCCTCAGCAACTCGTTGTCCAGGACCAGGAGTTTGTAACCTCCCAGTCTCTGGGAACGCGTTGCACAGACCTTTCTGCAAGGCCTCCCGGAGTTGTCTCATCCTCTGCTCCCTCTGCGAAGGTAACATAAGGTCCGCAACCTTACCCTTGTACCGTGGATCAAGGAGAGTGGCCAGCCAGTAATGGTCCCTCTCCTTGATCCGAAGAATACGAGGATCCTTCCGCAGACTTTGCAGGATCAGGGAGGCCATGCAGCGTAGGTTTGCTGAGGCATTCGCTCCGGAGTCCTCTGGGTCACTAAGGACGACATGATCCGCAGCCACCTCCTCCCAGCCACGTACAAGTCCACTGGTTTCTTGGGACTGTAAATCATCCCTAAAAGACTGCTGCTGATGATGCTGAGTGCCAGCCTCCACCTCCATGCTGACACAATCCTCCTCCTCCTCCTCCTCCTCTTCCTCTTCCTGTGCGATGGGTGGGACAGAAGGAACACTGTCTGGGTAAAGGGGGCCTTGAGAGGCAAGAAAGTCCTCCTCTTCCTGCCTCTGTTCTGCCTCAAGTGCCCTGTCCATTATTCCACGCAGCGTGTGCTCCAACAGGTGGACAAGAGGTACAGTGTCACTGATGCATGCACTGTCACTGCTCACCATCCTCGTGGCCTCCTCAAATGGTGCCAGGACAGTGCATGCATCCCTGATCATGCCCCACTGGCGTGGAGAAAAAAAACCAAGCTCCCCTGACCCTGTCCTGGTGCCGTAGTCGCACAGGTACTCATTGATGGCCCTCTGCTGCGTGTGCAGCCGCTGCAGCATGGCCAACGTTGAGTTCCACCTGGTGGGCATGTCACATATAAGGCGGTTCTTGGGCAGGTTCAACTCCTTTTGCAGCTCAGCCAGGCGAGCACTGGCATTATAAGATCTGCGGAAATGCACACAGACTTTCCTGGCCTGCCTCAGGACATCCTGTAAGCCCGGGTACCTGCCCAAGAACCGCTGCACCACCAGGTTAAGGACGTGAGCCACACAGGGCACATGGGTCAGTTGTCCCTGTCGGAGGGCGGAGAGGAGGTTGGTGCCATTGTCGCAAACCACCATTCCTGGCTTAAGCTGGCGTGGCGTCAACCACCTCTCGGCCTGGCCCTGCAGAGCAGACAGGACCTCTGCCCCAGTGTGGCTTCTGTCCCCCAAACACACCAGCGCAAGCACGGCATGGCATCTTTTTGCCTGCGTACTTGCGTAGCCCCGTGAACGGCTACGGAGCACCGCTGGTTCATAGGACAAACCACAGGAAGAGGCCATGGAGGAAGAAGAAGAGGAGGGGGTGGAGGAGAGAGGTGTGTCACAACCAGTAGTAGCATTTTGGAGGCGTGGCGGTGGAACAACCTCCAACACTACTGCACCTTGTCCTGCATCCTTCCCAGCTGCCAAAAGAGTGACCCAATGGGCCGTGAAAGAAAGGTAACGTCCCTGTCCATGCCTGCTGGACCATGAGTCAGCGGTAATATGCACCTTACCGCTGACCGCCCTGTCCAGCGAGGCCAAGACATTGCCTTCCACATGCCGGTAAAGAGCCGGAATAGCCTTCCGTGAGAAAAAGTGGCGTTTGGGAACCTGTCACTGAGGAACCGCACATTGCACAAACTCACGGAAGGGGGCCGAGTCTACCAACTGAAAAGGCAGCAGTTGAAGCGCTAGCAATTTAGCCAAGCTAGCATTCAACCGCTGGGCATGTGGATGGCTGGGAGTGAACTTCTTTCGACGGTCCAGCAGCTGGGGCAGGGAAATTTGCCTGCTAGAATCGGACGTTGGTGTACTGCTAGCAGAGTGGCCGCAAGTACTTGGCTGTGACACACCTAATTCTACACCTTCATTCCTCTCAGTGCATGTTTCAGAGAGGACTGAAGTTATAGTGGGGTTGGAGATCCCAGCTGATGCGGTGCAAGGAGAGGTCCGCTTTGTTCTTTGGTGTGGGTCTTTGAGGTAGGCTTGCCAACGAGCTGCATGGCAGGTCAACATATGTCTGGTCAGGCATGTGGTACCCAAGCGGCTGATGTTTTGGCCACGCGATATACGCTTGAGACATATGTTGCAAACAGCAGCTGTGCGATCTGATGCACTAGCCTCAAAAAAGGCCCACACCAAGGAACTTTTTGAATGACGGGCAGAGGCTGCGCCCTGCACAGGCGGAGCTCTGCGGTGTGATTCCGTCGGTGTACTGCCCTTACGCTGGCCACCAAAGGGCATCCTGCCTCGTTGGAGATGTGCCTCCTCCTCATCCTCCTCCTCCTCCTCTCTCCTATTAGGCACCCACGTGGAGTCAGTGACCTCATCATCCCCTCCCTCCTCATCACTGGAGCCAATCTGGCAGTATGCTGCAGCTGCTGGAACATGACTGCCAGATTGGTGTCCTTCTTGAGCATCCCCTCTGTCTGCTCTCACGCTACTGCCTTCCTGTAGCTGGGTTTCATCATCAGACCCTTCGAAACGCTGGGCATCCTCCTGGAGCATGTACCCAACACTGTGCTCAAACAGTTCGGGGGACTCCTCAGGAGGAGGACATGGTGGGTCTAGGGAAGGAGTGACTGATGATGAGTCTGACATTGATACCAGGGAAGAGGACGCTTTGGCAGCTGCTTTGCCAGTACCCTGAGCCTGGGTGAGAGAGGATGAGGAGGAGGAGGAGGGCTTGGTCATCCCCTCTACCAAGTCTTCGGCATGATGTGGCTCAACATGTCCAGCTGCCGAAAAGAAGGACAAGCGTGTCCCATGGCCATGTGCTGATGACAATGCACCGCGTCCACGACCAGCACTGTTGCCCCCAGACACAGAGCCTGCTTGCCCTCTTTTATTGCCTCCTGACTGTCTGCCTCTCCTTGTTTGCCTTCCAGACATTCTAATAGATGGCCTGCAGGGAGATGGGAAAAAAGCAATAAGGGCTACCTTCAGGTGTCCTTCTCTGTCCCTTTACTTAAGGATTTCTAAATATGGTTGAGGATTATTGCTTTTGCACAGAATAGCACAACGACAATTTCCCTGACTGTCCAAAAAACAAGGATTTCAAAGATGGTTGATGAGGAATGCTTTGGCACACTATAGCACAAGGAGAATTCCCCTCACTTTCCTTCTTTGTCCCTAGAAACAAGGACTGGCACAGTGAAAGAAACTGACACTCTCCCTACCTAGAGTTTTCTGTCCCTACAAAAAATGTTTTTTTAAAGCACACTATAGCACAAGGAGAATTCCCCTCACTTTCCTTCTTTGTCCCTAGAAACAAGGACTGGCACAGTGAAAGAAACTGACACTCTCCCTACCTAGAGTTTTCTGTCCCTAGAAAAAATGTTTTTTTAAAGCACACTATAGCACAAGGAGAATTCCCCTCACTTTCCTTCTTTGTCCCTAGAAACAAGGACTGGCACAGTGAAAGAAACTGACACTCTCCCTACCTAGAGTTTTCTGTCCCTAGAAAAAATGTTTTTTTAAAGCACACTATAGCACAAGGAGAATTCCCCTCACTTTCCTTCTTTGTCCCTAGAAACAAGGACTGGCACAGTGAAAGAAACTGACACTCTCCCTACCTAGAGTTTTCTGTCCCTACAAAAAATGTTTTTTTAAAGCACACTATAGCACAAGGAGAATTCCCCTCACTTTCCTTCTTTGTCCCTAGAAACAAGGACTGGCACAGTGAAAGAAACTGACACTCTCCCTACCTACAGTTTTCTGTCCCTAGAAAAAATGTTTTTTTAAAGCACACTATAGCACAAGGAGAATTCCCCTCACTTTCCTTCTTTGTCCCTAGAAACAAGGACTGGCACAGTGAAAGAAACTGACACTCTCCCTACCTAGAGTTTTCTGTCCCTAGAAAAAAATGTTTTTTTAAAGCACACTATAGCACAAGGAGAATTCCCCTCACTTTCCTTCTTTGTCCCTAGAAACAAGGACTGGCACAGTGAAAGAAACTGACACTCTCCCTACCTACAGTTTTCTGTCCCTAGAAAAAATGTTTTTTTTAAAGCACACTATAGCACAAGGAGAATTCCCCTCACTTTCCTTCTTTGTCCCTAGAAACAAGGACTGGCACAGTGAAAGAAACTGACACTCTCCCTACCTAGAGTTTTCTGTCCCTAGAAAAAATGTTTTTTTAAAGCACACTATAGCACAAGGAGAATTCCCCTCACTTTCCTTCTTTGTCCCTAGAAACAAGGACTGGCACAGTGAAAGAAACTGACACTCTCCCTACCTAGAGTTTTCTGTCCCTAGAAAAAATGTTTTTTTAAAGCACACTATAGCACAAGGAGAATTCCCCTCACTTTCCTTCTTTGTCCCTAGAAACAAGGACTGGCACAGTGAAAGAAACTGACACTCTCCCTACCTACAGTTTTCTGTCCCTAGAAAAAATGTTTTTTTAAAGCACACTATAGCACAAGGAGAATTCCCCTCACTTTCCTTCTTTGTCCCTAGAAACAAGGACTGGCACAGTGAAAGAAACTGACACTCTCCCTACCTACAGTTTTCTGTCCCTAGAAAAAATGTTTTTTTTAAAGCACACTATAGCACAAGGAGAATTCCCCTCACTTTCCTTCTTTGTCCCTAGAAACAAGGACTGGCACAGTGAAAGAAACTGACACTCTCCCTACCTACAGTTTTCTGTCCCTAGAAAAAATGTTTTTTTAAAGCACACTATAGCACAAGGAGAATTCCCCTCACTTTCCTTCTTTGTCCCTAGAAACAAGGACTGGCACAGTGAAAGAAACTGACACTCTCCCTACCTACAGTTTTCTGTCCCTAGAAATTTTTTTTTTTAAAGCACACTATAGCACAAGGAGAATTCCCCTCACTTTCCTTCTTTGTCCCTAGAAACAAGGACTGGCACAGTGAAAGAAACTGACACTCTCCCTACCTAGAGTTTTCTGTCCCTAGAAAATTTTTTTTTTTTAAAGCACACTATAGCACAAGGAGAATTCCCCTCACTTTCCTTCTTTGTCCCTAGAAACAAGGACTGGCACAGTGAAAGAAACTGACACTCTCCCTACCTACAGTTTTCTGTCCCTAGAAAAAATGTTTTTTTAAAGCACACTATAGCACAAGGAGAATTCCCCTCACTTTCCTTCTTTGTCCCTAGAAACAAGGACTGGCACAGTGAAAGAAACTGACACTCTCCCTACCTACAGTTTTCTGTCCCTAGAAAAAATGTTTTTTTAAAGCACACTATAGCACAAGGAGAATTCCCCTCACTTTCCTTCTTTGTCCCTAGAAACAAGGACTGGCACAGTGAAAGAAACTGACACTCTCCCTACCTACAGTTTTCTGTCCCTAGAAAAAAATGTTTTTTTAAAGCACACTATAGCACAAGGAGAATTCCCCTCACTTTCCTTCTTTGTCCCTAGAAACAAGGACTGGCACAGTGAAAGAAACTGACACTCTCCCTACCTACAGTTTTCTGTCCCTAGAAAAAATGTTTTTTTAAAGCACACTATAGCACAAGGAGAATTCCCCTCACTTTCCTTCTTTGTCCCTAGAAACAAGGACTGGCACAGTGAAAGAAACTGACACTCTCCCTACCTACAGTTTTCTGTCCCTAGAAAAAATGTTTTTTTAAAGCACACTATAGCACAAGGAGAATTCCCCTCACTTTCCTTCTTTGTCCCTAGAAACAAGGACTGGCACAGTGAAAGAAACTGACACTCTCCCTACCTACAGTTTTCTGTCCCTAGAAAAAATGTTTTTTTAAAGCACACTATAGCACAAGGAGAATTCCCCTCACTTTCCTTCTTTGTCCCTAGAAACAAGGACTGGCACAGTGAAAGAAACTGACACTCTCCCTACCTACAGTTTTCTGTCCCTAGAAAAAATGTTTTTTTAAAGCACACTATAGCACAAGGAGAAATCCCCTCACTTTCCTTCTTTGTCCCTAGAAACAAGGACTCGCACAGTAAAACACACTGACACTCTCCCTACCTATCCTTCTCTTTCCCTAAACTAAAGGAATCCAGGTTAAGCAAGAAAGAAATAAATGTCACTGTCCCTGCCTATGCTTGTCTTTCCCTGCTCCGGAACACACTACACTAGGCCGCCGTGCTGGCGGCCTTTTATAGTGTGGGGCGTGTACTAAACACCCTCAGCAATAATTGGCCACAGGCATCCTGCCTGTGGCCAATCATTGCTCTCCTCGCTGCCGGCGCTGTGATTGGCCAAGCATGCGGGGTCACAGTGCATGCTTGGCCAATCACAGCGCCTGGATGACACTGCGATGGCGTAGTGCATTGTGGGCCGTTCGCGTCACTCGAATTTGGCGCGAACGGCCCAAATCGTTCGATCTTCGTCGAACGATCGAACAGCCGATGTTCGAGTCGAACGTATGTTCGACTCGAACACGAAGCTCATCCCTACTTGAGACATATGTTGCAAACAGCAGCTGTGCGATCTGATGCACTCGACTCAAAAAAGGCCCACACCAAAGAACTTTTTGAATAACGGGCAGAGGCAGCGCCCTGCACAGGCGGAGCTCTGCGGTGTGATTCCGTCGGTGTGCTGCCCTTACGCTGGCCCCCCGAGGGCATCCTGCCTCGTTGGAGATGTGCCTCCTCCTCATCCTCCTCCTCCTCTCTCCTATTAGGCACCCACGTGGAGTCAGTGACCTCATCATACCCTCCCTCCTCATCACTGGAGCCAATCTGGCAGTATGCTGCAGCTGCTGGAACATGACTGCCAGATTGGTGTCCTTCTTGAGCATCCCCTCTCTCTGCTCTCACGCTACTGCCTTCCTCTAGCTGGGTATCATCATCAGACCCTTCGAAACGCTGGGCATCCTCCTGGAGCATGTACCCAACACTGTGCTCAAACAGTTTGGGGGACTCCTCAGGAGGACATGGTTGGTCTAGGGAAGGAGTGACTGATGATGACATTGATACCAGGGAAGAGGATGCTTTGGCAGCTGCTTTGCCAGTACCCTGAGCCTGGGTGAGAGAGGATGAGGAGGATGAGGAGGGCTTGGTCATCCACTCTACCAAGTCTTCGGCATGATGCGGCACAACACATCCAGCTGCCGAAAAGAAGGACAAGCGTGTCCCATGGTCTCTAGACACAGAGCCTGCTTGCCCTCTTTTATTGGCTCCTGACTGTCTGCCTCTCCTTGTTTGCCTTCCAGACATTCTAATGGCCTGCAGGGAAATGGGAAAACCAGCAATAAGGCCTAGCTTCAGGAGTATATTTTGCAGGAATCACACTACGCCTGCTGTAGGTGCTGCAAATGCCTGTTGGTGTAACACACCAGGAAAAAGCAGCAATACAGGCTAACTTCAGGTGTAATATGATCAGGAGGCACACTCCGCCCGCTGTAAGTGCTGCAAATGCCTGTTGGTGTAACACACCAGGAAAAAGCAGCAATACAGGCTAACTTCAGGTGTAATATGATCAGGAGGCACACTCCGCCCGCTGTAAGTGCTGCAAATGCCTGTTGGTGTAACACACCAGGAAAAAGCAGCAATACAGGCTAACTTCAGGTGTAATATGATCAGGAGGCACACTCCGCCCGCTGTAAGTCTTGCAAATGCCTGTTGGTGTAACACACCAGGAAAAAGCAGCAATACAGGCTAACTTCAGGTGTAATATGATCAGGAGGCACACTCCGCCCGCTGTAAGTGCTGCAAATGCCTGTTGGTGTAACACACCAGGAAAAAGCAGCAATACAGGCTAACTTCAGGTGTAATATGATCAGGAGGCACACTCCGCCCGCTGTAAGTGCTGCAAATGCCTGTTGGTGTAACACACCAGGAAAAAGCAGCAATACAGGCTAACTTCAGGTGTAATATGATCAGGAGGCACACTCCGCCCGCTGTAAGTGCTGCAAATGCCTGTTGGTGTAACACACCAGGAAAAAGCAGCAATACAGGCTAACTTCAGGTGTAGTATGATCAGGAGGCACACTCCGCCCGCTGTAAGTGCTGCAAATGCCTGTTGGTGTAACACACCAGGAAAAAGCAGCAATACAGGCTAACTTCAGGTGTAATATGATCAGGAGGCACACTCCGCCCGCTGTAAGTGCTGCAAATGCCTGTTGGTGTAACACACCAGGAAAAAGCAGCAATACAGGCTAACTTCAGGTGTATAAGGTGCAGGAGGCTTAGCAACAATGACACTGACACTGTCCCCTGCCTATCCTTCTCTCTCCCTGCACACAAGGTTTATCAAAGTATATGACACTGACACTCTCCCTGCCTATCCTTCTCTCTCCCTGCACACAAGGTTTAGCAAAGAATATGACACTAACACTGTCCCCTGCCTATCCTTCTCTCTCCCTGCACACAAGGTTTATCAAAGTATATGACACTGACACTCTCCCTGCCTATCCTTCTCTCTCCCTGCACACAAGGTTTAGCAAAGAATATGACACTGACACTGTTCCCTGCCTATCCTTCTCTCTCCCTGCACACAAGGTTTAGCAAAGAATATGACACTGACACTCTCCCTGCCTATCCTTCTCTCTCCCTGCACACAAGGTTTAGCAAATAATGTGACACTGACACTGTCCCCTGCCTATCCTTCTCTCTCCCTGCACAAGGTTTAGCAAAGAATATGACACTGACACTCTCCCTGTCTATCCTTCTCTCTCCCTACACACAAGTTTGAGGTACAAATAGCACTGACACTGTCCCTGCCTATGTAACTCTTTCCCTGCGCCGGAACACACTACACAAGGCCGCCACGCTGGCGGCCTTTTATAGTGTGGGGCGTGTGCTAAACCCCCTGAGCTATAATTGGCCACAGGCAACCTGCCTGTGGCCAATTATGGCTCTCCTAGCTGCCGGTGCTGTGATTGGCCAAGCATGCGGGGTCACAGTGCATGCTTGGCCAATCACAGCGCCGGGATTGCACTGCGATGGCGCAGTGTATTGTGGGCCGTTCGCGTCACTCAAATTTGGCGCAAACGGCCCAAATCGTTCGATGTTCGCCGAACGGTCGAACAGCCGATGTTCGAGTCGAACTTATGTTCGACTCGAACACCGAGCTCATCCCTAGTGCAGGGACAGTTCTAAGCACAGGAAACAAATGCTGTTTACAGGCATATTATACACACCCCCTAGGTACGAAATTTAAAGGAATATTTCACTTTTATTGTTTCACTTTAAGCATTATTAAAATCACTGCTCCCGAAAAAACGGCCGTTCTTAAAACTATTTTTACATTGATACATGTCCCCTGGGCAGGACCCGAGTTCCCAAACACTTTTTATGACAATAACTTGCATATAAATAAGACTTTGAAATTAGCACTTTAGATTTTCCATGTTCGAGTCCCATAGCCTTTAACGGTGTTCGGATGTTCGAACAAATTTATTGCCTGTTCGCAAGTTCTGGTGCGAACCGAACTGGGGGGTGTTCGGCTCATCCCTACCTGGTAATGAAGGGGTGTTACAGGCTGGTACTCAAGTGGTTAAAGTATATGTTAGGATGAAACTTTTTTGTTTTGGAAAGGATGGGGAAGGATTGGAACCCGTGAAACTTTAGATACACTTTAAAATGCATAACTACAGAAAATGCAAGTTCCAGGCAATACTCAAATTGCTAGGACAGACCTCCGAATGCATACTGTAGATATCAGAATGGACATTATAGAGCCTTTGGCTATTGTGATAAGACGGAACCCCAATATCACTTGAGTCCCTGAGCCTTTTGCTAATGACATGTCATTCAATGTCACCAAAGCCCTCACATCCCTTTATAATTTACTTACCACATTTTTTTAACAACCCCTTTGGGCTATCAATTAATATGGACAATTAGGAAACATTACATCGCAATGCTCCTAGCCCAGTTAAAAGCCAAATATCAGATTTGATGTTATAACTTTACCAGGCACATCCAACTGTGAAGGGGCCCCAGGCCAGACCACTACACATTAAACATTCATGGATAGTAAATTTAGCAAAAAGCAAATTGCAATAAAGCAAAATAAAGTAAATCTGATTTCTGGATTCAGAATGTTCCATCTGTAGTTACTTTTGCTTGATTTGTATATAATGTGATGACAACTGCAACTGCCCAATCTGAGTGTGTTAACTCTCATTTTAAATAATAATTATACTTTCAGTTCAGATCCTTCAGTTGTTTCTGCATGTTTAACAAAAAAAAAGTTTAATGGGGCCTCTTCCTTGAAAAGGCTAAGGTTTTAGTAACATTCGGCCTCTAGTCTTCTAAATCTTAGCTGCTGCTATGCAGATGAAAAAAGTTATTGAGAGACGGATCGATAAACCTAACGCAAAGGGGCTGATTTACAAAACATTTGCGCCATGAGTATCGGCGCATCTGCGCGCGCAATGGCAGTTTTGGTATTTACAAAACATTAGCGCCTGTAGCGCAGCCCTATTTGCCATTTACTATAGTGTTGTCGGCGGACGGGAGGAGGCGCTCAGTGCGCCACTATGGACCTGGCGCACAGAATGTTAAAAATCTAAATATAAAGAAGCTGGAAGTGAGAATATAATGGGGGTGATGTGGGGTGATGTGAGGAAGTGTAGGGACACCTGCCCAAATAACTAATATGCCCAAAAAAGAGTGAGAAAGTAACTTTTTCAAAACCAGCCCGCTGCGCCGGCAAGTACGATTCGAGCTGCGAGAGGTTTTTTTGAGCTCAGCGCGGCAATTTTCCTTGTTTTCTTGTGCCAAGACACTGCGCCGGCAAAATCTTAGTAAATGTCAAGTCACATAAACCAATTTGCATAAGTTGAACAGGCGCAGCTCTGAACTTCCCAGTGCGCCAGCAAAATCAAATTTCTAAAGGAAAAAAAAAGGCATTTAAAAGCACCCGCGGCTGTTAATGAATTGTCGGCTTCCGGCAATATAGAGAAAAGTCATTGATAAAAACAAAAAAAAAGCGTGAGGGTCCCCCCAAATTCCATTACCAATCCCTTCAGGTCTGGTATAGATATTAAGGGGAACCCCGCCGCAAATAAAAAAAAATGCGTGGGGTTCCCCCAAATATCCATACCAGACCCTTCAGATCTGGTGTGGATTTTAAGGGGAACTTCACCCCAATTTTTTTTTTAAATGGCGTGGAGTCCCCCAAAAATCCACACCAGACCCTTTATCCGAGCACGTAACCTGGCCGGCCGTAGGGGAAGAGGGGGGGATGAGAGAGCGCCCCCCTCTCCTGAACCATACCAGCCACATGCCCTCAACATTGGGTGGATGTCCCCATGTTGATGGGGACAAGGGCCTCATCCCCACAACCCTTGCCCGGTGGTTGTGGGGGTCTGCGGGCGGGGGGCTTATTGGAATCTGGAAGACCCCTTTAACAAAGGGGACCCCCAGATCCCGCCCCCCCCCTGTGTGAAATGGTAATGGGGTACAAATGTACCCCTACCATTTCACAAAGAAAGTGTCAAAATGTAAAAAATGACAAGAGCCGGTTTTAGACAATTCCTTTATTAATGTCTTCTCTTTCATCTTCTTCCATCTTCTTCCATCTTCTTCTTTTCTCCATTCGGGTTTCTTCCTCCATCTTCCTCTTCATCTTCATCTTTATCTTCATCTTCCATCTTCCTTCTGTCTTCTCGTCCGGCATCTTGCTCCGGCTTCTTCTTTCTTCTTCGGCCGCTCCGTTTGAATTGGAGGTTCCCGCTGTGCGACGCTTCAGTTCTCCTCTTGGTCCGCTGCCACCCAGTGGCTCCGCCCCCCTCTGACACCACGGGGAAAGTCCCCGTGAAATCCATGCGCGTCAGAGGGGGGCGGGGTCACCGGGTGGCAGCGGACCCAGAGGAGAACTGAAGAACTGAAGCGTCGCACAGCGGGAACCTCCAATTCAAACGGAGCGGCCGAAGAAAGAAGATGGGAAGACGCCGGAGCAAGATGCGGACGAGAAGAACAAAGGAAGAAGGAAGATGAAGATAAAGATGAAGATGAAGATGAAGAACAAGCTGGAGGAAGAAACCCGAATGGAGAACAGAAGAAGATGGAAGAAGAAGAAGATGGAAGAAGAAGATGGAAGAAGATGGAAGAAAGGAGAAGATGGAAGAAGAAGATGGAAGAAGAAGATGGAAGAAAGAAAAAGACATTAATAAAGGAATTGTCAAAAACCGGCTCTTGTCATTTTATACATTTTTGTCACTTTCTTTGTGAAATGGTAGGGGTACATTTGTACCCCATTACCATTTCACACAGGGGGGGCGGGATCTGGGGGTCCCCTTTGTTAAAGGGGTCTTCCAGATTTCGATAAGCCCCCCGCCCGCAGACCCCCACAACCACTGGGCAAGGGTTGTGGGGATGAGGCCCTTGTCCCCATCAACATGGGGACATCCTCCCCATGTTGAGGGCATGTGGCCTGGTATGGTTCAGGAGGGATAGGGGCCGCTCTCTCATCCCCCCCCTCTTTTCCTGCGGCCTGCCAGGTTGCATGCTCGGATAAAGGGTCTGGTATGGATTTTTGGGGGGACTCCACGCCATTTTTTTTTAAATTTGGGGTAGAGTTCCCCTTAAAATCCATGCCAGATCTGAAGGGCCTGGTATTGATATTTTGGGGGAACCGCACGCATTTTTTTTTAAATTTGCGGCAGAGTTCCCCTTAATATCCATTCCAGACCTGAAGGGCCTGGTAATTGAATTTGGGGGACCCCCCCGCTTTTTTTTTTTTTTTTTTTGTGCTATCAAAGACTTTCAATGACTTTTATCTGTATTGACGGGAACCAGCAATTCATTACAGCCGCGAGGACTTTTAAATGACTATTATTTTACTTTAGAAATGTCATTTTGCTCTTGAACTGTTATAAACATGGAAAACATGCACTACTTTACAGGCATACTATAGACACCCCCCAGGTATGATATTTAGGGCCAGTTCACACCGGATGCAGTGCAGTGCGTTTTTTTGATGCATGAAAAACGCAAAGAAAGTTGATCACATTAATGCCAATGGCATAGGTCACACCACTGCAGTTCGTTCCAGTGCGTTTCATAAAGGAAAAAAAAAATGGTCATGCTGCATTTTTTAGGTACAGAACTGTACTGGACCGCAGTAAAACACATCAAAAACGCAACGGAACGTACCAAAAACGCACTGGAATGCACCGGACCGCACCTAAATGCACCATAGATGCACTGCAACACACTTGTCCTAAGTGAAAAGAGGGGGAAAAAACACTGGACTGCATCAAAAACGCATCAAAAATTCACTGGAACACACTTGTCCTTCTCTTTGGTTTTTGGTGCATTTAGGTGTGTTCCGGTGCGTTTATGATGCGTTTTGCTGCATTCCAGTGCAGTCCAGTGTAGGTAAAATGCAGCATGTTCTACTTTTTTGGGGGAACTGGAACGCACTGGAACAAACACTGCCATTTAGAACCATATAACCAACTTCCCATGCATTTTTGATGCATAAAAACACAATGGACTGCATGTGGTGTGAAATGGCCCTTAAGCAATTTGGCATATTTAAAGGCACTTCTCTTTGTTTTGTTTTTGGTGTTGTCCAAATTGGTGACATTGATATATCTCCCTTAGGGTGGGACCTGGGCCCCAATTTTAAGGCCAATAACTAGAAGAAAAGCCAGCCAAGTGGGGACAAGCAAAATTAACAAGTCAGTTCCCATAGACTGCAATGGTATTTGTTGGTAAGGGGGGGGGGTGATTGTCCCATCCCTAATTTTGTAGCATGCTGGATGATGTGCTTAATTTTGGAAAAGGGGGGGGGGTTATTTTCTGATAGCTGCATTTGTGTTGTTATGCGCATGCCCAGGGACTTAGTTTTTTTTTGGTGCTTTTTGTGTGTGAACAGCACCTGGATATTTCAGGGCATGTTCAGAGATTGTTTTTATGGGTTAGTAATTGAAGGACATCCTTAACAGGTGTAGCCACTTTGAAGTTCAGTCTCTACATTGGGTGAACTTACATTTTGGGTGTTTCATGGACTGTGCATGTGTTTTCAATTGCCTCATTAGCTCACAAACATAGGTTATATAAAGCTCACAGTTAGGAATCCCTCCCTTGCCCTGAGAAGAGGCAAGTGTGTGTCCGGCAAAATGTACATTTTGGTGTCCTTATCGAGTTTGTAACACATGCATTTTATTTGTAATGTCTTTGCAAAACAGGTGTTTGGTTTATTTTGTGGATTGTATTTTTTTGTGTGGGGGAAATGTTCCCCTAAACTAATTTTGATGTTGTTAATGTTTGTCGTTTGTTCACTTTGATTTAATTGTCTGTGCTGCACTATTTATCCAAATCTTTATCAAGATGTTGTGAGTCTGTAACTGTTTCAAATTGACCCTGTTTTTTAATTTTTTAATTTTTTATTATTCTTTGTTTTGTTGACCAATAGAATTTGATGCAAAGTTTTGAGGTTTGTTTTGCGTTTTCTTTGCAACAAATGTGACAGCTGATTGGCATGTCAAAACAACAGGTGTGATTTGTCTACCCTGGTGCCTTCATGCTAGCATATGCATGAATTGTGTGCTGCCATGGAGTCACCAAGAAATGAAAAATACAGAGCGGTAAGTATTCAATTTTCCTTTTTACTGCAGTGGTTCTCAGCCTCAGTCCTCAAGTACCTGCAACAGGACATGTTTTGTGAATTAATCTCATGGAGAATTGCTGTCCAAAATACCAAACCATTGACTGTGATTTAAAGCACATGTGCAAGATGAAGGAAAACCTGCAAACATGGCCTGTTGGAGGTACTTGAGAAGCACTGATTTAGAGCACTGCACTTAAAAATAGCTCAAGGCAATATGATTCTAATTGTGGGCATTTTGAGGGAAACAAAGTAAGTGTTAGAACCCCTGCTTGTGTTTTTTTTTTTTTAAAGGTTGGGCTTTGTGTCTCCTTGTAGTAAAATTGGCTTCACTTCCTGTCACACAGCTAAACAGGAAGTGAAAGTAAAACCCTACCAATGTCTTTTCTTGGGGACACACAGATCAATCTAACTAGTGTCCCCATTAAGCAAATTGCACTCTAGGACTTTGTTGTGTACACCCCAAATCATTGGGTAGTTTGGGGTTTAGTAAAGACAAATCCACTCTGCAGTAAAAGTGTAGCTGCTGAAAATCTGAGGGATCACTGGTGATTGTAACATCCAATCATGTAAAAGCAAAGATGGTGTTTTTTTTTGTTTGCTTGCATTTCCCTTTCGGATATCCAGCAAGTGCACTTGTAGTGCAAAGTAGATTTGCCTTTATTAAATAAACCCCAAAGTCCAAAAAACCTAATAATTTGGGGTGTAACCCGCAAAATGCTGGAGTGCAATGTACATAATGGGGAAAGTATTTAGATTGACCTGTGTGTCCCCAAGGAAAGACATTGGTAGGGATTTCCCATTACTTCCTGTGTGGCTATGTGACAGGAAGTGAATTATTTGGAAGGATAAAGTGGCCAAATTTGGGAGTTGTCTTCATCCTATCAGGGGTGCAGACATCCCCAAAAACTGTCTAGACTTGTAATCCCTCTGCACTCTATCCCCAAGCAAAAATAAGAAAGGATTTCATTTAGTTTAACTTTGCAAAGACACATTCCTAAGTTGAATTGTGATGCATGTCAATGGCCCATTTAGACCCTCTTTAATCACTTGAGATCAGCGCTATAACTGATCGCCAGCCACAGCATGGTCCTCAATTGCCGGGAGTCCGTCAATAAACGTCGTCCCCTTTGCGCGCGCGCTGTGGTCACAGAGTCACTGAGACTCGGGTGATGACAGATCCAAGTATGGGGCCGATCCCTGCCCTTTACCATGTGATCAGCTGTCAGCCAATGACAGCTGATCACGTGATGTAAACAAAAGCTGAGTAATGGTTTTTGTTTTCTCCTTGTGCTGACAGCGTGAGCATAAAAAAAGGCAATCACCGGCTTATGTGCAAGGGACATCAGGCCCGAAGAGGAAGAGGCAATTCTGCATCATCTGTGACAATCTGTAGCCCCTGCCAGTGCCACCTATCAATGCCCATCACTGCTGCCAATCAGTGCCACCTAGCAGTGCTGCCTATCAGTGCCCATCACTGCCAACTATCTGCCACCTAGCAGTGCCACTCCTCAATGCCCACCAGTGCCAACTAGCAATGCCACCTCTCAGTGCCCACCCTTGCCAACTTATCGGTGCCCATTAGTGCAGCCCATCAGTGCAGTCTCATCAATGTACATCAATGAAGGAGTAAAATTACCTTTTGTCAAAATTTTCGAAATATTAACCACTTTCCTACCGCCCACCGTCAAATGACGTCCTTGGCTTTGTGCAGTGACATCTGAATGATGCCTGCAGTTGCAGGCATCATTCAGATATCATTCTTTTCAGCCGGCGATTCTGTGCACGATAAAAATGATCATAGCAGCAGTTCCACCGCTTGATCGTTCTTATAGGCGGCGGGAGGGGACGTCCCCCCCTCCCGCCGCCATCCGGTGCTTCTCCGGGCTCTCCCGTGCCATCATGGGCTCGGAGAAAGATTTGGCCGGCGCCGGATGGGAAGCATAGCGATGAATGGGGACCAGATGGTCACCAGTCATCTCTATGACCGTCGGAGGCCAGGGCGCGACGTTATGACATCACGCCGGGTTCCCGTATGTAATCCAAGCCGTGATCTCGGCTGTCAGCATGAGATTGGTGAATTTTTTTGACCGATCTCCTGCTTTCCAACCTGGAGGAGAGATGTGGGGTCTTATTGACCCTGCATCTCTCCATAAAGAGGACCTGTCACAATAGATTCCTATTACAAGGAATGTTTACATTCCTTGTAATAGGAAAAAAAGTGATCCAAAAAACAAAAAAGGTATAAAAAGAGTAAGAAATACAAAAAAGGAAAAAACTAAAATAAAAATAATCAAAAAAAAGAAAAAACACCCATGTCCTTGGTAGCTCGCGCTCATAAGCGAACACACACGTAAGTCCCGCCCACATATGTAAACGCCGTTCAAACCACACATGTGAGGTATTGCTGCGTGCATTAGAACGAGTGCAACAATTCTAGCACTAGTTTAAATTTAAATTTAAAGCATCGCCTAGGGAGATTTTTAAGTACTGAAGTTTGGTGTTATTCCATTAGTGTGTGCAATTTTAAAGCGTGACATGTTAGGTATCTATTTACTCAGCATAACAACATCTTTCACATTATCCCAAAAAATTGGGCTAACTTTACTGTTTTGTAATTTTTTTACATTCATGAAACCATTTATTTCCCCAAAAAAAGGCGTTTGAAAATTTATTGCGCAAATACCGAGCGAGATAAAAATTTGCAATGACTGCCATCTTATTCCCTAGGGTGTCTGCTAAAAAAACATATATAATGTTTGGGGTTTTGAAGTAATTTTATAGCCATAAATGTATGATTTTTACATGAAGGAGGGAAGTGCCAGAATAGGCCCAGTGCTGAAGTGGTTAAAATATCTATTTTTTTATTTTTTAACTCGGTCTTTTGTATTTATAGAAAAAAACCGCAGAGGTGATCAAATAGCACCAAAAGAAAGCTCTATTTGTGTGCCAAAAAATAATAAATTTTCATTGGGTTACAGTGTTGTATGAGCGCGCAATTGTCATTCAAAGTGCATCAGCGCTGAAATGTGAAAATTGGTCTGGGCAGGAAGGGGGTTTAAGTGGCCAGTGCGCAAGTGGTTAATATAAGGCTACATGCACACGGACGTTTTTCCAGCCTCTTGTTTGAGTGTTTTTTGCAGCTTAAAAACGTCTCTCCATGTTAGCCTATGGCCTCATGGCCACCATGGCGTTTTTGAGCTTTAAATGGCATAGGTGTTTTTAGGTCCCATGTACACGGGACGCTGGTGCAAAGTGTTCAGAACTAAGTTTGAAAGCGGCGTTTAGAAAGGCGCGCTTTGTGGCGTTTGCATGCCGCGTTTTACCAGATTTGCGTCTATATGTGTTTAGTTAGGAAACATGATAAGGAGCCGCCCTAAGCTCCAAAAACAGTATTATTAACGATTTCAGCAATTTTTTGAGACCAGAGTGAGTATCAGCAGCTGAGAGAGCAGCAGTGTAGTTGTATTTAGCGTGTCACTTGCCACGTCACTTGCCCCAAGTTGTGGATTGTCCACTTGCCACGTCAGCTGCCCCAAGTTGTGGATTGTCCACTTGCCACGTCACCTGCCCCAAGTTGTGGATTGTCCACAATGCAATGGAAGCAATTGCATTATTTTTTTGATATACCGGTATATATATATTTTTAATGGTTTTTCCTCATTTGCCCTAATTTTTGAGTTTATCAATGTAAAAAAATAGGTCACCTTTAAAAACGCTGCTAAACTAAAATGCGTCTAAACGCCGGTACCGCGTCTGAAACTTTGAAATCTTTGGCGTCTGAAGGCATTTTTAGGCTTTGTGAAAAACGAGTTTAAAACGCAACCGCAGATTTTTTTTTCAAGGCCAAAAACAGTGTTTTGGATGTAATAGAATTCAATGGACCCGCATCCAAAACGCAAGTACCGCGAATTTGCGGATTTTTTTTTTAACCTGCTTATAGCTGGTTGTTAAAGGAAATGTAAAAAAAATAAACATTGCCGGCTCTAAAAAAAAAAAAAACAGCGTGGGGTCCCCCCCCAGGTCCATACCAGGCCCTTGGGTCTAGTATGGATTCAAAGGGGACCCCTCCCACCAAAATGAAAAAAAAATGGCGTGGGGGTCCCCCCAAAATCCATACCAGGCCCTTCAGGTCTGGTATGGATTTTAAGGAGAACCCCCGCCAAACGTAAAAAAAAAAGTAGTGTGGGGGTCCCCTATAAATCCATACCAGGCCCTTCAGGTCTGGTATGGATTTTAAGGAGAACCCCCGCCAAACTTAAAAAAAAAATAGCGTGGGGGTCCCCCTATAAATCCATACCAGGCCCTTCTGGTCTGGTATGGATTTTAAGAAGAACCCCCGCCAAACTTAAAAAAAAAATAGCGTGGGGGCCCCCCTATAAATCCATACCAGGCCCTTCAGGTCTGGTATGGATTTTAAGGGGAACCCCGCCAAATTGAAAAAATCCACACCAGACCTTTTATCCGAGCACGCAACCTGGCAGGCCGCAGGGGAAGGGGTGGGGACGAGAGAGCGCCCCCCTCCCTCCTGAACCGTACCAGGCCACATGCCCTCAACATGGGGAGGATGTCCCCATGTTGATGGGGACAAGGGCCTCTTCCCGACAACCCTGGCCGTTGGTTGTCGGGGTCTGCGGGCGGGGGGCTTATCGGAATCCAGGAGCCCCCTTTAATAAGGGGGCCCCCAGATACCGGCCCCCCACCCTATGTGAATGAGTATGGGGTACCTCGTACCCCTACCCATTCACCTGGTGGCAAAAAAAAGTTAATAAAAAACACGACACAGGTTTTTAAAGTAATCATTAGGCAGCTCCGGGGGTCTTCCTGCCGGGCGCCCCGCTATCTTCTTCCAGCTCTTTTGCTAGCGGGGTCCCGGGCTTCCTCGTCATCTTCGGGGGTCTTCCTGCCGGGCGCCCCGCTATCTTCTTCCAGCTCTTTTGCTAGCGGGGTCCCGGGCTTCATCGTCATCTTCGGGGGTCTTCCTGCCGGGCGCCCCGCTATCTTCTTCCAGCTCTTTTGCTAGCGGGGTCCCGGGCTTCGTCGTCGCCTTCTTCCGACTTCGGGGGTCTCTTGTTCTGTTCTCCAGTGTCATCTCCGCGCTCTCCGGTTCTTCTCCCGCTCTCCGGTGCCTTCTCCACGATCTCCGGTTCTTCTCCCGCTCTCCGGTGCCTTCTCCACGATCTCCGGTTCTTTCTGCCTTCTGCCGGGTGCCCCGCTATCTTCTTTCAGCTCTTTTGCTAGCGGGGGCCGGTCTTCATTGTCGCCTTCTTCCCTCTTCTCTTCGCCCGATGTTGCCTCGTCGCTGTCCGCCGTTACAATGCTCTGGCAGCGGAGCGCGCCCACTTATATTGGCATGGGCGTATTCACCGGGTGATGCCACCGCTGACCCCGCCCCCGTAGCACGTCACAGTCCCATCATTTCTCGGGACTGTGACATCATACAGGGGCGGGGTCAGCGGTGGCATCACCCAGTAACCACGCCCATGCCAATATAAGTGGGCGCGCTCCGCTGCCAGAGCATTGTAACGGCGGACAGCGACGAGGCAACATCGGGCGAAGAGAAGAGGGAAGAAGGCGACGATGAAGACCGGTCCCCGCTAGCAAAAGAGCTGGAAGAAGATAGCGGGGCACCCGGCAGAAGGCAGAAAGAACCAGAGATCGTGGAGAAGGCACCGGAGAGCGGGAGAAGAACCGGAGATCGTGGAGAAGGCACCGGAGAGCGGGAGAAGAACCGGAGAGCGCGGAGACAACACCGGAGAACAGAACAAGAGACGCCTGAAGTCGGAAGAAGGGGACGACGAAGCCCGGGACCCCGCTAGCAAAAGAGCTGGAAGAAGATAGCGGGGCGCCCGGCAGGAAGACCCCCGAAGACGACGAGGAAGCCCGGGACCCCCCTAGCAAAAGAGCTGGAAGAAGATAGCGGGGCGTCCGGCAGGAAGACCCCCGGAGCTGCCTAATAAATTACTTTAAAAAACCTGTGTTGTGTTTTTTATTAACTTTTTTGCCACCTGGTGAATGGGTAGGGGTACGATGTACCCCATACTCATTCACATAGGGTGGGGGGTTGGTATCTGGGGGCCTCCTTATTAAAGGGGGCTCCCGGATTCCGAAAAGCCCGTCGCCCGCAGACCCCGACAACCAACGTCCAGGGTTGTCGGAAAGAGGCCCTTGTCCCCATCAACATGGGGGCAGGGTGCTTTGGGGTGGGGGGGCCACAGGTCGCCCCCCCTGCCCAAAGCACCCACCCCCCCATGTTGAGGGCATGCGGCCTGGTACGGTTCAGGAGGGAGGGGGGCGCTCTCGTCCCCCCCTCTTCCCCTGCGGCCTGCCAGGTTGCGTGCTCGGATAAGGGTCTGGTATGGATTTTGGGGGGGACCCCCACGCCGTTTTTTCGGCTTAGGGGGTTCCCCTTTAAATCCATACCAGACCTAAGGGCCTGGTATGGATCCTGGGGGAACCCCCACACCGTTTTTGTGGCTTAGGGGGTTCCCCTTAAAATCCATACCAGACCTAAGGGCCTGGGTATGCTCCTGGAGGGGAACCCATGCCGGTTTTTTCATTAAATTCGGCGTGGAGTTCCCCTTCATGATTCATACTAAACACGGGACAGCGAGGCTGCCCAGAACCAGCGCGATGCCATCGCGCTGGAGACATTCTCGGCCAGCTAGTCGCCTCTAGGACACGACTTGAGCAGCTGCTTCACGCTCAGGTCGTGTCCAAGTTGCCTCACAAAGTCGCGCTGTCCCTGTATCAGCCGGCACACGAGTCACCCCGCGAGTTTTATACGCTTCATCCGACTTCCCGGGCGACCTCTATTCAAATCAATGGACTCCATTCATTTTCAATAGAGCGCCGCTGACATTTGTATTTACTATAACAGTGCGCAGCTGTGCGCCGCTGGTTCCTGCGCCAAGTGAAGGAGTTATCCGGCGCACCAATTAAGGTTAGAACCAGCGCAGCGCACTGTTATTAGTAAATCAGCCCCAAAGTCTCTCTCCTACCAGCAATATTGTATTCACTAGTAAGGAAGAGGTAAATAGACCTGATTGGAAGGAAAGCTAATTCCCAGTCAAGGAGGTCATGAAATCAAGCCAGGATCTCGGGTTGATGTCATTGACAAAGTGGGGTCATGACGTTTGTTTGGTGACATGCTTGCTGACCTTCTTTGCTGGTCCCTCAAGCTTCATACCTGGATGAGAGCCTGATACGAATTTTAAATGGAACCCCAGCTCTTTTCCCCCCTTATGTGTGCTATACCCTTATGTGTCTCTTACTTCTGCTACAAAATGACAGCTCCAAAGACCCCCGCAAACCCCCCCCATGCCTTTTTGGGGACAGGATGTGGGGATGGATGAGACTTTGTTAAATAGGGTACCAAATAAAAACCCTATGTGTTCTTAAAAAAATCGAAAAATTAGGATATGCAAATTCATCAAAGAATTATTGGCACGTTAACCAGCGCATATTGACGCCTCTAAATTTTGCTTGGTCATTTAGACATCAGTGTTAATTTTGTTGACAAATACATTTTCATCATAGTTTTCATCAGCTGCATGTTTTCAGTGACGAAAAACTAAACAAAACTAAAATCAAAACAGTTTTAATTCAGATGATTGAGATGAGACTAAAATTAAAATGGCATTTTGGTTAAAAGACTTAGACTAAAACAAAATCGACATTTGACGTCAAAATTAACAGTGGTCAAACAGCAAAATACTTATTTATGAAACTTGGTTAGATTTTTAAAGATGTTACTTGATACTTGTTTTCATCATTAACAGAGAACTGTTAAGCCGTGTACACACGATAGGTTTTACCGATGAAAACAGTCCGATGGACTGTTTTCATCAGACAAACCGATCGTGTATGGGCCCCATCGGTCTTTTTTCCATCAGTGTTTAAACAAGAACATGTTTTAAATTTATCCGATGGTTAAAAAACCAAAAGCAAATTACTATCGTCTGTGGGGAACTCCATCGGATAAAAAACCCACGCATGCTCAGAATCAAGTCGATGCATGCTCAGACGTATTGAACTTCATTTTTCTCGGCTCATCAGAGTGTTTTACGTCACTGCGTTTGAAACGGTCGGTTTTTTGACTGATGGTGTATGGGCAGGACTGATGGAAGACAGTTTCATCGGATTTCCGATGGAAAAAAACATTGGATTAGAATCCATAGGATATCCGATCGTGTGTACAGGGTTTTAAAGTTTTTAATAGTCAGGTAATATGTGCAATGGTGTTGACCAAATCTATATATTATGAGATTTTATGTTTTTCTGGTTTGGTAAATGAGAGCTCTTGGACCACAAGTGAAAGCTTTAACAGAACAACAGAAATGTATTAGTATGAAAGTCTAACAAAAAACAATCTATCTAATTACATAAAATAAACATTATTAAGAGAGCACTGACATATTACTAAATACAAACAATGAGAGAGAAAAGACAAACATTTAGATATAAGTGCGAGGGATATATTCCATAATTACCATGCTACTGCACATGAGGGCCCCATTCTGGTTACTGGTGTTCCAGAAACTTCTCCCTTCATTCCATCTACTCTGTGTATATTATTATAGGCCTGTGACTCATTGGTTTGCATGGAATGGCTATGATTGGTGGGCATCTCTATTCCTTCTTAAGATTGGCTAACTCCTAGTCGCCTATACTTTGCATAAATCAGCCCCCTTTAATCTAAATTCTTTGGCACAAACTATTTTTTTTTATTAAAAACGTTTTTATCGGGATAAAGGAAGCATACAGTCATAGGACAGCATACATCATATAATCAAAATCACCAATGCATACGAAAAAACAAAAAACAAAACAAAGAACAAAAATTTGAAGCATATCATAAAAGACATCAAAGAGTATTGATCATAAACATTAGAAACAACCAGGACATAAGGGGGGAAGCTCAAGTATACTCGGAGGCATCCCAGACTAGAAGTTACGCAATGTAAATTAGAAACTAGACTTATGACAACAGAACATTCTTATGAGTTGTCCAGGACTCCCATCTAAGTTCATTCTATTCTGCAAGGTGTACAAAATCCTCTCCATCAGCATTATAGCATCAATTCTAGCAAGGACAGCAGGTAGTGGTACCACAGGGGTCTTCCAGTGCAGGGCAATGGTCCACAGAGTGGAGACACAAATAGTGTGTAATGAGGCACTCTTGCCTGTGGAGGACGCCCGGGATTGGTGCCCCAAGGAGACCCATTGAGACTGTTGGCACAAACTATTTTGAGCGGGAAACTCAAGTTTGCAAGTTCATGACATTTTCAGGGAATTGTATTATTTATGACAGGTTGGCCACCTTCATTGCATATCTAAACGAGGGATCCTTTGAAGTGAATATTTGTAGAACAAAGAGATTTTTGGTCCCACTGTTTAGATAAATGAACTCAGGCACCAAAGTGTCTGTTAAAAAGCCTTCTCACATAATAAGAATATTCCCCCTGGCATTAACCTATCCCCACCTGTATAAGAGGGTCTTCTGGGAAGCTATATTACACACCCACATTGATGCATCTTAAAATGAAATACAGTATCTCACAAAAGTGAGTACACCCCTCACATTTATGTAAATATTTTATTATATCTTTTCATGTGACAACACCGAAGAAGTTACACTTTGCTACAATGTAAAATAGTGAGTGTATAACAGTGCAAATTTGCTGTCCCCTCAAAATAACACACAGACATTAATGTCTAAACCGCTGGCAACAAAAGTGAGTACATCCCTAAGTGAAAATGTCCAAATTGGGCCCAATTAGCCATTTTCCCTCCCCGGTGTCATAGTGTTACAAGGTCTCAGGTGTGACTGGGGAACAGGTGTGTTAAATGTGGTGTTATCGCTCTCACTCTCTCATACTGGTCACTGAAAGTTCAACATGGCACCTTATGGCAAAGCACTCTCTGAGGATCTGAAAAAAAATTATTGTTGCTCTACATATTGGCCAGTGATAGCAAACCTTGACACCACAGATGTTTTGGAACTACATTTCCCATGATGCACAACTACACTTCAGAGTGCATGAGCATCATGGGAAATGTAGTTCCAAAACATCTGGGGTGCCAAGGTTCACCATCACTGGCCTAGGCTATAAGGAGATTGCCAAGACCCTGAAACTGAGCTGCAGCACAGTGGCCAAGACCATACAGTGATTTAACAGGACAGTTTCCACTCAGAACAGGCGTCGCCATGGTTGACCAAAGAAGTTGAGTGCATGTGCTCAGCCTCATATCCAGAGGTTGTCTTTGTGAAATAGACAAATCAGTACTGCCAACATTGCTGCAAAGGGTGAAGGTGTGGTTGTCAGCCTGTCAGTGCTCAGACCATACAACGCACGCTGCATCTAACTGGTCTGCATGGCTGTCGTCCCAGAAGGAAGCCTCTTCTAAAGATAATGCACAAGAAAGCCTGCAAACAGTTTGCTGAAGACAGGAAGACTAAGGACGTGGATTACTGGAATCATGTCCTATGGTCCGATGAGACCAAGATTAAACTTATTTGGTTCAGATGGTGTCAAGCGTGTGTGGCGGCAACCAGGTGAGGAGTACAAAGACAAGTGTGTCTTGCCTACAGTCAAGCATGTTGGTGGGAGTGTCATGGTCTGGGGCTGCATGAGTGCTGACAACACTGGGGAGCTACAGTTCATTGAGGGAACCATGAATGCCAACATGTACTGTGACATACTGAAGCAGAGCATGATCCCCTCCGTTAGGAGACTGGGGCGCAGGGCAGTATCCCAACATAATAACTACCCAAAACACACTTCCAAGCCAACCACTGCCTTGCTAAAAAAGCTGAGGGTAAAGGTGATGGACTGGCCAAGCATGTCTCCCGAACTGAACAATATTGAGCATCTATGGGGTGGAGGAGCGCAAGGTCTCTAACATCCGCCAGCTCCGTGGTCATCATGGAGGAGTGGAAGAGGACTCCAGTGGAGCTCTGGTAAACTCCATGCCCAAGAGGTTTAAGGCAGTGCTGGAAAATAATGGTGGCCACACAAAATATTGACACTTTGGGCCCAATTTGGAAATCTTCACTTAGGGGTTTACTCACTTTTGTTGCCAGTGGTTTGGACATTAATGGGGACAGTTAAGTTATTTTGAGGGGCAGTAAATGTACACTGTTATACAAGCTGTACACTTACTACTTCACACTGTAGCAAAATGTAATTTCTTCAGTGCTGTCACATGAAAAGATATAATAAAATATTTACAAAAATTGGAGGGGTGTATTCACTTTTGTGAGATACTGTACATTCATAATTACAATATTATTTACAGCTGTTGATAGAGATTTCGTATAAACTCATAATGTAACAAATGGCATTACAGACAATAGAGTTTACAGGTTTTTTTTTGTTTGTTTATTTAAAGTTGAAATTTTGTACTACTGGAATACTGGAGATTTTAGTCGACTAAACTGTAAGGAAGATTTTAGCCAACTAAAATGCACGGGAGATTTTAGTCAACTAAAATACAGCTAAAACTAAAACAATTTGGATGACTAAAATACATCTAAAACTAAAATGGCATTTTATTATAAAAAAAAAAAATACATTGAAATTTGACGTAAAAATTAAGACCGTTAGACATCAATGGCCCCTGGGCAGGAAAGGGTTAAAACTCACTCCATCCAAGAAGTATTTCATTTTGGATGGAGCAGAAAAGGGTAAATCCTGGTAAACTAGTAGTTTTTTTTGTTCAACCCAAAAAACCTGAACAGCTCAGGAGGAGCCACTGTTCTAACAATCCAATGTTTGTACAGATCTGCCATTGTTTTCTGACAGGGGGATGCGCCCCCCTGCCAGAACAGACCAGTCAGCACCTCTCAGCCATTGGCCGAGAACGCTGAACAGGTGATGATCAGCAGACTTTTTTCGGTCATGCCCTTTCGACAGAAGCAGGTCAAATGGCGGCCTTCTGTCAGGCCGGCTGCTGTATAAATGGGCAAAATGTTGGCCGGTTTCTATTGAACCGGCCGATGCTGTCCGATATTTGGCCCATGTGTACGGCTCTTTAGTGCCCATGTCAGATTTTCATTGTTGTCAAGACAGGAAGAAGAAGCCTCTCTAAAAAAAGGACAAAGACAAATACAGATTTCTAGTTAAGGTGGGAAGGGTATGAACTTCTGACAATGTTCTGATTGCTGTCCATGCCTTTCAGTTCTAGTGATAACTACTTATTACCCTATGTCTTATCACAAGAATAGGAAGTGAGAGAAAATCTCCAGAAGGAAGGGTACAGACAGAGGTAAAAATGTGACAGACATTGGAACCCATGCCAAAATTAGGAAGAACATTTTTTGGCTAGAATTTAATTGTATATAGATATTCTTTCTTTTATTTTTGGCTACCATATCACTTCTTTTTAATCTAATATTTTCACTCTGTTGCATTTGGCTGTTTTCATGTATTGTTGATTACTGTGGCTCTCCATTGCAGTAATCTACAAATGAATGTTACCTAATTGTGCTTTGTTGCAAAATACATTAACACTAAATAAGAAAATAGGAAATAAAATAATAACATCTAAACAGCATATCAGCTAAGGTATCATAAGGTATCATAAAGCCACACATCAATGAAGATCATTGTTATGCAAATCCAAGAACTAATTAGATTTGCTTTATTCCCCGAGGAAGGAGAGGATGAGAAAGATAACTGGCAAATTTGGTTTCATAATTTGTTCTGAATTTTACATCTTCTTTTTACCATCATTTTCGAGTGACCTGACTTTCAATGTAATTAAATTACATATAGGTAAATTGAAGAAGTTATCTTTCTCATTTGTTTTGATTATCACTGGGGTTATGGATTTTAGATAAGTACTCTATATGCGTAAAAGACAAAAAAATATTAAGAATTAATATTGAACTACTTTTACAGGAAATGTACAGTCTTTTTAGTCATTTTGGATACAGATGTAAAAGGGACAAACCTGATGTAAATAATGTTATCAATGTGTGTGTCAGTGTTTTAAAATGCTCTGCTTCCTTTATAGTAAATTTGTTTTTATTGAAATAAAAAGAAGGCAAGTAAGCAATTGGGTAATCATATCAGTATAAAGGACAGAGATAAATGTGTGTCGGAGATATAGTCTCTAGGACACGTGATTGCAAGGATAATCCTTAGTCAGAATGGGAAAACATATCAAAACTTACTCAGAGGGGAAATGAGAGGAGGAAAGGAGGGAGGAGAGAAGGAGGGAAAAAAGGGGGGATGGAGAGAGAGGGGGTGGGGAGGGGGGGAAAGTATCATCCTGTGATCCCAGCATTAATAGATTAAAGGATTAAAGGAAAGAGATGTTACAAGATACAAAACAGATATGAACCATTTTAGTGTATAACCTTATCATTATTGAACCATGTCGTCCAAATTTTCCAATTGTTGTCAAACTTTTGTCTATTACCTCTCCTACTAGCCAGTAGGGATTCATATACATAATGAGTCTGCGTGATCACAAGAACTTCCGATGCATTCGGTGCCCTATCTGCTTTCCACTGTTTAGTGATCAAAGACCTGGCTGCCAACAGGATATGCGTCACTACTATGCTGATATCAGGGGGGAATATGTCAATACCAACATGTAAAACTGCCAGGCTGGGTTTGGGGCGATTCAGGATTCCAGTAATCTCTGAGATATAGCGGAATACAGAGTTCCAGAAGCTAGTTAAGTGCTTGCACGACCAAAACATATGTAGCAGGTTGCCAATCATTCCACAGTTCCTCCAGCACAACGGAGAACCCAGGGAGCTGAATTTGGAGAGCCTGTAGGGGGTAAGGTACCATCAAAGAGCTATATTTTGAGACAGCTCCCAATGGTTAACACAGCTAGAGGCTCTATATAGTGATGTCAAGGCATGTTTCCATTGTATGTCCGTAACAGTAACACCTAGGTCCGATTCCCACTTCTTAAAGGGTTGAAATTTAACAAAGTGCATTTTACATTGGAAGGTATTGTAGAAAAGGGCAATACCCTTAGGGGGGAGGGTGGGTGTTGTAGAACCTCCAAATTTCTTTAGGTAATGCTATCTGATGCGATTCAAGGGAACCAAGGAAGTGGGCTATTTGAGTATATTTATACTGGTCAGTAGGTGCCAGGTTGAATTTTTCTTGTAAGGCTTTGAATGAAAGGAGGGCGTTCCCCTGAAGTAAGTCAGCTATTGTAGTGATTCCCCTGGTCATCCAGTCAGTGAGGGAGATGGTAGGGATGATATGGGAGAGGATCGTTATGCGTATAGGAGATCCCTCCATGCCTCCAGAGAGGCCTGGATGGGAAGAGGCAGTCCAAGTATGGAAAGAGGTTTCCATATATCAACTAGTAATAGGTTTCGGAGATTTTTAACAGGGCTTAAGGACTGTTCAATGTCATACCATATTGATTTAGCTGTCGGATCAAACCAACTATTAAGTTGTGCTAGGATAGTTGCTCGGAAGTAATCCTGAATATCAACTAGGCCCATACCTCCTGCTGTCCTGAGTTAACCAATACGGCTTTGGAACATCTAGGTCTTTTAGTGCCCCAGATAAATCTGGAGAGTAAGGAATTCAAATTTTTGAGATACGACCTGGGCATAGGAATAGGAAGCGTTCTAAAAATATAGAGTATTTGCGGAAATAGCAACATTTTAAATGCAGCTAGTCTGCCCGACCAAGTAATTTCAATATTGTATAGTCTTTTTGAATCTTTGGAAAGTTTGTCAATTAGTGGAACATAATTGGCTTCTGCTAACTGTCAAGGGTCAGTCGTTAGTTTAATTCCCAAGTATGTAATATTGGACTTACTCCAGGAGTAAGGGAAGGTTGTCTGGAGTCGGTTTTTAAAAAGGGGAGGAATTACAAGGTCTAGAACGATCGATTTGGTGAAGTTTACCTTATAGAAGGATATTTCGCTGAAAGCTGTAAGAGTATCATGAGCATGTTGTAAAGAGGTGGAGGGAGAGGTTAAGAAGAGAATGATGTCATCAGTAAACAAATTTATATTATGGTGTTTACCGTTAATGGGGAATCCCTTGATATCTGGATGTGATCTAATCCTCTCCGCGAGTGGTTCAATGAGAAGGTTGAATATCGAGGGAGAGAGGGGACACCCCTGTCTAGTACCATTGGAGATATGAAAGGTATTAGATAGTAGGTTGGACGTATAGACTTGCACGCATGGGGATGAGTAGAGAGCAAGTATGGCTGAGAGGATGGGCCCCGTGAAGCCAAACCTTTGTAAAGTATGCCTCATGTACCCCCAATGGATCCTGTCGAACACCTTCTCCGCATCCAAAGAGAGGAGGAGAGAAGGCGTCCGACACGATCTGGCGCACTGGAGAAGTTCTATGACTCTCCTAGTGGCGTCTGACGCCTGTCTACCCTGAGTGAAGCCTGATTGGTCTGGGGCAATGAGATATGGTAGAATGGGTAACAGTCTATGTGCCAAAATCTTTGCATACAATTTAACGTCTGTATTGAGTAAGGAGATTGGCCTAAAGTTCGCCGGGGTAGTGGGATCCTTCCCAGGCTTAGGAATAATAACCACATAGGCCTTGAGCATTTCTGATGGAAATGAGGCAGAGGACATCGCATTAGAGAAGACAGTATGTAGGGTAGGTATCAAATTTTCCTGGAACGATTTGTAGTAATCATTTGGAAGGCCATCAGGGCCTGGCAATTTACCCAATGGGAGTGATTTGATACCACTTCTGATCTCAGTCTCCGTGAAAGGTGCATTTAAAGCTAGGAGTTGAGTTTGTGTAAGGGAGGGGAGATTAATTTTGGCTAGGAAAGCTTGGATGTTTTCATCAGTAGGTTGGGGAGTGTTAGCATCATCTTTAAGATTATACAGAGAAGAGTAGTAGTCTGCAAAAGAGTTAGCTATCTCTTTAGGGTTAAGTATTTTATGTTTGTTCGCAGGGTGGAGGAGAAATTGGATTTTAGACTTAGTTCTAGCCGTTTTAAGTCTCTGGGCCAGAAACTTCCCCGCTCTGTTGCCAGAGGAATAATGGGTTAGTTTCAGGTTTCGAATGTGTTTATCGTAGTGTTCAATGAGAAGGAGTCTAAGATCAGTGCGGAGTTGTGAAATCTGTTGGCCCAGATGAATATCTGCGGTGGATTTGTTTTGAGTCTCCAATGACTTAATATCATTGAGGAGACGGTCAAGTTTTTGTGTCCTCTGCCTCTTCTCCCTAGCACACATCTGAAGAATTATACCTCGGATATATGCCTTGTGGGCACACCATAACGTAGCAGGATCAGAAACTGAACCTGTGTTTTCATCAAAAAACTTAGATAAGCAATCAGCAATTTTAGCAGCATGAGAGGGCATCTGAAAGATTCGAGCATTGGCACGCTGTCAGGGTCACCTGTGGCCAGGTGACAGATGCACACCGTAGGGGGACAGGAGTGCACCGCGAGGTAGTGAACCCTATGGCTGGCTTCTGCGGATAGGAAACTGGGTGGTTGTGGAAAGCGGGACCAGAGGAGCACAACCGGGATCCTAACGGAAGCTAGAGCCAAGATTCCCCAGGGCGCGGAGTCTAAGACCCAGCTGGTCTTCTCCAGGGCCTCTAGTGGTGAGGATGTTAGCTGCAGGCTGGGACCAGGTCGCAGCCCCTGGAGTTTCCTAGCTCACGCCCCGTAGGATAAGGGGAAAAGAGGGGAAGCAGCAGCACACGATAAGAGAGAACCGAATAACAAGCTGAAGGTCAGGGGCCACAAGCAGACAAGGATAACGAAGAACGAGCCAAAGGTCAAGGGTCACGAGCAGACAGGGATAGTCGGGGACAAGCCAATAACGTAACAGAGAGACAGACGTAGCACACGGCAGGCAGGAACCCAAACACACAATGCCTAACAAACACGTTGATCAGCCAAGCAGGCTTGCAGTGCACAGGTTAATATAGTGTTCTGTGATAGGGCCTGGGGTGGAGTCTGGCTGGGAGGAGATTATAAAGGAAGCCAGGTGAAAGGGCTCAGGCCTCTAAGATGAACACATAGAAAGGAAGGTAAGCTGACAGACAAACACTACTGCATATCCATGACAGTACCCTCCCTCTTATGGGCCCTCCCCCACCTGGGCCCAGGCTTAAAGGGAAATCTCTGATGAAACCTTCTCAACAGATGAGGTGCAGCGACATCAGATGCAGCGATCCAAGACGCCTCCTCAGGACCAAAACCTCTCCAATGCACAAGGTACTGAAGAATGCCTCTGCAGAGCCGAGAATCCAGAACTTGTCTAACCTCGTACTTAAGATTATCCTCAGAGACCGAAAACGAGGTAGGGAGATGACAAGAAGATCTATTGAGGACCAAAGGCTCTCTAGGAATAAGCAAGGGCATGAGAGGATCAACAGGAATCTGAGGAGGGTCCCCTAGACCCTTAAAGGGGAACTGGTCATCTTGCACAGGACCATCAGACTGGGCAGATGTCAGTGGAACCCTGAAGTCAGGTTGGTTAGAAGGTGACATGTCGCCGGAGTCAAGCTGAATAGCTGAAGGACAAGCAGAATGTCCCGAACAAGAAAAAGTAGGAGGCTCACTGGGCATGGGCTGGACTGGCATAACTAGTACAGAGGCAGAGTGAATAGCTGAGTCAGGTGTAGCGACTACCTGAATCGCATCGCAAGACGTAGCGACTGCAGGACTTGTAGACAAGCTAGCCTGGCTGTGCGTCCAAGGGTGGTTAGGGACAGAGAAATGTAAATGGTTATGCAACCTGGAATGAATGACCGGCTCAGATTCACAGGGGGCAACCTTGGGTAGGCAGGACGAGGAACAGGAGGGACCCCAAGCCAGGATCTGTCCAGTAGTCCAGTCCACATGAGGAGAATGGAGCTGTAACCATGGGAGACCCAAAATTATAGGCGTTGAGGCCTTGGGTAAGATAAGGAAGGATATCCACTCCTGGTGGAGTGTCCCTACCAACATCTTAACAGGGAGGGTCTGGAAGCGGATAGGTCCCCCTGGGAGAACAGTACCATCAATCGCCAAGACCACCAATGGTGTGGTGAGGGGCAAAAGAGTAAGTCTCATGGACGATGCGATTTCCCAGTCCATAAAATTACCAGCGGCTCCGAAATCCAGATATGCTGAGACCGAATGAGAAGAAGCACCAACATGAAGGAACACAGAAAGCAGAAGACGAGAAGGGGAAGGTGATATTTCTGGGTCCAATACTCCACTTTCCAGATGAAGTGGACCCGAACGTTTTTCTGGACAAAGAGAGCAAGTGTCACGAAAATGACCTTTGCCACCACAGTAAAGACACAGACCAAGAGTTCTGCGCCTAGCACGTTCCTCGGGGGATAGCCTGGTCCGACCCAGCTGCATGGGTTCCTCAGCTGGTAGGAGATGCTCTACGGGTCGAAGAGAGGGGAGCTCAGGCTGACTAAGAACCAAGGAGTGCTGGCGTTGCTTTTCTAAGGTCCTCTTCTGAAAGCGAATATCGATCTGGTTACACAAGGAGATAACGCCGGCCAGATCAGTGGGGATGGTTCTTCCTGCTAATTCATCCTTCACTCTATCAGACAGGCCATGCAAAAAGGTTGCGACTAAGGCCTCATTGTTCCAGCTCAACTCAGCCGACAGTATGCGGAAATGAAGGGCATACTGTCCCACAGAAGCAGACTCTTGGCGGAGACGTAAAAGGGCGCTGGCCGCTGAAGAGACACGAGCCGGTTCTTAGAAGATATTCCGAAAAAGTTTCAAGAAGCCAGACAGGCTAGAAACCACTGGATCATTCAGTTCCCACAGAGGGGCTGCCCAGGCTAAAGCTTCACCAGAGAGGAGGGAAATGATATAGGCTACCTTAGCCCGATCAGACAGGAAGTTTTGGGGCTGGAGCTCAAAATGAATTGTGCATTGGCTAAGGAACCCCCTGCAAGCCTTGGAGTCCCCAGAGAAACGGGACGGAGCTGGCAGTTGTAGTGAGTGTGTGGCTGCGACTGGTGCAATAGGTGCAGCCGCTGGTTGTATTTGAGGTTGCGGATTCAGTGTTCCCAAGGAGGCCTGAAGCTGCTCAAAGCGAGAAGCCAGATCCTGGAGGAATCGCATCACCTGAGTCTGATTCGATTCCTGGGTTTCAAGTCTGCAAACTATGCCCTGCAACGGATCATCCACGGGTAACGGGATGTCAGCCGGGTTCATGGCTGATCAAACTGTCAGGGTCACCTGTGGCCAGGTGACAGATGCACACCGTAGGGGGACAGGAGTGCACCGCGAGGTAGTGAACCCTATGGCTGGCTTCTGCGGATAGGAAACTGGGTGGTTGTGGAAAGCGGGACCAGAGGAGCACAACCGGGATCCTAACGGAAGCTAGAGCCAAGATTCCCCAGGGCGCGGAGTCTAAGACCCAGCTGGTCTTCTCCAGGGCCTCTAGTGGTGAGGATGTTAGCTGCAGGCTGGGACCAGGTCGCGGCCCCTGGAGTTTCCTAGCTCACGCCCCGTAGGATAAGGGGAAAAGAGGGGAAGCAGCAGCACACGATAAGAGAGAACCGAATAACAAGCTGAAGGTCAGGGGCCACAAGCAGACAAGGATAACGAAGAACGAGCCGAAGGTCAAGGGTCACGAGCAGACAGGGATAGTCGGGGACAAGCCAATAACGTAACAGAGAGACAGACGTAGCACACGGCAGGCAGGAACCCAAACACACAATGCCTAACAAACACGTTGATCAGCCAAGCAGGCTTGCAGTGCACAGGTTAATATAGTGTTCTGTGATAGGGCCTGGGGTGGAGTCTGGCTGGGAGGAGATTATAAAGAAAGCCAGGTGAAAGGGCTCAGGCCTCTAAGATGAACACATAGGAAGGAAGGTAAGCTGACAGACAAACACTACTGCATATCCATGACACACGCCATATGTAGGCAGGGCTGGGAGTGTGCCCCTCCACCACCGTGATTGAAACAGGAGCATGGTCTGACCACGTGATATCATGGATGGTGGAGGAGGACACTGCCTGCAGTAGCATTTTATCAACAAGAATCAAGTCAATTCTGGAATAAGAATTATGTCTAGCAGAATGGAAGGAGTAGTCTCGTTTGTTAGCATGCTGGCACCTCCAAACATCATAAACGTCCTCTGAGTGGAGCAAAGTTTGAAGTTGAGGAGGAGGACATTTTACTTTGGAGGAGGAGTCTATCTTGTAATCTACAGTCAAGTTGTGGTCTCCGCAGATTATCAGGGAGCCTCTCTTAAGTTTGGTAATCTTGCCATATAGTCTCTTCAAAAAGCGGTATTGATGCGAGTTTGGCGCATACAAATTGGCAATGGTAAAAGGCTTGTTATTAAGCTCGCCCACCAGAATGAGAAATCTACCTTCTGGGTCAGCATGAGTGTCTATGAGGTGGAAGGCAACAGAGTCCCTAATGGCGATCAAGACCCCCTTTAGTTTGGATGAGGCAGAGGCCAAAAAAATGTGTGGAAAATTTTTGTGCACGAAAATAGGGGGTTTGTCTGCTTGAAAATGCGTCTCTTGGATGCAGAGAACATCTGCCTGGAGCTTGAGAGCTTCCTTCCAGACCAAGGCTCTCTTAGCAGGGTGGTTGAGACCATTTACATTAAAAGAAACTACTTTAAGTTCCATGTGAACATAGGAAGTGTTAATGGAGGCAGTACCTTATCCATGATGATGGGAGGTTGGATGCGGCAGGTAGTTGACATCAAGTGAAGAGCAGTAGGTTGTACATCTCCATGACGGTAGTGGTGGTATGGATCAATCGCAGGATAGAGCAGCGGTGGGAAGAAAAAAAAAATGGAAGTAAAGAACATAGTCATTGTAGTAAAAATTTGCTCGAACAGGAGCTTGAGGGCAGCTTTGTTGCCCATAACATGTAGGGGGGGGGGAAATAACAAAGGGAATGAACCGAACAGTCCAAGACAATCTGGGAACCTTGGATGCTAAATGTAAGACTAGGCTCCAGGACACCAACTCATGTGTGGTGTTTTTTGGCGCTTTTCCTATTTGCCACAGTTTGCCATTCATATTGGTTGTTGAATTTTGCGGGTGGAGAGGAGCTCGCAGGTGAGTGTTCAGGGATGATGTCCAGTGCACGCAGCAGAGTGAGGCCCTCTTCTAGTTCCATGATCACAGTAGTTTTGTCATCATGTGTAACAGTGAGTTTGACCGGGTAACCCCAGCGGTAAGGGACATTGTGCTTGCGAAGTGCCTTTGTCACAGGAAGCAAGGATTTACGCTTTTGCATTGTGAACTGTGAAAGATCCGCAAAGAGCTGTATATAGGCAAACTGCTCCATGGGTTGTTGGGTCTTTCGGAATGCGATCATAAGCTGTTATTTTACTTGATAGAAGTGTACTCGCATTACTACATCTCGTGGTATGTTCCCTGGGAGGTGGGATGGCTTAGGCAGCCTGTGTATGTGGTCCACCTGCAGCTCAGAAGTATGAACTGAAGGGAGGTACTGTTTCAGCAGAACATGGGCATATTGTTGGAGCTGTGCGGGGAGCACTGTTTCAGGCCATCCCCTGAGCTATATGATCACACGTCCATACAGTTGCGCGGTGGCCATGCCCCCCTCTGCTTCCTATTTTGCAATGCTAAAAAATGTGTGTGCTATACTGCTTCATCTTGTTAAATAAAAGTCTATAAGTTTGCCAACAAATAAGAAAAAAAAGTATGGATAAAGGTGTTGTGTATTTCTCCTTGATGTGCTTTGTGTAGTTCTTCCAGATCTGTGCAGTAATCCAAAGTGAAACATTACATCTGTGCAAGAGATTCTTGTATTAAAGGCCAGTCATTGCTTCTCTTTATCCTTGTGCAGGGTGACTGGTCTTGTCTCCGCCCCTCCTGTAGTTTTCTTCAGTCAGCCTGTAGTTGGTTGGGCCTGCTGGGCTCTGCTGTCTGCACAGATGACATCACTGCTCCTTTTACAAGGTAACGTCCGGGTATGCAAAGGCATTTGGTGAAAACAAATTAAAATGATATACCTTCTATTGCTATTGTGCAATATATTTAACCACTTCCCGCCCGCCCGCCGTCAAATGGCGGTGGAGCGGTGCGGCTCTTGTTCTGGGAAAATGTCATATGGCGGTTCCTGGGACACAGCGCAACCCCAATCTCGGCAAACAGCCACAGCTCTTTACCCATGTGATCGATCATATGTAAACAAGGAAGTGCCATTTATCGGGTTTTCCTCTCTCAAACTGACAGAGTGTGAGGTGAGGAGAGCTGATAAGTGGAATCTCCTCACAGGAAAAACATGTAAATGTAATCAGGGCACTGATTATCAGTGCCCTGATTACAATGCAGCCCCAACAGTGCCCATCAGTGATGCCACTCTGTGCCCATCAGTGAGGCCAATCTGTGCCCATCAGTTATGTCAATCAGTGCTACCTTTCAGTCCCCATCAGTGCCTGCCCATCAGTGGCACCCATCAGTTCCCATTAGTGCCACTCATCAGTGCCGCCAATCAATTCCACCTATGGTTGCCCATAAGTGCTGCCCCTCAGTGGCCATCAGTGCCACCTATCAGTGCCTAGCCCTGCCCCCATCAGTGCCACCTATCAGTGCCGCCTACCAGTGCCCATCAGTACAGTCTATCAGAGCTCCGCAGTGCTGTATATTAGTGCCACCTATCAGTCCCCATCAGTATTGCAAATTAGTGCCTCCTCATCAGTGCCACTCTATCAGTGCCGCTTTATCAGTGAAGCTTCATCAGCGCACATCAGTGTAGGAGAAAAATTACTTATTGACAGAAACTAAGAATTTTTTTTTTTTGAATTGTTGCTCTTCTTGTGATTAAATACCACATAAATAAAGCTCTATTGGTGTAAAGAAAATGATAACAAATTTATTTGAGTACAGTGTTGCATGACCGCGCAATTGTCATTCAAATTTCGACAGCACTGAAAGCTTTTATACCTGGAGTTCAACTTTAACAGTTGTTAGAGTGTATTTATAGCCAAAACGTTTTTTATTTAGTTTTGGATGGAGTAAGGAAGGGTCAAAGAAACTGTCAGGTTTTTTTTTTCTTTTCTTTGCTATCTGTTTCCTATTGGGGAGATTATTTTTCTTACTTGTACCAGAGAAAAACAGGAAGTTAGAGGAAATCTCCCCAAATTGAGAAATACGTGTATATTGATTGGTTTGCGCAAAAGTTATAGTGTCTACAAAATAGGGGATAGTTTTATTGCATTTTTTTTTTTACTAGTAATGGCGGCGATCTGCGATTGTTATTGTGACCGTGACATTGCGACGGACATATCGGACACTTGTGACTAGTGATGAGCCGAACACCCCCAGGTTCGGTTCGCACCAGAACCCGCGAACGGACCGAAAGTTCGTACGAACATTAGAACCCTATTAAATACAATGGATGCGAACGTTCGAATTCTAAAGTGCTAATTATAACGACTATTATGCATGTTATTGTCCTAAAAAGGGTTTGGGAACCCGGGTTCTGCACCAGGGGACATGTATCAATGCAAAAAGAAGTTTTAAAAACGGTCGTTTTTCGGGAGCAGTCATTTTAATGATGCATAAAGTGAAAAAAAAAAGTCAAATATTCCTTTAAATATCGTACCTGGGGGGTGTCTAAAGTATGCCTGTGAAGTGCCACGTGTTTCCCGTGTTTAGAACTGTCCCTGCACAAAATGACACTTCTAAAGGAAAAAAAAGCCATTTAAAACTGCTTGCGGCTTTAATGTAATGTCTGGTCCCGGTAATATGGATGAAAATCTTTAAGAAAAATGGCATAGCTACCCCATGACCCCCCCCCCACCCCAGCCCATTACCAGCCCCTTTGGGTCTTGTATGGATATTAAGGGGAACACCGCACACAAAATAAAAAAGGCCCTATATACTCTGAACAGCCGTATACAGGCGGTGCATACAAGACAGGGACTGTAGGTTTGTTCTTATGTAGAATGTGTTTGTAATTTTGAACAGGTACATTGTTTAAGTGTAGCTCCAGCCCAAAAATCTATTTTTAAACTTTTTGGAAAACATAGGTAAGGGTTATCACCCCTGTAACATTTGTTTTGCTGTCTGTGCCCCTGTTCAGAACATTTCACCTCACTTTCCGTCCCAATGACAACTGTTTTTGAAATGTGGTGTTTTTCTTGAAACAAGGATTGGTGATAAAGCATCAGTACAGAGGAGACACCTTTCTCCCATATTAATTCTTACAGGAGAGAATTTTCCTTCCTAGGGGTAGATTTCCTCTCACTTCCTGTTGTCTTCTTGCGTTTGCAAGTAGGAGTCGTTTGTAAGTTGGATGTTTGAAAGTAGGGACCTGCCGTATATACTCTGCAGAAATAGGCCCCTTAGTTGTTGGTGTTGGCACAACACTGTAAGCACTCACAGTTACTCTTGGTTGGTGCTGGAACGCCCTGCTGTCAACTATTATATCAGGAATTGTAATTACATATAATTGTTGAACAGTGGTAGTAAAAATTGGGCCTTTGATGGTGGTGCTGGTGCCACAACACTGTAAGCCCTGACAGTTACTCTTGGTGGGTGCAGCAATGGGCCCTGCTGTGAATTATTAGATCAAGAATTGTAATTGCATGCCCCTGTTGAACAGGGGCTGAAAAATTGGGCCTTTCGTGGTGGTGGTGGTGGTGGTGTTGCCACAACACTGTAAGCCCTCAGAGTTACTCTTGGTGGGTGCAGCAATGGGCCCTGCTGTGAATTATTAGATTAAGAATTGTAATTACATGCCCCTTTTGAACAGGGGCTGAAAAATTGGGCCTTTCGTGGTGGTGGTGGCGTTGCCACAACACTGTAAGCCCTCAGAGTTACTCTTGGTGGGTGCAGCAATGGGCCCTGCTGTGAATTATTAGATCAAGAATTGTAATTACATGCCCCTGTTGAACAGGGGCTGAAAAATTGGGCCTTAGGCACTGGTGGCACAACACTGCAACCCCTCACAGATACTGTACTTGGAGCACAGCAATGAGCCCTGTTGCAAAGTATTGCTTCAAAAATTGTAATGACACGCCCCTGTTAAACAGGGGCTGAAAAATTGGGCCTTAGGCACTGGTGGCACAACACTCCAACCCCTCACAGATACTGTACTTGGAGCACAGCAATGAGCCCTGTTGCAAAGTATTGCTTCAAAAATTTTAATTACACGCCCCTGTTAAACAGGGGCTGAAAAATTGGGCCTTAGCCACTGGTGGCGGCACCCATAAACAAAAATGATCTTCCAAGCTATCATCATCAATCGTATCATTGAGGACTCGGAGGAGGAGGATAGCCAGTCAACATAACAGCACAGGCACTCAGCATCAGCATCAGTCTTGAAGGGATGTGACATGTTAAAATCAATTAGTCTGTTATATCAGCATCAGGTGTGTGGTAGCTGGTGGTGATCCAAGACTGGTTCATCTTGATGAAAGTCAGCCGATCAACCGAGTCGGTGGACAGGCGCACCCTGTGATCCGTGACAAATCCTCCAGCAGCACTGAATGTGCGTTCCGAAAGAACGCTGGATGCAGGACAGGCCAGTAGCTCAATTGCATACTGTGCAAGCTCTGGCCAGTGATCCATCCTCAAGACCCAGTAAGCCAGAGGATTTTCGGTGGGGAAGGTGTCCAAGTCTGACCTTGCCCCTAGATATTCCTGCACCATGTTTATCAGACGCTGGCGATGGTTGCTGGAACCGATCATACTTTGGGGCTGCGGACTAAAGAATTGTCTGAACGCATCGGTCAGACGGCCACCTTCCCCACCGCTCCTTCTTTGACTGGCCGAAGCCTCAGCAACTCGTTGTCCAGGACCAGGAGTTTGTAACCTCCCAGTCTCTGGGAACGCGTTGCACAGACCTTTCTGGAAGGCCTCCCGGAGTTGTCTCATCCTCTGCTCCCTCTGCGACGGTAACATAAGGTCCGCAACCTTACCCTTGTACCGTGGATCAAGGAGAGTGGCCAGCCAGTAATGGTCCCTCTCCTTGATCTGAAGAATACGAGGATCCTTCCGCAGACTTTGCAGGATCAGGGAGGCCATGCAGCGTAGGTTAGCTGAGGCATTCGGTCCGGAGTCCTCTGGGTCACTAAGGACGACATGATCCGCAGCCACCTCCTCCCAGCCACGTACAAGTCCACTGGTTTCTTGGGACTGTAAATCATCCCTAAAAGACTGCTGCTGATGATGCTGAGTGCCAGCCTCCACCTCCATGCTGACACAATCCTCCTCCTCCTCCTCCTCCTCCTCTTCCTGTGCGATGGGTGGGACAGAAGGAACACTGTCTGGGTAAAGGGGGCCTTGAGAGGCAAGGAAGTCCTCCTCTTCCTGCCTCTGTTCTGCCTCAAGTGCCCTGTCCATTATTCCACGCAGCGTGTGCTCCAACAGGTGGACAGGAGGTACAGTGTCACTGATGCATGCACTGTCACTGCTCACCATCCTCGTGGCCTCCTCAAATGGTGCCAGGACAGTGCATGCATCCCTGATCATGCCCCACTGGCGTGGAGAAAAAAAAAACAAGCTCCCCTGACCCTGTCCTGGTGCCGTAGTCGCACAGGTACTCATTGATGGCCCTCTGCTGCGTGTGCAGCCGCTGCAGCATGGCCAACGTTGAGTTCCACCTGGTGGGCATGTCACATATAAGGCGGTTCTTGGCAGGTTCAACTCCTTTTGCAGCTCAGCCAGGCGAGCACTGGCATTATAAGATCTGCGGAAATGCACACAGACTTTCCTGGCCTGCCTAAGGACATCCTGTAAGCCCGGGTACCTGCCCAAGAACCGCTGCACCACCAGGTTAAGGACGTGAGCCACACAGGGCACATGGGTCAGTTGTCCCTGTCGGAGGGCGGAGAGGAGGTTGGTGCCATTGTCGCAAACCACCATTCCTGGCTTAAGCTGGCGTGGTGTCAACCACCTCTCGGCCTGGCCCTGCAGAGCAGACAGGACCTCTGCCCCAGTGTGGCTTCTGTCCCCCAAACACACCAGCGCAAGCACGGCATGGCATCTTTTTGCCTGCGTACTTGCGTAGCCCCTTGAACGGCTACGGAGCACCGCTGGTTCAGAGGACAAAGCACAGGAAGAGGCCATGGAGGAAGAAGAAGAGGAGGGGGTGGAGGAGAGAGGTGTGTCACAACCAGTAGTAGCATTTTGGAGGCGTGGCGGTGGAACAACCTCCAACACTACTGCACCTTGTCCTGCATCCTTCCCAGCTGCCAAAAGAGTGACCCAATGGGCCGTGAAAGAAAGGTAACGTCCCTGTCCATGCCTGCTGGACCATGAGTCAGCGGTAATATGCACCTTACCGCTGACCGCCCTGTCCAGCGAGGCCAAGACATTGCCTTCCACATGCCGGTAGAGAGCCGGAATAGCCTTCCGTGAGAAAAAGTGGCGTTTGGGAACCTGCCACTGAGGAACCGCACATTGCACAAACTCACGGAAGGGGGCCGAGTCTACCAACTGAAAAGGCAGCAGTTGAAGCGCTAGCAATTTAGCCAAGCTAGCATTCAACCGCTGGGCATGTGGATGGCTGGGAGTGAACTTCTTTCGATGGTCCAGCAGCTGGGGCAGGGAAATTTGCCTGCTAGAATCGGACGTCGGTGTACTGCTAGCAGAGTGGCCGCAAGTACTTGGCTGTGACACACCTAATTCTACACCTTCATTCCTCTCAGTGCATGTTTCAGAGAGGACTGAAGTTATAGTGGGGTTGGAGATCCCAGCTGATGCGGTGCAAGGAGAGGTCCGCTTTGTTCTTTGGTGTGGGTCTTTGAGGTAGGCTTGCCAACGAGCTGCATGGCAGGTCAACATATGTCTGGTCAGGCATGTGGTACCCAAGCGGCTGATGTTTTGGCCACGCGATATACGCTTGAGACATATGTTGCAAACAGCAGCTGTGCGATCTGATGCACTAGCCTCAAAAAAGGCCCACACCAAAGAACTTTTTGAATGATGGGCAGAGGCAGCGCCCTGCACAGGCGGAGCTCTGCGGTGTGATTCCGTCGGTGTACTGCCCTTACGCTGGCCACCAAAGGGCATCCTGCCTCGTTGGAGATGTGCCTCCTCCTCATCCTCCTCCTCCTCCTCTCTCCTATTAGGCACCCACGTGGAGTCAGTGACCTCATCATCCCCTCCCTCCTCATCACTGGAGCCAATCTGGCAGTATGCTGCAGCTGCTGGAACATAACTGCCAGATTGGTGTCCTTCTTGAGCATCCCCTCTGTCTTCTCTCACGCTACTGCCTTCCTCTAGCTGGGTTTCATCATCAGACCCTTCAAAACGCTGGGCATCCTCCTGGAGCATGTACCCACTACTGTGCTCAAACAGTTCGGGGGACTCCTCAGGAGGAGGACATGGTGGGTCTAGGGAAGGAGTGACTGATGATGAGTCTGACATTGATACCAGGGAAGAGGACGCTTTGGCAGCTGCTTTGCCAGTACCCTGAGCCTGGGTGAGAGAGGATGAGGAGGAGGAGGAGGGCTTGGTCATCCACTCTACCAAGTCTTCGGCATGATGTGGCTCAACATGTCCAGCTGCCGAAATTAAGGACAAGCGTGTCCCATGGCCATGTGCTGATGACAATGCACCGCGTCCACGACCAGCACTGTTGCCCCCAGACACAGAGCCTGCTTGCCCTCTTTTATTGCCTCCTGACTGTCTGCCTCTCCTTGTTTGCCTTCCAGACATTCTAATGGATGGCCTGCAGGGAGATGGGAAAAAAGCAATAAGGGCTACCTTCAGGTGTCCTTCTCTGTCCCTTTACTTAAGGATTTCTAAATATGGTTGAGGATGATTGCTTTCGCACAGAATAGCACAATGACAATTTCCCTGACTGTCCAAAAAACAAGGATTTCAAAGATGGTTGATGAGGAATGCTTTAGCACAGTATAGCACAATGAGAATTTCCCTTACTGTCCTTCCCTGTCCCTACAAACAAGGATTAGCACAGTAAAACACACTGACACTCTCCCTACCTATAGTTTTCTGTCCCTATAAAAAATTTTTTTTAAAGATGGTTGATGATGAATGCTTTAGCACACTATAGCACAATGAGAATTTCCCTCACTGTCCTTCCCTGTCCCTACAAACAAGGATTAGCACAGTAAAACACACTAACACTCTCCCTACCTATAGTTTTCTGTCCCTATAAAAAATGTTTTTTTAAAGATGGTTGATGATGAATGCTTTAGCACAGTATAGCACAATGAGAATTTCCCTGACTGTCCTTCCCTGTCCCTACAAACAAGGATTAGCACAGTAAAACACACTGACACTCTCCCTACCTATAGTTTTCTGTCCCTATAAAAAATGTTTTTTTAAAGATGGTTGATGATGAATGCTTTATCACAGTATAGCACAATGAGAATTTCCCTCACTGTCCTTCCCTGTCCCTACAAACAAGGATTAGCACAGTAAAACACACTGACACTCTCCCTACCTATAGTTTTCTGTCCCTATAAAAAATGTTTTTTTTAAAGATGGTTGATGATGAATGCTTTAGCACAGTATAGCACAATGAGAATTTCCCTCACTGTCCTTCCCTGTCCCTACAAACAAGAATTAGCACAGTAAAACACACTGACACTCTCCCTACCTATAGTTTTCTGTCCCTATAAAAAATGTTTTTTTAAAGATGGTTGATGATGAATGCTTTAGCACAGTATAGCACAATGAGAATTTCCCTCACTGTCCTTCCCTGTCCCTACAAACAAGGATTAGCACAGTAAAACACACTGACACTCTCCCTACCTATAGTTTTCTGTCCCTATAAAAAATGTTTTTTTAAAGATGGTTGATGATGAATGCTTTAGCACAGTATAGCACAATGAGAATTTCCCTCACTGTCCTTCCCTGTCCCTACAAACAAGGATTAGCACAGTAAAACACACTGACACTCTCCCTACCTATAGTTTTCTGTCCCTATAAAAAATGTTTTTTTAAAGATGGTTGATGATGAATGCTTTAGCACAGTATAGCACAATGAGAATTTCCCTCACTGTCCTTCCCTGTCCCTACAAACAAGGATTAGCACAGTAAAACACACTGACACTCTCCCTACCTATAGTTTTCTGTCCCTATAAAAAATGTTTTTTTAAAGATGGTTGATGATGAATGCTTTAGCACAGTATAGCACAATGAGAATTTCCCTCACTGTCCTTCCCTGTCCCTACAAACAAGGATTAGCACAGTAAAACACACTGACACTCTCCCTACCTATAGTTTTCTGTCCCTATAAAAAATGTTTTTTTAAAGATGGTTGATGATGAATGCTTTAGCACAGTATAGCACAATGAGAATTTCCCTCACTGTCCTTCCCTGTCCCTACAAACAAGGTTTAGCACAGTAAAACAGACTGACACTCTCCCTACCTATCCTTCTCTTTCCCTAAACTAAAGGAATTCAGGTTAAGCAAGAAAAAAAAATGTCACTGTCCCTGCCTATGCTTCTCTTTCCCTGCTCCGGAACACACTACACTAGGCCGCCATGCTGGCGGCCTTTTATAGTGTGGGGCGTGTACTAAACACCCTCAGCAATAATTGGCCACAGGCATCCTGCCTGTGGCCAATCATTGCTCTCCTCGCTGCCGGCGCTGTGATTGGCCAAGCATGCGGGGTCACAGTGCATGCTTGGCCATTCACAGCGCCTGGATGACACTGCGATGGCGTAGTGCATTGTGGGCCACGAATTAGGCGCGAACGGCCCAAATCGTTCGTTGTTCGGCGAACGATCGAACAGCCGATGTTCGAGTCGAACGTATGTTCGACTCGAACACCGAGCTCATCCCTACTTGTGACACATTTTTGGGACCATTCACATTTATACAGCGATTAGTGCTATAAAACTGCACTGATTACTGTGTAAATGTGACTAACAGGGAAGGGGTTAACACTAGGCGGTGCTGAAGGGGTTAAATATGTTCCCTAGTGGCTGATTCCAACTGTAGGGGACTCAGAAGGGGAGGAGACCGATCTGTGTTCCTCTGTACTGGGAACACACATCAGTCTCCTCACCTCTGACAGGAGGTGGATCTGTGTGTTTACACACACAGATCCACAGCCCTGCCGTGATCACAGGCAATCGCGGGTGCCCGGCAGACATCGCGGCCGCCGGCCACACACGCACCGGGTCCCGAGCGATGCCGCGGGCACGCGCGCCCCCTAGATGGCCGGGAAGCCCAGGACGTCATATGTCGTCCACCCAGGATGGGAGATACCTCCTGTGGACGTCATTTGACTATAGGCGGGTATTGAAGTGGTTAAACTAAAAAATGCCTTTAAATACACTAAGTTAAGTGGAATTCCAGGCAGACGGCTAAATACACAAGCCCTGTACACACGATCAGTTTTACCGATGAAAACAGTCCGATGGACTTTTTTCATCGGACAAATCGATCGTGTATGGGACCCATCGGTCTTTTTTCCATCGGTTTTAAAAATCAGAACATGTTTTAAATTTTTCCGATGGATCAAAAACCGATAGCAAATTCCGATCGTCTATGGGCAAGTCCATCGGATAAAAAACCACGCATGCTCAGAATCAAGTCGACGCATGCTCAGAAGCATTGAACTTAATTTTTCCCAGCTCATCGGAGTGTTTTACGTTACCGCGTTTGGAACGGTCGGTTTTTTGACTGATGGTGTGTAGGCAAGACTGATGGAAGTCAGCTTCATCGGATGTCCGATGGACAAAACCATCGGATTAGAATCCATAGGATATCCGATCGTGTGTACGAGGCTACAGATGAAATACTCATAAAGGAATTGATACACAGTTCTTCCACATCCTTCCTGGTAGGCCAGGGGACCAGATCTTTCTCTGCTGAAGTTTCAGTTTCATTTATAATCAGGGCTTTTTTTCAGGGGGAACTTGGTGGAACTCAGTTCCACCACCTCTGGTTCAGACCCTTTGGTGCCTGCTCATCACAATCACTTGTAAACACAGAAGTCTGGTTTCTGTGTTTACAGGTGACAGGTCTGCACTCTGTATGTAATGCAATCCTTGTATTTAATGCCCCTTTAAGACCCTCCTACTGTTTGTGAAATTTGACTGACCACACCCACTATTTGATGTGATTTGGAGGGTGTGTGTAGTGGGAGGGGTTTTGTGGTATCGTGGTTAAATTCCAGCACCTATTGTTTAAAAAAAATAGCCCTGCTTATAAGTCTCTTCCCTACCCCAATGCCATGACTGGACAGTTAAAAGAAAAGCAACATAATGATAAGCTTGTCTCTCTGTCACTCTGCTTGCTCCTTCTATCAGCATGTTCATTGCACAGCAATACACCTGTTTGACTCCTTATGCCACTTCTCCCTTCTCGTCTATGGGCTATGTTTTTTGTATATAACAAAGTCATTTATTTTCCAATTGTTTTTTATTAACCGGCTCCCGCTTGCCGAATAGTCAAATGACGGCCGAGCGGACTGCTTCTAGTTTTGGGTAGATGTCACCCAGACTCCCATTCTTGCCATGCATGCACACCCTTGAGGGCATGCAGTGTGGTGAACGGCCGTGAGCTGTGTCCCTAGAACACAGCACATCACTGATTAGGGTAAATGTTGTAAACACACTTGCTGGTTTTCGGCATTCCTTTCCTCACTCTGTCACAGAGCCTAGAAGCTTCCTGATGACGTGCAATACGAAACGGCTGTCGAGGTGACGCTAGGCTACGTTCTGACGCTGCTTCCGGTCCCGCTGGCTCTCTCCCTGTGGAAGGTGGAACGCACGCCGGATCGTCTCCATTCGGGCCAAACAAACTCTACAAGTTTGTGCTTTCTAGCCTCAGTGCCGGGTCTGTGGCACTATGCAAGGAAGAGGGCATTTGGCTGTCATTTTTATTCATATCTTTTATTAAAACGGGATTACACTATTTGCCGTTTTTATCACTTTGTGTTCCGCATATCTACATCTGAGCCTCTTGGAGGCAGGGATTTCTATGATCCACTACTGACATCTCTATCCATATACAGTAAGCAAGTGGATCTTGCTACAAGTGCTAAATGACTCCTTTTTAGTTAAAAAAGTCAACTATTTCTGGTAAGCTGCTACAATTACCTTGAGCACTATCGGGTGTTAAAACATAAGTTGGTGAAGGTTGTCACTGCAAGATTTAAAACGTTTGGATCAAGCTGTTTAAACGGATGACTTTCAAGATCACAACATGTTTTGAGTCTATGGACTATTGGGACGCTTTAGTGCACAATTGATTTGAACACTGGTCACTTATTATAATATATTTTTTTTGTTGCTAGCATTTATTATACTTATTTATATTTTTTGCACTAAATCAGGTGTGTCTTTTTCATTCCACCAAGGTGCACTGTATTTGAGTTGACCACTAACTTGAGAAAGTGCTGGTCGGCACACACAGTTTACAGGCAGGCTGGTGTATTATTTTGTTCAATTTAAGTAGATATTTGTAATTTATCACATCATTATTGTTTTCAGCGCCCCCAATATATTTGCACATTGCACGTATCATTTCTACAAAAGGAGAGAAATTACCTGTTTGCAAAATTATATAACAGAAACTAAGAAAAACTGTTTTGTTTTTCAAAATGTTTTGTCTTTTTTAATTTTGCAAAAAAACAACAACAACCCACTGGTGATTAAATGATTAAATACCACCAAAATAAGTCTCTATTTGTGTGTAAAAAAAATGATAAAAATTTCATATGGATACAGTGTTGCATGACCGTGGAATGTGTTTTTTATTTTTTATTTTTAATAAAGGACTTTTCCAAGGTGCCTGTGTGTTTTTTTTAAATTTTTTTTTACACTTTCTTTGTGAAATGGTAGGGGTACAATGTACCCCTTACCAATTCACATAGGGGTCTTCCAGATTCCGATAATCCCCCCACCCACAGACCCCCACAACCACCGTGCAAGGGTTGTGGGGATCAGGCCCCCCTCTTTTCCTGCTGCCTGCCAGGTTGCATGCTTGGATAAAGGGTCTGGTATGGATTTTGGGGGAACTCCACACATTTTTTTAAAATTTGTGGCAGGGTTCCCCTTAATATCCATACCAGACCTGAAGGGCCTGGTAATTGAATTTGGGGGGACCCCCACGCATTATTTAATTTTTTTATCAATGACTTTTCTATGTATTGCCGGGAGCCGACAATTCATTATAGCTGCGAGTGAGTTTTAAATTACTTTTTTCCCTTCAGAAATGACACTTTGTGCAGGGACAGTTTTAAGCTCGGGAAACAAGCGCACCTGTACAGGCATACTATACACACACCCCAGGTACGAAATTTAAAGGAATATTTCACTTTTATTGTTTCACTATAAGCATTATTAAAATCACTGCTCCCGAAAAAACTGCAGTTTTTTTAAAAAAAAATTGCATTGATACATGTCCCCTGGGGCAGGACCCGGGTCCTCAAACACTTTTTATCACAATAACTTGCATATAAGCCTTTAAAATTAGGACTTTAGATTTCTCCCATAAACTTTTCGAATTTGCTGTGAACACCCCAAATTGTTCGCTGTTCGGCAAACATGCGAACAGGCAATGTTCGAAGCTCATCCTTACTCTTTAATCACTTCAGCCCCGGAAGATTTTGCTGTTTAATGACCAGGTAATTTTTTGCAATACGGTACTGCATCGCTTAAACCGACAAATTCCCGGTCGTGCAACATTGTACCCAACAAAGTTTTTTCCCCATAAATAGAGCTTTTTTTTGGTGGTATTTGATCATCTCTGCGGTTTTTATTTTTTGCGATATAAACAGAAAAAGAGTGTCAATTTTGAAGAAAACACAGTATTTTTTTTTTTAAAAAGGTATATTTTTCCTCAGTTCAGGGCTATATGTATTCTTCCACATATTTTTGGTAATGAAAATCGCAATAAGCGTATATTGATTGGTTTGCGCAAAAGTTATAACGTCTACAAAATAGGGGAAAGATTTATGGCATTTTTATTATTATTATTTATTTTTTACTAGTAATGGTGGCGATCTGTGATTTGCAACATTATGCCAGACAGATCGGACACTTTTGACAAATTTTTGGGACCATTGGTATTTATACAGCGATCAGTGCTATAAAAATGCACTGATTACTGTGTAAATGTCACTGGCAGGGAAGGGGTTAACGGTAGGGAATGATCAAGGGGTTACCTAGGGAGTGATTCTAACTGTGGAGCGATGGGACTGCCTGGGTGAGGAGAGCGATCTTTGTTCATACTTAGTATGAATAACAGATCGCTCTCCTCACCCCTGACAGCCCTGAGATTTGTCTGTTTAGATTAACAGATGTCCGTTCTGTCTCTGTGTGGAGCGATCGCTGGTGTTCAGCGGTCATCATGACCGCTGGGCACGAGCATCATCTCCGGTGTGATGCTTCCGGTGTCACGCCGCCAGGGCGGGCGCCACTTAGTGGTCGAATGGCGAGCTGACGTATAGCTACGAAGATTCGCCCAGGGGAACCAACCTGCCGCAGTAGAACTGCGGCGGCTGGTTGGGAAGGGGTTAAAAGCTATCTCCCTCCACCCCCTTCCTCTTCAGGCACTGGTAAATGACATTGATAGGCAGCACTGCTAGGTGGCACTGATGAGGCCCTGATTGGCACCACTGGTGGACATTGATAGGTGGCACTTGTGGGCATTGATAGGTGGCACTGTTATGCACTGGTAGGCACTGATTCGTGGCACTGTGTTCACTGGCAGGTGGCACTGTCAGGCGGTACTGGTGGGCACAGATGAGGTGCCTGTGTCTCTTCCTCTTTGGGACCCTTGCACAGAAGCCGGTGATCGCCTTATTTTTCTCCTCAGGCTGTCAGCGTGAGGACGAAAAAAAATGATTACCGAGCGTCTGTTTACTATTACCTTTTGTATCACCACCCCCTCCCTTTAGAATGTAAACTCTACGAGCAGGGCCCTCCTGTACCTTCTGTATTGAACTGTACTTTAATTGTGCAGCTCTGTGTAAACTGTTGGCGCTATATAAATCGTGAATAATAATAATAATAATAATAATAATCACGTGATCAGCTGTCATTGGCTGAAAGCTGATCACCTGGTAAGGGTCCGGGATCGTCTCAGTGACTCAGTGATCACAGCCCTACAGGGGGCACGCAGGGAGCGTGCAAAGGGGAGGACAGCCTCCCGGCAAAGTAGGTCCGCACTGTAGCCATCATTCAGCTATAGTGCGGATCTGAAGGAGTTAAGGATAAGAGATCAGCAGTGCAGAAATCATCCAATTGGGGGCCACCACTCAGGATACCACTAACTCCACCCCCTCTACAGTCCTTTACTGGTTATCCAATGCTAGCACCTCAAAGTAATAATGGGTAGGATAAAGAACAAAAGACCATAGAGTATGCTAAAACCACATGATTTATTAAAAGTAGATATACTCACCAAAGTTAGAGTAACACAGGCAAAACACACCACACTAGGGATCAACAGCGGGTGTACAACATCCTATGCCACTGGTTTCACCCTACATGCGTTCCATCTGGTGCAATGGACATCGTCAAGGCTAAAAAAATGGAAAGCAAGATTATCCCCTGAAGATGCTAGTTGTACCAGATGGAACACATGTAGGGTGAGGCAAGTTGTGATCTGGCCTGTCAAAAGAACAAGCTCTCCAGCAGAATGTATGAGTTGCAGAGATGGAAAAAAAACATATGACACTAGCAGGGGTGCTTACAGTGATCAGATTATATTTAGTTATATTAAACCTTTATTCCAAAAGGAAAAAAAAATAAAACTGTTGTAACTGCTTGTATTAGCCAGAGTGTGTCTTCAATTTCTTAGTGTATTTAAATTTGTTAGTACATCTAACACTCACTGACAATGCTGCTGTCCAGATCTGCTCCCTGTTCTCCTTCACCTAGAGTATAGGCACTCTAGTACAGGAGGTGTGTTACTGGCCAGATTACCAGATAAAAACAGAAGGAAAAAAGCCAAAAAAAAGGAAACTAATACAGCCACCACATCTAAGGCGTACACACGATCGCTTTTCATGCCGTTAAAAATGCAATTTTTTAAAATGGCCATTAAAACCGATCATGTGTATGCCCCAGAGCATTTTTAACGGCGTGAAAAACGGGCAATAAAAATTTCGAATATGCTCTATTTTTTCACGTTGTTTTTCATGTCGTTTTTTTTAACGACGTGAAAAACGATAGTGTGTATGCTTTTACGAGGGGAAAAAAAACGCGCATGCTCAGAATCAAGTATGAGACGGGAGCGCTCGTTCTGGTAAAACTAGCGTTCGTAATGGAGATAGCACATTCGTCACGCTATAACGGACTGAAAAGCACGAGGCTGAAAAGCGCAAATCGCCGCTCAACAAAGTTTACTAACATGAAGGGTGGTGCCATTTGAATGGAACTTCCCCTTTATAGTGCAGTCGTACGTGTTGTACGTCACTGCGCTTTGCTCGAGCGTTTTTTTTAATGATCGTGTGGATGCAAGACAGGCTTGAGAGGAAACAAAAAATGGCATGAAAAACGATCGTGTGTACGCCGCATAAGGATTGGTAAGCTACAATATATAAAATTTTTGGTTATATATATATTTCTATAAATTGTTTAAAAAAAAGCACACGTTTCTAATAATACAGTTATTTTCCTTAGAGCATTGGCACAAAGAAAACAGATACAATTTTGATTTCTAAACATAATTCATTGTCAGAAGGGATAGAAAAATTACAAATGGCTTGGTTCCCAAGTCTATTGTTTTGCTTCCAACCAAGAAATGCAAAGAGGCTGTTTTATCAAAGCACTCATTTGTTAACTTCTCGGCTGAATTCGGCTGAATTTGAAGTCTCCAATCAGCTTTGTGGTGCTTTCTGTTTTTACAATTACCTGTAAGATGCTCTTGTTCGTCAACACGTTGCAAAAAAGACAGTCGAGGAAGATGCTCTTAAAGTGATTGTTCACTCTGGAAAAAAAAAAATACTGACTTTTAATAAAAGTACACTTACCTGTCCAGGGATACAGTGCCAGTGACGAGGCGATACAACTTTCAGACCATTCTTCAGAGGCTAGTTCTTCACTAGCCTTCGGGTTCCTGGTGCCGGCATCCTAACTGTGGGCAGCTGGCTATGCTGCTTTTGGCTTCAAATATGGGAGAGGAAGGGGGCAGGACTTAAAGCAGAATATCTCTTTTTAGGGTGAAGTTTCCCTTTAACCTTCTTACCCTCCACCCCTTCACGAATGCATGTTACTACAGCAGCTCTTGTTATTTTACATTAGACATGTGCATTCGTTTTCGTCCGAATGTATTTTCGTCCGAATTTTGGGGATTTTCGCGTTCGTTTTAACAAACGATAACAAATGCACAGAATCCAAAATCTGAAAGATCCGACATAAAAAATGCTTTATTTTCTTTTCGATATAGATAGAAGATTTGACATTAAAATGACAATAGCGATCTGTGTCTATCGAACCTGCGGTTGAATGTGCCTAACCTAACTCTATTAGTCCAAGAATTTTAGACATAGAGAGAAAAGATTCAACATGAAGATTCGACAAAGCAGTCGCCGCGAGAGGCCATTTATGGTCAAATGCTCCGCCCATAGGCTATAGAAGAATTCTAATGTTGGTTGACTAGTAATAACAATTGATAAATATAATTATTAGTAGTCATACAACATTAGAATTCTACTATAGCTTGTGGGCGGAGCATTCGACCGGAAATGTACGATTGCGGCATCGTACAGTTTAGCTGCTTCGTCTAATCTTCTTAGGACATTCGACAGACACCATAAGCCTTCAATTAACAGATTCGACCTTAATTTGGATTTTCGGACGAATGCATTTTTTAACAAAACAAAATAAATAAAAACGAATTTCGGGAGGAACTAAATAAATGTATTTTTCGGACGGAAACAAAATTCCGAAACAAAATATTTCAGTGTGCACACGTCTAGTTTACATTGTGGGAGAGTGTCAATATGTCGGGAGTAGGGATGAGCTTCGAGTTCGAGTCAAACTCATGTTCGACTCGAACATTGCCTGTTCGCCCGTTCGCCGAACAGCGAACAATTTGGGGTGTTCGCAGCAAATTCGAAAAGCTGCGGAACACCCTGTAAAAGTCTATGGGAGAAATCTAAAGTGCTAATTTTAAGGGCTTATATGCAAGTTATCGTCATAAAAAGGGAGCAGTGATTTTAATAATGCTTAACCACTTAAGGACCAGCCACTGTATATATACGTCGGCAGAATGGCTCGTACAGGCACAATCACGTACCTGTACGTCCCCTTTAACTGCCCGATGTCGGGGTCGCGCGCGCCACCGGCAGCGCACTCGCGACCCCCCTGCCTTCCCCGTGAGTCAGACTACTGGAAAATGCCGCGATCGTCTCACGGAGGCATGGAGCGGGGAGATGTTAGTGTAAACACAACAGCTCCCCACTCCCCAAATGACAATGTCACCGATCTGCGCTCTGTGTAGTCAGAGCAGAGATCGGTCACATGTCACTCGTAGCCACACCCCCACACAGTAGTAATCACTCCCCTAGGCACACTTAACCCCTTCAGCGGCCCTAGTAGTTAACCCCTTCACTGCCAGTGTCATTTTTATAGTAACCAGTGCATTTTTATTGCACCGATCGCTGTAAAAATGACAATGGTCCCAAAAGTGTCCGATGTGTCCGCCTTAATGTCGCAGTCACAAAAAAAAAACGCTGATCGCCGCCATTACTAGTAAAAAAATTTTTTTTTATAAAAATGCCATAAAACTACCCCCTATTTTGTAAACGCTATAACTTTTGCGCAAACCAATCAATAAACGCCAATTGCGATTATATTTACCAAAAATATGTAGAAGAATACGTATTGGCCTAAACTGAGGAAAAAAAAAGTTTTTTTATATATTTTTGGGGGATATTTATTATAGCAAAAAGTAAAAAATATTGCATTTTTTTCCAAATTGTCGCTCTATTTTTTTTATAGCGCAAAAAATAAAAACCGCAGAGGTGATCAAATACCACCAAAAGAAAGCTCTATTTGTGGGAAAAAAAGGACGTCAATTTTGTTTGGGAGCCACGTCGCACGACCGCGCAATTGTTAGTTAAAGCGGCACAGTGCCGAATCGCAAAAAGGGGCCTGGTCTTTATGCTGCGTATTGGTCCGGGGCTTAAGTGGTTAAAGTGAAACAAAAACAGTGAAATATTCCTTTAAATTTCATACCTATGGAGTGTGTATAGTATGTCTGTAAAGCAGCGCTTTTTTCCCGTGTTTAGAATTGTCCCTGCACAAAATGTAATTTCTGAAGGAAGAAAAGTCATTTAAAACCACTCGCGGCTATAATGAATCCCCGGGTCCTCGTCAATACAGAGAAAAGTCATTGACAAAAACGGCAGGGGTCCCCCCCCAGTACATTACCAGGCCCTTTGGGTCTGGTATGAATATTAATGGGAACCGTGGGGTCCCCCCCAAAAATCCAACGGGATTCAACGGGAAACTTGTGTTACATCAGAGGGGGGCGGGGTCACCTGCATGTCACTGGGAAAGCCTGGGTTTCCCCGCTTGCCGGGAAATAGCCAATGACGTAGGCGGGGTCTGACGTAGGAGGGGGCGGGGTCACCGGTCAGATCATAGGGTAAGCCCCAGCTTTTCCTGCTTGCCGGGGAATAGCCAATGACCTAGGTGGGGTCCCGCCTACGTCATTGGCTATTTCCCGGCAAGCAGGGAAAGCTGGGGATTACCCTATGATCTGACGGGTGACCCCGCCCCCTCCTACGTCATGGGGGTTTCGTGTGGAGTGGAGACTGGAGGAGACTGCAGCGCTGGACATCGGATCACCGCGGGACATAGAGAACATCGCTGGACAGACTGGATTACATCGCTGGAATGGGTTCTTTATTCTTTATATTTTTATTTTTAATAAAGGACTTTCCCAACTGTGTCTGTGTGTTTTTTTTACAATTTTTTACACTTTCTTTGTGAAATGGTAGGGGGACAATGTACCCGTTACCAATTCACATGGGGGGCGGAATCTGGGGATCCCCTTTGTTAAAGGGGGCTTCCAGATTCCGATAAGCCCCCCGCCCGCAGACCCCCACAACCACCGGGCAAGGGTTGTGGGGATGAGGCCCTTGTCCCCATCAACATGGGGACATCCTCCCCATGTTGAGGGCATGTGGCCTGGTACGGTTCAGGAGGGGGGGTGGCGCTCTCTCGTCCCCCCCTCTTTTCCTGCGGCCTGCCAGGTTGCATGCTCGGATAAGGGTCTGGTATGGATTTTTGGGGGGACCCCGTGCCATTTGGTTTTTCATTTTGGTGCGGGGTTCCCTTTAATATCCATACCAGACCTGAAGGGCCTGATATGGAATTTGGGGGGGACCCCGAAGCATTTTTTTTTATTGTGGTTCCCTGCGCAAAATGTCATTTTTGAAGGAAATTTTTTTTTCTAAACTACTGCATCTATTAATGAATTGTCGGGTCGGCAAAACAGATAAAAATCATTAAAAAAAAACGGCAGGGGTTCCCCTTAATATTCATACCAGACCCAAAGGGCTTGGTAATGTACTGGGGGGGGGGGACTCCTGACGTTTTTTTCAATTACTTTTCTCTGTATTAACGGGGACTCGGGGATTCATTATAGCAGCGAGTGGTTTTAAATTACTTTTTTTCCTTTAGAAATTACATTTTGTGCAGGGACAATTCTAAACACGGGAAACACGCGCTGCTTTACAGGCATACTATACACACCCCTCACGTACGAAATTTAAAGGAATATTTCACTTTTATTGTTTCACTTTAACTGCTCCCAAAAAAATGGCTGTTTTTAAAACTTTTTTTGCATTGATACATGTCCCCTGGGGCAGGACCCAGGTCCCCAAACACTTTTTATGACAATAACTTGCATATTAGCCTTTAAAATGATCACTTTTGATTTTTCATGTTCGTGCCCCATAGACTTTAATGGTGTTCGCGTGTTCGAACAAATTTTTTGCCTGTTCGCATGTTCCGAACCGAACCGGGGGGGGGGGTGTTCGGCTCATCCCTAGTCGGGAGTGTGTCAGTGTCAAATCTTTCACCTTAGCAGTTGAGGGGCTGTAAAATCCAGTGGTTGAGCCACATTCTTACTGCACCCTCACCCCTTTAGCTGTAGAGGCAGCAACCAGTAGTGTACACATGCCATGGCCATGATGCTTTGGTTTGTGGCAGAAATTATGTCCCCTGACACTTTCTTCAAACATAAGTGAATATGGTTACTTTGCCTCGCAACTGCATGCCATACATTGCATTGTGCTAGTTTGGGGCTCAAGCAGGCAGTGAAGAGGCGATACAACTTTCATACCACTCTTCAGAGATCAAAGCAAGTGTGAATGAGTCCATAAAGTGTTCTGTTATATGTAATGTCCAGAAGTTAGGACCCTTGGCACAGATGCTGTGCTTATACTGTATATGTTGGTCAAAGTACTATTACATTATATACTGTATAGTGTCACCTTTGTGAATTCTAAAAGACATCAAACCAGACCATTATATTTGGAAAAAAGTCGTTAGCCAGATGAGTTTGAATTTTTTATTTTTTTCACAATCAAAGTTTTTTTGAATGTTGACAAAATAACAAGGTTGAAAATGTCTTCATCAAAATAGAAAAGTGCAAAGAGAGGGAAGCAGACAACATTTAATTATTTGCTGAAATGTGTTTGTGCTTTTGAGAAGGTGAGTCCCCTCTGTGTGGGTACCCTTACCCATTAGTCAAATATATTTCTAGCAAGAAAGGGTATGCTGAAACATAGAATAAGTGAGATGTCTTGAAGACTGAACTACAGAGTAAAGTGTGGGTGTATTATTAATTACTAGCCACTACAGTATTTTATTGAATTTACTGGAATACGAGAAATAATGTTTGCACTTTTTTAGTCTTCCTGCAGGTGGCAATCTAATCTCTGTGTCAGATCAGTTTTATTCTATTGACAAAAATAACAAATAACTGAAATGTCCCATTTATGAAATCACATTGTTTAAATAAACATAGAGTTTAAACTAAAGCCATGGTAATAAAGTTTGCATAAGTATTTCAGATACAGATTAACCACTTTCCGACCAGCTGCCGTCATTGTACTGCAGCAGGTCGGCACATTCCAGCGAACCGTCATAGCTGTCCCTTTAAGTGGGATAGCAGGCGCGCCCACTGCACTGCGAGGGTGCCAATGCGCGGTGTCGGCGGTCGCAGGCACGAGAGCCAGAACAGAGACGTGTGTGTGTAAACACACAAATCCTTGTTCTGTGAGCTGAGGAGAGAGAGATTGTGTGTTCCTACTTGCTAGGAACAATGATCTGTCATCTCCTCTAGTCAGTCCCATCCCTCCTACAGTTAGAACACACTGGAGGGAACACAGTTAACCCCTTGATTACCCCCTAGTGTTAACCCCTTCCCTGCCAGTGACATTTACACAGTAATCAGTGCATTTATATAGCACTGATCACTGTATAATTGTCAATGGTCCCAAAAATGTGTCAAAAGTGTCCGATCTGTCCGCCATAATGTCGCAGTCCCGATTAAAAATCGCTGCTCATCGCCATTACTAGTAAAAAAATATTAATAATAAAAAAAATTGCATAAATCTATCCCCTATTTTGTAGACGCTATAACTTTTGCGCAAACCAATCAATATACGCTTGTTGCGGTTTTTATTACCAAAAATCTGTAGAAGAGTACATATCGACCTAAACTGAGGAGCTTTTAATTTTTTAAATTGGGGATATTTACTATAGCAAAAAAGTACAAAATATTGTGTTTTTTTCTAAATTGTTGCTCTGTTTTGTTTATAGCACAAAAATAAAAACTGTAGAGATGATCAAATACCCCCAAAAGAAAGCTTGATTCATGGAAAAAAAAAGTCAGTTTTGTTTGGGTACAGCATCGCACGACTGCGCAATTGTCAGTTAAAGCGACGCAGTGCCGTATCGCAAAAAATGGCCTGGTCATTGAGCAGCCAAATCTTCCGGGGCTGAAGTGGTTGAACATAAGAATAACTTTCTCTTCATCCTCAATATTCAGGAGTGTCTATTTTCTATTCTATTTTAGTTTATATATGTTTTCCTGCATAGGAGGTGGAAACAAGTCTAAGCGACTCAACTATGCACAAAAACATAAGCACTGAGGTGCAGAAAAATGGTAGCAGGTGCTCTGGACTGATGAGTCAAAATGTGAAATATTTGGCTGTAGCAAGAGGCAGTTTGTTGGCGAAGGGCTGGACAATAATGAATGTCTGCAGGCAACAGTAAAGCATGGTGGGGGTTCCTTGAAAGTCTGGGGCTGTATTTCTGCAAATGGTGTTGAATATTTGGTCAGGATCAATGGTGTCCTCAATGCTGAGAAATACAGACAGATACTTATCCATCATGCCATACCATCCGGGTGGTGTGTGATTGGCCCCAAATTTATCCTCCAGAAGGACAACAACCCCAAACATACAGCCAATGTCATTAAGAACAATCTGATGAACAAGGAGTCCTGAAAGTGATGGTTTGGCCCTCTCAACATCATCGAGTCTGTCTTGGATTACATGAGGAGTCAAAAGGATTTGAGGCACCCTACATACACAGAAAATCTGTGGTTAGTTCTCCAAGATGTTTGGAACAACCTACCAGCTGAGTTCCTTCAAAAACTGTGTGCAAGTGTACCTAGAATTGTTGATGCTGTTTTAAAGGCAAAAGGTGGTCACACCAAATATTGATTTGATTTGGATTTCTCTTCTGTTCATTTACTTTCCATTTTGTTAATTGATCAAAATAAAAACACTTCTATTTCTGAAACACACACCGATAAGCCATAACGCTATGACCACCCACCCAATATTTACAAGGTCCCCCTTTTGCTGCCAAAACAGCCCTGACTCATCAAGGCCTGAATTCCACTAGACAAAGCATCACAATAACTAAGGACATTTTATTTCAGCTTTGGATAGAGTGGAGATTGATTAGAACCCCTGACAGGTTTTTATTTATGTCTGTGCTCCTGTTAGAAAGATTTATTGTACCTTCTCTATTTACTATAATCATCAAAGTGAAAGTAAAAGAAAATCCAACATTTTGGGTTGTTCCTACTAAGGTAATAGAGGGAAAATCTTCCAATAAGGACACTAGTTTTAGTGACCGGGGGGGGGGGGGGGCAAGAGATTCCCTTAATTTGCAGGGATCTCCTCTCACTTCCTGTTTTGACTGTGGGACAGGAAGTGAAGGTAAATCTCTCCAATGGGACACAGATGGCAAAAATAAAACTGGCAGGGGTTGTAACCCTCCTTCACTCTATTAAAAGTGAAAAAAAAAATTGCCTATAGTTCTACTTCTGCTGGGTTCTGTGGTTCCTACGGTTTTAACAATTATTTTTACCAAAGTAATTTGAGTTTATTTAATTAGAAAAAAAAATTCCCTGATAAATAATACATTATTTTAAAAAGTGGAAATTACAAAGGTAAAAATTATTTTTTTTATAATATAAATTTGAAGAGATTTTTGCAGAAAAAAACATAAAATGACAAAGATAATAATAACAATAATAAAAAGTGTAGCTAAGGTTATGGATAGAATTTAAATGCTTGAAACAACATTGTAATTCTTTTCTTTCATCGTTTTTTTTTTGTGCATTTCATTTTTTCCCTCTAGAACAAATTTAATGCATTTTCAGTTCTCTGCTTTCCAGCACTAGCTGTATCTGTTTAACAAAAAAGTGTGTGAACAGAATGTGTGCACTCTTCCAGATGCCCCAAAGCATTTCAAGCTTAAACTGCCCAAGCCTGGTTCATAGATTTTTGTGATACACCAGAGAATTTGTCACATCCAGCATACATATGCTTTCTTTGACTTGTTCCAACAAAAAATTTCACAAGAATCCCAGGGTTGTAGTTTTGTACAGATTGTACTGATAGCAAGAGAGAACATGCATGCCTCTCAAAAACATGGCACAGATGTCTATTTGGCATTAGGAAAATCAATCGGAGAAAAGTTGTTTTGTCATTTTACCACCCAGCTTAAAAACTAAATAAAATGAATTGTATATCGGGAAAGGTTAAAACCTTTTTTTTTTGTGTGTTTTTGTTTTGTTTTTGGTCTATTTCCATATTGTAGAGATATTAAATCACTTCCTATTTATTTGGTGGGTGTCAGGTGGAACAGGAAGGGAAAGAACATCTTCCGATTGGAGACACAGACAGCAATAAAAAAAAAATGCCCTTTGAGTAGTATATGTTTTTTAGCACAGTATTTGGCTTGGTAATATGAGAAAGGGTTAGATGCTTTGTCATGGCTTTATTGAATGTTTTCAACTGGTTATAGTGGGAAGTTTAAATGCCTGCCAATAATTTCTCTCCATGACCCCATTGGGGAGATTTTCCTTGACTTCCTGTCCCTCTGACATCTGTACAAATTATAGAGGGTACAGTTATAACACTTCATCAATCTACTGTTTTGACAGAAAGTGAAATTTGCATAGAAGGGACAAAGACAACAATAAATGTGCATTAGCCAAGACAAAATAAAATGTTCTCGCTAGAGCTAGATTTAAAGGGTCAGCCCTTCTAAAACGATTATTTCAGGTACATATGTGTGCTTATTGAATTATATGTTTTTTACTTGCTTGAGGTACTAGTGTTATAATGAGCACACCTCTCACATTTTTGTAAATATTTTATTATAACTTGTCATGTGACAACACTGAAGAAATGACACTTTGCTACAATGTAAAGTAGTGAGTGTACAGCTTGTATAACAGTGAAAATTTGCTGTCCCCTCAAAATAACTTAACACAAAGCCATTAATGTCTAAACTGCTGGCAACAAAAGTGAGTACACCCCTAAGTGAAAATGTCAAAATTGGGCCGAAAGTGTCAATATTTTTGTGGCCACCAGTATTTTCCAGCACTGCCTTAACCTTCTTGGGCATGGAGTTCACCAGAACTTCACAAGTTGCCACTGGAGTCCTCTTCCACTCCTCCATGACGACATCACGGAGCTGGTGGATGTTAGAGACCTTGCGCTCCTCCACCTTCCGTTTGAGGATGCCCCACAGATGCTCAATAGGGTTTAGGTCAGGAGACATGCTTGGCCAGTCCATCACATTTACCCTCAGCTTCTTTAGCAAGGCAGTGGTCATCTTGGAGGTGTGTTTAGGGTCGTTATCATGTTGGAATACTGCCCTGAGGCCCAATGTCCGAAGGGAGGGGATCATGCTTTTCTTCAGTATGTCACAGTATATGTTGGCATTCATGGTTCCCTCAATGAACTGTAGCTCCCCAGTGCCTGTAACACTCATGCAGCCCAGACTATGACATTCCCACCACCATGTTTGACTGTAGGCAATACACACTTGTCTTTGTGCTCCTCACCTGGTTGCCACCACACATGCTTGACACCATCTGAACCAAATAAGTGTATCTTGATCTCATCAGACCACAGGACATGGTTCCAGTAATCCATGTTATTAGTCTGCATGTCTTCTGTAAACTGCTTGTAGGCTTTCTTGTGCATCATCTTTAGAAGGGGCTTCCTTCTGGGACGACAGCCATGCAGACAAGTTTTCAGCCCCACATAGCATTTTGCTTTTAGGGCAAAAAAATTAAATTTTGGTCTCATCTGACCAGAGCACCTTCTTGCATGTTTGCTATGTCCCTCACATGGCTTTTTACAAGCTGAAATAGGACTTCTTATGGCTTTCTTTCAGCAATGGCTTTTTGCTTGCCACTCTTCCAGAAAGGCCAGATTGCATGACTAATAGTTGTCCTGTGGACAGGTTCTCCCCCCTTAGCTGTGGATCTCTGCAGCTCCTCCAGAGTTACCATGGGCCTCTTGGCTGCTTCCCTGATTAATGCTCTTCTTTCTCGGCCTGTCAGTTTAGGTGGATGGCCGTGTCTTGGTAGGTTTGCAGTTGTGCCATACTCTTTCTATTTTCGGAGGATGGATTGAACAGTGCTCCATGAGATGTTCAAAGCTTGAGATATTTTCTTATAACTTAACCCTGCTTTAAACATCTCCACAATTTTATCCCTGAACTGTCTGGTGTGGTCCTTGGCATTCATGATGCTGTTTGTTCACTAAGGTTCTCTAACAAACCTCTGAGGACTTCACAGAACAGCTGTATTTATACTGAGATTAAATTACACACAGTTGGACTATTTACTAATTAGATTGGTTGTAACATGACAAAATGTGGAACATTTTAAACGATATGAATACTTTTTCAAGGCACTGTATATACTGTATATATATATATATATATATATATATATATATATATATATATATATATACTATATACACTATAATACTGAAAGTGGGAAGTCTGCCTTTACACGCACATTAACTTTAAAGGAGTTGTAAAGGCAGAAGGTACATTAAGATAAAAAACCTTTTGTGTGTAGCAGCCTCCTCAGCACCCCCCTAATTACTTACCCCAGCCCCATCTCTCTCCAGCGATGTCCACAGATGTCTAAGCCATCCGGGACAGTTCTCCTGATTGGCTGAGATGCAGCAGCCATGCCTTTGGCTCACGTGGCTGTCAATCAAAGTCTATCAACCAATCAGTGGGGCCGAGTTGGGACTCCGTGTCTGAATGGACACACGGAGCTGTGACTCGACTCCAGTGCCCCCATAGGAAGCTGCTGACTGTGAGGGTACTCGATAGGAGAGAGGGGCCAGGAGCAGCAAAGAGGGACCTGATAAGAGGAGGATCTGGGCTGCTCTGTGCAAAAGCAAACTGCACAGAGAAGGTAATTATAACATGTTTGTTATTTAAAAACAAATGAGTCTTTACAATCACTTTAACCACTTAAGGACCAGCCACTGTATATATACGTCGGCAGAATGGCTCGTACAGGCACAATCACGTACCTGTACGTCCCATTTAACTGCCCGACGTCGGGGTCGCACGCGCGCCACCGCCGGCGAGCTCGCGACCCCTCTGCCTTCCCTGTGAGTCGGAAAGCGGGTCCCGTGGACTCGATCGCCGCGGAGATCCCCGGGATCGTCTTACGGAGGCATGGAGCGGGGAGATGTTAGTGTAAACACAACATCTCCCCGCTCCCCTACTGACAATGTCACCGATCTCCGCTGTGTAATCAGAGCAGAGATCGGTCACATGTCACTCGCAGCCACACCCCCTCACAATAGTAATCACTCCCCTAGGCACACTTAACCCCTTCAGTGCCCCTAGTGGTTAACCCCTTCACTGCCAGTGTCATTTTTACAGTAACCAGTGCATTATTATTGCACTGATCGCTGTAAAAATGACAATGGTCCCAAAAATGTGTCAAAAGTGTCCGATGTGTCTGCCATAATGTCACAGTCACGAAAAAAATCGCTGATCGCCGCCAATACTAGTAAAACATTTTTTTTTTATAAAAATGCCATAAAACTACCCCTATATTGTAAACGCTATAACTTTTGAGCAAACCAATCAATAAACGCAAATTGCGATTTTTTTTAACAAAAATATATAGAAGAATACGTATCGGCCTAAACTGAGGAAAAAAAATATTTTGTTTATATATTTTTGGGGGATATTTATTATAGCAAAAAGTAAAAATATTGATTGATAATTTTTTTCCAAATTGTCGCTCTATTTTTGTTTATAGCGCAAAAAATAAAAACCACAGAGGTGATCAAATACCACCAAAAGAAAGCTCTATTTGTGGTAAAAAAAGGACATCAATTTTGTTTTGGAGCTACGTCGCACGACCGCGCAATTGTCAGTTAAAGCGATGCAGTGCCGAATCGCAAAAAGGGCCCTGGTCTTTATGCTGCGTATTGTTCGGGGAGTAAGTGGTTAATGGCATCCCAGTCTTAGTCCATAGGGTTTAATATTGAATTGGCCCACCCTTTGCATATATAACAGCTTTAACTCTTCTGGAAAGGCTGTCCACAAGATTTAGGAGGGTGTCTATGGGAATGTTTGACCACATCGCATTTGTGAGGTTATGCACTAATGTGAACGAGAAGGCCTGACTCGCAGTCTCCGCACAAATTCATCCCAAAGGTGTTCTATCGGGCTGAGGTCGGGACTCTGTGCAGGCCAGTCAGGTTCCTCCACCTCAAACTCACTCATCCATGTCTTTATGGATTGTGCTTTGTGCACTGGTCCAAATCATTTGGTGGAGGGGGATTATGGTGTGGGGTTGTTTTTCAGGGGTTGGGCTTGGCCCCTTTGTTCCAGTAAAGGGAACTCTTAAGGCATCAGCATACCAAGACATTTTGGACAATTTTATGTTCCCAACTTTGTGGGAACAGTTTGGGAATGGCCCCTTCCTGTTCCAACATGACTGTGCACCAGTGCACAAAGCAAGGTCCATAAAGACTTTGATGAGCCAGTTTGGGGTGGAGGAAATTTACTGGCTTGCACAGAGTCCTGACCTCAACCCGACAGAACACCTTTTCACCAATTCAGAGGCCGGGAGCGCAAGATTGAAGACAAGATGCTGCCGACCTGTAGCCAGAGCCCGTCTGCACTGTCTGCAAGTGAGTGATCACTTAACTGCCTTAATTCCTTAACATAACAGTGCCTTAGCTGTCTTAGCTGTGTGAACTGCTGAAGTGGTTAACACTTGGAGGGGAGGGGAGGGTGGAGGGGAGGAGAGGGGGGAGGGGGGTTAATTTAATTACAATGGTAATTGTAATATGCAGCATGGAGGGGGTTAATGTACTCACTGACGCATTAGTGACCAATGGCAATTGATTAACCGCATTAGTGGCAGTGGCACCATCAGTGTTAATTAACCCCTGTTATGCTGCAGCTTGAAGGGGTTGAAAAAAAACACTGCTACTAATGCAGCACAAAGGGGTTAATTAATTGCCATTGGTCACTAATGCGTCAGTGAGTACATTAACCCCCTTCCATGCTGCGTATTATAATTACCAATCTTCATTATCATTAGGGATGAGCTTCGAGTTCGAGTCAAACTCATGTTCGACTCGAACATTGCCTGTTCGCCCATTCGCCGAACAGCGAACAATTTGGGGTGTTCGCGGCAAATTCAAAAAGTCTATGGGAGAAATCTAAAGTGCTAATTTTAAAGGCTTATATGCAAGTTATTGTCATAAAAAGTGTTTGGGGACCCGGGTCCTGCCCAAGGGGACATGTATCAATACAAAAAAACGGCAATATAGAGAAAAGTCATTGATAAAAAATAAAAAAAATGCGTGTGGCTCCCCCCAATTTAAATTACCAGGCCCTTAGGTCTGGTATGGATATTAAGGGGAACCCTGCCGCAAATAAAAAAAATGTGTGGGGTTCCCCCCAAATATCCATACCAGGCCCTTCAGGTCTGGTATGGCTTTTAAGGGGAACTTCACCCCAAATAAAAAAAAAAATGGTGCGGAGTTCCCCCAAAAATCCATACCAGACCCTTTATCCGAGCACCCAACCTGGCAGGCCACCCCTCCTGAACCGTACCAGGCCACATGCCCTCAACATGGGGAGGATGTCCCCATGTTGATGGGGACAAGGGCCTCATCCCAACAACCCTTGCCCGGTGGTTGTGGGGGTCTGCGGGCGGGGGGCTTATCGGAATTTGGAAGACCCCTTTAACAAAGGGGACCTCCAGATCCTGCCCCCCCTATGTGAATTGGTATTGGAGTACATTGTACCCCTACCATTTCACAAAGAAAGTGTAACAAATTGTAAAAAAAAACACAGACACCGTTGGGAAAGTCCTTTATTAAAAATAAATAAATATATATTTTTTTTATTTGTGGTGGAGTTCCCCTTAAAATCCATACTGGACCTGAAGGGCCTGGTATGGATATCTGGAGGAACACCACGCATTTAAAAAAAAAATTGAGGCAGGGTTCCCCTTAATATCCATACTAGACCTGAAGGGCCTGGTAATTGAATTTGGGGGGACCCCCACGCATTTTTAATTTTTTTTTACCAATAACTTTTCTATGTATTGCCGGGAGCTGACAATTCATTATAGCCGCGAGTGAGTTTTAAATTACTTTTTTTCCTTCAGAAATGACACTTGCAGGGACAGTTCTAAGCACAGGAAACAAGCGCGACTTTACAGGCATACTATACACACACCCTAGGTACGAAATTTTAAGGAATATTTCACTTTTATCTTTTCACTTTAAGCATTATAAAAATGACTGCTCCCGAAAAAACGTCCGTTTTTAAAACTTTTTTTTGCATTGATACATGTCCCCTGGGGCAGGACCCGGGTCCCCAAACACTTTTTAGGACAATAACTTGCATATTAGCCTTCATAATTAGCACTTTTGATTTCGAACGTTCAAGTCCATTGTATTTAATAGGGTTCTAAAGTTTGCTCAAACTTTCTGTCTGTTCGCAGGTTCTGATGCGAACTGAACAGGGGGGTGTTCGACTCATCCCTAATTATCATCATGAGCCACCGCACCTGTATTGTGTGATTATCATGATGATAATGATGATATAGAATGACAGTAAAATTCATCTTTAGGCCTCATTCACACAGGGGGCGTGCTGCAGACATGTGTCTAACATACGGGCTGTCTTTTACTGGCTTGGGGATGAATAAAGTGTGGGACATACTAAAAGGAATGACAGAAAGGAATGTCCCATAAAGTGTTGCACCTATCCCTGTGCCGGTATCCCATTTATTTCTACTGACACACACAGCTATTGTGTCCCAATATGTTGTGTGTGGGTCCCAGAATGCATGCGGGGTGCCTTCAGGGACCCACACCAGCATGTCATATTGGGACATAGCGGCTGTGTCCGTGCAGCCATGTGTCAGAATACAAATAAATGGGATACCGGCATGGGGATGCATCTAACACTTTAAAACAGTGTCACTGTTTTAAACAAGGTTAGGACTGTATGATATGTTAAATACATATATTTTAATACAAATGAGTTCTGTAAGCAACACCTTATTTTCTGGCAGTGCCCCTCCCGAGACTAGACTCTGGATCCACCCCTGCACTGATCCCCATTCTAAAAACGAATTTAGACAAAATACCTATTGTTTAGAAGTTCTAAAAGTATAAGGACACCGCTCAGTCTTCAGAAAATGGTTATGCAAACATATAGAATTTTTTAAATATATCAGGCAATGGTATCTGCCACTGAAATGTAAAGGGGTATACTGCGCTGGGCTTGTGTATATACCAAAGGACGCTGCCAACACTGCTAATAGAAAAAAAGCTGGAATAGTGTGAAAAATAAAAAATGTAGCGCTACCTAGGCAAAATGATATATGTGAGCAAATTAATACACAACATAAACATATGGTAATCATATATAGTGAACACGTGTAACACCCAAAAAATCGTGCGTGCTGAGTGTCTCTATTGCTAGAGTGGTCAAACAATAATATGATAACCCATATTAATAAACAGAATGAGAATTATAATCAAATAAAATCCATCAGATAGAATAAAGTCCATCAGACAAAAATCAATACAATGTCCAAATGGTGAAGATCAATCCAAAAAGAAAAGAAAACGTGTTCAATCAAGATGTGAACTTGCGATACAGAATATTCGGTGTATAGGACTAATGTGAAAACCACCACCAAGGATAAGTTGAAGGAGGCTTACCAAAGATCTCGGATTTGGAGAGGCATACGCCACCCAAATCGGAGAAAGCTTGAGGGTTAATGGAACCCAGTATGGATGGTCTTGAGTTGGAGGGTGGTCAGGAGTCAAAGCGGTTGATCAGCTTCAATCATACAGGGTATCCAACACACAGATCACCAATGCATATAAGAACTCGGTATCCAAGAAGCATATGTGTAGAGATGGAGAAAAATCCACATAGCATGATACCGTTTGTAAAGGGTTTTAATGGCAAAACATAACAGTGGAACACTCACATTTAAGATGGTTTATAAAAACATGGATGCAGGTACAGGAGCGATGTGTACGGACTTGGAAGAGTGGGGGTTGGGTTTCTACTCAAACCTTTTCACAGTCCCGAAGCCAAACGGGGACATAAGACCCATATTGGACCTAAAGAGTCTAAACAAATTTCTAAACGTCCGGTCTTTCCGGATGGAGTCGATCCGATCGGTCACCGCTGCCCTACAAGGGGAGGAATGGTTAGCCTCGATCGACATCAAAGATGCTTACTTGCATGTTCCCATCTTTCCAGGTCATCAAAAATTCCTACGCTTTGCAGTAGAAGGGCGCCATTTTCAGTTCAGAGCCTTACCATTCGGTCTGGCCACAGCACCACGAGTGTTCACAAAAATTCTGGCCCCACTGTTGGCCGATCTAAGAACACGGGGTGTAACGATAATGGCATACCTAGACGACCTGTTGTTGATGGACCACTCAGTTGCCAAGCTAGAAGTGGTAATTGTCGATACAATCAAGTATCTAGAATCTCACGGTTGGGTCATCAACCTGGACAAGTCAGCCCTACAGCCAGTGAAAAACCTGGTATATCTAGGGCTACGGCTGGATTCAGACCAGAGGAAGATTTTCTTACCTCTAGACAAGGTATCCTCTTTGAGGGGCTTGGTCCGTCTGCTTTGTGCAAAAAGACAGCCGTCCATACGCCTGTGCATGAGGCTGCTAGGAAAGATGGTAGCATCATTCGAAGCTGTGCCATACGCCCAATTCCACTCAAGGAATTTACAAAGGGCCATATTGTCAGCCTGGAACGGAAAAGTTCAGGCTCTAGACTTCCCGATGGCTTTGTCCCATTCCGTTCGGAAGAGTCTCTGCTGGTGGTTGATCCCCCAGAATCTCCAGAAGGGAAAACCCTTCAGCCCGATATCTTGGAAGGTGGTCACTACAGATGCCAGCCTTACAGGCTGGGGGGCAGTACTGGAGCAATGGTCTCTCCAGGGCAGATGGTCAAATGTAGTAAAAACCCTGCCCATCAATCTCTTAGAGATACGAGCAGCCCGGTACGCCCTAATAGCCTGGACATCCAGACTCCAAGGGTCCCCTGTCAGAATTCAATCAGACAATGCCACAGCAGTGGCATATATCAATCATCAGGGAGGCACCAGGAGTCGTGCTGCCCAGAGGGAAGTAAGTCACATCCTGGAATGGGCAGAAAAGCATGTCCCATGTATATCAGCTGTCTTCATCCCGGGGGTGGAGAATTGGAAGGCGGACTTTCTGAGTCGCCAACAGTTATGCCCAGGGGAATGGTCCCTTCATCCCGAGGTCTTCCGAGCAATATGTCAGCGGTGGGGAACACCGGATGTAGATCTGCTAGCATCCAGATTCAACGCAAAGGTGGACAGATTTGTCTCCCGGACAAGGGATCCCCTCGCTTGCGGCTCAGATGCTCTGGTGTTCCCTTGGGATCAGTTCAGACTGATATATGCATTCCCTCCGCTACAATTGTTGCCTCGACTCCTTCACAGAGTCAGGTTGGAGAAAAAGCCGGTGATCCTGGTGGCTCCAGCGTGGCCCCGAAGGGCCTGGTACGCGGAGATCATCAAAATGTCTGTGGGGAGTCCTTGGACCCTTCCACGTCGTCCGGACCTGCTTTCGCAAGGACCGATATACCACCCTTCCTTACTAACTCTAAGTTTAACGGCCTGGCTATTGAGTCCCACATCCTAAAGAAGAGAGGTCTCTCTAACTCTGTGGTATCAACTATAATCAATGCCAGGAAGCCTGTATCCAGGCAGATCTACTATAGAGTTTGGAAGGCGTACATCACTTGGTGCGAGGCCAGAAAATGGCATCCACGTAAGTACTTTATAGGCAGAATTCTGGACTTCCTGCAGTGGGCTGTAGACAGGAAGTTTGCCTTAAGTACTATCAAGGGCCAGGTTTCGGCCTTGTCAATACTATTTCAAAGGCCCCTGGCTATGCATTCACTTGTCAAATCCTTTATGCAAGGTGTGACTCGTATTATTCCACCGATTAAGGCTCCCATATGCCCATGGGATCTAAATTTGGTTCTGTCGGTTCTGCAGAAGCAGCCATTTGAACCTTTGCGGCACATTTCCTTGGTTCTACTCACCAGGAAATTGATATTTTTAGTAGCCATATGCTCGGCTAGAAGAGAGTCGGAATTAGCCGCCATGTCCTGTAAAGAGCCATATCTGGTTATCCATAAGGACAGAGTAGTATTACGTCCTCACCCAGCCTTTCTTCCTAAGGTGGTATCGAGGTTTCACTTGAACCAGGATGTGGTTCTTCCTTCTTTTTTCCCCAAACCAAGCTCGGTAGAGGAAAAGTTATTGCATTCTTTGGATGTAGTAAGAGCAGTTAAAGCTTATCTAAAAGCCACTGCTCAGATTCGTAGAACGGATTCTCTGTTTGTTCTGCCGGAAGGCCCCAGAAAGGGTCAGGCAGCATCAAAATCTACTTTAGCCAAGTGGATTTGACAGGTCATAATACAAGCCTATGGCTTGAAAAGTAGACCGCCTCCGTTCAAAGTTAGGGCGCACTCCACGAGAGCAGTTGGAACTTCATGGGCAGTGCATCACCAGGCCTCCCTGGCGCAAATTTGTAAGGCCGCAACATGGTCTTCAGTACACACGTTTACTAGGTTCTACCAGGTGGACGTGAGAAGTCAGGAGGATGTCGCCTTTGGGCGCAGTGTGTTGCAGGCCGCAAAAGATCCTCATGCCTGATGGCGCCCAGCTTATGTATGGTGTATCCCCCCCCCCTCATGTGGCATTGCTTTGGGACGTCCCACATAGTAATGACTATGCTGCTCTGTGTCCCGTGATGTATGAACAAGAAAGTAGGATTTTTAAAACAGCTTACCTGTAAAATCCTTTTCTTGGAGTACATCACGGGACACAGAGCTCCCACCCCTCTTTTGGGGACACGTATTGCTTTGCTACAAAACTGAGGTACTCCCGGATGGGAGGGGCTTATATAGGGGAGGGTACTTCCTGTTTTGGAAGTTGCCAGTGCCAGCACCTGAAGGTAATTCTATATAACCCACATAGTAATGACTATGCTGCTCTGTGTCCCGTGATGTACTCCAAGAAAAGGATTTTACAGGTAAGCTGTTTTAAAAATCCTACTTTTTCTTATTAAATGTAAATTGGTAAAGCTTCACTTTGTAAAGAATATCCAATTAGGTATGATGAAAAAAACCTTTTTACTTTCACATAATTGGATGACCAAAATCAGCAAAGGTTTACCACATTTGCTAAAGTCTGAGTGCAACTGCATTTGCAGAGTTCACAGTCTGTTTGCTTTTAGTAAATCAACCCCAGTGAGGTCAAATAACAGGTACAGGTATTATAATGCTCGTTATGAGCAAAACCTAGGTAGATCTTAACCCTAATGCCTTGTACACACGATCGGAATTTCCGATGAAAAAAGCCTGACAGAATTTTTTCATCGGATATTCCGACCGTGTGTGGGCCCCATCGGACTTTTTCCGTCGGAGTTTAGAAATAGAACATGTTTTATTTTTTTCCGATGGAAAAAAATACGATAGGAAATTCCTATCGTCTGTGTGGAATTCCAACGGAGAAAAAACACGCATGCTCAGAATAAATTAGGAGACGGGAGCGCTCGTTCTGGTAAAACTAGCATTCGTAATGGAGATAGCACATTCGTCATGCTGCAAATTATTACATCGTTTAATGTAGCGCATTATTTTCTTCTTTCTAGTGCTAGAATAATGTTATTTTTTTGCTGCTGACCAACTTGTTTCTTTATTGTTTCTTGTGATCTCATGAATATTCGTATTTGATTTTAAAGCCAGATCTCTAAAAAAAAAAATTTTTTTTTGGTGATTTGAATCAAGATCTCATTTTTTTTGGTGGGGTTTTAATATTTTCTTGTGATCTCCATTTTTATTTTCTGGTCAAGTTACCACAACAACATTATTATCTTCCCTCAAGGAGGTTGGTGTTGGTGTCCCTTGTTAATTACACATTGTAATTTTGAAATGTACCTGCCTACTCACAAACAAACTGTCCTTTTTAAGATACAGAACGTAGTTACGACACATGCGTTTTAGCATTATATACACTGCGCATGCGTGAAACTACGCCCACGTCACCCGCCCCTGACGTTCTTTATAGTATATTCCCCGCCCCTTCTCTTTTGACGCACAGTGGTAGACGACATGGCGGAGACACAGCAGGTGCGTGTTATTTTAAGTACCAATGAGGAAAGCCCGGAGCCGGAAACGTCCCGATCCAAGAGAAGATACAAGGCCAGTAATATGTCCTTTGCAAAAATGGCGGAGATGGTGGAGATCTTGCGGAGTAGAGATTATGATGGGAAACTTGGTCTGTTCAAGAACCCTAATCTCATAAAGGCCAAAATAATGAGCAAAGTGTTGAGGAGTCTGTACCAGAAATTTGGGGTCCGGAGATCCAAAGAGCAGCTGAGAAAAAGGTGGTCTGACCTGAAGCTGAGGGAGCCGGAGCAGTACAGGAAGATCAAAAAAATGCTTGCAAAAACTAAGTATTTCTCCTGTGTTATTTGATTATTATACTTGCATGTGCTTTTATTGACTGATTGGACATTTTAAAATGTCAACTTTCAGGTTAGTGGCCAAAGTATAATTGTTTGTAGTAAACATCCTTCATCCACAAAATACGATGTTTTGCGCAGATACAGGTAAACCACATTTGGTCATGCCTATTTATATTAAAACTAGGTTTAGAACATTGTTGTCTAGATGATGTGTTTGTACCTAGAATGTGAAATGCAAACTTGATTCAGTGTAAAGGAGAGGACACTCAGCAGCTGTTTACACATCTGGACTCTGGAGCACTATAGTGATGGACACCAGAACAACCTTTTTAGGGTGTCCCACACAGGTGCTCCAGTGGATACTTGGGGTGTCTCCATGTGTGAAACTTTACCAAAAAAGGTAAGTATTCCAGCTTTGGAAAAATAAAAAATCATGTCTTCATCTTGGAACTCTGCCAAAACAGACAATTGTACCCCACTTCCAAGCAATGTTCCATATTCCTATTTCTTCCCTCAAATATCTGTGTGCTAAGTATACCTTTTGTTTCATTCTCATAGGGGAGCGAAGACTCGGAGGACACCACTCTGAGGAGCCCAGGAACCCCACACCTCAGAGAGAACCCCAACATCAGGATGTGGAGGAAGAAGAGGTGAAGGAAGTGTGCGAAATTGTCACCACAACAGGTCAGTGTCATACACCACAGATTCAGGGAATAGATGCATGCATGCATATTTATAAGACATTTTTAAAAACAAAATTCTTTTAGGTGATATGCTGCTTGTTGAAGAACATTCTCCTCCTTTCTCAAGTGGTTGCGCACAGATCCTAATCCAGGACCTCATGGTTATGTTTCGTGAAATAGACATTATAAGGCACAAACTCAATTGTTTTGACCAACAAATTAAGAACACGATTGATGTGTTGGGGAGAGTCTAAAGATCTTCGTAATGCCACCATTTAATGTTTTTGTGGACTAATTTCCCAAATTTTAGTGTAATTTAACAAGCCAAATTTTGAAGATGCACACAGTGTGTCAACATGTGCTATATGCCATCAGGGGAAATCAATGTATGTGTTTTGAGGGTGCAACCCCTTCCTCGCAACTCAAATAGGCGAGGGGAAGGGTTTGCACCTCCAAAACACGTCCATTGATCCCCCATGATGGCAGATAGCACATGTTAACATTTGGCATGGGATCAGGAGGGAAAAACCCATTTTGACGCACAATTTGTGTGCATCTTCAAAATTTGGCTTGTTCAGGGGTGACATCACCCTATCTCATGAAGGCAACAGCAACACATTTTTTAAACACTATATAATGTCTGATATTGCCTTTTGTTTTTCAAAGATTGAACTTTGTAAGTTCCATAGTTTTATATGTAAAAAATATGTTCCAATGAAATTAAAACATTAACAGCGCTTATGTGAAAAAACTAATTTCCACCAATGATAAAAAAGATATTATCTGACAGTTATTAATATCATGGGATGTGATGTCCCCATATGTCACTGTATGGATGAAGGAGTAAACTGAACTGAACAACCAAAAGTTTCTAAAAATAACAAATTCTGAGTCCAACTGCCCCTGAGAGTAACCAAAATATGGTCAATATCTTCCAGGGTTAAGAAGTATGGGTAACATTCCTATGGCTCAGTGTCTCTCATAAGAAATCCAATGGTTAGTATCTCATCCAACTCTCAAACTTCCCGCTGATAAGATGTGACTGTAAATCATACCTTCATCACTGTCATGGTAAATACACTCCCTCTTGGTATTGTACTCACCAGACAGAAGATGGTATAGTGCCTGTCAGCTCCTCTCCAGATATTCCGTTCACATGCTTCAGGGAATCCTATGGCTTCAGGCAGCGTATGTATGCATGTAGCAGTGCGGGCATGTAAAAACAAGGGAAGCCTCATAGCATAAAACCCTTTTATTTAAAACAAAATTCCCCCACATACGGTATACAAAAAACTGCTTACAAGAAATAAGTGAAATAAAAGCATATCACCAGGGTCGGTCCGTCTGCTCACTCAGGTAATGAAGTGCTCTCCACATTCAAACCACCCGTGAGTCCTGGGTAGATGAACGTTCCCGTGCTGTGATTGGTCGAGTGGTCACGCCCTGACGCGTTTCGTGATTGGCTACACGTCTTCTGAGGGCGTTTATATATTTTATGTTTTGAAACATGCCTGTTTATGCAAAACCCCCAAAAAAAAGTTTTAAAAGTTAAAAAAAAAATGGTTTTCTAATCAACAATGTGTGGCTTCTTCTTTCTATGCTCAATACCAGTTTTTAAATTAAGTTGTTGTTTAAAGTGACAATGGTGGTTATTTACTAAAGACAAATCCACTTGGTAGTAAAAGTGCACTAGGAGATCCTAGGAGACAGATAAAAGAAACACAAGCAATAATGAAAAATCTAGCTTTTCACAGAAAATTTTTATTTTTATTTTTTCAAAAAGAATCTGAGATTGTCTGGCATCGCAATGGCCCCCCTACCCGTAAAATACTGTACATATTTCTCCCGTACTTCACGGGCGCTTTGGGGGGCCAAGCCAGTATGGACATTATCCAGGCCCGTCAGGGGATTGTCTGAAAGTCCGGCCTCAGGCCCAGCTGTGGCCAGATAATTTGGTGCATTTCTCCTTAAATAGTTGTGCAGTATGCAGCAGCTGAAAATGATATGATTGAGTTTGTAGTCTGCCATATGTATAGAGGTAAGGAACAGGCGGAACCGGCTGGCCATTATCCCGAAGGCATTCTCAACAACCCTTCGGGCTCTGGCCAGCCGGTAATTAAAAACCCTCCTCTCAGGGGTGAGGGTCCTCAGGGGGAATGGCCTCATCAGGTGTGGTCCCAGCCCGAAAGCTTCATCCGCGATAAAAACAAATGGAAGGCCCTCAACATTTTCTTCATCAGGTGGCAGTGCCAGGCCACCACTCTGGAGACGTAGGGCAATTTCCGTCTGTGCGAACACACCACCATCTGACATCCGGCCATTCTTCCCGACGTCCACATACATAAATTCATACTGTGCCTATACCACCGCCATCAACACAATACTATTAAAACCTTTATAGTTATAATAGTACGACCCCGAATGGGGTGGTGGCACGATGCGGACGTGCTTTCTGTCTATTGCCCCTCCGCAGTTGGGGAAGTCCCACCAGTGGGAAAACTGGGATGCCACAGCCTGCCATTCCTGTGGCGTTGAAGGAAACTGTGGAGTCAAACCAGAAAAATAAATTAGTACTTTTGCACATAACATTGCAAGCAGATTACACAAAAACATTCTTGGCCAACATCAGTATAACATTTATTTAAAGAAGTATTTAAAGACAAATATATAAGGTGCACTTATCAGATTCCTCACACCCTCTGATGGCCCATTGTAAACATTTTAGGGGGGTTCTAGATGAGTTTGGGCCCTCCAAAAAGCCTCTGCCACTCTGCCTGAATTTAATAAGAACAAAAACATCTGTACACATTTTAGAGGGGTGGGGGGGGGGTTCTAGATGAGTTTGGGCCCTCCAAAAAAAGCCTCTGCCACTCTGCCTGAATCTAATGAGAACAAAAACATTTGTACACATTTTAGAGGGGGGGTTCTAGATGAGTTTGGGCCCTTCAAAAAATGCCTCCGCCACTCTGCCTGAATTTAATGAGAACAAAAACATTTGTACACATTTTGGGGGGGGGTCTAGATGAGTTTGGGCCCTCCAAAAAAAGCCTCTGCCACTCTGCCTGAATTTAATGAGAAAAAAAAACATGTGTACACATTTTAGGGGGGGGGAGAACTACAATGGGGAGCTGACAAAATACATTGGGAAGTGACTAGGCTAGGTGTGTATGGGCCCAGGATAGCATGCTGGAGAGGTTAGTGAAGCGAAATATGCATGTAGGCCAAAAAAGGAGCATTAAAAGCTTACAGCATGCATGAGGACAAAGGGGTCATTCACAGCATATTACAATCATGGTAATTAGGGAATGATGAAAGAAATAAAATACATTAACAAGCATTAAATACATAGAATGTGATGTTAAAGGAGAAAACTTACCTTAATATAGTCCTTCTACAGAACTTGAATTATGGCAGAACAGGTTTCTGGGATAATGATCCCCAGAGCCTGGGGGGAGATGCCTGTTGTGAACTTGAGGTCCTGCAGGCTTCTCCCAGTCGCCAGGTATCACAGCGTGGCAACTAGCCTCTGCTCGGCAGTGATGGCTTGGTGCACACAGTGTCCTGCCTCGTGATATAGGGGGACAGCAAATCCAACAGATGGTGAAAAACGGGGTCCGTCATCCGGAGATAATTTCTGAAGTCATCAGGATTATTCTCCTGGATTTCCCGCAGCAGAGGCATATGAGAAAATTGGTTCCGTTGGAGCAACCAATTCTTGGTCCATGAACTCCTCCTCACCCTGTTAATGGACTGAGCGCGGGTTAAAGTATTAACCCCAACACCAAGCTCATATGCAGCACGAGCTCTACGACGAGAATGTACTTCCAACATGGCTAGAAACTGTTCGGCTGGTCAGAACGAACTAAACAGAACGCACTGAGGAACAGAAAGTCCTATGAAGAATGACTTGAAAACCAGAAACGAGCAGACAAGAACGCGCTGAAAAACAGATAGGAACCCACAAACACTAACTGAACAGCAGAAAATGATCTGAAAAGCAGGAACACTGAAAATCGTGAATCGGCTCTCACCAAACTTTTACTAACACGCGGTAACACAAAATCAGCAAAAGCAGCCCAAAGGGTGGCGCCGTTGGATTTGAACTTCCTCTTTATAGTTGTCACGTACCTGGATCGTGAGCCTGACGTGTAGAGGAGAGCCTCTCTTGCCGCACCGGCTTGCGGGCCCCTGAGGTTGAGACAGCGGCCACGGAAGCACGGTGACGTAGGAGTGCCTAGGATCAGTCCAATATGGTGGCTGAATGCTCGTCGCTGGAGATGCAGCAGGCAACCAGTTGGGTGCGTAGACCAGGACGGTGGCAGACTGGATCGCAGATGGAAACAGGAACTGGTACGATTTGCAGAGCAGAACTGCAGCAGGCTGGAGGAACAGGTGCAGAGTAAGGCAGGCTGGATCGGAGACGTACTGTGGAACAGGCAGAGCAGCAGGCAGAAGAGAAGTCCAAAACAAGCCGAGGTCAGGGTATCAAGCAGACAAGGTGTCAGAAGTCAGCACAGATAATGGGTTTCAGGACACACAGAAGCTGCAGACCAAACAGCAAGGAGTCTTTGGTGCACTCACTTTAAATAGCCCCTCTGGCGCCAATGTTGGTGACAGGCGCACACGTACGTGCGCGCGTGCGCCAATGCGCGCACGCCGATGCACCGTGAATGTGTGTGTCTGCCGTGCGATTCCTATTGCACGGCCATGCCTTCCCTGACATTGCCCCCCTCCTACGGGCAACCTCCGGATGCCCAACTGGTTCCTCTTCCAGGGGTGGCTACGGAAAAAAGTGCGAACTAAGTCCGCGACATGCACATTACTACTGGGCTCCCAAGAGTTCTCCTCCGGACCATAACCCTTCCATTTAATTAAGTATTGAGTTTGTCCCCTTCTTTTCCTGCAGTCTATGATGGCCTCAACTTCAAATTCCTCGTCCCCATTAACAGTAACAGGTGCCGGGGGTCCTGAACTGCGATTGGGAAACGGGTCTGGTACTGCCGGCTTTAACAGGGACACATGGAATACGGGATGTACCTTGAAGGACTAAAATTAACTCATAAGACACATCATTAATCTTTCTTCTTACCGGAAAAGGTCCCAAGAATTTCGGTGCCAACTTCTTAGATGGGCAAGTCATCCTTAAGTTTGTTGTGGCGAGCCATACCTGGTCCCCTGGTTGTAGTAGCAGTTCCCCTCTTCTCCTCTTATCGAAGATTCTCTTGTTGTCCTCCTGAGCTTTCTTGACCGCTTCCTGTAACAATAAGTTATTAGAAGAAAAAAAATCCAGAGTGCTCTGGACAGCAGGAACAGCAGTTTCAGGAATCAAGTCAGGTAAAAAGGTTGGTGGAACCCATATTTCACAAAAAATGGGGATTGCTTGATGGCAGAGTGGCTGGCGTTATTATACGCAAACTCCACCAAAGGAAGAAGAGGTACCCAGTCATCTTGGGCGAAGGACGTAAAACATTGGATATACTGTTCTAGGGTTTGGTTGGTCCGTTCCGTTTGACCGTTGGTCTGGGGATGGTATGCTGATGAAAAGGATAGTTCAATCTTTAGGGATCCACATAATGCCTTCAAGAACCTTGACGTGAACTGGACTCCACGGTCAGATACAATGTTCATTGGAATGCCACGGAGTCTGACAACCTTTTTGATAAAGACCTGAGCGGTCTCGGCTGCAGACGGAGTTCCTTTCAGGGGCAGGAAGTGCGCCATTTTTGATAAGCGATCCACCACCACAAAAATAGCAGAACAGTTTTCAGAAGGTGGAAGCTCAACAACAAAGTCCATGGCGATCATTTTCCAAGGCCTATCAGGCTTTATTTCGGGTAGTCTTATTCCGGGTGCAGATAATACATGATTTGACGTAGGCCTTGCAGTCCTTCTCCAACCCAGGCCACCAAAATGTACGCTGGACCAATTCTATGGTCTTGTGGGTACCGAAATGGCCTGCTAACGGATGGTCATGACAGAGTCCTAAGACCGCTACTCTAGCGGTTTCTGGAACAAAAATGTATCCCTCTTTCCATAATAGGCCGTTCCTCGCCTGCAAGGTGACCCCTGGCGGACTGGTTGTGCCTGCTGAGGCTTGCTGCAATTGTGGTAACAGGCCTGACTGCAACAGGAGGAAGTTCCCGGCTGGTAGGATGGTGTCTGGTGGGGGTATGTCCTTCGGATCCTCAAACATGTGCGAAAGCGTGTCTAGTTTAGTATTTTTCAATCCGGGACTGTAGGTAATGTGAAAAACAAACCTTGAGAAAAAGAGAGCCCAACGGGCCTGATGTGGCCTCAGATGTTTTGCAGTTTTTAAATATTCAAGGTTCTTATGGTCTGTGAAGATTAGTATTGGGTGAGTGGCTCCTTCTAGCAGGTACCTCCACTCCTCTAATGCAGCCTTGATTGCTAAAAGCTCCCTATCTCCCACATTGTAATTCCTTTCTGGTTGGGTAAGTTTTCGAGAAAATAATGCGACCGGATGGATCACATCCTTGGGGCCCTGACGCTGCGACAAGACTGCTCCGACTGCGCTCTCTGAAGCATCCACTTCTAAGATGTAGAACAGGGTAGAGTCTGGATGGCTGAGAATGGGGGCAGTGGTAAAACGTTCCTTCAGGGTTTCAAATGCAACTTGTGCCTCTGCGGACCAATGGAAGCGGATGCCTTGCTTGGTAAGTTGGGTGATCGGGGAGATAATGGCTGAGAAGTTCCTAATGAATTTACCGTAGAAATTGGAAAAACCTATGAAACGCTGGATTCCCTTCTTATCGATAGGGGCTGGCCAATCCAGGATTGCGGATACTTTCTGGGGATCCATCCTGAATCCCTCAGTGGAAATAATTAACCCAAGGAACTGGATGCTCTGTTGCTCGAAGTCGCACTTCTCCGCTATGGCGTAAAGTCCGTGCTGGCGGAGCTGGAGATGTACGCTCTTAACATGCCCTCTGTGAATGTCTAACGAGATGGAAAATACCAGGATGTCGTCTAAGTATACAACGACAAAGATGTCAAGAAAGTATCTGAAGATGTCGTTGACGAAATACTGAAAGGTGGCTGGAGCATTACATAAGCCGAATGGCATGACCAGATACTCATAGTGGCCAAAGCGGGTACGGAAGGCGGTCTTCCACTCATCGCCTTCTCGAATCCGGACCAGGTTGTAGGCTCCTCGGAGGTCAAGCTTGGTAAAAACCTTGGCAGACTTGAGTCTTTGAAAGAGTTCTGGAACTAAGGGCAGAGGATGGCGTTTTTTTACTGTGATCTTGTTTATGTCACAGTAATCCACACATGGTCACAGGGTCTTGTCTTTTTTTCCCACAAAAAATATACCTGCTCCTGCTGGTGAGGTGGAGGGGCGAATGAACCCTTTCTGCAGGTTCTCCTCAACATAGTCCTTTAGAACTTCCAACTCACGTTCAGACAGAGGGAAGATGCGTCCAAAAGGGATCTCTGCCCCCGGAAGAAGTTCTATAGGGCAGTCATATGATCTGTGTGGAGGAAGGGTATCTGCGCCCCGTTTACAGAATACATCCAGGAATTCATGGTAGCATTTGGGAACTACCTGGCATAGTTTGGCATGCGACTCCAGGCAAAGCAAAGATGCAGGAGGCTGAGATGGTGCCAGACAGCACTGTTTCTGGCAGTAAGATAAAAGGAACTCTATTCTTCCAGATTCCCAGTCTATATGTGGGTTGTGAGCCTGCAACCAAGGGAGGCCCAAGATAACAGGGAAGAGAGGTGAGGAAATCGCATCCAAGCGACGTAGTTCCTGACGATTGGTGTTGGCAGTGGTTAGAAGTGGGGGAGTCTCTTGGGTCACAAGTCCTGATTTAATGAAAGATCCATCTGCCAGGAACACAGAAAGTCCTTGGTCCTTGGGTCGCAGTGGAATATGCTGCTGGGCTGCAAAGGACAGATCAATAAAACAACTGCAGGCACCCGATTCAACGATCGCAGTTACTGGCACTGTCCTTCCCGGAAGCTGGAATGATATAGGCAAAACGATATGAGCTGAACTGGCAGATATATTGGGTTGTTTAGCTGGAGAAAGAGGAGGACATTTACGGCGTTTAGCCGGGCAGGTGCATATGTAGTGACCGGGTTCCCCACAGTAGAGACAGAGGTTGCCCGTCCGTCGACAATGGCGTTCCTTGGGGGAAAGTGACGGGCGGATCAAGCCCAACTGTCTTGGTTTGGATGCCTCTGGAACAGAGTGAGCAGGATCTTTAGACACAGAGTCAGAAAACCTAGGGGACTTGGGAAATGTCCATGTTGGTCCAAACTGCTGGGAAGACTTCTCAGACCTCCATTCACGCAATCGGCGATCAATTTGTATCGTATCCTTCTGAGAGACCCAAACGGAATCGATGACGCAGGGCTGCGTCGTTCCAGTCGACGTCCGCACTCCAATGTCTAAACTCTGTCACGTAGTCTTCGACTGGTCTGGAATCCTGCTGCAGGGTGTGCAGGGCAGATTCAGCAGTGGCGGTTCATTGTGGGTCGTCGTATAGCTAACACATGGCCGTAAACAAAAGTTGTAGAGTATTTAGCTGAATGTCCTTTTCCTCCAATAGGCGATGAGCCCAGGACTGTGGTTCTCCTCGAAGCAAGGAAATGGTGAATCCCACCTTGGTGGTTTCCAGAGAGAATGTCCTTGGCTGCAGATCAAAGTAGAGCTGACAGGCATTCCGAAAAGCTCTAAACTGGCTTTGATCACCGAAGAACTTCTCGGGGGCTGGAACTCGAGGCTCGGGGGGTAACAACATTACTGGAGGGTAAGCAGAGACCCCAGTGGATGTAGCAGGCATGGATATGGTGGAAGAGGCAGCAGAAGTCGCAGCAGAAGTCGCAGCAGAAGTCACAGCAGAAGTCGCAGCAGTCGCCAGTCCTTGAACGCGATCCTCTAGCCGAGCGTAGTTTCTTGCAGGGATGTCATCAGTTGGGAGAGGGAAGCGAGATGCTGGCAGATCTCTTCCAATGGAGAGGATCCTCCTGCAGGCTCAGTCATGGCTGTTTGGTACTGTCACGTACCTGGATCGTGAGCCTGACCTGTAGAGGAGAGCCTCTCTTGCCGCACCGGCTTGCGGGCCCCTGAGGTTGAGACAGCGGCCACGGAAGCATGGTGATGCAGGAGTGCCTAGGATCAGTCCAATATGGTGGCTGAATGCTCGTCGCTGGAGATGCAGCAGGCAACCAGTTGGCTGGGTAGACCAGGACGGTGGCAGACTGGATCGCAGATGGAAACAGGAACTGGTGCGATTTGCAGAGCAGAACTGCAGCAGGCTGGAGGAACAGGTGCAGAGTCAGGCAGGCCGGATCAGAGACGTACTGGTTGAACAGGCAGAGCAGCAGGCAGAAGAGAAGTCCAAAACAAGCCGAGGTCAGGGTATCAAGCAGACAAGGTTAGTGAGGGCAAGCCGGGTCACGGATCATAAGTCAGCACAGATAATGGGTTTCAGGACACACAGAAGCTGCAGACCAAACAGCAAGGAGTCTTTGGTGCACTCACTTTAAATAGCCCCTCTGGCGCCAATGTTAGTGGCATCATTAGCCCATCGGAATTTCCGATCGTGTGTACAGGGCATTACTCGATATCATGTCGTTTTTCTTTTCTTTTTTGGAAATACTGTCTTTACCTTTTGTTTTCAAGGAAATTAAAGGTTGCGTGGAGGAGGAAAAAAGTTCAGGGAAGGGGCATGAGGCAAAAGAGAAAAACAATTAAAATAAGAGGGGGGTTAAGGGGGAGGGGGATTTGGAGGGTTTACGAGGGGGGAGGAGGATAGGGAAATTTTGTCATTTGACCAGGGGAGGTAACAGCCTCCTTAAATACAAACAGTCCAAAGTTTGATTGGCTAAATCACTTAAGCTATGTAGGAGAGATTGCAATTCTGGAGATTCTCTGAACACCTTCCAAGCAGTCCATCTGTAAGTGCTCCTGAGTGTCAACTTTTTGGGTCAAAAGTAGTTTCATGACTGCAGTATGAACCAGTTTGTAAGCCATTCCCAGAGAGTGGGGGGGTCTGTTGAGAGCGCTAATGACAGGGCATAAGGTGCATGAGCTGCCGTAAGAAAATGTCTGAGAATGCCATTTAGGCTTTCCTAATAAAGCCAGGTAGCATAGAGAGTAACAAAATTTGGGGTGTGTTGGGGGATAGTAATGTCAGTCATCCTGGTGTGGATTGCAAGTATCTTAGCCCACAGTGCACTGATAGAAGTGCAAGTCCACCAAATATGGGACATTGTCCCCAGCTGGAGAACATTGAGAAATACATATTTACTTGACTAAGATAAGGTGAATAAAATGTAAAACATTATTATTATTATACAGGATTTATATAGCGCCAACAGTTTGCGCAGCACTTTACAACATGAGGACAGACAGTACAGTTACAATACAAATCAATACAGGAGGGACCAGAAGGCCCTGCTCGTTAGAGCTTACAATCTAGAAACATGGTTAAGGATAATGAAATGGGAGGGGTTATATTAATTTATGCTTGAATTTTTTGATGTGCTAGTTTAGTAGGTATAGCTGCAGCTCCCATTAGGACTGTGTTAAATGCCGGGCAATCGGGGCTCGGGCACTCTCAGAAAGCCTCATATACACATACCTTAACATATACTATAACCACAGACCACATAGTATGTAACCATTATTTCTAACCATTATTATCCAGTACCTCAAAATAAATCTGTGGCCAGGCTATGGACATTAAAATATGTATTTTCTTAGCAAGCAAAAAAAAATTATCTTTAAAAATAAGCTCTCATTGACCTTTTTTCCTCGAAGCACTAGGGAGAAATTCATCCTCAAATTTCACAGCAAGTGCTGAAGTCATTCAAGTCAATACACAAACAAAACAAGGTGTGTCTGTTAAATAACAAGACTGTGATCCTAGTGAATAGTGATGAGCCGAACACCCCCGGGTTCGGTTCGCACCAGAACCCGCGAACGGACCGGAAGTTCGAACGAACATTAGAACCCTATTAAATACAATGGATGCGAACGTTCGAATTCTAAAGTGCTAATTATAACAACTATTATGCATGTTATTGTCCTAAAAAGGGTTTGGGAACCCGGGTTCTGCACCAGGGGACATGTATCAATGCAAAAAGAAGTTTTAAAAACGGTCGTTTTTCGGGAGCAGTCATTTTAATGATGCATAAAGTGAAAAAAAAAAAGTCAAATATTCCTTTAAATATCGTACCTGGGGGGTGTCTAAAGTATGCCTGTGAAGTGCCACGTGTTTCCCGTGTTTAGAACTGTCCCTGCACAAAATGACACTTCTAAAGGAAAAAAAAGCCATTTAAAACTGCTTGCGGCTTTAATGTAATGTCTGGTCCCGGTAATATGGATGAAATTCTTTAAGAAAAATGGCATAGCTACCCCATGACCCCCCCCCCTACCCCAGCCCATTACCAGCCCCTTTGGGTCTTGTATGGATATTAAGGGGAACCCCGCACATAAAATAAAAAAGGCCCTATATACTCTGAACAGCCGTATACAGGCGGTGCATACAAGACAGGGACTGTAGGTTTGTTCTTATGTAGAATCTGTTTGTAATTTTGAACAGGTACATTGTTGAAGTGTAGCTCCAGCCCAAAAATCTATTTTTAAACTTTTTGGAAAACATAGGTAAGGGTTATCACCCCTGTAACATTTGTTTTGCTGTCTGTGCCCCTGTTCAGAACATTTCACCTCACTTTCCGTCCCAATGACAACTGTTTTTGAAATGTGGTGTTTTTCTTGAAACAAGGATTGCTGATAAAGCATCAGTACAGAGGAGACACCTTTCTCCCATATTTATTCTTACAGGAGAGAATTTTCCTTCCTAGTGGTAGATTTCCTCTCACTTCCTGTTGTCTTCTTGCGTTTGCAAGTAGGAGTCGTTTGTAAGTTGGATGTTTGAAAGTAGGGACCTGCCGTATATACTCTGCAGAAATAGGCCCCTTAGTTGTTGGTGTTGGCACAACACTGTAAGCACTCACAGTTACTCTTGGTTGGTGCTGGAACGCCCTGCTGTCAACTATTATATCAGGAATTTTAATTACATATAATTGTTGAACAGTGGTAGTAAAAATTGGGCCTTTGATGGTGGTGCTGGTGCCACAACACTGTAAGCCCTGACAGTTACTCTTGGTGGGTGCAGCAATGGGCCCTGCTGTGAATTATTAGATCAAGAATTGTAATTACATGCCCCTGTTGAACAGGGGCTGAAAAATTGGGCCTTAGGCACTGGTGGCACAACACTGCAACCCCTCACAGATACTGTACTTGGAGCACAGCAATGAGCCCTGTTGCAAAGTATTGCTTCAAAAATTGTAATGACACGCCCCTGTTAAACAGGGGCTGAAAAATTGGGCCTTAGGCACTGGTGGCACAACACTGCAACTCCTCACAGATACTGTACTTGGAGCACAGCAATGAGCCCTGTTGCAAAGTATTGCTTCAAAAATTGTAATTACACGCCCCTGTTAAACAGGGGCTGAAAAATTGGGCGTTAGGCACTGGTGGCGGCACCCATAAACAAAAATGATCTTCCAAGCTATCATCATCAATCGTATCATTGAGGACTCGGAGGAGGAGGATAGCCAGTCAACATAACAGCACAGGCACTCAGCATCAGCATCAGTCTTGAAGGGATGTGACATTTTAAAATCAATTAGTCTGTTATATCAGCATCAGGTGTGTGGTAGCTGGTGGTGATCCAAGACTGGTTCATCTTGATGAAAGTCAGTCGATCAACCGAGTCGGTGGACAGGCGCACCCTGTGATCCGTGACAAATCCTCCAGCAGCACTGAATGTGCGTTCCGAAAGAACGCTGGATGCAGGACAGGCCAGTAGCTCAATTGCATACTGTGCAAGCTCTGGCCAGTGATCCATCCTCAAGACCCAGTAAGCCAGAGGATTTTCGGTGGGGAAGGTGTCCAAGTCTGACCTTGCCCCTAGATATTCCTGCACCATGTTTATCAGACGCTGGCGATGGTTGCTGGAACCAATCATACTTTGGGGCTGCGGACTAAAGAATTGTCTGAACGCATCGGTCAGACGGCCACCTTCCCCACCGCTCCTTCTTTGACTGGCCGAAGCCTCAGCAACTCGTTGTCCAGGACCAGGAGTTTGCAACCTCCCAGTCTCTGGGAACGCGTTGCACAGACCTTTCTGCAAGGCCTCCCGGAGTTGTCTCATCCTCTGCTCCCTCTGCGACGGTAACATAAGGTCCGCAACCTTACCCTTGTACCGTGGATCAAGGAGAGTGGCCAGCCAGTAATGGTCCCTCTCCTTGATCCGAAGAATACGAGGATCCTTCCGCAGACTTTGCAGGATCAGGGAGGCCATGCAGCGTAGGTTTGCTGAGGCATTCGCTCCGGAGTCCTCTGGGTCACTAAGGACGACATGATCCGCAGCCACCTCCTCCCAGCCACGTACAAGTCCACTGGTTTCTTGGGACTGTAAATCATCCCTAAAAGACTGCTGCTGATGATGCTGAGTGCCAGCCTCCACCTCCATGCTGACACAATCCTCCTCCTCCTCCTCCTCCTCCTCCTCCTCTTCCTGTGCGATGGGTGGGACAGAAGGAACACTGTCTGGGTAAAGGGGGCCTTGAGAGGCAAGGAAGTCCTCCTCTTCCTGCCTCTGTTCTGCCTCAAGTGCCCTGTCCATTATTCCACGCAGCGTGTGCTCCAACAGGTGGACAAGAGGTACAGTGTCACTGATGCATGCACTGTCACTGCTCACCATCCTCGTGGCCTCCTCAAATGGTGCCAGGACAGTGCATGCATCCCTGATCATGCCCCACTGGCGTGGAGAAAAAAAACCAAGCTCCCCTGACCCTGTCCTGGTGCCGTAGTCGCACAGGTACTCATTGATGGCCCTCTGCTGCGTGTGCAGCCGCTGCAGCATGGCCAACGTTGAGTTCCACCTGGTGGGCATGTCACATATAAGGCGGTTCTTGGGCAGGTTCAACTCCTTTTGCAGCTCAGCCAGGCGAGCACTGGCATTATAAGATCTGCGGAAATGCACACAGACTTTCCTGGCCTGCCTCAGGACATCCTGTAAGCCCGGGTACCTGCCCAAGAACCGCTGCACCACCAGGTTAAGGACGTGAGCCACACAGGGCACATGGGTCAGTTGTCCCTGTCGGAGGGCGGAGAGGAGGTTGGTGCCATTGTCGCAAACCACCATTCCTGGCTTAAGCTGGCGTGGCGTCAACCACCTCTCGGCCTGGCCCTGCAGAGCAGACAGGACCTCTGCCCCAGTGTGGCTTCTGTCCCCCAAACACACCAGCGCAAGCACGGCATGGCATCTTTTTGCCTGCGTACTTGCGTAGCCCCGTGAACGGCTACGGAGCACCGCTGGTTCATAGGACAAACCACAGGAAGAGGCCATGGAGGAAGAAGAAGAGGAGGGGGTGGAGGAGAGAGGTGTGTCACAACCAGTAGTAGCATTTTGGAGGCGTGGCGGTGGGACAACCTCCAACACTACTGCACCTTGTCCTGAATCCTTCCCAGCTGCCAAAAGAGTGACCCAATGGGCCGTGAAAGAAAGGTAACGTCCCTGTCCATGCCTGCTGGACCATGAGTCAGCGGTAATATGCACCTTACCGCTGACCGCCCTGTCCAGCGAGGCCAAGACATTGCCTTCCACATGCCGGTAGAGAGCCGGAATAGCCTTCCGTGAGAAAAAGTGGCGTTTGGGAACCTGCCACTGAGGAACCGCACATTGCACAAACTCACGGAAGGGGGCCGAGTCTACCAACTGAAAAGGCAGCAGTTGAAGCGCTAGCAATTTAGCCAAGCTAGCATTCAACCGCTGGGCATGTGGATGGCTGGGAGTGAACTTCTTTCGACGGTCCAGCAGCTGGGGCAGGGAAATTTGCCTGCTAGAATCGGACGTCGGTGTACTGCTAGCAGAGTGGGCGCAAGTACTTGGCTGTGACACACCTAATTCTACACCTTCATTCCTCTCAGTGCATGTTTCAGAGAGGACTGAAGTTATAGTGGGGTTGGAGATCCCAGCTGATGCGGTGCAAGGAGAGGTCCGCTTTGTTCTTTGGTGTGGGTCTTTGAGGTAGGCTTGCCAACGAGCTGCATGGCAGGTCAACATATGTCTGGTCAGGCATGTGGTACCCAAGCGGCTGATGTTTTGGCCACGCGATATACGCTTGAGACATATGTTGCAAACAGCAGCTGTGCGATCTGATGCACTAGCCTCAAAAAAGGCCCACACCAAAGAACTTTTTGAATGACGGGCAGAGGCAGCGCCCTGCACAGGCGGAGCTCTGCGGTGTGATTCCGTCGGTGTACTGCCCTTACGCTGGCCACCAAAGGGCATCCTGCCTCGTTGGAGATGTGCCTCCTCCTCATCCTCCTCCTCCTCCTCTCTCCTATTAGGCACCCACGTGGAGTCATTGACCTCATCATCCCCTCCCTCCTCATCACTGGAGCCAATCTGGCAGTATGCTGCAGCTGCTGGAACATGACTGCCAGATTGGTGTCCTTCTTGAGCATCCCCTCTGTCTGCTCTCACGCTACTGCCTTCCTCTAGCTGGGTTTCATCATCAGACCCTTCGAAACGCTGGGCATCCTCCTGGAGCATGTACCCAACACTGTGCTGAAACAGTTCGGGGGACTCCTCAGGAGGAGGACATGGTGGGTCTAGGGAAGGAGTGACTGATGATTTGTCTGACATTGATACCAGGGAAGACGACGCTTTGGCAGCTGCTTTTCCAGTACCCTGAGCCTGGGTGAGAGAGGATGAGGAGGAGGAGGAGGGCTTGGTCATCCACTCTACCAAGTCTTCGGCATGATGTGGCTCAACATGTCCAGCTGCCGAAAAGAAGGACAAGCGTGTCCCATGGCCATGTGCTGATGACAATGCACCGCGTCCACGACCAGCACTGTTGCCCCCAGACACAGAGCCTGCTTGCCCTCTTTTATTGCCTCCTGACTGTCTGCCTCTCCTTGTTTGCCTTCCAGACATTCTAATAGATGGCCTGCAGGGAGATGGGAAAAAAGCAATAAGGGCTACCTTCAGGTGTCCTTCTCTGTCCCTGGAAACAAGGACTTGCAGAGTGAAAGAAAAAAAACACTCTCCCTACCTACAGTTTTCTGTCCCTAGAAAAAATGTTTTTTTTAATCACAATATAGCACAAGGAAAATTAACTCACTGTCCTTACAGGTCCCTGGAAACAAGGACTTGCAGAGTGAAAGAAACTGACACTGTCCCTACCTAGAGTTTTCTGTCCCTAGAATAAATGTTTTTTTTAATCACAATATAGCAAAAGGACAATTCACTCACTGTCCTTCCAGGTCCCTGGAAACAAGGACTTGCAGAGTGAAAGAAACTGACACTGTCCCTACCTAGAGTTTTCTGTCCCTAGAATAAATGTTTTTTTTAATCACAATATAGCAAAAGGACAATTCACTCACTGTCCTTCCAGGTCCCTGGAAACAAGGCCTTGCAGAGTGAAAGAAACTGACACTGTCCCTACCTAGAGTTTTCTGTCCCTAGAATAAATGTTTTTTTTAATCACAATATAGCAAAAGGACAATTCACTCACTGTCCTTCCAGGTCCCTGGAAACAAGGACTTGCAGAGTGAAAGAAACTGACACTGTCCCTACCTAGAGTTTTCTGTCCCTAGAATAAATGTTTTTTTTAATCACAATATAGCAAAAGGACAATTCACTCACTGTCCTTCCAGGTCCCTGGAAACAAGGACTTGCAGAGTGAAAGAAACTGACACTGTCCCTACCTAGAGTTTTCTGTCCCTAGAATAAATGTTTTTTTTAATCACAATATAGCAAAAGGACAATTCACTCACTGTCCTTCCAGGTCCCTGGAAACAAGGACTTGCAGAGTGAAAGAAACTGACACTGTCCCTACCTAGAGTTTTCTGTCCCTAGAATAAATGTTTTTTTTAATCACAATATAGCAAAAGGACAATTCACTCACTGTCCTTCCAGGTCCCTGGAAACAAGGACTTGCAGAGTGAAAGAAACTGACACTGTCCCTACCTAGAGTTTTCTGTCCCTAGAATAAATGTTTTTTTTAATCACAATATAGCAAAAGGACAATTCACTCACTGTCCTTCCAGGTCCCTGGAAACAAGGACTTGCAGAGTGAAAGAAACTGACACTGTCCCTACCTAGAGTTTTCTGTCCCTAGAATAAATGTTTTTTTTAATCACAATATAGCAAAAGGACAATTCACTCACTGTCCTTCCAGGTCCCTGGAAACAAGGACTTGCAGAGTGAAAGAAACTGACACTGTCCCTACCTAGAGTTTTCTGTCCCTAGAATAAATGTTTTTTTTAATCACAATATAGCAAAAGGACAATTCACTCACTGTCCTTCCAGGTCCCTGGAAACAAGGACTTGCAGAGTGAAAGAAACTGACACTGTCCCTACCTAGAGTTTTCTGTCCCTAGAATAAATGTTTTTTTTAATCACAATATAGCAAAAGGACAATTCACTCACTGTCCTTCCAGGTCCCTGGAAACAAGGACTTGCAGAGTGAAAGAAACTGACACTGTCCCTACCTAGAGTTTTCTGTCCCTAGAATAAATGTTTTTTTTAATCACAATATAGCAAAAGGACAATTCACTCACTGTCCTTCCAGGTCCCTGGAAACAAGGACTTGCAGAGTGAAAGAAACTGACACTGTCCCTACCTAGAGTTTTCTGTCCCTAGAATAAATGTTTTTTTTAATCACAATATAGCAAAAGGACAATTCACTCACTGTCCTTCCAGGTCCCTGGAAACAAGGACTTGCAGAGTGAAAGAAACTGACACTGTCCCTACCTAGAGTTTTCTGTCCCTAGAATAAATGTTTTTTTTAATCACAATATAGCAAAAGGACAATTCACTCACTGTCCTTCCAGGTCCCTGGAAACAAGGACTTGCAGAGTGAAAGAAACTGACACTGTCCCTACCTAGAGTTTTCTGTCCCTAGAATAAATGTTTTTTTTAATCACAATATAGCAAAAGGACAATTCACTCACTGTCCTTCCAGGTCCCTGGAAACAAGGACTTGCAGAGTGAAAGAAACTGACACTGTCCCTACCTAGAGTTTTCTGTCCCTAGAATAAATGTTTTTTTTAATCACAATATAGCAAAAGGACAATTCACTCACTGTCCTTCCAGGTCCCTGGAAACAAGGACTTGCAGAGTGAAAGAAACTGACACTGTCCCTACCTAGAGTTTTCTGTCCCTAGAATAAATGTTTTTTTTAATCACAATATAGCAAAAGGACAATTCACTCACTGTCCTTCCAGGTCCCTGGAAACAAGGACTTGCAGAGTGAAAGAAACTGACACTGTCCCTACCTAGAGTTTTCTGTCCCTAGAATAAATGTTTTTTTTAATCACAATATAGCAAAAGGACAATTCACTCACTGTCCTTCCAGGTCCCTGGAAACAAGGACTTGCAGAGTGAAAGAAACTGACACTGTCCCTACCTAGAGTTTTCTGTCCCTAGAATAAATGTTTTTTTTAATCACAATATAGCAAAAGGACAATTCACTCACTGTCCTTCCAGGTCCCTGGAAACAAGGACTTGCAGAGTGAAAGAAACTGACACTGTCCCTACCTAGAGTTTTCTGTCCCTAGAATAAATGTTTTTTTTAATCACAATATAGCAAAAGGACAATTCACTCACTGTCCTTCCAGGTCCCTGGAAACAAGGACTTGCAGAGTGAAAGAAACTGACACTGTCCCTACCTAGAGTTTTCTGTCCCTAGAATAAATGTTTTTTTTAATCACAATATAGCAAAAGGACAATTCACTCACTGTCCTTCCAGGTCCCTGGAAACAAGGACTTGCAGAGTGAAAGAAACTGACACTGTCCCTACCTAGAGTTTTCTGTCCCTAGAATAAATGTTTTTTTTAATCACAATATAGCAAAAGGACAATTCACTCACTGTCCTTCCAGGTCCCTGGAAACAAGGACTTGCAGAGTGAAAGAAACTGACACTGTCCCTACCTAGAGTTTTCTGTCCCTAGAATAAATGTTTTTTTTAATCACAATATAGCAAAAGGACAATTCACTCACTGTCCTTCCAGGTCCCTGGAAACAAGGACTTGCAGAGTGAAAGAAACTGACACTGTCCCTACCTAGAGTTTTCTGTCCCTAGAATAAATGTTTTTTTTAATCACAATATAGCAAAAGGACAATTCACTCACTGTCCTTCCAGGTCCCTGGAAACAAGGACTTGCAGAGTGAAAGAAACTGACACTGTCCCTACCTAGAGTTTTCTGTCCCTAGAATAAATGTTTTTTTTAATCACAATATAGCAAAAGGACAATTCACTCACTGTCCTTCCAGGTCCCTGGAAACAAGGACTTGCAGAGTGAAAGAAACTGACACTGTCCCTACCTAGAGTTTTCTGTCCCTAGAATAAATGTTTTTTTTAATCACAATATAGCAAAAGGACAATTCACTCACTGTCCTTCCAGGTCCCTGGAAACAAGGACTTGCAGAGTGAAAGAAACTGACACTGTCCCTACCTAGAGTTTTCTGTCCCTAGAATAAATGTTTTTTTTAATCACAATATAGCAAAAGGACAATTCACTCACTGTCCTTCCAGGTCCCTGGAAACAAGGACTTGCAGAGTGAAAGAAACTGACACTGTCCCTACCTAGAGTTTTCTGTCCCTAGAATAAATGTTTTTTTTAATCACAATATAGCAAAAGGACAATTCACTCACTGTCCTTCCAGGTCCCTGGAAACAAGGACTTGCAGAGTGAAAGAAACTGACACTGTCCCTACCTAGAGTTTTCTGTCCCTAGAATAAATGTTTTTTTTAATCACAATATAGCAAAAGGACAATTCACTCACTGTCCTTCCAGGTCCCTGGAAACAAGGACTTGCAGAGTGAAAGAAACTGACACTGTCCCTACCTAGAGTTTTCTGTCCCTAGAATAAATGTTTTTTTTAATCACAATATAGCAAAAGGACAATTCACTCACTGTCCTTCCAGGTCCCTGGAAACAAGGACTTGCAGAGTGAAAGAAACTGACACTGTCCCTACCTAGAGTTTTCTGTCCCTAGAATAAATGTTTTTTTTAATCACAATATAGCAAAAGGACAATTCACTCACTGTCCTTCCAGGTCCCTGGAAACAAGGACTTGCAGAGTGAAAGAAACTGACACTGTCCCTACCTAGAGTTTTCTGTCCCTAGAATAAATGTTTTTTTTAATCACAATATAGCAAAAGGACAATTCACTCACTGTCCTTCCAGGTCCCTGGAAACAAGGACTTGCAGAGTGAAAGAAACTGACACTGTCCCTACCTAGAGTTTTCTGTCCCTAGAATAAATGTTTTTTTTAATCACAATATAGCAAAAGGACAATTCACTCACTGTCCTTCCAGGTCCCTGGAAACAAGGACTTGCAGAGTGAAAGAAACTGACACTGTCCCTACCTAGAGTTTTCTGTCCCTAGAATAAATGTTTTTTTTAATCACAATATAGCAAAAGGACAATTCACTCACTGTCCTTCCAGGTCCCTGGAAACAAGGACTTGCAGAGTGAAAGAAACTGACACTGTCCCTACCTAGAGTTTTCTGTCCCTAGAATAAATGTTTTTTTTTAAGCACACTATAGCAGAAGCACAAAACACACTGACACTCTCCCTACCTATCCTTCTCTTTCCCTAAACTAAAGGAATCCAGGTTAAGCAAGAAAGAAATAACAGTCACTGTCCCTGCCTATGCTACTCTATCCCTGCTCCGGAACACACTACACTAGGCCGCCGTGCTGGCGGCCTTTTATAGTGTGGGGCGTGTACTAAACACCCTCAGCAATAATTGGCCACAGGCATCCTGCCTGTGGCCAATCATTGCTCTCCTCGCTGCCGGCGCTGTGATTGGCCAAGCATGCGGGGTCACAGTGCATGCTTGGCCAATCACAGCGCCTGGATGACACTGCGATGGCGTAGTGCATTGTGGGCCGTTCGCGTCACTCGAATTTGGCGCGAACGGCCCAAATCGTTCGATCTTCGTCGAACGATCGAACAGCCAATGTTCGAGTCGAACGTATGTTCGACTCGAACACGAAGCTCATCCCTACTAGTGAACAAAGCAGTCAGATCGGGTATAACTGCATGTGTGGTGACCTTGAACCTGCATGACAAGCAGCAACACTCTTTGACGTTCAGTTGATTGTGAGTCGCCATTTAGTTTGGTTGTGTTTTCTGTAGTGTGCCGAAAAAATGCTAAGTTTAAAAGTTGAACAACGTGTCAATTTGAAATATTTAGTAAAATTGCACAAAACACCAAAAGAATGTTTTCAAATGCTTACTACAGCTTATGTAAATGATGGACTGTCTCGTGCGCGTGTTTTTGAGTGGCATAAAAGATTCAGCGAGGGACGTGAGAATGAATTCCCAAAAGTTAAATCAGTGCTTAAAGGGACACATTTTGATCAGTTGATGCTGTAAAGAAGAAAATGGTGGATGTGTTGAAACAGCTGACAGAAATAGATTTCTCCATGCCTTTGACCAGTGGAAAACAAGACTGTAGCAATGTATTAGTGCAAAGGGGGAATATATTGAAGGGGACAAGCATTACATTTGTAATACATATAAATAAAGGTGAGTTAATCAGTCTCATTATTTAACCACTTGCTTACTTGGCACTTAAACACCCCTCCTGCCCAGACCAATTTTCAGCTTTCAGCGCTCTCTCTCTTTGAATGACAATTGCGCGGTCATACAACACTGTACCCAGATGAAATTTTTATAATTTTTCCCCCACAAATAGAGCTTTCTTTTGCTGGTATTTGATCACCTCTGTGGTTTTTATTTTTTGTAAAAAAAAAAAAAAATACAGAATAAAAAAAAAATACAAAACCATTTTATATTTTGTTATAAAATTTTGCAAACGGGTAATTTTTCTCCTTCATTCATGTACGCTGATGAGTCTTCACTGATGGGCACCGATAGGCTGCACTGATGGGCACTGATGGGCTGCACTGATGGGCACCAATGGGCTGCACTGATGGGCACCGATAAGGCAGCACTGCTGGGCACTGAGATGAGGCACTGGTGGGCACTGATAGGCAGCATTGGTGGGCACTGAGAGGTGACACTGCGAGGTGGCACTGATGGGTGACACTGAAGGGCATTGATAGGTGGCACTGGTGGGCACTGAGAATTGGCACTAATAGGTGGCACTGATAGGTGGCACTGATAGCTGGCAGTGATGGGCACTGATAGGTGGCAGTGATGGGCACTGATATGTGGCAGTGATGGGCACTGATGGGTGGCAATGATGAGCACTGGTAGGTGAGACTGATAGGCAGCACTGCTAGGTGGCACTGATGAGGCACTGACTGGCACCACTGGTGGCACTCGTGGGCATTGATAGGTGGCACTTTATTGCACTGGTGGTCACTGTGGGCACTAGCAGGGGGCACTGGCTAGCGGTACTGGTGGGCACTGATGAGGCTGATGTGCCTCTTCCACTAGGGACCGATGTCCCTTACAAAAATGCCATTGATCGGCTTTTTTTTCTCCTTGCGCTGTCAGCGTGAGGAGAAAAAAATAAAGATTACCGAGCTTTGTTTACATCATGTGATCAGCTGTCATTGGCTGACAGCTAATCACGTGGTAAGGGGCCGGGACCAGCCCCTTACTCGGATCTGTTATCACCTGAGTCTTGGTGACTCAGTGATCACGGGGCGCACGGGGAGCGTGCAAAGGGGAGGACGTCTATTGACGACCTCCCGGCAATTCAGGTCCACGCTGTAGCCATCATTCGGCTATAGCGCAGACGCCTAGTGGTTAATAGACACACCTCGTATGTGTAGGACCCCTATTGAATATAGCCTGGTTTCAGTTGAGAAGGGCCCAGTTCGTGACCAGTCAAAAAAATTATTTACATCCTCTACATGAAACCCTTTCCAGAGTGTATTGGACAAAAGAGATATCTTCAACAAAAAAGTTTATAATTTTAAAAATGAGAGGGAAACCAAATTCCGGTGTGCTTTGCCCACACAAACTCTACCCCTATCCCCGTACCACCAGCCAAAGAACCCAACTCTCATGTTGCCTAGAGAGATACTTACCATAATATCAGGGCCTCTTACATTGTGCACATTCTTCAGTTAAACTCTTCACTGTGCTGGCCATGGCTGTGCAGCAGATCCCCATAGACTTATATTGGACCATCTCCCATGACTGGAGATGCTGAGAAGACAGTCCAGTCCACAATAGTCTATGGGAATCTACTGCACAGGCACAGAAAATGCAGTGAAGAGTTTACTAAAGGATATAAAGCAATACAGGAAGCCAAAGGATAAGGTTACATATGCATCTACTGAGGAGAATGGTGGGGTATTTTAGTGTGGAGGAGAAGGGCAAAAATTATAAATGCACATTGTTAATATTGGAAGAAAATCTTAGTAAAAATGTCATGAAACCCTTTCTCTTGAAAGAAAATCTTCCAGAAATGAGAAGTAATCTTTTGTTTGTTTGAAAGAGATGAAAAGTGGTTATATATATATATATATATATATATATATATATATATATACATATACATATGTATATATGTATATATATATACATATATATATATATATATATATATATATATATATATATATACTGTATATATATATATAAAGAACACGGCAATGACATTTTTTTTTTTAAGTGCTAATAAAAAAATAACACATACTTCACCTAAAGTGTTCACTGTCAGTCAAGGACAAGCTCACATAATTGCTAAAAAAATAATAAAATCTTATGCTTTTGATACATTTTTTACTTTTTTGATCAAAAGAAATAAAACAGGTGCAACTTACCAATGATACTGTAAAAAAAATAATTTGCTTTGTGTAGTTGACATTTTGATTATGCCCATTTGTTAACTTAAATGCTCCCCTTTTTTATCCTTGCAGTTGGATACGAGAGCCAATGTCAGTGATCTAGCTTCGCTGTTAGTTTTTGTGCGATACCTGAGAAATGCCTGAAGACATTTGATCTGTGACTATCTGAAAAGTGCGATACCTGAGAAATGCCTGAAGACATTTGATCTGTGACTATCTGAAAACAACAACTACTGGAGCAGATTCCTTTGAAAAAAGTAGACAGCTTTCCTTCTACTTTTGATCTGAAAGAAGTGCACTGATATCATTGCTGATGGTGCCAAGAAAAAGTCCAAGTTATTATTATGGAGTTATTAGCTAACCTTTTTGTTCAGTCAATATCTACTTTATAGTGTAACGGTTAACTGTTAAAGCTAATCCCCAGTTAAAACAATAAACTCACTATCCTTTCCCACCTAAACCACTTTAGATATTTGATAAAAAAAAAATAAAAAAAACGAAAAGCCCCATTTACTTGGGGCGTGGCATGGGATAGGACGCTAACGACCTGAGCTCCGCCGGCCGATTATGCTACTAACTTATCCTGAGACTCTACTCACAGTTTTGGACCAGACACCGATACCCACGGGACCGGGAAAACTCTGGGCACATGTCGCCGCCAAAAAAAGAGCACGTCAGTGGCCGCCAAACTGGCTTAATATCGCCATGTGGAGACGGACCCCCCAGACCAAGATGGCGGCGCTGCACAGGGAGAGGAGGCACCCTCGAGCTCTGACACAGCAAAGCTGCTGGAGGCTATTTCTGCTTGCAGAGAAGCGGTCACAGCGTGCCAGACCAACCTCACTGCAAAGATAGAGGAGGTGAAAGTGGATATATCGCTGGTGAGACAGGACTTCCAAAAGCTTAGGGTAAGAGTCATAGAGGCCAAAGCCCACCTGAGTACAGTGGAGGTTTCCCTCCCCCCCTCCAGGTCTCCTCTGAAGCCATGCAGCTCCAGGTAAATCAGCTCTTGCAAAAGCAGGACGACATTGAAAATAGACTGCGCAGATGTAACCTTAGATCTATTGGTCTGCCGGAGGGGGTAGAAGGGAGGCACCCCCTACGTTCCTGGAGACATTACTCTGTGATACATATAGCAGAGCTGCCTTTTCTCCTACATTCGTTGTGAAGCGTGCTCACCGCATGTCGGGCAGACCACCACCTGCTGGTGCACCCCCCCCCGGCACTTTCATAGCAAAATTCTTATATTTTAGAGATTGGGATGCTATCCTTTGCCTAAGCAGGGAGAAAGGCAGTATCCCATTTGGAAATAAAATGGTCGCTGTCTTCCCGGACATCTCTGCGGAGGTACAGAGAAAACGCAAAACCTTCACACTTCTTTGAGGACCCTGAGGCAGCCATTGCATGGCTTGAGCAGCGGGATGCACACTGATAAGTACATTTGCACTCTCTCCTCTTCTTCACCCTGCTTTACACATACTCCCCTTCCCAACAATCCAGATCGCCCTCTGCTCAGGGTTGGGACATTTGACTGCATAGAGACATTGCCCCTTGTTTTTGTTGTTCCCCCAACTTGAGACATGGAGTAGAGCACCTGTGTGCATGTTACCACTTCAGCTATTCCCCCCTCTTACTAAACATGCCCTTTCCAAGCGCACTCTGTTTTGTTGATCCCTCTGGCCTCTTGTCTGGCTAGGGGGCCCAAGATTGCATAAAGACATTGCTCACTGTTACTGGTGTCCCCCTAGCCTGGAAGTGTCACTCTGGATGTTGCTCATACTTGCTTATGCTCCGGACCTCTCTAACAGTTTGTCTGGGTACAGCTCTGCTGCCTGAATAGATGTACCTGGAGTCCTAAGGGATGGTATATTTCTTACAATTGCCTTTCTACTATTCACTTCATCTAGAGCATAAATCGTCATCAACACCCGTCATAGGGTCTGACTACTCCTAACATTTACTCCTGGAACACGCATTACTTGTTAGCTATACCCGGCGGAGGGTATCACTTCGCTAGTACGCTCGCTCTGAAAAGTGAGCACAGTCCTGCAATGTGTCACTGTACACAGCAAAGTTTCGCCCCATTTTCCAAACTTTGCAACCTGTGTTGGGACGCATTGATTGTTGCTATGCTGAACTGTACCCCCGATGGGGACAAAGAGTGGTATATACTGGCCTATATGGCGTATGCACATATTCTGCTAATCCTTGGTATTTCTTTCACAGGTTGGATGCTGTTTATGCCCTGTTGGCAGTTAAGGGTTAATGCCCGCACAGGTTGGGGACAGTGCAGGGCGGGGTGGGGGGTTATGGAGTTTATAATGTTCAGAGACAGTCTTTTTTTTATGCACAAATCTTCTTTATTTGGTACCATATTGTTATAGTTGTGCTGCTGGGGGCCGTTCTCAGTCAGGGACCACCGCCTACCATATTAACCTCTCTGGGGGATCGGAATCCTGGAGTCTCACCATTTGTCTACTTCTTCCCATGGCCACACTAAAATTCCTTACATGGAATGTGAGGGGACTGCGTGACCCGATAAAAAGGTCCGCTGTCTTTGGGAAACTTAAAAAGCTGAGGGCAGATGTGGTGGCCCTGGTGGAAACACATGCTGAGGGTCAGTTACTGAGGGCTCTCAAGCATCCCTGGATAGGGTGGGCATACAACTCTGTCCACACCACGCACTCCAGGGGGGTCTCCCTGTTAATTGCTAAAACTACCCACTTTGAGCTCCAGGATTCGGTGTTTGATCCAACGGGTAGATATATCTTTTTGAAAGCTAAACTACATGGCGGTGTGATACTTTTGCTTGCATTTTATGTACCACCACCATTCTAATTTACTATTTTGAATGAGGGTCTCAATTTTATGGCACTACACCCTGCCGTGCCAGCGATATGGCTAGGTGACTTTAATAATGTTTTAGACACAGCCCTTGATAGAATGGCAGGTCCTTCGCCCTCTTTGACGCCCACCCACCCAACACGATTTGCACGCCTTCTCAATGACTTTAATTTGGTTGACACGTGGAGATTCAGGAATCCTACGGTGCAGGCCTACTCCTGTTTCTCCTTGTCTCATAGCTCTATGTCCTGAATAGATTTTATACTCCTTTCTAGATCCCTTCTCCCCAGGCTGATGGATGTGGGCTTCTCTCCCAGATCCCTATCTGACCACTGCCCCTACTGGGCTACGCTCTCTTTGTCGCATACCAGCCCGCCGCCTTCATGCCGATTGAACCCCTTCTGGCTGACCCTATTGCCGGAGGACGATGACCTAGTGACCGATTGGGAGCAATTCTTTGTGACTAATGAGGACTCAGCTCAGCCACAGATAGTCTGGGAAACGTTTAAAAAAACATGCACGCATGACCCTTATTGCCCATATTAACAGACTGAAACAGACCTCTGCAGGGGCCATGGACATAGCGATGACAAACTTGTTGACAGTGGAACGGGAATTCCTTGATGACCCCACTGTAGAAAAAGCAGGTAGCCTTAAACTGTGTTCGAGGACACAAGCGAAAACTATTTTTCTTAAGGCAGACGTCGTTTAAACACGGAGAAAGGGCAGGGAAATTACTGGCCTACCTAGTACATTGTGAGGAGAGGCCCCCGGTGGTGATTTCCCTCCGTTCCCCTGAAGACACTCTTGTGACCGAACCTGCTTGAGACACGGCAATGTTTCGGGAGTTCTTTACCTCCTTATATACTGCCACTGCTTCAGATGACCCCTCCTTAATAGAATCGTTTCTGGCTGAGTTACAAGTCCCTCAGTTGACTGCAGAACAGACTGAAGAGTTAGAGGCACCAGTGACACGGGAGGAGATCTCCAAGGCCATATGTGAATTCCCTAATTCTAAGGCCCCGGGTTCTGATGGTCTCCCTGTGGAGTTCTACTCCACATACTCAGACCTACTTGTCCCCAAATTGCTCGGTCTCTACAACTCCATATTTGAAAACGCTGATCTGCAAGCCTCCATGAGGGAAGCTACAATAGTACTAATTCCCAAACCTGGCAAAGACCCACATCTCCTGGAGTCCTATTGTCCCAATTCCCTGCTCCAGGTGGATGTCAAGATACTTGCAAAGGTGCTTGCCATCCGCCTCAATAAGGTTATCCTGTCCCTGATACATGAAGACCAGGCGGGTTTTATGCCGGGCAGTAACACATCTTTTAATCTTTGATGATTGTTTATTAATTTGCAAACTGTCCATGACAACCCGGGGTCCAGGGTGATTGTGGCCTTGGATACTGCCAAGGCATTTGACTCCATCGAGTGGCAGTATCTATGAACCTGCCTGGGCAAATTTGGTTTGGATCCCAGATTTATCAAATGGGTTCAACTTCTCTACCAGGACCCGGTGGCAAGGGTCCTGGCCAATGGCTGGTCCTCAGAACAATTCTCTCTCCCCAGGGGTACTAGACAAGGGTGTCCTCTGTCGCCGCTGCTGTATGCACTGGCGGCTGAGCCACTGGTTCGAGCTCACCCGGGAATAGTGGGACTGCATAGGGGAGGGGTCATGGAAAAAAGTAGCACATATGCTGATGATACCCTTTTGTACCTAGATGATTCGGGTGACTCACTACCGTTAGCTTTAGACCTAATAGAACGCTTCAGAGTTTTTTCTGGCCTTCAAATTAGTTGGGACAAATCCCAGATACTCCCCTTGGACAGTTTCCCACCACCCAGAGATAGAGCACTGCTCCCCCTGCAGAGGGTAGATACTATCAAGTACCTAGCTATTAGGACCACTCGAGACCCAGTGGACTATGTTTTGCTCAATATAACTCCGCTATATGATATGCTCCGGCAAAAAACACAGGTGTGGGATCGCCTCCCATTGGGGGTTATGGGCCGCATAAACCTCATAAAGATGGTTTTGCTACCAAAGATTTTGTATATGATCTGGCACTCGCCAGTATAGCTGGTGCTCCAGCATTTCAAACTTATGGAAGCTTTACTCAAGTCGTTTGTCTGGGGAAACACTGGGCACAAACTCCCGTGGCACAAACTCAAAAACCCCACTGATCTTGCCGGAATGGTCTAACCTGATTTTAATCTATATTATCTGGTTGCCCAATTATCACAAATCTTTCACATAGACAAAGTCGACAAGGAAAGGTTTCTCTCCTTCTTGTGCCCAGGGCCGCCATCAGGAATTTTGGGGCCCCTTACACAGCTTTAGGCATGGGTCCCCTGGAGCAGAGGAGAACCGGGGGGTGCTGCCGCTGTGAATTTAGAAGCTGGGGGCTGCCGCAAATTGAGAAGCGGGGGGGTGCTACGGACTGAGAAGCGGGGGGTGCTGCTGCCGCGAATTGTTGAGGTCAGGGGGGCTTTAGGTGCTGACAAACACAAAAAACAAAAGAACAAAAGAACAAAACAAAACAAAGGACCTCCGGGCCTCTGGGGACCTCTGGGCCCCTTACAAAAAAATAATAAAAAAAAATAATAAAAAAAAAAAAATAATAATTTTTATAAAAAAAAAAGGGAGGTTGCCATCCAGTGCCCTGGGGACCTCCGGGCCTCTGGGGACCTCTGGGCCTCTTACAAAAATAAATAAATAAAAAATAAAAATAAATAAATAACATAAACATTTTTTTATAAAAAAAAAAATCATAAAAAAAATACAAAAAGGGGGGTTGACATTCAGGGCCCTGGGGAACTCCGGGCCCCTGGGGACCTCTAGGCCCCTTACAAAAAAAAGAAAAAAAAGAAAAAAAAAAGATATAAAAAAAGGGGGGGCCATCCGGGCCCCTGGGGACCTCCGGGCCCCTTACAGGTGTACTGCCTGTACCCCCCTGATGGCGGCCCTGATTGTGCCCAAAGTGGTCCAGGCCATATTTAGATTCCCTGGTGGCAATCACTGGGGGAATAGGGGGGGAATAGGGCGCCTGACCGCAAGACCGTTTTGTACCAATATAACAAAGTGTGGACCATAGCCTCGGACAAATTACATATACCTTCCCTGACTGACTTCACCCCCTTATGGCACAATGTTGCCATCCCTGAATTCTAATCCCGGACAGTGAAGTGTGGAGCTCCAGGGGAGTGTTCTACTTATCCCATATTACCAATAATGGAAAGTTAAAGTCCTTTGATCGTCTGAAGTCTGAATTTGAATTGCCTAACCTAATGTTTTTTAGATACATACAGCTTCGCCATGCCTTTCGTACACAATTCCCCCTAGACAACCTCTCTTTAGGCAATAATCCTCTAATGGGAGCAATAAAGTTCCCTGATCCTAAGAATCTAATCTCTCACTTTTATACTATGCTGACGCTTCCCTCAGCGACGGTGGCGGCGTACGCCTTAAAGTCTAGGTGGGAGGGAGAGATAGGCCCCATTGAGGATGACGAATGGAGTGATGCCCTTGACACATGTAAATTGGTTTCTCCCAAACTGTCTGATCGCTTAACTCAAAAATTCATAACTCACAGAGCATACCTCACGCCGCTGAGAATTTCAAAACACAAAAGCGATCAATCCAGTCTTTGCCCTATGTGTTCTCAGGAGGTGGGTACTTTTTTCCACCTGCTGTTGAAATGTCCCAAAATACAGATGTTCTGGATGCAGGTGGTGAGATTCCTACACGACACAATGTGCTCCCCCATAACACTTAACCCTAAGCCTTGTCTCCTGGGAATCTTTCCGGACCCAGAGTTTAATAAATTTGCCAAGATATTCCTACATGAGACACTCTTTTCCACACGGAAAGTTATAGCCAGAGCATGGATCAGATCTAGCCCTCCAAATGTTTCACATTGGATAGCGGAAGTTAATGCTGTTTTACCTTAAAGAAACTTGTATACTCTCATAGAGGTTGTCCCTCCAAATATGAAAAAATTTGGGACAGATGGCTCAAGGCCTCCAAAACTTGTGTCTAACCGGTTACAGTATACTTTTATTCCCATGTGTTTTTATTTTTTTTCTATCTATTTTTTTCTCTTGTTTTTGTTGTTGACCCAGACAGCAGGTGAGCCCTGGGTGGGGATGGGGCCCTAAGCGGCAAGGTATGTGGTTACCTAAATACCAACACAAAAAGACAGACAAAACCCAAGCTCAACTTACCAACCAATCAGCAACCAACCAAAATCACCTGTCTAACAGTGCGTTTAAAAACAGGTGTTTAGTTGCACGCATTTGCAAATACATGCGTAAGCTGCAGGCCTCGTCAAGGCTCCCTGTGTACTGCAGTCCTAACTCTAAAGTTTAAAGTCTTCTCAGTGGAAGCACATGCATGCTAATGGTTAGATAAAGGGCAGATAACTGGAGGGGGCCACCCTCTTTAAAGGGGCAGGAGCACACTAGACACCCAGCACATAGAAGCAAAGGTGCTAGTGCGTTGCCTGACCACAATGACAAAAAATGCCAACATTACAACAAACAAATGTCACTGCCCTTATCTATGACTGGTCTTCACAGCAAGGAGCATGGGGTGGGCGAATCGCATATAAACAAAAACACAAAAAGACAGACAAAACCCAAGCTCAACTTACCAACCAATCAGCAACCAACCAAAATCACCTGTCTAACAGTGTGTTTAAAAACAGGGGTTTAGTTGCACGCATTTGCAAATACAGCCGTAAGCTGCAGGCCTCGTCAAGGCTCCCTGTGTACTGCAGTCCTAACTCCAAAGTTTTTAAACGCACTGTTAGACAGGTGATTTTGGTTGGTTGCTGATTGGTTGGTAAGTTGAGCTTGGGTTTTGTCTGTCTTTTTGTGTTTTTGTTTATATGCGATTCGCCCACCCCATGCTCCTTGCTGTGAAGACCAGTCATAGATAAGGGCAGTGACATTTGTTTGTTACCTAAATACCACCACATTTTTTTTTTCTTTGGTACCTATTATTTCTGTCTCGTGCTTATGCATACATTAGTGAGAAATGTTGCTGTATGTTACTGTTCAGGGATACTGTACAATGCAATTGACGTTTGTCACGATGGCCTAATGTATGTATTATCCCCATCTCTTTTTTTTGTTCAATAAAAAAGTCTTTGTTTAAAAAAAAAAAAATGCCCCATTTACTTACCTGATCTCATATTCACCGTCCTCTTTCTTCTGGTCTGTTGTATGGAAGAATCCTTCTGCTGTTCTCAATGTTGCCCAATGGCTGCCAGAAGTGTTCATCACAGGCCTTCAAGATATCCTCACAGGATACGGAAGTCCATCAGCAAAGCAGCGATGCTGCAAAGCAAGGGGCAGGCCCAGTCTAGTGCTTACAGTCCTTGGTTTTCATAAGGTGCCACGAAGGCCACATGATGTCAGATTCAGGTTGTATTTTGTGGGTGGTTAAAGCTTAAAAAAAAAACTATTTACAAGGTGCTGGTGGATTGGGAAATGCTTTTCCCAGACTGGGGCATTAAAGACCTGTGACTTTCAAGCCTCGTACACACGGGCGGGAATCCAGTCGAAAAAAAAACGTTGGTTTTCTCGACGGGATTCCTTGCCAAGCCCTGTGTACACACGCGCCATTCAAAGGAACCGCCGTTCTTTTGAATGGCAAGAACGCGGTGACGTCATCGACTACAACGAGTCGGCGCTCGTCACATTCGACGCCGTCGCCGCCATCTTGCTACACCCTACACTACCCTTGTATGCTACCGCGCATACGTCGAAGTCTCATCGAGCATGCGCAGGTTTCCCTGGACAGGTAAGCATACAGACGACCGGGTTTCTCGGCAGGAAACACTCTGCCGAGAATCCCGACGAGAAAAAAGAGAGCAGGTTCTCTATTTTTCTCTTCGAGATTCCTGGCAGTTTTCCTGCCGAGAAACCATACACACAAATGGTTTTCTTGGCAAAAAGCTCTCCCAGCAGTTTTCTTGCCGAGAAAAAACGGTCATGTGTACAAGGCTTCAGTGGTAAAAACTGTCAATTGTATGTGAAATCTAGTGCATTGAATACACCTCTGCAATGAGATGGGCAATAATGATGATTGCTTGCTATTTTATACAGTGGTTCATTGGCAGAGTCCTGGAAAAGTGATAGTATACAAAGTAAATATTTCTGCTCAATGTTGGTCCTCTCTTGCCAGCAAAAGACTCCATGGGTGCCTATCCAGCTCTTCACTGAGACGTATTGATCAAACACATGTCAAATTGATGGCACTCCAAGCTCTCAATGCAAATATCGTTATTCCCAAAAAAATCAGGGTACAGCAAGTAGATGGAATCTCTAATGCGTTTCACACATATTAGCACTTAATCATAGAGTCCTGGAAAAGAAGTGGTATGAGTATTCAATTTATGAAGCAAAATTCATTTTTCCTACTGAGGCCAGAACAAAAGCAACTAGTCAAACAACACTAGAAAAACTGAAAATATGTTTTGCTTTTTGCTTTTGCTTTTCTGTCTGTTGACACCAATGGACAACGTATAGCATACTCTTCTGATATATTTGGAGAATTAACACACTGATTTTATCCCTTCAAGATAAAAACACCAGACTATTCACTGCGTATAAAAAATATCTGCATTCAAGGGAACAGTAATTACTTGGAAAAAGAGAGCTTAAGCAGGTCAGTTTGAAACCTTTGAAACTCTGGCCACATACCTTGTGGAAAATAGAATTTCCTAAATTCAGAAATACAGACAGCATGACTCAAGCAGGGCTGAGTGGGGAAGTGTGATAACCTAAAATAATTACACTCAACACTTGTTAAGGCCAGAAAGTAAAGGACACATATTTTACAAATACAACCTAGTGTGTCAAACACATGCAAATCTTTTAACATATTGTATATAGCACTGAATTTTTTTTTTTAAATCTTTAATAATAGCATTACAACAAACAGGTCCTTGGTGGTGCTCCCTTGGTAAATTGCACTGAAGAACCGTACCAGCCACTAACCACCTGTTATCACTCAGTGGGTACACATAATAATTACATCAAACATCCAATGGTCCATTACACAACACATTTCTGTGAGCTCAACTTCAAACTTGTGAAGTTAGCCTTCATAACTTATATAATAAATTGGTAACTGTTGACATTATATCAACCAATTATGAAGCCTTCATTCAGGCACCATCACTGGCTGTGGCAAAATAGAAGTTATACCTTTCCCATTTTACATTGGCCCACCCTTAATAAATATAATATTTTGGCAATATTTCATTCTGGCCCACTAACCGGTTCCTCTCTCTAAACCTTGAATCCAAGGGTGGAAAGGAGAGACTAACTTTCCAACAGTAAAATTAATGACTTCTCTAACATCCTTTCATCTTACTCTCCTGTGGTGGCACTGAAGGGCACTGATAGGTTGTACTGGTATGCGCCACTGATGGGCACTCATAGGCTGCACTGATGGGTACTTATGGGTAGCACTGATGGGTGGCACTGATGGGCACTGATAGGTGGCACTGATGACACTGATGGGTGGCATTGCTGGGCATCACTGATCTGGCAGGCATCCATAATGGTGAAAATAAAAATAAAAATTGAAGCAGCGCTAAGTGTCAGTGAATACAATAACCGTGCTATATCTGATAAAAAACCAGCAAAAAACTAATATACGTGCTAATTATACTAAACAAAAAGTATAACTATAATTAATAAAGTGCAAAACGTGCAATACAAAGTCCTAATATGTCCCCCAAAGGGATAAAAGTGCAAAAAGTCCAAAAACACTGAAAAAAATATTATAAAAATATTTAAGTGCTATTGTAAAAAAGTAATCGGCAGCCAAAAGCAGGCAGAGAGTGAAAGAACAGGTGTAGAAATCCAGCTAATTACAGGTGTAGACATCCAGCTAATTACATCAGGGATATCAGGGATCAGTAGGGAATCACTCAGCATACACAATCCTCCACTGTAGACACCAGCCTCTCACCTTACTGATGGACCCCAAGGGGTCAGATACAGCCTCAAACGATCTCCACTGCACCAGATAGTTGCATCCAACCCTTTTGTATGGGTAGGGATCACTGCAAGGCTCTCCACCACTTCCTGTAGCTGTTCCTTGGGTTCAATCTTGCTCCACGGTTTAAAAGCAAAACAAAGGGGACTCCATGGTGAAGTAAGTATAAGTAGCCCAAAAAACGGCGTTTATTAAAGGTAAAACAGCATAAAAACATATAAAAACCATAAGGTGGATAAAAAACGCAAAAAAAAGTTCACAAAATACCCACTTCCGGTCCGCGGCCGCAAACCGGAAGTCCAACGTCACTAGGCTCCTCCTCCCGACGCGTTGCGTCACTACACACGTGACTTTATATGTGGGCACTGATTGGCATATATTGGGCATGTTGTGGCAATCCTTGTGGCCATGTAGGATGTACCTGGCTATCAACATGATGGGGGCTTCCCTGGTGGTCCTGGCGGCATCCCTGGTGGTCCAGTGTGGGCATCCAGGGGGTGGGAGCTGTGCTGGTAAACAATCAGCGCAGACCCCCCCTTTCAGGAGAGCCGCCGATCGGCTCTCCTCTACTGGTGTCTGTCAAACGCAAGTGCATAAAAGCCGATCAACGGCTCTTTCTGTTTACATCGTGATCAGCCGTGATTGGACACGGCTGATCACGTGGTAAGGAGCCTCCGTTACAGGCTCTTTACCGAGATTGGTGTAGCAGTGTGTCAGACTGACACACCGCACCACCGATCGCCGCGATGCACGTGGCAGTTATCCTGCTGGATGTCATATGACGCCCAATCAGGATAACTGAACAACTGCCTGGCCATCATTCTGCTATAGGCCGGGCAGGAAATGGTTAAAAATATTCCCTCGTTCTACAGAAATTGAAAAATCTTGGTAGATAAGTAACCCTTTCTCATACACTGGAAATATATCAATTGTAACAATAAAAGGAGAATATTGTATTGATAATATATTTTCAACAGTAAACACAGTGCTAAATACTTAAAAATCAACTCTAATTCTGTGCAGAACAGCAAAATTAATATCTATATCTTAGGAAATAATATACACACAATACAGGGAATTATCTAAGCTTCCTGTGCCATTATAGTGGCACAGGAAGCTTACCGTATATACTTGAGTATAAGCCGACTCGAGTATAAGCCGAGGAACCTAATGTTGCCCAAAAAACCTGGGTAACCTTACTGACTCGAGTATAAGCCGATGCCCCATTGTTCCCTAGCTCGCTGTTCCCTGTAAATAGAAATTTTTACATTGTAAATATTACCTGTAAAGAAGTTGCGGCTGCGGCGTCCATCGTTCGAATTCCGCGGCGTCCATCGTTCAAAATTCCGCGGTCTCTTCCTGTTCCTTACTTGATAGGCGAGTCTCAGCAGACACTCTCCGCCTATCACGATCATTCTCTCATCTTTAGTTTTCCCAGCAGACACTGTGTTGGGTGTTCCGCCAATCACAGACGTCTGCTGGAAAACTGAGGATGAGAGAACGTTCGTGATAGGCGGAGAGTGTCTGCTGAGACTCGCCTATCAAGTAAGGAACAGGAAGAGACCGCGGAATTTGAACGATGGACGCCGCGGAATTCGAACGATGGACGCCGCAGCCGCAACTTCTTTACAGGTAATATTTACAATGTAAAAATTTCTATGATTTGAGTATAAGCCGAGGGGGGACTTTCAGCCCCAAAAAAGGGCTGAAAATCTCGGCTTATACTCGAGTATATACGGTAGTTTATTCCCCAGACATATAGTATTTGTTTAGATAAAGAGAATTGTGCACTGTATATTATTTCTTTAGACATAGAGACTCATGCACCACAATAACAGAGCATATACAACTTGTTTCAAATCTATCTGCACCACCTGCACCAGTTTATGTTTCAGAGATATAGAAACCAGCACAGGGTGTGCATCTGATTAACAGAGGGATTATGGCTGTTTTCTATTTAGAAAACTGCCACAGATTCCCACCAGGTGTGACCTTGTTGTAGAGGATGTGAGCTGTAAGCAGACTGCTCACATCCCTCTTTCTACCCGATGCAGTGATCACACAACAAGAACAGAGACTGCACAGGGTTAACACCCTCTTCCTGCCTCCACTATGATTCGAGAGGGGGCGGGGATGGACAGAGATATCACTACTACTGTATATCTGTCACAACCACAGAAAATAGGACAGATCACTCCTAATTAACAAAGTGCCTTGCATCCTTTTTGGTTATTAGGAGGAGCATCTGCTTTGGGTTCTGAAGGTTCAAAAGGTGATGGGATTTTAGTGGGTGTGTTTTAACTGTCCCTGAGGTAAGCACAACCACAATAAAATTGTATTTAAGATTTATTACAAAGATACAAGTATAAAATCAAAATACAGTAATAACATTGGTCATAATAATGTTGACCATAATTAACCACTTGCCGACCAGCCGCCACAACTTTACTGCGGCATCATGGCACGGCTGGGCAAAACAACGTTTTGTTACGTCGCTTTGCCCTGTGACCACTAGGGGCGCGCACGTGCCACCGGAGGCATGCACGCACGCCCGCTGCTTGCCCCCGGAGCCGGTGCGAGTGCCTGGCGGGCACGATGACCGCTGGGCACTGCGATCGCTCGTGACACAGTGATAACCAGGATTGTGTGTGTAAACCCAGTCCCGGTTCTTTCAGGGAAGGAACAACTGAACAAATATGAACAGCGATCTGTCATTTCCCCAAGTAAGTCCCATCCCCCTTTAGTTAGAACACAGAGAGGGAACGCATTAACCCCTTGATTGCCCCCCAGTGTTAACCCCTTCCCTGCCAGTGACATTTATACAGTAATCAGTGCATTTTTATAGCACTGATTGCTGTTTAAATGTCAATGGTCCCAAAAATGTGTCAAAAGTGTCCGATCTGTCTGCCATAATGTCACAGTCCTGATAAAAATCGCAGATCGCCGCAATTACTAGTAAAAAAAAAAATAATAATAAAAATGCCATAATTCTATCCCCTATTTTGTAGATGCTAAAACTTTAGCGCAAACCAATCAATATACGCTTATTGCGATTTTTTACCAAAAATATGTAGAAGAAAACATATCAGCCTAAACTGAGGGAAAAAAAATTTGGGGGGAAAAGATGTGGGATATTTATTATAGCAAAAAGTTAAAGATTCTTGTGTTTTTTTTCAAAATTGGCACTGTACTTCTGCTTATTGCTCCAAGCTTTGCAGTCCCACCCGTGCCTCCCTCACCTCCCATACCTCCTGGTACCAAGTCTGCCAGCGAGGCAGAACCCATGCAATTGGGCTTCACACGTCTCTCTGCAGATGAAAGGGCCTTTAGGAGGAGGGAGAGATTGTGCCTTTATTGTGGCCAGGCAGATCACTTCCTGAAGTCTTGTCCTACCCGTCCGGGTGAACGCTTGCACCTGAGGTCCTGTAGGAGACAGACCTTTAGGTGGCATTGTTTCGTCCACAGTTATCCAAAAGGATAAGCCCCTGGTTCCGGTGACCCTTTCTTGGTCTGAGTCATCCATCGAGATACAGGCTCTAATCGACTCTGGGCCTGAAGGCCTGTTCATTAATGGTGCCTTTGTGTCCAAGCACTCGATTCTGCTGCAGCTTTGTGCCACTCCACTTGCCATTGAGGCCATTGATGGGTGACCTCTACAGCCTGCCCATGTGACTCATGAGACTGCTCCATTGACCATGGCCATAGGGGCTCTTCACCATGAGATAATCCAATGACAGATAATTCCCTCACCTCATTTGCCAGTGGTTATTAGTTATCCAGAGGCACAACCCCTCTTTTGATTGGCTTTGTGCTTAGGTTCTTTCCTGGTCGCCACAATGCAGGAAGACATGTTTTCAGAAAGTGGCTAAGGTCTTGTGCACCTCTTCACTCTCCTCCCTGCCGGAGGAGTACCGCAAATTTAGCGATGTCTTTAACAAAGGTCAAGCCGGTAGTTTGTCTCCACACCGGTCATATGATTGTGCAATTGACCTTCAACCTGGTGCCATACGCCCTCGTGGCCGGGTTTACCCTTTGTCTGTCTCAGAGGACAAAGCATGGAGGAGTATGTTGCCGACGCACTTTCTGGAGGATTCACCTGTAAATCCTCATCTCCTGCTGGTTTCTTCTTTTTGAAAAAGAAGAGTGGTGAGCTGAGACCTTGCATTGATTATAGGGGTCTCAATCGCTTCACGATTAAGAATGCTTATTCAATTCCATTGATTACAGAGTTATTTGACCGCCTCAAGGGAACAACGGATTTCATAAAGCTTGATTTGAGAGGGGCATACAATCTCTCTAGGATCAAGGAGACTGCGTTGAATACCAGAACTGGCCATTATGAATACCTTGTAATGCCGTTTGGTCTTTGCAACACTACGGCAGTTTTCCAGGAATTTATTAACAATGTCCTCCGAGATTTGTTGCAGCTATGTGTGGTGGTTTATCTCGACAATATCCTCATATTTTCCAATTCCCTAGAGAGCCACCATACAGATGTCTGTCGTGTGCTTCAGAGGTTGAAAGATAATCACCTGTATTGTAAATTAGATAAGTGCGAGTTTCATCGTGAACAGGTTAGAATTCCTGGGTTATGTCATTTCCACTGCTGGTTTTTCGATGGACCCAGAGGGACATTCGGCAGTTCTACAGTGCCCCCAACCCTTGGGTTTACATCCATTGCAACGTTTTTTTGGCTTTGCCAATTATTATCAAAAGTTTGTTCATAACTTCTCGTCTCTGGTCAAACCCCTGACTGATATGACCAGAGAGGACGGTAACCCACAGAATTGGTCTCCGGATTCCATTGATGCCTTTGAGAGTCTCAAGGCTGCCTTTGATTCTGCTCCTGTGTTGGTACATTAAGGTCAGAATGTGCTTTACCTTACCCATGTCAGGGTTAATTAGTACTATTGACAGTCTTGATCTGTTAATCTCTCCCAGGTATACAGTAGCTACTGATAGAAGCAGAACAAAAAGACAATACATAGTACTTTCTGTTTTATATCCTTTTTTTTAAAATAAATAGGAACTAATAAAAGGGTATGTTCACTGTATTCATGCACTAGAAAGAGTTTTTAGGCCATGCACATGACATGTAGGGTCTTCTTCCTCTTTGTTTCTTTTCCAACACTCAATGATACACAAAGCAATAATGACATCATGACATCAGCACTGCTATCTGTATCTTTACACTATTAGTGCAGGTTAATAATGCCCTTTACTAAGAGTATCTCCTTAGGAAGACTCTTCCTGGAAGACTGAGGATATCTTGTAGTGGTGAAGAAGTATTATGGTTGACTGGAGAGGAGGTGAGTAATGCAGTCTTAGTTGTATTTTTTAAGCAGCTAGAAACCTTAAAAAAATAGTCTGGAGTTGTAAAAATATATATATTTTAATTACTCTTAGTAAAAGAATCATTGTTTTTCTAAAATCATATTACAGTTATACAATATAGACAGTTTAGATGGAAATAGTGTGGGGCAGAGTTTTTCAGAATCTGCCACAATTCAGCAAGACACATTTTATTTATGTTTCATCTGTCTCTTTTAGTAAAAGGAAATATACTTTAATATAAAAAAAAGGATTAGCCTCCAACCAAGACTATGTAAAATGCATTTTGCTATTGTGTTTTCATATTGTACATGTTCAAAGTCATTTAAATCTTGTATATTGTACGAATAACAATACTGAACCACAATATCCCATAATTCCATAACAATAGAGTTTTATTAATGTTATATAGACATAAAGTCTTTTAAAATTAAATGGACTCATGCTTTTTTTATTAAAATGACATAGCATTTGGAGAATACAATCCCGCAATTTAATATATTAACCTCCTAATTATGTGCCATTTCATCAATACGACCACTTAAGTAACACAAAAACATTCAAAATGGACCTAATGAATTACAGCAATTATTCTCTATTTAATATGTAAAGATTTAAACACCCTAAGTAACTCTTATCTACAATAATATGTATTTTATTGCATTAACATACAGAAAATGGCATAACTGGTAATAATCTTTTTTTTACAATTTTTTAAATGAAATTATTTTATTACAAAGTTATAAGAGCAAACCAAGAAAATAGAAGTAGCAAAAACTAAGCTTCAACTATTAATTAATTTATATTAAATTGCTTTGAAAAATGAAATCATATGCTTTGAAATCATCACTCTGTATTAAAATAAAATATTTACATTTTTGCAGCTAGTCATTTTTTTAAATGCAGAGTTAATGCATTAATGTATTCACAAATGGGAAACTCAAAAATTGAAGTATACTTTTAGCTCAAAGGAACAACAATTTTGCTACCTCAAAGAAGCAATTTAATATATACCAGTTTTAAAATGTGAAATGTAGGTGATAACTTAGGTCTTCTCTGTCTATGCCTGTAGGTTTTAACGCTGAACGGAAGCAAAGCAACTAAATACTAATATTGAAAATAATTTTATCTGCCAAAGGTTTTATAAAATAGTTTATAAAATGTGACACACCTACATAAACTTGTGTAAAAAAGAACTAGGAATGTCTTTCTCACCAACCAACTGGGGAAAAAAAAAACTTCACTCTCCCCCATTGCCATTTCATAGACTGCAAAAAAAGGAAAAAAAAAGGAAAAAGAAAGGTAAATACTAAGTAGGTGGTACTGCTGCTCCACTGTGTTACACTATTATTACCCAAAATTTGAAGACACTTGTTAGTGCTGCCTTACCCACAAAGTCACACTCAATCAGATATGGTGGGAATTTGAACACCTCAGAAAATTTACAAGTACCGTCACACACATTATTCAACTCTGGTGTGAAGTAAATGAAAGAGAGGCTTCAGCTCAAGTACCTGCCCATCGATCACGGCCCTCTGACTTGTTTCACCCATATTGGGCTTACCCATTTCTTAGTAAAAAAGTTTTTGGGCTTTTTAGGTAGAACATCTGAATCTCTTGAGGAATTAATTATGAATGGGATATCGCTATGGGCGAATACCAGTTTTCGCCTTGTTTTTCTCCCCTCCCCTTCTTTTCTTGTGTGGCATATATTGGATTAATACACAAACTAAGACATACTGTACAATAATTGTGCTTATATATCAGTATTAATGACCTCCCTTTTTTCTTGTTTTGTCTTTTTTCTTTAATTTTTCTTTCTTTTTTTTCTCTTTTACGTTTTCTTTTTTTGTTCACTTTTTTGAGCTTCTTTGTTTGTTGAGATTAATGGCTCTGCCTGGTGCACTGCATTGATATTGAGCTGATAAGCAGCGGGATCTATATCTCTTATTTTATTCATTAATGTGCGCCTGCCTTGTTATGTGTGTGTGCTTATAATCCCTTTGCCACAGAACATGCTTTCCTCTATGATTAAGCCCAATGTGGGTGAAATGTGTTAGAGGGATGTGATCGATGTACAAGGACTTGAGCTGATGCCTGTCTTTCATTTACTTTACACCAGAGTTTAATTCTGTGTGCAGCGGTACTTGTATGCTATATTATATCTTGGAGTGAGTTGTGCTCTGTCTCTGCCAGCACCTGAATACAGAGTCTAAACCTGGGAGACTGATACTGAAGGCTTGAAGCAGTGCTGATCTGTTATGGTAACTCTCAAAAAAGCTGTTGGACACCATCTTAGACATTAACTACAAACTAATGGGAATAAACAGCAATAAACTGTACCTAACTCTCCCTCCCGTACTGCTCTATCAGTGATACCAGGGCTAACTGTATTGCTAAAATTTTTCTCAACCTTTCTTAACAGCCGTTTGTGCACAAAACCCTAATGAAAAAAGTAATTGGACCATATTATGGGGGCGTGGCTTGCAGCATGGAGCAGTGAGACGTGTTTGCTCTCAGCTCCCAGATCCCTCGGCTCCACGGACCTTATACAGGGCAGGAAACCCAACCAAAACGCTGCATATGGGGAATGACAAGCACAAGACACCGAGGGGCACCAGCGGGACCCGAAAAGGCGGTGATTTAGAGGATTATTTCACTTGAAACCGGGCCTCCTCACAGTGCCGTGCATATTCCAAGATGGCACCAGCGCCGCCATCTCCCGCCCGCTCCGAATCATCCCTGCACACACAGGTGAGCTCACGCAGCCACTTTCCACTCCCTGAGGACCCTGATCTTTCCTCAAAGCTCACCAGGAGCCGGTCCAATGCCTCCCTGGGCTCAGGTGAGGGCTGGGACATGAAGTCCCAGATAAGATCACTGATCAGCTATGTCAGATCCCTGCCCACCAAAGCAGACTTTGAGCACTGTGTACACAGAATTGAAAAGGCCTACAAGAAAGAAATCTCTGATATTAAGAAAGACATGTGGTCCCGCTATGAGGACATAGACAGTACTACTGTGAGCCTCAGCCATGCTGTTTAGGCTCATGATAAAATCCTTAATACCCACACTGTCATGTTGCAGCAGCTCTCCTACCAACAGGATGACATCGTAAATCGCAATAGACGCAATAACATCCGCGTACGTGGGATACCAGAGACTGCGGCTGTTACGGCCATCTTTAACCAACTGCTGCAATGCCCCAAGGATGACCCCATTGAATTGGACCGTGTGCAGGACACCCTGTGCCGGGTCCACATTTACAAGATCAAAGAGGACATCATGAGAGCTGCCAGTTCACAAAACACCATCCTCTTCAATGACACCCCTGTGATGCTCCTGCCGAATATCTTGCGTCAAACATTGGCGATGAGGAAAGCATTGAAACCACTTACGCAGCTTTTGCAAGCCAATCAGATGAAATACCAATTGCGATTCCCCTTCCACCTCCGGGTACACCATAAGGGCAAAACCGCCATCTTTCGCACCCTGGGGGATTTGCCTTCCTTCCTCATCACGCTGGAGCGCCCGCAGGTTTCTCTACCAGAATGGCCATTCACAATAAAGACACCTGACTTTCGTCCCCCCCCCTCCCCCACCCATCTGGATACCTTATGGCGAATGACTGCCCAGTTGCCTTAGCATCTTTTAACTGCAGGGGGTTCAATGTACCGGAGAAGCGGAGTCAGATCCTGTACCACTTTCACAAAATGCGCTCCAATATTCTCCTATTACAGGAAACCCACTATTGTACGGGTAACCCTGAGGTCTTAGACTCCCTTATTGATGTTGCTGGTCGCTTCATTTTTCTCATATACGTTCCTAACGAGGATCAGGCTCGGTTCCTCTCATCCGTTCTCACCAGACTATCCTCCTTTGGGGACCCTTGCTTCATCATTGGTGGAGATCTCAATGTTGCCCTGTCCCCGTTTGCAGATACATCTTCGGGTAAGTCCTCTGTTCTTTTCCCCACACTAACACGCATCAAATCTCTGCTACATTCTTCCCATCTGGTGGATGTATGGTGCATCCAGCATCCCACAGAGAGGGACTACAGCCACTATTCTGCTGCACACAACTCATATAGCAGACTCAATCACTTTCTGATCTCACAATCTCTGTTAGACTCCCCCGACAAAGCATCTATTGGCCACATACTCTGGTCCGACCACGCTCCGGTCCACTTGACCCTGGCTTGCCATCGGACATCCCATGGGGGTGCGCGCTGGAGGCTCAATGACAACCTGTTAAGGGACTCGGTATGTGTAGCCGATATCTCCGAGACCATTCGGCACTTTGTATCCGACCATTCCTTAGACACCACCTGCCACTCACCCAATGGAAAGCTCTGAAATGTGTCCTACGGGGTGTGCTCATGCAGCACGGCTCTCGCCTTAAATGGATAAGGGCTGATGACATCTGTCGCCTCCTCTCGACAATTGCGGACCTCGAACCTCACCATAAACGTTCAATTTTCGTTCAATTATCTAATGCCCGAAGAGACTTACTCCAACTACTAGACTCACACTCTTTGATAGCTCGGGATAGGGCATGCAATTATCATTACTCCTTGGCCAACAAATGTGGCAAACACCTGGTGCGAATCCTTTACCCTAGACTGCCCCGACACTCCATCACTTTCATCACCCAACCCAACCAAGACAAGACATTCAACACAAAAGGCATTTCTTCCTCCTTCAGACAATACTACTCTCAACTCTACAATCTGTCCCCTACTGCGCCATGCTCTCAGACCACCAACTCTAGTGACAAAATGGGAGACTACATAATGGAGACGGCATTACCCACTGTCAACGCTCTAGATTCCATGGAGCTCGACAAATCCCTGACCATCCCTGAATTCCTAGAAGCCATCAAACACCTGAAGATAGGCAAATGTCCTGGTCCGGATGGATACACCCCCCGTTTCTACAAAACCTTTGCCCCGCAATTAGCGCTACTTATCACTAAAGCTTTTAATGCTATTGACGACTCTCACCTACCCACTAAAGATCTGCTATCCGCTAATATCTCTATAATACCTAAACCGGGCAAGGACCCATCCCAATGTAGCAGCTATCGGCCAATATCTTTGCTCAACATAGACCTCAAGCTGTTCGCCAAGGTGTTGGCCAAACGCCTATCCCCCTACTACCACAAGTGATCCATAAAGACCAGGTGGGATTCGTTCCTGGCCGCGAGGCGAGGGGCAATACCACGAAAACAATCCATCTCATTTCTTTCATCCAGCGCAAAGATTTAAAAGCCTGCCTTCTGTCCTTTGACTCTAAAAATGCATTCAACAGGGTTAACTGGCACTTTCTACGACTCTCACTGGAACAACTTGGGTTGGGAACCAACCAGCCTCGGTCCTCGTGAAAGGCACTGCCTCAGAGCCGTTCGACATTTCGAATGGCACCCGGCAGGGCTGTCCCATTTCCCCCCTCCTATTTGTCATAGTTATAGAGCACCTGGCTTGTGCCATTCGTCAGAACTCCTCCATCCAATGTATCCAAAAACCCTCCTCCCATCATAAACTGTCCTTCTATGCTGATGACCTCCCTACCGTCCCTTTTCCTGGAATTCCGCCGCTTTGGCTTTTTCAGTAACTTACATAGTTGGTCAGATTGAAAAAAGACACAAGTCCATCCAGTTCAACCATAAAAAAATAAAATAATAATGTCATACAATGCCATATACCTAATTCTATACCCACAGTTGATCCAGAGGAAGGCGAAAAACCCCAGCAGAGCACGATCCAATTTGCTACAGCAGGGGAAATAATTCCTTCCTGATCCCCCGAGAGGCAATCGGATATTCCCCGGATCAACTTTGCCTATAAATGTTAGTACCCAGTTATGTTATATACATTTAAGAAATAATCCAGGCCCTTCTTAAAGCAATCTACTGAGCTGGCCAGAACCACCTCTGCAGGGAGTCTATTCCACATTTTCACAGCTCTTACTGTGAAGAAACCTTTCCGTATTTGGAGGTAAAATCTCTTTTCCTCTAGACGTAAAGAGTGCCCTCTTGTTCTTTGTGTTGACCGTAAAGTGAATAACTAAACACCAAGTTCACTATATGGACCCCTTATATATTTGTACATATTGATCATATCCCCCCTTAATCTCCTCTTCTCAAGAGTGAATGAATTCAGTTCCTCTAATCTTTCCTCATAGCTGAGCTCCTCCATGCCTCTTATCAGTTTGGTTGCCCTTCTCTGCACTTTCTCCAGTTCCCCAATATACTTTTTGAGAACTGGGGCCCAAAACTGAACTGCATATTCCAGATGAGATCTTACTAATGATTTGTACAGGGGCAAAATTATATCTCTCTCTCTGGAGTCCATACCTCTCTTAATACAAGAAAGGACTTTGCTTGCTTTGGAAACCGCAGCTTGGCATTGCATGCCATTATTGAGCTTATGATCTACCAAAGCCCCCATATCCTTCTCCACTACAGATCCCCCCCAGTTGTACCCCCCCTAGTATGTATGATGCATGCATTATCTTAGCCCCCAAGTGCATAAATTTACATTTATCAACATTAAACCTCATCTGCCACATAGTCGCCCAATTAGACAGAGCATTGAGGTTGGCTTGTAAATTGGCGACATCCTGTAAGGATGTTATTCCACTGCATAGCTTGGTGTCATCTGCAAAGACAGAAATGTTACTTTTGATCTCAGACCCAATATAATTTATAAAGATATTAAAAAGTAAGAGTCCCAACACTGAACCTTGGGGTACACCACTGATAACCTTAGACCATTCAGAGTAAGAATTATTACCCACTACTCTCTGAATTCTGTCTTTTAGCCAGTTTTCTATCCATTTACAAACTGATATTTCCAATCCTGTAGACTTTACCTTACACATGAGCCGTGTGTGGGGAACTGTATCGCTTTTGCAAAATCCAAGTATACTACGTCCACCGCCACCCCTCTGTCCAAGGTTTTACTTACCTCGTCATAAAAATAAATCAGGTTTGTCTGACAACTTCTGTTTATTTCCTATCGTCTTTTTTTCCATCTGGAAAAATTTAAAACATGTTCTATTTTTTGACACCGATGGAAAAAAGTCAGATGGGGCCCACACACAGTCTTTTTTCATCGGAAAAACGATTGTGTGTACAGGGCATTACACTCTTCCTCTCAGGTACACCATCCCTATACTGAATTGGAAAGAGTATGCTCCCTCTCTGAAACTCCTAGACACCTTCTCTCAACCATATATAGTCTTCTACAAGCTCTTACACACAATGACTTGCCACCTTATACCCGGATGTGGTCTGCAGACTTGGGAGAGGACATATCCAGACCGGAATGGCAGACATCATTTCACTTTACTCACAAGTCAACGGTATCATGCTACACCCAAGAAAAGAATTACAAGATCCTGTCCAGGTGGTACAGAGATCCCTCCACGTTACACAAAATTTTTCCATCACTCCAGCTTCCTGTTGGCGATGCAACTCCTCTACAGGAACCTATCTACATGTCTGGTGGAAATGTGAGAGGATCCGCCCCTTCTGGACCCAGGTATTTGACTGCTACAGTAAAATTTATGATAAACCATTATTGCCTTCCCCTAAGATTGCCCTCCTTTCTATACTCCCTGGGTCGGTGTTATCCCAGAAGCAGAGTCTTCTCCGTTTTTTTATGTCCTGGAGGAGAGGGAGGAGATGTTGGCTCTTGACAACAATACACTTGACAAATATAAAATACTGTGGTCCATCTGGCTCCACTTTTCGGCCTCTGATACCCTCCTGAACATGTTGTAAGACCCCTAACGGAAACACCCTGCAGCGTTGTCTGACGTTGGAGTGGGCTGGGATGTATACCCTCTGGTCCTCTCATCCCCTGTCTAATATGTTTTTCTTTCGATGAAAGTCTCCTCAGCAGTTCTTGTGCTCTCCTACGACTCTTTCTCTATTTTTCTCTTTCTCCATTTCCTTTTCAAATCTGGCTCTTTCTTTCCCAACTCACGCCCATTATTGGGCAGCTCCTCCCCCCTTCTGGTCTTTTTCTGACCTACGTTCTTTTTCTTTTTTCTTTTTCATTATATACATACAGTATGGAATTTTTTCTTGACGAACAACGTGGCCCCTTGGCCAAAATTGATCTAGAGACTGAGTGACAGTCCTTAAAGGGACACTAAAGGTTTATGTTTTTTCACCTTAATGCATTAAGGTGAAAAAACATCCGACAATACCGACCCCCCGAGCCCCCCCGTTTTACTTACCTGATCCTGTTCACCTGTTGCGCTCACCCCCGATGTCCTCTTCACCACTCAGCCTGGTCGTTGATTGGCTAGAGTGGATGGATTGAAAGCAGCGCAGCCATTGGATTGCGCTGCTGTCAATCACATCCAATGATGCAGCGCGCCGAGGGGGCGTGGCCGAGTGATACAGTGAGTGGCTATAGCCGCCGGCTGTATCACGGGAGCTTATCACCTTACCACCATGCTCGCTCGCTCGCATGAAGGTGTTCAGTTCTTGCGGGCAGGAGCCGAGGGACCCCAGAAGACCAGGTTCATGGTCACTCTGTGCAAAACGAGCTGCACAGTGGAGGTAAGTATAACATGTTTGTTATTTAAAAAAAAAAGAAAATTCTCTTTACAACCCCTTTAACTTTAGTACTATACTGTGTAATAGGGGGAGTCTAGCTGTGGGCGATAGCCATTGGGCTGACTCACCATATATGATTATCCGTGACTGTCTATAGAATGTAACTCCTTATGTTGTTCAATGTGCTATCTGTTAAAATGACAATAAAAACTTTTTCAACCCTAATTGGACCATATTATGCACATGGAACAATAAGTAGCAGGCAATGAAGACCAGGGAGGGGGAGGAAGCTTTTTTAAGATTATTAAGGTATAGCCTGGAATTCCACTTTAACCACTTCCTTACCAAGTCATTGTAAAATGACGTCGGCAGGAACCTTCTCTCCCTCATGACGTCATATTACATCCTGGGCTTCCCGGCAGTCTAGGGGGCACGCGCGCGCCCGCGGAACCGCTCTGGACCCTGTGTGCGTGCTTGGCAGCCGTGAAGTCTGCCGGGCACCCGCAATTGCCCGCGATCACATCAGAACCATGGATCTGTGTGTGTAAACACACAGATCCAAGTCCTATCAGAGGAGAGGAGACCGATGCGTGTTCCCAGTACAGAGGAACACAGATCGGTCTCCTTCCCTTGTGAGTCCCCTCCCCCTACAGTTAGAATCACTCCCTAGGGAACATATTTAACCCATTGGTCGCCCCCTAGTGTTAACCATTTCCCTGCCAGTCACATTTACACAGTAATCAGTGCAGTTTTATAGCACTAATCGCTGTATAAATGTGAATGGTCCCAAAAACGTGTCAAAAGTGTCCAATATGTTCGTCGCAATGTCACGGTCACAATAAAAATCGCAGATCGCCGCCATTACTAGTAAAAAAATAAAAAATAAAAAAATGCCATAAATCTATCCCCTATTTTGTAGACGCTATAACTTTTGCGCAAACCAATCAATATACGCTTATTGCGTTTTTTTTAACCAAAAATATGTAGAAGAATACATATCAGCCTAAATGAAGGAAAAAAAATTGTGATATTTATTAACCACTTAAGCCCCGGACCAATATGCAGCATAAAGACCAGGCCCCTTTTTGCGATTCGGCACTGCGTCGCTTTAACTGACAATTGCACGGTCGTGTGACGTGGCTCCCAAAGAAAATTGACGTCCTTTTTTTCCCACAAATAGAGCTTTCTTTTGGTGGTATTTTATCACCTCTGCGGTTTTTATTTTTTGCGCTATAAACAAAAATAGAGCGACAATTTTGAAAAAAATTCAATATTTTTTACTTTTTGCTATAATAAATATCCCCCAAAAATATATAAAAAATTATAATTTTTCCTCAGTTTAGGCCGATACGTATTCTTCTACATATTTTTGGTAAGAAAAATCGCAATCGGCATTTATTGATTGGTTTGCGCAAAAGTTATAGCGTTTACAAAATAGGGGATAGTTTTATTGCATTTTTATATAAAAAAATTTTTTTTACTAGTAATGGTGGCGATCAGTGATTTTTTTCATGACTGCAACATTATGGCGGACACATCGGACACTTTTGACACATTTTTGGGACCATTGTCATTTTCACAGCGATCAGTGCTATTAAAATGCACTGGTTACTGTGAAAAGGACACTGGCAGTGAAGGGGTTAACCACTAGGTGGCGCTAAAGGGGTTAAGTGTGCCCTGATGAGTGTTGCTAACTGAGGGGGGGTTGGGCTGTGTGTCACATGACACTGATCTCCTCTCCGAGTACACAGAGCCGAGATCGGTGTCATTGTCACTAGGCAGAGCAGGGAGATGCTTGTTTACACAAGCATCTCCCTGCTCTATGCCTCCGTGAGACGATCGCGGGAACCCCCGCGGCGATCGAGTCCGCTGGACCCGTGGTCTGACTCACGGGGAAGGCAGTAGGGTTCCGACCCCGACGTCGGACAGTTAAAGGGGACGTACAGGTACTGTACGTTGATGTGCGTGTACGAGCCATTCTGTCGATGTATATCTACAGGAGGTGGTCCTTTAGTGGTTAAATCAAAAAGTTAAAAATATTGTGTTTTTTTTTAAATTGTGGCTCTTCTTTTGTTTATAGCACAAAAAATAAAAAACACAGAGGTACTCAAATACCACCAAACGAAGGGTCTATTTGTGGGGGAAAAAAAACATAAAGATTTAATTTGGGTACAGTGTTGCATGACCGCGCAATTGTCATTCAAAGTGCGACAGCGCTGAAAACTAAAAATTGGTCTGGACAGGAAGGGGGTGAAAATGCCCTGTATTGAAGTGGTTAAAGCAAAGTTCCACCCAAAAGTGGAAGCTCTGCTTATCTGTCTCCTCCTGTTTTTGACAGGTTCCTGTCCACACTTTCATCAGGCCTCACCGCGTGGAGGTACGTTAGACATTTGGTCCCCCTCCTCCTTCCCTTCTGTCAGGCCATTCAGAAAGTGCAGCACGGTTTGTGCATGTGCAGCAGTGAATTGGCTGTGACGCCACAAGGCTTCACTGCAGGTTTCCCCAACAGGCTATGGTGGCAGCAGCACCCCAGAGCCAATGGAAACATTGGCTGGGGTGCTGACATCGCTAGATTCCAGGACAAGTAAGTGTCCTAATATTAAAAGTTAGCTGCTGACTTTTAATTTTTCTGTGGGGGGGGGGGCTGAAGCACCACTTTAATTTATTTTAAGCGCAATAGCAAAAAAGGGAATATGGTAGGAGAATTTCAACTACGTTAACATGTTTTGATTTCCAAAAAGAGGTGCTAAAAGTCCTATTGGACTAGCGTATGTGCCGTTAGTGATAGAATATGCCTAACTGGATCTCTATTATTATTATCTTAATTTTTCTTTGTTTGTAGGTGCAGACCAATTTTTGCCTTTTCATGCATAATTTAGCACCCGTTCATGTTGCATGTCCAGATGCTAGCCCCATTGGGGTAAGAAACTGATGTCATCCTTATCTTAGTAAGGTTTAAATGGGCAATACACTTTATGTATTTTTGACATTTGGAAATGTTGAAATGTAACAAAAGAAGCAGTGTGTGCTTATTTGTATTTTTATTGATGTAGCTTATGCCCGTCATAATCCTGAGGAAGAAGATGTATTCCAGAAAAAAAAATGTGCCTACCTATCTTATCTGGCACTGCATACTATCTTTGCATCTGTACCATTCTATGGAGTTTTTCGGCCCTATGATAATTCACTATGTAATGTAGCAGTGATGCAGGTAGAGTATAAGATGGCATATATGAACAGGTTTTAACGTATTGTTGACTAATTTTAAATAAATATGAGAAAGGAAAACAAATGGATTAATTAAAAGCATATTTTTTTTTATATTTTAATAATTTTTATTGACGCTTCAACAGTACAAATTATCTGACAGTAAAGCAAAGAAGAATTGGACGCTATGTCATAAAGGCTGATAAAGATGACAGTATGCATTATCACCAGCAAAAAACATGTTTTTTTAAAATATAAATTAGTTTGTTTATTGATTGGTGCTTAAAAAGTCCAGCTAGCTTTATAATTTAATTTTGAAGTTAGGATATATGTAAAAAAATCAAATTAAAACTTTTCATTGTTTCTAACACTGCCATAATAAAAAATGATCTGTTAACAGGTAATACAAGCATGTAAAGCAAAAACAATGAGAAGTCTAAGCTGACGTGTGCAGTAAATATATATAATAAATGAAGAGTATTCTATAGGTGATTGTAGTGAGCTGTTCAAATGTTATGTTAAGATAATACAAGATAAGTTCAGACATGGCAACAATTTATTAATACATTCTGTTGTGGCTTTATCTTGCTGACAGTCTAATTCCTGTACCTGTCATTGCAAGATCCTAATCAAGACTTTCATATAATATAAGCAAAACTCAGTCTGAACTGTCTCTTGAAGATTTTCACGTTTACCTTTGTTTGATATTCTGATATTGTGTACTGAGAGTAATAGAAAGAAAGAAATGGAAAAAAAATAAAAATAAATGTATAAGGTCCATTATTAAGAGGTTTTGGAAATAAACCCACTGGGGCTATACTGCAGGGTGTGAAAGATTTCAAGCATGGCAAAAAAAGCACAAAAATTTAACCACTTGCTTACTGGGCACATATACCCCCTTCCTGCCCAGGCGAAATTTCAGCTTTCGGCACTGTCACGCTTTGAATGAAAATTGCGCAGTCGTGCAATATGGCTCCCAAACAAAATTGACGTCCTTTTTTTCCCACAAATAGAGCTTTCTTTTGGTGGTATTTGATCACCTCTGCGGTTTTTATTTTTTGCGCAATAAACAAAAAAGAGCGACAATTTTGAAAAAAAAACACAATATTTTTTACTTTTTGCTATAATAAATATCCCAATTTTTTTATTTTTATATATATATATATTTTTTTCAGTTTAGGCCGATAGTTATTCTTCTACATATTTTTGGTAAAAAAAAAATCTCAATAACCGTATAGTGATTGGTTTGCGCAGGACAGGACGTGGATCTGTGTGTTTACACACACAGATCCACGTCCTTAGCTGTATAACGGCTGATCGCGGGTACCCGGCGGACATTGCGGCCGCCAGGCACGTGCATCGGCACCTCAGTGACGCAAGCGCCCCCCCAGTGGCCGGAGGAGCAGAGGCCGTCAATAGACGGCCTCCCAGATTTGTAGAGCCACCTTGTGGCCGTCATTTGTCAATGGCCCGGTACTCAAGAAGTTAATGGAACTGATGGTAGTTACAATATCTAATAAATATAAAAACTCACCACTGCTACCTTTTTCTATAATTAATCTAGTTCTATACCAATCCTAAAGGATATAATCCCAGTGTGGTGCATTCCCCAATTTAAGGGATGCCTTAGCTAATCTCATATATGCATTATACAGCTGTCAGCAACAGTTTGATGTCCAACCTCTGAAGTGTTGATGTCCAACCTCTGAAGTGTTTCCAGAGTTGTTATTAGCACATTGTGATCAGGCTGCTAATGGCTTGTTGTTTGTATGTTATAAAACATAGTAGGTTGTATGCTCCAGAGTCTATGGGATGGAAATATAGATGATGTCTTTGGCTTTTGATCTCCAATGTCGTGCTTAGTTGCAGGTCACAAGGGATGAGTCGAATACCCTCCAGTTCGGTTTGCACCAGAACTTGCTAACAGGCAATAAATTTGTTCGAACATCCGAATACCATTAAAGTCTAGGGACTCGAACATGAAAAATCAAAAGTGCTAATTTTAAAGGCTAATATGCAAGTTATTGTCATAAAAAGAGTTTGGAGACCCGGGTCCTGCCCCAGGGGACATGTATCAATGCAAAAAAAGTTTTAAAAACTGCCGTTTTTTCAGGAGCACTGATTTTAATAATGCTTAAAGTGAAACAAAAAAAGTGAAACATTCCTTTAAATTTCGTACCTGGGGGTGTCTAGAGTATGCCTGTAGAGCAGCGCTTGTTTCCCGTGCTTAGAACTGTTCCTGCACAAAGTGTGATTTCTGAAGGAAAAAAAGTCATTTAAAAGCACTCGCGGCTATAATGAATTGTCGGCTCCCGGCAATACAGAGAAAAATCATTGATAAAAAAAAAAATGCGTGGGGGTCCCCCCAAATTCAATTACCAGGCCCTTCAGGTCTGGTATGGATATTAAGGGGAACCCTGCGTCAAATAAAAAAAAATGACATGGGGTTCCCCCCAAATATCCATACTAGACCCTTCAGGTCTGATATGGATTTTAAGGGGAACTCCACACCAAATGTAAAAAAAAATGGCGTGGAGTTCCCCCCAAAAATCCATAACAGACCCTTTTTCAGAGCACGCAACCTGGTAGGCCATAGGAAAAGAGGGGGGATGAGAGAGCGCCCCCCTCCTGAACTGTACCAGGCCACATGCCCTCAACATGGGGAGGATGCTTTGGGTGTCTGTGATCTCTCCTCTCCGGGGTCCAGGCTCCAACGATGATGTCCAGCGCAGCAAGAAACAGCATTCTTCACTGGAGCGGAGACACCCCGGGAATGACGCGGCTTCAGCCAGTGACAGCTCTTAAGTAGCTGAGGGCGGGGCCACCCGTCACGTGACCTCATCCCCTCTAACGCAAGGGGAAACCCGGGATTCCCCAGTGACGTGCGGGTGCAACGGAAAACCTTCGTAAAGGGTCTGGTGTGGATTTTTGGGGGGAACTCCACGCCATTTTTTTTTTACATTTGGAGTGGAGTTCCCCTTAAAATCCATACCAGACCTGAAGGGTCTGGTATGGATATTTAGGGGGAACCCCACGCGTTTTTTTTTTTTAATCAATGACTTTTCTCTGTATTGCCGGGAGCCGACAACTCATTATAGCCGCGAGTAGTTTTAAATGACTTTTTTCCTTCAGAAATGACATTTTGTGCAGGGACAGTTCTAAGCATGGGAAACAAGCGCTGCTTTAAAGGCATACTATACACACACCCTAGGTACGAAATTTAAAGGGATGTTTCACTTTTATTGTTTCACTTTAAGCATTATTAAAATCACTGCTCCCGAAAAAAAAGCAGTTTTTAAAACTTTTTTTTGCATTGATACATGTCCCCTGGGGCAGGACCCGGGTCTCCAAACACTTTTTATGACAATAACTTGCATATAAGCCTTTAAAATTAGCACTTTAGATTTCTCCCATAGACTTTTTTTGAATTTGCCACGAACACCCCAAATTGTTCGCTGTTTGGCGAACGGGGCGAACAGACAATGTTCGAGTCGAACATTAGTTTGACTCAAACTCGAAGCTCATCCCTAGTCACAAGCGCTAATGAGTGTGATAAAATTGCGGTCATACTAACCTCAACCTCATTCCAGCACCACATTTTTCTTTCAGCAAATTTACCTCCCTCTTTAGGGGGTAGTACACTTGCCACTTTCTGATAATCACTATGACCACTGTGGCTTTCTATGTTCCTGGTCTCAGTGCCTCTTCTGGACTTCTGTGTACTCTAAATGAGCTTCCAGCATTCCTGCACATAGGTGCTCTATGTTCTTCTAAAAAGCTCCAGCTACCCTGCACATAGGTGTCTGCTCTTATGTCCAGCATTCCTGCATCTGTACTCCTAGTGAGCAACTGTAAGCTCTCAAAGACTTCTGTGATCCTAGCACCCCAATGATGCAAGAGTCTTCTAATACTGCCTCTGTGATCCCAGTATGCCAATGCTGAAAGAGGTCTTCACGACTGCTTCTGTGATCCCATCATCTCTGTGCTGCAAGATACCTTCACTATTGCTTCTGTGATCCCAGCACAAGTTCTGCAAAATGCTCTCGCTACTGCTATATATTCCCAGTGATTTGTTAGCCTTCAATTGGGCTGGATGTAGACTTGAAGGGTATATTTGAGGACTGCAACCTGGAAGCTGTCCTACAGGAAAGCCCAACACATACAAACACCCTTAGCCACAAGCACTGCATGGGTTCTCTACTTCCAGTGTTGTTCCACAATCTCTAACGTTTCCAAAGACTCTCACTTCCCGTGGTTATGTTCCTCTGTCCATTTCAATTCCTTAATCAGTAACAATTCTTCTGTTGCCTGGAAAAGTAAATATAATTATTATTTTTCATATGGTAAGTTTTTACTACCAACATATTGGTAAGTTTAAATCACATTTCTGGCCATATAGGAAATCTATCCCTGTCCCTCTAAAGTGTTCCTTCTGGGAGGCCTGTTGATCCATTGCTGCAGTCCGGGGTTCACCCCTGTCATGATGTCACTTTGCTGCCACTGGACTTTTCAGGAGCTGTGTACATCAATGGACCCAATAACAGTGTCTGCATCACTGGGAAATTACCAGGGCTGCAAAAGAAGTATCCCTGCGGTATGTGTGTGTGTGTGTGGGGGGGGGGGGTGGAGTACCTGGCTGGGCTTCAGCTTTAAATTGAATCTACATAATTTACTGTTTTCATCAGCGCAGTCAACATTTTCCATTACAGAAGTATACTGAGATTTCCAGATGGAAGACTTGGAGTGGGTCCACAACAAATATGAGAATGTTATCAATGTGATCTATTTATAAGCCAGTCCTTTAGAACAAAACTTTTTGTGACTATTTATTTGGAGTTATTATTCTGTTAACTTTAAAGTAATTATCTCATGACAAAAACATGGGGGCTGGAAATACTAATTTCTCCTTCTGGAAACTTAACTTGTCTGGCTGCTTTTATTCAATACTTTGATTTAAGAACCTGTAACAAGTAAAGCGGTAAGTACTGACTTTGCTCCAGTCTTCTTAATCTGCAAACTTTTTCCAGTTTTGTGATTTGGAAAAGTTAAAAATAGCCAGGCAAATAGCCATTTCAAAAGGAGGCCAGCAAAGGTAGCCCCTTCTCCCCCTTGTGACATGTTTTTAAATGTATCTTTTTGTTGCATACTTGCCATGTCTTATTTTCTATATTTTGATTACAGACTTGTAGATTCAGCCTTCAGTAGCTATCTGTATTTCAATTAAATCAGCCTTCCTGCTGAATAAGTGGTAATAAAAAATCTTTATTTAGGCGACTTGCATCATATAATGTCTGGGCTTTAAGTGGGGATATCGGAAGGATGCCTGCAGCTGTAGGCATCATTTAGATATCTTTTTTTTTTCAACCGGCGAGTTCCTTTTAAGAAAAAACATGTTCTCCGATGCTTCTCCAATCTGTCCTGTGCGATTGGGGAACTGGAGCATGAAACCCACCGGCAGCAGTGGTTTACCATAGAGTTGGCCAGAGATCCACATGGTTCCTGGCCATCTCTATGACCCTCAGAGGCCGGAAGCGACGGCAGAGATAAACACTGCTGTTGTTTTTGCTGGAAAGCCTGAGATTGAGTATTCTTTTTTATCTAAATTTTTACAGCATAGCGGAGAGATGTGGGGACTTATAGACCACAGATCTCTCCGTAAAGAAGACCTGTTATTCCCTATTCCTATTACAAGGGATGTTTATGTTCCTTGCAAAAGCAATGAAATTGATGAAAAAATTAAAAAATTAGGAGAAAGTGTAAAAATAAAATAAAAAAATAATAAATCAACGATTTAAAAAAATTAAAAATAAATAAAAAGGGCCCCCATCTGCATGCAGAAGCGAATGCATGCTTATGTTGAGCCCGTATACAGTAAGTACACAGTGTTCAAACCACACATGTGGGGTATCGCCACGAACGTTAAAACAAGAGCAATAATTCTAGCCCAAGACCTCCTCTGTAATTTTAAACTAGTAATCTGTAAACATTTTTAAATGTTTGCCTATGTAGATTTTTAGGTATCATAATTTGTCGCCATTGCACAATTTTCAAGTGTGACATGTTAGGTATCTATTTACTCAGCATAACATCATCTTTTACATTATACAAAAATGGGACTAATAATTGTGATTTTTTTTTTTATTCATGAATGTGTTTTAAAAAATAAAAATAAAAAATGTGTTTGAAAAATTGCGCAAATACCGTGTGACATAAAAAAAAACTGCAACAACTGCCATGTTATTCCCTAGGGTCTCTGCTAAAAAAAAAGATATAATGTTTGGGGGTTTTAAATAATTTTCTAGCAAAAAAACACAGATTTTTACATATATGAGAGAAATGTCAGAATTGGCCCGGTTGGCAAGTGGTTAGAGAAAATATTATTATGCGTTTTTGGTCAGTCAGAGCAGACTGGTAGACTAACACTGAGCACGATGAGCAGTAAACACAATCAGTGTAAAGCACTGCTAAGAAGGAAGTGTTCTGTCCCACGTCTATGTCTGTTTCCTTCATTGTATTTGGTGCCTTGGTTTTATGCATGCTGACATCCAATGGTTTTGGGCAATTGCAACTTGATTACTTGTGCAATTTGGTTTCTACTTCTTTCCTCCCCTTCTGTTTAATATTAGGTAGTTTAGTCCTAGCTACCCCCCCCTCTTTTTCTCCCACGTTCCCTCAGTCAAGGTTAGTACTTCACAGAGACAGGATTGAAGAAAGTAATTGTCTTCTTACACTTCCAAAGACCAGAAAAACATTCTATGTGCTGCAATTATCTGACATAAAATTACGTTGGATACAACTTTTGTGTCTTATTGAAGTCTTCAGCCACCTGTGGATGGTGCCATGTCAGCATGTGACCATACTGTCCAGACAGACTGCGTATAAGGAGGTATGTCAATGCATAAAGCAGCATTTGAAACAGAAAGCAAAGTTTACATACTTAGTGCACAGGCACAGTTCCCCAATGCATGTATATATTTAAAGGATAAGTAAAGGAGAAGTACAGCCAAAGCTTGTCTGGCTGTACTTCTCTTGTGGATCACAGGAGTGCAGTCCGTTCTGCACTCCTGTGACCCGTTTTCAGCAGACGGTGAGCTGAAGCCCGCTGTCAGCTGATGTCACAGGGTCGGTCCAGGCTCAGGCAAGATCATGACAATGAAGTCGGGATATGCCCACATACCTGGACAAGTATCCGGCTCAGCCTCTCAGCGAGCTGCTGAGAACCTGAGCTGGTCACTCCCCCCCCCCAGGAGCTGGGGGCAGAGCAGAGAGCTGATAACTGACAGCTACCACTCGGCCATGCTAGATCACTCGGTTCTCAGTCTTAGAGGCACCGGGGGACAGATGCAGCATTGGTCCTTTGTAAGTATGATTACTAAAGAAAACACATATGTCTCATTTAAATTGCATATAAAAACAAAGTTTAACATTGATAAAAAAAAGATCACTATAGGGTCAAAACTTAAATACTTCCTGTGGTGACATATGAGTCATCAGGAGAAACAACAGCATGCAAAAATCTGTATTGTTATATAAAGTTAGATGCACAGCATGCGACATACAGGCACAGTGTCATGTGTTGGTAACAGCCATTATATCATGCATTTTGGGGGATCATAACATTAATTTGTAATGAGCCTCCAGTGCATATCAACTAAGTAAATAACATGACCGTTCAACTTTGCACAGTACATATATGTGAATACATACATTGTGGGGCACTCTGCTGGCACTGACATCTAACCATTTTAACAGTCCATAGAACATTTATTTAAACAGCATTGGTATGTGGTGTGCTACCTTTAAATAAGACTTCATGTCTGCTCCCAGCTTGCAATACTTATGCTTCTCCCTACCCTGCTTGCACCCATATGGTGGAATGCTACTTCCCTGCTCCTCCCTCTTCCAAGTGAGTGGTTGACAGTACAACTAGAGCCTGCTGTCATGATGGGCAATCTCACCTGCAAGCTGGCGACGCAATAGCGGCGAATCAGCGTTAGCGCTTTCGCGCCTGCGCAATAGCGGCGCATTGGCTTTAGCGCGTACGCGCATTGCGTTGTAATGGTGTGCGGGCGGGTGCGCGCGGGAGCGCGCAGTGACACTTTCTGCCGCCAATCTGGGGCTATTTAAAGGGGCTTGTGCTGGGGCTCCTTGCTGTCTGGTCTACAGCGTTCCCAAGACCCACCTGCTATCTGATATTACCCTACCGATCTGTTCCTGTGACCCGGCTTGTTCCTGACGCTTCTTGCCTTCTGCCTGCCCGCTGACCCCCGGCTTGTTGACCTTGCTTCCGCCTGCTCCTTCTGCTACCTGCTGCCTGCCCGTTGCCAACCCGGACTGTATAACGACTCTGCCTCTGCCTCTTGGACTGCACCTGATCTGCCAGCCAGTGGATTACCCGGCCTGTTTGGACTTGCCTGTGCCCGGAACTACAAGACACCTCCCCGCTGTCTGCTGTCTTTCTCCTTAGTTCCCTGTGTGCCAAGCCTGCCTGCCGTTCCAGCTTCCCTGCTGCCGCTGAAACCTGCACAGAACTTCCTAAGGTCCAGCTCCACCTCTGCACCAGTGTTCCTGACAGGCACTTGTGCGACTCCGCACTCCCGAGCTCCCTGTTCCCACCATCAGGGGTTCCGGAGTAGGAGGTGCAAAAGAGGCCGCTCCCTGCATCCCAGGCTCATTACCAGGTACATGACACCTGCATTGTCCCTAGCGTGGTATTGATGTGACATAATCAGGACATTTACTAGCCTACCCAAAAGTTTAGGGAAGCCGTTTTGGAACCAGAGCCAACTGCAGTAAAAAGCAAGATTTAAAGATACTTTTATGCACATAGGAACCAAAAAAATTACTTAGGAATGTTATACAGAATGCCTGGAATGCAGTAAGAGTCGAAATGTAAAAAATTATTTTAGGTATGGATGGTCTAACTTTGATTTCTGTAACTATATATACGAGAGCCATTCAAGTCAAACTGGGACTTTTAATTTTACAGGTAAATAAAGGGATGCTAGCGTGGCAGTACTACACACAGTAGTAAGTGGCAAGTGTGTCCTATTACTGATAGATGGTGCACATGTTGTGGGCCAGTCCAGAGACTGTTAATCAAGATGGCAGACAACAGTGTTAGTGTTTGCATGGAATAGTGTGTGGTGATGAAGATTCTTGTAAACGAAGATGTAAAACTCATGGATACAGAACTTCAGAACACTTCAAGTACAGTACGGTGATGATACTCTGAAGCCTTGTACACACGACCGGTTTTCTCTGCAAGAAACTACAAGAAAACTGTTGGGAGAGCTTTCTTGAAGAGAAAACCGTGCGTGTGTACGAGGCTTTCAGGTTTCTCGTCAAGAAAACTGCCCAGAATCTCGACGAGAATAAAAGAAGACCTGCTTTTTTTTTTCTCATCGTGTTTCTCGTCAGACTGTATTTGGACGAGAAAACTGTTCATGTGTATGCTTTTTTGAGTCTTCAAAAACCGCGCATGGTCAGAATCAAGTATGAGACAAGAGCGCTCCTTCTGGTAAAACTAGCGTTCGTAATGGAGATAGCACATTCGTCACACTGTAACAGACTGAAAAGCACAAAGTGTGAAAAGCGCGAATTGTCTCTTCCCAAACTTTTACTAACACGCGGTAACACGAGATTAGCAAAAGCAGCCCAAGGGGTGGCGCCATGAGAATGGAACTTTCCCTTTATACTGCCGTCGTACGTGTTGTACGTCACCGCACTTTAGACCAACGAGATTTTGGATTCACAGTGTGTATGCAAGGAAAGCTTGATAAGAATGTTGTCAAGCTTGACAAGAAATTCTCGGTCGTGTGTACAAGGCTTCAGCTGCAGTAAGACATTTTAATGGTGTAAATGTTTCAAAGATGGCCACCCACAGCAGACATTCCTGTGAACATTCAATGCGGGGAATGCCTTATCCTGTATAATGAACGCATAACCCATCATGAAATTGCACAAGAGACAACTTTTTCCATGGGAGCGGTGAACATAAGTGAAGGTTGGTTCAGGCGTACTGACAAATCTTTCTATGCCGAACCTTTCCAGGCATTAGTTAAATGCTGGGATAAATGAATAAATGTAGCTGGGGAGTATGTTGAAAAATAAAAGCAGTTTCCACTCCTTGAAATTTGTTCCTGGACCAATATAACTGCAATAAATACTAAAATATCCATAGATGGAATGTTTTAAAAAATATTTACAAGGGGCATTCAAATCAAAACAAGACTTTTGAGTTTTCTATAATAAAAAAAATCCAATTTCAAGGAGTGGAAAATACATATATTTTTCAACATACTCCCCTGCTACATTTATACACTTATCCCAGCATTTACCTAATGCCTGGAAAGCTTTGGCATAGGAAGATTTGTACATAAGAATCATCCTAGGACAGCTTGCTTCACTTGTGTTCACCATTCCCACAGAAAGAGTGTCTCTTGCAATTTCATGACAGGTTATGCGTAGATTATCTGGGATTAAGCGTTCCATGCACTGAATGTTCACAGTAATGTCTGCCGTGGAACCACCAAGGCCGGGATTGCTACTGATGGTCGTACAGCCATCTTTGAAACGTTTACACCATTCAAATGTCTTACTGCGGTTGAGCATATTATCACCATACTGTGCTCGAAGTCTTCTGTAGATATCTGTAAGATTCATGCCTTCATTCACAAGAAACTTCATCACCACACGCTATTCCATGCACGCACAAATTATTGACCACCAACAGTACCTGTACTAAAAGTTAAAAATCCTTTTTCAGACTAACCAGGATAGTTGGGAGGAGAGACTGTTGGATGGAATTGCATTATAGGTAGTGATAGATGTAGTCAAGAACACAATGAAATAGGACTAAGGTCAGATTCACAGTTGTGCTTTAAGTTATAAGGTGTTTTACCATGCATTACTGCAAACCTTGGTAACAGGCAATCCACAATGTTAGGAACTGTTGGTAAATTTGAAGAGCACCCAATATATCTTGAAAGCATACCTCAATGAGTGAGTGAGTGAGTGAATGAGTGAGTGAGCAACTTGTATAGTGCTACAAATGCGAACTAAATCGCCTCAAGGCGCTTATTTCCATCCGGTGTCATCCTTATCCTTCAGAAGAGGTGGGTCTTAAGTTTTTTCCTGAAGGCCCGATGGTTTTCTTTCATGCGGATGTTTGTGGGAAGAGCGTTCCATAGCCGTGGTCCTTGGACTGCAAATCTTTGTTCTCCCTTCGATTTGTAGTGGGACTTGGGGATGTGGAAGAGGTTTTGGTTTGTTGATCCGAGAATGCGATTGGGGTTGTAATGTTTTATTTTCTCGCATAAGTATTGAGGAGCCTTTCCTTGTGTGCATTTGTGGGTGAGGCACAGAGTCTTGAATGTGACCCGATCTTTTATGGTTAGCCAATGAAGGGTCCTCAGGGATGAGGTGATAAATTCCCATGTTTTTTTCCCAGTTACCAGTCTGGCTGCCATGTTCTGGACAACTTGTGGCTGCAAAATCTGGTATTTAGGTAGTCCTAAGTAGAGGGAGTTTGCGTAGTCGAGTCGATAATTGATGATTGTTCCGACTACTACCGCTGTATCCTCTTCCGGGATGAAGGGGATGAGTCTATACAGTAGGCGGAGAAGATAGTGGGATCCGCTGACTACTGATCCTATTTGTGCATCCATCGACATCATCGTCAAAGGTGATTCCAAGGCTTTTGACTTTGGTGCTTGGGGTGATGATCTGTCCAAGGATGGTGGTGTCCATGAGGTCCTAGTTTTAGTCTTTCGGTTTGCGTGGAGGAGAAGAAGTTCTGTTTTGGATCCACTGAGTTTGAGGGAGATCTCAGTCATCCAATCATCAATGTGAGGCATTTTTCTAAACTGTGATATTGGTCGTTTTTTTGGGTGATCCGAAAGTAATGTTGAGTGTCATCAGCGTAGAAGTGGTAGCACAGGTCCTGTTCGCAGATGATTTTGAGGAGTGGGCGGAGGTAGATGTTGAAAAGCATGGGTGACAGGGGTGATCCTTGAGGGACTCCGCAAGAAATGGTGCGTGTTTCCCAGGTGAAGGCTGCTAGTTTCACTGTCTGGGAATGATTTTCTAGGAAGGATGCGAACCAGGGTAGATCTGAGTCTTTGACTCCGGCTACTTATTTGAGACGAATGAGTAGAGTTTTGTGATCTACTGTGTCGAATGCTGCACTGAGGTCCAGCAGCACCAGGAGACATGATACTCCGTCATCTGCTGCTTCGAGGGCGTCATCCCATATTTTGAGAAGTGCAGTTTCTGTGCCATGGCCTGGGCGGAAGCCTGATTGTAGTGGGTCCAAGAGTTTGTGGGTGTCCAAATGGAGTTGTAGCTGTTGTACTACTGCTTTCTCAATAATCTTGGAGATGGTCTTAAGGCTTGTTATGAATATGCATTGTAGGGCTCTACAACGTACACGAGTAAAGAAAGAGTAAACACCACTCCAGGTGAGTAAAATCCAATTAGCAAAATAAAAGCGTGTTACTCTACAGTGATTGATATTAAAAATACTGAAAAAAAATGATAAAAAAATAAACAGTCCAGAAAAATCAGTCTTTCAAATGGATCATAATTGTCAAATGGCAAACTCTATTATTCAGTTGTGCATAAGGTTATCCAATCCCTTCACCAAGTGAACACGCCACCACCACAATAGGTTGGACTCTTTCCGGAGAGCCTGGACCCTTTATTACGAAAGGTCAAACAGGCTTGATGAATATTTCCCGGTAGGGGTCATCAGCAGGGGATGTTCAATGGAACCACGTCAGGAACAGCTCCAGAACATCCAGAGTACTCTACCCAAACGACAATTGTGCAAATAGATCCAAATAAAACATAAAATGCTGGATAGTGTAAAACCTCTTAAGGTTTGCATTTAATATAAAGTATTGCACATCCATAGTAAAAACAGCATTGCATGGTAAAAAAGAAAGGCGGCCGCCACAGAACATCCAAACATGTAAAATGCACGATAGCAGGAACATACAGCTCAGCCCGACTGGTTTCGTTGACAAAATGACTTTTTCCAGAGCAAATAGTTTGGATGGGCTGGGCGCTAGCCCCGGCTCACTTCTGTAGTGATATTGAAGACAGGGTTTTGAATAAGCATGATGTTAGTGTGAAACATGTGAACCTCTGTGCCTGTGTCCTATGTCCTGGTGGCAGTCACCTGTTTCGTTACAATATCCTATCATACTAAATGGTAGCTTTTTCCCTGAATTTTCCTTTAAATTTCATCCGCCTTGCCTATCAGATCAATCTAACTAGATGTTTTGCTCTTGTTTAAATCAAAGAACAGAACTCCAGCCACTTGTTCATAACAATCAGCTGTGTTTAATTGTCCGTAAGCCTCAGTGCAGTATTTTTTCACAGGCCATTATCCCAGCCTCGCCACCCTCATCGGCCTTTTAATCACCAGAGATGTATCCGCCTGTAAATTATGTAGGATTCCCTTCTCTGAATGAGGCTATATTACTTCTAGGTCTCCCCCCGGAGGATTCTGCTCCTCCGCTTCTCTGAAACATTTAGTATCAAGAATATAAAACTCTCCAGAGAAGAATAACTGGCTGAAGGAATGCATTTACTTTTATATTGGGGAAAGGAACTAGACTCTATTTACTATGAGCAGACTATAACAGAGCTGGAAATATTTAATGTGCTCTTATACTATGTTTGAGATAGAAATATGTTTGTTGCCTTGTTCTTTCTATGGCTGAGCTAGATCTGCTCTTTCTCTTGTCATCTATAAAGAGAATATGTTATAATAAAATTAAAATACATAATTCTATCCTGCAGATCAGAAGCATCGCGGGTATAGAGTGTCACCAGGGCAAAATAAATGTGCCTCTTGGACCAATTTTAACTTTTTTATTTTTAAAAAAAAACAGATGATAGTAAGGGAGTTTTTGAATGAATATTTTCTATCTCAACGTTGCTCGTGTATGACAAAAGGAATTACAGCTTTAAGCGGAACTAGCCCATCCTTTCCTTTTCAGCCAAGGAAGCTGCCATTTTAGCCTCTGTTTGATCTGCAACTGCCATGGTGCTGCACATGTGATCAGTTATGATACCAGCCATTTGATGGTTTGACAATTTGATTGAGAACACAAGAAAATGCGACAGTTAGCATTCCCAGTGGTTGTACATTTTTAAAAATAAAGGGGATACTATTATAAGATATTAGTACCCCACCCAATCCTACACCCTTAATCTAAACCAGGGGTGTCCAAACTTTTTTGAAAGAGAAGATTTGATGAAGTGAACATGCGTGAGGGCCGACCATTTTGCCTGACATTCTTTGAAACATTAAAATTCCATCTAAGTGTGTTTGTACACTGCCCAACAATAATTTTCTTGCCTTTGTGGCTGTGTGTGGGGAAGAGATGAGCTCGGGCGTGTTATTTATTTGTTATTTTGGGTGCTGATGGATGTGATGTCGGTAGCTATTACTGTGTAGGGGGTTATCTGACGATTAGAGTCCGTTAATATCTGGAATATTTACTCTGGTCGTGAGAATCTTACTGTATGCAGTTGTTTATAATTATCTAGTTGGTTGTAAAAATAATTTCTATATGGGTAGTGATGCCCTAATTTGATTGGGTCCATTGGATTGGACCAACCTTCCCATATAGTTCACCAATTAAAGATGCATACATTTTGTTATTTTTATTTTAGATATCAAAATGGATATTAAATTTAGCCACACCTCTTGTGTTATTATATTAAGGTCCCGAGTGTAATTATCAATTAATATTATGGATAGTAATACGGTATTATATAATATATATTGCTGTTATATTAATATTTTCGGTTTTATGGCGTTGGGGTTGTTATGACAGCCAATTGGTTCATGCTGTGCGTACACGGATTGGTGTACGCACACCATGCGATCACTTATGATGACATTGCGGTAGAAATAGTGTGGGCCATCAGTTATGTGACACTGCTAAATTGAATAGCTTGCCAATAAGAACACATCTTGGGGAGTTGGTAGCTCGGTTTCCTTGTAGCCGTAGGTTGCACTGAACGCTTATGTGGGGCCTTGATGCTATTTGGCCGCAACGGTGCTCAGTGCAGTTCCGGCATTAAGGCGTCAGCGTCGCTATGGCGACGAGTCTGGCACAGAGACACACTGATTGGCCGACGCATGTCACGTGATTGCGTATGGCTGGCGTGTGTCACGTGATCACGTATGACGCCGTCATGTTAAATGCAGCGCCGACCAATAGAGAAGGACGCGCTCCAAGGGGTGTGTCCGATTTGCGCCTCATGATGGCCCGGGGGGAGGGTGTTTGCGGTCATGTTTTTACATGATCGCAACCGTGGATGACTGCGGGTCACCTTCGAACACGTATGTGGGGTACATTAGACTTATCGGAGTGTAAGTTCTTTCAGGATGAGGTACAGATTGTTGAAATATATTTCACTCTCAGGGATTTTTGATCTATTGATTAAACATCAAAAAAATAAATAGGGGGTGTGGTATTAGCTCTTGAAGGAGGCCGTATGTCATGCTGACCACTGATAGGTTATGGTGAGTCATGTGATGGTGATTCTCCTCATTGTGATCATGTGACCACTGGGGGTGTGGCTTATAACAGATGGAAGGAAAGGGTATTTAAAGGATTGTCCATACAGGGTCCCCATAATACGCTGAGGAAGTTCCACCCTGAGGAACGATACGCGTGCGGAGGGGACCATTATGTGACATTCCATCCAGCAATACCCAGAAGCTTGCAACCGAAAGACGCTGTGTCTATAAAACAGGAGGCTCATGTTCCTAGCACTGGGCTCAGTGCTTTTTATGTAAGTGAGATTTTTTTAAATAAATGTGATCGTTTTTAAATGAAACAGAGAGCACTATGGTTGTCTTTATGTCTTACATGAATACTGCTGAGAATTAATGTTTGGAGGAGCATCGCCATTTGTTAATGATCATCTGAAGACAGGATTCATCTATAATTATACCCCTCCAAGGGGAATGTTTATCTTGGTCTTCTGTTAGCTCAGAGACCCAATCTTTGAGGTGAGCGGCCTGTGAAGTTGGTGACGGGAACACATGTATTGAAGCACTATTGATATATTGTTTTCAAGCACTCTGATCACTTTTGAGGATTTTCTACATCTAGCAACTTTTTTCCTTTCATTTGTTATTGTTCATACTGAATTTTGGGACAATTTTTTTCTTGATTCTTTTTGGACTTGTTTAGAAATTACTAAGTTATTTAGCGCTGCACTATTTTATTTGTACATGTTATTTGCAAGGAGTGTGATATATTGACCTTGAGTGCACAGCGGCTTTAGGGAACCTCTTCTGGGGTTCCATATTTTCACAGTTTTTTTCTTTTGCGCTGACTAAACCCACCATTTTTTCAGTGTTATTTAACTATACCGTATTTATCGTCGTATAATCACTTTAAGAGGGAAGTTTCAGGAAAAAATATGAATTTTAAATAAAGAACTGTGAAGCAAAATAAGGGTCAGTGCCCATGAATGCAGCCTAATCGGTGCCCATCTGCAGCCCCACCACTGCCATGAATGCAGCCCCACCGTTGCCATGAATGCAGACCCACCGTTGCCATGAATGCAGACCCACTGTTGCCATGAATGCAGACCGATCGTTGCCATGCCTTACCATTGCCAGGAATGCAGCACCCCCATTGCCGTGAATGTAGACTCACCATTGCCATCAGTGCAGGCTGATTGATGCCCATCTGCAACCTCGGATGGGACAGGGAGGGGGCAGGACGAGCGCCAACACATTACATACAGCAGAATCAGTTTTTGCGGTGGCCTCTTTAATACAAAGTTCTGCCTCTTATGATGGACAGAACAGTCGCGATTGGCCTGCGGGCCGGACTTTGGACATGCCTGATCTAAATATAAGTACTCAAATGTCCACAAACCCAATAACCTGTAAATATGTGAATAAACCATTTAAAAAAATACTGTTTAACGTGTAGATAATCCCTGTTAGGTGGCAGCTGGTTTGATATTTACTGCAAGGGTTATTAATCATTTTTTTATACCACGTAGCTTGGCAGGGGGGCTTGTACATTGAAAAGTGATTCTAAAGCCTTAGATATACCCAGTGAAGTGACTGGCCTGGATGAAACAAATCCTCCTACATAAGCTGTACCTGTGCATCTGCATTCTCTTCTCTACATTGGTTCAAAGTTCAGATTTTATAAAGCTTGTCTGAGCTGTCAGAAAAAAGGGGGCAGAAAGCGTAAATCCCACTCTGTAGAGCTGAGTGACGAGAGCTCTGACAGCTGATTGGAGGGAAGGGACACACCCTTTCACACAACTCACAGAAACAGAGCTGAGGCTGTCAATCATCCAGAGACCCCTCCTTTGTTACCTTTTCATCATGGTGTCAAGAAAACCTGTCAGAAGGGACTCATGCTGATAGCAGAGGAACGAAGCAGCAGACAGAAATAACATTTAAAACTCTTAGAGAAGGATATGTTTTGTTCATATTTCATGACTGTGGTTCACAACCACTTTAAATAAATAAGTTTAGTTCCACTTTAAGTCCAGGTTGGACACCCCCCCCGCATATAATCTGGCTGGTCATGTGACAAGGTCTTCTTCTCCAGTGCTGGGGCTTTAAGCCTTATGCCGCGTACACACAACCGTTTTTAATGTCATTGAAAAAAACTGCATTTTTCTTAACGTGATTTTTCGTGTTTCCTCTCAAGCCTGACTTGCCTACACACTATCGTGGAAAAAAATGTTTGAGTAAAGCGCGGTGACGTACAACACGTACGACGGCACTATAAAGGGGAAGTTCCATTCGGATGGCGCCACCCTTCATGTTAGTAAAGTTTGTTGAGCGACGATTTGCGCTTTTCAGCCTCGTGCTTTTCAGTCCGTTACAGCGTGACAAATGTGCTATCTCCATTACGAACGCTAGTTTTACCAGAACGAGCGCTCCTGTCTCATACTTGATTCTGAGCATGCGCATTTTTTTTCAAGTCGTTAAAGCCCACACACGGCCGTTTTTCATGACGAGAAAAACGACGATGTAAAAAACGACGTTAAAAATTAGAGCATGTTCCAATTTTTCTCGTGATTCTCTGCGTTTTTCTCGTCGGGAAAACTGCTGGAAAGCCCACACTCGATCATTTTTAAAAATGAAATTTTTCTCGTCATTAAAAACGGTCGTGTGTACGTGGCATTAGAAATCTAAATCAATGCTTTGCTTTCAACTGCTTTTGTTGTTTTACTTGGAAATTAGTGTAGTTCTATTTCCTGTGTTGTCTGTTTGCCTTATCTTTTAATAATGGACTCACATGTTTGTAGCGTCATGGCTGATTGATTTCCCTATGTCAATGTATTCATTTAGTTTGCTTGACCCTAGAGACAGGCAACTTCTTGTTCCAGATTACACAGCATCCAATGCAAGCTTTGGCATTTCTTTTGTGTTGCATCACAAATGTGGGAGTGCTAATGTGATAAAACACATTTGATCTGCCTGTTTGTGTCTGTGTAAGATCGAAATACTATTTATCTCTCATCTGCAGATCACTAGACTGAGAGATCCGGGGATTGTGGGATATGTAGTTTCCTCAGTCAGTTCCTAGACTACATATAGAGGTTATGCATTAACTTATGCAGTGCCATGTGTCATGGCTCATGTTTAACCACTTGCCTACTGGGCACATTTACCCCCTTCCTGCCCAGGCCAGTTTTCAGCTTTCAGCGCTGTCACACTTTGAATGCCAATTGCGCAGTCATACAACGCTATACCCAAATTAAATTTGTATCATTTTTTTCACACAAATAGAGCTTTATTTTGGTGGTATTTAATTACCGCTGTGTTTTTTTTATTTTCAACAAATGAAAAAAGACTGAAAATGTTGATAAAGAAAGTGTCATAGTTTGTTATAACATTTTGCAAAACAGGTAATTTTTCTCCTTCACTGATGTGCGCTGATGAGGCTGCACTGATAGGCACTGATAGGTCCCACTGATGGGCACTGAAGAGGCGGCACTGATGGGCACTGAGGAGGCAGAACTGGTGGGCACTGATGAGGCGGCACTGGTGGGCACTGATGAGGAAGCACTGATGAGGCTGCACTGATGGGCACTGATAGGTGGCACTGATGGGCACTGATTGGTGGTACTGATAGGTGAACTTGATAGGCAGCACTGATGTGCACTGATAGGTGGCACTGATGGGCACTGACAGGCAGCACTGCTAGGTGATACTGATGAGGAGGTACTGGTGGGCATTAATAGGCAGCACTGATGAATGCTGATTGGTAGCACTGATGGGCAATGATTGGCAGCATTGGTGGGCACTGATTGGCAGCAAAGGTGGGCACTGATTGGCAGCACTGGTGGGCACTGTTGGTACTGCACTGATAATCAGTGCACTGATAATCATTACACTGATAATCAGTGCCCTGACTATCAGTCAATGTCCCTTTAACAAAATCCGGTTATCAGCTCTCTCTTTCTCTCCACTCTCCACTCCCACCGGCTTGTGTTGACATGCATGATCAGCTGTGATTGGACACAGCTGATCGTGTGGTAAAGGGCCGCTGTGATTGGCCTTTTTCCCCAAACTGTGATCAGCTGAGTCCGAAGGACTCGGAAATCACAGAGCACACCATCTGCGTGGTGCAGAGGGCACACGGGAAGCGTGATCACGGAAGGACGTCAATAGATGCCCTCCCAGCAAAGTAAGCCGTCATTCGGCTATAGTGCGGGTGGGAATGGATTAAACACAAATAGTAACGTGTGACACAGCAATGTTAAGATTTACTCTACTATAGGCTGTGCATACAGGGCAACAAATGGCATCATGAGACTACATGATCAATGCACATCTTATACAGGTGAAAAACACAAGGTGCAGGTCAGAGGGTTTATAATGCCTTTAAAGTACATTCATGGCTCATATATGCTAGTCTAAACAGGTATGAAATACAGATACTATGAAATAACCAAGCCTCATGGAAACAGACAGAATAAAAATTCCTTTACCTTCCACAACTGAGCCAAATCCTGCTTCATTTGTTTCTCATACGCTTCACCTCCCAGGCACTGAAGCTCACCGTGGGACGGTTTCTGCATCAGAGGCAGTGCTGTGAATCCAAAACGTAGTGGACATGACTAAGTGTGGCTAGATGCTGACTGACAAGCTATAGGCTTGTGAATCAGCAATGACAATACTGATGGTAACATGCCCTCCGTAACATCTTTTTATCCCAATGTAATGCAAGCAGACACAGCCTACACACGAGTGACAGCTCTGCTCTGAATTCAGGAGCAGTGCAGCAAAAAAATTAAGATCCTGGACTGTACTCCCTCCTGTATAAATGCAGTCTCTATGGATCTGTGACAAGATCCTTTATGGACCAGGAGCTCTCAGTCCCCTTTAAAGAATTAGCACAAAGCTGCAAACTGCATGCAGAAGTATTTTGTTTCCTCTGTAGAACTTCACCCAGGTCTGACACTTGACACCTGGCTGCTCTGAAGAACTCCCCAGGACAAGGGATCAGGATTTAGCACAACGCTGTCCTCGGAAAGTATGCTATGTCTGGCAGTCTTTCACCTTGTATGCCCCTGGGTGTGCTGAGGTACCACAATGCCCTTTGCTCTGCCCATGACCCCTGTTCAAGCCTCCAACTGATCAGATCTTTCCATGCCAGCTCGGATGTATAAAAGTACTAGAGATTCCTCTCTAATGCCGCGTACACACGACCGTTTTTAATGACGAGAAAAATGCAATTTTTTTAAATGGTCATTAAAAATGACCGTGTGTGGGCTTCTGAGCATTTTTCACTACGTGAAAAATGGCCAAGAAAAAATTGGAACATGCTCTAATTTTTCTCGTCGTTTTTCATATCGTCATTTTTCTCGTCATGAAAAACGGCCGTGTGTAGGCTTTAACGACGTTAAAAAAAATGCGCATGCTCAGAATCAAGTATGAGACGGGAGCACTCGTTCTGGTAAAACTAGCGTTCGTAATGGAGATAGCACATTCGTCACGCTGTAACGGACTGAAAAGCACGAGGCTGAAAAGCGCGAATCGTCTCTCAAAAAAACTTTACTAACATGAAGGGTGGCGCCATCTGAATGGAACTTCCCCTTTATAGTGCCGTCGTACGTGTTGTATGTCACCGCGCTTTACTCAAACATTTTTTTCCACGATAATGTGTAGGCAAGGCAGGCTTGAGAAGAATCACGTCGAGAAAAATGCAGTTTTTTTCAATGACATTAAAAATGGTCGTGTGTACACAGCATTAGACTTCCTCTCCTTCCTTTGCTCACCTCCAGCTTGGAGGCAGAGCCCCCAGCCCGGGGTCCACTCCCAAGCCACACAACAGCAACCTCAGCATTCCATTTTCCCCTTGACTCCCCTGCTGGCCGGGCTCCACCATATTTAAGGGCTGACCCAGTCACTCTGTTAGGCCTTCTGCCTGGTGATTGTCCAGATTCCCTCAAGTATGTAGATCAGAACCTCCTGGCCTCTGCCAATAAACTTCCAGAAGCTACTCCATGCTTCTAGATCCAAGGGGAGGCATCAGAGACCTGCCCTGTAGAGCCACCCAGCCTGACCTGCAGTAACCCGAACAAAATACAGACTCACACAGCTATCATGAGTCATACCAAATACATTTACCTACACTAGTAGATGAGAGAGGGCAGCAGATAAACAGATACAATTTTTGTAGGAAGATTTGTATTATCCCTGCGTATCGCCTGAGGCTAATTACTTCACTGGGTAAATCTATGGGTTTACCGTACAACCACTTTAACCCTTGCAGTGGGGGAGCCCCACTGAAAGGATTTTTGTCCAAGAGTTGGGCTTGAAACTACTAAAATAAGAAAAATAAAAAATAAAGATTTGCTAATAACAATGGCAGAGAATCCTGTGGGGTTGATGGACATTCTAGCTTTGCAAAGCAAATCTCAGGCAAGCATAAAGAAAGAATATTCAGCAGTATGCTAGTAGATAATCAGAGAATAGAAAACAAGGAAAGTGTCAATATTAATAGCATGTCAAGGATATAAAGAAAAATAATCATTTGCTGTCTCTGGTCACATTGTTACTCCCAAGACCTTCATTTCTTTGAAAGTAAATGATGCAGAGAGTCTGAGGAATGAAAACTCAAGAGATGGGCCTAAAAGCAATCTTCTCCTTACACACAGGGAGCCTTATATCATTTACTAGTGATTATAAAAGGCAATGAGGGCCTGGGAGCTGGAACAATGGACCATGACAAATACTGTGCAGAGATATAAAGGTAATTAGCAACAATGATCAATGTGAAGATCGGGTTGGCCACTCTAATTCGGTTTGTAAGACTGATCCATTTTAACAGCAATTTGTAAGTTGCTCATCTCTTTGACAATGCAGCAGACATTCAGGAAGTATTACTTTTGAAATTTACAACAAATGGATGGCGAACATTAGGAGTAAGTTCACACAAATGGCCATCTGCTAATCCTGCCATATGCCAAAAGGTCTGCTCTGTCAGATTGGATTTGTAGGCAAGACAGAACTTTTTTTGGCCCTCTTAGCTGCGAGAAAGTGCGACAGATTGTGTAGTACAATTCTACATTGAAAAGCTATGTCGCTGGGCTTTGTGTCAGAACTGCTTCTCTTTCCATACAAGTGTAAAACAGTGAAATTGCAAATATAAATGTTCACCAAATATGTCTGGACTGCAATGAGTTGAAAGATAATCTAATAGGAAAGAATTGTGACTGAACCGATTCACTCATCAGGAATAATACATACTTTCAATGTTAATGCTTTCATTAAAGACATATTAAACCTTCAAAAGTAAAATGTACTGTATATACTGCTTCATACCTCAGCACTTACCATAATTGTTGTGTGTCTTTCTTTTCAAGGCTGTGGTTTCTTTGAATTCCCCTTTTTAAAAATGCTGCCTCTCCTGGTTCTTGGTTTCAGGTGGTCCCACCCCTTTACAGTGTCCCATTGAGCTACCTTTGCATGGGTACTCCCAAGTGGTAATATGTACATCTCTCCCTACACTGCTTGCATCTAAAGGGCAGAAAGCAACTATCCTGTTCCTCCCTTCTCCAGATGAGTGTTAACAGCCCAACTGGAGCCTGCACTGTCCCTAGATAGAACTGATCCCTTGATAGAACTTTACTGAACTTCCTCTCCTACCCAGAAGTTCAGGGAAGCAGTTTTGGACCCAGAGTCAGCTGCAGTGAAAAGCAAGATCTATTATGTGCACATAGGACTTAAAAAAAAAAAAAAACGAGGAATATTGTACAGGTTACTTAGAATGCAAGAGAAAAACTTGGAGCGTTTAGTCCTACTTTTAAGAAGAATTCCAGGTCTGGATATTTTATACATAGTTACATTGGTCCAGTATGGACCAATGTAACTATGTACAGTATATTCCATACCTGGCCTATGCACCAGGAGCCTGGAAATCACTGAAGTAGACACCGCTACTCAAGTGATCTTCACTTGCTTCTGGGTCTCGCGCCAAGCAACTTACAATGCAGAATTCTGAACACAGAAATGTTGGCCTCTTGGCACAGGCACAATTCTGAGATGCCCCGACGTCACTTACAGTTCCGGATCGTACCGAGTGCGTTCCACGCTGGTACGCATACCGCTACTAAGTAGAATACAGGCCGGCCGGCTTACTCTTCACATCTTCCTGCCCAGTCCAGATCGCTGCAGCACATTGGGACTTCACTCGGCATGGATTCTCGGACTTCACAGTGACCGCATAGCCCACATATGGATATTCATGCTTATTTCTCACTACTGTCATGTGAGTAGCCATTTGGCTGATTATATCAATAAACCATTATTATTAACATACTGCACTTAGTAGGCACACCTTTTTGTTCTTTATCCTGTTTTCCAGAGTCTGCTTTACTCTCAAGGGAGCTGCCAACAGTGCTGTTGTTTTCATCCTTATATTTACATATGGACTTGATGTTATATACCGGGACTTTTCCTTTTTTCAGGTTGATCAATTATGATCATTATTATATACTACACTATACCTTGTTTATATTATCATTACTTTTAAACAAATTTTTTATTATTTTTTGTATATTTTGATGTTTTACCGTATTAGCAACATTACGCCGTGTTTGTACCCACCTTTGCGCCATCTCCCTTTGTTTACCATTCTGAGAATGCGTTACATTTTCTGAATGAACGCAAGGCATTTTCTGATTAGAAATGGTGGAGAGCAGGATGTCACCCCACCTCTCCACCGCATCAAACCAGAGAGAACACTTTACATTCATTAATAAATTAAAAAGCATTCTCCGCTTGAACACATTGGATAATCCTTTATCATTGGGATAAGATGTCCCGTAGTAATGCTCACCTTTTCGTGTCCTAAGGAGTAGGAGATGAGATGGTGCACCCCACATATTGTAACTTACAGGAAGTGCATTCCACAGAGTAAACTACATTTCTAGTTCCACAATTATTGAAGTAGCAAATCTCAAAGTCTTTTCCAGTGGAACAGGAATGTACTGTGTTGGACTTTTTGGAATGTCTCCCACAAAAACGACAGGTATTGACACCACAGGCATAAGATCCTGTGGTGTGTAACCATGTTCTATTGGATCCTCCTGACTGATACAGACTGGGGGAAAGAATGATCCCCAACGTGTTAGCGCGACGGCTCGAGAACTTACAGACTGCCCTCATAACAAGAACTAAGCTGGACCATGTAAATACAGTATGTATAAAATATCCATACCCCAAATTCATCTTTTTTTTTTAACAGAAAAGGTTTTTCATCTTTAATATCGTCTAAATTATTTTACTTACACCACATACAGGTCCTTCTCAAAAAATTAGCATATTGTGATAAAGTTCATTATTTTCTGTAATGTACTGATAAACATTAGACTTTCATATATTTTAGATTCATTACACACAACTGAAGTAGTTCAAGCCTTTTCTTGTTTTAATATTGATGATTTTGGCATACAGCTCATGACAACCCAAAATTCCTATCTCAAAAAATTAGCATATCATGAAAAGGTTCTCTAAACGAGCTATTAACCTAATCATCTGAATCAACTAATTAACTCTAAACACCTGCAAAAGATTCCTGAGGCTTTTAAAAACTCCCAGCCTGGTTCATTACTCAAAACCGCAATCATGGGTAAGACTGCCGACCTGACTGCTGTCCAGAAGGCCATCATTGACACCCTCAAGCAAGAGGGTAAGACACAGAAAGAAATTTGTGAACGAATAGGCTGTTCCCAGAGTGCTGTATCAAGGCACCTCAGTGGGAAGTCTGTGGGAAGGAAAAAGTGTGGCAGAAAACGCTGCACAACGAGAAGAGGTGACCGGACCCTGAAGAAGATTGTGGAGAAGGACCGATTCCAGACCTTGGAGGACCTGCGGAAGCAGTGGACTGAGTCTGGAGTAGAAACATCCAGAGCCACCGTGAACAGGCGTGTGCAGGAAATGGGCTACAGGTGCCGCATTCCCCAGGTCAAGCCACTTTTGAACCAGAAACAGCGGCAGAAGCGCCTGACCTGGGCTACAGAGAAGCAGCACTGGACTGTTGCTCAGTGGTCCAAAGTACTTTTTTCGGATGAAAGCAAATTTTGCATGTCATTCGGAAATCAAGGTGCCAGAGTCTGGAGGAAGACTGGGGAGAGGGAAATGCCAAAATGCCTGAAGTCCAGTGTCAAGTACCCACAGTCAGTGATGGTCTGGGGTGCCATGTCAGCTGCTGGTGTTGGTCCACTGTGTTTTATCAAGGGCAGGGTCAATGCAGCTAGCTATCAGGAGATTTTGGAGCACTTCATGCTTCCATCTGCTGAAAAGCTTTATGGAGATGAAGATTTCATTTTTCAGCACGACCTGGCACCTGCTCACAGTGCCAAAACCACTGGTAAATGGTTTACTGACCATGGTATTACTGTGCTCAATTGGCCTGCCAACTCTCCTGACCTGAACCCCATAGAGAATCTGTGGGATATTGGGAAGAGAAAGTTGAGAGACGCAAGACCCAACACTCTGGATGAGCTTAAAGCCGCTATCGAAGCATCCTGGGCCTCCATAACACCTCAGCAGTGCCACAGGCTGGTTGCCTCCATGCCACGCCGCATTGAAGCAGTCATTTCTGCAAAAGGATTCCCGACCAAGTATTGAGTGCATAACTGAACATAATTATTTGAAGGTTGACTTTTTTTGTATTAAAAACACTTTTCTTTTATTGGTCGGATGAAATATGCTAATTTTTTGAGATAGGATTTTTGGGTTTTCATGAGCTGTATGCCAAAATCATCAATATTAAAACAAGAAAAGGCTTGAACTACTTCAGTTGTGTGTAATGAATCTAAAATATATGAAAGTCTAATGTTTATCAGTACATTACAGAAAATAATGAACTTTATCACACTATGCTAATTTTTTGAGAAGGACCTGTAAATGTTTTTGTTAATATCTGACTGAATGAGTGTATAGTCGGGCTGTAATGTACTTTACTAGCCCAACCATTTGTGCTCCAAATTTGGTTTATTTAGTGGTAGGACACAATGACAAAATTCTCCCTATACAAACCTCAGTTTTATGTTCAAGAAAGTTTGTTACTTTGTTTAATAGTTTCTACAACTTGTAATGTGGTAGCTATAAGCCTTTATTGTTATTTTAGAGCACAAACTGCATGTGAGTGAACTTTACGGTGAAGACCAGCTGAGCAGCACATGTAGACTCTAAATGACTTCTTTATATGAATAAACCTGCACTATGGGAGCATGTATACTGTGATTTGATCACCACCTCACAATGTTATTATGGATCGAATTCTGGATTAGTCTATCTTGCTCAGTATGTTCCTTTGTTTTATATGTGTTGTAATAACTGCCTGTTATTATATATTTGGGCTGTTGACCATAGTAAACAAGACAATGGCAGTTTATCTACTGTTTTGCAGTATATTTAATTTATGTTTCTGTACTTTAATTTCATGCGTTATGTAAAATTCACTATACAAACATATTTCTTGTAATATTTACTGTGTTGAAGCCCTTACCTTTTAACCTATTTATTCAGGTTGGAATTAAAAGTACTATTCGAGTGTCTGCAAATGACACCAAGCTATATAATTAAAGCTATAATTAAATTCAAAATACTAACCACAACTTACAAAGCCATCCACAACTCTGCCCCGAGCTACATCACCAATCTTGTTTCCAAATATCACCCAAACCGTCTGTTTTCAAGACCTTCTACTCTCAAGCCCTCTCGTCTCCTCCTCCCATGCTCATCTCCAGGATTTTTCCAGAGCCTCTCCTATCCTCTGGAACTCACTCCCTCAACCTGTCCGGCTATCCCCTACTCTTGCTAGCTTCAGGCGATCCCTGAAAACTCATCTCTTCAGGGAAGCCTATCACGTCTCCAACTAATCTTTTACCACTTCCATCAGCTCATTCCCCACAGTTACAACCTTTTGTACCACCTGCCCCCCCCGCTCTTCTGGGGGGCCTCTTAATCCTCTTGTATTTTACTGTATTATAACTGTATTGTCTCCCTTTTATATTGTAAAGCGCTGCATAAACTGTTGGCGCTATATAAATCCTGTGTAATAATAATAATAAATAGTAGAATAACGTTCTTACAGGATGTCTCCAATTTACAAGCCAACCTCAGTGCATTATTTAATTGAGACGCACGTGGTGTGGATATTGGTGTATAGTGCACGCTTACTCATTAACCACTAGGACCACCATCTGCTTTCTGGACTTTATACTCACCAACTGTCACCCATTGGTTCCTCATATGATAAAACATACGAATGCCGATCAGGATAAGGACTAACAGGAGCGCTGCTATAGTATTGGATGGTGCACTAATTTGTGCTTCTGGACTGGATACTTTTAGTTTATGAATTGTCAACTTTGTTTTAGGGGCTGATTTGTATATGTTTTTATTGCCTTTTTTACTTTATGAATAACAGAGCTGAGTTGGTGTAAGTAGGCCTTCTAACACACTCAGATTATTCCAAATGAGGTTTAATGTTGGTAAATGTAAAGTTATGAACATGGGGGCTAAAAACATGGAAGCATCATACATTTTAGAAGGAGAACAGCCAGGGGAGTCAGTGGTTGAGAAGGATCTGGGAGTTCTGGTAGATCATAGACTTAGTAGCATACAATGTTAAGCTGTAGTTTCTAAAGCTAGCAAAATATTTTCTTGTATTAAAAGAGGTATAGACTCCCTAGATAGAGACATCATTTTGCCCCTGTACAATGTAAGACTTCATCTGGTTCAGTTTTGGGCCCCAGATCACAAAAAGGATATCAGAGAACTATAGAAAGTGCCAAGATGAGCAAGCAAGCTGCATTTTCCCATTGAAACAAGCCCAAAGCCAGTGGACACAGACCCTAAATAAATACTTACAGAAATTGGGAACTGAAGGACTTTCTGGTCAATCAAAACAGCCTTCTTCCTTCAGATGTATCTTGGGAGACCGCTGTCTTCCTCCTTCCTCCTTCTTAGTTTCACAGGAAACAATCTTTCATGTATTATACATCCCATATCTCCCTCTAATGTAGCTTTTCCTTTTATTTTCCTACATACATATTTCAGCAGAAAGGGGTTGGAGCATTGTTCATATACTGTATATAGATAAAGTTGGAAGATATTCTCTCAGAAATTATATCTGAATTATAAAAGGTGCATCTGCATATCATTGCCTCTTCGCATTTCTTTGTTCAAAATAGTCTACAAATGAGACCTTTTCCTTAGAATAACATGGTGTCAGCGCTGATCTCTCATTCTGAAAATTCATTACAAGTATTTATATACCAATTACAATTTACACAGTGCTTTACAAATTGTACATTCACATCAGTCCCTGCCTTCAAGGAGCTTACAGTCTAAGGTCCCTAACTCACATACATACATACACTAGGGTCAGTTTAGACAGAATCCAATTAAGCAAATAACATGTTCTTACAAATGTGGGCGCAAACTGGATTACCCAGAGGCACCCCAAGCAAGCACAAGGAAAATATACAAACTCCATGTAGGTGGTATCTTGGTTGGAATATGAAGCAATGACCCTAGTACTACAAGGCAGAAGTGCTAACCACTAATCCATTGTGCTGCTCACGTCCTACCTGCCTGTTTTGTGGATCCCCTTCATTGATACTTGACCTAATAACTCAGAACAGGTATGTAGATAAGGACTTGTTTTTGTTTTTTTTTTACTCTGACTTTCCTCATAAGCATGCGTGTTCCAAGCCAGTGACTCCAAATGTATAAAACCAGTAATTCAGCATAATAGTAAGGCAGGTAAGATTTTCAGAAGGAGGTCAGCAATGGCAACGTGCACATTTTATTTGAAATGCATACATGCTATTCCCTTTAAAATCCATATACAATCCCATAAAGTGCTTGTGTAAACAATAACATATACAATCAATACAAATCAATCATTTACAGTATTTTGTAACACTTAGCATGCTGCACCCTATCAGACACTAAGTGCAAAAATATATATATATTTTTTAAAGTATGCACATTTTAATCTGGAAGTTTACAAGACAACAATCTGTAGAGTAACGTCCCTCAGGAAGTGGCCTCATACTTAAACACTTGAGCTCCAGCCTCTTATACACCTTCAGGGCCGCCATCAGGGGGGTACAGGCAGTACACCTGTAAGGGGCCCGGATGGCAACCCCCCTTTTTCTTATTTTTTTATTATTATTATAATTTTTTTAAAATTTGTAAGGGGCCCAGAGGTCCCCAGGGGCCCGGAGGTCCCCAGAGCCCCGGATAGCAAACCCCCTTTTTTTTCTTTTACAAAAAAAATATATTTTTTTTTATAAAAAAAAAATAAAAAAATTGTAAAAGGTGCCCAAAGCTCCCCAGAGGCCCGGGGGTCCCCTTTTTTATGTATTTTTTATTTAATTTTTTTTTATTTATTTTTTGTAAGGGGCCCAGAGGACCCCAGAGGCCTGGAGGTCCCCTGGGCCCCGGATGGCAACCCCCATTTTTTTAAATAAAAACATTTTTTTTTTATAAATTATTTTTTTGTAAGGGACCCAGGGGTCCCCAGAGGCCCGGAGTTCCCCAGGGCCTCGGATGGCAACCCCTCCTTTTTTTTGTTCTTTCTTTGTTCATCAGCACCCAAAGCCCCCCTCAACAATTTGCGGCGGCAGCACCTCCCGCTTCTCAATTCGTGGCACCCCCCACTTCTCAGTTCATGGCTGCACCCCCCCCGCTTCTCAATTCGCGGTGTTTGCACACCCCCCCCCGGTTCTCCTGATGGCGGCCCTGTACACCTTCTTTACCAGGCCATTTTTCAGTGATAGTTTGACTGACAATTACTCCATTATGCAACACTGTAACCAGTTATATGTTATGTTATTGTTATATGTTTTATTGTAAAATAGAAAAAATAACACACATTTAAAAGTCTCCCTTACTTTCTGTTAAAATAAAAATGCCAAAATAGTGTGAAAAGCCCCAAAATGACCCTTTTTTTAAAAGTAGACACCCCAAGGTGATCTCATTTTTGGCACAATTTTTTTTGGGTAATGAAGGAACATGCTGGTACTAAGGGGCTTAATCACAGAGCTTGAGAATGGTGCACCAGATACATTAAAGTGGTAGTGAAGTCAAAATGATAAAATTAACTGACAGACAGGGTTTGTATAACAGAAGAGACCCTAGAGGTCTCTTCTGTCATAAATGCCCCCTTGCTTATCAGCAGTAATGTGATATGGGCATGTCAGACCACATTTATGGCCCCCTCTGTGTGCCGTGGTGATGTGACTCTCCTGCCATTCAACTGACTGAAGATACAAAACCAATAAGGTAGACCGGGCGAAGATGGAAGCACCTGGGGAGCCATGACAGCACTGCGCTGGAGAGCTTAATTTGCAGGTAAGGCTGTCATAATATGCTAGCATGCGGTGCATACTAGTGCATTATGAATAAAACATAATGGTACGTGCTGACGTCACCACACTGTCTCACTAGGAGGACGGGAGTTTGTTTGTAGCCGACCGGCTTCTTATTTTATGTGCGAATTTTAAACTTCTAAATGTAAGTGCAATATTTTTTACTTAAATAAATAAAGTAGCAACTAGACAATATTACGCTATGGTCAGTTTCTCTTTCTGGGTCCAATGCTGAATGTTTCGATCACAGCTCTTACGGTGGTATCGGTGTGAGAATCAGTGCAACCATCTACCCAGGGTTTTCCTAAGATCATCCGTGCAAGCAAATGCCTTGGCTGGGCTATAGCCATATGCCTGGTTTTGCTTGCCATCTGATAAGCAAGTTTTTTATATGGTGGCGGTGCACTTCATGGAAAAATCACTGTGGTGTCTACACGAATTGAATCCATCTCACCATTCCAAATCATTAGAACAAGTCATATGTTCTTCAATCAATTAACCAGATTTTTTATTTGGACTAAAACTAGCGTGGATTCTCCTATCTATGAATAAAACATGCATTGGGGGGGCGGGGGTTGTGGGGGGGTGTATTATTTCTTCTGACTTTTCTACCATTTTAATTTACAGGCCCCTCGTTTCAGCTGGATACAGTGTCTCTGTGTACCCAGTTGTCTACACAACAATCACTGGGTGGATCGGCTTTCTGACAGCTATTTATCCAACACGGTATTGGGTAAATTACAAGTCACGAATCTGCATTGAAAAATGTACCCTCTTATAAAATTGGTAAAGAAAAAAAATTATCTCTTTCATCTCTTTCCCCTTTTATAGCTAGTGTGACAACTCCCAATTTCAATCAGGAACCAATCAGTGTGGTTAGCAAAGAAACTGTACCGACTACACCTGATGGTGTATTTCTTTTTCTGTGCCCTCTATTGGCACAAAGAAAGAAATACACGTTTTAAAGAAGACAAACAGCGTTTAAAAAAATAATTGATAAATTATAATTTTAATGTAAAATAAAAAATAAATAAATAAAAACCAATCAATTGATTATTTAATAGCCAATAATAAAAAAAAAAGAATAAAAACCTGTGAATGGTATTTTTTTTTAAACATTGTACTAAGCAAAAACCGTACATGCTCTAATGCGTACACACGATCATTTTTCATGCCATTTTTTTAACCAACGTTTTTCTCGTCGGTTTTTTTCATGTTTCCTCTCAAGCCTGTCTTGCATCCACACGATCATTAAAAAAAACGCTCGAGCAAAGCGCAGTGACGTACAACACGTACAACGGCACTATAAAGGGGAAGTTCCATTCGAATGGCGCCACCCTTCATGTTAGTAAACTTTGTTGAGCGGCGATTCGCGCTTTTCAGCCTCGTGCTTTTCAGTCCGTTACAGCGTGACGAATGTGCTATCTCCATTACGAACGCTAGTTTTACCAGAACGAGCGCTCCCGTCTCATACTTGATTCTGAGCATGCACGTTTTTTTTCCCCTCGTAAAAGCATACACACTATCGTTTTTCACGTCGTTAAAAAAAAACGACATGAAAAACGACGTGAAAAAATAGAGCATGTTCGAAATTTTTAATGGCCGTTTTTCACGCCGTTAAAAATGCTCTGGAGCATACACACGATCGGTTTTAATGCCCATTTTTAAAAATGGCATTTTTAACGGCATGAAAAACGATCGTGTGTATGGGGCATTAAAATGTAAAACAGTTTTTATTGTCAAGATAACCAATGGATATTTATACTGCTAATTTGGTCTGGGCATTTAGGCTTCATTAAAGTGGTTGTTAAGTAAATTACATGCAACCCCCTTTGTTAGAAAGAGTCCTATGCTGCAGTGTATGCACTTTGTAAGAAATATGCCCATTTCTACCTGAACCCTCACAGCGCCTCTCGACATGCACATGACTGCTCGCTGCTCCCTCTCCCGATCTGACAGCTAGAGTGGGAGGGTCTGAGAATCCCCCACTGACGTCAGGAGGGGAGGAGAGAGCCAAGATGTCAGTCGGGGAGGACGGGAGCAGCAAGACGACACGTGAGCGTCGAGAGGCACTGTGAATTCAGGTAGAAATGGGCATATATTTTACAGACACTGCAGTATAGGATGCTTTCTAACCGAGGGGATTGCATATAATTTACACTGTAATTTTAGCAGCAGGAGTGGGGGGTGGGCACTGTCACTAGCTGACAGGCAGGGAGGGGGGGTGGGGGAGAGCAGAGAGGAGAGCTGTGGATGATGGTGGCACATAAACTGACCACAGTGTCAGGGGATCAGCAGGCATGATAAACTGTGGTCAGTTTACAGGGGAGAGGGCAGAACAAGGCAGGATCAGCCAGGTATTTCAGATGATACAGGGGGCCAAATTACATAGCACAAGCACTGTGCTCTTTAACATGCTTTAAAGTAACAGGATCAATTTTTTTTTTTTTAGGGTAACAAAGACTTTAAGTTCTGCTCAGGAAAGTGTTAAATACAGTTACTAGTAACAAAAACAAACACTTTACCATATGTAGATCACCAAACTTTCATACATTTCCTATAATGTTAGCACCAACAACTGATTCTCTACCACTGGAATGAATTTGAGATCGGCAAGCTAAAAATAAAAAGGTGTACTATATTTCCCTGATTCCCTAGATCTTTTTAACAATATCTTTTATAGCGCCATTATAACCCGTGGCTCTCTGCAAAGCAAATTTTACAATAGTTTGTGTGACTAAAACTTACAAATAAAATGTAATTATCAAGTTGGATGTTAGTTCTGGCAGCAGAAACTAAGTACTGTGTACTCTCCCAACAGTGCTTTTTATTTCAAAAATATTTGCAGTGAATATGGATCATATGGAGATCAATCAGTCAGCAGACAATTAATAAGTATTGTAATGACATTCTTAACTGAGGGAGTCCAAGCCCCTTGGGGGTATGGGAACCAAATTGAGAGAAGTGTGGGACTAGAATTCAAAAATAAAATAAAAATAAAACCTTGTGGTACTGAACCTGAAAACAAACAGCAGCAATTAACATGCAATTAACATGACATTGCACATTGACATGCAAGTAACATATACAGTAACTATACATCACTTCCATGTTTTAAATGCACAACAGCAAAAATCTCACTAGTTATTGCCAGTTTGTTTATTTGTAATTTTCTATTTTAAAAATATAAGTACACATTATGAAAATGAATATGATAAAATCCTTAGCACGCTGGTTATTTGTCTTTTTTGTGTATTTGGTATGCTCCTCTGCACCGCCATTTGGTTGATTTGCAATTGCAAGCGCTGTTTACACACATTTCTGTGGGTCACTTGAGCACATTATATTGTCTACCTGTACCCTTCTACATGTAAAAAAGATATTTGTGGATGCAAAGTGTTTAGTGATGTCAGCTATCTGATGAACATTGTCTGCAGTGATTGTCTCTTTTATATGACTGAGATATTGCTGATGTTGCGGCTGCCATGACCTTACCTCTAATCCATACCACCCGACTACCCCAATAATAACATAACCCCGTAATTTGGATTTAAATGGCTATAATAACATTTTATTAACAAACCATAAATAACAACATAACATATTAGTTCCATTCTGCATAACAGATGGCCCCTTTATTGACATCACAGATTCGGAAAGTTACACCCATACCGAGATGGGCCCAACCCATTACACTCCACCTACTGTTTTTTGTTCACCTTCAAAAAACTAAGGCCCCTTCCCGCTGCTATGACAAACCCATGTGCAAAGAACAACACAAGCAACAGCCACCCAACAGCATCCATTGCTCCTTTAAGAAAAAACAACCACAGGAAAAATGGCCCTTGCAAAAACTTTAGAGAATTGAGGGGAGGGAGGGCGGGCAAGTGTCTTCTGACCTGGCTCCCACTGACCAACTAGCAACTCCCACTCTTTTTGTTAGACCACTAGTGTCACACCCCAGTCACACCCTACCCCCCTTGGTCATCCAATAAGGTAAGCCTTACCCACACTTTCAAACCAAACCTCTTTAACTGCCTGACTGTAGCCTGCCAAGCAACTCAGTCATGCAGGCCCTCTTCCTATGCTGGGCACGCAGTTCCAGGCCTATTACATTCATGTCAGGCATAGAGGTTTCAGAAGGGGACAAATTACCTTTACAACAATTTGAGTCAGAATACAATGAGCTAAAGTAAAACTGCATTGCAGTGTAGTTTTACTGCAGTCTGTGTCTTTTTGAAGAGTTAAACTGTCTGTGGATTCTGTCAAGTTCGACAGTTGCTATACTGTCCATACAGACTGGGTCTGTCAAAGAAAGAATGCCTTGGCAATATAGAGATGTTTAATATAGAACATGTTCCATTCCTAGCAAACCATGCATAAATTAGAACTAAGCTAATAACATCCTTTGAATTCATACTACAGCCTGGGGATGAGATTTGGGACAAAGTGATGAACTAACTGGCCAAATTCCTGGCTGTTTTAAACAAAAGAGCTTGGGGTCCTGGGCTATGTCACTATTAATGGCATCAATGTTGGATGGTATGTCATTGTTGTGGCAGGAAATATCATCGGACAGCAGGTTGTCATGATTGAGGATGGGTTTATATCACTGGGGATTGTGATTGACAATTGATTAAAATCAGAATACAACATATATATATATATATATATATATATATATATATATATATAATGAACTGTTGGTAAAAAAGCCGCCACTTAAAAAATTATAACATGTGTGTATGATTAAAAATTTTAACCAAATATTGAGTAAACAGAAAAAATAGTAGCGCTCAGTGACACAAAGTATAAAACAATAACTGTTAGTGATGACAATAATTGATATATAAATAACGTGGATATTATGAATATCACACAGTGACATGTGATAAATTAATAATAGTCCATAAAATCATAAGCAAAAAAATCCAATTAAGTGTTTCAATGCTAAATCTTCTTATATCTTCCACCACACCAACATGCAAGTGACCCCTCTCCCTTTGAAACCGCACTCACCAGCTTGCCTTCCCACTTTCATGTTTGGCTCAAACGCTTTTTAAACCACACAAGGGGTTAAAAATGACCATCCAATATCCAACCGTGCTTTAAACAGGATCTCTCCATATGTGAATGATAATGAAAGAAGTGCTCCAATAGCGTGATAATGTTTCAACCAGTTTATTTAACCACTTGTCCCCCGCCCACCGTCAATTGACAGCGGGCGGAGGACACTCTCGTTCTGACAGGACGTCATTAAAACGAGCTAGGGGGCGCGCGCTGCCGCATTCCCAAGGACCCGATGCGCGTGCCCAGCGGCCGCAATTGCCCGGGAACCGAGCAGGAAAGTGGATCTGTATGTGTAAACACACAGATCCACGTCCTGTGAGGGAGAGGGGACCGATGGTGTGTCCCTTGTACATAGGGACAACCATCGGTCACCTCCCCCAGTCAGTCACCTCCCCCCACAGTTAGAACACATTGAGGGAACATATTTAACCCCTTCCCGCCCCCAAGTGGTTAACCCCTTCCCTGCCAGTCACATTTATACAGTAATCAATGCATTTTTATAGCACGGATCGCTGTATAAATGTGAATGGTCCCAAAAATGTGTCAAAAGTGTCGGATGTGTCCGCCACAATATCGCAGTCACAATAAAAATCGCAGATCGCCTCCATTACTAATAAAAAAATAATAATAAAAAAAATGCTATAAATCTATCCCCTATTTTTTTACCAAAAATATGTAGAAGAATACGTATCAGCCTAAACTGAGGAAAATTTTAATTGAAAAAAAAAAATGGGTATTTATTATAGCAAAAAGTAAAAAATAGTGTTTTTTTTCCAAACTGGACGCTCTTCTTTTGTTTATAGCGCAAAAAATAAAGACCGCAGAGGTGATCAAATACCACCAAAAGAAAGCTTTATTTGTGGGAAAAAAAGGACGCAAATTTCGTTTGGCATTCAAAGTGTGACAGCGCTGAAAGCTGAAAAATGGCTTGGGCAGGAAGGGGGTTTTCGTGCACGGTAGGGAAGTGGTTAAAAACACACAAAACTTCAACCTTTACACTCACATTTCCAACTGTTAAAACCAGCAATATGTTTTTGAAACATTTTTTTTAAAACAATAATTTTTTCAGGAGCAGTGCTTTTAATGATGCTCAAAGTGCAATATTAAAAAGGAAAGATCCCTTTAAATATCGTGCCTGGGGGTCTCCCTAGTCTGCCTGTAAAGTTGAGCATCTGTAGCACATATAGAACATGCTATAGCAAAAAAAATATTTCTAAAGAAAAAAACGAAATGAGTCAAACCCCATTTAAAATAACTTGTGGTTGCAATTGCACCCGGCCATTGAAAAAAAAATAAAGAAAACAATTTTGTGGGCCCCCCCTCCCCCAGTCCATACCAGGCCCTTTGGGTACACTTGTCCTTGAAGAGGCTCCCATGCCTAAATATTCTGCATCCTAAAGGCAATCGTTCTATAAAGGTTGCCAGAAGAACGGTTTGTAAAAGGCCCAGAATGACTCCACATACTGTAGCCATCAGCGGGGTTAGATGTTGAAGAGTCCAGTTGCTGCAGTGAAACAAGTTCCACTTCAAGAAGGCAATAGAGCTGCACCCAAAAAATACTCTCTGCTGATTATTAGCATCTGCTCCTGGGTTGCACTTGCAATGGTTACCAGATGACACTTTTTTATGACCAATAAATATACCGGTATACTATTATTGCATAGGGTTGGTGTGCGCTTTTATTTATTTTTTGTCTACTTCTAGTATGTTGATTATCCCGGTTGGTGTAAGAATAGCTTAAAGACCTGTACTTTGCTTATTTGACCTGTTTGAATGATGTGGATTCTACATGGTATGAACCAGAATAACAATGAGAAATATTTCTTGATACTGTTGATACTGCTGGTACTAGATACCAAGTGCATTGGACACTTTTGTGTTTGGGTTTTTCTAGTGATAAAGAATCGCACTTGCTTTCATAGCAGTCATAGGTTCCTAGACTATACATGTACAGTAAATTCAATGTATCTAAATGTAATTACTAAACACTATTGCTGCCTACATTAATTACTGTACAGTATAATCAGATAGGCCCCCAATGCTTCTAGGCGTTGTAAAAATGAAAGTGAATAAATGTAGCGCTATGTGTATAAACCTATTAATATCGAATAAAATAAAAGTGCATATAATCATGAATCATAACATGAGTGATAAATAGTCTATAAATTAAATTGAATAATTAAAGGCTCTTCTTATGATCAGTGTTTCAACGCTAATCCACCACTGTGATCGTTGGTCCTCAAAAGGAGTGCACACCACCACCGATAAAATTGTGCGCTCACCTCCCAGATGAGTTAAAACAGATCTTCCCTCGAGTTCACACAATCTCCTCCTTTAAACAATCAATGGCAGCAGGTAATCCAGCTATTTCTTATTGGCAACTCAGCACACTTGCTTCCAGGGAAACAAACAACCTCTCAGCTTTTGCTCAAGATTCCAGGGATTTCATGGCATTTAAATGATAAATAGAGAGACCATAGTGTTCTCTGTATACAAAATTTATTTAACGCTCCCAAAAACAAATCACACTTACAGGATTAAAACGTTAAAACCACATGTAAAAAATCCACAGTAGCACCGCCGTCTTACACACTCACGGTGCCTGGCTAGATGTCTCGTTATGAGCTCCTTCCCTCTATTAGGCGTTGTAAAATGCTTCGCCCTTGCAAAGGTTACCAAATCATCTTATCCATTTTGTTATTTGTACTGGGTCAACTAGACAAACTGATCCATCCATTTGTGTTCCAGTAAAGTCCCCTGCTTAGGTCCATTTATTGGTGATAGCGTCTTATAAGGAAGCATAATGGTACTTTATTAACAAGACAGTGAATTTTGAATCCTGTCCCATAACCCCTTGGGGACCCCACAGCTTACAATGCAGGGCACAATGACCAGAGTGTGGTGCTTCCCACTGAACTCATAATTGTTTTTTTAATACAGTTATCTATACAGAGATATGTGCTGAGGGTTAACTGATAATGCATCTTATATCTGGACACATCCCTCTAGCACGTAATGAATCATAATGTATATGCTGCTAGGATATCAGCAGGAACTCTTTCATTTCATTCATAAATCATTTTTCATACTTTTGACTGCTCCAAATTAATGAAATCTGAAATCTAATTGCTTTGGGTTACCGCACATCATTGCTCATAGCAGCATATTATTAAATAAACCCCTTAGTGTGCCAATATAATATTGTCTGCTTATAGATGTCAATATTTTAGAATAATTTCTAGGGACATTTTTCTAACAAATTACCTTGGGCAGACAAGAACATTCAGTAACAGCATGCAGCTAAAGCATATACTAAGCAATAGGGTGCTAATTACCTGGTTTAATCAAATAAGCTACTATAGATAATGCAGCCATAAGAAGCACAAAGCTTGGGATTTCTCTAAGTACATTGTAATTTAAGTAATGTTTTCATTGTAGTAGCAGGATGGAGTAAGAAATGAATCTGCAACAGAATTAAAATTAGTGAACCAATGAAATTAAAAGCAGACACCAAAAGATGCTTGCATGTAGTGTCTATTGAACTTCCTTTCTTTTTACTTGGGGTCCCCCATGGCTATTCTTGGGTTAGGATTGTACATCTGGATCCTGCAATATTGGTATATTATTTTTGGCAAAGTAGCTCCAGCTCTGGCAAACTGGATGGGGCTATTTTTCAAGTTTTATTAAATATTCTCAAGTAGTCAGAGGTCATCTTCATGGCTTTAAAATAGTCTAGTTATGATAATTTCCCTGCTGGAAGGTGAATCTTCATCCCAGTCTCAAGCATTCTGTAAACTTAAAGTAAAATTCTGAGTTTCATTTGACTTTAAATATTTACGCCAAAATGGTCCAAACAAACTATTTCCATTATCAAGTTGTGAGGCTCTGTGTATGTGTAGCGGCCTCACCCCTAACACCCTTCTTATTCTCGGCTTGTCTTTCTTTGTCTAGGGGTGTTAGTGCTGGGGAGAGGGATGAGATACACCACGGCCCATGTCCTCCATAGTGACGAGGTGAAGGCCAGAAAGATCGGGCTTTGTGTAGGTGTCCTAGAGTCAAGTCCTGTACTTCGTCCCTGACTCCTTTGCTCCTAGTAACCAGAGTTCCACACAGTGAATAGGTCCAACACAGTTTTATTCTTGTAGACAAAAAACACAAAATATCCAAGCTCAACTTACCAACCAATCAGCAACCAAACAAATTCACCTGTCTAACAGTGCGTTTAAAAACAGGGGTTTAGTTGCACGCATTTGCAAATACATGTGTAAGCTGCAGGCCCCGTCAAGGCTCCCTGTGTACTGCAGTCCTAACTCTAAAATTTAAGGTCTCCTCAGTGGAAGCACATGTATGCTGATGGATAGATGAAGGGCAGATGACTGGAGGGAGCCCCACCCTCCTTAAAGGGGCAGGAGCACACTAGACACCCAGCACATTCGTTTGGTTGCTGATTGGTTGGTAAGTTGAGCTTGGATATTTTGTGTTTTTTGTCTACATGCGTCCGCCCATCCAGTGCTCCTTGCCGTGAAGACCTGTCATAGGTGGGGGCAGTGACAGTATTTTTTGTATTGATGTCATTGTGGTCAGGCAACGCACTAGCACCTTTGCTTCTATGTGCTGGGTGTCTAGTGTGCTCCTGCCCCTTTAAGGAGGGTGGGGCTCCCTCCAGTCATCTGCCCTTCATCTATCCATCAGCATACATGTGCTTCCACTGAGGAGACCCTAAATTTTAGAGTTAGGACTGCAGTACACAGAGAGCCTTGACGGGGCCTGCAGCTTACACATGTATTTGCAAATGCGTGCAACTAAACCCCTGTTTTTAAACGCACTGTTAGACAGGTGAATTCGTTTGGTTGCTGATTGGTTGGTAAGTTGAGCTTGGATATTTTGTGTTTTTTGTCTACATGCGTCCGCCCATCCAGTGCTCCTTGCCGTGAAGACCTGTCATAGGTGGGGGCAGTGACAGTATTTTTTGTACAGTTTTATTCTTCTCAGCGAATAAACACACAGCACGGTTAAGTTGGATTATTTTGCAACAACTTAGTCTTAATGGGAATAGGTCAAGGCACAATTCTTTCCCTTCTCTTGCCAACCACTGTGGTATCACCAGTGGCGAATAGTCACTGCCACTGACTATATGAGGTAGAACATGAATTACCTTCGCTAGCACAGCCCCTGTCAGGGGAAGGATATCCGTCCAAGGGAGATACCGGAGGCCTCTCTGTCACCAGCGATGCTGCGCCGGACTCTCCAGAGAAGTTCTGCACACCAGACCTCACAAACTCAGACACGGGCACCCAAGGAGTCAGGGCCCCCTCGGATTCCTCCACCCTCGCAGAACTCAGTCGAAGGTTCTGAGCCCCAGGCATCCGCCATAGTACCTCACCCCAGGCTAAAGGTGCCTGAGATGGACTCGATCTCCGCTCCGGCCAGGTCAAAGGCACCTGTGCCCGGAACACCGGAACGCCAGCACCCAAGCTGAAGGTGCCTGAGTGCGGCCACGTCCTCCGACTCTGCACTCTGAAAACCCAGTGGTAAGGGCATCTGCCCCTTTTATCCCCTCTCCCTTCGCGCCACAGCGGGTTCCCCGCCCCGCTGTACCAGCTCCAGGGGATGTGAGTTCAACTCCGGCCCAGGGCAACAACACCACCTATACATTCAGGGAACCTCACATCACCAGAGTCCTGCAAGAACCATAAAAGGGTCTCAGATTCCCTAGCAATCAGTGCATCTGGGTTACACTACCACCCAGATGCTTCCCCTAAATTCAAATACCCGCTACATATGCTATAATGCGTTACAATAGCATGATTTACATACAGTAAACGGCACTGTTTTCCAGCAGCAGTACAGAAAACGTCCTGCCTGCTAAATAGAATCAGGCTGCATGTTTCTCTACCACTTAAGTAGAGAAACATATTTATATACTTTAATTTAGGCTACGAGGATGACACTTGTCAGATTTTGTTTCCCCTAATTTTATTTACTGAACACACATTGCACAGGTGATCTCCAGCTGATTGAAAGCCTCAGCTCTGTTCCTCTGTGCTGTGTGAAGTGGGGTGTGTTCCTTCCCTCCAATCAGCTCTCAGAGCTCTGCAATGTGTAAACTCAGCTCTCCGCTCCCTTTTTTCTGACAGCTCAGACAAACTGTAAAAATTATTTGAATGGATGTAGAGAAGAGAAGACTGTAGATAAACATGTGCAACTTATGTAGGAAGATTTATTTAATCTCTGTGTATCACAAGAGGTCAGTCACTTCACTGGGTATATGTGAATGTTTACAACCACTTTACCTAACTCATCAAACTGTATGATATTGAGGGCATTGCTTTCAACAGCCAGTAGGCACAGAGCACCTAGCCTTTCATGGGTCATTGTGGTTCTCAGATAATTCCTTATTAGTGACAGTTTGCTGAACAATTTATTTTCGCAGCTAGTGACCACCATGCTCAAATATATTCTACATTCACACTTTCGTCATGTAATAAAACTGCCTGTTGAGATGAGAGAGACATGCCCGGAACTTGGCAAAGGCTTCAAATTCCCCATTTTCAACAGACATGCTACTGAAGTCTTGAGGGAAAATATGTTTAATTAAAAAAAAAGAAATCTGGGGCCACCTCTGACAGGGGGGCTTGTGTGCAATGGCCCCTTTTGCCCCTTTATATATCTGGCACTGCAGAGCCCACACATTTTCACCTTGATCATTTAGAGGAACCCTTCCTTAAAGAGGAGGTCCAGCTTGGGTGAAAAAAAAATAAAAGTCAGCAGCTACAAATACTCTAGCTGCTGACTTTTAATATTAGGGTACTTACCTGTCCAGGGAACCCGCGATTTTGGCACCCCAGCCGATCTTTGGATCGACTCCCGGGTGCTGCCGCCGCCATTCCTGGTAAGGGAGCTCGGTAGTGAAGCTTCACAGCGGGTTTCCTATTGTGCATTGCGCGAAGCGCGCTGCACTTTCTAATTGGCCCTGTGCAAGGGGAGGAAGAAGGGCGCCAAACTTCCGGCAGATCGGGCTGCAGCCAGTCTCTGGAAGTGGGGAAGGGGACCTGTCCCCCGTTCCCCCCTCCCCCCTGAAAGGTGCCAAATGTGGCACCGGAGGGGGGGTGTATAAGCGAGAGTTTCACTTTTGGATGCAACTCCGCTTTAATAAAAATACTGCTTCTCTGGAATGGCGGAGAGTCCAACTTAGCCCATACAAACTATTTAAAGTAAAATTAGTAATAAGAGAATGACATAAATGGGTATTAAAAGCACCATATCCCTAATGGAATTTTGAGAAAAATATATGTGAAGAAAAAGAACTTTTAGGGTGCTTATAACCTCAGGAAATTCTTAAAATGTCATATTTGTTTCCATTGATAAAGTTAAAAATGAATTAAGATTAAAACGTATATGGCAAAGCTTAACACAATCCTTTTGTTATGCCAGACACCTTCAGAATTGTGCCCACTAGATAAAGATAGACAGAGTAAACCAATCATACAAACATATAAACATATGGAGGAAACTACAATTTTGCAAAAAGGTAGGGCAACACAATATTCTGAATGTCAATGCATTTTGCAGGTTGCGCTTCTTCAGAATGTCTTTTGTGGTGCTGATAATGAAAAAAATATGCATCATTATATTCACAATTTCACCAAAAACTACCACAAAAATCCATCACCACAGTGTACATGATTACATTCTTGTTACTTACAACTGATTTGTGTATAAATGAGAGACGCTGCTCAACCACAGGAGAGAGGGTGTACATATAACATCATTCCAAATCCACTATCCCTAACAGCGGTGGGTACACACTAAAGGAGGCACATCCAGGGCTTCCAAGTCTAACCAAAAAATAGTATAGCAGACCCAAAGGTTGCTCCAATTATATACCAAGGTATAAAGACACCCACATTCCAATAAAATACAGCAAGTGATACATATGAAAAAAAGACAAAATGAAGGTAAAAATGGAAGACGTATCATACTGCTGGGGGACAGGGAACCAATGCCTCCAAAAAGTCTCAGCCAGAGGAAGCATGGGCCAATATAAGGTGCTATACCATAGTTAAAAAAAGAAACGATCAAATACTAATGAAAAGAGTTCCCAACATTGGAGAAATGCAGGCCCACAAAAAAAGCACAATTACCTGTCCAGTCAACATATCAGAAAGGAAACCTTAAAGAGGAGATTCACTCTGAAAAAAAAAAAAAAAGAAGAAGACTTTTAATAAAAGGACACGAAGGCCCCTTTCACACAATAAGCCCGCTCGGATCCGCCCGTTCATTTTTCAAGTGGATCCGAGCGGGCCACCCATTGACTCCTATGAGCAGGCGGATGTCAGCAGAGACACCCATCTGCCATCCGATCCGCTGAAAACAGACGTATGGCGATAAGTTCGCCATCCGTCTGGCGGATCGGATGAAAACAGACTAGCTGTCCATTTTCGCCCGATCTCCCCATAGAAATCAGCGGGGCTCTGACAGGTCCCTACCTGCTCAGTGAGCAGAGACGGACCTGTCATTCGCCGGCTCAGCGGAGATCAACAGAGTCCACTGAGTGAGGTACAGTAAGGCCCAGTGTGAAAGGGGCCTAATGCCTTGTACACACGATAGGAATTTCTGATGAAAAAAGTTTGATGGAATTTTTTCATCAGAAATACCGTGTGTGGGCCCATCAGACTTTTTTCCGTAGGCTTTTAGAAATAGAACATGTTTAAAAAATTTCTGATGGAAAAAAATCCTATGGGAAATTCCGATCGTCTGTGTGGAACTCCGTTGGAGAAAAAACCCATGCATGCTCAGAATCAAGTCGACGCATGCTCGGAAGCATTGAACTTAATTTTTCTCGGATCATCGTAGTGTTTTATGTCACCGCGCTTTGGACGGTTGGAATTTAGTCTGACAGTGTGTATGCAAGACTGATGGAAGACATCTTGAACGGAATTCTGACAGAAAATTCCATCAGATTTTAGCCCATAGGAAATTCCTATCGTGTGTACAGGGCATTACTGTACCTGTCCAGCACTGTCCTCCCCAGGGCTAGTTCTTCACTAGCCTTTGGGTTCCCACTGAGGCATCCTAACTGTGGACAGTCGGCTATGCTGCTTGTGGCAGGGGAGGAGGACTTAAAGTGGAACATCCCCTTATGAGTGAAGTTGTATTTTAAAAGGACATTCCAAAAAGACCAAAGGAGTCTTTTATCCACGTACAAAACAAAAAAACAATAACAGGAGATAACACCTCCTCATTGCCCGTCAAACACTTCTGAAGAGTGACCCACCATGGATTGCTCTTTAGAAAGCTATGGCATGCATAAAAGGGACACAATATGCAGTAAACATACTATCTTGAAATGAGGACTAGATACGTTTTCTTCGGGGGACTGTCAAAAAATAACCCATGTGAATGGTAAATAAAACAGAGAGCGCACTGGTGTAAGATCCTCAAAAAAAACTTATTTTGTTAAAAAAATATGTCACACTCACAAGAGTGATATAAAGACACATTTCTCTCATTTCCATAAGAAACATCTCATCAACCAACTAATGCACTCCATTAGGCCCCATACACACCTCAGTGTTTTGTAGCCTGAAACGCAAAGCTCCAAAAGGTGTAGGAGAAAAAATCCATTATTCTCTATGGCGTTGGTTCACTCCAAGTCTAGTCACCTGAAGCCAAATGCCTGAAGCTCAAAAAAGTTCGAGATTATTTTGTAGCTCAAATTGGGAAGATTTGGCACGTTTTTGCGCTTATGGAAATGAATGGAAACACGCAATTTTTTCCCCTGTTTTTGTAATAATATATGAATAAATAAATGTAAATTAAACACACAAATACTGTAACAAAAAATCATCATGAATAAATAAATAAAAAATAAAATAATATTTAATAATAGATAAATAATAAATAACATGAAAAAAGTAATTAAATTAAATAATAATACTACTAATAATAAATAAATACCCAAACAAGAAATAAATAATTATTAATAAAAAGTTAATAATGTATTTATTTATTTTGTGTTATAAATATGCACTGATTACTGTAAGAATGTCACTGGCAGGGAAGGAGTTAACACTAGGGGGCAATCAAGGGGTTAACTGTATGTCCTAGGGAGTGATTTTAACTGTGGGGGAGGGGACTGACTTAGGGAGGTGACCGATCAGTGTTCCTATATACAAGGAACACACGATCAGTTCTCCTCTTCCCTGACAGGACGTAGATCAGTGTGTTTACCCACACAGATCCATGTCCCTGCTCTGTGACGAGCAATCACGGGTGCCCGGCAGACATCGCGGCTTTCAGGCACCCGCATTGGCTCCCGAGCGACGCGGCAGGCACGCTTGCGCCCCCTATACCGCCAGGAAGCCGTGGACGTCATATGACGCCAACCCGGAGGGACAGAGTGTTCCTGGGGGCGTCATATGACAATGCGCGGTAGGTAAGTGGTTAAATGGGAACCATGGATCAATTATATTACAGCGAATAGGAGTAGGTAGTGTTCACTTTTTGGTATTTATTAATCTCCACTTTTAGTATTAGAGATAAGGGACCACCTTACCCCACCCCCTACCCTCCCCAATTTTTTTGTTTTGTTCCTGGTAATGGTTGGATGGTTGGATGATTGGGGGGTTTGTATTAGGTTGTCTTTTAATATTTGTAATTGATTATATAAATGTCTAAAACAAAGATTATAAAAAAAAGTAGTAGTAGTAGTATTAACACCCTAATACAAATAATAAATAAGACAATAAATAAAATATCAACCCCTAGCCCAAACCCTAACCTCAAATCCAAACCCTAACCCCGCCCCCTAATCCTAACCCTAACCTTAACTATAACCCATTACCCCAACAAAAAAATAATAATACGTGAATAATAATAATAAAAAAGAAATAAAAGCTGATGGAAAAGCTAAAAAAGCTGAAAAACCTAGCAACAAAGGATGCAACAGTTGATAGTTTTCTCTATACAAAGAACGGTGTCTCAGATGGATGGATATAAGAGGTCAGTCTACCCGCATCCCTAGATACATACAGCAAAAAGTGCACTCCGAAGAGAGCGATTCCTCAATGGGACTTTTTAGGGTGACTGTTGAAAACCTCTATATAGAGTAATATAGTACAAAAGTATTAGTCATAAAAACTGATTTATTGAAGTTTTGAAAAAATATATGAATATATAGCATGAGGGGCTGCCACTGTACAAGCACAACATATGTCCAAGTAACCAATGTGCATACACTGAGAGGGAAATAATCACAACGCATAAACAGATATCATATTGTACACAAGAAAAAGAAAAGAATGTAGTACAGGACCCGACACTGTCTCGAAGGTGGGACAGATACCCAACGTTTCAAGGCCTTTTAATTGTACAGCCTCTTCTTCAGGGGTAGGGTGCTGCACCTTTTAGTGTTAGATGATATCTGTATCCAAAAAATAATACAAAATCAGAAAATGAGACAAAGTAGCGAATAAATAACAACAAATAAACAGAAAGGAACAAAAAGCAATGATGGTAGAATAGGGTCATTAATTATGGGGACATGTACTAAAACTCACAATTATATATGTTATATATATATATATATTATATAGGTATATAGTATATTGTCAGAGAGTTAATTAAATACTGACCCTGCATAGCACGTGTATGCGAGTTACTTTATAGTGGCAAGTGATAAAAAGACACAACAGTTCTGACTTGAGGATTGATGGTGTTGTTCCACAGAGGGTTGGGCCAGCAGGTGACAGGGGTGGGCCCTCCACCCAGATGGTATAGTGTCCCGCTGGGCGACTTGGTCCACAGAGGGCATAAGAGGTGTCAGATACCGCCCTCACACCACAGGTGCAGAAGAGCTGCTCTCCATGCAGTGGAGGGACCTCCCAATGTTCAGAGCGTGCCTGAGTATCAATAGAAATGGATATTAGGATGTATGGAGAGAAAGTATAAGGCTCTCCAATAACATGTGTCGTAGGGGCAACCTACCTGAAAAAGTTAATACTGCTCCACGTAAGCCGCACCCAAGAGTCATAAACTATGCCCTCAAACAAGGGGACATATATAGGACTGACCTAAAATATGAGTAAAGATAGGGTTTTTTAGATATCAGAGAGATTCAAGAACGCATTCATAGCACGCCACATAATTAACACGTAACCTACCCAAATGGATAATGTTGCCCAGGCTAGGCCGCACCAGAAGACTTAGAGGGAAACCAGGGTGGGCAAAATGCCCTTTCAGAGGTCTAACAGGTAACTAGGAGAAAGAGTCATAGGGTAAGTGTCTATTTAGGCTGATACTATTGCAAATAAGTAAGCAGGTGAGATATACAGATGGCTATTTACCTGATCAGGAGACTATGGCAAATGTAGATATATTGCCACCAGTAATTAGTTTTTAGTTGCAATGTATCTGCGAGGTCCCATATTTTCTAGTGGTCTCTAGAAAGGAACAGACAGATCCCTAATATGAAAATACTATACAGACTTTCAAACAAATATCTGGATGTGTAAAGAGGGTTCTTTACCTGGTCTAAATCCAACTGGCTAGTGGAGGTGCAGCTTCAGTGTGAGCAGACTGAGCCCATATGGGCGTCAGCTTATAAATGCTCACTAAGTGAGGATTTTGGGACAGCTGTGAGGGGGCAGGGAGATTAAGGGCCGGACGAAGTCACGCCCCCCGAGCTCAGTGACGCGCCACGCCACCCCCCGAGGGCGGGAGGTTGTTATGGCAAACGACGCTCTCACTGGTGGGAGCGTCCTCTCGCACAAACGCCGCTAAATGCGGCGCTGCCTCGGGGGGATGACGCCACGCGTCAGAGGCTCGCGACGCAGGATTGGCAGTGGAGGGTGGTCATGGAAACCATTCCCCTCCTCCAAGCCTAAAAACGGACCGGAAATGTGCATCGCACATATCGGTCCTACCTGCGCCGAGTGGACTCAAGCCAGACAGCGGGAGGAGGGGGGTGGGAGGGGGCAGCCAACCTCCTGTACATGGAAGGAATCTGCTGGCCCAATACATCATTGTTCAATCCCCAAAGAGAACATAGATCAATATGATACATCAAGTCAGACTGCAGGACTTCCTAAATAGAACCACATAATTGTTTACTACGCCAGGCACGTATGCTAAGGAAAGAAAATATATATAGTACGGGTGCAGTGATGATGCTTTGCAAGGGTACTTGGAGGATTATATATCCCACAAGTAAGGGATATATGTACATGTAAAGCCAATAAATACCTGACCATCTCTCGCCATCGGGCATCTATTTAAATAAATAAAATATAGAAGAAAATATAATAGCAAAAGACACAAAAGGCACAAAAAGCATTTGAAAACACTGAAGAGCTGATGGTGTGTATTATAAAAAGGCTGTGAACTATCAGTGAGTATAGAGTGGGGGTAGAGTGGGGGTAAGGCACCGCTCCCCACAGCACACTCCACATACTCACTAACCTAATAAAATGAACTAACCTAACCTGAAGACAGCGTATAGATTGAGACGGGGGAATTATCTTAATAACCACAAACCTTAATATAAGGATTATGGTTATGTATAGAACATCATCTATTATGGGCATTCATAGAGTCACTCGACAAGAATGCCGAATGAGCCCATTAAAGATTCCTGGTCACATTGAGGCAGTCTCTAATCCGGGGGTTCCCATTCAGAACCCCCCGAAGAGAAACCCTCCAAGAAGGGTCTATAAGAAATTGACCCGTTCAAGCCTGGTGGTTTAGTGGCATTTTGGTGGAATATCCACCGTTGTTCGGACTGTAACAACATTTTGTTTAAGTCCCCTCCTCTTGGACCAGAATGGAATCTGTCCAGGATTAGAAATGAGATTCTAGGGAAACGTCCGTTATGAAAATCCCTTACATGCCTACCCAAAGGTAGGTCCGGATTACACGCCTTGATTGATAAGATATGTCGATAAGCCCTCTGCCAGAACTGCTGGATGGTCTTCCCAATATAGAAGCAGTGGCATTCACATAATAGAAGATATACCACAGCTACAGTCTGACAGTTGGCATAATGTTTTGGAATATAGGGCTCTCCATTCGGTAATTTGATGTTCCGGGTGGTATTCATGTACCGACAGTATTTACAGCCTCCGCATGTGAAGGTCCCTGGATATTTACAGGGACATTTTTTACCTGTCGGTCTAAATTCACTAGAGACCAGCAGGTCTCTTAGGGATCTAGCCCTTTTAAAAGTGAATACAGGTTTTTTCGTCACATAAGGACCAATAATTGGGTCCATGGTAAGAACATGCCAATATTTCTTGGTTATGTTCTTGATGGCCTCATTTTGATTTGAAAATTTGGTGATGATAGAAATGGGTGTTGTTTTGATTATTTTGGATGCGGGATTATAGAGTGTATCATTCCTCGTTTTTGAGACAGCTCTTTTGTAAGCCTTTTTCAAGGTAGTCTTTGAGTAGCCCCGTAGGGACAATCTCGCTCTTAAATTGTCTGCTTCTTTTTTAAAGTTTTTATCTTCTGTGTAATTCCTGCGTATTCGCAGGTATTGGCTATAGGGAATAGAAGCAATCAAGTTTTTGGGATGAAAGCTGCTGGCATGTAAAATCGAGTTTCCCGCAGTTTTTTTTCCTGTAGAGACTACTACTTAGGTGACCAGTAATGTCTTTATAGATTGTCACATCCAAGAAATGAATTGATGTTTCGTTAGAGGTCATCGTGAAACTGAGGTTGAAATGATTTGTATTCAGTTGGACGAGGAAATGATTCAGGTGGTCCAGTGATCCATCCCATACCAACAGGACATCATCAATGAATCTATACCAAAGACTGACATGACACATGAACGAGGCCATAGCACTTGATTGCCTAATCATACATTCCCACTCCCCCAGGTACAGGTTTGCGTATGATGGGGCACACAAGGTCCCCATCGCAACGCCCTGTACCTGGAGGTAGTGGGAGCCATTGAACGTAAAATGATTGTGATGGAGAATGAATTCCAGCGCGCTGAGCAGAAACTGATTGGTTTTCTGCTCAAAGCGGCTGTTCTGAGATAGAACATGACTTACACATGCCATCCCCTTGTCATGGGGGATGGAACTGTATAGTGCCTCGATGTCAATGGCAACCAAAAGTGACGCCGGGGCAATGCACAGTCCGTCAATGATCTGCAAAAGGTGAAGGGTGTCCCGGATGTAGCTTGGTATTTCGATTACATATGGACGCAGGTGGGCGTCAACAAAAGTGCTCAGGTTTTCAGTAATACAGCCATTTCCAGATATTATCGGCCTTCCTGTGGGATTTTTGGTGCATTTATGCAACTTGGGAAGTGCATAGAAGGTGGGAATTTTGGGTATTTTGGTCCTAATAAATTCCCATTCAGTTTTATTCAAGATGTTCTGGGTATGGGCAGTATCTACCAAGGAGTAGAATTCCTGGTTGAATTTATCAATTTTGTTGGCGCTGATCTTGCGATACCAAGAGTCATTCTGCAAGATCTTTTCACACATCTCCACATAGAAGGGATTGTCCATGATTACAATGTTGCCACCCTTGTCCGAGGGCTTGATTGTTATTTATGGGATATCTTTAAGGGTTTTTAGGGCTTGTCTCTCTAGTTCTGATAGGTTGTCTTTGTCTTTACCGGTTTTGGACCCCTTTAGTTTGCATATGTCGCTAATAATAAAAAATAAATAAAAGCTGATGGAAAAGCTAAAAAAGCTGAAAAACCTAGCAACAAAGGATGCAACAGTTGATAGTTTTCTCTATTGGCTAATAAAAAAATAGCAAAGCTCAAAAATTCAGTGCATAAAAACACGCCAAAATCGCTCATAAAAATGTACAAAAAAACGCAGTGAAAATGCTACGCTCAGGTGCGAATACAGCCTTATGCCTTGTACAAATGATCATAATTTCCAATGGAAAAAGTCAGACGGAATTTTTTTATCGGATATTCCGACCGTGTGTGTGCCCCATCTGACTTTTTTCCGTCGGAATTTACAAAAAGAACATGTTCTCTTTTTTTCAGACGGAAAAAAATTATATTGGAAATTCTGTTCGTTTGTAGGGAACTCCGATGGAGAAAAAAACACGCATGCTCAGAATCAAGGTGACGCATGCTCGGAAGCATTGAACTTAATTTTTCTCGGCTAGTTGTAGTGTTGTATGTCACCGCGTTCTTGACGGTCGAAATTTGGTGTGACAGTGTGTATGCAAGACAGCTTGAACAGAATTCCGTCAGAGTTTATCCCGACGGAAAATCCGATCGTGTGTACAAGGCATTAGTGCTTCATTCCAAGACCAACCTATATTATACTGGCTGGCGCGTTTTGAAGTAGCACTCTTCATCAGAGCAAATGTCTGAAGAGAGCTGGAGGAAGTCGATGTTTTTTCTATTATATTACGTTGAAGAAGGAGACTCTGTGCCAATATTAAAAACTTTGGCAGACATAAGTGTGTATATTCCATCGCTGTCCTGACCTATTTATCATTTTTGGTTGTTTATTTAATAACTTATATGAGTGTTGAGATTAGTGTCTTCCTGTGACTACAGATATCAGAAAATATAATGTTAGGTAACATAAGTTAAATCTCTGCAACAAAATACTATGTTTAATAATACTGTTTTTCAACTGCATGTTTCCAACCAGGAGCATTGATGATAAAACAATCCTTACAGAGGCAAGATTAATAAAAAATGCATAAAATGTAATTACATTTTCATAAATCTGTCGTCATTACACATTTACATGGCAGAGAAACAAAAATTCAAAAACAGCAGACTCAAGAACAGTTCGTCATGGACAGCTCCGAAATAATTAAATAGATGATTTACTGATCTTCTGGAAATCAGGATGGCAATTTGTAGTGGAATGGCAGATTCAGGAACCACAAAGAGCTATTTAGGCGCTATTAATGAAACAGAAACGGCTTTAATGAACACAACACCAAAATAACAGATAAAGGAAGCTGCATGCGTGGAATTGAGAAACGATACATTTTATTTTCTAGTAGCCGCTAACATTTCTAATTTTCAGGGTGATTAACTTCTTAAAGGCATTTTCTTCAAGGAGCTATTATGTTATTACTTTGAATTAAAGCTTGAAACACAACACTTGTTTGAAAAGATAAACACTTAAATATGTAGAATCCCAGAGCCTGCTTCACCCAGGCAATGTACAAAATAGGATAAGTGGTACTCACTGAAAAATCCTTTTCTCTGCATTAATTCGAGGACTTGACTCGACGTTATATTATCACCTACTGGCTATAGCACCCTCTGCAGGAATATAGGAGTAGGATGCTGGCTACATATTAAAGCGGAGTGCCACCCAAAAATTTTACTTCTGCTTTATGGAACCCTCCCCCCCCTCCGGTGTCACATTTGGCACCTTTCGGGGGGGGGAGCAGATACCTGTGTAATACAGGTATTCTGCTTCCATTTCCGGCCATAGATACCTGAGCCACCCGCGGGTATCTACGTCACTTCCTTCGTCCCCCCCTGTCATCTAGGAGACAAACAGGTCCCAGAAGACAGCAGGGACAAGTGAAATTGTGCAGCGTGAGACGCGCATGCGCAGTAGGGAACCAGGAAGTGAAGCCACAAGGCTTCACTTCCTGATTCCCTAACCAAAGATGTCGGCGGCAGCACCCGAGAGCCGAGCGATAGATCGGCTTCGGGTGCCAACATCGCGGGCGCCCTGGACAGGTAAGTTTCCTATTTCTAAAAGTCAGCAGCTGCATTATTTGTAGCTGCTGACTATTATAAAAAAAAAAAAATTGTGGACCTCCCCTTTAAAAACAACACACAGCCTTGGGTAAGGGGAGAGAGGGTAGCTTCTAGTAGCCAAATCTTCCCAAACCTACACTCATACTGTGGAATAGCAGTGCAAACAAGAGAAAATAAGTTTTTACACGCATGTGATCCAAATCCAAAGGAGTAGATGCTGTGTGCTCCAATTAACACAGAGAAAAGGATTTAAAGGTGAGTACAAAAACTATTTTTTCTTTAAGGCCCCTTTCACACGGGACGGATCCGTGATGATCCGCCCCATGAACCTCCGCTTGCTCAGCGGGGATTGCTCCATTGATCCCCACTGAGCAGGCAGGTGACAGGTCTGTCTCGCACACTGTGCAGGGACCGACCTGTCAGAGCGCCGCTCTCCCCTATGGGGGATCGGATGACCGTAGAGTCCGTTGTCATCCAATCTGATCCGCAGATGGATGGAAAAGTAGGGTTTTCCTCCGTCACACTTTGGCGGATTGGAGCGGGTCGGATGTCAGCGGACATATCATCACTTACATCCGTGGCTCCATAGGGGTACATGGAGCATCCGTTCAGATCCGCCTAAAAAACTGACAGGCGGACCTGAACGGACCATCCGTGTGAAAGAGCCCTAAAGTGATACTAAATGTTTGAGTATTTAAAAAAAAAAACAACAAACATGTCATACTTACCTCCACTGTGCAGTTCGTTTTACACAGAGTGGCCCTGAACATCCTCTTCTGGGGTCCCTCAGCGGCTCTCGTGGCTCCTCCCTGCATCAGATAACCCCCCTAGGAGAAGCCCTCTCCAGGGGGGTTACCTTGCATTTGCGTCCATAGACATGAATGCCAGACTCGACCCCGCCCCCTGGTGGCCGCGTCATTGGATTTGATTGACAGCAGCGGGAGCCAATGGCTGCGCTGCTATCATTCTATCCAATCAAAAGCCAAGAACCCTGGGCAGAGGGATGGCATGTCCCCGGCGTGGGACATTCCAGGGCTCAGGTAAGTAAAATGGGGGGGGGCTGGGGGGCTGGGGGGCTGGTCAATGGCAGGTGTTTTTCACCTTAATGCATAGGATTAAGGTGCAAAAACACAAGCCTTTACAACCCCTTTAATTTTTCGGAGCATTCTAATTTAGCTCATCAACTACTTAAAAATTCCAATAAACAGCTCGACCAAATGGAAGCCAAAAATAGATTGGAAGAATTGAATAACCACCTTAAGGCTGAATTCACACATGATCGCGGGCGGAATCGTCGCAATTCTGCTCCGCACATTCAAATGGCTGCAAAACGCAGGACTTATAATGGCACCCCAATTGTGCTGCCTTCTATTCGAGATTGACGGTAAATCAAAAAGGAACATGAGCTTCTTTTGGGTGACAGCTTCGCCCGTTGCAATTTGTTGCGCAGTAAATCTTGCTGCAATTGTGTCAAAATTGTGGTGCAATTAGGACGCCATTAGAAGTAATAGCATCACAAATGCATCCCGTGTTTTGCAGCCATTTGAAATCACAGGGAGGAATCATCCGCCTACGATCATGTGTGAATGCAGCCTGAAGGGTAACTCAACTTTCATTATGAGATTAAAGAAAGAAATCACACAGAGAGAAATATTCTGCTTGTCCTTCATAAACCATACAAAGACAACTGCGTTTTCCCCCTTGGAATTTTAGGCAGCAAAAATAAATGAAAACAAAAGTGTGAAATATATGAATTAAAAATAGCATTATTTATACAAGGTTAAAAAACAAAAAGATACTTTAAATATGAACTCTGGTGTATTGTGTCCCCAGTTGAGTTACAAAGATAACCCTGTTAGTGACAGAAATGCTATACAAAAAATTATCATATTATACTTCTGCCTTAAAAAACAAGGCTCAACGCGTTTCGATATGCAACAATCACATTTTTCATCACGGGGATCGGGATATCTAAATCAGAGAACACACAACATTAGAACAGCACATTAAATGTTACATAATGTTTCAACTCTGATTCCAAATTTTATTAAATATTGTAACATTGGGGGATGTTTAGCTCAGTGATAGATGCATTGTAGGTGAGTTCACAGCCAACAGGAACTAAGGTTTAAGGGCACGGTAGCCCACTTGTATTGAAAGAAACAGAAAGTAAAGTTCATACATGCATTTGGTTTCCCACACAGGGGTTCTTCTCCCAAAAACATCAACACATGAAAATGCCAATCCACCTGGCTCTTAAGGCTCGCTCAGCCTTGGGCGCAGTTCCTTGCTGCACAGGCCCACTCCTGGCCTCTAAGAAGGGCTCTCCTGACACTCCAGGCTTCCACACTCCTCCAAGACTTACAGTCCCCTCTGGTCCCCAAGACTCTCTTCCAGTTGTCTCAGCTATAGTCTCCCCTACTCTCTCAGCTGGCCCAACCCTCTCAGTCTACTGACCTGGAACCACTCCCACATGGAGAAACGTCTTAACCACTTAACAACCACCTGCCGACAAATAACGTCGACAAGGTGGTTGCTTAACTCTGGGAGGACGTTATATAACGTCCTCCCAGAATCGCGCTCCCGCGCGCCCCCTGGGGTGCGCACACGGGAAACTCCGTGACCGCCGGGTCCAGAGGACCCGGCGGATCACGAATCGCGGTAAATCGCCGCTGATAGCGGCCGTTTACCACGTGATCGCTCCGTCAAATGACGGAGCAATCACTTGTAAACAGACCGGCGTCATTTGATGACGCCGGTTCCTCCCTCCCCTCTCTGTACCGATCGGTACAGTGTGAGAGGGGAGGGGAGGGAGCGGATGGCAGCAGCAGCACTGTGGGCTGGATCTGTGACAATTGCAGTCACAGATCCAGCCATCCATCCATCCCTGCTCAGCCATCCCTGTGCAATACTCTGCAATACACCCTGCCAATACTCTGCAATACACCCTGCCAATACTCTGCAATACACCCTGCCAATACTCTGCAATACACCCTGCCAATACCCTGGTGCAATACTCTGCAATACCCTGGTGCAATACTCTGCAATACCCTGGTGCAATACTCTGCAATACCCTGCAAAATACTCTGCAATACCCTGCGAAATACTCTGCAATACCCTGCAATACCCTGCGTAATACCCTGCAAAATACTCTGCAATACCCTGCGCAATACCCTGGTGCAATACCCTGGTGCAATACTCTGCAATACCCTGCGCAATACTCTGCAATACCCTGCGCAATACTCTGCAATACCCTGCGCAATACTCTGCAATACCCTGCGCAATACTCTGCAATACCCTGCGCAATACTCTGCAATACCCTGCGCAATACTCTGCAATACCCTGCACAATACTCTGCAATACCCTGCACAATACTCTGCAATACCCTGCACAATACTCTGCAAAATACTCTGCAATACCCTCCACAATACTCTGCAATACCCTCCACAATACTCTGCAATACCCTCCACAATACTCTGCAATACCCTCCACAATACCCTGTGCAATACCCCGTGCAATACCCTGCCATACACCGCAATACCCTGCCATAGTCCGCAATACTCCGCAATGCCCTGCAATACTCCGCAATGCCCTGCAATACTCCGCAATGCCCGGCAATACTCCGCAATGCCCGGCAATACTCCGCAATGCCCGGCAATACTCTGCAATAACCACTTCCCGCCCTCCAGCCGTCATATGACGTCCTTGACTTTGTTCGGGGATATCTGAATGATGGGAGCAGCTACAGGCATCATTCAGATATCAGCTTTTTCAGCCGGCGATTCCCTACACCATAACAACAATCATAGTGGCTGTTCCGCCGCTTGATCATTCTTACGGGAGGCGGGAGGCGAGAGGGGATGTCCCCCCCCCCTGCCGCCCTCCGGTGCTTCTACCGACTCACCGCTACGATCAAAGCCAGGATTGTTGGTTTTTTTTTTGTATTTTTTTCAGGCTTCCCAGCCTAGAGGTGAGATGTGGGGTCTTATTGACACCCCCCCCCATATCTCACTGTAAAGAGGACCTGTCATGCCATATTCCTATTACAAGGGATGTTTACGTTCCTTGTAATAGGTATAAAAGTGATCAAAAAATGTTTGGTGCGGAAAAACATGTCAAACTAAAATAAATAAAGTAAAATGAAGAATACGTTTTTTTTTTTTTTTAAAGCGCCCCTGTCCCCGTGAGCTCGCATACAGAAGCGAACGCATATGTAAGTCCCGCCCACATATGAAAACGGTTTTCAAACCACACATGTGAGGTATCTCTGCGAACGTTAGAGCGAGAGCAATCATTTTGGCCCTAGACCTCCTCTGTAACTCAAAACATTTAACCAGTAAAAATATTTAAATCGTCGCCTATGGGGATTTTTTAAGTAGCGAAGTTTGGCGCCATTCCACGAGTGTGTGCAATTTTTAAGGGTGACATGTTAGGTATCTATTTACTCGGCGTAACTTCATCTTTCACATTATGCAAAAACATTGGGCTAACTTTACTGTTTTTTTTTTTTTAAGCACAAAACATTTTTTTTCCGTAAAAAACGCGTTAAAAAAATTTCTGCGCAAATATCGTGCGAGATAAAAAGTTGCAACAACCACCATTATATTCTCTAAGGTCTTTGCTAAAAAAACATATATAATGTTTTGGGGTTCTATGTAATTTTCTAGCAAACAAATGATGATTTTTACATGTAGGAGAGAAATGTCAGAATTGGCCTGGGTGCTCCAGAAGGCCTGAAGGTGCTCCTTGGATGTTGGGCCTCTGTATGTGGCCACGCTGTGTAAAAGTCTCACACATGTGGTATCGCCATACTCGGGAGGAATAGCAGAATGTGTTTTGGGGTGTAATTTGTGGTATGCATATGCTGTGTGTGAGAAATAACCTGCTAATATGACAATTTTGTGGAAAAAAAAAAGAGAAAAAAAAAATCTTGATTTTGCAAAGAATTGTGGGAAAAAATGACAACTTCAAAAAACTCACAATGCCTCTTTCTGAATACCTTGGAATGTCTTCTTTCCAAAAAGGGGTCATTTGGGGGGTATTTGTACTTTTCTGGCATGCTAGGGTCTCAAGAATTGAGATAGGCCGTCAGTACTTCAGGTGTGATCAATTTTCAGATATTGGCACCATAGCTTGTGGACTCTATAACTTTCACAAAGACCAAATAATATGCACCAATTTGTACTTATTTTTACCAAAGATATGTAGCAGTATAAATTTTGGCCAAAATTTATGAAGAAAAATAGTAATTTGCAAAATTTTATAACAGAAACGAAAAAAAAAATCATTTTTTTACAAAATTTTCAGTCTTTTTTCTCTTATAGCGCAAAAAATAAAAAACCCAACAGTGATTAAATACCACCAAAAGAAAGCTCTATTTGTGTGAAAAAAAGGACAAAAGATTCATATGGGTACAGTGTTGTATGACTGAGTAATTGTCATTCAAAATGTGAGAGCACCGAAAGCTGAAAATTGGTCTGGTTATTAAGGGGGTTTAAGTGCCCAGTTGTCAAGTGGTTAAGGATGTTGCCTGAGTTCTTTTTTAGTAGCACACTTCCTTCCAGCAACTGCTGTAACACCAACTCCTTTTCCACTCACACTGAACTATGTTCAGCTCTGCCTTATAACGAGTGTGTGCACCTGGACACACACAACCTGCAGAGCTCCTAGAAAACCCGGACACATGACTGAAGACTCCATCCCTCCCAATGCACTTTTAAGTCTTCAAGTTTCCAGCCCCAATCCAGACTTACAAAATCCAGAGAAAACTTAAAGCATAGTTTTCTCTGCTCAGCAATCTTTTGCTGGAACTTCTCAAATAGCTTCTTTGAGAGTCCTGTGTCCATTTCAAACACATTTCTTCTAAGCCAGGGGCTCTCACCCTCACACTATGTATACTTGTGTATAGTTATATATATATAAATATATATAAATATATATATATATATATATATATATATATATATATATATATATATTGTAGGGGGATCAGACTCAAGGCAGGGACAACTCACAGTCTCTTTAGGAAAACACCATGTTTAATGCACAGGATATTTCCAGCAGAATAAAAAAAGGGCATCTTGCCATCAAACAAACAAAATAAACTTCTGCTCTACCGAGCCTTACTGTGTCCATAGTCTGACCAGTCCTTTGGTTTGGTTGTAAGTGTCCTTACAATCGCACATACTTGGATCCAAAATCAGGGATAAGCAGCCATGCTCCAATATGCCTCCTCACATGGAGACCCACACTCTTTCACTGAGAGCTAGGCACAGCTGCCTTAATCAAGACCTGAAAGGCAAACATTAAGCTGCGGTCCACGGACGTGGGAGTCTGTCCCACCCAGAGCTCTATCAGACTCCCAATAAAACCAGTCTTGGAACGGACTTTACCAACACAGAGTAAAGAACTATCCTTCTTTACCCTGAAGTCTCTGCTGGAATTATCTTAGATTATAAATCTAAGAATCCGTGGAGGAACATATATCCCATCAATCACTTCTCCTGTCATTTTAACTTGCTTTACAGGCACGCCGCTACAATATATATATATATATATATTGACAGCAGTGGGAGCCAATGGCTGCGCTCATAGGCGTGCGCAGGGGGTGATTAGGGTGTGCCTGGGCACACCCTAATCACCCAGTGTGCATTAGCACTATCACACTGTGTGCCAGTGGGGAGATGGGAAATATCTCCCTCTGACCATTTCTGCCAATAATGATGTGCTACCGTACTTATCTTTTACTGTGCCGCCTCTGCCATAATAGTGTGTGTGTATGTACAGTATATAAATATATGCATGTGTGTTTGAGCTTTGGAGGTGCACACCCTAAAGTAATAGGCTGTGCACACCAATGGCTGTGCTGCTATCAATCTATCCAATCAAGAGCCAGGACCCTGTGCAGAGAGGGACAGTGCTTCTCCGCCCAGTGAATTCCAGGGCTCAGGTAAGTAAAACAGGGCGGCTGGGGGGGCGGTGACTTACATGAGTTTTTTCACCTTAGTGTCTAGAAGTAACTAAGCTCCTACTCCTTAAACCTATTCAAACTACCTTTTAGAAAGAAGATGGAAATACTTACCTTTTCTCAGGGGTTCTCTGACCCGGTCTCAGCACTAGGGATGAGCTTCGTGTTCGAATCGAACATACGTTCGACTCGAACATCGGCTGTTCGATCGTTCGACGAAGATCGAACGATTTGGGCCGTTCGCGCCAAATTCGAGTGACGCGAACGGCCCACAATGCACTACGCCATCGCAGTGTCATCCAGGTGCTGTGATTGGCCAAGCATGCACTGTGACCCCGCATGCTTGGCCAATCACAGCGCCGGCAGCGAGGAGAGCAATGATTGGCCACAGGCAGGATGCCTGTGGCCAATTATTGCTGAGGGTGTTTAGTACACGCCCCACACTATAAAAGGCCGCCAGCACGGCGGCCTAGTGTAGTGTGTTCCGGAGCAGGGATAGAGCAGCATAGGCAGGGACAGTGACTTTTATTTCTTTCTTGCTTAACCTGGATTCCTTTAGTTTAGGGAAAGAGAAGGATAGGTAGGGAGAGTGTCAGTGTGTTTTGTGCTTGTGCTATAGTGTGCTTAAAAAAAACATTTTTTCTAGGGACAGAAAACTGTAGGTAGGGAGAGTGTCAGTTTCTTTCACTGTGTAAGTCCTTGTTTCTAGGGACCTGGAAGGACAGTGAGTGAATTCTCCTTGTGCTATATTGTGCTTAAAAAAAACATTTTTTCTAGGGACAGAAAACTGTAGGTAGGGAGAGTGTCAGTTTCTTTCACTGTGCAAGTCCTTGTTTCCAGGGACCTGGAAGGACAGTGAGTGAATTCTCCTTGTGCTATATTGTGCTTAAAAAAAACATTTTTTCTAGGGACAGAAAACTGTAGGTATGGAGAGTGTCAGTTTCTTTCACTGTGCAAGTCCTTGTTTCTAGGGACCTGGAAGGACAGTGAGTGAATTCTCCTTGTGCTATATTGTGCTTAAAAAAAAACATTTTTTCTAGGGACAGAAAACTGTAGGTAGGGAGAGTGTCAGTTTCTTTCACTGTGCAAGTCCTTGTTTCTAGGGACTGGGAAGGACAGTGAGTGAATTCTCCTTGTGCTATAGTGTGCTTAAAAAAAACATTTTTTCTAGGGACAGAAAACTGTAGGTAGGGAGAGTGTCAGTTTCTTTCACTGTGCAAGTCCTTGTTTCTAGGGACCTGGAAGGACAGTGAGTGAATTCTCCTTGTGCTATATTGTGCTTAAAAAAACATTTTTTCTAGGGACAGAAAACTGTAGGTAGGGAGAGTGTCAGTTTCTTTCACTGTGCAAGTCCTTGTTTCTAGGGACCTGGAAGGACAGTGAGTGAATTCTCCTTGTGCTATATTGTGCTTAAAAAAAACATTTTTTCTAGGGACAGAAAACTGTAGGTAGGGAGAGTGTCAGTTTCTTTCACTGTGCAAGTCCTTGTTTCTAGGGACCTGGAAGGACAGTGAGTGCATTCTCCTTGTGCTATATTGTGCTTAAAAAAACATTTTTTCTAGGGACAGAAAACTGTAGGTAGGGAGAGTGTCAGTTTCTTTCACTGTGCAAGTCCTTGTTTCTAGGGACCTGGAAGGACAGTGAGTGAATTCTCCTTGTGCTATATTGTGCTTAAAAAAAACATTTTTTCTAGGGACAGAAAACTGTAGGTAGGGAGAGTGTCAGTTTCTTTCACTGTGCAAGTCCTTGTTTCTAGGGACTGGGAAGGACAGTGAGTGAATTCTCCTTGTGCTATAGTGTGCTTAAAAAAAACATTTTTTCTAGGGACAGAAAACTGTAGGTAGGGAGAGTGTCAGTTTCTTTCACTGTGCAAGTCCTTGTTTCTAGGGACCTGGAAGGACAGTGAGTGAATTCTCCTTGTGCTAATTTGTGCTTAAAAAAAACATTTTTTCTAGGGACAGAAAACTGTAGGTAGGGAGAGTGTCAGTTTCTTTCACTGTGCAAGTCCTTGTTTCTAGGGACCTGGAAGGACAGTGAGTGAATTCTCCTTGTGCTATATTGTGCTTAAAAAAAACATTTTTTCTAGGGACAGAAAACTGTAGGTAGGGAGAGTGTCAGTTTCTTTCACTGTGCAAGTCCTTGTTTCTAGGGACCTGGAAGGACAGTGAGTGAATTCTCCTTGTGCTATATTGTGCTTAAAAAAAACATTTTTTCTAGGGACAGAAAACTGTAGGTAGGGAGAGTGTCAGTTTCTTTCACTGTGTAAGTCCTTGTTTCTAGGGACCTGGAAGGACAGTGAGTGAATTCTCCTTGTGCTATATTGTGCTTAAAAAAAACATTTTTTCTAGGGACAGAAAACTGTAGGTAGGGAGAGTGTCAGTTTCTTTCACTGTGCAAGTCCTTGTTTCCAGGGACCTGGAAGGACAGTGAGTGAATTCTCCTTGTGCTATATTGTGCTTAAAAAAAACATTTTTTCTAGGGACAGAAAACTGTAGGTAGGGAGAGTGTCAGTTTCTTTCACTGTGCAAGTCCTTGTTTCTAGGGACCTGGAAGGACAGTGAGTGAATTCTCCTTGTGCTATATTGTGCTTAAAAAAAACATTTTTTCTAGGGACAGAAAACTGTAGGTAGGGAGAGTGTCAGTTTCTTTCACTGTGCAAGTCCTTGTTTCCAGGGACCTGGAAGGACAGTGAGTGAATTCTCCTTGTGCTATATTGTGCTTAAAAAAAACATTTTTTCTAGGGACAGAAAACTGTAGGTAGGGAGAGTGTCAGTTTCTTTCACTGTGCAAGTCCTTGTTTCTAGGGACCTGGAAGGACAGTGAGTGAATTCTCCTTGTGCTATATTGTGCTTAAAAAAAAACATTTTTTCTAGGGACAGAAAACTGTAGGTAGGGAGAGTGTCAGTTTCTTTCACTGTGCAAGTCCTTGTTTCTAGGGACCTGGAAGGACAGTGAGTGAATTCTCCTTGTGCTATATTGTGCTTAAAACAAACATTTTTTCTAGGGACAGAAAACTGTAGGTAGGGAGAGTGTCAGTTTCTTTCACTGTGCAAGTCCTTGTTTCTAGGGACCTGGAAGGACAGTGAGTGAATTCTCCTTGTGCTATATTGTGCTTAAAAAAACATTTTTTCTAGGGACAGAAAACTGTAGGTAGGGAGAGTGTCAGTTTCTTTCACTGTGCAAGTCCTTGTTTCTAGGGACCTGGAAGGACAGTGAGTGCATTCTCCTTGTGCTATATTGTGCTTAAAAAAAACATTTTTTCTAGGGACAGAAAACTGTAGGTAGGGAGAGTGTCAGTTTCTTTCACTGTGCAAGTCCTTGTTTCTAGGGACCTGGAAGGACAGTGAGTGAATTCTCCTTGTGCTATATTGTGCTTAAAAAAAACATTTTTTCTAGGGACAGAAAACTGTAGGTAGGGAGAGTGTCAGTTTCTTTCACTGTGCAAGTCCTTGTTTCTAGGGACCTGGAAGGACAGTGGGTGAATTCTCCTTGTGCTATATTGTGCTTAAAAAAACATTTTTTCTAGGGACAGAAAACTGTAGGTAGGGAGAGTGTCAGTTTCTTTCACTGTGCAAGTCCTTGTTTCTAGGGACCTGGAAGGACAGTGAGTGAATTCTCCTTGTGCTATATTGTGCTTAAAAAAAACATTTTTTCTAGGGACAGAAAACTGTAGGTAGGGAGAGTGTCAGTTTCTTTCACTGTGTAAGTCCTTGTTTCTAGGGACCTGGAAGGACAGTGAGTGAATTCTCCTTGTGCTATATTGTGCTTAAAACAAACATTTTTTCTAGGGACAGAAAACTGTAGGTAGGGAGAGTGTCAGTTTCTTTCACTGTGCAAGTCCTTGTTTCTAGGGACCTGGAAGGACAGTGAGTGAATTCTCCTTGTGCTATATTGTGCTTAAAAAAAACATTTTTTCTAGGGACAGAAAACTGTAGGTAGGGAGAGTGTCAGTTTCTTTCACTGTGCAAGTCCTTGTTTCAAGGGACAGAGAAGGACACCTGAAGGTAGCCCTTATTGCTTTTTTCCCATCTCCCTGCAGGCCATCTATTAGAATGTCTGGAAGGCAAACAAGGAGAGGCAGACAGTCAGGAGGCAATAAAAGAGGGCAAGCAGGCTCTGTGTCTGGGAGCAACAGTGCTGGTCGTGGACGCGGTGCATTGTCATCAGCACATGGCCATGGGACACGCTTGTCCTTCTTTTCCGCAGCTGGACATGTTGAGCCACATCATGCCGAAGACTTGGTAGAGTGGATGACCAAGCCCTCCTCCTCCTCCTCATCCTCTCTCACCCAGGCTCAGGGTACTGGCAAAGCAGCTGCCAAAGCGTCCTCTTCCCTGGTATCAATGTCAGACTCATCATCAGTCACTCCTTCCCTAGACCCACCATGTCCTCCTCCTGAGGAGTCCCCCGAACTGTTTGAGCACAGTGTTGGGTACATGCTCCAGGAGGATGCCCAGCGTTTCGAAGGGTCTGATGATGAAACCCAGCTACAGGAAGGCAGTAGGGTGAGAGCAGACAGAGGGGATGCTCAAGAAGGACACCAATCTGGCAGTCATGTTCCAGCAGCTGCAGCATACTGCCAGATTGGCTCCAGTGATGAGGAGGGAGGGGATGATGAGGTCACTGACTCCACGTGGGTGCCTAATAGGAGAGAGGAGGAGGAGGATGAGAAGGAGGCACATCTCCAACGAGACAGGATGCCCTTTGGTGGCCAGCGTAAGGGCAGTACACCGACGGAATCACACCGCAGAGCTCCGCCTGTGCAGGGCGCTGCCTCTGCCCGTCATTCAAAAAGTTCCTTGGTGTGGGCCTTTTTTGAGGCTAGTGCATCAGATCGCACAGCTGCTGTTTGCAACATATGTCTCAAGCGTATATCGCGTGGCCAAAACATCAGCCGCTTGGGTACCACATGCCTGACCAGACATATGTTGACCTGCCATGCAGCTCGTTGGCAAGCCTACCTCAAAGACCCACACCAAAGAACAAAGCGGACCTCTCCTTGCACCGCATCAGCTGGGATTTCCAACCCCACTATAACTTCAGTCCTCTCTGAAACATGCACTGAGAGGAATGAAGGTGTAGAATTAGGTGTGTCACAGCCAAGTACTTGCGGCCACTCTGCTAGCAGTACACCGACGTCCGATTCTAGCAGGCAAATTTCCCTGCCCCAGCTGCTGGACCGTCGAAAGAAGTTCACTCCCAGCCATCCACATGCCCAGCGGTTGAATGCTAGCTTGGCTAAATTGCTAGCGCTTCAACTGCTGCCTTTTCAGTTGGTAGACTCGGCCCCCTTCCGTGAGTTTGTGCAATGTGCGGTTCCTCAGTGGCAGGTTCCCAAACGCCACTTTTTCTCACGGAAGGCTATTCCGGCTCTCTACCGGCATGTGGAAGGCAATGTCTTGGCCTCGCTGGACAGGGCGGTCAGCGGTAAGGTGCATATTACCGCTGACTCATGGTCCAGCAGGCGCTGACTCATGGTCCAGCAGGCATGGACAGGGACGTTACCTTTCTTTCACGGCCCATTGGGTCACTCTTTTGGCAGCTGGGAAGGATGCAGGACAAGGTGCAGTAGTGTTGGAGATTGTCCCACCGCCACGCCTCCAAAATGCTACTACTGGTTGTGACACACCTCTCTCCTCCACCCCCTCCTCTTCTTCTTCCTCCATGGCCTCTTCCTGTGGTTTGTCCTATGAACCAGCGGTGCTCCGTAGCCGTTCACGGGGCTACGCAAGTACGCAGGCAAAAAGATGCCATGCCGTGCTTGCGCTGGTGTGTTTGGGGGACAGAAGCCACACTGGGGCAGAGGTCCTGTCTGCTCTGCAGGGCCAGGCCGAGAGGTGGTTGACGCCACGCCAGCTTAAGCCAGGAATGGTGGTTTGCGACAATGGCACCAACCTCCTCTCCGCCCTCCGACAGGGACAACTGACCCATGTGCCCTGTGTGGCTCACGTCCTTAACCTGGTGGTGCAGCGGTTCTTGGGCAGGTACTCGGGCTTACAGGATGTCCTGAGGCAGGCCAGGAAAGTCTGTGTGCATTTCCGCAGATCTTATAATGCCAGTGCTCGCCTGGCTGAGCTGCAAAAGGAGTTGAACCTGCCCAAGAACCGCCTTATATGTGACATGCCCACCAGGTGGAACTCAACGTTGGCCATGCTGCAGCGGCTGCACACGCAGCAGAGGGCCATCAATGAGTACCTGTGCGACTACGGCACCAGGACAGGGTCAGGGGAGCTTGTTTTTTTTTCTCCACACCAGTGGGGCATGATCAGGGATGCATGCACTGTCCTGGCACCATTTGAGGAGGCCACGAGGATGGTGAGCAGTGACAGTGCATGCATCAGTGACACTGTACCTCTTGTCCACCTGTTGGAGCACACGCTGCGTGGAATAATGGACAGGGCACTTGAGGCAGAACAGAGGCAGGAAGAGGAGGACTTCCTTGCCTCTCAAGGCCCCCTTTACCCAGACAGTGTTCCTTCTGTCCCACCCATCGCACAGGAAGAGGAAGAGGAGGAGGAGGAGGAGGAGGATTGTGTCAGCATGGAGGTGGAGGCTGGCACTCAGCATCATCAGCAGCAGTCTTTTAGGGATGATTTACAGTCCCAAGAAACCAGTGGACTTGTACGTGGCTGGGAGGAGGTGACTGCGGATCATGTCGTCCTTAGTGACCCAGAGGACTCCGGAGCGAATGCCTCAGCAAACCTACGCTGCATGGCCTCCCTGATCCTGCAAAGTCTGCGGAAGGATCCTCGTATTCTTCGGATCAAGGAGAGGGACCATTACTGGCTGGCCACTCTCCTTGATCCACGGTACAAGGGTAAGGTTGCGGACCTTATGTTACCGTCGCAGAGGGAGCAGAGGATGAGACAACTCCGGGAGGCCTTGCAGAAAAGTCTGTGCAACGCGTTCCCAGAGACTGGGAGGTTACAAACTCCTGGTCCAGGACAACGAGTTGCTGAGGCTTCGGCCAGTCAAAGAAGGAGCGGTGGGGAAGGTGGCCGTCTGACCGATGCATTCAGACAATTCTTTAGTCCGCAGCCCCAAAGTATGATTGGTTCCAGCAACCATCGCCAGCGTCTGATAAACATGGTGCAGGAATATCTAGGGGCAAGGTCAGACTTGGACACCTTCCCCACCGAAAATCCTCTGGCTTACTGGGTCTTGAGGATGGATCACTGGCCAGAGCTTGCACAGTATGCAATTGAGCTACTGGCCTGTCCTGCATCCAGCGTTCTTTCGGAACGCACATTCAGTGCTGCTGGAGGATTTGTCACGGATCACAGGGTGCGCCTGTCCACCGACTCGGTTGATCGACTGACTTTCATCAAGATGAACCAGTCTTGGATCACCACCAGCTACCACACACCTGATGCTGATATAACAGACTAATTGATTTTAACATGTCACATCCCTTCAAGACTGATGCTGATGCTGAGTGTCTGTGCTGTTATGTTGACTGGCTATCCTCCTCCTCCGAGTCCTCAATGATACGATTGATGATGATAGCTTGGAAGATCATTTTTGTTTATGGGTGCCGCCACCAGTGGCTAAGGCCCAATTTTTCAGCCCCTGTTTTACAGGGGCGTGTAATTACAATTTTTTTAGCAATAATTTGCCATAGGGCTCATTGCTGTGCTCCAAGTACAGTATCTGTGAGGGCTTGGAGTGTTGTGGCACCAGTGCCTAAGGCCCAATTTTTCAGCCCCTGTTTAACAGGGGCGTGTCATTACAATTTTTGAAGCAATACTTTGCAACAGGGCTCATTGCTGTGCTCCAAGTACAGTATCTGTGAGGGGTTGTAGTGTTGTGCCACCAGTGCCTAAGGCCCAATTTTTCAGCCCCTGTTCAACAGGGGCATGTAATTACAATTCTTGATCTAATAATTCACAGCAGGGCCCATTCCTGCACCCACCAAGAGTAACTCTGAGGGCTTACAGTGTTGTGTCAACACCACCACCACCACCAAAGGCCCAATTTTTCAGCCCCTGTTCAACAGGGGCATGCAATTACAATTCTTGATCTAATAATTCACAGCAGGGCCCATTGCTGCACCCACCAAGAGTAACTGTCAGGGCTTACAGTGTTGTGGCACCAGCACCACCATCAAAGGCCCAATTTTTACTACCACTGTTCAACAATTATATGTAATTACAATTCCTGATATAATAGTTGACAGCAGGGCGTTCCAGCACCAACCAAGAGTAACTGTGAGTGCTTACAGTGTTGTGCCAACACCAACAACTAAGGGGCCTATTTCTGCAGAGTATCTACGGCAGGTCCCTACTTTCAAACATCCAACTTACAAACGACTCCTACTTGCAAACGCAAGAAGACAACAGGAAGTGAGAGGAAATCTACCCCTAGGAAGGAAAATTCTCTCCTGTAAGAATTAATATGGGAGAAAGGTGTCTCCTTTGTACTGATGCTTTATCAGCAATCCTTGTTTCAAGAAAAACACCACATTTCAAAAACAGTTGTCATTGGGACGGAAAGTGAGGTGAAATGTTCTGAACAGGGGCACAGACAGCAAAACAAATGTTACAGGGGTGATAACCCTTACCTATGTTTTCCAAAAAGTTTAAAAATAGATTTTTGGGCTGGAGCTACACTTAAACAATGTACCTGTTCAAAATTACAAACAGATTCTACATAAGAACAAACCTACAGTCCCTGTCTTGTATGCACCGCCTGTATACGGCTGTTCAGAGTATATAGGGCCTTTTTTATTTTATGTGCGGGGTTCCCCTTAATATCCATACAAGACCCAAAGGGGCTGGTAATGGGCTGGGGTAGGGGGGGGGGGTCATGGGGTAGCTATGCCATTTTTCTTAAAGATTTTCATCCATATTACCGGGACCAGACATTACATTAAAGCCGCAAGCAGTTTTAAATGGCTTTTTTTTCCTTTAGAAGTGTCATTTTGTGCAGGGACAGTTCTAAACACGGGAAACACGTGGCACTTCACAGGCATACTTTAGACACCCCCCAGGTACGATATTTAAAGGAATATTTGACTTTTTTTTTTTCACTTTATGCATCATTAAAATGACTGCTCCCGAAAAACGACCGTTTTTAAAACTTCTTTTTGCATTGATACATGTCCCCTGGTGCAGAACCCGGGTTCCCAAACCCTTTTTAGGACAATAACATGCATAATAGTTGTTATAATTAGCACTTTAGAATTCGAACGTTCGCATCCATTGTATTTAATAGGGTTCTAATGTTCGTACGAACTTTCGGTCCGTTCGCGGGTTCTGGTGCGAACCGAACCCTGGGGTGTTCGGCTCATCACTACTCAGCACCCAGTTCCAGAGGTTCAGAAGAGGGACAGCTGACAAAAGCTTCCCCATAGTAAGCCTATGGGTGATGTCAGCACCCAGGCATTCCACCTGGTGTTGGCAGTAAGTAAGAATCAAGCAAAAAGGTAAACAGCAATTTTACATATATTTTTTAAGGTATGCTATGTGAATGGGAACATGTAACAAATATAAGGTATGTTATTTCCATCTGGCTGCAAAAGTGCAAATTAATTTTTAGGTGACAAACTCTCATTAATATTTAAAGCAAGTGGGGGAATGTATTTTGTTTCTTTTTACAAATTATTATTTAGGCCTGCTTTTAGCAGCGGCGGACATTTTTTTTAACAGCTTCAAAACACCTCTCCGTGTTATTTTATGTGTCCATGCACACATAGGCTTTTAGGAGCTTTTAGTGGCATGGGCATTTAGCAGATGCAGAAAAAACGCTGACAGCTTCTAAACAGCTTCTAACCTGTGGGCAGGGGGGGGGGGTCTGTGGGCAGGGGGCTTATCAGAATCTGGAAGCCCCCTTTAACAAGGGGGCCCCCAGATCCTGCCCCCCATGTGAATGAGTATCGAGTACATTGTAACCCCTACTAATTTGCCAAAAAAATGTGTCAAAAAGAAATGAAAAAAAGCACAAACACGGTTTTTGACAACTCCTTGATTAACCACTCCCTGCCCTGCCTATAGCAGAATGACGGCTGGTCAGTTGTTCAGTTATCCTGACTGGATGTCATATGATGTCCAGCAAGATACGAGCCGCGGCGCGCCCGTGGGGGTGCGCATTGCGGCGATCGGTGGTTCGGTGTGTCACTCTAACACACCGCTTCACCGATCTTGGTAAAGAGCCTCCGACGGAGGCTCTTTACCATGTGATCAGCCGTGTCCAATCACGGCTGATCACAATGTAAACAGGAAGAGCCGTTGATCGGCTTTTCCTCACTTGCATCTGACAGACGTGAGTAGAGGAGAGCTGATCGGCTGCTCTCCTGACAGGGGGGGTCTGTGCTGATTGTTTATCAGTGCAGCCCCCCTCGAATGCTCATCCAGGACCACCAGGATGCCGCAATGGACCACCAGGGATCGCCATACACACTGGACCACCAGGTATGTCACCTAGACCACCAGGGAAATGCCAATCTGTGCCCAGGCAGCTGGCAATCAGTGCCCAGGCAGCTGTAAATCAGTGCCCATCCCCAATGCCTGCAAGTGCCAGTGCCATCAGTGATGCCTATTAGACATGTGCATTCGTTTTTGTCCGAATGCATTTTCGTCTGAATTTCAGCTATTTTCGTTATCGTTTTAACAAACGAAAACGAAAGCACAGAATCCGAAAACCGAAAGATCCGACATAAACAAATGCTTTATTTTTGTTTTTGTTGCTACAACAGTTTGATATAGATAGGAGATTCGACGTGATGCTGACAATAACAATCTGTGTCTATCGAACCTGTAGTCGAATGTGCCTAACCTTAACTCTATTAGTCCAAGATTATTCTACATAGGAGAGAAAAGATTTGACATTATAGAGAGAAAAGATTCAACATAGGAGAGAAAGATTCGACATAGGAGAGAAAAGATTCGACATAGGAGAGAAAAGATTCGACATAGGAGAGAAAAGATTCGACATTATAGAGAGAAAAGATTTGACATAGGAGAGAAAAGATTCGACATAGGAGAGAAAAGATTTGTTATTATAGAGAGAAAAGATTCGACATAGAGAGAAAAGATCACTGCTGGAATTGGGTGGGGGAAGTAAAATAAAAATAAAGTTGATGATGAATGTTATTGGCTGATTGTAACCAAAGAGGAGGAGCAGTAAAATAGCTAGAATGATGAAGATTCGACAAAGCATCGAAAGTTAGAAGATTCGACGGTGCAGCAAAACTGTACGACGCTGCAATCGTACATTTCCGGTCAAATGCATCCGCCCATAGGCTATAGAAGAATTCTAATGTTGGTTGACTAGTAATAGTAATGAATAAATATAATTATTACTAGTCATACAACATTAGAATTCTTCTATAGCTTGTGGGCGGAACATTCGACCGGAAATGCATGATTGCAGCGTCGTACAGTTTCACTGCTCCGTCGAATCTTCTTTGAACATTCGACAGACACCATAAGCCTTCAATGACAGATTTGACCTTAATTAATTCAGATTTTCGGACGAATGCAATTTCTAACGAAAAACAAAATAAATAAAAACGAATTTCGGGAGTAACTAAATAAATTTATTTTTCGGACGAAAACGAAATTCTGAAACAAAATATTTCAGTGTGCACATGTCTAATGCCTATAAGTGCCATCTCTCAGTTCAGCATATCAGTGCCCATCAGTGCCACGTATCAGTGCTCATCAGTGCCCAGCAGTGCCGCCTTTTAGTGCCACTCATATGTATCCATCAGTGCAGCCTGTCAGTGCCACCTCATTGGTGCCACCTCATTGGTGCCACCTTATCAGTGCCCGTCAGTGCCACCTTATCAGATCCCATTAGTGAAGTAGAAAACATACTTATTCACAAAATGTTATAATGCAAACAATATTTTCGGTCTTTTTTTGTTTAGCAAAAAATAAAAACAGCAGAGGTGATCAAATACCACCAAAAGAAAGGTCTAGTTGTGGGAAAAAAATTATAAAAATTCTGTTTGGGTACAGTGTAGTATGACCGTGCAAGTGTCATTTAAACAGCAACCACGCTGAAAGCTTAAAATTGGCTTGGGCAGGAAGGGGGTGTAAGTGTCTGGTATTGAAGTGGTTAAAAAAAACAATGTCCCCCGATGTAGATCTATCTTCAATACAGCCCACCTGTGGCACCGCCAGACCCACAAAAATAAAATAAAATAAAGTTCTGCTTGTGACAAAGGCTGATGAAGGCTAAAAAGCTTAAGAGTGGGGCCACCTGGCGATGTCACCTGGTGGCACCACCCCATTGTGACATCATCAACTCAGCATGCATTGGTCAGTGATGTCACAGGGGGGTGTTGCCACCAGGTGGCCCTGCCCCCAAGATATTTATAAACTGTCACATGGTGGAGCAAGCTTTTTTTTTCTTTTTTCGGGTCCGACGGTGTGACAGGCGTCGTGACTGAAAATGGATCTACATCAGGGGACATTGTTTTTTATTTTTAATAAAGGAATTGGCAAAAACTGTGTCTGTGTTTTTAATTTTTTTTTGACACTTTTTTGGGTGAATGAGTAGGGGGTACATTAGCGTTTTTTGTCTGGTGCTTTTACAGCAGTTTTTAGCTTTCTAGCATGCATATGGCCTTAAAGTTTATTTTAATTAAGAAAAACCCTACAGATACCCTACCTTTTAAAAAAACAAAAAACAAAACAAAAACAGGGATCAGTAAATAAAACCTAGGGTACAAACCACACTTACACCAAAGTGGAAACGTATTACAATAACGCCCCAGACCAAACAAGCCTTTCCCCGAACACATAGTTTCTACAATTGGGAAACCACAGAGTACACCTCGGACCTTTCTCCGAATCACTGTTTCCTGCAACATTTAAGCACCTTTAACCCTATTGTAGTGGATACTTATCTATGAAACGGATTTCTGTGACCTTGTAAATTTTTTTGTTGTAAAACTGTCGTTCAAGATATCTGTTATGCCGCGTACACACGACCATTTTTCATGACAAGAAAACTGACATTTTTTTAGATTGGTCATGAAAACCGGTCGTGTGTATGCTCCATAGCAGTTTTCTCGACGAGAAAACTGCCCGCAAAAAAATTAGAACCTGCTCTATTTTTTCTCGTAGTTTTTCCTGTCGTTCTTTTTCTCGTCGTGAAAACCGCTCGTGTGTATGCTTTTCCGAGGGGGAAAAAACATGCATGCTCAGAATCAAGTATGAGACGGGAGCGCTCGTTCTGGTAAAATTAGCGTTTGTAATGGAGATAGCACATTCATCACGCTGTAACGGACTGAAAAGCTAGAGGCTGAAAAGTGTGAATCGTCTCTCACCAAACTTTACTAACACGAGATCAGCAAAAGCAGCCCAAAGGGTGGCGCCATTCGAATGGAACTTCCCCTTTATAGTGCCGTTGTACGTGTTGTCGTACGTGTTGTACATCACCGCGCTTTGCTTGAGCGTTTTTTTTCATGAACTGTGTGTATGCAAGGCAGACTTGAGAGGAATCGCGACGAATCACGTTGAGAAAAACATAGTTTTTTTGCATGACAGGAAAAACAGTCGTGTGTACACGGCATAACAGTTTTGAACTTCTTGCTTTTCAATAAAATACATTTTTGGGAAAAAAAAAACAAAAACCTTGGGACTGGTGGATTAAGTCCTAAAGATTGGCACATTTCTGAACCTATAGGAGTGGATCACAGGGAAGGACAGAGTAAACAGACAGCAAAATGGATTTAAAATATTTTATTTTGTCTGCTTTAAGTCTGCATTCATTCTCAGGTTGCTTACATTTAATGTAGGATTTTTTCGCTCTTCTTAAAAACAAATCTGTCATATGGGAGGCAAGATCACAGCATTACAGAGCAGATGGGAACACAAATCACTTTTACTTTATAAGTCATCACTGCCATTGCCAAGTAATAAGCTGTCGAAAACAAGCAGTTTTTCACTTTTCACAGAATCAAAGTCTTCAGTAAAAGGAAACTATAATGTTTCGGGGTCAAGTTTATTTTAATGTTTCTTTTTGAAACTTTATACAAAAGTATTAAAGAAAAAAAAAAAAGACACACACACAAATTCCTTAAATTTTAATTTTGAAAATGAACATTTAAAGTAAAGGGTGAGCACAAACACACTCCTTGATTTAAAGTAATTTTTCTTTGAGGGACAAACCGTTACTGGCCAAAGTTACCTGGAAATGCTAACCAACTGGTTGATTCCAGAACTAGCTGCTGAGGGTGGTGAGTACCATTTTCAGCAAGATGGGGCACCACCTGGCATATCGCTCTCAGCGAGCACCTGCCAAACAGATGGATTGGCCGCGCTGACCAAAATGAGCAGGTGTTCTGCCTGTGGTCCCTGAGATCACGGGACCTAACTGTTTGTGTAGTTTTTATTTGGGGATAAGTATAGGACCTCCACTACCCGCAACTGTGGGGATGATCTGCAGGAACGCATCACTGAAGCTGTACGTTTGATCAAGCCGGATTTTCTGCAGAGAGTCTGATCTAAAATAGATTATCGCATCAATGTTTGGCGAGAGACGGATGGGGCGCACATCAAGTATGTGTGAAACAAACCGATACCACATGGAACTTTATGAGATGATGCAACTGTAACCACCAATGTGTAAGACTATTCCAATAGTTCAAAAAGTTGCATCCTATATCTAAATCAAGAAGTGTTTTTGGGTTCATCCTGTATTTGTAAACCCAATAACTAGTTTTTGGCATACTTGGCCTTTGACCTCACTGTGCACAGTTTTCTTAAGTAAATCTTTTTTTTTATCTTAGCTTCTTATAGTGTTCCAAATTCCCATCATAGGATCTCCCCTTCAACAATAACGTAATGGGTAATAATACTTGTGTTGTACAACACCATGTGCTCCCTTCAAGCTCCCAGAACTCTCACCTCCAACATATAGGGGTATAGCATATAATGCTCAGACTCTGTAGTTTTCTCGTTCCTCTGGTCAGGACCACTCTAACCTCCCATCCACATGGGCCTCACTTGATACATGCCACAGTGCCCCCCAGGATTAAAGAGGTGCGGCTCCTTTAAGTTTCCTTAATTATTCATACTGCCATTCTGCATAGCTCTCAGTGAAAGAAGCATAAATAGAGGTTTCCCATAGTTCAGTAATGTTAAAACCAACCAATTTAATTAAATATAGAATAACTCACATTTAAACAAAAATAATGCGCTTTGTAAACCATGGCTAGAACCAAGTACCGGATTTTCTGATGCATCACTTCCGGTCCACGTTCACATCCGCTCATGCCCCATGCGTTACGTCACGATCACGTGTTGGAGATGAGAGTTCTGGGAGCTTGAAGGGAGCACGTGGTGTTTTACAACATGACTATTAATACCCATTACGTTATTGGTGAAAAGGACCTCCTATCACGGAAATTTGGAACACTATAACAAGTTTTTTCAATTCATGAACTAAATTGTACACTTGATTTATAGACATTTGGAAGACTGAATCACTTTATGTATTTAAGTAGTAGGTTTGTTATAAAGGTTTATTTAAAGAACATCTTAACTATTGCTGGAGTATACAGTATACTGTATATATATATATATATATATATATATAATAAGACATATGCATTCGTTTTCATCCAAATGCATTTTCGTCCGAATTTCAGGTATTTTTGTTATCGTTTTAACAAACGAAACGAAAGCGCAGAATCCGAAAACCGAAAGATCCAACATAAACAAATGCTTTATTTTTGTTTTCGTTGCGACTTGTCGAAAGTTCTAAGAAGATTCGACGGAGCAGCTAAACTGTACGACGCTGCAATCGTACATTTCCGGTCAAATGCATCCGCCCATAGGCTATAGAAAAATTCTAATGTTGGTTGACTAGTAATAATAATTAATAAGTATAATTATAACTAGTCATACAACATTAGAATTCTACTATAGCTAGCTTGTAGGCGGAACATTCGACCAAAAATGGACGATTGCGGCGTCGTACAGTTTCGCTGCTCCGTCGAATCTTCTTTGAACATTCGACAGACACCATAAGCCTTCAATGACAGATTCGACCTTAATTAATTCAGACAAATGCAATTTCTAACGAAAAACAAAATAAATAAAAACAAATTTCGGGAGTAACTAAATAAATTTATTTTTCGGACGAAAACGAAATTCCGAAACAAAATATTTCAGTGTGCACATGTCTAATATATATATACAGTATATATATATATATATATATATATATATAAATGTGTATATATATATATATATATATATATATATATATGCAAAAACTAAAAGAAAAAAGTTGCGCTACTAAATGAACAAAGTGAGAACGTGGCTGCCAGAATCAGCAAATAGACATGTTGTACAAAAAATATATAAAAACAAAAAATGCAGCGCCTAAAATATGTATGGTGGCCCGAACATGAACGTAAATAGGGACAACAACCAAACAGTAAGTGTATACGGCCTAAGAAGGCCTAGGATAAGTAAATCCAAATGTGTACCACACTAGTATATGCCTATACATGTGTATAAAAAACTTTTAAAGTATGTAATACAGTGAGCTGATACTTATAAAGTATGCAATACAGTGAGTAATACAGTGAACTAATAATAAAGTTCAATTAAGGTGACCAATGTGTAGACTGGGATCAGATGGAAGAAATGTGTATAAATCTTCAATATATTGTCCTCATAAAAGAAATCCAAGAAAACTTCAGGAACGTGAAAAACATGTATTCGTATATCCGTAGCACCCGGGGACGTGACTCCAACACCAGGGATGGGGGGAAGAAATGGATACTCTTACCCCTATGCGTGGACACACACACCAGCGGTGGTGGGTCAAACAGGCAAAGATGGTGAAATAGACTTCTCTGGATCCATCCTCTCAAGGTGTCCGCAGATGAAGCAGGCGCAAGAAATCCAGTCCTCTCCCAAGTAATGATGTAGACCTCCAAGGCGTCAATGCATCAGAGATCATGTAAAAAATTGAACAGAAGAAGGCTCCACATAGCGCAGGATCAGATGGCAAAATAAAATCCTCATTTATTTCAGGAACAAAACACAAAAAACACACGGTATAAAAAATGGATAAAATAAATAATCGTACAGGCTTCCATGCAGAGGCTTGCAAAAGGTGATCACAGAAGTAGCATCAAATAGTGGCGTAGCTATAAAGCAGGTTCATGTACCCGACATGTTTCACATGAAAATGCATCAACTGGGGCATGAACCTGCAAAAGACTGCCACGCCATTATAAACATAAAGCAAGATTGTTTGAACTCATTACAGCTGTTGTGTTCCCCGCCTCATGAGGGGGATGGTCCAATCATGAGCACAGAGTACCTAACCTTCGTGCACGTCATTCAACAGAGCCAGAAGTGCAGACCAATAGAACGAGTCTGGGCCGCGCATGGCAATGAGCCGTGACGTATCTGCCAACCAGCGTCATTACGCCGCCAATCCTGGGAGTGGCCGTGTTCCTATCCTAGACGTGCATCGCATCATGTGAGCGACGCACGTAACGACGTCATCTTAGTAACGTAAAGGAACATCATCACCCAGCCCATCCAGGAAGTATTTGCGTTCCACATCTCTATCGCAAGTGCCATCGCCTAAACCGCAATGGAAAATACGTCCAATAGCAGATAGCCAAATGACTCAGCCGGCAACAGCCACTCATCGCATCCAAGGTCAGCACAAACAAAGACAGAGTCGGGCTAAAAGAAATGACGAGCACAAAGGAGGGCAAGCATATCTGATTCCACTGAAAATTACTGGTATATGACACCAATAAAGTACAGGGATCTCATATACCAAAATTATAATCAATAAAATAAATATAAAACCATTGTGTGAGATGAAACAGTCATACAAAGCACCTAAAAGGAAAAAGGTAACAATATATACTGATGGGGGGCGTGGCCTGAGCGGAGACCGAGATGGACGCCTAATCTGAGAGCTCCTGTGCGACCGGGCTGATTTATCACCTTAAACGGGAGCCTACCGTCCTAATTTTGCTATGCACAGAGCCACAAGGAGCTCGTCCACCTCTCGCACCTTTAAGGACTCTCAGACCCACTCGGGGAGGAATATACCGGACATATTCCGGTCCCAAAAGACACAGGCCTCTACGCCATTGCGGATCCTCGCGCCTGCACAGGCCCAAGCCGCGGCCTCACCTGACAGACCGCCTTCAGCCAGTATGCCGGGTACATCCTCTCCCAGCTCCAACGGGGCTCTCCCCCCCAGCCTATTCGACTTGGAGAAAGTTGCGATGGACATCAAAAACACGGTCACCGCTGCCATAGCAGACCTGAAGGCCGAAATGCTCGCGGTCGCCCACCGAGTGGATAACGTGGAGCAGACGACCCAGACGCATGCGGCGGCCATTCGCCAGGTACAGTCGGCATATGACTCCCAACTTGCCCAAGTTTTTGAGCTCCACAGACACGTGGAAGACCTGGATAACCGGGGAAGGGGGCACAATGTTAGGGTACGGGGGGTCCCCGAATCCGTAGACCCCACCGCCATACAGCAAACCGTCAGCGCTATCTTTAATGACCTGATTGAGCGTCCAGCGGACTCCCCCATCGATATGGAAAGGGCCCACCGCGCTCTCCGCCCCATACCCCGAGACAACGAACCCCCCAGAGACATTATATGTTGTATAGTTAGCTTCCCCCTTAAGGAAGAGATTCTCCGCAAGGCGAGGGAAAGGGGACGTATTCTTTATAATGGCGCGGAGGTGAAACTGTTCCAGGACCTCTCACAGATTACTCTTCAAAACAGGAGGGCACTACGACCTCTGTTAGATGCTCTGCGTGCGAGAAACATCCAGTATCGCTGGAAATTCCCGTTTGGCCTGTCTGCATCTGCTAGGGGCGCTCTGCTCTGCTTCGTACACCGGAGGATCTTCAGGCGTTCTGTGCTCAACTCGACCTGCCCGACTTGGAATTACCGGATTGGTACGCGCTTTACTTCCCAGCGGAACCCTGGCTTCCTGTTTTGCTCCACCCGTCACCGAAAGCTGCACGCCAGAGACAGCGTCACCGTAGACCTGGACCGACGTCACCGAATGCCCTCTCCTCACGCCGGGACCTGCAACAACATAGCCCCTCACCACCGCGTATGTGATGCGAGAAACCTAGTGACTAATTGTCTGCTGGATAGACTGATACCTGCAGCCCGTGAGTATGTCTCCCCCCCCGGTATGTGTAAGCGTTATTCACTGAACTTTCACTCTCCCAGAGACCCCCAGACCCTCATCTGATATAGGTATGCCATTCCCACCCCGGTCTCTTGCACCCCATAGCTGATAAACCCTCGTCCCAATGGCCCTCACGGTGACCTTCTTTCCCTGTCTGGGACTCCATACAACGCTTCTCCATCTGGAGTCAACCAATAGCTCCGCAACCTGTAACCCAACGGATGGCCTAGGGCCTGCCGTATTCAGGTGGCGGATGTGGCAAGTGCGTATCCCCGAATAAGCTACATACACCTTTTTACCCCAGAGCACCTAGTCCCTCGTACACGTCCGGATCCCCCAAAGCTGGGAGGTTGCATTAAAAGTTGAAACTCTCTGTCCTCCGGAAGATATGGACGCCCCCACGACATGTCCCCATCCTGGGAGAGGCTCCCCATGAGTGCCCAGGAGTAGGCCTGGGTTTCTGTCATTGGCCCCTACCCACACAGCTACGGAGACCCTTTCCGACAAGGCATAAGGATCTCTCTGCAATTCGGGCCCGAACAGACATCCCCCCTTTTTGGAAGCGGGAGGACTGAACTCTATGTTGCCCGACGCCCCGGCCTACAACGCGAACACATCGTCCCCCCCTGGGACATTCCTTTCACGGACGACGAGCCTACACTCTTGCAGGCAATGTATCCGTAATCTGCGTTTTGTTTTTGTTCCCCCAAATGTTACTTTATTTTGTCTCTCATTAACATTGCCAGTTCTGTTGTATGTCCCTTATTCGCACGTGCTTTCCCTTGACCCCTGTTGTGCATATACGGTGTGCCGGGCATCGGTCGGGCGGGGTGGGATTTGGGGGATGCCAAAGACCACTAAGTTCCGGGAACCCCACCCCCCCGATGCGAGGGCTGACGTCGAGATACCGTCATCCTAACTCACTCTGGACTCTCCCTCCCCCACCTCTTCCCTTCTCCTCCCCTCATCCCTCCCCTTTTCCCCTCTCCACTCCATCCCCCCTTCCCTCCCCGTCTCTTCCCCTCTCCCCCCACTTCCCCCCCTCCCTCCCTCCCTTAGTTCTCTCCTCCCTACCTCCCCCTCCTTTCTCCCCACATCACTTCCCCTCCCTTCCCTCTTTTCCCCCTCATTTCCCCTCCCCTCCCCCCCTTTCCCCCCATCTCTCCCCCCTCCCCCCCTCCCCCTCCTCACCCCATCTCTCCCCCCCTCCCCCTCCTCACCCCCTCTCCCCTCCCCCGTACCTCTTCTCCCCCCTCTCCTCGTCTCCCCCTCCCCCTAATCCCCTCTTCTCCCCCTCCACCTCTATCCTCCTAGCCATCCCTTCCCCCTCTTTCCCCTCTCCTCCCCCCTCTTCCCCTCTTCCTGTCCCCACTCCCCCCAAACCTGCCCCTTCCCCCCGCCTCATCCCCTTGTCCCTCATTCTCCTTCCTCCCCTCCCTCCCATATCTCCCCCTCCCATTCCTCCCTCCCCCCGTCCTTATACCCCTTGCCCTACCCCTTCCCCCCTACTCCCCCCCTCCCCCTCACCATAGAGTGGCTTAACGTAAGTCTTTGAAGAGGGTATCCTCTCCCCAGCATGTCTCACGGGCTGTGGATTTCTCGGTTGAGTTCTCCTGAATATACTTTAAAAGGTTTACTTTCTAAATAGTATGGTTCGCTTATATGGATTCCAGCACTGTGAGCTGGAGAAGGTTATATGCGTTATGTTATGTTGATTTGTGTATTGTTCCTATGCACTTGATACTTGAACTTTCTGTAGCTTGTTCTTTATGGTAGGCTCCCCGCTACGCTTTTTGGGCTCTCGCTGTAAGCGGGATCCCTCATCCGCTCCACTTTGATCCCCGGTCCACAGCTAGGCTGCGGTTACCGCTCACACTACTACCCCCACACAGCGGTCTCACTGGGACGTAGCTGACACTCCAGATTTCCCCTTGACTCCTACAGGTGGATAGCTTAGCTAAGTCCACCTCTGGTTTTTCTTTCTCCTCTCCCATATATTTATCCCCTTACATTTAGTTCTCATATCCCCCCCCCTTTGTTTTGTTTTTTTTGTTTTTTTTATTTTATTTTTTTCTACTCTGATCCTCCTGATTCTCCCTACCCCCAACTCTTCCTGATTTCCTCACCCGTGTGTCCTCTCTCCTTGCCCCTCTTCCCCTTCTGTGTGTCCTCTTCCCTTCTTTCCCTTCCCCTAGGGGAGTGACCCTCACATTCATCCTCTATAGGAAGATCCTAACCTACTCGACAACCAGACTCTTATTTTCACCTCTCCCTAACTCTTCATAATGCAGAACCCCCCTAAGACTAATATCCCAATGACTCTGAAGTGTGTTTCATTGAACACAAAAGGTCTGAATGCACCTGAAAAAAGGTCACAAGTGTTAGCTTCGCTCACCAAACATAAGGCTCACTTTATCTTCCTACAGGAGACGCACTTCCGATCTGATGCTATCCCCAAACTGACTAATCACATATATCGCTCTGCCCTACACGCCACTAACCCGGTGGCCAAATCTAAGGGAGTTTCGATCCTTATTTCAAAACACGCCAACTTCCTCCTGACTGACTCCCTAGTGGATCCTGAAGGCAGATTCATTTTTATTAAGGGAACATATGCAACAAAGCATATTACACTGGCTAACATATATTGCCCTAATGAACATCAGGTCTCCTTCTTCCGCAAGACATGTGCCCTTCTGTCCTCATTCCAGAGCGGCCTGGTCCTCCTGGGAGGCGACATTAATGTGCCCTTGAACCCCCTCCTAGATACCTCCACTGCCACGACATCTCTGCCTTATAAGGCATTACGCCAAATTAAAGCCCAATTACAAACCTTGACCCTTCATGACACATGGCGCACCCTCTATCCTTCAACCAAAGACTACACCTACTTTTGGGCCCCCCACCGGAAATACTCCAGAATCGATTTTTTTTTCTATCCCAGACCGACCTCCCCGCCCTCCAACATGCCTCCATTGAACCAATGTTCTTATCGGATCACCATCCCATCACAGTTACACTATCGTTCCCGGAAACGTACCCCAAGACTAAAGTATGGCGGTTCAACCCTTCCTGCTTGACGGATCCAACCTCATTGGAACGGATCCGCTCATGCATCAAGCTTTATTTTCAGGAGAACGCTAATCCTGACATTTCTCCAATATCCATATGGGAAGCCCACAAATGTGTGGTAAAGGGAGAACTGCTTGCCCTGAATGCACAGGCCAAAAAAGCTTATCAGGAGAAGGTGAATGCTCTTATCAAAAGGATTAGAGCACTAGAGCTGTCCCACAAACAAACACATGCCCAGAACACCCTTCAGGAACTAACTCAGTTCCGCACACTCCTTACAGACGAATTGGGTAAACGCACGAGAAGACGCTATATTCTTGGCCAGAGGGTCTTTTATGAGCATGGTAATAAGAGTGGGCGCCTTTTAGCGCGGTCAGTCCAGAAGGCCAAACTCTCATCCACCATACATGCCTTACGCGATCCCCAGGGCACCCTCCTAGCCAAGAGTGAGGACATCGCGAAAGAATTCGAGTCTTTCTACCAAAAGCTCTATAACCTTCGCCCTACCCTGCCACCCCGAGCATCGGGGGAGACACGTCAAACGCTCATCGAGGACTTTCTTGCTCAATATGGCCCTAAACCCCTTTCCCCCCAACAAGCACAATCCTTAGAGGGACAATTCTCGACAGGAGAGCTGGAGATAACCCTGAAACAAATGAAACTGGGCAAAAGCCCGGTCCCGGACGGGTACACCCTCCAGTACTATAAGTCCTTTGCAGACATCCTTGCCCCCAACCTTTTACAGACGTTTAATGCCCTGGCCAATCCGCAAGACCGACCTAATAGACTATTAGAGGCACACATCACTGTAATCCCTAAGGAAGGGAAGGATGCCCTCCAGGTGGCGAATTATAGGCCGATCTCACTCCTTAATGTCGATATAAAAATTTATGCCAAGATCCTTGCCAACAGGTTAATACCTCTAATCCCCGGTCTTATCTCCAATGATCAAGTGGGTTTTGTCCCGGGTAGGGAGGCGCGGGATAATACCATACGTACCCTCAACCTACATCACTGGCTCACCTCAACTAAAACACCAGGCTTTTTGCTTTCCCTTGATGCGGAGAAGGCGTTTGACAGAGTGGCCTGGGACTACATGCGAGAGGTCCTAAAAGGGGTGGGTCTGGAGGACCGCATGCTCACCTCCATAATGGCATTATACTCGAACCCCACGGCGGCGGTGAGAGTTAACGGCCACCTGTCGAACGTCTTCTCCATCAGCAATGGCACTCGCCAGGGTTGTCCCCTCTCCCCCTTGATCTACATTCTCTCCTTAGAACCCCTCTTAAACAAACTTCGAGAAAACACGGTCATTAGGGGTTTGATGGTCAAAGGCAAAGACTTTAAAGTGGCCGCCTTCGCGGATGATATCTTGCTCTCTCTCACATCCCCGCGAACCTCCCTCCCTTCTCTCCTACATGACCTGGAAGCCTTTGGTACAATTTCAAACCTGAAAATTAACTACACAAAGTCCCACACCCTGAATATCACCCTCCCACCACAGGAAGTTCTTCATTGTCAAGAATCTCTCCCATTTCATTGGGAAAAGACTGCTATCTCCTATCTTGGGATTCGTATCACACCCTGCCTTAAAGATTTGTATGCCCTTAACTTCCACCCTGCCCTGAAAAAAGCCCAAGACCACTTCTAGGAGTGGTCCTTACTGAATGTCTCGTGGTTTGGCCGAGCGGCTCTGATCAAAATGATTGTCCTGCCACGTATATTATACTTGATCCAAACCATCCCGATGCATATACCCGCAGGATTCTTTTCCTCTTATCGGAAGGCCTGCTCGGCATTTCTATGGAAAGGCTCCCCCCCTAGAATCAAATACGCCAGACTCACCTTGCCCAAGCCTAAAGGGGGTATTGCTCTCCCAGACCTGTATAAATACTACGTGGCTTGTCACCTTACGAGAATCGCGGATTGGTCCATCCACTCCCTTGAAAAGGTCTGGACTGCTATCGAAGACTCTTTTTCACCCATTCCGCTACGTCTTCTCCCATGGCTATCCCCGAAACAATGGCCACGGCTCCTGACCTCACATCCTTTCATCCACACTTCCTTAACGCCTCTTAGGTGGTCGCCCTCCAGAGGTTCCCTATCACCCACCCCGGGCCCGCTGACTACACTGAGAGGGAATCCCGACTTTATCCCAGGCGAGTCACCCACTTTCCTCAAACAAGAATGGCCGTATCAGGACATCCTTGCTTTACAGCTATACACTGACGGTAAGCTCGCTTCGATAGAGGACCTCAGGCTCATTTCCAACACCTCTACCTTCCCCTTTTGGACATACAGACAAATTTGTCACTTTCTATCCACACATGCAGCTCAGGGCAGCTGGACAAGACCACTTACCCCTTTTGAAACCCTCTGCTATCGTAGAACCCCCCAACGGCACCTTATTTCCCTGCTCTACGCTTTACTCTTAGAACCCACTGATTCCACCCTTTCGCCATCGCAGGCCTCGTGGAACAGAGATCTACCTACCCCCCTGACACCAGTTGAATGGACGAGAATTCACGAATACGCACACAGGGGGTCGTTGAACGTTGCCATCCAGGAGAATGGGTATAAAGTGCTCACTAGATGGTATAGGACCCCAGCTCTCCTTCATAAGTTTGCTCCTTCAACCTCCAATATATGCTGGAGATGCAATACAGAGGTGGGTACCATGATACATATTTGGTGGGAATGCTCACACATCCAACCCTTTTGGAGGGAAGTACACAGATGCATCGCCTCAATCACCACTTACACCTTGGACTTCACACCAGCACAATTTCTCCTGCATCACACTTCTCTCTCGAGGAAGGACTATTTCAAATCCCTAGCCATGCACATGGTGAATGCTGCCAGGCTGTGCATTCCCAAACACTGGCGCTCCTGCCATATTCCGTCACTTAAAGAATGGTTTACGACCATCTCTAGAATTTGCGACATGGAAGAGCTGATCCACATCTCACAAGAGAGATTGGAGAATTTCTCGACTACCTGGTCCTGTTGGTCACACTTCAAAACTACAGCTGAATACAATCAGCATGTTCCCTCGAATTAGAGTTGGTACTCTGAGGGGCTCTTTATTCCCCTCTTTCATACAGAGGCTCAAGCGAGTGGTCACTCCCCTCATCCTCATCCTCACCCTCATCCTCAACCCCACCCCACCCCTTCCCCCCATTCTCTGCTGTTGCCCCTTGTGCTCTGATCCATCCCCCCCTCCCCTACCCCCCCTTCAGTCCCATACCCCCCCAACGTGAATAGATATTGTCCCCCCCACCCTATCCCCTTATCACCATATCTTAGACACCATCTCTTTGGTGTTGGAATCAACATGTAATGTAGCAAAGTTAGCAGGCGGTTGGAATGCGGATCAAACTAATAAAGGCTCCGGCCCATCCGCACCTTTATTCTCATTGATACGAAACTTGGAGACTATTTTACACCCGCCTGTAATGTTTGTTTAAGTTGTACCAAAATCTGGTTCTCTGTGAATGCACCTGTTCTGCATCAATCCTTGTACTGTGATTCCTGTGAATTTGCTCAATAAAACTTTATGGAACAAAAAAAAACAATATATACTGACTCTACAGATATATATGATATAGGTAACATTATGATTATAGGTCTGCTAAACCGCTGAATGCACTGGATACGGGTTACACACCACAATTGGCATATAATAAACCGCTGGGTGCGGATAGCATATGTCAAATAGCATCAGCAACATATAAATTGTCCTAGAAGGTGTCACATAAATATATATATTAAAAATATCTGAAAAATATATAAAATATAATCTATTAATGGTACCCCCATATAATGAATTACAATAGCTATATTAATAGCCACAGGTAATGAGATGAATATAAGACTAATCCATCTTGAATTAGAATAATACATACAAAATAGAACCAGGAATGACGAAGGTGAAAATGCAAAATAAAAGAAACATGTAAAATAAATAAAAAGCCACATAGACAGTAAACCGGGACATAAGGATAACCAAATTGATATTAGGCCTTATTAATAAATGAATTAATATCTCAATCAATATTGAGTCCGAACGGTGAGTAACATCGAAGCTGGTAAATCCAGAAAGTTTCCAATTGGGAAACACCCCTAACGCGAGACTCCCCTCTCCAGTGAGGAATGAATTGGTCAATCACCTGAAATTTGGTGCCTACAACCTTCCTATCATGAAATTGAAGGTAATGTCTAGGCACGCTGTGATTGGTGCGACCTTTTTTGATGCCTGAAATGTGTTCATTGACACGAATCGAAAAGTTGCGGATAGTGCGTCCCACATACTGCTTATTACATGGACATGTAATAAGATATACGATAAATCTAGTGGTGCATGTGGTAAAATGTTTCATATGGTAGATGGTGGAAGTGGCAGAAGATGTGAAACTAACAACTCTGCCACATCCAATGACATTATGTATACACACATTGCAACGTTTACACGGATAGTACCCCTTCATTTTTAGAAAAAGGGACAAGCACTGTTTAACCGGAGGGTCGACTACATTAGAGGCGATCTGATTACGAAGAGATGGAGCTCCTCTGTATACAACACCTGCACGATCAGGGAGCACCGGGCCTAACAGGGGATCGTTCTTAAGGACCCCCCAATGTCGATTAAAAATCTGTTTAATCCGTCTGTGCTGTATAGAGAATTGAGTCACAAACGACCACCTAAATCGTGGATCTGGTGGGCGTTTGGGACGCCCAACAACTAAAGACTGTCTGTCTAGCAAAGAAACCTTGACAATTTCAGCATCAATAGCAGACGGAAGGTATCCCTTCTCAATGAATGTTGACTTGAGTGTGTTTGCTTGTATGTAGAAATCATCAAGGTGTGTACAGTTTCTCCTGACTCGGAGTAGTTGGCTAAATGGTACGGATTTAAGCCAAGAGCTGTAATGACAGCTGTCGATTTGGATATACCCATTCCGATCTGTTGGCTTAAAAAAAGTTTTTGTCACTAAACTTTGGTCCATAGCTGAAATCTCTAGATCCAAAAAATGAATAGTATTATGACTCATCTCATAGGTAAGCACAATTCCCATATCATTATCATTAAGAGTGACCATGAAGTCATGTAAAGACTCCTCATCACCCTTCCATAGGAGGAGGATGTCGTCTATATATCTTGCCCACACAACGAGTTCTGAACGTTGTAAGGCATAGACGACATCCTCCTCCCATAGGGCCATAAAAAGGTTTGCAAGGCTAGGGGCGAACTTGGCGCCCATTGCAACACCTTTGGTTTGCAAAAAAAACTGGCCATGATACCAAAAATAATTAGATTGAGTAGCGAATGTTAGCAACTCCATAATATACCACTGTTGAACCTGGGGTAACGAACCAGATGCAGCCATAAAATGCTTTACCGCATGTAATCCTAATTTGTGCGGTATGCACGTGTATAATGATGTCACGTCAGCAGTGACAAGAATACAATCCTCCCTAAAGTCCACACCTTCTAGAAGGCGTATGGTAGCTCCCGTATCCTTTAAAAAAGATGGAGTAGATTGAACCAGCGGTTGTAAGTGAAAATCGATGTAACGGCCGATACGGGACGTCACAGAATCGATCCCACTTATTATTGGTCTGCCAGGAGGGTGTACAATATTTTTATGGACTTTCGGGAGATAGTACATAATTGGAATTCTAGGAGCTATTGGCACCAAGAAGTCCTTCTCCTTTTTGTTCAAAATCCCTAACTGAAATCCTTTATCTATCAAATCACTGAGATCTTTCTTTAATACTTTTGTAGGATCTTTATTCAAGGGCATATAAGTGCTGGTATCGTCAAGGATTCTGCACATTTCGGTATGGTAATCCATTTTATCTAACACAACTAAGCCCCCCCCCTTGTCAGCAGGGCGGATTATAATATCCTTGCGTTCACACAAGGTTTTCAAACCTACTTTAATGTCTGGATGATCGTAGATTTTGGCCCTAGGTAATGATTCCAAATCTCTAAGGACCAAATCCCTGAACACCCTAATAGATGGAGCAGAGATATTGGGAGGGTTAAATAGAGAGGGGTTAGATAGGCCAGTATGAGTGACACAGTCAGTCCCCTCACTAGTGTCTCTAGGTAAGGGTGGATTAGCAATAAAATGCCTTTGTATATTTAGTTTGCGGACATATTTGTGTACGTCCACAAACGTGTTAAATTTGTTCAAAGTCTTGGAGGGAACATATTTTAAACCCTTATCCAAGATACGTGACTCGGCCTCTGAAAACGTGGCTTTACTCAAATTAAAAATGCCACTCATATTAAAATTTAAACCTTCCTTCTTTTTCCTGGCCCGCCTCCCACCTCGGGTGCCTCGTCTGGTTCTCCTCTTCGTTTGGGACCCGCCAGCGCTCTGGGAAAATCCGAGTGGGGGACAGTGTATGTATCATTGTAAGTATATGGTGATCTAGCATATTGATCATATTCCCTTTGCATGTAGGGATGGTAAGATTCTTGATTCTTATGTGATGTACCCTCTCTGAGGGGTGAGAACCTATTGTGTGTCCGAATGGGGGTGTGTTGTGAATAATAAGGTTCCTGATATTGATCATCATGATTAGCATTATGGCCATATGATGACCTATCATGATACTCAGAGGGTCCTGCGCCAGTATGCTTAGCATATTGAGTCCCTCTCCCCCTACTCCTCGTGTTATTACCTCTCCCCGAGGTGGATAATTACCACCATTGACCCTATAGGGGATGTGGTCATTAGCTCTCCGGCCACTGGGGGCATTGGGAGTACGTGGATAGTCAGTCCTATTGGCTATAGAAGCTGTATATATCTTAGTCTGATTGGGTAGTTCACTAGCGGCACAGCATTTTCACCAGTAATCATTTTCTTATTTGTGGGAACATAAATCAGTGTTTGCAGAAGCACATATTTTGAAGGTTTTTCTTCTTTCTTTTTTTTCTGCCATTGTTATATCATTTCAGTCACTATTTTCTTTGGTAGCGCCAGAGTTTTTACCAATATATTTCCAAGATTAATTGATTGATATATTTGTTTATTTTTAGAGTAAGATTGATCCACATATGGATGAAATATTAAACACAGTATTACAATTGTTACTTTGTAATTACTCAATGACACTTGCAGATTATGTGAAAGTGCCATTTCACAAAATAATCAGCATTTTGACAGCTGCTGCTTTTTTTATACATAGCAAGTCAAAATGGAAGCCAGTAATTGCTGGTTATATAAATGAGGGATCTACAGCAGTGGGGAGAGGAGCATGGGCCAAGGAAATTATTGAACCTTTTAGGTAGTATCTCCTACACCCAGGGTACTGGTAAGTTGTTAAGGAAGTGCATTCCTACCATCTTCCTAGTGCCATTTTTGAAGCTAAGTCCTTGTGGATTACCCAGAAATCAAATTAGAGTACAGTGGAACCTTGGATTACGAGCATAATCCAAAGTACTCGCATATCAAAGCGAGTTTCCCCATTGAAGTCAATGGAAATGAAAATAATTAGTTTTGCATTGACTTCAATGGCATGCATTACCGCATGCGGCCAGAGCCTCAGAAACAGCTGAAAAGGCCCGAGGACAGCTCGGCTGACCTCGGAAAACCTTGGAAAGGCTCGGGAACGTAGTATTTCGGAGTCTTTCCGAGCATTTCTGAACAGCTACGATTGGCTACGATCGGCGCTGTTCGGCTCCGCTCAGCTCTGGCGCCCCCCCACCTCAGGCCAAACGTGGTACTGCACACCGCTTTGGCCTGAATCCTTCTCATTTTGCGAGACAACACTCGCAAACCAAGTTAAGATTTTTCAAAATACAGTGTTCGTATTGCGAATCGCTCGTTAACCGCGTTACTCATAATCCGAGATTCCACTGTACATTAAGCTAACGTTTTAATGTAAGTACAGTAGCTATATTTACTTGATAGCATCCCTTTAGAAGAATTTAAGGGTTAACTCTTAGGGAGTGAGTATCTCACGAAAACTGATTTTCCTTATGCAAAAAGTGCCTAAAATTTTACTTTACATTTGCTGTAGCCACAAAGCAAAGCACTGGATAAATTTCTACATGTTGGGTGGGTACTTGAGGGGTGAAAGAGGCCTAAGTGACACAAGGTAGCGACAGCAGAGGCACAGATGAGCATGTCAGGGATCACCTAATCATCTCCACAAATGATGACTCACAGTAAGGTTGTCTACACAGCAAATGTGTGAATATCAGAAATGCCACTACTATCCCACAATTGGGATCTGTTGAAGGACATGGCAGGGGTCAATTGTACACTCTCCAGGATGGTAGAATACGGACTTGAGATGTGGCACCCGCATATGTCAGAGAACAGAAGTTTGTATTAGGCTTGTGCAATTCGTTTCGTAACGAATCGAAATTCGTCCGAATTTAGCAACTTTCGGACATTCGGAAGCATTCGAATTTCCGAACAAAGCAATTACGAATAAAACCGAATCCGAAATAAATTATACCGCAAAATAGCGAATGCCCGAATGTCTTCGGCATAATTCGTTATGAAAAAACTTACGAATGTACAAATCCATTGGAAACACAATAACACTCACTCTGCTCTGCTCTCTGCTTCTCCTTCACCGTGCTGAACTCCCTCTCAAAATGGTGTACAGGGGCGGAGGCTATAGCCGCATGTAAAAAACGAAAGTAAAATACAAGATTTCTAATCCATTCGAAGCACAATAACACTCTGCTCTGCTCTCTGCTTCTCCCTCACCGTGCTGAACCCTCTCAAAATGGTGTACAGGGGCGGAGGCTATAGCCGCATGTAAAAAAACGAAAGTAAAATACGAGATTTCGAATCGTTACAAATAACCGCTATGTATTTCGAAAAGTACAAATCCATTCGAAGCACATTAGGCATAATAGTCAGCGTCGTCGTGAGAGAGACACAGAAAATTACGAATCAACGAACCCAAAAAAAGTTACGAAAGTAGGAGTTGTGTCCAGAATCAACGAAAAACAACGTACTCTACCGAAAGTACGAATTATAAAGCAACAAAAAATTCAACGAAAAATGTCGCTTGCAAAAATACGAATGAGTCCGAACACGAAAAATCCCGTCTAGCAAAATTACGAATGATTACGAATCAACAGGACCGGAAAGAAACGAACCGAAACGGAACAAATTTTTCCGTTGTGCACAAGCCTAGTTTGTATGTTTGACACTGAAGTGTTTTTTGTATCAATATTTGCAAGGTTACATTGTGGTAAGAAACCAATTTAAGAGTGAATACAGAAAGTACAAGAACAAATACAAATACAAAGTCAGAATATCCATTATTGTCTTAAATCCAATCAGTAGAACAAGTTTCATTCAGTTACCGTATGTTAGATATATTACTGGGAGTAATGCATCACACAAAATGTTAATAAAGCCCTGTACACACGATCGGATTTCCTATGGATTTTTAACCAATGGATTTTTCCATCGGAAATCAGATGAAGCTGACTTCCATCAGTCTTGCCTACACACCATCAGTCAAAAAACCGACCGTTCCAAATGCTGTGACGTAAAACACTCCGATGAGCCGAGAAAAATGAAGTTCAATGCTTCTGAGTAGACTTGTGCACAACGGAAAAATTTGTTTAGTTTCGGTTCGTTTCTTTTCGGTCCTGTTGATTCGTAATCGTTCGTAATTTTGCTAGACGGGATTTTTCGTGTTCGGACTAATTCGTATTTTCGCAAGCGACATTTTTCGTTGAATCGGAATGATTCGTATTAATGTAAGCCTTATTTTTAGTTGATTTATAATTCGTACTTTCGGTAGAGTACATTGTTTTTCGTTGATTCTGGACACAACTCCTACTTTCGTAACTTTTTTTGGGTTTGTTGATTCGTAATTTTCCGTGTCTCTCTCACAACGACGCTTCCTATTATGCCTAATGTGCTTCAAATGGATTTGTACTTTTCTAAATACATAGCGGTTATTTGTAACGATTCAAAATCTCGTATTTTACTTTCGTTTTTTACATGCGGCTATAGCCTCCGCCCCTGTACACCATTTTAAGAGGGAGTTCAGCACGGTGAGGGAGAAGCAGAGAGCAGAGTGTTATTGTGCTTTGAATGGATTCGTACATTCGTAACTTTTTTCATAATGAATTATGCCGAAGACATTCGGGCATTCGCTATTTGCGATATAATTTATTTTGGATTCGGTTTTATTCGTAATTGCTTTGTTCGGAAATTCGAATGCTTCCGAATGTCTGAAAGTTGCTAAATTCGGACGAATTTCGATTTGTTATGAAACAAATTGCACAAGCCTACTTCTGAGCATGCGTCGACTTGTATCTGAGCATGCGTGGGTTTTTTATCCGATGGAGTTCCCCACAGACGATAGTAATTTGCTTTCGTTTTTTTTTCCATCGGATAAATTTAAAACATGTTCTATTTTTTTACACCGATGGAAAAAAAAACGATGGGGCCCATACACGATCGGTTTGTCCGATGAAAAAAGTCCATCGGACTGTAAAACCGATCGTGTGTACAGGGCTTAAGAGTAGGAATAATAATATTAATACCACTACGGATAAGGTCCACACATTAAAGGGAAGATTAAGAGGAAAAATTTGGAATGAGAATCTGGGTTAAGAAGGACACCAATCCGTCCAGGGTTTCCACACTTGGTCAAAAAATTTACTTTTGCCTGTCCTAATGGAAATCAATCTTTCATAACAATAATTCAATTGAACTAGGGCAGGGATATGCAATTAGCGGACCTCCAGCTGTTGCCAAACTACAAGTCCCATGAGGCATAGCGAGACTCTGACAGCAGCAAGCATGACACCCAGAGGCAGAGGCATGATGGGACTTGTAGTTTTGCAACAGCTGGAGGTCCGCTAATTGCATATCCATGAACTAGGGAGATTACCCTGTGATTTGTTAGGGGCTTGAGATGCCTTCCAGTGTCTGGCAATCACTGTTCTTGCGGCTATTAATATATGTGTTGTTACTGTATGGAAGATCGGCAGTAAATCATCAATTTGGAGGTTCAGTGTTGCTAAGGCAGGGTTAGGTTTTGAAGGATACCTGTAATATCTGATAATACTTTTAGAAGGATCCCTTTAATATCTGATAATACTTTAAAGATCTCTCTCCAAAAACTTTAGATACTTCTGCATTTCAAAAAATGTGGTGCAGGGTACCTATTTGCACACATTCTCTCCAGCAGAAAGCAGAGTTATGGGATCAGAATTTGGAAAGCTGGTAGGGAGTGAGGTACCATCTAGTAATTAATTTTTGTATCATTTCCCAATGATTAACACAGTGGGATGATGTGTAGATAATATGTTTAAAAACCTAACACCATTGGAGGGGTGTGAAGGATTGTTCAAGATCCATTTCCCATTTAAGTACAGAACTTGTTTTACTGAAAATCTGTTTTTGTTGGAGAACATTGTAAAACAGCGAGATTCCCCTAACATTTGTGTGAGTTTAGGACAGATAGAACCATATCAATAAATCTATGGAAACCCTGGATGGGGGTGTGTTTGGTTAGGAATTTCCTTGTATGAAGGAATGTAAACTCATCGGTATTGGTGAGAATATAATCCTGTTTTAGGGATGTTATGTCTTTTAAGGAGGAATCAGTAAATAGATCATCTATCCACATCAGTCCCTTGTCTATCCACCGGTCAAGTTTCAGATACGGGATGAGGTTTTCTAGAGATTTAATGGGAATACATAACTGGTGTCTTTGAGTAGTTTGAGGTGTTTGTTGACACTGAAGTGTATTTGATGCCAACCTAAGAGTAGACTATGAAATTTAGCTTACTTTGTGGATTAGTAAAAGTGCTTTATGACATCTGATATACAGTATGTTCAGATTATCTTTGTGATAGTTCTGGCATTTGTTCTGCTACACAATTATCTTTACTTGTGCTGAACTGCATAACTAAAAGACTTTTTGATTTTCTCTTGTGTCTTTCTACTGAGTTTTGTTGATCTATCTGGGGCTATGGTCATGGTGCTTCAACCTCCCAGCCAGTGTTGCCAACCTAACAGATTAAAATTTACTGACACAACACCCAAAATTTTACTGGCAAAGCCAAGTTTTTACTGGCATTTCCAAAAGTTCAGTATATAGGCACAAATAAGTACAATATGTGATTAGAAATTTGAGGTAGATATTAAAGGGGTTGTAAAGGTTTGTTTTTTATTTTCTAAATAGGTTCCTTTAAGCTAGTGCATTGTTGGTTCACTTAACTTTTCCTTCGATTTCCCTTCTAAATATTTTTTTTTCTTTGTTTTCTTTGTCTGAATTTCTCACTTCCTGTTCCTCCTCAGTAAGCTGTTCACTGTTCAGTAAGCTGTTCTGGCTGACTAAACACCACTCGGATGATGGTGTGAAGTTTAGTGAGGAGAAACAGGAAGGGAGAAATTCAGACAAAGAAAAAAAAACATTTAGAAGGTAAATCAAAGGAAAAGGTCAGTGAACCAACAATGCACTAGCTTAAAGGAACCTATTTAGAAAATAAAAAACTAACCTTTACAACCCCTTTAAGGCAAAAAACATATTTTTTTTTTATTTTCACTATAGTAAGTAGCTCAGGGACAGGACTCAGGAGGGCAAGAAATTAGAACGGGCGGTACACACTGTAACAGGCAATCGGACGGTCTCGGCCACCTCCGGACCCGAACTGTGCATGTGCAGTTCCGCGCTGATTGTCACAGCCATATTTTTTACTGGCAACCTTTTCCTCTTACTGCCATTTACTGGCAGGTTAAAAGTGCCCATTTTTTACTGACTGCCAGTAAAAATACGGATGGTTGGCAACACTGCTCCCAGCTCCCCTCCTTTTATACCACTAACACCATGGCAGCAGCATTGTTTCCCCAAGCTCACAGAACACAGCAACATTTTTCCTTCCACTGACACTGATACAGGGGCATTTTTCTCTTCCAGTGACACCCCTGAAGCAGAGGACCGCATCAGGACCTCTGGTCCTATCACTCGCCCATTGTTTGTGCACACATACAATCATGAATCGGGTGCAATTAAACATGCAACAGAACGCAACCTTAACATTTTACAATCTGATAGATCTTTGAGACCCGCTATTAGGACTAGACCTATGATAGCGTATAAACGTGGGAGGACGCTGCGTGACCATTTGGTACAGGCTGATCCTAGACACAAGTATACCAAAACTTTACCTAAGTTATCCCAGAAAACCGGTTGTTTTAAATGTTATAATTGTGTGCAATTCACTCATTTGTGGTAAGCATTTCTCACATCCACGCATGGGCAATCGATACCTGATACGGGAATACTTTAATTACAACACTGATTTCTGCGTGTACATACTGAAATGCCCCTGCGCCTTGACGTATGTGGGTAAAACTATTGGCCCGTTCAAAAAACGTTTTCAGAAGCACAGGAGTGATATTAGGGTAGAACTGAGCAAAATTGAAAAAGGTCTGATTTTTCCTTATTTTTTCTAACACTAATTGCTTATTCATGATATTTGCTCAGGATAGCCGTGTGATTAAGGAGACCTATGCCTTTTTTTGCTTGGTCCCGACTAACTGTATAGCAGCTGAATGGGATAATTTTAGCTCCATTTACCAACACACCAGATTAAATTTGTTTTTGATAAATCCTGAGCCCTTGCTGTGATATTAGCATTTAGTGTTTTCACTTGGTAGCGACATGCTTTGACTTCCACTTTGCATCTTCAGTCATCTTTCTTCCATTGCCTACATGCTGTCCTGAGTCTATTTTTATTTTTATTTTATTTATTTAGATTTTTACATGTAGATTTATTTTTATTTATATATATTTTTATTTCATTTTCTATCTTTATTTTTTTTTTTCATTTTTAAAAAAAAAATTATAAATATTTTTACATTTTTTTCATTATTATTATTATTATTATTATTATTATTATTATTTTTGTTATTATTATTATTTTATTTTGATTTTGTTTCACCCTTTTAATTTTATATTTCATTATTATTTTTTTTGTGTATTTAATATTTTTTTGGTATATACACCTTTTGTATGCATTTTCTCTGGATTTCTTTTCATCATTCTGCCTATATTCTTTCCTTTTCCACTCTTTCTTTTCCTTTTTTTCCTTCTTTCGTTTTTTTTTTTCTCTCCTTTTTTCCCCCTTCCCCCCCCCCTTTTTTCCCACCTCTCTTTTCCTCTTCTTTTTTTGTCTTCTTACTTTTTTCTCCTTTCAGATCATGCCCCTTTTCCAACCTCTCTTGTTCTTTTTCTTTTTCCTTTTTTTCCTTGTTTTGTTTTCCTTTTCTAGCTCTTTTCTTTTTTCCTTCCCCTTTTTTTCCTTTTCTTCTCTCTTTCTTTCTTTTGTTTCCTGCTGACTTTGCTTTCATTACATCTCCGTTCTATTTTCAGGCTCATCTCTCTTTGATACTGCTTGCTTTCCAAGCCTTGCTCTCTCACTCTTTTACACTCATTGGGTTGCTTGGTGCGGCGCTGTCCGTACGTCACTGGTTTCCATGCCGATGGCGGCCCCGCAGCCTGGCGTCCTCCTCGTTCTCCTGTCACTATAGGCTCAGGCGCATGTGCGGCATACGTGGCACGCCGTGATTGGCTATTGGACCGCTGTGTCCTGGTAATGACGGACTCCTGACTGCACATAACAGGTTAGAGCATCCAATCTAGTACTCGCACACCAACGGAAGATGTGCGGTTGGTAGGCGTTTTTAGGCTGCAGCATCATGTCCATGTAAGTGATTCTTATTGCCTGATTGCTTTTAAAGTGTTTTGGCGGGATATTGATGCCTTAATGATGTCACGGGGAGGGGGTGTTAACCTTTTTTCAATTCTCACATGTTTTGATTGGTGGCTGTTGTATATATATTTTGCTGCTGCACTGGTACACTTTATCACATGCCTGACAAAGGGGTCCTGCGTGACTCCGAAACATTAGCACCTTTGTGATGTGATTTTTCTACAATAAAACATTTTTTGACATAATTGGACGATCCATGGTGTGCTGACGAATATGTTCGATTGATTGTTTGTCTCCAGGACCCAACTGGTAATCGTTGCAGCACCCACTATTTTTCATGAGCCATTTTACCAGGAACGTGTGTGATTGGAATATTGATCAGACCCCTGAAGCAGAGACATTTTTTTTTCACACTGAAGCTAGAGCATTTTTCATTGGTCGTATTCTGCACCAATATAACATTTTTCATTTGCTGTGGTGTGCCACAACCATTTGCCTTATTTTGACACATGCCACAACCATTAAATACATTTTGGTGTGACGCTATTAGCCCTGCCCCATATTCTGTCCTCTATCCCATCCAAATTCTTAAGCCCACTTGTAGGTGCTGGAGGGTTGGTGGTATGTTGTATAACCGAAAAGCACTGGCCCAGCAGACATTGTCCCTTCCACTGTCTCTACTCGCCAGGAACCTGACCCTGCACTAAATACTGTCCCTGACCAGCAGGTTCCTCCCCCTAATCAGCCACTCACTAGAAGCAAGCCCAATGACTTTGGATTCTGTATTTAAAGGTTCCCTTGGTAAAATGACCACCTCAACTCTCATGGGAACTCAAATGATGAATACCTGCATTGGCCTACACACTGATATACAAAAGTTCCCAGGTGGGGGTGCATATTTTTACTAGCAGAATTTGAGTTCCACTTTAGCAGCCCATACATTACAAAGTTTAACTTTGCTGCTTTTGTACTGTGTATAAAAAAATGATACAAGCATAAGTTTCTTTGTTATACTATTAGGCCATGTCCACATATACATACCACCCAATTTTTTGAGATGGGAATGAAGCACACCAATTAGCAAAAGTATGTAGGCATAGGGCACACCCCCTGCCACACCCCCTTTAAGGAAAATTATATATATAAAAAAAAAGAAGATTCAGTAAAGCCACAAGTGCTTTTTTTTTACCACTACTTTTACTTTATACTAGCTTTTGAAATTGACAAATGCAGCAATTTAGAAATTAGATGAAAGGTTTAGCATTGGGAAACACTTTTTGAAAAATAGTGCATTTATTATACTACTATATAGATCAGACCAAAATGAGGAGGAAAGAGGGACAGAGGGACACTTGGGACTCAAAGCTATGCATATAGCGAATTTGGAATTGTGGGCAGAATCGCCACCATTTTGCCGATGATTTCAAGTTGCAAAACACACAACATGTCTTTGGGTGCCATTCATCCTGAATGGCACTTTTCAACCCAGTCCAGTCGCAGCCTGCCATTAGACGTTTGTTTTGTTCCGAATTGATATTTCGGATGAATTTTTTGTTATTCGGAGATTCGGATATATCCGAATAACCGAATTACAATATAAACAAATTTTACAGAATGCTCAGAATAACGTAACGAAATTAGTCCAAATTTCGGAAATTCGGACTAAAAGTAAAATCAAATTTTACATTGAATTCTAAATGCCGCATACACACGGTCGGAATTTCTGACAACAAATGTTCGATGGGAGCTTGTTGTTGGAAATTCCGACAGTGTGTAGTCTCCATCAGACATTTGCTGGTTCTCCGAGCGTGTGTACACAATTCCGACGCACAAAATTCCATGCATGCTCGGAATCAAGCAGAAGAGCCGCACTGGCTATTGAACTTCATTTTTCTCGGCTCGTCGTACATGTTGTATGTCACCGCGTTCTAGACGTTCACAATTTCCGACAACAATTGTGTGACCGTGTGTATGCAAGACAAGTTTAAGCCAACATCCGTCGGAAAAAAATCCACGGTTCTGTTGTCGGAATGTCCGATCGTGTGTACGCGGCATTACTGTACACATATTGCTGAAATCAAAGATTGTGTGTGTTATTAGAGTACCATTTCAAAATAATGCTGTTTTTGTTAAACCAAAGGTGATTTAAAGAGTCATTGTAATCATTTGATGAACATTTTTCTTTGGTTTGTTCACTTTGCTGCATTCAAATCGAAAACAATATAACATTATCCTTTCGACCGATTCGGAAATGTATCGATTTGAAAGTTTTGAATCGAAAAAATCTGTAAATTCAAAGAAAATTCGAAAATTCTGAATACAAATTCCGCATACGTATTGAATGAATCAACCGAATTGAACTAAACAAAATAACTAGATTAACGAATCAAAATTAAACAAAACACATTTTTTCATCATGCACATGTCTACCTGCCATAGACTTTGATAGGCTGCAGGCAGCAGGACTGGCACCCTGAATGGCACACCAAATGAAGCGCAATTGCTGTGATTATTGCACAACAAATAGCACGAGAATCGTGGCAAAACACGCATGTAAAATCATGCCAAAATTTGGTCCCTGAGCTTCTTGGCATGACGAACGCATATAGGGCAGCTTATTCAAGTTAATGGGCTGCCTAATGCATGACAAGGATTTCTGCGTGTGAATTGCGCTTTTCAACTTGCTAGCGGGAACCCATGTTCTCGCTAAGGCTACTTTCACACTGAAGCGCTGGATACGCTGGCGGTATAATGGCGCTATTTTTAGCGCCGCCATACCGTAGTTTTTGCCGCGATTTGCATGTGCTAGCGGGGTGATTTTAACTCCCGCTAGCGGCCGAAAAAGGGTTAAAAACGCCCGCAATAACGCCTCTTTGCGGCGTTTTGCGGGCGTTTTGGAGACGCTAACCATCAATTTCAATGGGCAGGGGCGCTATAGGAGCGGTATTTTTACCGCTCCTATCACGCCTCAAAGATGCGGCTTGCAGGAGTTATTTTACCCTCCTGCCAGCGCACCGCTCCAGTGTGAAAGCCCACGGGCTTTCACACTGGATACAGAGTAGTGGCTTTTTCAGGGTGCTTTGCAGGCGCTATTTTTAGCGCAAAAACGCCTGCAAAGCGACTCAGTGTGAAAGGGGCCTAAGTGATGTATGAACAGGGCCTCAGGCAATGAACCACTAAATACAATTATTTTCAAGCTTTCTGTCTGCTTAATTGAGTGCAGATGTTGTGGTCCTTGTAAAAACAAATGGGATTTTCTTTAGTCTGCAGTCAAAGTGTCAAACTTTATGTGTATGTGCATGTGTGCGTGAGTACCATGTAAATTGTTAGCGGTGCCATTGTGCTGACTTTGTTCAGCGAGTACTGCTCTTTATCTGATATATGCTCCGTCTTTGACTGACAGACTGGCATTTTTTCAGAGCTGCTGTGGTATGGAATATAAGCAGACAAGCCTGGAACAAGTCAGGATAAAAATCACTGGTAAAATATCACGTCATGTCATGTTATTTGTACTTGCAGGCTTTTTCAGTAAGCGTAGAGAGCCACAAGGCTGTGAAGAGTGCAATAACCCATAGCAGATTTCAGTTTGATGTAGTCAATTAAGTTAAGTGTTGATTTACTATTGGTTGCTGTAGGTTACTCTGACGGCACTGGATGGATGATGAACAGGGTTGCGTGCTTTGAAAGCTTGCTATAATTTTCACTGTATTTATCCAGAAAGGAATTATATTTTGCTACTTTTTTGCTTATAACTAGAATTTAACCACTTGACCTTCGGAACATTTATCCCCCCCTCCCCCCTCCTGACTAGGCCATTGTTGCGATACGGCACTGCATTAATTTAACTGACAAATGCGACATCCTGCGAGGCCGTACCCAAACAAAATTGATGTTCTTTTTAACCCACAAATAGAGCTTTATTTGGTTGTATTTGATCACCTCTGTGTTTATTTTTTATTTATTTTTTGCGCTATAAACAAAAAAAGACAGACAATTTTGAAACAAAAAACCCAATATAATTTACTGTAAAACATATCCAATAAAAAAAAAAAAAAAAATCAAAATTCTTCATCAATTTAGGTCAATATGTATTCTGCTACATATTTTTGGGGAAAAAAATCCCAATAAGTGTGTAGCGGGGTATTCCCCTTTAAGATAGAGAGACAGGACTTTCCGGGTGAGAGGTGAGTCGGGAGGAAGTAGAGAAAAGACATTGCTGAAGTGAGAGCAGAGAGAGAGAGAGACTACATTACCCAGAACCCCATTCGGAAATGTTTCCATCACAGAGACTCATGGGAGGGGTTATAAAAGGAGCAGACGAGGCTGGGCTCGGCCTCTTTGGGACACGAGACTTCAGGAACTGATCCTCCTGTGCAGAGGGGACAGAGTGCAAGGCCTGAAGCCTGAGGCCTTGCGCAGCATCAAAGAGCCTTCCACCCCTCTGCGAACCTGGGTGGCATCTGACTTCGCTTAACTACAGCATTCGTTGGATCGGGGGCCCGATCGCTGGAGACACTGTGTGTGTGTGTGACACAGTTGGTGGAAGTTCCCAGACTGGGACCGCAGTCCGGGCGGGTGAGAGGGCATATGCCCAAACCATAGTCTGTTATTGCTAATAGGCCTATAGACTGCCGTGGCCCACAAGTTGTTCCTGATACTCTCACTGAAGAACCTTATCAGAGCTGAACTCAGAGTTCACATAGCAAAGTGTTTACCCCATCTTTACCTTTCCCACTGGATTACAAATCATACTCTGTTAATGTGCACCACCGTTAAAGACCTGCCGGTGAAGAAAAGAACATCATCCCCTATAGACTAAGTTGTAGATATCAGAGCCAGGCCTGGTCAGCTTTCTATTTTGTTTGGTTACTGCGCCACAGGGCGCCTAGTTAACGGTCGCCCACGTGGCGCACTTGTTGCTTCTAACTCTATATTCATAGTGTGTTAGTGTTGCAGGGCTCTGCATTATATTATTATGTTAGCCCCTTTCTTATCAAAAGCTTAAGTAAATCATATACCCATTTTACACTATTATTGTCTTGATGTTTAATTACTCGTACAGTATAAGATATATATATTGCTGTCAGAACTAGCTGTGCCAGTAGGGGGTCGAGTATATTGCCGGGGGTTGGCGGAGCTGTCTTCAGGGCCCAAACTAAATCTGCGGCCTTCTTAGTTGGAGGTATCGCTACACGTGGGGGCTCGTCCGGGATCCTGATACAGCAGGTGAACGCCAGAAGTGCCGGCATGGACCCCATCAAAGTAGTCCAATGGCGCGAAGCAGAAGGGACACGCTCAGAAGCGAGCGTGGCCATTGAACTTCCAGGGAGTGACTGGAGAGAGAAACGAATTAAAGAGGTGGTACAAATATTGTCCCCGGATAGAAAGGCTTACGTGGTCGCAGTGAGACCAGACCCAAGTACCAACTGCACCTATGCACTGATAGAGTGGGGACAGGATGTCCCTGAAAACTTCCACGGTGCCAGTATAAAATTGTCCGAAAAGACTGAGTTCTACCTGACACATCCCAGTCAGAAGCAGTTAGAACCCTTGGACAGGAAAGCAGGGTCTGCTGTTAAATCGCAGGCAGAACAACAGCTGATTGATCTGAAACGACAGTACCGTGACATACAAGAGAGGTTTCAGGAGACTTCCAGTATGATAGCTGAACGTATTAATGAGTTACGTGTCGCTTCTGAGGATCAGAAAGATGGTCAGATAACGCCCAAACCTGGGAAGGTACTGAAGAAACGAGCTCAGGGCCGCCTGCAGGAAGTAACCATCCGGAAGGATTTCCGCATTGACGGCCAGATAGGAAAAAGAGGGCAGAAGGACAAACTGTCTTACACCAGCCTCCTACACCAAATAGAGCTGGGGCTACAGAAAGGGTATCAGGACTCTGACATTAGAGAAGCTGTAATCCATGCCATCAGCCCAGGTTCAAGTATTAGGGGCATGTTGGAGAGGAAGAGTGGATTGACACTGAACCAGCTAAAGAGGATACTGAAAAGCTACTATGAGGAGGAAGATGCCGCTGAGTTATTTAATCGACTGATAAATATAACCCAGGATAGTAGAGAGACTCCTCAGAACTTCCTATTCCGGGCCATTGAGCTCAAGGACCGCCTGTTGTCCACATCCAAGGAAGAAGGAACTGGGGAGCATTTTGGAGCCGGGCTAGTCCAAAAGAAATTCCAGAGATCTGTGACTACGGGATTGAGGAGTGACTATATCAAGCTACAACTGAAGCAGCATTTGGAAGACCCCTCAACTCCGGATGAGGTCCTCATTGAGAAAGTGAATGAAGCAGATAAGATGGAGATTGAGAGGGACCAAAAGCAGAGGAAACTTCAACCTCCTAGCACCACAAGTGCCAAAGTACAGCAGATAGATTTCCCCTCAGACACTCGGGAACTCAGTGTGCTGGTGGCAAGCACAACCGACAGAGATTCGGAGTTTGGGGTTCTGAAGACTCAGATGTCCAAAATAATGGAGATGGGGACCGGGTCACTGGATGTCAAGTCTGAGATAGACACACTGAAGGTGCAAGTGTCCCAGCTGGTGGAGATGATGAACAAATTGATGGCGGAAAGTACTGGATTGTCCGCCCAAAAGCCCACGAAGCAAGGCATCTGTCAAAACTGTGGAGGTGTAGGCCACTACCAGCGAGAATGTCCAAGCCCAAGAATGGAGAGAAGATCCGGGCCTTCAAAAGTAACTTTCTCTGAACCTGCAAGGGAACAGTGGAGGACACCTGCAGTTTATGCCGTCTCAGTGAACAACGCCTATCAGCCTTCCAAACAACGCCAGAAACGGCATTCCCAGCGCCGGAAGCTGAAGAGAGCACAAGTCCAAGTATGCCAGCCTGCTGTTACAGGTGTTTCCAAAAGGACTGCTACCCAATTGGTAGGTCCTCTGCCTGTAGTGCCTGTCCTGATCGAAGGGATCTACACCAGAGCCATCCTTGATACAGGTGCTCAGGTTACCCTAATGACCAGAGACTTTTACAAGAAGTACCTATCATACCTGCCCCTGGAAGAGATGGGAGACACCAAGATTCAGGGTATCGAAGCAGAAGAGTACTCTTGTGATGGATGTGTGCGGATCAAGTTGTCGTGTGATCCATTGAGGGCCGGGAAGCCCCAGAACTTTGAGACACTGGCCATTGTCTGCCCCTGGCTGTCAGGGCCCTCCAGAAGCTCTCTCATCGTTGGGACCAATACCGATCTGGTGAAACGGCTTTTAGCCCCTGCTGTCCCCAGATGTGATCCCTTACCCTCACTGCCAGAAGAAGGATCCATAGCAGTAGTGGAAGAAACCAATCTGCAGGAGGCAGAAGTACTCAAAGAGGCTAGTGAGCCTACCATGTCTGAGCCAGTGGAACAAAGGGCTCGAAGAGTCATAAGGCCTCCCAAAAAGTTGACCTACCCACAAATGGGGAAGAGCTCAGAAGATTCTGTGGTCACTGCCAGGAGGAATGCAGAGAATCCGGATCCCTCCACTGTTCATTTGGTGGAGGGCAACCCCAGCTCACTTCCTGGCACAGTTAGACAGGTTGCCCCCACTGAAGCGACCTGTAGACAGGACAGCTCCCCATCCTATGATGATTGGTGGGAGGCTCCTCTGTCAATCCTATGCAACCGCATTGAATCTAAAATGCTTTGCAGATCTAAAAATGTTAGATGTCTTTGGGGACCAAAGATTCAAAGTGGGGGGAGTGTGTAGCGGGGTATTCCCCTTTAAGATAGAGAGACAGGACTTTCCTGGGTGAGAGGTGTGTCCGGAGGAAGTAGAGAAAAGACATTGCTGAAGTGAGAGCAGAGAGAGAGAGAGAGAGAGACTACATTACCCAGAACCCCATTCGGAAATGTTTCCATCACAGAGACTCATGGGAGGGGTTATAAAAGGAGCAGACGAGGCTGGGCTCGGCCTCTTTGGGACACGAGACTTCAGGAACTGATCCTCCTGTGCAGAGGGGACAGAGTGCAAGGCCTGAAGCCTGAGGCCTTGCGCAGCATCAAAGAGCCTTCCACCCCTCTGCGAGCCTGGGTGGCATCTGACTTCACTTAACTACAGCATTCGTTGGATCGGGGGCCCGATCGCTGGAGACACTGTGTGTGTGTGTGACACAGTTGGTGGAAGTTCCCAGACTGGGACCGCAGTCCGGGCGGGTGAGAGGGCATATGCCCAAACCATATACTGTTATTGCTAATAGGCCTATAGACTGCCGTGGCCCACAAGTTGTTCCTGATACTCTCACTGAAGAACCTTATCAGAGCTGAACTCAGAGTTCACATAGCAAAGTGTTTACCCCATCTTTACATCATTAAGAACATCATCCCCTATAGACTAAGTTGTAGATATCAGAGCCAGGCCTGGTCAGCTTTCTATTTTGTTTGGTTACTGCGCCACAGGGCGCCTAGTTAACGGTCGCCCACGTGGCACACTTGTTGCTGCTAACTCTATATTCATAGTGTGTGAGTGTTGCAGGGCTCTGCATTATATTATTATGTTAGCCCCTTTCTTATCAAAAGCTTAAGTAAATCATATACCCATTTTACACTATTATTGTCTTGATGTTTAATTACTCGTACAGTATAAGATATATATATTGCTGTTAGAACTAGCTGTGCCAGTAGGGGGTCGAGTATATTGCCGGGGGTTGGCAGAGCTGTCTTCAGGGCCCAAACTAAATCTGCGGCCTTCTTAGTTGGAGGTATCGCTACAAGTGTATATTATATGGTTTTTCCATCAGTCTTGCCTACACACCATCAACTCCGATGAGCCGAGAAAAATTAAGTTTAATGCTTCTGAGCATGCGTCGACTTGATTCTGAGCATGTGTGAGTTTTTTATCCGATGGACTTGCCCATAGACGATCGGAATTTGCTATCGGTTTTTGATCCATTGGAAAAATTTAAAACATGTTCTATTTTTTAAAACCGATGAAAAAAGACCGATGGGACTGTTTTCATCGGTAAAACCAATCGTGTGTACAGGGCTTTAGATCCGGTGTACACAGGCGTTTGTTTTTGACTTCTGACATAGGTTTGTTTACTAGAAGTAAACCGGAAGACCTCTAAAAAGCAGACTTCCAGACAAGACTTATATTTTTCAGTTCTGGCCAGAAAGGGAAGTAGGGTGAGAACTTATTTTAGGTTTCTATTGCCGTGTGCTCATTGGAGAGATTACCCATCACCATCTGCCCTAGTCACAGGTTGTACTGGGACAGTAAATGAGGGGTAATCTTTAGCATCCATATTTGTATGGAACTGCTCCTTTTTTTAAAACAAATCCCTCTATTTCTCTTTCTTCCTCTTTTAAAGTAGGAGTAAACTCCCATGTTTAATTTTTACCTATAGGCAAGCCTATAATAAGGCTTTCCTACAGGTACAGTAAATATTTCCTATACAGCACTGTTTGTGAGTGAGTGAGTGAGTGAATAACTTGTATAGCGCTACAAATGCGAACTAAATCGCCTCAAGGCGCTTTGCATCCAGTGACATCCTGACCCTTCAGAATAGGTGGGTCTTAAGTTTTTTCCTGAAGGCCCGGTGGTTTTCTTCCATGCGGATGTTGGTGGGTAGAGCGTTCCATAGCCGTGGTCCTTGGACTGCAAATCTTCGTTCTCCCTTTGATTTGTAGCGGGACTTGGGGATGTGAAGGAGGTTTTGGTTGGTTGATCGGAGATTGCGATTGGGGGTGTAGTGTTTTATCTTCTCGCATAGATATTGTGGAGCGTTTCCCTGTGTGCACTTGTGGGTGAGACAGAGGGTCTTGAATGTGATCCGATCCTTTACGGTTAGCCAATGAAGGGTCCTTAGTGATGGGGTGATGGATTCCCAAGGTTTTTTTCCCGTTACCAGCCTGGCAGCCGTGTTCTGGATGACTTGTAGGCGCGAAATCTGGTATTTGGGTAGTCCGAGGTAGAGGGCGTTTGCGTAATCGAGTCGGGAGTTGATAATTGTTCCAACTACTACTGCTGTATCCTCTTTTGGGATGAAGGGGATGAGTCTACGTAGTAGACGGAGGAGATGGTGAGCTCCGCTGACTACTGATCCAATTTGTGCGTCCATCGACATCTCCGAGTCAAAGATGACTCCGAGACTTTTGACTTTGGTGCTCGGGGTAACGGTCTGTCCAAGGATAGTGGGGAGTGTCCAAGAAGTCTTAGTTTTTGTCTTTCGGTTTGCGTGGAGGAGAAGGAGTTCTGTTTTGGATCCGTTGAGTTTGAGGGAATTCTCAGTCATCCATTCATCGATCAATGTGAGACAGGTTTCCAATCCGTGATATTGGTCTTTTTTCCCGGTGATACGAAAGTAGAGTTGGGTGTCGTCAGCATATGAGTGGTAGCACAGGCCCTGTTTGCTGATGATTTTGAGGAGTGGGCGGAGGTAGATGTTAAAGAGCACGGGTGACAGGGGTGATCCTTGGGGTACTCCGCAAGAAATTGTGCGAGTTTCAGAGGTGAAGGCTCCTAGTTTCACTGTCTGGGAACGATTGTCTAGGAAGGATGCGAACCAGTGTAGGTCAGGGTCTGCGACTCCGGCTACTTCTTTAAGGCGAATGAGTAGAGTTTTGTGGTCTACTGTGTCGAACGCTGCACTGAGGTCCAGCAGCACCAGGAGACATGATTCTCCGTCATCTGCTGCTTCGAGGGTGTCATCCCATATTTTAAGAAGTGCTGTTTCTGTGCCATGGCCTGGGCGGAAGCCTGATTGTAGTGGATCCAAGAGTTTGTGGGTGTCCAAATAGAGTTGTAGCTGTTGTACTACTGCTTTCTCCATGATCTTGGAGATGGTGTTGAGGCTTGTTACCGGTCTGCGGTAGTTTGGGTCTTTGGGGTCCAGGTTGGGTTTCTTTAGGAGGGGTTTGATTATGCCTTGCTTGAGAGAGATTGGAACAATACCTTCTTTGAATGATTGATTTACGAGGTGTGTTATGGTGGGTGCTAAAATGTCGGTACATTCTTTCAGGAGTTTTGTAGAGATTATGTCATTTGGAGATGTGCTGTCTCTGAGGCTTCTGATTATATTTTTGGTGGTGTCGATGGTGATCGGGACCAGCGAAAATGTTGTCAATTGTATAGTGTTCACATTGATTTCCTCTATTTGCTTTGGCAGAGCAGGGTTGGTTGTTTTTTTCTGTTGAATTGATTCTCGAATGTTTTCGATTTTGTCGATAAAAAAGTCCGATAGCTCATTACAGAACTCTTGTGTTTCGTTTGCTGAAGGTTCTAGGCAGGTGGGGTTCATAGTTTGAGTTACTAGTTTGAAGAGTTCACGAGGTCGGTTTAGGCCTTTTTTGATGGTGTTTGAGAAAATAGGATTTTTTACTCACCGTAAAATCCTTTTCTCTGAGTCCATGGACCGACACAGCTTCTCTATTGACAAAGTGGGTATTATCCGTTAATTAGGAGTGACTAGGCAGAAAAACTTGTAAAAAGTGTTGCATCACACCTTCTACAGTACCGCCCAGGGGGCGGACCCTCTGGGTATACCCTCTCAGTCTGCACATCGCAGATCAGTTCGTCAAAAAGCAGTACAAACTTAAAAGGAGGGGTGGGTGCTGTGTCGGTCCATGGACTCAGAGAAAAGGATTTTACGGTGAGTAAAAAATCCTATTTACTCTTTCGTCCATGGACCGACACAGCTTCTCTATTGACAAAGTGGGACGTCCCAAAGCAGTGTCAGAGAAAAAACGAGGGGTGGTAACAGCATAAAAACAAACTTCACCCCAAAACACAAAACAGCACTCCTCCAACGGAGGAGTTGCAACTCTAAACAGCCGCCTGCAAAACCTTGCGGCCGAAAGAGGCATCCGAAGATGCACCTACATCAACTTTGTAGAATTTTGTGAAAGTGTGAGCGGACGACCAAGTCGCCGCTTTACATAGTTGGGAAACAGACGCTTGATGTCGGAAAGCCCAAGAGGCACCTATTGCCCTGGTCGAATGCGCCGTGACAGGAAAGGGGGGCGCCTGACCCTTTAAGGCGTAAGCCTGGATTACTATCTGTCGGATCCACCTAGAGATGGTGGCCGATGAGACTGCTTGGCCCTTCTTGGGACCAGCCACCGAAACAAACAGTGAGTCTGACTTCCGGAACAGGGAAGTAGCAGATATGTATACTCTCAAAGCTCGGACAACGTCCAAGGAATGCAACGCCGACTCCTTAGGATTCGACGGCTGAGGACACAAGGATGGAAGTACAATGTCTTCGTTGAGATGAAAAGCCGAAACGACCTTCGGAAGAAAGGAAGGCTGCGGCCGCAGCACCACCTTATCCTTGTGGAAAATCAAATAGGGAGCCTTGCAGGACAAGGCTGCCAGCTCAGAGACTCGTCTAACTGACGTAACAGCCACCAAAAAGACCACCTTCTGAGAAAGTGTCAACAGGGGAATATCTCTAATATTCTCAAACGGTGCCTTCTGAAGCACCGAGAGGACCAGGTTCAAGTCCCACGGAGGTAACGGGGGGCGGACCGGAGGGGCCACATGTCGAACCCCCTGCACAAATGTACTCACGAGAGAGTGAGTCGCCAGGGGTCGCTGAAAAAAGACAGCCAGGGCAGATATCTGTCCCTTAATCGTACTTAGGGCAAGCCTTTGGTCTACCCCATGCTGTAAAAACAGCAGGGTTCTGGAAACCAAATAGGTACGCGGATGCCATTTCATTTCCTCACACATGGAGATGTAGGCCCTCCAAGTGCGGTGATAGACCTTCCTAGAGGACGGTTTCCGAGCACTTCTCATAGTAGAAATTACTGAGTCTGACAGGCCCCGGTCTCTCAGTACCTGGTTCTCAACAGCCATGCCGTTAAAGCCAATGACTGTAAAGCAGGATGGAATATGGGACCTTGCGACAGCAGGTCCTTCCGTAGTGGTAGGCGCCAGGGGACGTCTGCTACCAGACGTACTAGATCGGCGTACCAAGGACGCTGAGGCCAATCTGGAGCGATTAGGATCATTGGAATTCCCTCTGCCTCCACTCTGCGGAGCAGAAGAGGAAGAAGCCTTAAGGGAGGGAAGGCATAGATTAGCCGATACTGGCCCCACGATGCTACCAACGCGTCCGTTGCGTCTGCCCATGGGTCTCTTGACCGGGCCACAAACCTCAATACCTTCCGATTGAGTCGGGAAGCCAGAAGATCTACGTCTGGTGTGCCCCATCTTTGGCAGAGGAGTTGGAACACCTCCGGGTGTAAGGACCATTCTCCCTGGTCCAGCATCTGGCGGCTCAGGTAGTCCGCCTGCCAGTTTTCCATACCCGGAATGTACACGGCCGACAGTGCCGGTACGCTCCTCTCTGCCCACTTCAGGATGCGAGCGATCTCCGATGCTGCAGCTGAGCTTCTTGTTCCTCCTTGATGATTGACATATGCCACTGCTGTGGCGTTGTCTGACTGGATCCTGACTGGATGCCCTTGCAGTCTCTGAGACCATTTGAAGAGGCACAGCTTGATCGCCCGGATCTCCAGGACATTGATCGGCAGGAGGGCTTCCTCTGGGGTCCAGCGACCTTGCGCCGACTGGACACCCCAGACTCCCCCCCAACCTGTAAGGCTGGCGTCTGTCGTGATCACTATCCAGTAAACCGGAAGAAATGACTTCCCGGCCATTAGAGCCGGTGCTGTCAGCCACCATACCAGGGATCTCCTGACTAGGTGGCTCACTCGGATTTGATAATCCAGAGATGAAGGGCATCTGTTCCATCTGGACAGAACTTCCCTCTGTAACACTCGAGTGTGGTATTGAGCATATGGGACCGCCTCGAAGGAGGCTACCATGAGGCCCAACACTCGCATGCAAAAACGGAGTGACGACCAATTCCTGGAAGTCAGCTGCCGTACTGCAGCCCGGAGGGTCTGCAACTTCTCCACAGGGAGGAATACCTTTGCCTCTGAGGAATCCAGAATCAACCCCAGGTACACTAGGCGTTGAGTGGGCACCAATACTGACTTTTGCGTGTTTAGTATCCAACCACAGTCTCGAAGAGTCTGACAGGTAATGGACACGCTTACCTCTAATTCTGAGCTTGAAGGGCCCTTCAGCAGAAGGTCGTCCAAGTAACCTGTGATAGCGATACCCCGCTGTCTTAGAAGTGCCAGAATCGGAGCGAGCACCTTGGTGAATGTCCTGGGTGCTGAGGCAAGGCCAAACGGGAGGGCCACAAACTGGTAGTGGTTCTTCCCGATAGCAAATCGCAGAAACCTCTGGTGTCTGGAGTATATGGGGACATGCAGGTATGCGTCCTTGATGTCCAAGGAGGCCAGAAAGTCCCCCGGATGGAGAGCCGTGACTACGGATCGAACCGACTCCATCCGAAATCTTTGTACCTTCACAAAGCAATTGAGGGCTCTGAGATCCAAGATTGGACGAACCCCCTCCTTCTTTGGCACAATGAACAGATTTGAGTAAAAACCCTGACCCCGTTCCTGTTCTGGAACTGGAATAACTACCCCGCGTTCCAGTAGACCCTGGACCGCCCCATACAGGGCCTCCCGACGGGTCGGTAGTAGCTGGAGATTGGAGGTGATGAATCTGTCTGGTGGACAAGAGAGAAATTCTATCTTGTAGCCTGAGGAGATTACTTCGCAAACCCACCTGTCGGAGACTAGAGCAGTCCACTGAGTCGCGAATTTGCGAAGACGTCCCCCCACCCGAGAGCTGGGTGGGGGCGGACCTTCATGTGGACGCAGATTTGTCCACAGGCTTGTTGGGTCTGCGGGACCAAGGACGCTTTTGTCCTTGGGCAGGCGCTTTATCGGCCTGGGGTCTTTTCCCTGTCGCCTTAAGAGGGCGAAAAAACCGCTTACGTGCAGTAAAGGAGGGCCCTTGCCCTTGGCGTGGTCCCCTACCCTTGCTAGTTTGGGGAAGCAAAGTGCTTTTACCTCCTGTAGCATCCTTGATGATGTCATCCAGAGAAGCCCCAAAAAGTCTGTCGCCCTTAAAAGGCAGATCCAATAGGGCTTTATTGGAAGTCTGGTCCGCAGACCAGCCCTTTAGCCAGATCAGGCGGCGTATTGCTACTGCATAAACCGAAGCTCTTGACAGCAGGGGAATAGTATCCATGTCTGACTCGCAGACAAACTTAAGGCCCTGGACCAACTGGTCGGCCAAAGTTATCTCATTAGGAGGAGCATCTCGCTCCTTTAACCCCTGGAGTAGCAATTTTGCCCATTCAGTAAGTGTCTGAGACACTAGGGCCCCCGCCAATGCCGGGCGTACTGCTGAGCCTACCACTGAGTATAGGTAGCGAGCGAGTGCTTCAGCCTTCTTATCCACAGGGTCCTTGAAAACAGGAGCCCCTTCTACTGGAATAGTGGTGGCTCTATTAAGTCTGGACACCGAAGGGTCCACTATAGGGGGAGAGGTCCATATCTTCAGAAAACTCTCCTCAAAGGGGTACCGTACTGCAAACCTCTTTGGGGCTGTAAAGACCCTCAGTGGGTTCTCCCATTCCTTGTATAAGAGTTTGTCAAAATAAGACACACAAGGGAACACCTTAGCAGTGCGGGCAGGTTTACGAAACCCAAAGGGGACTGGAGTATCTGCTACTTCTTCAGTCCTTTCCAACTTTAGCGTATCCCGCACTGCAGTAATAAGGTCAGATACCAAAGCCGTCTCGCGTACTGACCTGGACTTGGAGTCCTCCTCACTGTCCGATCGGTCATGGTCTGCAGTCTCTGATGCATCAGAATCTGGGCCATGAGCCGTAGCTGGACCTGGTTCTGCATCAGAAATATCCCCAGAAGATTGCAGGGGACGGGGGCGTTTATTACCCCCTGTATTCCCGTGTGCTGCTTCCACCCTGGCAGCAAACGCCTCTAGGATTGCCGACATAGCGTCCATAGACACCTCAGGGACACCAGCTGCTAAATCTGGTGTTTCAGGGGAGAAGACATCTGGCTCAGATGCCATGCTGACCACACGCTGACACTCACAGGGCTCCAGGCAAGATATCAATAGGCCACCCTCCTGCGCTGCAGAGATGCTGGGTTACCCAGAGGACTCACCACCCTGGATAGGTACTGCTATGCTGCGCCTATGATGCTGTCCCCTTGCTGCTGTGTCAGTCTGCTTCTTTTATCAGCACTTCCTGTGTGAATTTTCGCGCCAGTGTAATGCACCCTAGAGGCCGGAGGCTCTCGCAAAATGGTTGCCAAAACCGTCTGTATGGAAGATAATGTGGGCTCTAAGAAAATGGCCGCCGACAGAAGATAGAGGTCAGGCAGCCATAGCCCACAAAAAAGATGGCCGCCGAACGGCAATATCTGCATACAGGGTGGACAAACATGGCCGCCGATCACCTGATAGGGGCCAGTGGGTGTGGCCGAACTACAGGAAGATGGCCGCCAGGCAGTTACAAGAGGCCAAACTTGGCATGGACCACCTCAAAATGGCCGCCGACAGCATGGAGACACAGAAACACAGGTAAGCAAAAATGACATTTCTTTTAAATGTTAGTTACAGCCAGCCCCGCTCCAGTGGGACCCCCTAGGTGACCCCCAGCACCCAGCAACCTTTAGCTAGAAGCCCAGGGAGGAGGGAAAGGCAGGGAGAGAGGGAAGAAAGGGGCCACAACCACTTACTTGATCTCTCCAGGAATGTCCAGCTAAATCACCCAGCCGAGGCAGGGGAGTTTTACTTACCTATCCTGCATGTATTCTGCTGGAAGACATTCCAAACAGATCATCGTCCGCGCACGGAAGGTGACTGTTGGCCAGGCATGCTGTGATTGGACCCAGAAGGGACGATCATATGTATGCCCTGGAGCATGACGCTCACCGGACAGGCTGCTGCGACTCGGCCGTAAGGTCAGCCGAAGCTGAGCGGTCCGATGCAAGCCTTGGAGCGTAAGCTCACCGGCCAGGCTGCTGCGACTCGGCCGTAAGGTCAGCCGAAGCTGAGCGGTCCGATGCAGGCCCTGGAGCGTAGGCTCACCGGCCACCCGTGGAGCGACGGGCATGTCGTGGAAAACCCAGCGCGTAGCTAGGGTCGGCACACGCTCGATGGCCGAAACTGGGGAGACTACAAGGATCGAGGATCCAGCCTGTCACCCAGTCGGCAGTTGATCGAAGATCGCAGGAAACAACAAATGTAGCAAAAAAATAAAAAATATATATATCTTTTTTCCCCGGACCAATGAGCCCGAAGGGAGCCATGTCCTACTCCTTGCTAGACAGAAAAAACTGATCTGCGATGTGCAGACTGAGAGGGTATACCCAGAGGGTCCGCCCCCTGGGCGGTACTGTAGAAGGTGTGATGCAACACTTTTTACAAGTTTTTCTGCCTAGTCACTCCTAATTAACGGATAATACCCACTTTGTCAATAGAGAAGCTGTGTCGGTCCATGGACGAAAGAGTAATGTTCCTTTTTTGCTTTGAAAATTGCTTTGTGATATTTCTTAGTGAGTGCTTTGTAATTAATGTGGTTTTCCTTAGTTGGGTTTCTTCTCCAGGCTCCTTCGGCTCTTCTGCGTTCTTGCTTCAGTAGGGTAAGAGTGTCATTAAACCAGCCGGAGTTGTTTCTGCGAATGAGGGCCCTGCGTCTCGGAGCGACTGTGTCTGCTGTTTGTAGTAATGCTTTGTTTAAGGAGTTGAGTGTTTGTTCCGTTGAGTGGTTGAGATTTTGCGTTCCTATTTTATTTGATAGAGTAGTTTTGAAGAGTTCCGAGTGTAGTTTCTTCTGAGATCTTGTCCATTTTGTTGTTATTGAGTGTTCTGATTTTTGGGAGATGGTGTTGGTGGTAAGTTTAAATTTGATAGCGTGGTGATCCGTCCATGGTAACGGCATGTTGTCCACTGTGTTGATGTCCAGATTTTGTTTGAAGATGAGGTCCAGAATGTGCCCCGATCCATGCGTGGGGGCATTTATCAGTTGCTGCAGACCTAATTCTTCCAATTGGTTGATGCAGGAGGTGGCGATGGGGTCCTGAGTGGAGTTAGCCCAGAGATTGAAGTCCCCGAGTAATAGGAAGTTTTTGGTTTTTAAAGTGTATGTCGAGATGAATTCGGTAAAGGGTGTGAGGAGATTTGTCTTTGGTCCTGGCGGTCTGTAGCATAGCAGTATGTGAATGGTGTCCTGGGGTGTTGTTTGGAGTTGCAGAGTGAGTGTCTCCATGAACGGCAATGAGTTCTGTAGAGTTGGTTTGATGATAGAGAGGTGAGATTTGAAGATCACTGCTAGGCCTCCTCCTCTTTGTCCTGTTCTATGCTCAGTTAGGATGGAGTAGTTCTCAGGCACCAATTCTGTTAGGATGGTGTTACAGTCAGGTGTTAGCCAGCTTTCCGTGATAAAGAGGCAATCTATGTCGTTTTGCGTGATGAAGTCGTGAATTTCCTGTCTGTGCTTGACTGCCGATCTGGTGTTGATCAGGGCGCAAGCTATATGTTGTAGTTGAAGTGGTGTTTTCGTGTTTTTGATAGTCGATTGTCGATTGATCCTTAGCAGTTGTTCTTTTCGTAGTATTTTTTGGGTGGAGGTTGGTAATGTTGAGGCAGTATTCCTTAGCCTCTGGAGGGTGTCCGCTGAGTATTTAAAGTTGCACATGATGGGAAGAAAAAAAAGGTGGTGGGATGGTGAATAGGGCCCAATGACCTAACCTCCCCCCTGTTGGTCCAGAGGAAGGCGAAAAACCCCAGCCGAGTCAGGCCAATTGCTACAGCAGGGGAAAATTCCTTCCTGACCCCTCGAGAGGCGATCGGGTAAACCCTGGATCAACTTCCTAGAGGTAGGAGGTGCCCCAGTGTGCTCACCAGGTCACCACACACGGGCCCGCTGGAGCGCGAAACGGGGAGAGGGTGATGGGATGGTCGGAGTTAAGCCGCAGTCGCTGTCTGTCCTGCAGGTCTAGTAGTCTAGAGGCGGGTGCCAAGATGGCGGCAGGGAGCAGTCAGCGGCTGCGGACAACGTGATGGTGAGCTGGGTGATCTGAGCTGGGGGAGAGTGTGGTCCAGGGAAAGCCCCAGGTCATCAGGTTTACGTTTGTTAGGGGAGCGAAAATGGAGGAGTCTAGGGAGGGTCCTGGATGGCCAGAGCTCCTGCCACACACGTCCGTTACCCTAGACCGTGCGTGTGGATTGCTCTGTGCAGCGGTGAGGTCAGAGCTCCTGCCACACACGTCCGTTCCCCTGGACCATGTGTGTGGATTGCTCTGTGAGGCGATGAGGTTAGGGGTCCTGTTACAGCGTCCGTTTTGCTCGACCGTGTGTGAGGATCTGGGAAGATGGTGCAGTAGCGGTGGTCGGAGCTGTAGGTTGGGTAGCCTGAGTGCGACGGGTGGGGAAGAACCGTAATGAGTGGAGAAAGCGTTTTTAGAGGTTTTGTGAAGAATAGTGGTGGGGTGGGAGGGAGGGGGGGGGCAATATCAGTAGGATATATAGAATGAGAGAAAAAAAAGTGTTTTTTTTTTTTTTTGTCAGTGATTGAGGCCAACTCCTGGGTGTACCAAGATGGCCGCTGCTTGCCAGGCCGGATCTTTGCTTCGTCCTCCTGGCAGCCTTTTGGGAGTGATCCAGTGGGGGACACGGGCACTTGGTTAGTGAGGGGGTGCCATCCGGTGGTTTACCGGGTCGGAGTGATCCAAGGGGGCCGGGAGAGGGTGTTAAGGGCCGAGGCTGGGTGGCTCAAGATGGCCGCCGTGGCTAGGCCGAAGCCGCAGACTATCCTGTCGGGCCAGGAAGCTGCTAGTGCTGCTTCGGGAGCCCTCTGGCGCCTAGGCTTGGCTCTGGACCTGGGGGGGGGGAGCGGCTAACTGACGGTCCGGCTGTAGGAGAGGGGATACTTAAGTTAAGACGGTGTCCGGCCGCAACTAGGCCGCAGCCGGGGACTTTCCTGACGGCAGCTGCGGGTGGAGGTGATGCCGAGTGCGGCGGGTGGCGGCTGGTGAGCTGGGCACTGTGCTGGAGCAGGGGATGCGCCTGTAGGGGGACCGATGCCCGATGGTGCTAGGCCGCAGCCGTGGTCTTGCCTGACGGCGACTGCGGGGGGGGGTGCTCGGCGGCAGAGGGTTTCGTGATCGTTTTGTCTGTCCTTTCTATGAAGGGGTGGGGGGACCAGGGGGAGAGGAGGAAAGCACGGGGGAAAGCCAGGGAGAACTGGGAAGAGAAAGCAGTGCAGCCCTGGATGTCAGGAGCTGCTGTACGCACGTCCTCTCTCTGTCAGCAGGGTGGTGCAGTAAAACATGTGCACATGTGAGTAGTTTTGCATTTACTTTTAATAAATGTGTTTTATGGAGTCACACTATGTGGGCATATCTATTTAGATTTTATGAGAAATCTTGCATCATCATTGTTGCCGTATACAGTATATCTATATACAGTATATCTAATTTATTATTGGTGAATCAGAGATATCATGAGGATCTAATGAAAAAAGGGCCTGGTATGGATTTTAGGGGGATCCCATGCTGTTTTTTTTATTTTTTATTATGTCATGTGGTTCCTCTTAACCATTTCAATGCACTGTAATATATACTGCACACTGACTGCACTATATATATATACACACACACACATATATATGTAAGAAAGCAAACAAATAATAAATCATGTGTCCTCTTTCCCTTAGCGCTCTTAGAAAAGTGATCAAAAAGGTAAAAACCACAAAAAGATGCTGCTATCAAATAAACAGTAAATACAAAATACTAGAACCTCCTAAGAAAATACCAGCATTAGCTGCACTAAAATAACAAAGTCCAAAATAAAGTCCTTTTGAGTAGACTCCTGATATTACACACAAAGTCCTTAAAGCCAAACCCAGATATGGTGACTGGTGAGTTAGAATATCATGTAATTAGAGAAACTCCTTGTAAAGTGATCCTCCCGTCACCACACCTCGTGCTGAACTGCTCCCTTAGGATGTTAAACTTACCAGAAATCCAATGGGATAACACCTTGAACACATCTCATTCTCCCATCAGCAGATCATGGTATGTACTACCTCCAAGGCTCCAATTAATGAAAGACTGATGCGAATTCCACAGCTCATCAGTAATGGTAACATAGGAATGAATGATCACATAGCATAATTCCTTTTTAAAGCTTTATTGCCCGTACATAACCCCCCTTTCATATTGCACTTACAGCAAGAATAAACATCAAAAGCATGTAAAATTTAAACATATGTTAGCGTGAGTAACTCTCACCGCTCCTCTAGATGAGATGATACCTGGGTCAAGTTCCAGATATGTAGAGTATCTGTGTCATGTAGACACGCCCTTTAAAGAGGAAGTAAACCCTCTTAAAAAAATCCTAAAAAAACAAACCCCTGCAAGAGAAAGGCATAATGAGCTAGTATGCATAGCATAGCATAGCATACTAGCTCATTATGAATCACTTACCTGAGATTGAAGCCCCCACTGCGACCCTCGTTCACCTCCTCCGTCGCCGCTATGATACACGAGTGACTTCCGGGTATCGCTGCTCCGGCGCTGTGACTGGCCGGAGCAGCGATGACGTCACTTCCGTGCATGCGCGCGGGAGCCGGCAGTGACGGCGTGATCGCCTTTACTAGCGGCACGCTCAGTGCGCCTGCACCGTTGTCTACGGCGCGCATGCGCCGTAGACATCGGTGCCCGCTTTTTGTAAAATATCTCCTTAACCGTGCAGGTTAAGGAGATATTTCTTGCACCTACAGGTAAGCCTTAATCTAGGCTTACCTGTAGATCTAAGTGGTCTGTAAGGGTTTACAACCACTTTAAGGAAGAGGAAATCTTCCAATGGGGACACTATTTCTGAGGGGGATTCCTTTCACTTCCTGTTTTGGCTATGGGACACAGAATTTTTTTTATTTATTTATTTCAGGAACTTGTATAGCGCCATCAGTTTATGCAGCGCTTTACATATATATTGTACATTCACATCAGTCCCTACCCTCAAGGAGCTTACAATATACTTTCCCTAACTCACATTCATACATACACATACTAGGGCCAATTTTGACAGGATCTATTTAACCTACCAGCATGTCTTTGGGGAGTGGGAGGAAACGGGAGTACCCAGAGGAAACCCATGCAGGCACAGGGAGGACATGCAAACTCCAGGCAGGTAAGGTCATGGTTGGGATTCGAACCAGCGACCCTTTTGCTGCTAGGCGAGAGTGCTACCCACTAAACCACTGTGCGCCCATGAAGGGAAATCTCCATAATGGGACACAGATGGAAAAAAAATCTGACAGAGCTCTGTCCCCAAATGGCAGCATCTGCCCTGATCTCTCATCAGACCTGGCTTATAATGGCCCTGCACACCTGTGCATTCACACCACACACACAGGATTGAATGTTCCATCTCACCCAAGACCTTCAACCTCCAGGCCCCAATCTGGGATTACAAAACCTGGAGAAATCTTAAAACACAACTTTCTCTACCCCATAATACACATGCTGGAGTTTCTTAAACTGCAAACTTGAGAATCTTGTGACATCCTTATGCCCCTTTCCTAATCTAACACCATGCCAAGCCTTACACTGTCAAAGTGTGTTACTGTCAAGATCATCGGGTGAAAGAAGGAAAGAAAAAAAAGTCTGTAAAAAAATAAACAAATGTGTCCACTACATCTAAGGATTAGTAAGCAGTTCTTGACTTTAGAGATGTTGTAAGAGATTGCACCATAACTCCTATACTGGTGACAGGTGGCTATTGAAGGATAGTCACATTAACCACGTGTTGTCAAATCACGTACCTGGTAAGTCACTTGACTTCAAGTTGTTGACTTCATGATGTCTGGTACTTCGAGTTGACTTCATGATGCCTGGTACTGTTTTTTAGAGCCGACAGTCGGCTCTCTTGTAATAGCAATCGGGGAAACTAACTAGCCACTCAATTGCTATTACAAGCAGTGGGGGGGGATCCCCACTCCTCACACCACCTACCGCGGCTCTCTCGGGCTCTCCCGCTTCACTGGAAGACACAAGCTACTGGTCGGCACGTCCATGGGCTAGTGGGAGACAAATACAAAGACGGAATAGGCTTTGATTGGGTCTCCACTATGGTAACCCGGAAACAATGGCATGACATTACTTCCGGCTTGTCTGGATGTCAACTGTGCCATTTTTTGAAAAACTGAAGTATTCAAAAACTGAGATCTTGGCGTTTTGAATGCCTTAAAGTGCAAAGGAGGGATCTGGGGTCTTATTGAACCCAGATCCCTCCATAAAGAGTACCTGTCATATGCTCATTGCTGTAACAAGGATGTTTACATTCCTTGTGAGAGCAATAAAAGTGATGAAATAAAAAAAAAATTAAAGCAACAGTGTAAAAAATAAAATAAACAATAATAAAAAAAAAATTCCCCTCATGCTAGCACGCAAAGACGAACACGTGCATCAGTCCCACATGCATGCAACCACGCGATCATCCCATACATGTGGGGTATCGCCATGAACGACAAGTCATGGCCAGTAATTCTAGCTCTAGACCTCCTCTGTAAGGATACTTTCACACTGAGGCACTATACAGGCGATATAGAGCTAAAAATAGTGCCTGCAAAGTGCCTTGAAAGAGCATCTTCTCTCACTCCAGGGCTTTCACACTGGAGCGGTGTGCTGGCAGGACGCTCAAAAAAGTCCTGGTAGCTGCATCTTTGAGGCGCTGTAGGTGTGGTGTATACACCGCTTCTAAAGCGCCCCTGCCCATTGAAATCAACGGGCAAAGCCGCCGAACCGCCGCCAAAGTGCCACTGCAGTGGCGCTTTGCCGGTGGTTTTAACCCTTTTTGGCCACTAGCGGGGGTTAAAAGCTAGCGGCCGAATAGCGCCTCAGTGTGAAAGTAGCCTTAATCTAAAGTGGTGACCTGTAAAGGCTTTTAAAGCGTTGCCTATAGATAGTAACATTTAAGTTATTTGTCGCTGTTGCGCTGGCGTGCACAATTTTAAAGTGTGAAATGTTTGGTACCTATTTACTCAGCGTGACATTATGTTTTTTATTTTGAAAACAATTGGGTTAGTCTCCATTCACACAGGGGCAACACGACTTCCAGCATGACTTTGGCAGGCAACTTGGACACGACTTGAGTATGAATCACAGCGCGACCTGGAGCTACTTACAAGGCAACTTCAAGTTGCCTGCATTACAGGAGACATTCCAGTGGGCAATCAAACAAGAATCAGCTCTGTGGGAGGGAGGAGGAGGGAGAGGTTTGCCTGAGAAATGTATGTTTTCTTCCTGGAAAGTTGCTCCTGTTAAGACAGGGGATCCGACTTCTGAGGCGACTTCCATTGAAATCAATGGGTACAGGTCGCCTAGCAGTTGCCTAGAAGTCGGATTGAAGTAGTACAGGAACCTTTTTTGAAGTCGGAGCGACTGCAGTAGTGTGCATTAAGACGGCTCCATTCACTTGCATTGATTTTCTCATGCAGCGCGACTTGAGGCGACCTGGGGCGATTTGAAGTCGGATCCAAAGTCGTCCCTGTGTGAATAGGCTCTTATGTATCGTGTTTTTTTTTTTTGTGTTAAAATTGAAAAAAGTGTATTTTTTTCCCAAAAATTGCATTTTAAAAACCGTTGTGCCAATACCGTGACATAAAAAAATCCAAAACCCACTATTTATTCTCTAGGGCCACTGCTTTATAAAATATATAATATTTGGGGGTTCTAAATAATTTTCTTGCAAAAAAAATAATAATTTTCACAACAAAAGTGCCAGAAAATTCCTGGTTCAAACTGGGATGCAGATGGCAAATAAAACTCCTTTTTTTTAATTTATTGTGGATTAGTGATAGAACCCCTGCAAGTTTTTTTTATTGTTACCTGTGCCCCTATTAGGAGATTTCCTTTCTGTTCTGACAGGTGATAACAAGGACAGGAAGTAAAAGGGGACACAGAGAGCAATAAAAAAATAATGGTTCTAAAAGTTCCCCTCTCTATGCAAAAATGTGTGTCTGGAGTTCTACTTTAAGCACAAGCTACAGTTTTACCTTTATCTATCATATTGCACACTTGATTTTAATGAGCATTGCAGTGACAACCATCTAACACCTCACAAGTAATGCCTTCATTCATGGAATAATGTACACCACTCAGCTGCCTTTCAGACTTCCAATCTGTCTAAAATATTTCAAGAAATGTGCTAATGACATACAAGTACGGTCCCTTGCCATTTTTTGTGGGAGATATATCATCATCATTTGATCAAGAGGGAACGTCACATGTTGTTCTTGCAGGCAAATCATCCTCTATTCTGCATGATGCTGTTTACGCATCCGTCTGAATATATTCTAGAAGCAATCATTATTTCATTCTGTGGACCTTGTGGCATCACACTGCTTCTGAAAAGACAAACTTTTCCCCTCCAACCACAATATGTAAAATGCTTCTTATAAGTTTTATTGGAGAACAAGAAGTGTTACAGCACTAGCACTTCATAAATTCTCATTTATTTTATGAAAGGAACTTGGCTGCTTGCTTATAAAATATTTTCTTTCTGGGGGCTTCCTGTTAGCGTTCCCAACACCTTTCAACTGTTGTCTTCCCTGATTTCTGGAAACAAACTATAAATCAGTTCAGGGGGCAGAAAGCACTAAGTAACCTCTTATTAAGGTAAAATGAAACCCTCAATTATAAAAGCACTTTTCACAGCTGATTTAACCACTTCAGCTCCAGAAGGTTTTACCCCCTTCATGACCAGGACATTTTTTGCTATTTAGCACTGCGCTACTTTAACCACTTGTCGACCGGCTAACGCCGATATACGTCGGCAGAATGGCATGGCTCCGCAAAGCAACGTACAGGTAGATTGCTTTGAATTTGGTGCCGTGCGGGCCGCGTGCTCCGTGACCGTGCCGCGGGACCCGCGGACTCGATGTCCGCAGGTGTCCCACGATCATGTCACGGAGCTGTAGAACAGGGAGATGCCTATGTAAACAAGGCATTTCCCTGTTCTGCCTAGTGACAGGAGAGGGATCTACTGCTCCCTGTCATCGGGAGCAGTGATCACTGTCGTGTCACTTGTAGCCCAGCCCCCCCACAGTTAGGATCACTCCCTAGGACACACTCAACCCCTTCATCACTCCCCTAGTGTTTAACCCCTTCCCTGCCAGTGTCATCTACACAGTAATCAGTGCATTTTTTAGCACTGATCTCTGTATAAATGACAATGGTCCCAAAATAGTGTCAAAAGTGTCCGATGTGTCCTCCATAATGTCTCAGTCATGATAAAAATCGCTGATCGCTGCCATTACTAATAACAAATATATATATATAATAAAAATGCCATAAAACGATCCCCTATTTTGAAGACGCTATAACTTTTGCGCAAACCAATCAATATACGCTTATTGCGGGTTTTTTTTACCAAAAATATGTAGAATACATATCGGCCTAAACTGAGAAAGAAATTTGTTTTTTATATATTTTTTGGGGATATTTATTATAGCAAACAGTAAAAAATATTGCTTTGTTTTCAAAATTGACATGCTCTTTTTTGTTTATAGTGCAAAAAATAAAAACTGCAGAGGTGATCAAATACCACCAAAAGAAAGCTCAATTTGTGTGAAAAAAATTACATCAATTTTGTTTGGGTACATTGACGCACGATCGCGCAATTGTCAGTTAAAGCGACGCAGTACCGAATCGCAAAAAGTGCTCAGGTCAGGAAGGGGGTAAATTCCTCCGGGGCTGAAGTGGTTAACTGGTATTTGCGCGGTCATGCAGTGCTGTACCCAAACAAAACTTATATAATTTTTTTCACACAAATGGTGCTTTCTTTTGGTGGCATTAGATAAATAATATATTTTTGTGATATGAACAAAGAAAGATCAAACATTTTTGAAAAAAACAACCCAATATTTTTTGCCTTCTATAAAAACATATCCAATAATATTTTTTTTCAAAAATCTGATTTCTTCATAATTTTTTGCCAAAATGTATTCTGCTACATGTTTTGGTAAAACAAATCCCAATAAGTATTGATTGGTTTGCATGAAAGTTATAGCATCTACAAACTATGGTGCAGTATATATGTAGCACTTACCCCCATTTAAGGGACCGGCTGGTTTTGTTGGATCTGCAAACTACCTCCAAGGCTTCTGTTGTCAGGGTGTGAGAAAGTCTTTAGAAAGGCCAATGTCCACACAATGTAAAACCCAAACAGTCAGGCTTTATTTTACTTTGATGAAGTGGAAAACTTTAGAGGAAAGTAGGAAACGAGAGAAACACAGGGGAAGGTTCAGGTACGCAACACTAAAGTCCCAATCGTCGCCACTCAAGCCTGAGTGGGTATTGCTCAGCCGGATAGTCCCAATTAGTGGTTCTAGCAGCCGGCATGAAGCACAAATCAATCTTTCTAGGGATACGATCAGGAATCCTCTGCCACAGGTTTGTTAAAAGTCCCGAACCTCCCAGCCAAGCAATAGTAAAGAACCTTTAAGCCGGATTGGCGTATTGCAGGGCTTGTAATGATGGATCCCTCCTTAGGTGAGCTCCAGGCCTCCTCCCGAGACAGCAGTACCGTCGCTAGTCTCCTCCGGGGCAGATCCTCCTCTGGTCTCCTTCCCTAAGCGTGGCTTCCCTCAGGTGGGTAGCTGAGGATCCCTTTGAAAAGTATAGGCCTCAGCCAGCAGAGCTGGGCCTATCATGCAGCGATGTAGCCTCGGGCTAAAGGTGCCCAAGGCCAGAACACACACACGCACCCCGTGCCATGAGGGCCACGAGGCGCACACCGACCCCAATTCATGGCGTCTGCCCCTTATGTACCCTCTCCCAGCATGCACAGCGAGTAGACCACGCCCACTGTATGGCTGCCAAGAAAGGACACCCAAGGTGTTGTGATATCCCCTGTAGTTCAACCTATGCCGGTGATGACAGTGCCATCTACAGGCAGACAGGGAACACTACTGCTAGGCAGTATCACACCCAGAGCAGAAGCAAATCCAGAACAATCAATTGGTCTGAGCCCAATTACTGGCTCAGACTAACCTTAAATTTACACATAGCGCCCCCAAATATTGGGGGGGGGGGGCGCTACACATATATATAGGATTTTTTTCTACTACTTTTGGCAGTGATCAGCCTCTTATAATGGGACCGCGACAGTGCAGCGGACAATCTGACACTAAGGGGCTGATTTACGAAATGTTTGCGCCATGAGTATCGGCGCATCTGCGTGCGCAACGGCTGTTTTGGTATTTACAAAACATTTGCGCCAGTAGCGCAGCGCTATTTCCCATTTACTATAGTGTTCTCGGCGGACGGGAGGAGGCGCTCAGTGCGCTACTATGGACCTGGCGCACGGCATCTTAAAATCTAAATCTAAATAAGCTGGAAGTGCCAATATAATGGAGGTGATGTGAGGAAGTGTAGTGACAACTGCCCAAATAACAAATATGTCCAAAGTAGAGTGAGAAAGTAACTTTTTCAGAACCAGCCCGCTGCGCCGGCAATTACGTTTAGAACTGCGAGAGGTTTTTTTGAGCTCAGCGTGGGAATTTCACTCGTTCAAATGCACCGGGACACTGCGCCGGCAAAATCTTCGTAAATGTCAAGTCACGTAAATCAATTTGCATAAGTTGAACAGGCGCAGCTCTGAACTTGCCATTATATAACAGTGCACCAGCAAAATGAAATTTCTAAGGAAAAAAAAAGGCATTTAAAAGCACCCGTGGCTATAATGAATTGTCAGCTCCCGGAAATATAGAGAAAAGTCATTGAAAGTCTTTGATAAAAAAAAAAAAAAATGCGTGGGGTCCCCCAAATTCAATTACCAGGCCCTTCAGAACTGGTATGGATATTAAGGGGAACTCCGCGCCAATTTAAAAAAAAATGACGTGGGGGTCCCTCTAAAAATCCACACCAGACCCTTATCCGAGCACGTAACCTGGCAGGCCGCAGGAAAAGAGGGGGGACAAGAGAGCGGCCCCCCCTCCCTCCTGAACCGTACCAGGCCACATGCCCTCAACATGGGGAGGATGTCCCCATGTTGATGGGGACAAGGGCCTCATCCCCACAACCCTTGCCCGGTGGTTGTGGGGGTCTGCGGGCAGGGGGCTTATCGGAATCTGGAAGACCCCTTTAACAAAGGGGACCCCCAGATCCCGCCCCCCCGTGTGAAATGGTAATGGGGTACAAATGTACCCCTACCATTTCACAAAGAAAAATGACAAAATTTTTAAAAATTACAATAGCTGGTTTTTGACAATTCCTTTATTAATGTCTTCTCTTTTCTTCCATCTTCTTCTTTCATCTTCTTCTTCCAGCTTCTTCTTTTCTCCATTCGGGTTTCTTCCTCGATCTTCTTCTTCATCTTCCTCTTCCTCTTCATCTTCATCTTCCTTCTTCCTTCGGTGTTCTCGTCCGCATCTTGCTCCGGCTTCTTGTTCCCCTTCTTCTTTCTCCGGCCGCTCCATTTGAATTTGAGGTTCCCGTTGTGTGACGCTTCAGTTCTTCAGTTCTCCTCTGGGTCCGCTGCCACCCGGTGGCTCCACCCCCTCTGACACCACGGGGAAAGTCCCCGTGAAATCCATGTGCGTCAGAGGGGGGCGGGGTCACTGGGTGGCAGCGGACCCAGAGGAGAACTGATGAACTGAAGCGTCACACAGCGGGAACCTCAAATTCAAATGGAGCGGCCGGAGAAAGATAGCGTGGGGTGTTTTTTTGTTTGCTTGCATGTCCCCCTCGGATATCCAGCAAGTGCACTTTTAGTGCAAAGTAGATTTGCCTTTAGTAAATAAACCCCAAAGTCCAAAATACCTAATAATTTGGGGTGTACCCCGCAAAATGCTGGAGTGCAATGTACATAATGGGGAAAGTATTTAGATTGACCTGTGTGTCCCCCAAGGAAAGACATTGGTAGGGATTTCCCCTCACTTCCTGTGTGGCTGTGACAGGAAGTGAATTATTTGGAAGGATAAAGTGGCCAAATTTGGGAGTTGTCTTCACCCTATCAGGGGTGCAGACATCCCCAAAAACTGTCTAGACTTGTAATCCCTCTGCACTCTATCCCCAAGCAAAAATAAGAAAGGATTTCATTTAGTTTAACTTTGCAAAGACACATTCCTAAGTTGAATTGTGATGCATGTCAATGGCCCATTTAGACCCTCTTTAATCACTTGAGATCAGCGCTATAACTGATCGACGGCCACAGCACGGTCCTCAATTGCTGGGAGCCCGTCAATAGACGCCCTCCCCTTCGCACGCGCTGTGGTCACCGAGTCACTGAGACTCGGGTGATGACAGATCCGAGTAAGGGGCCGATCCCTGCCCCTTACCATGTGATCAGCTGTCAGCCAATGACAGCTGATCACGTGATGTAAACAAAAGCTGGGTAATGGTTTTTGTTTTCTCCTTGTGCTGACAGCGTGAGCATAAAAAAAGGCAATCACCGGCTTATGTGCAAGGGACATCAGGCCCGAAGAGGAAGAGGCAATTCTGCATCATCTGTGACAATCAGTAGCCCCTGCCAGTGCCACCTATCAATGCCCACCACTGGTGCCAATCAGTGCCACCTAGCAGTGCTGCCTATCAGTGCCCATCACTGCCAACTATCATTGCCACCTAGCAGTGCCACTTCTCAATGCCCACCAGTGCCAACTAGCAATGCCACCTCTCAGTGCCCACCCTTACCACCTTATCGGTGCCCATCACTGCAGCCCATCAGTGCAGTCTCATCAGTGTACATCAATGAAGGAGAAAAATTACCTTTTTTCTAAATTTTCAAAATATTAACCACTTTCCTACCGCCCACCGTCAAATGACGTCCTTGGCTTTGTGCGGTGACATCTGAATGATGCCTGCAGTTGCAGGCATCATTCGGATATCATTCTTTTCAGCCGGCGATTCTGTGCACAATAAAAATGATCATAGCGGCAGTTCAGCCGCTTGATCGTTCTTATCTGCGGCGGGAGAGGACGTCCCCCCCTCCCGCCATCATCCGGTGCTTCTCCGGGCTCTCCCGTGCCATCTGGGGCTCGGAGAACGAATTGGCCGGCACCGGATGGGAAGCATAGAGATGACTGGTGACCAGATGGTCACCAGTCATCTCTATGATCATCGGGGGCCCGGGCGCAACGTTATGACATCATGCCGGGTTCCTGTATGTAAACAAAGCTGTGATCTCGGCTGTCAGCATGAGATCAGTGAATTTTTTTGACCGATCTCATGTTTTTCAGCCTGGAGGAGAGATGTGGGGTCTTATTGACCCTGCATCTCTCCATAAAGAGGACCTGTCACAATAGATTGCTATTCCAAGGGATGTTTACATTCCTTGTAATAGGAATAAAAGTGATCAAAAAATCTAAAAAGTTAAAAAAAGAGTAAGAAATCCCAAAAAGTAAAAAGCAAAAAAAAAGAATAATAAAAAAAAAAAAAACGCCCATGTCCCTGGTAGCTCACGCTCAGAAGCGAACACACACGTAAGTCCCGCCCACGTATGTAAACGCCGTTCAAACCACACATGTGATGTATTGCTGCGTGCGTTAGAATGAGTGCAACAATTCTATCACTAGACCTCCTCTGTAATGCGAAAATGGTAACGTGTAAAAAAATTTAAAGCATCGCCTAGGGAGATTTTTAAGTACTGAAGTTTGGTGTCATTCCATGAGTGTGCGCAATTTTAAAGCGTGACATGTTAGGTATCTATTTACTCAGCATAACAACATCTTTCACATTATACCAAAAAAATGGGATAACTTTACTGTTTTGTAATTTTTTTAAATTCATGAAACCATTTTTTTCCAGAAAAAAGGCGTTTGAAAATTTATTGCGCAAATACCGAGCGAGATAAAAATTAGCAATGACCTCCATTTTATTCCCTAGGGTGTCTGCTAAAAAAACATATATAATGTTTGGGGTTTTGAAGTAATTTTATAGCCATAAATGTATGATTTTTACATGAAGGAGAGAAGTGCCAGAATAGGCCCAGTGCTGAAGTGGTTAAAATATCCACATTTTTTTTCTTTTAGTAGGTCTTTTGTATTTATAGAAAGAAAAAAAAACTCAGAGGTGATCAAATAGCACCAAAAGAAAGCTCTATTTGTGTGCAAAAAAATAATAAATTTTCATTGGGTTACAGTGTTGTATGAGCGCACAATTGTCATTCAAAGTGCATCAGCGCTGAAATTTGAAAATTGGTCTGGGCAGGAAGGGGGTTTAAGTGGCCAGTAAGCAAGTGGTTAATATAAGGCTATATTTACACAGACGTTTTTCCAGCCGCTTGTCTGAGCGTTTTTTACAGCTTAAAAACGGCTCTCCATGTTAGCCTATGGCCTCATGGCCACCATGGCGTTTTTGAGCTGTAAATTGCATAGGCGTTTTTAGGCCCCATGTACACGGGACGCTGGTGCAAAGTCTTCAGACCTAAGGTTGAAAGCAGCGTTTAGAAAGGCGCGCTTTGTGGCGTTTGCATGCCGCGTTTTACCACATTTGCGTCTACAGTATATGCGTTTAGTTAGGAAACATCATAAGGAGCCGCCCTAAGCTCCAAAAACAGTATTATTAACCATTTCAGCTATTTTGTGAGACCAGAGTGAGTATCAGCAGCTGAGAGAGCAGCAGTGTACTTGTATTTAGCGTGTCACTTGCCACATCACTTGCCACAAGTTGTGGATTGTCCACTTGCCACAAGTTGTGGATTGTCCACTTGCCACGTCACCTGCCCCAAGTTGTGGATTGTCCACTTGCCACGTCAACTGCCCAAAGTTGTGGATTGTCCACCTGCCACGTCAGCTCCCCCAAGTTGTGGATTGTCCACTTGCCACGTCACCTGCCCCAAGTTGTGGATTGTCCACCTGCCACGTCAGCTCCCCCAAGTTGTGGATTGTCCACTTGCCACGTCACCTGCCCCAAGTTGTGGATTGTCCACAATGCAATGGAAGCAATTTCATTTTTATATATATATATATATATATATATATTGAATGGTTTTTCCTCATTTGCCATAATTTTTGAGTTTATCAATGTAAAAAAATAGGTCACCTTTAAAAACGCTTCTAAACTAAAATGCGGCTAAACGCCGGTACCGCGTTTGAAACGTGGAAATCTTTGGTGTCTGAAGGCATTTTTTGGCTTTGTGAAAAACGAGGTTAAATGCAACTGCAGATTTTTTTTCCAGGCCAAAAACAGTGTTTTGGATGTAATAGAATTCAATGGACTCGCATCCAAAACGCAAGTACCGTGATTTTGCGGCGATTTGCGTTTTTTTTTCTAACCTGTTTATAGCTGGTTGTTAAAGGAAATGTAAAAAAAATAAACATTGCCGGCTCTAAAAAAAAAATCTAGAAAAAAAACTGCGTGGGGTCCCCCCCCAGGTCCATACCAGGCCCTTGGGTCTAGTATGGATTCAAAGGGGAACCCCCCACCAAAATGGAAAAAAAAATGGCGTGGGGGTCCCCCCAAAATCCTTACCAGGCCCTTCAGGTCTGGTATGGATTTTAAGGGAAACCCCGTGCCAAACTTAAAAAAAAATATAGCGTGGGGGTCCCCCTAAAAATCCACACCAGACCCTTTATCCGAGCACGCAACCTGGCAGGCCGCAGGAAAAGAGGGGGGGCGAGAGAGTGCCCCCCTCCTGAACCATACCAGGCCACATGCCCTCAACATGGGGAGGATGTCCCCATGTTGATGGGGACAAGGGCCTCTTCCCGACAACCCTGGCTGTTGGTTGTCGGGGTCTGCGGGCGGGGGGCTTATCAGAATCCTGGAGCCCCCTTTAATAAGGGGGACCCCAGATACCGGCCCCCCACCCTATGTGAATGAGTATGGGGTACATCGTACCCCTACCCATTCACCTGGTGGAAAAAAAAGTCAATAAAAAACACAACACAGGTTTTTAAAGTAATTTATTAGGCAGCTCCGGGGGTCTTCTTCCGACTTCGGGGGTCTTTCTGCCGGGCGCCCCGCTATCTTCTTCCAGCTCTTTTGCTAGCGGGGTCTCGGTCTTCATCGTCGTCTTCTTCCGACCCCGTATCACGTCACAGTCCCGGGGAATGATGGGACTGTGACGTGATACAGGGTCGGGGTCAGTGGGTGGCATCACCCGGTGACCACGCCACATGCCAATATGAGTGGGTGCGCTCCGCGGACAGAGCATTGTAGCGGCAGACAGCGACGAGGCAACATCGGGCGGAGAGAAGAGGGAAGAAGACGACGATGAAGACCGGGACCCCACTAGCAAAAGAGCTGGAAGAAGATAGCGTGGCGCCCGGCAGAAGGCAGAAAGAACCGAAGATCGTGGAGAAGGCACCGGAGAGCGGGAGAAGAACCGGAGAGCGCAGAGACGACACCGAAGAACAGAACAAGAGACCCCCCGAAGTCGGAAGAAGACGACAATGAAGACCGGGACACCGCTAGCAAAAGAGCTGGAAGAAGATAGCGAGGCGCCCGGCAGAAAGTCCCCCGAAGTCGCAAGAAGACGACGATGAAGACCGGGACCCCGCTAGCAAAAGAGCTGGAAGAAGATAGCGGGGCACCCGGCAGAAAGACCCCCGAAGTCGGAAGAAGAGCCCCGGAGCTGCCTAATAAATTACTTTAAAAACCTGTGTTGTGTTTTATATTGACTTTTTTTTCCACCAGGTGAATGGGTAGGGGTACGATGTACCCCATACTCATTCACATAGGGTGGGGGGGCCGGCATCTGGGGGCCCCCTTATTAAAGGGGGCTCCCAGATTCTGAAAAGCCCCCCGCCCGCAGACCCCGACAACCAACGGCCAGGGTTGTCGGGAAGAGGCCCTTGTCCCCATCAACATGGGGGCAGGTGCTTTGGGGCCGCATGCCCCAAAGCACCCACCCCCCCATGTTGAGGGCATGCGGCCTGGTACGGTTCAGGAGGGGGGCGCGCTCGCTCGCCCCCCTTTCCTGACCTGCCGGGCTGCGTGCTCGGATAAGGGTCTGGTTTGGACTTTGGGGGACCCCCACGCCATTTTTCGGCGTAGGGGGTTTCCCTTAAAATCCATACCAGACCTAAGGGCCTGGTATGCTCCTGGAGGGGAACCCATGCCGGTTTTTTAATTAAAATTTGGCATGGAGTTCCCCTTCATGATTTATACCAAACACGGGACAGCAAGCGCGAGGCAGCCGAGAACCAGCGTGATGGCATCGCGCTGGAGACATTCTCGGCCAGGTAGTCGCCTCTAGGACACGTCTTGAGCGGCTGCTTCACGCTCAAGTCGTGTCCAAGTTGCCTCGCAAAGTCGCGCTGTCCCTGTGTCAGCCTGCACACGAGTCGCCCCGCGAGTCGGATCGTCTTCATCCGACTTCCCGGGCGACCTCTATTCAAGTCAGTGGGCTCCCATAGGGAACCATTCATTTTCAATAGAGCGCCACTCAAATTTTTATTTACTATAGCAGTGCGCCGCTGGTTCCTGCGCTCAATTAAGGATTTATCCGGCGCACCAATTAAGGTATGAACCGGCGCAGCGCACTGTTTATAGTAAATCACCCCCACACTGATGCTGGGGCGAAACTGACTAACTGCAACTGACATCACCAGTGACACTAATACAGTGATCAGTGATAATACTATACACTGTCACTGTATTCCCTGGCTGGGAATGGGTTATCATCTAGGGCAATCAATGGGGTTAAATGTGTGCCTAACAATGTGTAATGTGTGCTGATTTTTACTAAATGTCTCTGTTTCTTATCTAGGGATGAGCTTCGAGTTCGAGTCGAACTCATGTTCGACTCGAACATTGCCTGTTCGCCCGTTCGCCGAACAGCAAACAAATTGGGGTGTTCGCGGCAAATTCGAAAAATCTATGGGAGAAATCTAAAGTGCTAATTATAAAGGCTTATATGCAAGTTATTGTCCTAAAAAGTGTTTGGGGACCGGGGTCCTGCCCCAGGGGACATGTATCAATGCAAAAAGAAGTTTTAAAAACGGCCGTTTTTTCGGGAGCAGTGATTTTAATAATGCTTAAAATGAAAAAATAAAAGTGAAATATTCCTTTAAATTTCGTACCTGGGGGGTGTGTATGATATGCATGTAAAGTGGCGCATGTTTCCCATGCTTAGAACTGTCCCTGCAAAAAATGTCATTTTTGAAAGAAAAAAATGCATTTAAAACTGACTCGCGGCTATTAATGAATTGTCGGCTCCCGGCAATACATACAAAAGTCATTGATAAAAAAAAAAAAAAAAGCGTGGGGGTTCCCCAGAATTCAATTACCAGGCCCTTCAGGTCTGGAATGGATATTAAGGGGAACCCCGCCGCAAATTTTAAAAAAAATTGACGTGGGGTTCCCCCAAATATCCATTCCAGGCCCTTCAGATCTGGCATGGATTTTAAGGGGAACTCCACCCCAAATTTAAAAAAAAAATGGCGTGGAGTCCCCCTAAAAATCCATTCCAGACCCTTTATCCGAGCACGCAACCTGGCCGGCCGCAGGGGAAAAGGGGGGGACGAGAGAACCGTACCAAGCCACATGCCCTCAACATGGGGAGGATGTCCCCATGTTGATGGGGACAAGGGCCTCATCCCCACAACCCTTGCCCGGTGGTTGTGGGGGTCTGCGGGCGGGGGGCTTATCGGAATCTGGAAGACCCCTTTAACAAAGGGGACCCCGGATCCCGGCCCCCCCATGTGAATTGGTAAGGGGTACATTGTACCCCTACCATTTCACGAAGAAAGCGTAAAAAAATGTTTAAAAAAACACACAAACACCTTGAAAAAGTCCTTTATTTAAAAAAAAAAAAAAAAAACATTCCAGCGGTGAAATCCAGTGTCCCGCGGCGATCCCGATGTCCAGCGCTGTCCTTCATTGGTTGTGCCTGAGCGGACCTGATGGGGAACTCCCTCTCAGTATTTTAAATGTATAGACCCGCCCCTTCTAAAGTTCCCCATCAGGTCCGCTCAGCGGAACATGAGAAGGGGCGGGTCTATACATGTATTACCAAAGTGAGAGCAGTTCCCCATCAGGTCCGCCCCCTCGGTATGTCGGACCCGCCTACGTCATTGGCTTGAGAGGGGAACTTCCTTCACTGTGTAATTTAAATTTACATAGTGAAGGAAGTTCCCCGCTCAAGCCAATGATGTAGGCGGGTCCGACATACCGAGGGGGCGGACCTGATGGGGAACTGCTCTCACTTTGGTAATACATGTATAGACCCGCCCCTTCTCATGTTCCGCATCTGGTCCGCTGAGCGGACCTGATGGGGAACTTTAGAAGGGGCGGGTCTATACATTTAAAATACTGAGAGGGAGTTCCCCATCAGGTCCGCTCAGGCACAACCAATGAAGGACAGCGCTGGACATCGGGATCGCCGCGGGACACTGGATTTCACCGCTGGAATGTTTTTTTTTTTTTTTAATAAAGGACTTTTTCAAGGTGTTTGTGTGTTTTTTTTAAACATTTTTTTACGCTTTCTTTGTGAAATGGTAGGGGTACAATGTACCCCTTACCAATTCACATAGGGGGGGGCCGGGATCTGTGGGTCTCCTTTGTTAAAGGGGTCTTCCAGATTCCGATAAGCCCCCCACCCGCAGACCCCCACAACCACCGGGCAAGGGTTGTGGGGATGAGGCCCTTGTCCCCATCAACATGGGGACATCCACCCCATGTTGAGGGCATGTGGCTTGGTACGGTTCAGGAGGGAGGGGGGCCGCTCTCTCGTCCCCCCCTTTTCCCCTGCGGCCGGCCAGGTTGCGTGCTCGGATAAGGGGTCTGGTATGGATTTTTAGGGGGACTCCAAGCCATTTTTTTTTTAAATTTGGGGTGGAGTTCCCCTTAAAATCCATGCCAGATCTGAAGGGCCTGGAATGGATATTTGGGGGAACCCCACGTCAATTTTTTTTTTAATTTGCGGCGGGGTTCCCCTTATTATCCATTCCAGACCTGAAGGGCCTGGTAATTGAATTCTGGGGAACCCCTACGCTTTTTTTTTTTTTTTTATCAATGACTTTTGTATGTATTGCCGGGAGCCGACAATTCATTAATAGCCGCGAGTCAGTTTTAAATGCATTTTTTTCTTTCAAAAATGACATTTTTTGCAGGGACAGTTCTAAGCACGGGAAACATGCGCCACTTTACATGCATATCATACACACCCCCCAGGTACGAAATTTAAAGGAATATTTCACTTTTATTTTTTCATTTTAAGCATTATTAAAATCACTGCTCCCGAAAAAACGGCCGTTTTTAAAACTTCTTTTTGCATTGATACATGTCCCCTGGGGCAGGACCCAGGTCCCCAAACACTTTTTAGGACAATAACTTGCATATTAGCCTTTATAATTAACACTTTCAATTTCAAACGTTCGAGTCCATTGTATTTAATAGTGTTCTAAAGTTCACACAAACATTTTGTCTGTTCGCAGGTACTGGTGCGAACCGAACAGGGGGGTGTTCGGCTCATCCCTGTTCTTATCCTTCATTGCAGGAATAAGAAACAAAGAAACAGAGGGATCATTCTCTCAGTACAGAGTCCTGTGTTGATTGTCAGCACAGGGCACTGAGCTGTGATTGGACACAGCCGATGAGCAGGTCTCGGCCACAAATCATTGCCCAGGACTTGCTGACAGACTCCCCCTGTGTACAATCACAGCGGGTGCCGGCAGGAAGGGGGGAACGCATGTGCGCACCCTAAACCCAGAAGCAGGCAGCGACGGACAGGTATGTCGCTTTGCCTGCATGGGCTGCCCGTTCGTAGTAAATTGAGCGCAGATGGTCCACACTGGTTAATCACTTACGTGAGTATGCAGAATCTTTAAAATTGATTCCTAGCCTATGTTCAAGAATAAACTAATGTCATAGGCACTGCCCCAAGTTTCAATTTTCAGGGTGGCTCCTTTCTCTTGCAGCATCCTGTGGATCCACGTTTGCATGCAGGGAATAGAGTTGTGTTTGTTGGAAGTGCAACTGCATGTACTATGCACTCCGAACTATAAGTGGCACTGTAGTGACATGCTAGCATCTGTGGGTTATATGCTTGTATATTCTGCACAGTAAGGCTGTTTTTTTGTTTTTGTTTTCTCTCTGCTCTCTCCTGTAATGCTGTTCCCACACATATAAGCTGTTCTCCTTTGCAATTTAGGATGAATTCTACATTCTTCAAGATCTCAGTGCCTCATCTTATTACATAATCAACAGTGTCTCCCTACACTATGTGCATTACTAGAAACACACAGCCCCATAGCCTAGGATGGCAGGACACTCACCTTGTCATGTACCTGGTACAGACTGAGTTGACGAGAGGCTTACCTTACACGTCTTTTACCCCTGGAGCTGGTAAAAGGGTGAAGCAGGACAAAGACGACAAAGCTGATGATCTGAGGGCAGGCTGGTTACTGATGGGATGTTCTGGATACACCGATTGGATCTGGTGCAGATTGTAGGCACACAGGTGGAGAACAGAAACCCACATACAGGAAACAACCAAAGTCAGGACAAGCTGGAATCAGCAACAGCATCCTATGGAGCCACCCTTGCAGTCAAGGATTAGAGTTGTGTCTATACTGTGTGCACCAAAAGAAATAAACAGCCCCCCAGACTAGGATGGCAAGGCATTGCCCTCCACCCTCTCCTTCTCCCTTTTCCAAACCAACAGACTGGCCGGAGACTGCACTGTCCACTGTTAACTCTTTCCTGTGAAGACTGGACATTCAGGGAATCAGAATCCAAGAGGTCAGGAGCCAGGTGCATTGCAAGTTGTATAGTACAAGTGTTGGGGTAAGAATGTTACCAAATAGTTTACTGGGGAATGTTTATTTATTGTGCTCAATGTGTTAAGAAAAAATTAAATATTGAGGATTTAAAACTACATTCAGTTAATATATTACTTACCTCTGCAAAGCGCTGGACAAACATGAGATGACAATTGCCCTATTGGCATAAAACATGCCCCAGGTCTCCTGTCCCATGCCCTGGGTCACCTCTGACAGAGTGACATGTTGTACTGTTATGTGAACCTCATTGCCTGTATAGTTCCTACACAACATCACTCAAAGGGAGGCAGCAGCATTAGACCTGTACAGATTTCCTCAGGTAAGTATCCACCGACCATCAATGCAAGGGCGCTGTTGCGGAAGACATACAGTTAGTGCTTCACAAGAAACCATTTTGCTAGTTTCAATATTGAGACATTGGCTGGAGTGAAGGGGAAATAGTTCTAAAATCCATAATGACTCCAATTAGGGAAAGCAACATGTATAGCTAAGAGCTCACTTACAGAACATACCTTATCATCCAGAAATCATGCAATATACTTATCCTTGTTATCATGTCATCCAGTAATCATTAGATTCATGTGCATTTGTTTTCGTCTGAATGCATTTTCAGACGAATTTCGGGGATTTTCGCATTAGTTTTAATAAACGATAACGAACACACAGAATCCGAAATCCAAAAGGTTCGACATAAAATACGCTTTATTTTCGTTTCGTTTGCAACAACAGTTCGATATAGATAGAAGATTCGACATGACGGTGACAATAGCGATCTGTGTCTATCGAACCTGCGGTCGAATGTGCCTAACCTAACTCTATTAGTCCAAGGACCAAGATTATTCAACATTATTCTGACATTATAGAGACATGAAGATTCGACGAAGCAGCAAAAAACATACGATCGCCACGAGCGGACATTTATGGTCAAATGCTCCGCCTATAGGCTATAGAAGAATTGTAATGTTGGTTGACTAGTAATATAATTAATAATTATAATTATTACTAGTAAAACAACATTAGAATTCTACTATAGCTTGTAGGCAGAACATTCGACCAGAAATGAACGATTGCGGCATCGTACAGTTTAGCTGCTTCGTCAAATCTTCTTAGAACAGTCGACGGACTCCATAAGCCTTCAATTAAATATTCGACCTTAAAAATCGCTTGCCGACTGCCTAACGCAGATATACATCAGCAGAATGGCTCGGGAGGCAAAGTAACGTATATATACGTTACTTTGGATCCTGACCCCTAGCGGGCGCGGTCTCCGTTCCCGTGCCCGCGAGACCAGCGGACTTGATGTCCGCTGGTGCCCCGTGATCGGGTCACAGAGCGGCAGAAGGGGGGATGCCTGTGTAGCGGGTACCCCAAATTTGGGGGTTGCTATGTTCTAAATTTAGGGGTAGTATGACCCATAGTTGGCTCAGGTTCTCAAATTTTGCTAGTTATGGACTCTGTTCTGCTACGGTGTTGCCTGGTGTATGGTTCCCCTTGTCCTGTGGTGGCGCTGTTGCCCAGGTCTTGGGTTGAACCATGGGTGGCATTGTGGTGTGATTGGGCGTCCTCTCTCGGCTACCTTGTGGTGGGAGGGGTTTTCGCCTGCTGTGCATGCCAGGAGAGGGTACCCAAAGGGCAGACGCCATGTTCTAGGAGGAGTGTGCCCCATTGGGAGGTGCGTGAACTGTCCGAAGAGTCTCGGGCACCTTTAGACTGAGGCTAAAATGTTCCAGGTAGGCCCAGTACCTTCAACCGGGTCTACAGCCAACACACTGGAGTTCCAGGGAGCCCGTGTGAGGGTGGCCCGCTCTGAAAGAGAGGAAACTGGGGGAGGACCTGTCCGATGGATCGGTGATGAAGTTCACGATGAAGGAGAGGCCTGGTTACCTATCAGAGGAAGGATTTGTGAGTTGCAGTATAGCCCCTGTAGTGTGTCCCACTGACACCTATGGTCTCTACTAATCTACGGAGTTTTGTTCAGAAGTCATAATTCAATCATTAGGGATTCTGTGGCAGAGGATCTCTAGGACTTGTCCGTTAATTGGAATAAATTCAAGTAGCAACTGTTCGTGCTTCACTCCGGCTGTTAGAACTGTGAGAGGGATCTATCCGGGTGAACAAAATTCATACTCAGGCTTGAGTAAAGAATAGGGTAACTGGGTGCCGCGTGCCTGAACCTATCTCCCTACCTACTTTATCGCTATCTTCAACCTGTTCCCAAATCTGTTTGAGCAAAATAAAAATAAACTCGGCTGTTTGGAGTTTAAATACTGTTTGGACATTGAGTTACTTTGGGGAAAGAACACAGATTTTTCCCTACATTCTAGGGATGAAAACCAGTGAACGGGAGGTAACTCGCTGCAAGACCCAAAAATAAAGAACACCGATCAACCTTTTAAATCAGGAGGATCCGGGCATGTGGCACGGTGTGCCTTTATCCCTGCAAGGAGAAGGTAAGCAAGAGAAAAGGGTCTGTGTGCTACACCTGTGTAAACAAGCATCTCCCTGTTCTGCCTGGTGACATGTCACTGATCGTATGCTCCCTCTCATCGGGAGCAGAGGTCAGTGACGTGTCACACGTAGCCACGCCCCCTAACAGTTAGAATCACTCCCTAGGACACACTTAACCCCTTCCTGCCCCCTAGTGGTTAACCCCTTTACTGCCAGTCACATTTATACAACAATCAATGCATTTTTATAGCACTGATCGCTGTATAAATGTAAATGGTCCAAAAATAGTGTCAAAAGTGTCTGATGTGTCCGCCATAATGTCCCAGTCACAAAAAAAATTGCAGATCGCCGCCATAGCAAGTAAAACAATAATAATAATAAAAATGTCATAAAACTACCCCCTATTTTGTAGACGCTATAACTTTTGCGCAAACCAATCAATATACGCTTATTGCAATTTTTTTTTACAAAAAATATGTAGAAGAATACGTATCGGCCTAAACTGAGAAAAAATTAGCTTTTTTTTAAAAAAAACTGGGGATATTTATTATAGCAAAAGGTACAAAATATAGCTTTTTTTTTCAAAATTGACACTTTATTTTTGTTCATAGCGCAAAAAATAAAAACCGCAGAGGTGATCAAATACCACCAAAAGAAAGCTCTATTTGTGGGTAAAAAAGGACATCAATTTTGTTTGGGAGCCACATCGCACGACCGCGCAATTGTCAGTTAAAGCGACGCAGTGTCGAATCGCAAAAAGTGGCCTGGTCATAGGCCAGCCAAATGGTCCAGGGCTGAAGTGGTTATTAATTTATTTGCATTTTCGGAGAAATGCATTTTTTAACAAAACAAAATAAATAAAAACACATTTTGGGAGTAACTAAATTAATTAATTTTTCAGACGAAAACTTACTTCCGAAACAAAATATTTCAGTGTGCACATGTCTAGTAATCATGCAGTATACTTATCCTTGTTATCATATCATGCAGTAATCATGCAGTATACTGTACGTCATACATTCATCCTTCCTTATCAGGTTTGATTGGCTACAGTAAGTCTGGAATGGTACTTGTTGCCTGTGATAGTATACAGTATATGGATAGCAACATCTAAATCACTTTTACATTCTTGTCAGAACTACTGTAGGGTGCAGAACATGCTTCAAGGTCATCAATGTTGAGCATGAATAAAAAAGACAAGACTCCTTAGCTGTCCAGGAGGCTCAACTGCACCTAAGTGTTTTCTTTTCAAAATGTAACTGCAGAACATGCTTCAAGGTCATTGATGCTGAGCAAGAATATAGACAGAGTAGCTCTTTACTGGTACTTAGATGGTACTTGTTGCCTGTGATTTTCTCCTGCTTACCGTATTTTTCGCACCATAAGACGCACCTGACTATAAGACGCACCTAGGTTTTAGAGGGGGAAAAACAAGAAAAAATAATTCTGAACCAAATGGTGTACTCAAATATTTTTCAGTGCCCATGAAATGCAGCCTGACACGTGCCATAGGAAATGCAGAGTGACCATTGCCATAGGAAATGCAGAGTGACAATTGCCATAGGAAATGCAGAGTGACAATTGCCATAGGAAATGCAGAGTGACCATTGCCATAGGAAATGCAGAATGACCATTGCCCATAGAAATGCAGAGTGACCATTGCCCATAGAAAAGCAGAGTGACCATTGCCCATAGAAAAGTAGAGTGACCATTGCCCATAGAAAATGCAGAGTGACCATTGCCCATAGAAAATGCAGAGTGACCATTGCCCATAGAAAATGCAGAGGAACCATTGCCCATAGAAATGCAGAGTGACCATTGCCCATAGAAATGCAGAGTGACCATTGCTACAAACGCAGCCTTACCTGATGTTATCACTTCCGCCTTCCTCTGTCTCAGGAACCAGCCGGATTATCGCCCTGTGCCTACGGCGGGATTGGAAGTCTGTCCCCCGCTATCCCGCCGCACTCCTTGGGGTGGTGGGATAGGGAGGCGATGCGAGCGGTGGCGGGGGGCGGTGCCAGCGCCATCAGGGGGCAGTGCCAGCAGCGGTGGGGGGGGGGCGATGGGCGGTGCCTGTCATCTATTCGCACCATAAGACGCAGGGACATTTTCCCCCATGTTTCTGGGGGAAAAAAAGTGTGTCTTATGCCGTGTACACACAACCGTTTTTAATGACGAGAAAAATGATTTTTTTTTGAATGGACATTAAAAATGATCGTGTGTGGGCTTCAGAGCATTTTTCACGACGTGAAAAACGGCCATGAAAAAATTGGAACATGCTCTAATTTTTCACGTCGTTTTTTACATCGTCGTTTTTCTCGTCATGAAAAACGCCCGTGTGTGGGCTTTAACAACGTGAAAAAAATGCGCATGCTCAGAATCAAGTATGAGACGGGAGCGCTCGTTCTGGTGAAACTAGCGTTCGTAATGGAGGTAGCACATTCGTCACGCTGTAACGGACTGAAAAGCACGAGGCTGAAAAGCGCATATCGTCTCTCAACAAACTTTACTAACATGAAGGGTGGCGCCATCCGAATGGAACTTCCCCTTTATAATGCCGTTGTACGTGTAGTATGTCACTGCGCTTTACTCAAACATTTTTTTCCACGATAGTGTGTAGGCAAGGCAGGCTTGAGAAGAATCACGTCGAGAAAAATGCAGTTTTTTTCAATGACATTAAAAACGGTCATGTGTACACGGCATTATAGTCCGAAAAATGCGGTACATCATTGTTTATCAAGTCCAGTCTTTAGGCCAGGTTCACACTGGGGCGACAAACGCTTCGACATTGGGAGCTCATGTCGCATGACGTATGAAAATCAATGTTTCCCTATGGGAGCCGTCTTAACTGGTCCGACACATGTCGGTCCAACTTTGAAAATGCTCCCTGTACTACTTTGGTCCGACTTTGATCCGACTTCAGCCCATTGACTATCATTGAAGTCGGATCAAAGTCGGACCGCAGTCTTGCATGATCCGACTTTGGCATGCGACTTCTACTCTGCTGATCTTGAGGGGAAACTCCAGGCCAAATTTTAAATAAAAAACCGGCATGGGTTCCCCCTCCAGGAGCATACCGGGCCCTTGGGTCTGGTCTGGATTTGAAGGGGAGCCCCTACACCAAAAAAACGGCGTGGGGGCCCCCCAAAATCCAAACCAGACCCTTATCCGAGCACGCAACCTGGCAGGCCGCAGGGGAAGAGGGGGGACGAGAGAGCGGCCCCCTCCCTCCTGAACTGTACCAGGCCGCATGCCCTCAACATGGGGGGTTTGGTGCTCTGGGGCAGGGGGCGACCTGCGCCCCCCCACCCCAAAGCACCCTGTCCCCATGTTGATGAGGACAGGGCCTCTTCCAGACAACCCTGGCCGTTGGTTGTCGGGGTCTGCGGGCGGGGGGCTTATCGGAATCCAGGAGCCCCCCTTTAAAAAGGGGGCCCCCAGATCCTGGCCCCCCCACCCTATGTGAATGAGTATGGGGTACATTGTACCCCTACCCATTCACCTGGTGGAAAAAAATGTCAATAAAAAAACACACACAAGTTGTTAAAGTAATTTATTGCACAGCTCCGGGGGTCTTCTTCCAACTCCGGGGGTCTCTTCCGTCTTCGGGGGGTCTCCGGTGTCGTCTCCGCGCTCTCCGGTTCTTCCTTCCTTCTGCCAGGCCTCCACTATCTTCTTCCAGCTCTTTTGCTAGCGGGGCTCGGTCTTCTCCGTTGCCTTCTTCTTCTCCCGCTCTCCGGTGTCGTCTCCACGCTTTTTGGTTCTTTCTTCCGCCGGGCCTCCGCTATCTTCTTCCAGCTCTTTTGCTAGCGGAGAGGCCCGGTCTTCCCGTCGTCTCGTCCGGCTCTCCGTTGTCCTTCTGCCGGCCCCTCCACTATCTTCTTCCAGCTCTTTTGCTAGTGGAGGGGCCGGTCTTCCCGTCGCCGTCGGCGTCTTCTTCCCTCTTCTCCTTCTCGATGTTGACACGTCGTTTCCTCCCGCTGTAATGCTTGGCTATTTGCTCATCAACGATTTATATAGGCTTCTCATGACGTCACAGTCACATGATCTATTTAAAATTTGGCGTGGAGTTCCCCCTCAAGATTCATACCAAACACAGTGCCTGCTATTGGCGGGTATCCAAGTCGGATCCCCATTCATTGAAAGTCGGACATATGTCGGCTTCATGTCGCAGGGCAAAGTCGGATCCAAAGTAGGACGGCTGCCGTGTCGCCCTAGTGTGAACCCGGCCTCAAGGCGCACTGACAGGTCATATTTTCAGTCTTTCCATTATTTAGCACAGGTGATTTGATCAGATTCACTGCCTTAGTAATTACACCAGCCGTTTCATCTGAGGGAAATACTAAAAACATGACCTGTTGGTGCTCCTTGAGGACTGGAATTAAGAAACATTGGTATACAGTATTTGCATGACAACACCTAAATCACTTTTAGATTCTTGCCAAAACTACTGTAAGGTGCTAAACATATTTCAAGGTCATCGATGCTAAGCATAAATATAGATGGCAGTCAAATACTTAAGTAATTTAATAAACGTGTATCTTATTGCTGTTTTTACACACTACTAGGAAGCTTTACACTATACTTAAAGCGGAGTTCCACTGGTTTATGAGTTTATTAAAAGTCAGCAGCTACAAAAAGTGTAGCTGCTGAATTTTAAAAAACAGACACTCACCTGTTCCACGATCCAGCTATGCGGCCGCCCGAAGCCTCCGTTCTCTCCCCCTCCTCTTTGCGGCGCCGACATTGTAAGTGTGGGCGCCCAGCTGTGACAGTTTGTGGCTTCACAGTCGGGCACGCACTGCGCATGTGTGAGCCACGCTGCGCTCCGTCAATGGCCAGGCAATGTTCTGGGACCTGTGTCGTGTCCCAGAACATTGCCGGGAGGGAGGGGCCGCCTAGGGGGAGAGAAGGAGTCGCCTAGGCAGCCAGAAGTCGGAAGGAGGAAGTGGGACAGGAAGTCCCACTCCAAACCAGGTACCCAGCCCCTCAAAAAAAATTACATGCCAATTGAGGCATGTCAGGGGGCAAGGAGTACTTAAAGCGGAAGTTGCACTTTTGGGCGGAAATCCGCTTTAATGTTACAGCGGCATTAAGCACCGAGTACCAGTGCTATTGGGGCACTCATCTCTAACAACCAGTGTTATAAGGGCACTCACCACTGGCCACTTAAGTATATGAGGACAATGACCACTAACACTATGGGGATATTCACCACTGAGCACCATTACTGGTGGGCGCTCACAACTGAAAACCAATGTTAAGAGAGCCTTCACCACTGGCCACCAATATTACGAGAACACCAGCAACCAATGTTATGAAGGCACTCAGGACTACCAATGTTATGGTGGCAATCATCTTTGTGTACCAGTGTTAACGGGCACTCACAGCTGATTCCCACTGTTATGGATGCCCTCATCCTTTGCTGCAATATTTTATTGGAACTGACAACCAATGTTATGGGGGACACTCACCACTAACTACCAATGTTATGATAGCAATCACCACTAAATACCAAGTGCATTTATGAATGCGATACGATGTAATCTTTGGTAGTTATCATGGGAAAAAGTGTCCCCACTGGTCATTTTCCCATCTATCCCTGATCTTGTTGTAAATTTCGGATTTATCTTTACTTTCATTGGTGATCAGGCCAACTAAAGAAAGTGAATCTTCCTAGTAGGGACACAGACAGTAAAAAAAAAACTAACAGTGGATCCATAGCTCCCAGCTGTCCCTGGTTTCAAGGGACTGACTGTCTCGGATGTGGAACAAAGCCTATCTGTCCCTCTTTCCTCCTCATTTGTCCTTCATTTTGGTCCGACCTATATAATTGTTTAGAAAATGCTCTATTTATCTTTCAAAAAGTTTTTCCCAGTCCTAAAACTTTCATACAATTTCTAAATTGCTGCATCTGTAAATTTCAAAAGCCAGTATAAAGGAATAGTGGTGGGAAAAAAACAGTTGTGGTTTTAAGTAATATTTTTTTTGTACAAGTTTTCTTTAAGGGGTGTGGCGGGGTGTGTATCCTATGCCTACATACTTTTGCTAATAGGTGTCCCTCGTTCTCATCTCAAACGTTGGGAGGTATGGTGGATCTATCCACTCACCACTCTAACCAAATCTGAAAATAATGTTTTGCCTTGATATATAATTTAAGTTCATGAAAACAAGGAAATGTTCTGTGATCCTAAGAGAGGGGTGTTACTTGGGGCACTAAAGGGGCCCTTTCACACTCATGGAGGAGTGTAGTGCCCTCTGAAGAGAAATCCATGTTCAGATTGCTTTGCAGACAGCATTTCACAGGCAGTGAGAAGGAATTATATTGTCACCTCATTGCCTGATTCAACCCTGTAATGGTGCAATACCGCACCCTAATTGTGTGCATTGCACGTGGTTGTGGCACTGCCCCATTGAACTCAGTTGGTGAGTTTGACAGATGGGAACACCTGTCGAACTCTGCACACTGAGCTAAAAAATCATGGCCGTGGCATGTGTACAGCCCTGTCTGGATGCTATTTTAAAATACAGGTGGGCTGCCGGGGTCGGCTACCCATTTTTACCAAGTGCAATGCATGCAGTTATGGCACGTAAGGTCAATGATCAAAGAGTTAAATCAGGAGGTGAGGAGGCGTTGCAACACCTGTCAAATGCTCTTCGAGGAGTGAACTGAATGCAAATCGCTCTTCAAAGTGCAATAAATGTGTAAACAAACCCTTACTGTGTATTAATGCCTCCCGGTAATGTCCTCCATTAGCCCCTGAACCACTCCTTTTGCCTCTCAATTCCATTTGTTTAACCACTTAAGCCCCGGACCATTTGGCTGGCCAAAGACCAGAACACTTTTTGCGATTCGGCACTGCGTCGCTTTAACTGACAATTGCGATGTGGTTCCCAAACAAAATTTACATCTTTTTTTTCCCACAATTAGAGCTTTCTTTTGGTGGTACTTGATCACCTCTGCGGTTTTTATTTTTTGCGCTATAAATAAAAAAAGAGCGACGATTTAGAAAAAAAGCAATATTTTTTACTTTTTGCTATAATGAATATCCCCAAAAAATATATAAAAAATCAATGTTTTTCCTCAGTTTCTATATATTTTTGGTAAAAAAAATCACAATTAGCTTTTATTGATTGGTTTGCGCAAAAGTTATAGCGTCTACAAAATAGGGGATAGTTTTATGGCATTTTTATTAATTTTTTTTTTTTACTAGTAATGGCGGCGATCAGCGATTTTTATCATGACTGCGACATTATGGCAGACACATCGGACACTTTTGGCGCTATTTTGGGACCATTCACATTTACACAGCGATCAGTGCTATAAATATGCACTTATTACTGTGTAAATGTGACTGGCAGTGAAGGGGTTAACCAGGAGGGGGCGCTAAAGGGGTTAAGTGTGTCCTAGGGAGTGCTTCAATTGTAGGGGGGATGGGCTGTGTGTGACATGACACTGATCACCGCTCCCGGTTACAGGGAGCTGTGATCAGTGTCTTGTCACTAGCAAGAATGGGGAAATGCTTGTTTACATCAGCATTTCCCCATTCTTCCTCTCCGTGAGACGATCGCGGGTATCCCCATGGACATCAAGTCCGCGGGACCCCGCAATCACACTCACGGAGCTTGCGGCGGCCACACGCCCACAATGCCATGTCTTAAAGGCGACGTACAGGTAGATTAATCTGCCTGTACGTGCCATTCTGCTGACGTATATCGGCGTGAGCCGGTCGTTAAGCGGTTAAAACCAGCAGCGCATGTTAGTTGTGGTCATGTGCACTGCTATATGCACGCTACAAATCCCATAGTCAAAGTCCAAACAAGAGAGGATGGATACCTTCTCACATACAGTGGGACCAATGGGGAATCAACGTAGCCACCCTCTAACAGGAAGTCAGTTCACAGCAGCAAAAAATAGGAATTTGGAGGAGGCTGTGAGCAATAGAAGGGACTTTTTTTAAAGCTAATAATACATACTTGAATATAATTTTTTGTTAAAACCAGAGTTTAGTGTCACTTTAAGCGTAATATGTTTTAATTTTACAATTGCAGATTATTTTTAAATGGGATTGTTGATGTTTTTTTTTAAATTTTATATTCAGCTTAAAAAAACTAAGATACAATGAACAGAGATAGATAGATAGATAGATAGATAGATAGATAGATAGATAGATAGATAGATAGATAGATAGATAGATAGATAGATAGATAATTGAGCCAACCTCTTTCATCACACTCACTAAGCAGTTGAGTTTAGTGAGTGTGTTGTCGAGACTGAATCATTAGACTGAGATTCAATTTAGTGGTGGAGATAGATGACCACTCTAGCACAGAGTTAGTTTGGTATATAGCATCAAGGATAATTGGTTTTCAAGATAAGAGCTGAACCTGATCCAAAGCAATCTGGAACAGATGGAGATTGCAGGTGTTGTTAATTCTGATAACACTGGTAGTGTATTGCCTGTGTGAACATCAAATTGGAGTAAATTTATAAATTTGACAGACTGTGACTTCAGAAACGAAAAGGGGTATGTTGAATGTGGCAATGTTTCTTAGCAATGAGTGACAAGCTCCTTGAAGCCATATGAGGGATTGCAGGTGACCAGCAAAAATAAACTAAAGCTAAATAAAAAAGGAAATAAACAAAATAATGATTGGTTAGTTAATGATAACATGACAATCGCTGGATTGTAATAGAATGTGCCAAGCTACTAGGTCAAGCCCTTCTTTTTTAATGGCAAGTATGTTAATAATGAATGAATTTAATGACTTCAAGCAGACGCACATATCGAGCCTTGTTTGAAAAAGCTTATGCATATTGAACATGTGCGTGCACTCAAATAGTACCCTCACAGTATTTATGAGTGGATATGTGCAAGCATCCCACAGGATTCATATGTGGTTTAATAAATAAACAATATCTTGTTTTGCGCTGCTGCTGCAAATAAACAATTAATTGCAAAAAAGAAAATAACATAAACCCCTTCTCAAAGGATAAATTAGAGGACTTTGCATGTACAGGCATATTGCTATACCACATTCACACTGTGATGGGGGAGGGGGGCCATGACTGTGAGAGGGGGGGCATTACTGCAAGGGGCACTGTGATGGGTGGGCATGACTGTAAGGGGCACTGTAATGGAGGCCCCATGACTGCAAGGGGGGCTGTGATGGAGATTGCAGGTGTTGTTAATTCTGATAACACTGGTAGTGTATTGCCTGTGTGAACATCAAATTGGAGTAAATTTATAAATTTGACAGACTGTGACTTCAGAAACGAAAAGGGGTATGTTGAATGTGGCAATGTTTCTTAGCAATGTAGCTTCACTTCAGCATAAATGTACCTCCTGAACCCATCTAGCAAATCATATGCTTGCTCTTGCTGATCCAGTATATATACTGCAAGTTGATTCACTTGATGGTAAAGGGTTGTGGTATACAGCAGCGATCACTCCAACCTTTTGGCACCAGGGACAAGTGTACAAAATCAATTTATCCCTGCTATTGTTCATTTATTTTGGACTACTCTGAGATAGGCTTGGCATCCTCCAAACTCATCTTTAACACAAACTCTAAACTTCATATTTTTTGTACTCCAATGAGATGAGGGCCGGGTTATTCCCAATCCTGCAGCTCACTTGAAATGCTGGGTGAGTTATGACCTAGTCCGCAGCTCTTTGGGGTAAAAAATTAAGGTGTTGAGAGTTTAAGTTAGAGATGAAGTCAGAGGATGCCCAAGCTCATCTCCATTGTATACTTGGGTCATGGAAGAAGAAGATAAGAATTTCAGCTTGCACTGTTAGAAAATGATTAAGTGGGACACCTCCCTCTAATAATTTCACAGAGAAGAGTCTCCCAGCTGAATTGTATTGTAGAACAACAGTGTTCAGCAAAAGAAATATAAAATTGAACAGATGGTAAATTAAGAAAAATAATTACATGTTTATATTGCAGTTCAATAATATATTATCTACAAAGCAGTATAGAAACAGTAAAGTTCCCTAAGGTAGTAGATTTTTCTATAACTGCAAAAAGGGAGAAACTAGCTGAATTCAAGCTAGATGAAACATATTTACATTCCTGACACATAATGCAGCCTAGGAAAAACATCTAATAAAATGTATATACATTTTATTTTCCTTATATTACTATTCTAGTTTAAAAGTATGTATGCATTAATATTTATTTATTTTAAATATCTTTGTGATTTTATTTTATTGATTTTTTTTTTGAAACTACAAAACATTAATGTTTTAAATAACCATATTTAGGTAGGTTGATTTTTTATAACATTGTTAAACATTGTGAAATTTAGGAAAAGTAATTATATGGTGGGATTATAACACATGAGAACAAATGAGAGTGAATTAGAGTAGGTGCTAGGAATTGACACATTTATTTTTATTTTTTTGCCATCAGTCGGAAGTGTACATTCAAAGACAGTTTAAATTAAGGACCCTGAATTAATTAGATTACAAAATTGGGAACTGGCAATGCTGCCAAACAGATGCACTCAAATACGTGGAAGAATGAATAGTACATTATCAATTTGTAAGGGGGCTGCTTTGCAAGGACACAAATGTCTCTTTGAGTTTTACAGAGATATTTTAAGAAAAATAAAGCCCTAAATTCCTTCTTTCATTCCAGGCCTAGATCAGCTTTTGCAGAACATTTTCTGATCTTTCATTATAGTATTCTGTTATTACAGTTGTAAACTATGAAATCAGTTTTTGTATGCATCAATTGCATGTTTACTTTTGTTTAGGAATTAGTTTTAATCATTTCATGTGTAGAGGTCATTAACCACTTAAGCCCCAGACCATTTTGTAGCTAAAGGACCAGAGGTGAATTCAGAATTTTGCACTGCGCTGCTTTAACTGTAAATTGTGCGGACATGCAATGTTGTACCCAAACGAAATTTGCGTCCTTTTCTCCCCACAAATAGAGCTTTCTTTTAATGGTATTTGATTGCCTCTGCGATTTTTATTTTTTGCGATATAAACGGAAATAGACCGAAAATTTTGAAAAAAAATGATATTTTCTACTTTTTGTTATAAGAAAAATCGAATAAACTCAATTTTAGTCATACATTTAGGCCAAAATGCATTCAGCCACATGTCTTTAGTAAAAAAAATGTCAATAAGCGTATATTTATTGGTTTGCGCAAAAGTTATAGCGTTGACAAACTAGGGTACATTTTCTGGAATTTACACAGCTTTTAGTTTATGACTGCCTATCTCATTTCTTGAGGTGCTAAAATAGCAGGGCAGTACAAAACCCCCCCAAATGACCCCATTTTGGAAAGTAGACATCCCAAGGAAATTGCTGAGAGGCATGTTGAGCCCATTGAATATTTTTTTTTGTCTCAAGTGATTGAATAATGACTAAAAAAAAAAAAAAAAAATTACAAAAAGTTGTCACTAAATGATATATTGCTCACACATGCCATGGTTATATGTGGAATTGCACCCCAAAATAAATTTTGCTGCTTCTCCTGAGTACGGGGATACAACATGTGTGGGACTTTTTGGGAGCCTAGCTGCGTACGGGCCCCCGGAAACCAAGCACCGCCTTCAGGATTTCTAAGGGCGCAAATTTTTGATTTCACTCCTCACTACCTATCACAGTTTTGAAGGCCATAAAATGCCAAAATAGCACAAAACCCCCCCCCAAATGACCCCATTTTAGAAAGTAGACACCCCAAGGAAATTGCTGAGAGGCCTGTTGAGCCCATTGAATATTTTTTTTTGTCCCAAGTGATTGAATAATGACAAAAAAAAATAAAAAAATACAAAAAGTTGTCACTAAATGATATATTGCTCACACATGCCATGGTTATATGTGGAATTACACCCCAAAATACATTCTGCTGCTTCTCTTGAGTACGGGAATACCACATGTGTGGGACTTTTTAGGAGCCTAGCCGCATACGGGACCCCGAAAACCAAGCACCGCCTTCAGGATTTCTAGTCACAAATTTTTGATTTCACTCCTCACTACCTATCACACTTTTGAAGGCCATAAAATGCCAAAATAGCACAAAACCCCCCCAAATGACCCCATTTTGGAAAGTAGACACCCCAAGCTATTTGCTGAGAGGCATGGTGAGTATTTTACAGCTCTCATTTGTTTTTGAAAATGAAGAAAGAAAATATATATATATATTTTTTTTTCAATTTTCAAAACTTTGTGACAAAAAGCGAGATCTGCAAAATACTCACAATACCTCTCAGCAAATAGCTTGGGGTGTCTACTTTCCAAAATGGGATCATTTGGGGGGGTTTTGTGCCATCTGGACATTCCATGGCCTCCGAAACTGTGATAGGCAGTGAGAAGTGAAATCAAAAATTTACACCCTTAGAAAGCCTGAAGGTGGTGCTTGGTTTTGGGGTCCCGTACGCGGCTAGGCTCCCAAAAAGTCTCACACATGTGGTATCCCCGTACTCAGGAGAAGCAACAGAATGTATTCTGGGGTGTAATTCCACATATGCCCATGGCATGTTTGAGCAATATATCATTTAGTGACAACTTTGTGCAAAAAAAAATAAAAAATTGTCTTTTTTCCGCAACTTGTGTCAACATATAAAATATTCCATGGACTCGACATGCCTCTCAGTATATAGCTTGGGGTGTCTACTTTCCAAAATGGGGTCATTTGGGGGGGTTTTGAACTGTTCTGGCATTTTATACACAACATTAGGAAGCTTACATCCACTCTTCTAACCACTTGAAGACAAAGCCCTTTTTGACACTTTTTGTTTACATGAAAACATATTTTTTTTTGCAAGAAGATTATGTTGAACCCCCAAACATTATATATATTTTTAAAGCAAAGGCCCTACAGATTAAAATGGTGGGTGTTGCATTTTTTTTTCTACATTTTTTGCGCAGCGATTTTTCAAACGCATTTTTTGGGGAACAAATACATTTTTTTTTATTTTAATGCACTAAAACACACTATATTGGCCAAATGTTTGATGAAATAAAAAAGATGATCTTAGGCCGAGTACATAGATACCAAACATGACATGCTTTAAAATTTCGCACAAACGCGCATTGGCGACAAACTACATACATTTTTAAAAGCATTTAAAAGCCTTTACAGGTTACCCCGTTAGATTTACAGAGGAGGTCTACTGCTAAAATTACTGCCCTTGATCTGACCTTCGCAGTGATACCTCACATGCATGGTGCAATTGCTGTTTACATATGACGCCAGACCGACGCTTGCGTTCGCCATTGGGTAAGAGCAGGGCAGGACAGGGGTGCTTTTTTTTTTTTTTTTTATTATTAATTTTGCTTTTTGATGATAGCAATAGGTAGTGACAGGTACTCTTTTTTTGAAAAAACTGGGGTCTTCTAGACCCTAGATCTTTCCTCTGCCCTCAAAGCATCTGACCACACCAAGATCGGTGTGATAAAATGCTTTCCCAATTTCCCAATGGCGCTTTTTATATCCGGGGGGACATTCCCTCCCACTGCTTGTAAAAGCAGTCCAGAGGCTAATTAGCCACTAGGATTGCTTTTACATGAAAGCCGGCCGCTGGCTGAAAAGAATGATACCAAGATGATACCTAAACCCGCAGGCATCATTCTGGTATAAACATTCAAAGTCCAGCAACATACCAGTACGTTGCTGGTCCTTGTTGGACATGTATTGTAATCTTTTTTTTTTCATGCAGCCAGTTGGCTGAACGAAAAAAGAGATTGATCGGTGGGTATGCCCACCATTAGAATACCGCCCTTCATCCACCCACTTCTAATGATGGGCATACATGCACCATTTATATATGCTGAAGCATGGGGACATCCTCCCGCAAAAAAGTTGTGGTGAGTATTTTACAGCACTCATTTGTCGGAATTTCGACCGTATGTACGCGGCATTAGGAGCAAAATCGCTCCATTGCCCCTGCTGCCCCAATGCTTCGGCATATATGCTTTTTTTTTTTTAAATATGGTGGTGAAATCACCTCCTACAGCACTGGAGTCGCAGGGATCAGGCCTGTCTCTGCGAACGCTGCAGTTATGTGTGTTGTGTTTTGTAAGTGACAGCGATCGATCGATACTGCACTTGGGTGGCCTGGGCTGGACGGAGGGGCAAAACGCAGGTGCTAGCAGGTATCTGGGCTGATCCTGCTAAAACTGCGTTTTTGGGAACCCTAAACTGCTGGGGACGCTAGTATAGATCTGATCAGATATTGATCTGATCAGATACTATACCACTAAGGGGGGTGTATGCTTCACGCGTGGGTGTTAGCGCTACTGGCACTAACCTGACACTGCCTGGGGTGTGACGCAGACCCTCTCTGACGCTAAAACCTAATTGATATCACCCGCCGGGCGATCAGGGGGTTAAACCTTTATTGGGTTATATATACGGCGGGTGCCCTGACACTATAAAAAGCAAACTAACTAACCAGCGTCACCCGTAACACTTATATGGTGATCACTGGTGAAAGGGTTAACTAGGGGCAATTAGGGGGTTAAAACCTTTGTTAGATAATATATGGGGGTACCTGACGCTAAAAAAACCTGCGGCGAACCTAAAAAAAATTACTGGCAACCGATCTGCATCACCGACGCTAAGACAGCGATCAGAAAAATTATCGCTTAGCGACAGTGGTGATAGGGGGTGAAAGGGTTACCTGGGGGGCGATCAAGGGGGTTAAACCTTTATTAGATAATTTATGGGGGTACCTGACGCTATAAAAACCTGCGGCAAACCTAAAAAAAATTACTGGCTACCGATCTGCATCACCGACACTAAGACAGCGATCAGAAAAATGATCGCTTAGCGACAGTGGTGATAGGGGGTGAAAGGGTTACCTGGGGGGCGATCAAGGGGGTTAAACCTTTATTCGATAATTTATGGGGGTACCCGACGCTATAAAAACCTGCGGCGAACCTAAAAAAAATTACTGGCTACCGATCTGCATCACCGGCACTAAGACAGCGATCAGAAAAACGATCGCTTAGCGACAGTGGTGATAGGGGGTGAAAGGGTTACCTGGGGGGTGATCAAGGGGGTTAAACCTTTATTAGATAATTTATGGGGGTACCTGTCGCTATAAAAACCTGTGGCAAACCTAAAAAAAATTACTGGCTACCGATCTGCATCACCGACGCTAAGACAGCGATCAGAAAAATGATCGCTTAGCGACAGTCGTGATAGGGGGTGAAAGGGTTACCTGGGGGGCGATCAAGGGGGTTAAACCTTTATTAGATCATTTATGGGGGTACCCGACGCTATAAAAACCTGCGGCGAACCTAAAAAAAATAACTGGCTACCGATCTGCATCACCGACGCTAAGACAGCGATCAGAAAAATGATCGCTTAGCGACAGTGGTGATAGGGGGTGAAAGGGTTACCTGGGGGGCGATCAAGGGGGTTAAACCTTTATTAGATAATTTATGGGGGTACCCGACGCTATAAAAACCTGCGGCAAACCTAAAAATAATTACTGGCTACCGATCTGCATCACCGACGCTAAGACAGCAATCAGAAAAATGATCGCTTAGCGACGGCGGTGCTAGGGGTTGAAAGGGTTATCTGGGGGGTGATCAGGGGGTTAAACCTTTATTGGGGGGGTTAGGGGGCTACACTAGACCTAAAACTAACTTTAGTGACACTTTTACAGTCACAAATGTCACTGATTGCAGTGATCAGTAAATAAATGGTCACTGCAATCAGTGACACTGTGACTGGGGGCTGAGGGTGATCTGGGGGGGCCTGGGGGGGCGATTTGTGTGCCTATGTGTCCTGGTGTCAGTGTAGTGTTAGTGCACTGACCTGTGTGTCTTCTCTTGTACTGCGCTCGGTATATGTGAGCGCCGCATGAGAGATGACATCACTTCCTCCTGCTTCCTCTGCCTGTGTTTACATTACACAGCAGAGGGAGCATTTTCATTCGCCGGGAGCGATCGCGGGGGGGGTGGCCGGAATCGAATGGCCACCCCCTCATCTCGGATCGCTCCCTAACGAATACCGACCGCTCACTGTATAGGAGGGGGGTCCGATCGGACCCACCAACTGTACAAAGGCAATCACGTACACTGTACGTGATTGTGCCTGTTGGTGCCATTCTGCCGACGTACATATACAGTGAGCGGTCGTTAAGTGGTTAATGCCTAGCTGCTCAGGCCAAATTTAGCATAATGCGTCAGTTAACTCAACAATAACTCTGAATATTTTGCATGCGTAATACATTTTTATACCTACAGTATATTTAAGGTTTATATATAAGTTTTATAAATATATACCGATCAGCCATAACATTATTACCGGTATAGTGAATAACATTGATTATTTTGTGACAATGGCATCTGAAAGTGGGTGTGATATCTTAGGCAGCAAGTGAACATGTTAGCGTTGAAGTTGATGTGTTGAAAGTAAAAAAAAATGTTCAAGCGGAAGGATTTGAACGCCTGTTTCAAGGGCCAAATTGTAACGGCTGGACAACTAGGTCAGAGAATCTCTAAAACTGCAGCTCTCATGGGATGTTCCTGGTCTGCAGTGGTCATGGTCACTACCTATCAAAAATGGTTCAAAGAAGGAAAACTGGCAAACCATGGGTGGACAAGGTTCATTGATGCACATGGTGAGCTAAGGCTGGCCCATGTAGTCCAATTCAAAATATGAGTTAATGTAGCTCAAATTACTGAAAAAAGTTAATGCTAATTCTGATAGAAAGGTGTCAGAACACACAATGCATCACAGTTTTCTGTGTATAGAGCTGTGTAGCCACGGACTGGTCAGGGTGCCCATGCTGACCCATGCCCACAACCAAAAGCACCTATAATGTGTACATGAGCATCAGAACCAAACCACGGAGCAATGGAAGAAGACGGCCTGGTCTGATGAGTTCAAAAATGGTTTGAGGAACAGAATAACACATTTGAGGTGTTAACTTCTCCAGAGTCAATCCGATCAAGCATTTTTGGGTTGTGCTGGAAAAAACAGTCTGAACCATGGAAGGCCCCAACTCACAATTTACAGTACTGAAAGGATCTGCAGGTGACGTCTTGGTGCCAGATACCACTGCATATCTTCAAAGGTCTAGTGGAGTCCATGCCTTGCTCTAAATCTATCTATCTATCTATCTATCTATCTATCTATCTATCTATCTATCTATCTCTCTCTATCTATCTATCTATCTATCTATCTATCTATCTATCTATCTAATCTAGCTAATTCATCTAATCTATCTAATCTATCTATCAAAACTTTTTTTTTTCCTGAGTGGAAGGGGACTAGAACACTTTTCAGGTTTTTATTATTGTCTGTGCCCCATTAGGGGGAATCACCTCTCTATTTATGCTGTTATTCATTATCACTGAAAGTGAAAGTGAAGGAAAATACCATATTTTGGGTTGTCCCCAGTCATAGAGGAGAAATCTTCCAATAGGGACATTGGTTCTGCTGACCCTGGTGACAACCAGGTATTCCCTTAATTTGGAAGAATTTCCTCTCACATTCTGTTTTTGGCTATGGGGCAAGAAGTGAAAGGAAATTTCCTCTGTGCCACACATATGAAAAAAATCCTGACGGGGTTATCAATAAAACGTTTTGTCTTTAGTTGTACTTTGTTTAAAAAAAGCAAAAGATAATATCTCTGCAAGGGGAGAGGTACTCCTACCTCCCCTCTCTTCCAGCCTTTTCATTCTCTTCAGCATTCAACATTTCCAAGGGTGTAGCCTGCCTTCAAGCCATATATTATTGCTGCTGAGTCTTATAGTGCGGTAGGGGTTAGAGAATACTAGCGCACAGTGGGGTACCTAGACATACTTTCTTTTTTGCTGTTTTGAGTTTTGAGATTTAGATTGTTTATTTTTTTTCTTTGATAAACAGCTGTTCCTCTGCTTTCTTTTGGCTCACTTCACACTTTGGTAAGTCAGAACCAATATTTTTAATAAAATAGAGGAAAAGAATACAAATGTTGATTATGGGAGCTTAGCTCCTGAGTTTTCATGTTTTCAAATCTTGCCATATTTTATTCATCAAAGGAAATCTTCCTTAAAACTAGACTACGACATGAAGCAGAGCAAATTGCTTGCTATTTTTTGTAGCATTTGAAGCAGCTAGCAACATCTATCAAAACATTAGGTATGCAATTTTAGAATGCTAGATTTACATTTGAGGCTATAATGATGTACAAGTCAAAATTTCACTGCCTGCATAATCACTGAAAAGTAGAAAATTAAACATTTAAAAAAAGGGTCCTACCAAAAATAATGGAATTGAATTCCAAACTTTGACCACCTGTAGCACCCATAGTGTGTAAATATCACTCTCGGTTTCATTGGTCTAATATCTTACATATCGGAGAAAGCTGCTGCTTAGTTTTGGGGGGCCATAAAAAAACATGCCACTCCTACTTAAACTGTAAAGGCAGAGGATGGGGGTTTACACGTGCTTTAGATCATAGTGCGCAAAAATTATCTTTTCATTGTGTTCGACTGAATGGGTCATGCCACAATCATACAGTATGCTTTGCATAGCAGTGCACATATTTAGAGGTTAAAATAGGTGATCAGTAGGGATGAGCTTCGTGTTCGAGTCGAACATACGTTCGACTCGAACATCGGCTGTTCGATCGTTCGACGAAGATCGAACGATTTGGGCCGTTCGCGCCAAATTCGAGTGACGCGAACGGCCCACAATGCACTACGCCATCGCAGTGTCATCCAGGCGCTGTGATTGGCCAAGCATGCACTGTGACCCCGCATGCTTGGCCAATCACAGCGCCGGCAGCGAGGAGAGCAATGATTGGCCACAGGCAGGATGTCTGTGGCCAATTATTGCTGAGGGTGTTTAGTACACGCCCCACACTATAAAAGGCCGCCAGCACGGCGGCCTAGTGTAGTGTGTTCCGGAGCAGGGATAGAGCAGCATAGGCAGGGACAGTGACTGTTATTTCTTTCTTGCTTAACCTGGATTCCTTTAGTTTAGGGAAAGAGAAGGATAGGTAGGGAGAGTGTCAGTGTGTTTTGTGCTTGTGCTATAGTGTGCTTAAAAAAAACATTTATTCTAGGGACAGAAAACTGTAGGTAGGGACAGTGTCAGTTTCTTTCACTCTGCAAGTCCTTGTTTCCAGGGACCTGGAAGGACAGTGAGTGAATTGTCCTTGTGCTATATTGTGCTTAAAAAAACATTTATTCTAGGGACAGAAAACTGTAGGTAGGGAGAGTGTCAGTTTCTTTCACTCTGCAAGTCCTTGTTTCCAGGGACCTGTAAGGACAGTGAGTGAATTGTCCTTGTGCTATATTGTGCTTAAAAAAAACATTTATTCTAGGGACAGAAAACTGTAGGTAGGGAGAGTGTCAGTTTATTTCACTCTGCAAGTCCTTGTTTCCAGGGACCTGGAAGGACAGTGAGTGAATTCTCCTTGTGCTATATTGTGCTTAAAAAAAACATTTATTCTAGGGACAGAAAACTGTAGGTAGGGACAGTGTCAGTTTCTTTCACTCTGCAAGTCCTTGTTTCCAGGGACCTGTAAGGACAGTGAGTGAATTGTCCTTGTGCTATATTGTGATTAAAAAAAACATTTTTTCTAGGGACAGAAAACTGTAGGTAGGGAGAGTGTTTTTTTTCTTTCACTCTGCAAGTCCTTGTTTCCAGGGACCTGTAAGGACAGTGAGTGAATTGTCCTTGTGCTATATTGTGCTTAAAAAAAACATTTTTTCTAGGGACAGAAAACTGTAGGTAGGGAGAGTGTTTTTTTTCTTTCACTCTGCAAGTCCTTGTTTCCAGGGACCTGTAAGGACAGTGAGTGAATTGTCCTTGTGCTATATTGTGCTTAAAAAAAACATTTATTCTAGGGACAGAAAACTGTAGGTAGGGAGAGTGTCAGTTTATTTCACTCTGCAAGTCCTTGTTTCCAGGGACCTGGAAGGACAGTGAGTGAATTGTCCTTGTGCTATATTGTGATTAAAAAAAACATTTATTCTAGGGACAGAAAACTGTAGGTAGGGAGAGTGTCAGTTTATTTCACTCTGCAAGTCCTTGTTTCCAGGGACCTGTAAGGACAGTGAGTGAATTGTCCTTGTGCTATATTGTGATTAAAAAAAAAAATTTTTCTAGGGACAGAAAACTGTAGGTAGGGAGAGTGTTTTTTTTCTTTCACTCTGCAAGTCCTTGTTTCCAGGGACCTGTAAGGACAGTGAGTGAATTGTCCTTGTGCTATATTGTGCTTAAAAAAAACATTTATTCTAGGGACAGAAAACTGTAGGTAGGGAGAGTGTCAGTTTATTTCACTCTGCAAGTCCTTGTTTCCAGGGACCTGGAAGGACAGTGAGTGAATTGTCCTTGTGTTATATTGTGATTAAAAAAAACATTTTTTCTAGGGACAGAAAACTGTAGGTAGGGAGAGTGTTTTTTTTCTTTCACTCTGCAAGTCCTTGTTTCCAGGGACCTGTAAGGACAGTGAGTGAATTGTCCTTGTGCTATATTGTGCTTAAAAAAACCATTTTTTCTAGGGACAGAAAACTGTAGGTAGGGAGAGTGTTTTTTTTCTTTCACTCTGCAAGTCCTTGTTTCCAGGGACCTGTAAGGACAGTGAGTGAATTGTCCTTGTGCTATATTGTGCTTAAAAAAAACATTTATTCTAGGGACAGAAAACTGTAGGTAGGGAGAGTGTCAGTTTATTTCACTCTGCAAGTCCTTGTTTCCAGGGACCTGGAAGGACAGTGAGTGAATTGTCCTTGTGCTATATTGTGATTAAAAAAAACATTTTTTCTAGGTACAGAAAACTGTAGGTAGGGAGAGTGTTTTTTTTCTTTCACTCTGCAAGTCCTTGTTTCCAGGGACCTGTAAGGACAGTGAGTGAATTGTCCTTGTGCTATATTGTGCTTAAAAAAACCATTTTTTCTAGGGACAGAAAACTGTAGGTAGGGAGAGTGTTTTTTTTCTTTCACTCTGCAAGTCCTTGTTTCCAGGGACCTGTAAGGACAGTGAGTGAATTGTCCTTGTGCTATATTGTGCTTAAAAAAAACATTTATTCTAGGGACAGAAAACTGTAGGTAGGGAGAGTGTCAGTTTATTTCACTCTGCAAGTCCTTGTTTCCAGGGACCTGGAAGGACAGTGAGTGAATTGTCCTTGTGCTATATTGTGATTAAAAAAAACATTTTTTCTAGGGACAGAAAACTGTAGGTAGGGAGAGTGTTTTTTTTCTTTCACTCTGCAAGTCCTTGTTTCCAGGGACCTGTAAGGACAGTGAGTGAATTGTCCTTGTGCTATATTGTGCTTAAAAAAAACATTTATTCTAGGGACAGAAAACTGTAGGTAGGGAGAGTGTCAGTTTATTTCACTCTGCAAGTCCTTGTTTCCAGGGACCTGGAAGGACAGTGAGTGAATTGTCCTTGTGTTATATTGTGATTAAAAAAAACATTTTTTCTAGGGACAGAAAACTGTAGGTAGGGAGAGTGTTTTTTTTCTTTCACTCTGCAAGTCCTTGTTTCCAGGGACCTGTAAGGACAGTGAGTGAATTGTCCTTGTGCTATATTGTGCTTAAAAAAACCATTTTTTCTAGGGACAGAAAACTGTAGGTAGGGAGAGTGTTTTTTTTCTTTCACTCTGCAAGTCCTTGTTTCCAGGGACCTGTAAGGACAGTGAGTGAATTGTCCTTGCGCTATATTGTGCTTAAAAAAAACATTTATTCTAGGGACAGAAAACTGTAGGTAGGGAGAGTGTCAGTTTATTTCACTCTGCAAGTCCTTGTTTCCAGGGACCTGGAAGGACAGTGAGTGAATTGTCCTTGTGCTATATTGTGATTAAAAAAAACATTTTTTCTAGGGACAGAAAACTGTAGGTAGGGAGAGTGTTTTTTTTCTTTCACTCTGCAAGTCCTTGTTTCCAGGGACCTGTAAGGACAGTGAGTGAATTGTCCTTGTGCTATATTGTGCTTAAAAAAAACATTTATTCTAGGGACAGAAAACTGTAGGTAGGGAGAGTGTCAGTTTATTTCACTCTGCAAGTCCTTGTTTCCAGGGACCTGGAAGGACAGTGAGTGAATTGTCCTTGTGTTATATTGTGATTAAAAAAAACATTTTTTCTAGGGACAGAAAACTGTAGGTAGGGAGAGTGTTTTTTTTCTTTCACTCTGCAAGTCCTTGTTTCCAGGGACCTGTAAGGACAGTGAGTGAATTGTCCTTGTGCTATATTGTGCTTAAAAAAAACATTTTTTCTAGGGACAGAAAACTGTAGGTAGGGAGAGTGTTTTTTTTCTTTCACTCTGCAAGTCCTTGTTTCCAGGGACCTGTAAGGACAGTGAGTGAATTGTCCTTGTGCTATATTGTGCTTAAAAAAACCATTTTTTCTAGGGACAGAAAACTGTAGGTAGGGAGAGTGTTTTTTTTCTTTCACTCTGCAAGTCCTTGTTTCCAGGGACCTGTAAGGACAGTGAGTGAATTGTCCTTGTGCTATATTGTGCTTAAAAAAAACATTTATTCTAGGGACAGAAAACTGTAGGTAGGGAGAGTGTCAGTTTATTTCACTCTGCAAGTCCTTGTTTCCAGGGACCTGGAAGGACAGTGAGTGAATTGTCCTTGTGTTATATTGTGATTAAAAAAAACATTTTTTCTAGGGACAGAAAACTGTAGGTAGGGAGAGTGTTTTTTTTCTTTCACTCTGCAAGTCCTTGTTTCCAGGGACCTGTAAGGACAGTGAGTGAATTGTCCTTGTGCTATATTGTGCTTAAAAAAACCATTTTTTCTAGGGACAGAAAACTGTAGGTAGGGAGAGTGTTTTTTTTCTTTCACTCTGCAAGTCCTTGTTTCCAGGGACCTGTAAGGACAGTGAGTGAATTGTCCTTGTGCTATATTGTGCTTAAAAAAAACATTTATTCTAGGGACAGAAAACTGTAGGTAGGGAGAGTGTCAGTTTATTTCACTCTGCAAGTCCTTGTTTCCAGGGACCTGGAAGGACAGTGAGTGAATTGTCCTTGTGCTATATTGTGATTAAAAAAAACATTTTTTCTAGGGACAGAAAACTGTAGGTAGGGAGAGTGTTTTTTTTCTTTCACTCTGCAAGTCCTTGTTTCCAGGGACCTGTAAGGACAGTGAGTGAATTGTCCTTGTGCTATATTGTGCTTAAAAAAAACATTTATTCTAGGGACAGAAAACTGTAGGTAGGGAGAGTGTCAGTTTATTTCACTCTGCAAGTCCTTGTTTCCAGGGACCTGGAAGGACAGTGAGTGAATTGTCCTTGTGTTATATTGTGATTAAAAAAAACATTTTTTCTAGGGACAGAAAACTGTAGGTAGGGAGAGTGTTTTTTTTCTTTCACTCTGCAAGTCCTTGTTTCCAGGGACCTGTAAGGACAGTGAGTGAATTGTCCTTGTGCTATATTGTGCTTAAAAAAAACATTTTTTCTAGGGACAGAAAACTGTAGGTAGGGAGAGTGTCAGTTTCTTTCACTGTGAAAGTCCTTGTTTCAAGGGACAGAGAAGGACACCTGAAGGTAGCCCTTATTGCTTTTTTCCCATCTCCCTGCAGGCCATCTATTAGAATGTCTGGAAGGCAAACAAGGAGAGGCAGACAGTCAGGAGGCAATAAAAGAGGGCAAGCAGGCTCTGTGTCTGGGGGCAACAGTGCTGGTCGTGGACGCGGTGCATTGTCATCAGCACATGGCCATGGGACACGCTTGTCCTTCTTTTCGGCAGCTGGACATGTTGAGCCACATCATGCCGAAGACTTGGTAGAGTGGATGACCAAGCCCTCCTCCTCCTCCTCATCCTCTCTCACCCAGGCTCAGGGTACTGGAAAAGCAGCTGCCAAAGCGTCGTCTTCCCTGGTATCAATGTCAGACAAATCATCAGTCACTCCTTCCCTAGACCCACCATGTCCTCCTCCTGAGGAGTCCCCCGAACTGTTTCAGCACAGTGTTGGGTACATGCTCCAGGAGGATGCCCAGCGTTTCGAAGGGTCTGATGATGAAACCCAGCTAGAGGAAGGCAGTAGCGTGAGAGCAGACAGAGGGGATGCTCAAGAAGGACACCAATCTGGCAGTCATGTTCCAGCAGCTGCAGCATACTGCCAGATTGGCTCCAGTGATGAGGAGGGAGGGGATGATGAGGTCACTGACTCCACGTGGGTGCCTAATAGGAGAGAGGAGGAGGAGGAGGATGAGGAGGAGGCACATCTCCAACGAGGCAGGATGCCCTTTGGTGGCCAGCGTAAGGGCAGTACACCGACGGAATCACACCGCAGAGCTCCGCCTGTGCAGGGCGCTGCCTCTGCCCGTCATTCAAAAAGTTCTTTGGTGTGGGCCTTTTTTGAGGCTAGTGCATCAGATCGCACAGCTGCTGTTTGCAACATATGTCTCAAGCGTATATCGCGTGGCCAAAACATCAGCCGCTTGGGTACCACATGCCTGACCAGACATATGTTGACCTGCCATGCAGCTCGTTGGCAAGCCTACCTCAAAGACCCACACCAAAGAACAAAGCGGACCTCTCCTTGCACCGCATCAGCTGGGATCTCCAACCCCACTATAACTTCAGTCCTCTCTGAAACATGCACTGAGAGGAATGAAGGTGTAGAATTAGGTGTGTCACAGCCAAGTACTTGCGCCCACTCTGCTAGCAGTACACCGACGTCCGATTCTAGCAGGCAAATTTCCCTGCCCCAGCTGCTGGACCGTCGAAAGAAGTTCACTCCCAGCCATCCACATGCCCAGCGGTTGAATGCTAGCTTGGCTAAATTGCTAGCGCTTCAACTGCTGCCTTTTCAGTTGGTAGACTCGGCCCCCTTCCGTGAGTTTGTGCAATGTGCAGTTCCTCAGTGGCAGGTTCCCAAACGCCACTTTTTCTCACGGAAGGCTATTCCGGCTCTCTACCGGCATGTGGAAGGCAATGTCTTGGCCTCGCTGGACAGGGCGGTCAGCGGTAAGGTGCATATTACCGCTGACTCATGGTCCAGCAGGCATGGACAGGGACGTTACCTTTCTTTCACGGCCCATTGGGTCACTCTTTTGGCAGCTGGGAAGGATTCAGGACAAGGTGCAGTAGTGTTGGAGGTTGTCCCACCGCCACGCCTCCAAAATGCTACTACTGGTTGTGACACACCTCTCTCCTCCACCCCCTCCTCTTCTTCTTCCTCCATGGCCTCTTCCTGTGGTTTGTCCTATGAACCAGCGGTGCTCCGTAGCCGTTCACGGGGCTACGCAAGTACGCAGGCAAAAAGATGCCATGCCGTGCTTGCGCTGGTGTGTTTGGGGGACAGAAGCCACACTGGGGCAGAGGTCCTGTCTGCTCTGCAGGGCCAGGCCGAGAGGTGGTTGACGCCACGCCAGCTTAAGCCAGGAATGGTGGTTTGCGACAATGGCACCAACCTCCTCTCCGCCCTCCGACAGGGACAACTGACCCATGTGCCCTGTGTGGCTCACGTCCTTAACCTGGTGGTGCAGCGCTTCTTGGGCAGGTACCCGGGCTTACAGGATGTCCTGAGGCAGGCCAGGAAAGTCTGTGTGCATTTCCGCAGATCTTATAATGCCAGTGCTCGCCTGGCTGAGCTGCAAAAGGAGTTGAACCTGCCCAAGAACCGCCTTATATGTGACATGCCCACCAGGTGGAACTCAACGTTGGCCATGCTGCAGCGGCTGCACACGCAGCAGAGGGCCATCAATGAGTACCTGTGCGACTACGGCACCAGGACAGGGTCAGGGGAGCTTGGTTTTTTTTCTCCACGCCAGTGGGGCATGATCAGGGATGCATGCACTGTCCTGGCACCATTTGAGGAGGCCACGAGGATGGTGAGCAGTGACAGTGCATGCATCAGTGACACTGTACCTCTTGTCCACCTGTTGGAGCACACGCTGCGTGGAATAATGGACAGGGCACTTGAGGCAGAACAGAGGCAGGAAGAGGAGGACTTCCTTGTCTCTCAAGGCCCCCTTTACCCAGACAGTGTTCCTTCTGTCCCACCCATCGCACAGGAAGAGGAGGAGGAGGAGGAGGAGGAGGAGGATTGTGTCAGCATGGAGGTGGAGGCTGGCACTCAGCATCATCAGCAGCAGTCTTTTAGGGATGATTTACAGTCCCAAGAAACCAGTGGACTTGTACGTGGCTGGGAGGAGGTGGCTGCGGATCATGTCGTCCTTAGTGACCCAGAGGACTCCGGAGCGAATGCCTCAGCAAACCTACGCTGCATGGCCTCCCTGATCCTGCAAAGTCTGCGGAAGGATCCTCGTATTCTTCGGATCAAGGAGAGGGACCATTACTGGCTGGCCACTCTCCTTGATCCACGGTACAAGGGTAAGGTTGCGGACCTTATGTTACCGTCGCAGAGGGAGCAGAGGATGAGACAACTCCGGGAGGCCTTGCAGAAAGGTCTGTGCAACGCGTTCCCAGAGACTGGGAGGTTGCAAACTCCTGGTCCTGGACAACGAGTTGCTGAGGCTTCGGCCAGTCAAAGAAGGAGCGGTGGGGAAGGTGGCCGTCTGACCGATGCGTTCAGACAATTCTTTAGTCCGCAGCCCCAAAGTATGATCGGTTCCAGCAACCATCGCCAGCGTCTGATAAACATGGTGCAGGAATATCTAGGGGCAAGGTCAGACTTGGACACCTTCCCCACCGAAAATCCTCTGGCTTACTGGGTCTTGAGGATGGATCACTGGCCAGAGCTTGCACAGTATGCAATTGAGCTACTGGCCTGTCCTGCATCCAGCGTTCTTTCGGAACGCACATTCAGTGCTGCTGGAGGATTTGTCACGGATCACAGGGTGCGCCTGTCCACCGACTCGGTTGATCGACTGACTTTCATCAAGATGAACCAGTCTTGGATCACCACCAGCTACCACACACCTGATGCTGATATAACAGACTAATTGATTTTAACATGTCACATCCCTTCAAGACTGATGCTGATGCTGAGTGCCTGTGCTGTTATGTTGACTGGCTATCCTCCTCCTCCGAGTCCTCAATGATACGATTGATGATGATAGCTTGTAAGATCATTTTTGTTTATGGGTGCCGCCACCAGTGCCTAACGCCCAATTTTTCAGCCCCTGTTTAACAGGGGCGTGTAATTACAATTTTTGAAGCAATACTTTGCAACAGGGCTCATTGCTGTGCTCCAAGTACAGTATCTGTGAGGAGTTGCAGTGTTGTGCCACCAGTGCCTAAGGCCCAATTTTTCAGCCCCTGTTTAACAGGGGCGTGTCATTACAATTTTTGAAGCAATACTTTGCAACAGGGCTCATTGGTGTGCTCCAAGTACAGTATCTGTGAGGAGTTGCAGTGTTGTGCCACCAGTGCCTAAGGCCCAATTTTTCAGCCCCTGTTTAACAGGGGCGTGTCATTACAATTTTTGAAGCAATACTTTGCAACAGGGCTCATTGCTGTGCTCCAAGTACAGTATCTGTGAGGAGTTGCAGTGTTGTGCCACCAGTGCCTAAGGCCCAATTTTTCAGCCCCTGTTTAACAGGGGCGTGTCATTACAATTTTTGAAGCAATACTTTGCAACAGGGCTCATTGGTGTGCTCCAAGTACAGTATCTGTGAGGAGTTGCAGTGTTGTGCCACCAGTGCCTAAGGCCCAATTTTTCAGCCCCTGTTTAACAGGGGCGTGTCATTACAATTTTTGAAGCAATACTTTGCAACAGGGCTCATTGCTGTGCTCCAAGTACAGTATCTGTGAGGGGTTGCAGTGTTGTGCCACCAGTGCCTAAGGCCCAATTTTTCAGCCCCTGTTCAACAGGGGCATGTAATTACAATTCTTGATCTAATAATTCACAGCAGGGCCCATTGCTGCACCCACCAAGAGTAACTGTCAGGGCTTACAGTGTTGTGGCACCAGCACCACCATCAAAGGCCCAATTTTTACTACCACTGTTCAACAATTATATGTAATTAAAATTCCTGATATAATAGTTGACAGCAGGGCGTTCCAGCACCAACCAAGAGTAACTGTGAGTGCTTACAGTGTTGTGCCAACACCAACAACTAAGGGGCCTATTTCTGCAGAGTATATACGGCAGGTCCCTACTTTCAAACATCCAACTTACAAACGACTCCTACTTGCAAACGCAAGAAGACAACAGGAAGTGAGAGGAAATCTACCACTAGGAAGGAAAATTCTCTCCTGTAAGAATAAATATGGGAGAAAGGTGTCTCCTCTGTACTGATGCTTTATCAGCAATCCTTGTTTCAAGAAAAACACCACATTTCAAAAACAGTTGTCATTGGGACGGAAAGTGAGGTGAAATGTTCTGAACAGGGGCACAGACAGCAAAACAAATGTTACAGGGGTGATAACCCTTACCTATGTTTTCCAAAAAGTTTAAAAATAGATTTTTGGTCTGGAGCTACACTTCAACAATGTACCTGTTCAAAATTACAAACAGACTCTACATAAGAACAAACCTACAGTCCCTGTCTTGTATGCACCGCCTGTATAGGGCTGTTCAGAGTATATAGGGCCTTTTTTATTTTATGTGCGGGGTTCCCCTTAATATCCATACAAGACCCAAAGGGGCTGGTAATGGGCTGGGGTAGGGGGGGGGGGTCATGGGGTAGCTATGCCATTTTTCTTAAAGAATTTCATCCATATTACCGGGACCAGACATTACATTAAAGCCGCAAGCAGTTTTAAATGGCTTTTTTTTCCTTTAGAAGTGTCATTTTGTGCAGGGACAGTTCTAAACACGGGAAACACGTGGCACTTCACAGGCATACTTTAGACACCCCCCAGGTACGATATTTAAAGGAATATTTGACTTTTTTTTTTTCACTTTATGCATCATTAAAATGACTGCTCCCGAAAAACGACCGTTTTTAAAACTTCTTTTTGCATTGATACATGTCCCCTGGTGCAGAACCCGGGTTCCCAAACCCTTTTTAGGACAATAACATGCATAATAGTTGTTATAATTAGCACTTTAGAATTCGAACGTTCGCATCCATTGTATTTAATAGGGTTCTAATGTTCGTTCGAACTTTCGGTCCGTTCGCGGGTTCTGGTGCGAACCGAACCCGGGGGTGTTCGGCTCATCACTAGTGATCAGTTACCCCCACTGCTTACCGCAGTCAAAAAGGACCTCTCCCAATGGTTGCAGACTGCCTTTACATGGTTGGGCTGGGAGAACATCATAAAAATGAATGTATTGCCACAAATACTCTTCTACTTGCAGATGCTACCGATCCCCCTACCCAGACTCTTCTTTGACCATTTGTCTAGTATGCTGTCCAAGTTTGTGTGGAACGCATGTAAACCCACAATAGCTTTGAGGGTGCTGCGGCGCCCGAAAAGAGAGGGTGGCTTAGGAATCCCAGACATAAGACAATATTACTGAGCCATAGTCCTCCAGAGGATACTTAACTGGCGTTTCCATACTCACTCGAAACTCTGGGTATCCCTGGCGAAATGCCTGGTGGGCAGGAATCTATCCTATGCACCCTGTTGCCCGGGAACATAGGGGGCTATCTAACACAACCTCCCCACTGACAGCTCAGGTGCTTTCAGTCTGGGACAAGATTAATCCACTGCTGAAATTAGCCCCCCCTATGTCCCCCCTGGATCCGCTGGGTGGATTCCTGTGGTTCCCCCCAGGCGAACGGATGGCCTTTTTTGGGCCATAGGTGGACGATGGAAACACCAGCTGTGGCAAACTAATGAAAGATGGCAGGCTCCTGAGCTTTGAAGCTCTACCAGCCGGACGTCAGGGTCCACAAATAAATTTTTGGAAATATAGACAACTACACCACTTCTTTGAGAATTAGGGACCCTTCTTTCCCCACCATATTTGAGTGCATCTTCATAAATGAGGATCCCATCCCTCATATGGTGTTGGAATTGTACAGACTTCTAGGCTCTGCAGCCCCTCAGCCCAAACCCGCCTATATTCGGAGGTGGGAAATAGACTTAGGGCAGGAAATCACGGACACGCAATTAACCCACCTATATCACCTCACCCACTCATCCTCTATAGACTCCAAAACCCAAGAAACAAACTTCAAGAGACTGTCCTGATGGTACTGTGTACCGGCGGACATGGCACGTATCTACCCCTCTGAGTCAGAGCTTTGCTGGCGCGGCTGTGGGCACAGGGGTACGCTTATTCACATATGGTGGGAATGCCCCCTGATCAAACCCTTCTGGGAAAATGTTAAAGACCAAACAAAAAGCAGAACGGAGATAGACGTTCCTTTCTCTCCAGTGCACTTTCTCCTGCATATCCCCCCGACTCCACTCAACCAATATAAAAAAAACGTGCTGCCCCATCTGCTAAATGCAGTATGGCGCTTACTTCCAACTTACTGGAAACAGTCCAGAGTCCCTACCCGGGAGGAGTGTATTAGCGGGGTGAGTGCATTCCAAGAGGCTGAGAACTGGGTAACGACCTGCCGAGACTGGTTTATCGGTATCGGTATCTGGACGCCCTGGACTGAATATGTTTCAGACCCTAACTATATACCCTCTAGCCTAGACACTGCCTTACTAGAATTGTTAGAACCCTCCCTTAAAACCCGCAGGCTGAAGAGAACGTAGAGGACAGGGAGCCAACCCCCTGACAGGTAGCAGCTACTGGAGCTCAGCTGTACTGATGGCTTTATTCCGAAGTGGTGTGCTCGGTGTGGACATGAACAAAGCTCCCTACAAGATTGCAGGTACGCTTGGATCGCTCCCTTCTCCTCCCCTTTCTCCCCCCCCCGTTCCCCATTCCCCTCTCTCTTTCTTTTTTCTGTACACCTCAAAAGTTGTATGTTTTCCTTATTACACTGTTGCCGGTTTGAGGACCAATTGATCTGCTGTTGGTAGATGCATAGAGCCTCTTTGCTCACGGGATAGGCCCCCCAACTTGAAGGGGGCACCGGTCGTCCCGTTTGAGTGTACAATGCCACTTTCTGGTGCCCATGGTGTGTGGGGGGTAAGGGGTGGTTTGATGGAGGCTATTGGGGCCCCCTCTGCCCGGGCCGCGGGCCATGGGACCATATTTTTGGTACGTTTTTGTGGACAACCCTCCCCGGCTCACCACCAGGGACTAGGTTGTCAAATGGAGGGCCAAAATACTCTACTTACCCTTCACACCTCCACAGCTGTTCACGACATTGCCCCTAGGCTCCTTACCTATCCTCCTACCCGGTAGAGGCCCCTGGGCCTTCTCACACAACACCCACCAATATAGTTTTTGTTGTGGTACGTGTCTCTCTGTTCAACCTGTTTATTTGTGCCATTTATATTGGCATGACCCTGCAAGGTCAGTGATTTTATTTTACCACAGAATGATGGACATGTCCTGTTATGTATTCTTTTACAAAATAAAATACTGATTATACAAAAAAAATAAAAAATAGGTGATCAGGTCTTCTCATTGCCTATAAAATGCCCTTGTAAAAGCAATTCACCATGGATCACGCCTTCATAGAGCAAAGCATGTGTAAACAAGCCCTAACTGTATCAGTAGGAGTAAGACTCCTTAAAGCAAACCTGTGCTTTGTCCATGTAGGGTAAAGCAACATGCTTGCTTTAATGCCCCCCATCCTCCAGCAACATATACTTTCATTCCTTTTGCTAGCCTACCTCTTCATTATTCTTTTAAGCCAATGGAAGCAAAGAAACCACCCAGTACACATTCTCCTTCCTCTCATTGGTGATTGGCCCAGTGATATTACATGTAGACTGAAAAACTGTTCTTAGCTGTATTTTCTTTGTCCCAGGCAGTGTAATTGATCTGCAGAGTAAAGAAATAGGCAACATTTACTGGATCCTTTAATGGTTCAGAAAATCTGCACAAAAGCTCAAGATTCTGGTTTTCCTCTTTATAGCCTCCAGTCAAAAAGGAATTTCCACATCACAGTGGTAGGCTCAGGGTGTTTTTTTCCCGTCATGCATTCTATGCTGTGTGCAGCAGCCCATCCAGCTCCCCTTAATACGAACTTGATCTTAATCCAGTGATGTGCACAAGAGCAGTGGCTCTCCCGCATCTCTTCCTCTTCACTGGCTGAGACAGCCACTGGCTCCCACTACTGTCAATCACAGCACGGGAGACAATGAGTAGAGAGCAGGAGTGGGGCAGAGCTGTACTACATCTGTGAATGGAAACACAGAGAAGTGGCTCAGAAACACGACAGCTCAGGCTGCTTGCTATGGGGGCACTTGGCAGGAGGGAGGAGCCAGGAGTGCCAGAGGGAATCCTGAGAACCGGAGGTTTGGGGCTGCTCTGTGCGAAATCATGGCACAGAGCAGGTACGTATTACAGGTTTGCTAATAAAAATAAATAAAAAATCTGACGTTAATATCACGGTAACAAATAACAGAGAAATCATTAAGCAATAGGTATATTTTTTTTTTAAAAAACAAAGGTATGCAGCGCTGAAAATTGATCTCCAAAATTTAATTTAGAGATCACAAAATGAGTTGATAATCAACTAGTGTAATAATTAAAGCACAAAAATTATTAAATTAATAATAAATTGGTGCAATGGTGAAACCATAAAGGAAAATATTAGAATCCTAAATTATGAGCACTGGGAAGTCCCTCCACACTAAAGGAGAGCTGGATACGTACCCGGCAGGTGATGGCAGGGGCCAGCACAGAGGTGGGTGGAGACAAAGAGGTGCAGGCACTAGAAAATAGTAGATGGGTGACAGTCAGGAAGGGTAGAGGGCGAAGTGCCAGGGAGGCCGATCCAGGGCTGGAGCATCCCAATAAGTATGCTCCATTGAGTAACATTGGTGAAACCAGTCCGGGACCAGCACTGCTGGAGCTGAGGGACTCTCCTAGCTGCCAGGGGAAGAACTCCTCCAGTGAGAGTGGGGGGGAAGCGAAGGGAAAGGAAAGACAGATTCTGGTGGTAGGGGACTCAATTCTTAGAAGGACAGAGAGGGCAATCTGTAACAAAGACCTGAAGCGCCGAACTGTATGTTGTCTACCGGGCGCTCGGGTTCGGCACATCACGGATCTGGTGGACAGATTACTGGGAGGGGCTAGGGAAGACCCAGCTGTCATGGTGCACGTTGGCACCAATGACAAAGTCAGAGGCAGATGGAGTGTCCTAAAGAACGATTTTAGGGACTTGGGAGCTAAATTGAGGAAAAGGACCTCCAAGGTAGTATTCTCGGGAATACTACCGGTACATCGAGCCACACCAGAAAGGCAGAGGGAGATTAGGGAAGTGAACAAGTGGCTGAAGAGCTGGTGTAGTAAGGAGGGGTTTGGGTTCCTGGAGGACTGGGCCGACTTCTCAGTCGATAACCAGTACTATAGAAGGGACGGACTGCACCTAAATGAGGAGGGTGCAGATCAGCTGGGAATAAGGATGGCCAAAAAGTTAGAGGGGTTTTTAAACTAGGTGACAGGGGGGAGGGTCCAGAGATAGTGAGAGTCAGCGGGGAACATATTCTAAAGGGTAGTATTAGGGGCATTAGTGGTAGGGTAACCAAAGAACATAAACCCAAGGTAAGTATAGTAGCAAGTCCTAGTTGCAATCTGGGAACACCCAAGAGGATAGTATGTGACCGGTCAAATAATATTAATGCATTAAAGTGTCTGTTCACCAACGCCAGAAGTCTGCCAAGCAAAATAGGTGAGTTGGAAGCTCTAGTGCATGAGGAGAGCTATGATGTAATCGGTATTGCTGAAACTTGGCTTCATTCCTCACATGACTGGGCTATTAATATTCCTGGCTATGGACTCTTTCGGAAAGACAGGGTAAAAAGGAAGGGTGGAGGGGTCTGTCTCTATGTGAGAAGTGATCTCAAAGCGAGTGTGAAAGAGGACCTGGTGGATGGAGAGTGTGATGAGTCTGAAGCATTATGGGTGGAACTGCATACAGATGTGCGTAGTTCAAAGCTAATCATTGGAGTTTGTTATAGACCACCCAATGTTAATGAGGAGTTAGAGACTCAGCTCCTTGCACAGATGGAAAGGGCTGCAAGGGCTGGGATGGTGATAATAATGGGGGATTTTAACTACCCAGAAATTGACTGGAGTAATGGAACTGCTGGGACAGTTAAAGGGCAAAAATTTATAAACCTATTGCAGGACAATTTTATGGTCCAGTTTATTGAGGCCCCAACTAGGAATGATGCTCTGTTGGACCTGGTAATCTCAAACCATGCAGAGCGTATTACTAATGTTCAGATAAAGGAACACCTGGGTAGCAGTGACCATAACATGATTTCATTTGATGTTAGTTGTAAGCAAAAATCACATACAGGAAAGATAAAAACACTTAATTTCAAGAGAGCAAATTTTCCAAGGATGAGCGCTGCTCTCCAGGACTTAGACTGGGAAGGAATATTGGCATCAATGGGCACAGAACAGAAATGGGAATTCTTCAAAAAGACTGTTTGTGAACTCACTGCAAAGTATATTCCCATGGGCAATAAGTTTAAAAGGCTAAAAATAAAACCTATGTAGCTCACTGCCAAAGTTAAAAAAGCTATAAACTATAAGAAAAGAGCTTTTAAAAAATATAAAAATGAGGGAACACTAGTGTCATTTAAATGTTACAAAGAATATAACAGGATATGTAAAAAGGAAATCAAGGATGCAAAAATTCAAAATGAACGACAGATTGCAAAAGATAGTAGGACAAACCCCAAAAAATTATTCAAATATATTAATAGTAAAAAGGTCAAGTCTGAGCATGTAGGCCGTTTACAAAATAATCTAGAGTGGGTGACTGGGGACAAAGAGAAGGCTAATTTATTAAATACTTTCTTCAGTTCTGTGTATACAAAGGAGCATGGGGGAGCTCATGTCCAAAATGGGGGTGGTAGTGACACAGCCCCAAATCCACAATGGCTCAAAAGTGATATGGTCCAGAAATATTTAGATGGAATAAAGGTGGATAAAGCACCTGGACCAGATGGCATACACCCACGGATCCTAAAAGAATTGAGCTCTGTAATTTCAAAGCCATTGTATTTAATTTTTAGGGACTCATTAATGACAGGAATAGTACCACTGGATTGGCGCAGGGCCAATGTGGTGCCTATATTTAAAAAGGGAATTAAGTCTTTACCAAGTAACTATAGACCTGTTAGTTTAACTTCTATATTTGGGAAAATACTGGAGAGATTAATAAAAGACCACATAGATGAGTTCTTGCTGGAAAAAAACTATTTAAGCAACAGACAGCATGGATTCATGAAAGACAGAAGTTGTCAAACAAACCTGATTTCTTTTTATGAAGAGGTAAGTAAGACCTTGGACAGAGGGGTGGCAGTGGACGTGGTATACTTGGATTTTGCAAAAGCGTTCGATACAGTTCCCCACACACGGCTCATGTGTAAGGTAAAGTCTACAGGATTGGAAATATCAGTTTGTAAATGGATAGAAAACTGGCTAAAAGACAGAATTCAGAGAGTAGTGGTTAATGATTCTTACTCTGAATGGTCCAAGGTTATCAGTGGTGTACCCCAAGGTTCAGTGCTGGGACCCTTACTTTTTAATATGTTTATAAATGATATTGGGTCTGAGATCAAAAGTAAAATTTCTGTCTTTGCAGATGACACCAAGCTATGCAGTGGAATAACGTCCTTACAGGATGTCGCCAATTTACAAGCCGACCTCAATGCTCTGTCTAATTGGGCGACTATGTGGCAGATGAGGTTTAATGTTGATAAATGTAAAGTTATGCACTTGGGGGCTAATAATATGAATGCATCATACATACTAGGGGGAGTACAACTGGGGGGATCCGTAGTGGAGAAGGATCTGGGGGTTTTGATAGATCATAAGCTCAATAATGGCATGCAATGACAAGCTGCGGTTTATAAAGCGAGCAAAGTCCTTTCTTGTATTAAGAGAGGTATGGTCTCCAGAGAGAGAGATATCATTTTGCCCCTGTTCAAATCATTAGTAAGACCTCATCTGGAATATGCAGTTCAGTTTTGGGCCCCAGTTCTCAAAAAGGATATTGGGGAACTGGAGAAAGTGCAGAGAAGGGCAACCAAACTGATAAGAGGCATGGAGGAGCTCAGCTATGAGGAGAGATTAAAGGAACTGAATTTATTCTCTCTTGAGAAGAGGAGATTAAGGGGGGATATGATCAACATGTACAAATATATAAAGGGTCCATATAGTGAACTTGGTGTTCAGTTATTCACTTTACGGTCAACACAAAGGACAAGGGGGCACTCTTTGCGTCTAGAGGAAAAGAGATTTCACCTCCAAATACGGAAAGGTTTTTTCACAGTAAGAGCTGTGAAAATGTGGAATAGACTCCCTGCAGAGGTGGTTCTGGCCAGCTCAGTAGATTGCTTTAAGAAGGGCCTGGATTCTTTCTTAAATGTACATAATATAACAGGGTACTGACATTTATAGGTAAAGTTGATCCAGGGAATATCCGATTGCCTCTCGGGGGATCAGGAAGGAATTTTTTCCCCTGCTGTAGCAAATTGGATCATGCTCTTCTGGGTTTTTTTTTGCCTTCCTCTGGATCAACTGTGGGTATAGAATTGGGTATAAGGGATTGTACGATATATGTTTATTTTATTTTTATTTATTTTTTTACGGTTGAACTGGATGGACTTGTGTCTTTTTTCAACCTGACTAACTATGTAACTATGTAACTATGACAGTGTAAATAATAATGATGTATAATCCGTGAAAAAGTTCATAAATAAAGTCCATCAAGAAGAAGACCTCCTTAGTGCAAAAAATCAAACACATTCCAGTGTGAAGTGAAGTGTTCCAAAAAAAGAAACTTGCTCCCAAACGTGAAGTAATGGATACAATAGTGACACCCGGGTGAGAAAGATATATATCCTGCTTACCAGATGCCCATGACTGCATACAACAGTCTCACCTTGCACAGGGAAATTAGGCTTCCCCACAGCCTTTAGATTTCAATAGAGTGGATTCCTCGACCGACCTAAGGCTCCTCTGCTGCCGACTGCAAGGATATCCTTCTCTGCTTCCTGCAAACTGTCTTATCTCTAGGAACCGCCCATCTATAGATGAAATCACTTCCTGTCCTGCCTACTGGGCACTTTTACCCCTTTCCTGCCCAGGTAAATTTTCAGCTTTCAGCGCTGTCGCACTTTGAATGAAAATTGTGTGGTCATGCAACACTGTACCCAAATAAAATGTTTATCTTTTTTTGAGACAGATAGAGCTTTCTTTTGGTGGTATTTTGATGGGCACTGATGACACGGGACTGAAGGGCACTGATGAGATGGCACTGGTGAAGATGCACTAATATGCAGCACTGATGGGCACTGATGGACAGAACTGATATGCAGCACTAATGAGTACTGATAGGCGGCACTGATGGGCACAATAAGGTGGCACTGATTGGCACTGATAGGAAGCACTGATGGGCGCTGATTGGTGGCACTGATGGGCACTGATTGGTAGCACTGGTGAGCAGGTACTGATGGGCACTAAAATGCAGCACTAAATGGTATCACTGACGGGCACTGATTGGCATCACTGCTGGGCACTGTTGGGGCTGCACTGATAATCAGGGCACTATTTATCTGTACAAGTCTCCCCAGTGAGGAAATTCCGCTGTCAGTGTGAGGAAAGGAATGCCGATAACCAGAATTTTCTTGTTTACATGCGGTCATCTGTGATTGGACACAGCTGATCACATGGGTAAAGAGACTCATTATCTTTTAAGTTTCTAACAACTAGATTTTCAATGGTATCTTGCTGCCTCTAAGCATTGTTTCTGTATTGTCTCCGCCTCCTGAAACTCCTCCTTTCAGCACCTCTGCAGTTCAGAAGACAGGCTCCAGGAAACATGTGACACAGTAGTGCCTACTTACAGGATATAATGAATACATGTCACAGAATTCAGGAAGTAAATGTGTGGGAATCTTCAAAAGGTGAGCTTACAAACTTCAAGATCATTCAGAGTAATAGGAGTAAGCTAGAAATACTTGGAATGCAATAACTTCCGGGTATCGCGGGCTCCGGTGCTGTGATTGTCCGAAGCCGCATGCGCTCGGGAGCCGCCGGTATTGGCATGTCTAACTGAAGCAACGGCACGACGTGCCATTGCTTCAGTGCACATGCAGACACAGGGGGATATCTCCTAAACCGTGCAGGTTTAGGAGATATCCTGGGAAGCTATAGGTAAACCTTATTATAGACTTACATGTAGCATAAAGTGTGTTGTGAGGGTTTACAACCACTTTAAGGTGCCACAAAGTCACCAAATTCTATAAAAATATCAAATTTTATTATAATACATACATGTTTAAAACAACACAGGTGTATGTACAGTGACTTCAGCTCGACATGTTTCACCAATCAATGGCTTCCTCAGACAACTTCTAAAGTACTGCATATATATGTGTCAAGGTCACCTGTGGCCAGGTGACAGATGCACACCGTAGGGGGACAGGAGTGCACCGCGAGGTAGTGAACCTATGGCTGGCTTCTGCGGATAGGAAACTGGGTGGTTGTGGAAAGCGGGACCAGAGGAGCACAACCGGGATCCTAACGGAAACTAGAGCCAAGATTCCCCAGGGCGCGGAGTCTAAGACCCAGCAGGTCTTCTCCAGGGCCTCTAGTGGTGAGGATGTTATGCTGCAGGCTGGGACCAGGTCGCGGCCCCTGGAGTTTCCTAGCTCACGCCCCGTAGGATAAGGGGAAAAGAGGGGAAGCAGCAGCACAAGATATGAGAGAACCGAATAACAAGCTGAAGGTCAGGGGCCACAAGCAGACAAGGATAACGAAAGAATGAGCCGAAGGTCAAGGGTCACGAGCAGACAGGGATAGTCGAGGACAAGCCAATAACGTAACAGAGAGACAGACGTAGCACACGGCAGGCAGGAACCCAAACACACAATGCCTAACAAACACGTTGATCAGCCAAGCAGGCTTGCAGTGCACAGGTTAATATAGTGTTCTGTGATAGGGCCTGGGGTGGAGTCTGGCTGGGAGGAGATTATAAAGGAAGCCAGGTGAAGGAGGTCTGGTCTCTAAGATGAACACATGAGGAGGAAAGGTAAGATGGCAGACAGACATTAATGCATATCCATGACAGTACCCTCCCTCTTATGGGCCCTCCCCCGCCTGGGCCCAGGCTTAAAGGGAAATCTCTGATGAAACCTCCTCAACAGATGAGGTGCAGCGACATCAGATGCAGCGATCCAAGACGCCTCCTCAGGACCAAAACCTCTCCAATGCACAAGGTACTGAAGAATGCCTCTGCAGAGCCGAGAATCCAGAACATGTCTAACCTCGTACTTAAGATTATCCTCAGAGACCGAAAACGAGGTAGGGAGATGACAAGAACATCTATTGAGGACCAAAGGCTCTCTAGGAATAAACAAGGGCATGAGAGGATCAACAGGAATCTGAGGAGGGTCCCCTAGACCCTTAAAGGGGAACTGGTCATCTTGCACAGGACCATCAGACTGGGCAGATGTCAGTGGAACCCTGAAGTCAGGTTGGTTAGAAGGTGACATGTCGCCGGAGTCAAGCTGAATAGCTGAAGGACAAGCAGAATGTCCTGAACAAGAAAAAGTAGGAGGCTCACTGGGCATGGGCTGGACTGGCATAACTAGTACAGAGGCAGAGTGAATAGCTGAGTCAGGTGTAGCGACTACCTGAATCGCATCGCAAGACGTAGCGACTGCAGGACTTGTAGACTAGCTAGCCTGGCTGTGCGTCCAAGGGTGGTTAGGGACAGAGAAATGTAAATGGTTACGCAACCTGGAATGAATGACCGGCTTAGGTTCACAGGGGGCAACCTTGGGTAGGCAGGACGAGGAACAGGAGGGACCCCAAGCCAGGATCTGTCCAGTAGTCCAGTCCACATGAGGAGAATGGAGCTGTAACCATGGGAAACCCAAAATTATAGGCGTTGAGGCCTTGGGTAAGATAAGGAAGGATATCCACTCCTGGTGGAGTGTCCCTACCGACATCTTAACAGGGAGGGTCTGGAAGCGGATAGGTCCCCCTGGGAGAACAGTACCATCAATCGCCAAGACCACCAATGGCGTGGTGAGGGGCAAAAGAGTAAGTCTCATGGACGATGCGATTTCCCAGTCCATGAAATTACCAGCGGCTCCGGAATCCAGATATGCTGAGACCGAATGAGAAGAAGCACCAACATGAAGGAACACAGAAAGCAGAAGACGAGAAGGGGAAGGTGATATTTCTGGGTCCAATACTCCACTTTCCAGATGAAGTGGACCCGAACGTTTTTCTGGACAAAGAGAGCAAGTGTCACGAAAATGACCTTTGCCCTCACAGTAGAGACACAGGCCTAGAGTTCTGCGCCTAGCACGTTCCTCTGGGGATAGCCTGGTCCTGCCCAGCTGCATGGGTTCCTCAGCTGGCAGGAGATGCTCCACGGGTCGAGGAGAGGGGAGCTCAGGCTGACTAAGGACCAAGGAGTGCTGGCGCCGCTTTTCTAGGGTCCTTTCCTGAAAGCGAATATCGATCTGGTTACACAAGGAGATAACTCCGTCCAGATCAGTGGGGATGGTTCTTCCTGCTAATTCATCCTTCACTCTATCAGACAGGCCATGCAAAAAGGTTGCGACTAAGGCCTCATTGTTCCAGCTCAACTCAGCCGACAGTATGCGGAAATTAAGGCCGTACTGTCCCACTGAAGCAGACTCTTGGCGGAGACGTAGAAGGGCGCTGGCCGCTGAAGAGACACGAGCCGGTTCTTCAAAGATATTCCGAAAAAGTTTCAAGAAGCCAGACAGGCTAGAAACCACTGGATCATTCAGTTCCCACAGAGGGGCTGCCCAGGCTAAAGCTTCACCGGAGAGGAGGGAAATGATATAGGCTATCTTTGCCCTATCAGACAGAAAGTTTTGAGGCTGAAGCTCAAAATGAATCGTGTATTGGCTAAGGAATCCTCTGCAGGCCTTGGAGTCCCCAGAGAAACGGAACGGAGCTGGCAGTGTTAGTGAGTGTGTGGCTGCGACTGGTGCGATAGGTACCACCGCTGGTTGTACTTGAGGTTGCGGATTCGGGGTTCCCAAGGAGGCCTGAAGCTGCTCGAATCGAGAAGCCAGATCCTGGAGGAATCGCATCACCTGAGTCTGATTCGATTCCTGGGTTTCAAGTCTGTGGACTATGCCCCGCAATGGATCATCCGCGGGGATCGGGATGTCAGCCGGGTCCATGGCTGATCAAACTGTCAAGGTCACCTGTGGCCAGGTGACAGATGCACACCGTAGGGGGACAGGAGTGCACCGCGAGGTAGTGAACCCTATGGCTGGCTTCTGCGGATAGGAAACTGGGTGGTTGTGGAAAGCGGGACCAGAGGAGCACAACCGGGATGCTAACGGAAGCTAGAGCCAAGATTCCCCAGGGCGCGAAGTCTAAGACCCAGCAGGTCTTCTCCAGGGCCTCTAGTGGTGAGGATGTTATGCTGCAGGCTGGGACCAGGTCGCGGCCCCTGGAGTTTCCTAGCTCACGCCCCGTAGGATAAGGGGAAAAGAGGGGAAGCAGCAGCACAAGATATGAGAGAACCGAATAACAAGCTGAAGGTCAGGGGCCACAAGCAGACAAGGATAACGAAAGAACGAGCTGAAGGTCAAGGGTCACGAGCAGACAGGGATAGTCGGGGACAAGCCAATAACGTAACAGAGAGACAGACGTAGCACACGGCAGGCAGGAACCCAAACACACAATGCCTAACAAACACGTTGATCAGCCAAGCAGGCTTGCAGTGCACAGGTTAATATAGTGTTCTGTGATAGGGCCTGGGGTGGAGTCTGGCTGGGAGGAGATTGTAAAGGAAGCCAGGTGAAGGAGGTCTGGTCTCTAAGATGAACACATGAGGAGGAAAGGTAAGATGGCAGACAGACATTAATGCATAGCCATGACAATATGCCGCTACAGAGAAACATAGTGTATAAGTAGACAATTTGTATAATGAAAGATCACATATTTATATGCTGTTTTCTCAATATGACTGTTCATATTTCAACATGTAAATACAACAATAAATGTGGGTCAACTGAAAGGTTGTCTTATCCAGGAGGCCTTTTTTGGATGTGGTGCCTTTGATCCTCATTCACCTGGCAACTCAACATACTGACAGGAATAAAAACTTGATAGAGGGTCACCATATCCTAAACAACTAAAAATACACTTTAAGAGCTCAGAGGTATAAATTACAATATATATAAATATATATATATATATACTCTTTATATATATACATTATATACAGTATATATATACAGGCCCGGACTAGCCATAGGGCATACCGGGCAAATGCCCAGCGGGCCGCCGTACAGCATGTCACATCTTCCCCATCATCTCCAATGTCTTCGGAGGCAGCCAGAGTTGGTGGGAGGAGCTGGGGGTGTGGCTGCCCCCTCCACTCCTCCCACAGACTCGTTCACTCTGGCTGATCCCACAGCTGAAGGAGAAAGAAACGAGGACACAGCATCCACAGTGTCTTCATCTTCAGGCATGCTGTAAGTTACTGCACTGCTGCACATGTCACTACATAGAGTCCTAACCTGGCACCATACCACCCCAGCCTGCCCTATGCCACCGCACCCTGCCCTATGCGTGCCACCCCAACCTGCCTTATGCCACCGCACCCTACCCTATGCCACCGCACCCTGCCCTATGCCACGCAACCTGCCTTATGCCACCGCAACCTGCCCTATACCACCCACGCCTGTCCTATGCCACTGCAACCTGCCCTATGCCACCGCAACCTACCCTATGTCACTGCAAACTGCTCTATACCACCCCAACCTGCCCTATGCCACCGCAAACTGCTCTATACCACCCCAACCTGCCCTATGCCACTGCAACCTGCCCTATACCACCGCAAACTGCCCTATGCCACCCGCAACAATCCCCTTCTCTCTGGCAAGGTGGCCGCGGCACTGATGATCTGATCAGTCTCGGCTCGGCTGTCTCACACAGCTGAGCAGAGTGAAGCCGCCTCCCCCTCCTCCTTTATGTCCACACAGGGGGTGGGGACCCAACATGCAGTCCCGCGCTGATCTGAGGTACATTATGGGTCTGAAGAGGGTGTCTGTCAGGGAACCAACAGCAGGAGAAGGGCTTTAGGACCCAGAATCTCTGGCAGAAGGACTTTAGGACCCAGAATCTCTACCAGCAGGTCACATGGGCCTATATAAGGAAGTCTGCAAGTGTCTGCATTTGCTGGTTGATCTTCGGCTCCTCCAGTGTGTTATCTTCGTGATATTCCTGTTCCTGTGTCTCCTGTTACCGATCCGGCTTGTCCTTGACCTGTCTCCTGTTTGCTTCCTGTGCTCGACTCCAGCTATCCACCTGACCACGTCTGCTCTGATCCCAACCCGGCTCATGACCTAGGCTTCCTTGTGACCACGCTCCAGCTGCAGCATTATCTGAATCCTGCAACACCTCACGGTTGTCATCTGTCTGCTGATTCTACCCCAGCACACCAGCTGTACTCCAGAACCTCCTGCATACAGTCCAGCAGGCAACCCGTGCTGCTTTGGGCCTGACCTTTCCTGTTTTCACCCTCAGGGGGGTCTGGAACTTAGCCGCAAGGGAAGCCCTCTCTCTCCATTGGCCTCTAGTACCAGGTACGTGATAGTGTCTGTATTGTAGGGGGGTTTCTGTATTGTAGGGGTGGTCTGAAATGTAGGGAGGGTTATGTATTGTAGGGGGGTCTGTAATGTAGAGGGGGTCTGAAATGTAACAGGGTTCTGTATTGTAGGGGGGTTCTGTATTGTAGGGGGTTCTGTATTGTAGGAGGGGTCTGTAATGTAGGGGGGTTCTGTATTGTAGGGTGGGTCTGAAATGTAGGGGGGTTCTGTATTGTAGGTGGGTCTGAAATGTAGGGGGGTTCTGTATTGTAGGGGGGTCTGTAATGTAGGGGGGTTCTGTATTGTAGGGGGGTCTGAAATGTAGGGGGGTTCTGTATTGTAGGGGGGTCTGAAATGTAGGTGGATCCTGTATTGTAGGGTGGGTCTGAAATGTAGGGGGGTTCTGTATTGTAGGGGTGTCTGAAATGTAGGGGGGGTTCTGTATTGTAGGGGGGTCTGTAATTTAGGGGGGTTCTGTATTGTAGGGGGGTCTGAAATGTAGGGGGGTTCTGTATTGTAGGGGGGTCTGAAATGTAGGTGGGTTCTGTATTGTAGGGGGGTCTGTATTGTAGGAGTGTCTGAAATGTAGGGAGGTTCTGTATTGTAGGGGGGTCTGTAATGTAGGGGGTTCTGTATTGTAGGGGGGTCTGAAATGTAGGAGGGTTCTGTATTGTAGGGGGGTCTGAAATGTAGGTGGGTTCTGTATTGTAGGGGGGTCTGTATTGTAGGGGGGTCTGTAATGTAGGGGGGTTCTGTATTGAATGGGGGGTCTGTATTGTAGGGGGTCTGTAATGTAGGGGGGTCTGTATTGTAGGGGGTCTGTAATGTAGGGGGGTTCTGTATTGAAGGGGTCTGAAATGTAGGGCGGTTCTGTATTGTAGGGGGGTCTGTAATGTAAGGGGTCTGTATTGTAGGGGGTTCTGTATTGTAGGGGGGGTCTGTATTGTAGAGGGGGTCTGTAATGTAGGGGGGTCTGTATTGTAGGCGGGTCTGTACTGTAGGGAGGGGCCTGTAATGTAGGGGGTCTGTAATGTAGGGGGATCTGTATTGTAGAGGGGTGCTGTAATGTAGGGGGGTCTGTATTGTAGAGGGGGTCTGTACTGTAGGGGGGTCTGTACTGTAGGGAGGGGGTCTGCACTGTAGGGAGGGGGTCTGTACTGTAGGGAGGGGGTCTGTACTGTAGGCAGGTCTGTGTAACATGCAGGGGGTCCAGAACTGTTAGGGGTTGTCTGTGTAACAAACTGTGGGGGGCTGTGTAATGTAATGGGGCCCAGAGGTGCGGTGCTATGTAATGTAAAGGGGCCCAGAGGTGCAGGGTGCTGTGTAATGTAAAAGGGTCCAGAGGTGAAGGGTGCTGTGTAATGTAAAGGGGTCCAGAGGTGCAGGGTGATGTGTAATGTAAAGGGGCCCAGAGGTGCAGGGTGCTGTGTAATGTAAAAGGGTCCAGAGGTGCGGTGCTATGTAATGTAAAGGGGTCCAGAGGTGCAAGGTGCTGGAACCCCACATCTCATCATTAACCGCCTCCGCTGCGCCCCCCCCCCCCCGGGCTGCTCAGTCTAAAATGCCCGGGCCTTTTTTTTGTCCCAGTCCGGACCTGCATATATATATATATATATAAAATAAAAACTGATTACTGGTTGCCTTGAAATATAAAATTTGTAATATCAGCTTCGTCTGGCTCTTGAAATTGTGGAAGAGAAATCCTTAAATCAAATAAACAAGATAATTTGAGAGTGATAAATCCAGCGGTCTGGATTAAATAGTGTATGAAGTGCTTACAGGAAGTACACGGAGAACTACACTTTCATTACTGCTTATGCTCCAGTGCCTGAAATGCCAAGAAGTAAATAAAACTGTCATAATGCTACAAAGAAACAAATGTATTACCAGAATTCTGACAGGAATTCACTTCTTCTATCACATTCCAGAGAAGGAAAAAGGTTATGTGTGCAGACTGCTCCTGGAAATCATTGGAGACAGCCAGAGAGGCAGCAAAGCCAATCCCAGGCTCGTACCTGCTATTATCTTTAGCTTTAAAGCCGAACTCCAGGCAAATACCTAAAAAAAAATACTTTTGTCAAGTAATGTGTTTATTGAAAAAGCATGAAATGTATTATAAAATGCTGGCAGTATAACTGTTGCTTGTACAAAACTGAAAACGTATCTTATTCAAGTTTAACAGCAGGACATGTGGCAGAACTTGGAAGATGTTCTTCTGCACTTGTCAGTGATGGGATCCAAGGTGTGCATCAGACAACAATATTGTTTTATTTCTATGTGCATTTGGCATCAATAATCATGATTGATGTGGATTTACATTTCTGGATAATGTGATTTATGATAGATGTACAACATGGCACATGTTTTTTCTTTAATATAAAGGACGTGTCGAAAACTGTTTGTGTTTATTTGCTATTTTTTTGTGTGAACAAGTAGGGGTACTATGTACACATTACTCATTCATGGGGAAGGGGGGATGAGACATATCTGGATTCCTGCCTATTGGTAAAGGAGGCTTCTAGATTCTGATAAGCCCCCTACCTGCAGACCCCCATAACCACCAGGGCAAGGTTCTAAGGGAAGGGCACATTGAGTCCCTCTTGACCATTGCACATTGCACATTGAGTCCCTCTTGACCAGTTACCCCCCATGGTGTAGGCATGTGGGCTGGTATGCTTCAAGAGGGGGAGCATGTGCTCTCCCATCCCCCTCACTCCACACCTTCCAGTCAGGCTGCATGATCAGATAAAGGTCTGGCATGTATTTTTGGGGGACCCAAGGCTCCTTAAAATTCATATCAATAACTAGATGGGCCTAATCATTGAGGCATTTCTTTGAATAAGTCCATTTGGTGCAACATATTAGAGATGTAAAGGTTATAAACTGGTTAAAAATTTGCCTGTGATGATATTGGTGTACAACTTTACCATTTGGATTTCACCAAGCTTTGTGCGGAGGAGTAATGCACTTCAAGCCAGTATTTCTTACAGCACATGTGAGGAGAGCTTGGAAGGTTGGAGTGGTGTGCTTTTCTTTGATTCTAGGTCACATTTATGTATTTAAGCTATTACTGAGCTGATTTACCAAGCAGCTGAGAATATTTACACAATTATCCCAAAATGCAGATGAAGAAAAAAATTGTAATTTACTTTCACATGATTGAATAAATTAGGTAATTTTTCATACAGGATCTTTGTATTTAGCTGTATATATGGAGCCTGACTTTAGATTCGTACATGGAACAAATTTGGCTCCAAGGCCTTAAGCCTGACAAATGAAAATTGATTTTACATTGTGTACAGATATTTTTGTATTAATGCAGAAGTTGACTTTCTTTGAAATTCAGAGCATTGCTTTACTTTGCCGCTTTAGTTAAAAAAGCTGACTGTGATCCAAGTAGATTTGGAAAGAAAATATTTTTAAAAAGAAATGATAGCAAACAGAAAAATGTGAAGAAATAGAGAACTGGAACTACCAACAGTTCACTGTAGCTATTGACACAAGAGGAAAGCTCCTGATATAAAAATAAAATTGGAAATTCTTCGAGCTCTACAAACTCCACTGTGAAACTCCTCTTTTAACCACTTCCTGCCCGGCCTATAGCAGAATGATGGCTGGGCGGTGGTTCAGTTATCATGACTGGACGTCGTATGACGTCCAGCAGGATAACAGCCGCTGCGCGCCCGTGGGGGAATGCATTGCGACGATCGGTGGTGCGGCGTGTCAGCCTGACACACCGCTACACCGATCTCGGTAAAGAGCCTCCGATGGATGGAGGCTCTTTACCATGTGATCAGCCATGTCCAATCACGGCTGATTACGATCTAAACAGGAAGAGCCATTGATCAGCTTTTGATCACAACATTGGACCACCAGGTATGCCACCCTAGACCACCAGGGAAATGCCAATCAGTGCCCAGGCAGTTGCCAAACAGCGCCCATCCAAAATGCCTGCCAGTGCCATCAGTGATGCCTATCAGTGCCATTTATCGTTGCCGCATATCAGTACCCATCAGTGCCCATCAGTGCCATGTATCATTTCCCACCAGTGCCCAGCAGTGCCGCCTATCAGTGCCCCCAGTGCCCAGCAGTGCCGCCTATCAGTGCCACTCATAAGTACCCATCAGTGCAGCCTTTCAGTGCCCATCAGTGTCGCCTTTCAGTGCCCACCAGTGCCACCCATGAGTGCCCATCAGTGCTGCCTATCAATGCCCATCAGTGCTGCATATCAGTGACACCCATCAGTGCTGCCTACCAGTGCCCATCAATGCCGCCTATCAGTGCCCATTGTCAGTGCCCGTCAGTGCCCATCAGTGCCACCTCGTTGATGCCACCTCATTGGTGCCACCTAATCAGTGCCCCTCAGTGCCGCCTTGTCAGTGCCCAACCAATGAAGGAGAAAACATACTTATTTACAAAATTTTATAACAGAAACAAAAGAAAAAAAATCTACATTTTCTGTCTTTTTTTATTTGTTTAGCAAAAAATAAAAACCACAGTGGTGATCAAATACCACCAGAAGAAAGCTCTATTTGTGGGAACAAAATTATAAAAATTATTTTTGGGTACAGTGTAGCATGACCGCGCAATATTGTCATTTAAACAGCGACAGCGCTGAAAGCTGAAAATTGGCTTGGGCAGGAAGGGGGTGTAAGTGCCTTGTATTGACTTGGTTAAAAGGGAAAGAAAGTATAGTGTATTTCAAGTGAGCACATTTAGAGTAATTTATAATGCTCTCTTTTTTTTTTATATGCAGCCTTTATTTATTTTTTGTTACGTGCATTATGTTTTATAATTGTTTTGACAGGGTTTAATTCAGATATTAAAGGAATAACCAATAAATGTACAATTATAATAGGTAGGAAAAAAAACTTGTTCCTGAAATTAAGACAGATTAATTGGTAACTGGTAGGGATGAGCTCGGTGTTCGAGTCGAACATACGTTCGACTCGAACATCGGCTGTTCGATCGTTCGCCGAACAACGAACGATTTGGGCCGTTCGCGCCTAATTCGCGGCCCACAATGCACTACGCCATCGCAGTGTCATCCAGGCGCTGTGATTGGCCAAGCATGCACTGTGACCCCGCATGCTTGGCCAATCACAGCGCCGGCAGCGAGGAGAGCAATGATTGGCCACAGGCAGGATGCCTGTGGCCAATTATTGCTGAGGGTGTTTAGTACACGCCCCACACTATAAAAGGCCGCCAGCACGGCGGCCTAGTGTAGTGTGTTCCGGAGCAGGGAAAGAGAAGCATAGGCAGGGACAGTGACATTTTTTTTCCTTGCTTAACCTGGATTCCTTTAGTTTAGGGAAAGAGAAGGATAGGTAGGGAGAGTGTCAGTCTGTTTTACTGTGCTAAACCTTGTTTGTAGGGACAGGGAAGGACAGTGAGGGAAAATCTCATTGTGCTATACTGTGCTAAAGCATTCATCATCAACCATCTTTAAAAAAACATTTTTTATAGGGACAGAAAACTATAGGTAGGGAGAGTGTCAGTGTGTTTTACTGTGCTAAACCTTGTTTGTAGGGACAGGGAAGGACAGTGAGGGAAATTCTCATTGTGCTATACTGTGCTAAAGCATTCATCATCAACCATCTTTAAAAAAACTTTTTTTATAGGGACAGAAAACTATAGGTAGGGAGAGTGTCAGTGTGTTTTACTGTGCTAAACCTTGTTTGTAGGGACAGGGAAGGACAGTGAGGGAAATTCTCATTGTGCTATACTGTGCTAAAGCATTCATCATCAACCATCTTTAAAAAAACTTTTTTTATAGGGACAGAAAACTATAGGTAGGGAGAGTGTCAGTGTGTTTTACTGTGCTAAACCTTGTTTGTAGGGACAGGGAAGGACAGTGAGGGAAATTCTCATTGTGCTATACTGTGCTAAAGCATTCATCATCAACCATCTTTAAAAAAATGTTTTTATAGGGACAGAAAACTATAGGTAGGGAGAGTGTCAGTGTGTTTTACTGTGCTACACCTTGTTTGTAGGGACAGGGAAGGACAGTGAGGGAAATTCTCATTGTGCTATACTGTGCTAAAGCATTCCTCATCAACCATCTTTAAAAAAACATTTTTTATAGGGACAGAAAACTATAGGTAGGGAGAGTGTCAGTGTGTTTTACTGTGCTAAACCTTGTTTGTAGGGACAGGGAAGGACAGTGAGGGAAATTCTCATTGTGCTATACTGTGCTAAAGCATTCATCATCAACCATCTTTAAAAAAACATTTTTTATAGGGACAGAAAACTATAGGTAGGGAGAGTGTCAGTGTGTTTTACTGTGCTAAACCTTGTTTGTAGGGACAGGGAAGGACAGTGAGGGAAATTCTCATTGTGCTATACTGTGCTAAAGCATTCATCATCAACCATCTTTAAAAAAACTTTTTTTATAGGGACAGAAAACTATAGGTAGGGAGAGTGTCAGTGTGTTTTACTGTGCTAAACCTTGTTTGTAGGGACAGGGAAGGACAGTGAGGGAAATTCTCATTGTGCTATACTGTGCTAAAGCATTCATCATCAACCATCTTTAAAAAAAAAAAATTATAGGGACAGAAAACTATAGGTAGGGAGAGTGTCAGTGTGTTTTACTGTGCTAAACCTTGTTTGTAGGGACAGGGAAGGACAGTGAGGGAAATTCTAATTGTGCTATACTGTGCTAAAGCATTCCTCATCAACCATCTTTAAAAAAAAAATTTTATAGGGACAGAAAACTATAGGTAGGGAGAGTGTCAGTGTGTTTTACTGTGCTGAACCTTGTTTGTAGGGACAGGGAAGGACAGTGAGGGAAATTCTCATTGTGCTATACTGTGCTAAAGCATTCATCATCAACCATCTTTAAAAAAACATTTTTTATAGGGACAGAAAACTATAGGTAGGGAGAGTGTCAGTGTGTTTTACTGTGCTAAACCTTGTTTGTAGGGACAGGGAAGGACAGTAAGGGAAATTCTCATTGTGCTATACTGTGCTAAAGCATTCATCATCAACCATCTTTAAAAAAAAAAAATATAGGGACAGAAAACTATAGGTAGGGAGAGTGTCAGTGTGTTTTACTGTGCTAAACCTTGTTTGTAGGGACAGGGAAGGACAGTGAGGGAAATTCTCATTGTGCTATACTGTGCTAAAGCATTCCTCATCAACCATCTTTAAAAAAACATTTTTTATAGGGACAGAAAACTATAGGTAGGGAGAGTGTCAGTGTGTTTTACTGTGCTAAACCTTATTTGTAGGGACAGGGAAGGACAGTGAGGGAAATTCTCATTGTGCTATACTGTGCTAAAGCATTCATCATCAACCATCTTTAAAAAAACATTTTTTATAGGGACAGAAAACTATAGGTAGGGAGAGTGTCAGTGTGTTTTACTGTGCTAAACCTTGTTTGTAGGCACAGGGAAGGACAGTGAGGGAAATTCTCATTGTGCTATACTGTGCTAAAGCATTCATCATCAACCATCTTTAAAAAAACATTTTTTATAGGGACAGAAAACTATAGGTAGGGAGAGTGTCAGTGTGTTTTACTGTGCTAAACCTTGTTTGTAGGGACAGGGAAGGACAGTGAGGGAAATTCTCATTGTGCTATACTGTGCTAAAGCATTCATCATCAACCATCTTTAAAAAAAAAAAATTATAGGGACAGAAAACTATAGGTAGGGAGAGTGTCAGTGTGTTTTACTGTGCTAAACCTTGTTTGTAGGGACAGGGAAGGACAGTGAGGGAAATTCTAATTGTGCTATACTGTGCTAAAGCATTCCTCATCAACCATCTTTAAAAAAAAAAAATTATAGGGACAGAAAACTATAGGTAGGGAGAGTGTCAATGTGTTTTACTGTGCTAAACCTTGTTTGTAGGGACAGGGAAGGACAGTGAGGGAAATTCTCATTGTGCTATACTGTGCTAAAGCATTCCTCATCAACCATCTTTAAAAAAACATTTTTTATAGGGACAGAAAACTATAGGTAGGGAGAGTGTCAGTGTGTTTTACTGTGCTAAACCTTGTTTGTAGGGACAGGGAAGGACAGTAAGGGAAATTCTCATTGTGCTATACTGTGCTAAAGCATTCCTCATCAACCATCTTTAAAAAAACATTTTTTATAGGGACAGAAAACTATAGGTAGGGAGAGTGTCAGTGTGTTTTACTGTGCTAAACCTTATTTGTAGGGACAGGGAAGGACAGTGAGGGAAATTCTCATTGTGCTATACTGTGCTAAAGCATTCATCATCAACCATCTTTTAAAAATTTTTTTTATAGGGACAGAAAACTATAGGTAGGGAGAGTGTCAGTGTGTTTTACTGTGCTAAACCTTGTTTGTAGGGACAGGGAAGGACAGTGAGGGAAATTCTCATTGTGCTATACTGTGCTAAAGCATTCCTCATCAACCATCTTTAAAAAAACATTTTTTATAGGGACAGAAAACTATAGGTAGGGAGAGTGTCAGTGTGTTTTACTGTGCTAAACCTTGTTTGTAGGGACAGGGAAGGACAGTGAGGGAAATTCTCATTGTGCTATACTGTGCTAAAGCATTCATCATCAACCATCTTTAAAAAAACATTTTTTATAGGGACAGAAAACTATAGGTAGGGAGAGTGTCAGTGTGTTTTACTGTGGTAAACCTTGTTTGTAGGGACAGGGAAGGACAGTGAGGGAAATTCTCATTGTGCTATACTGTGCTAAAGCATTCATCATCAACCATCTTTAAAAAAACATTTTTTATAGGGACAGAAAACTATAGGTAGGGAGAGTGTCAGTGTGTTTTACTGTGCTAAACCTTGTTTGTAGGGACAGGGAAGGACAGTGAGGGAAATTCTCATTGTGCTATACTGTGCTAAAGCATTCCTCATCAACCATCTTTAAAAAAACATTTTTTATAGGGACAGAAAACTATAGGTAGGGAGAGTGTCAGTGTGTTTTACTGTGCTAAACCTTGTTTGTAGGGACAGGGAAGGACAGTGAGGGAAATTCTCATTGTGCTATACTGTGCTAAAGCATTCATCATCAACCATCTTTAAAAAAACTTTTTTCATTGGGACAGAAAACTATAGGTAGGGAGAGTGTCAGTGTGTTTTACTGTGCTAAACCTTGTTTGTAGGGACAGGGAAGGACAGTGAGGGAAATTCTCATTGTGCTATACTGTGCTAAAGCATTCCTCATCAACCATCTTTAAAAAAACATTTTTTATAGGGACAGAAAACTATAGGTAGGGAGAGTGTCAGTATGTTTTACTGTGCTAAACCTTGTTTGTAGGGACAGGGAAGGACAGTGAGGGAAATTCTCATTGTGCTATACTGTGCTAAAGCATTCATCATCAACCATCTTTAAAAAAACATTTTTTATAGGGACAGAAAACTATAGGTAGGGAGAGTGTCAGTGTGTTTTACTGTGCTAAACCTTGTTTGTAGGGACAGGGAAGGACAGTGAGGGAAATTCTCATTGTGCTATACTGTGCTAAAGCATTCATCATCAACCATCTTTAAAAAAACATTTTTTATAGGGACAGAAAACTATAGGTAGGGAGAGTGTCAGTGTGTTTTACTGTGCTAAACCTTGTTTGTAGGGACAGGGAAGGACAGTGAGGGAAATTCTCATTGTGCTATACTGTGCTAAAGCATTCATCATCAACCATCTTTAAGAAAAAAAATTATAGGGACAGAAAACTATAGGTAGGGAGAGTGTCAGTGTGTTTTACTGTGCTAAACCTTGTTTGTAGGGGCAGGGAAGGCCAGTGAGGGAAATTCTCATTGTGCTATACTGTGCTAAAGCATTCCTCATCAACCATATTTGAAATCCTTGTTTTTTGGACAGTCAGGGAAATTGTCATTGTGCTATTCTTTGCGAAAGCAATCATCCTCAACCATATTTAGAAATCCATAAGTAAAGGGACAGAGAAGGACACCTGAAGGTAGCCCTTATTGCTTTTTTCCCATCTCCCTGCAGGCCATCCATTAGAATGTCTGGAAGGCAAACAAGGAGAGGCAGACAGTCAGGAGGCAATAAAAGAGGGCAAGCAGGCTCTGTGTCTGGGGGCAACAGTGCTGGTCGTGGACGCGGTGCATTGTCATCAGCACATGGCCATGGGACACGCTTGTCCTTCTTTTCGGCAGCTGGACATGTTGAGCCACATCATGCCGAAGACTTGGTAGAGTGGATGACCAAGCCCTCCTCCTCCTCCTCATCCTCTCTCACCCAGGCTCAGGGTACTGGCAAAGCAGCTGCCAAAGCGTCCTCTTCCCTGGTATCAATGTCAGACTCATCATCAGTCACTCCTTCCCTAGACCCACCATGTCCTCCTCCTGAGGAGTCCCCCGAACTGTTTGAGCACAATGTTGGGTACATGCTCCAGGAGGATGCCCAGCGTTTCGAAGGGTCTGATGATGAAACCCAGCTAGAGGAAGGCAGTAGCGTGAGAGCAGACAGAGGGGATGCTCAAGAAGGACACCAATCTGGCAGTCATGTTCCAGCAGCTGCAGCATACTGCCAGATTGGCTCCAGTGATGAGGAGGGAGGGGATGATGAGGTCACTGACTCCACGTGGGTGCCTAATAGGAGAGAGGAGGAGGAGGAGGATGAGGAGGAGGCACATCTCCAACGAGGCAGGATGCCCTTTGGTGACCAGCGTAAGGGCAGTACACCGACGGAATCACACCGCAGAGCTCCGCCTGTGCAGGGCGCTGCCTCTGCCCGTCATTCAAAAAGTTCTTTGGTGTGGGCCTTTTTTGAGGCTAGTGCATCAGATCGCACAGCTGCTGTTTGCAACATATGTCTCAAGCGTATATCGCGTGGCCAAAACATCAGCCGCTTGGGTACCACATGCCTGACCAGACATATGTTGACCTGCCATGCAGCTCGTTGGCAAGCCTAAGTCAAAGACCCACACCAAAGAACAAAGCGGACCTCTCCTTGCACCGCATCAGCTGGGATCTCCAACCCCACTATAACTTCAGTCCTCTCTGAAACATGCACTGAGAGGAATGAAGGTGTAGAATTAGGTGTGTCACAGCCAAGTACTTGCGGCCACTCTGCTAGCAGTACACCGACGTCCGATTCTAGCAGGCAAATTTCCCTGCCCCAGCTGCTGGACCGTCGAAAGAAGTTCACTCCCAGCCATCCACATGCCCAGCGGTTGAATGCTAGCTTGGCTAAATTGCTAGCGCTTCAACTGCTGCCTTTTCAGTTGGTAGACTCGGCCCCCTTCCGTGAGTTTGTGCAATGTGCGGTTCCTCAGTGGCAGGTTCCCAAACGCCACTTTTTCTCATGGAAGGCTATTCCGGCTCTCTACCGGCATGTGGAAGGCAATGTCTTGGCCTCGCTGGACAGGGCGGTCAGCGGTAAGGTGCGTATTACCGCTGACTCATGGTCCAGCAGGCATGGACAGGGACGTTACCTTTCTTTCACGGCCCATTGGGTCACTCTTTTGGCAGCTGGGAAGGATGCAGGACAAGGTGCAGTAGTGTTGGAGGTTGTTCCACCGCCACGCCTCCAAAATGCTACTACTGGTTGTGACACACCTCTCTCCTCCACCCCCTCCTCTTCTTCTTCCTCCATGGCCTCTTCCTGTGCTTTGTCCTCTGAACCAGCGGTGCTCCGTAGCCGTTCAAGGGGCTACGCAAGTACGCAGGCAAAAAGATGCCATGCCGTGCTTGCGCTGGTGTGTTTGGGGGACAGAAGCCACACTGGGGCAGAGGTCCTGTCTGCTCTGCAGGGCCAGGCCGAGAGGTGGTTGACGCCACGCCAGCTTAAGCCAGGAATGGTGGTTTGCGACAATGGCACCAACCTCCTCTCCGCCCTCCGACAGGGACAACTGACCCATGTGCCCTGTGTGGCTCACGTCCTTAACCTGGTGGTGCAGCGGTTCTTGGGCAGGTACCCGGGCTTACAGGATGTCCTGAGGCAGGCCAGGAAAGTCTGTGTGCATTTCCGCAGATCTTATAATGCCAGTGCTCGCCTGGCTGAGCTGCAAAAGGAGTTGAACCTGCCCAAGAACCGCCTTATATGTGACATGCCCACCAGGTGGAACTCAACGTTGGCCATGCTGCAGCGGCTGCACACGCAGCAGAGGGCCATCAATGAGTACCTGTGCGACTACGGCACCAGGACAGGGTCAGGGGAGCTTGGTTTTTTTTCTCCACGCCAGTGGGGCATGATCAGGGATGCATGCACTGTCCTGGCACCATTTGAGGAGGCCACGAGGATGGTGAGCAGTGACAGTGCATGCATCAGTGACACTGTACCTCTTGTCCACCTGTTGGAGCACACGCTGCGTGGAATAATGGACAGGGCACTTGAGGCAGAACAGAGGCAGGAAGAGGAGGACTTCCTTGCCTCTCAAGGCCCCCTTTACCCAGACAGTGTTCCTTCTGTCCCACCCATCGCACAGGAAGAGGAGGAGGAGGAGGAGGAGGAGGATTGTGTCAGCATGGAGGTGGAGGCTGGCACTCAGCATCATCAGCAGCAGTCTTTTAGGGATGATTTACAGTCCCAAGAAACCAGTGGACTTGTACGTGGCTGGGAGGAGGTGGCTGCGGATCATGTCGTCCTTAGTGACCCAGAGGACTCCGGACCGAATGCCTCAGCTAACCTACGCTGCATGGCCTCCCTGATCCTGCAAAGTCTGCGGAAGGATCCTCGTATTCTTCGGATCAAGGAGAGGGACCATTACTGGCTGGCCACTCTCCTTGATCCACGGTACAAGGGTAAGGTTGCGGACCTTATGTTACCGTCGCAGAGGGAGCAGAGGATGAGACAACTCCGGGAGGCCTTGCAGAAAGGTCTGTGCAACGCGTTCCCAGAGACTGGGAGGTTACAAACTCCTGGTCCTGGACAACGAGTTGCTGAGGCTTCGGTCAGTCAAAGAAGGAGCGGTGGGGAAGGTGGCCGTCTGACCGATGCGTTCAGACAATTCTTTAGTCCGCAGCCCCAAAGTATGATTGGTTCCAGCAACCATCGCCAGCGTCTGATAAACATGGTGCAGGAATATCTAGGGGCAAGGTCAGACTTGGACACCTTCCCCACCGAAAATCCTCTGGCTTACTGGGTCTTGAGGATGGATCACTGGCCAGAGCTTGCACAGTATGCAATTGAGCTACTGGCCTGTCCTGCATCCAGCGTTCTTTCGGAACGCACATTCAGTGCTGCTGGAGGATTTGTCACGGATCACAGGGTGCGCCTGTCCACCGACTCGGTTGATCGACTGACTTTCATCAAGATGAACCAGTCTTGGATCACCACCAGCTACCACACACCTGATGCTGATATAACAGACTAATTGATTTTAACATGTCACATCCCTTCAAGACTGATGTTGATGCTGAGTGCCTGTGCTGTTATGTTGACTGGCTATCCTCCTCCTCCGAGTCCTCAATGATACGATTGATGATGATAGCTTGGAAGATCATTTTTGTTTATGGGTGCCGCCACCAGTGCCTAACGCCCAATTTTTCAGCCCCTGTTTAACAGGGGCGTGTAATTACAATTTTTGAAGCAATACTTTGCAACAGGGCTCATTGCTGTGCTCCAAGTACAGTATCTGTGAGGGGTTGCAGTGTTGTGCCACCAGTGCCCAAGGCCCATTTTTTCAGCCCCTGTTTAACAGGGGCGTGTAATTGCAATTTTTGAAGCAATACTTTGCAACAGGGCTCATTGCTGTGCTCCAAGTACAGTATCTGTGAGGGGTTGCAGTGTTGTGCCACCAGTGCCTAAGGCCCAATTTTTCAGCCCCTGTTCAACAGGGGCATGTAATTACAATTCTTGATCTAATAATTCACAGCAGGGCCCATTGCTGCACCCACCAAGAGTAACTCTGAGGGCTTACAGTGTTGTGGCAACACCACCACCACCACCACCACCACGAAAGGCCCAATTTTTCAGCCCCTGTTCAACAGGGGCATGCAATTACAATTCTTGATCTAATAATTCACAGCAGGGCCCATTGCTGCACCCACCAAGAGTAACTGTCAGGGCTTACAGTGTTGTGGCACCAGTACCACCATCAAAGGCCCAATTTTTACTACCACTGTTCAACAATTATATGTAATTACAATTCCTGATATAATAGTTGACAGCAGGGCGTTCCAGCACCAACCAAGAGTAACTGTGAGTGCTTACAGTGTTGTGCCAACACCAACAACTAAGGGGCCTATTTCTGCAGAGTATATACGGCAGGTCCCTACTTTCAAACATCCAACTTACAAACGACTCCTACTTGCAAACGCAAGAAGACAACAGGAAGTGAGAGGAAATCTACCCCTAGGAAGGAAAATTCTCTCCTGTAAGAATTAATATGGGAGAAAGGTGTCTCCTCTGTACTGATGCTTTATCACCAATCCTTGTTTCAAGAAAAACACCACATTTCAAAAACAGTTGTCATTGGGACGGAAAGTGAGGTGAAATGTTCTGAACAGGGGCACAGACAGCAAAACAAATGTTACAGGGGTGATAACCCTTACCTATGTTTTCCAAAAAGTTTAAAAATAGATTTTTGGGCTGGAGCTACACTTAAACAATGTACCTGTTCAAAATTACAAACAGATTCTACATAAGAACAAACCTACAGTCCCTGTCTTGTATGCACCGCCTGTATACGGCTGTTCAGAGTATATAGGGCCTTTTTTATTTTATGTGCGGGGTTCCCCTTAATATCCATACAAGACCCAAAGGGGCTGGTAATGGGCTGGGGTAGGGGGGGGGGGTCATGGGGTAGCTATGCCATTTTTCTTAAAGATTTTCATCCATATTACCGGGACCAGACATTACATTAAAGCCGCAAGCAGTTTTAAATGGCTTTTTTTTCCTTTAGAAGTGTCATTTTGTGCAGGGACAGTTCTAAACACGGGAAACACGTGGCACTTCACAGGCATACTTTAGACACCTCCCAGGTACGATATTTAAAGGAATATTTGACTTTTTTTTTTCACTTTATGCATCATTAAAATGACTGCTCCCGAAAAACAACCGTTTTTAAAACTTCTTTTTGCATTGATACATGTCCCCTGGTGCAGAACCCGGGTTCCCAAACCCTTTTTAGGACAATAACATGCATAATAGTCGTTATAATTAGCACTTTAGAATTCGAACGTTCGCATCCATTGTATTTAATAGGGTTCTAATGTTCGTACAAACTTTCGGTCCGTTCGCGGGTTCTGGTGCGAACCGAACCCGGGGGTGTTCGGCTCATCACTAGTAACTGGTAATCAATGTACAGCTTGTTACAATGTTATATTAGAATGTAATGTTAGGTATTACATGATAGAAAAAAAATGTAAATGGTGTGTAGGTTGAAGGGTATAAAACATTATTTTGACTATGACCCACTTATTTTCAATTTGACAGGGGGTGGGTTTAGACATGTGCATTCGTTTTCGTCCGAATGCATTTTCGCCCGAAATTCAGGTATTTTCGTTATCATTTTAACAAACAAAAACGAAAGCGCAGAATCCGAAAACTCCGACATAAACAAATGCTTTGTTTTCATTTTCGTTGCAACAACAGTTCGATATAGATAGGAGATTCGACATGACGGTGACAATAACAATCTGTGTCTATCGAACCTGCGGTCGAATGTGCCTAACCTAACTCTATTAGTCCAAGATTATTCTACATAGAGAGAAAAGATTTGACATAGAGAAAAGATTTGACATAGAGAGAAAAGATCGCTGCTAGAATTGGGTGGGGGAAGAAAAATAAATAAAAATGATGATGATCAATGTTATTGGCTGATTGTAACCAAAGAGGAGGAGCAGTAAAATAGCTAGAACTAACTTGACAATTCAACATGAACGACGAAGATTCGACAAAGCATCGAAAAACATACAAACGTTGAATTTGTCATTAAAGGCTTATGGTGTCTGTCGAAAGTTCTAAGAAGATTTGACGGAGCAGCTAAACTGTACAATGCTGCAATCGTACATTTCTGGTCAAATGCTCTGCCCATAGGCTATAGAAAAATTCTAATGTTGGTTGACTAGTAATAATAATTAATAAATATAATTATTACTAGTCATACAACATTAGAATTCTACTATAGCTAGCTTGTAGGCAGAACATTCGACCGGAAATGTACGATGGCGGCGTCGTACAGTTTCGCTGCTCCGTCGAATCTTCTTTGAACATTCGACAGACACCATAAGCCTTCAATGACAGATTCGACCTTAATTAATTCAGATTTGCGGACGAATGCAATTTCTAATGAAAAACGAAATACTGTATATACTCGAGTATAAGCTGACCCGAGTATAAGCCGAGGTACCTAATGTCACCACAAAAAACTGGGAAAACGTACTGACTCGAGTATAAGCTGAGGGTCAACAATGCCCATTTGCACGCCTCAATGTGCCCATTGCAACTTCACTAAGCCCATTGTCACTGCCCATTGCCACCTTACTGTGCCCTTCCTCACTGTTCCCATCCTTACTGTGCCCATCCTCACTGTTCCTCACTGTTCCCATCCTCACTGTTCCTCACTGTTCCTCACCTCACTGTTCCTATCCTCACTGTTCCTATCCTCACTGTTCCTCACTGTTCCCTAGCTCACTGTTTAAATTGAACATTGTAAATTGTACCTGAAAAAAAATTGAGAGGCTGCGGCGTCCATCGTTTAAAACTTGCGGACTCTTCCTCTTCCCTTCCGTGATAGGCGTTTTCTAAGCACACAGTTCCGCCTATCACGAACGTTCTCTCATCCTCAGTTTCCCAGCAGACGTCTGTGATTGGCAGAACACTGAACACAGTGTCTGCTGGGATGGGTGAGGATGAGAGAACGTTTGTGATAGGCGATTCTATCACGGAAGGGACCAGGAAGAGACCGCGAGATTTAAACGATGGACTCTGCAGCCTCTCAACTTTTTTTCAGGTACAATTTACAATGTTACATTTCGCTGACTCGAGTATAAGCCGAGGGGGGGGGGGGGGGGGACGACTTTCAGCCCAAAAAAAAGGGCTGAAAATCTCGGCTTATACTCGAGTATATACGGTAAATTAAAACGAATTTCGGGAGTAACTAAATAAATATATTTTTCGGACGAAAACGAAATTCCAAAACAAAATATTTCAGTGTGCACATGTCTAGTGGGTATGCTGTCATTAGTTTTGGAATATTACATAGAAATGAAAAATGTGGTTTGGAAAAAAAGGGAAAACCACCCTTCCTGATTTGCAATCAGGAAGTTGAAACTGGATTATTGTATCAACTCAGAGTCTCTGTTAAAAGTTTATGAAAAAAACAGGTCTTTCTATGGGAACCAGATAGTCTCAATGTTAGTCATGATATCATTTCGACATGTAGTTAGATTTATAGAAAAAAGTGCAAAATGTGGTGAATTGCCTCACTTTTGGACATTCCCACCAGCTATGTGCAAAGTTATCTTTCAAATGAAGCCCTCATAAAGTAGAACTATAGGTAATTTTTTTATTTTTTTCATTTTGGATAGAGCAATGGAGGGTAATAACTAGGGATGAGCTTTATGTGCGAGTCGAACATGAGTTCGACTCGAACATTGGCTGTTCGCCCGCTCGGCGAACAGCGAACAATTTGGGGTGTTCGCAGCAAATTCGAAAAGCCGTGGAACACCCTTTAACCTGTTGGAGCCCTGGCCATAGACGAATGACGGCCTCAAGGAGGCTCTTAAAATCCGGGAGGACGTCAATAGACGTCCTCGGCTCCTCTGGCCACTGGGGGGCGCGCGAGCGCCGCCGGCGGCGTGCACGCCCGGCGCATCACTGACATGCCGATGCGCTTACCTGGCGGCCGTGATGTCCACCAGGCACCCGCGATCGGCCGATACACAGACAAGGACATGGATCTGTGTGTGTAAACACACAGATCCATGTCCTGTCAGGGAGAGGAGACTGATGCTGTGTCCCTTGTACATAGGGGCACAGATCGGTCACCTCCCCCAGTCACTCCCCTCCCCCCACAGTAGTAATCACTCCCAGGGCACACATTTAACCCCTTCCTCGCCCCCTAGTGTTAACCCCTTCCCTGCCAGTGTCATTTTTACAGTAACCAGTGCATTTTTATAGCAATCGCTGATCGCCGCCATTACTAGTAAAAAAAAAAAATATTAATAAAAATGCTATAAAACTATCCCCTATTTTGTGGACGCTATAACTTTTGCGCAAACCAATCAATAAACGCTTAATGCAAAAAATTTTTGACCAAAAATATGTAGAAGAATACATATCGGACTAAACTGAGAAAAAAATATTTTTTTTTTTAAAATTGGGATATTTATTATAGCAAAAAGTAATAAATATTGTGTTTTTTTTTTTTAAATCGTCGCTTTTTGTTTATAGCGCAAAAAATAAAAACTGCAGAGGTGATCAAATACCACCAAAAGAAAGCTCTATTTGTAAGAAAAAAAGGACGTCAATTTTGTTTGTGAGCCACGTCGCACGACCGCGCAATTGTCATTCAAAGCGACGCAGTGCCGAAAGCTGAAATTTTGCCTGGGCAGGAAGGGGGTTTATGTGCCCAATAAGCAAGGGGTTAAAAGTCTATGGGAGAAATCAAAAGTATTCATTTTAAAGGTTAATATGCAAGTTATTGTCATAAAAAGTGTTTGGGGACCCGGGTCCTGCCCCAGGGGACATGTATCAATGCAAATTTTTTTTTTTTTTAATTCTTTTTTTTCGGGAGCAGTGATTTTAATAATGCTTAAAGTGAAACAATAAAAGTGAAATATTCCTTTAAATTTCGTACCTGGGGGGTGTCTAAAGTATGCATGTAAAGTAGCGCATGTTTCCCGTGTTTAGAACTGTCTCTGCACAAAGTGTAATTTCTGAAGGAAAAAAAAGTAATTTAAAACTACCCTGGCTATTCATGAATTGTCGGTCCCAGCAATACAGAGAAAAGTAATTGAAAACAATTACAGGGGTCCCCCCCCCAGTCCATTAAAAGGCCCTTTGGGTCTGGTATGAATATCAAGGGGAACCTCTGCCATTTTTTTCAATGACTTTTATCTGTATTGCTGGGACCCGACAATTCATTAATAGCACGAGTAGTTTTAAATGTGTGGGGGTCCCCCCAAATTCCATATCAGGCCCTTAAGGTCTGGTATGGATATTAAGGGGAACCCTGCGTAATTTTAAAAAAAAAAATACGTGTGGTTCCCCCAAAAATCCATACCAGACCCTTATCCGAGCACGCAACCTGGCAGGTTGCAGGACAAGAGGGGTGCGAGAAAGCGCCGCCCCTCCTGAACTGTACCAGGCCACATGCCCTCAACATGGGGAGGGTGCTTTGGGGGTCTGTGACCCCTCAAAGCACCTTGTCCCCATGTTGATGGGGACAAGGGCCTCATCCCCACAACCCTTGCCCGGTGGTTGTGGGGGTCTGCGGGCGGGGGGCTTATCGTAATCTGGAATATTCCCCCCTCCCCCTATGTGAATTGGTAACCGGGTACATTGTACCTCTACCATTTCTCAAAAAAAGTGTCAAAAAAGGTAAAAAAAACACAGACAGCTTGGGACAAGTCCTTTAATAAAAAAAAAAAAAAAAAAAATTCCAGCGATGTACAGTAGGTGCCGCCGACATTGTATATTCATCGCGATCCTATCACGGAGATTCTCGGCGACAGGGGTGCCGACATCTCGGCGACAGGGTGGCGACACATCTCGCGCTCGCTGCAATAGCGAGGAGACGCGGCACTGTATTGAACGGGGATCCGACGTGGATTCCCGCCAATACCAGGCACTGTGTTTGGTATGAATCCTGAGCGGGAACTCCACGCCAATTTTTAAAGAAAAAAACGGCATGGGTTCCCTCTCCAGGAGCATACCAGGCCCTTGGGTCTGGTATGGATTTGAAGGGGACCCCCCTAAGCTGAAAAATTGGCGTGGGGGTCCCCCTCAAGATCCAAACCAGACCCTTATCTGAGCACGCAACCTGGAAGGCCGCAGGGGAAGAGGGGGGGAACAGAGAGGCCCCCTCCCTCCTGAACCGTATCAGGCCGCATGCCCTCAACATGGGGGGGCTTGGTGCTCTGGGGCAGGGGGGCGACCTGCGGCCCCCCACCCCAAAGCACCCTGTCCCCATGTTGATGAGGACAGGGCCTCTTCCTGACAACTCTTCTCTTCTCCTCCTCGATGTTGACTCGTCGCTTCCTTCCGCTGTAATGCTGGGTGTTGTGGTGCGCTCGGTTTATATAGGCTTCTCATGACGTCACAGTCACATGCTCCGGGTGGCCCCAGAGCATGTGACTGTGACGTCATGGGAACATGTGACTGTGATGTCATGAGAAGCCTATATAAACCGAGCGCACCACAACACCCAGCATTACAGCTGAAGGAAGTGACAAGTCAACATCGAGGAGGAGAAGAGAGAAGAAGACGGCGACGGGAAGACCGGCCCCTCCACTAGTGAAAGAGCTGGAAGAAGATAGTGGAGGGGCTGGCAGAAGGACAACGGAGAGCCGGACGAGACGATGGGGAAGACCGGGCCTCCGCTAGCAAAAGAGCTGGAAGAAGATAGCGGAGGCCCGGCAGAAGAAAGAAAGAACCGGAGAGGAGAAGAGGGAAGAAGGCAACGGAGAAGACCAGGCCCTGCTAGCAAAAGAGCTGGAAGAAGATAACGGTGGCCCGGCAGAAGGAAGAAAGAACCGGAGAGCGCAGCGATGACACCGGAGACTCCCGGAGTCGGAAAAAGACCCCTGGAGCTGTGCAATAAATTACTTTAAAAAGCTGTGTGTGTTTTTTTATTGCCATTTTTTCCACCAGGTGAATGGGTAGGGGTACGATGTACCCCATACCCATTCACATAGGGTGGGGGGCCGGCATCTGGGGGCCCCCTTATTAAAGGGGGCTCCCGGATTCCGATAAGCCCCCGCCCGCAGACCCCGACAACCAACGGCCAGGGTTGTCTGGAAGAGGCCCTGTCCTCATCAACATGGGGACAGGGTGCTTTGGGGTGGGGGGGGGGGCGCAGGTCGCCCCCCTGCCCCAGAGCACCAAACCCCCCCATGTTGAGGGCATGCGGCCTGGTGCGGTTCAGGTGGGAGGGGGGCTGCTCTCTCGTCCCCCCCTCTTACCCTGCGGCCTGCCAGGTTGCGTGCTCGGATAAGGGTCTGGTTTGGATCTTGAGGGGGACCCCCACGCCGATTTTTCGGCTATGGGGGTCCCCTTCAAATCCATACCAGACCCAAGGGCCTGGTATGCTCCTGGAGGGGGAACCCATGCCGTTTTTTTCTTTAAAAATTGGCGTGGAGTTCCCGCTCAGGATTCATACCAAACACAGTGCCTGGTATTGGCGGGAATCCACGTCGGATCTCCGTCTACCAGCAATGCGTGTCGCTCATTGTGAAAGGAAAAACAAAAATGTTCCTTTCCCGATGACGAGACAGCTCGGCGCTGGCTCTCGCGACGGGGCTCGTGGGGTGTCAATCTCGCTGCTAGAAGAGGCGAGATTGACACAATATCGGCGGCATCTACTGTACATCCTTCCACTACCCGGACCCGCACTACCAGCCGCTACGAACGATACAGCCCCCTCCATAGAATTCTCCCGGGCGAATGACGTGTGAGCCGTGTGACATTTATTTTATTACCGAGGGCGGGGCCACCCGTGACATGGACGGGTGACCCCGCCCCATTCTGACGCAACGGGGTTTCTGGCGGCTTCCCCGTGGTGTCACTGGTTTCCAGGTCGGGGTCACTCGTCCACGTCATGGGTGGCCCCGCCCTCGGTAATAAAATAAATGTCAAACGGCTCACGCGTCATTCGCCCGGGAGCCTTCTATGGAGGAGGCTGTATCGTTCGCAGCGGCGGGAAGCGGCGGGTAGCGGCGGGTAGCGCGGGTCCGGGTCGTGGAAGGATGTACATCGCTGGAATTATTTTTTTTATTTTTTATTAAAGGACTTGTCCCAAGATGTCTGTGTGTTTTTTTACCTTTTTTGACACTTTTTTTTGTGAACTCCATACCAGACCTGAAGGGCATGATATGGAATTTGGGGGGACCCCCACACATTTTTTTTTTTTTAATCTTGGTTCCCTGCACAAAATGTAATTTTTGAGGGAAAAAAAATCATGAATAGACGGAGTAGTTTTAAATGACTTTTTTGCCTTCAGAAATTACACTTTGTGCAGAGACAGTTGTAAACACGGGAAACATTCGCTACTTTACATGCATACTTTAGACACCCCCCAGGTAAGAAATTTAAAGGAATATTTCACTTTTATTGTTTCACTTTAAGCATTATTAAAATCACTGCTCCCGAAAAAACTGCTGTTTTTAAAACTTTTTTTTTGCATTGATACATGTCCCCTGGGGCAGGACCCGGCTCCCCAAACACCTTTGATTACAATAACTTGCATATTAACCTTTAAAATTAGCACTTTTGATTTTTCATGTTCATGTCCCATAGACTTTATCAGTGTTCGCGCGTTCGAACAAATTTTTTGCCTGTTCGCATGTTCTGGTACGAACCGAACCATGGGGTGTTCGGCTCATCCCTAGTAATAACCCCTGTCAGATTGTTTTTTCACCATCTGTGTCCCATTGCAGAGATTTCCCTTCCCTTCCTGTCCCATTGCCAAGTAGGAAGTGAAAAGAAAAACCCTGCAAATGAAAGGAATTCCTTGGGCGCCCCCAAGTCACCTCTATTTCTTTTCTGGGGACAACCCACATTTTGGGATTTTCTTTTACTTTCACTTTCAATGATAATTGTAAACAGAACAAATACAGAGGGTGAATCTCCTTAACAGGGACACAGACAGCAATAAAAACTGACAGGGATTGTAATCTCTCTCCACTCTATCCAAAACAAAAAAAAAAAAAAGCTTTTCCTTTAGTTATTGTGACAGACTCGCCTGGGACAGAGGCTTTTGGAGGGGACTAAATGCTAGTCTCTTGCCTTCTGACTATGGGCCCTGGCATTTGAGGGAGCTACAAGCATTTAGGAAGATATTCTGTTATGTAATGCAAAAGGCCATTATTAAGGAGGCCATGATGGTCTCTGCATGCTTGGGACTCAGTGGACAGATGTATGTGAAAGGAATGCTAATTAATGAGATCTGTAAAGCCTGGGTCTTTCACCCAATAGGTTATTGTGCTCATTAACACATCTTTGTCTCCTAGCAAACTGTTGGGTTTATACTTATGTGTATTGTAAGTTGTGAGTGTGAGGAGACGGCAAGTCTACCCTGAAAGGTCACATCTCTGAGTCACCTAGTCTGGGTAAATGATAAGTAAACTAGCTCATGTTAATTGGGTTAGTTTGTATTGTCAGCCTGCTGTATATATTAGTGTGTCATCTCAAATAAAGCAGTTTATGGTGAAAAACCAAACGAGTATTGTCTTGTTTATGGTTCTCAGAGGTTGGAATATCTGATATCTATATTCAGACTGGAAGGAAGCAGAACTACTGATGGAAGCACTCAGCGGAGTGTGGGCTAGGATCTGTTACAGTTATACTTTAAATATGACCAGGCGTATGATGGTAGAGCTTTGGAGATTCTTGCCTGAACTAGATATTATCTTGGTAAAAAAGTTATAATTTGTTTCAAGGGTTGAAATAGTGCTAGAAAGTTTATAAGTTGGTTCCCAGTGGGGCATGTGGCGACACAAACGTATCTGTGTCTCGTTTTTTATTTTACTAAAAAAAGACAAGAGGATTGCTCAGAGCTGGATTAACTCTTTGTGGCAAGACTGGGCACAGATGACTTGACATCCTCTACTGTACTAGGTAGAAGTCTTTATTTAAAAAAAAAATCAGGTTTACATCCACCTTAAACTGAGTAGGGTTTTTTTCACTGTCAGGGTGGTAAGGATCTGGAACTCTCTTCCACAATTGATGGTGTCGAAAGGAAGTATGGATAGTTTTAAAAGGCTCTTGGATGTGTATCTTAACTAAAAGAATTTAAGGGGGTATGGGAAAATATTTTTCCACACACACCTACACAGGTTGAACTGGATGGACTGTTGTCTTTATTCAACCTTACCAACCAATGTAACTATGTAACCCTTGTTTACAAATAAACTATAGGATAGGAATGCCGGTAATTCCAGGAGTATGTGGCTCAGAAGCACATAAATAGGAGTTGGATAATTTGGAGATCATATTAAGTTGACCTCGGTTCCAAAGGTGGAATTCTATAGGTTTTTTACCTGGATTGCACATTGAGTTCCCTATAATAGTTAAAGGGGAGAATGGGAGGAAATGAGGCCACTAGAATTTCTGATATCATCCCATAGGTTAAAAAAATGTGCTGTGATGGAATTGGAAATGGGAATGCTTAGCAGGTGGTAATCATTTCTATCTGGGTGGGACTAAGGCCAACAAAAGTTTTATAACTGAACAAAACTGACTGTGGCATATACTGTACAGCTTTTTTTTTTATTTCAAATAAAGTGAAATATATGACTTTGTAATGTTTTAATTTGAATGCAAGGAATTGCCACAGGTAAGACTCTTGCATAATACCAAAATGTAGGCGATAGGGATATTTTAAATGCTACTATTCTACACATTCATGATATAATATACTCGTTCCAAAACTTAAAATTGACCTTCACTGTTTCTTTCTTTTTTTTTTTTTTATTATTTTATTTATTATTTTTTATTTAGGACATAACAAAAGACTACGAATGGTAATTCCCAAAAAAAGGGGAAACTTAGAAAGGATAAAACACAACATTAAACAGTAGCATTAGTATTAAACATGCAAAGTCAAAAGCATAACATTGTTTCCAACCAGGCCGCATATTGAGCCTCCATATAGAGTATCTCTCCTATCACCAATTCACAACCCCAAAGAATAATATGCTTTAGTAGGCCCTCATGTTGCCTCCTCCATAGTCTCGAGTCTGTCCTACTCAGTTCTATAATATTTAAAAAAAGCAAACAAAAAACAAAACAAAACAAAACACAAAAAAAAAAAGGGGGGGGAAATAGGATAACAAACCAGTTTAGGGAGGTAAGTCTCATCTGTGGGAAAGAGCATTTTTCTCAGCTAAGCACGCCCTCCTGCTTGCATGCCTAAGCTAAGGACAGATGGATTCAAGGAAGTAAATGCTACATGAATCAGCTCCCCTTACTCAAGATGGCCACAGCCAGAAATACTAGGGGAATGTTTTTCAAAATGGTTTCTCAGCAAAGTAAAGCACTGAGAAATGGATGGATGGATGAGTTTGCTTTGAATATTAAAAATGAATTAAATAACGTGTTTGGTTTGTGGTACTCAGATGTAGTGTAGTTTCACTTAATAGATCCTGGAGATATAAAATGTTGTAACTGTTTGTTAAGAATATGTCTAGGAAGGTTTATTTGAAGTCCATGAGAAAGGATAGGCTTTCAGAATATTAAACAGAGTATGGGGATCAAGTGTAACATTTAGGGGGAGATTTACTAAAACTGGTGCGCTCAGAATGTGGTGCAGCTGTTCGTGGTAGCCAATGAGCTTCTAACTTCAACTTGTTCAATTAATCTTTGACAATTAAACAAGAAAGCTGATTGGTTTCTTTGCAGAGCTGCACCAAATTTTACACTCAGTTTTAGTAAATCTCCCCCTTAGTGGCTTTGATTTCATAGGGTTAACTTGTAGGCAAGATATCAATTTAGAAAGTGAAAGTAGCTGCATCAAATTAGAAAGAGATTCAATGTGATTTATAAACAAATTCTTATGATATGATATCATATGAGAGAGCAGAGAGCATTTTTTCCTGTGCCCACCTATTTCTTTGCTATTAATGTCCAGAGGAAATCTGATTTAGGCAGGCCATAAATGGTTTGAAATCTTCCTCCACTGTAATCGTCTGGTGTGGCAGAGTTTTAACAGAACTAAGGGAGCTGTCACAGGCACTCATAAAGAGTGCCTGATTATGCCCCCTCTTTCTGGCCAACTCTACTCTTCATATAAACGGTACTATTGCTTATATGACTGACAATCATGAATGGAGGGAGTGGACACAATAATGCAGCTCAAAGGCATGCGCAAGGGGTGTGCCAGGTGTGCCTGGGCACACCCTAATCCTGGGGTTGGCAAACTGTCAATCGCGATCTACCTGTTGATCGCCGGCAGGTGAAAGGTAAACTTTGCCGACCACTAGAACCTTGACAGGAGGGACAGCGGGGGTGGGATTGGTACCAATATATGCCACCCCCTCCAATCCCCCTGTCCTATGCTGCCCTGGTCCCCCTCCCCCTATTGTTTCAGGATGAAGAGTGGTGAAGAGACTGGTAAATATGTCACACACACATTTGTGTTTGAGCTTTGAGGTGCACACCCTAATGCAATAGGCTGCGCACACCTATGACACAGCTATGTAAACAATAATGCATAATGAAATATATATTTTAATGCAACTAGTGTAAGTACCTAAATTTGACTTACTATGAGTAGACATGTGCAATTCGTTTCGTTCCGAATTCGTTTTTTAACGAATTTCGACAAATTCGTTAATTCGGAAATATCCGAATTAACGAAAACTCATTTAACGAATTTTAACGAATATTCGTAAATTCAAATTTACGAATGTACGAATTTACGAATATACGAATTTACCAATGCACGAATTTACGAATGTACAACTATCCGGAAATTCGTAAATTTGAATTTACGAATTTCCGAATATTCGTACATTCGTAAATTTGTACATTTGTACAATCGTAAATTAGTAAATTCGGAAATCTGAAATAATAATTAACTAATAACTTAACTATTACTAACTATTCAATTATAGGTATTGTAATTTCCTTTCAAATTTGGCTGTTAGTGAACTTAACAAAGTTACGAATTGTTTTCCGACATAATGAATGCCGTATCTAAACGAATGGAACGTAATGAATTAATAATAATAATAAATAACAATAATAATAATAAAAACGTTTTATTATTATTATTATTATTAATTTGTTCCGTTCCATTTGTTTAGATGCGGCATTTGTTATTTCAGGTTATGCGTAACTTCAGATAAATTTGTATTCGTTACGTTCGCTAACAGCCAAATTTGAAAGGAAATTACAATACCTATAATTTAATAGTTATTTTTTCAGATTTTCAAATTTTCGGGTTTTCGAAAATATCGAATTTCCAAATTTCCAAAATTACGAATGTATAAATTTACGAATGTACAAATTTATGAATGTACAAATTTACGAATGTACAAATTTACGAATGTATAAATTTACGAATGTACAAATTTACGAATTTACGAATTGCGATCATAACGAATGACCCGAAAAACGAAAAAAAAAAAAATTGAATGAAACGAAAACGAAAACTAACAAATTTTTTGGCAGTGCACATGTCTAATTATGAGCTCTACCCATCTCCTATACAGCAACACTCAAACTGTAAAAGGAAGTGGCGGGACTGGGAGCCAATCAGGTGTCTTTTATGCTAGATTGTTGACAAGTACCAAGCTTATAGGAGGAGGCAGTATAGTGAACTTTCCCTTTTCATTTAGGCACCATTGTATGCTTGAAATGTAAATGATGTCATCCATCTGGCCGGACTGTGTGAGGGCTGTAAAAATCACAGGAATGGATGCAGAAAAACACAAAGCCTTTTGAAGGTAGAACAGCTCCCATATATTTGCTTTATCTGTGTATTTAGCTTTTTGCCTGGGGTATAGTTTTTACTGTTATTTTATTTGTTATTTTTATTATGTACTTATTTCCTCAAAAGAAAGGTAAGCATTACTTTTTTTAAAGTTTCAATAAAAACAGAATTATACCTTTGCTTCCAATATTATAAAATTAATCTGCTAGCAGTTACCATAGCTCAATATTTTTGATTAAACAAGAAGTTATTGTTTCTGTGTCGTAAAAGTCTAAAACTAATAGGACCCGTTATCATTTAAATCTCAAGATGAATCTCATTACAATTTTATTATTGACATTAATTTTCAGACAATGCCATGCAGATGTATCACATATCCAGATGAAAGAATTTCCAAAGCTGCATTTTCTTTGTGGTGCATAAAACATTTCTGCAGAAAGATAACAAAGATATTATTCAATACTTTCTCAAGAGCATTTGATGCTGGAAATATTAAACTAAACCTGCATGTGAGCTATCTTTTCAGATTTGTTTTTAGAGGTGCAAGCTCTTGGGGGTCGTCCTCCTGATCCTGGCTTCACAACAGAGTTAACCATTGACTAAGGACAAGTTGTCCTTTAACAAATGTCCCAAACCTCCTAAGTGAAGGCCACCTGGTCTGATATTCATCACTCTAAATCTAGCAATCCACACTGTGCAGTCCCACCAGCAACTGCATGGCCTTGCTTCTGAATGCATCCTTGCACGGTCCTCTTAAGCCTACCCATGTATGCCACAGCCCCTTCATTTGTGTAGAAAATCATACTAATGGTAGCCTCCAGTTGTCTTGCAGAGAACAACTCCCTTCATAAGAAGAGGACCCAGTAAGGATGATGTTTTGTGAAGCAAGATTGTCATATACTGATATGTTCCCACAGTGACAGTAATTTAGCTATGGGCTATGTTATGTTAGTCTAGAGCAGTGTTTCTCGACCTTTGTTCAGTCAAAATGTGTACAATCTCAAGGCTCCCCATTCTAAAGTGTAAAAAACTAAACTAGTAGTTTTACATAACAGGAAAAATAGGGGGAGGAGGGGTCACTAAATAGTGGCCCCCAGGTCGGACTTTAAAGGCACAATGAACAGTGAGAAGGTATTGCCAAAATATTACAAAATGTATTAAAGTTTATAAATGGCACATAAAAAAACATTAGGAGAATTAAAAACATATATAGAGGATATATGATACAGCACAAGCCCCTGTGCGTCACAGGGGCTCATGCTGTATCATATATCCTCCATAATGTATAAACTTTAATACATTTTGTAATATTTTGGTAATACTTTCTCACTGTTTATTGTGCCTTCAAAGTCCGACCTGGGGGCCACTATTTAGTGTCCCCTCCTCCCCCTTTTTTCATCTATTGAACTTATTACGGATGCGGCTATGAGTGCTTTTTCTTCAATTTGCATAGTCTTACATAACACAACAGCATTCACACATGTAGGACACTCAACACTTGAGGTGATTTATCCTAACAATGTAAATATATATATTTACACTCTGGTACTGACTAGTATCCTAGTATAGCGTTCTTCTTCTTCCACAGTTTCTCTCCCTCGCTCCATTAATGTGACCCCAGTGCTGATGAAGAAGGGCAGAGTAGGGCCAAACAGGGATTCAGTGCAGGCACCTGATGTCCTCCTTATCAGACAATGACATCATCGTTTGTTAAAGCCTGGTACATACACACTACTAGTTTTTTTTTTCGTTCAACCCAGCGGGCTGAACTAAAAAAAAAAACATGACAGCTTAGGTTGGAGCCGCTGTGCTAACAATCCGATGTTAGTACAATGATCTCTCCTGCTGTTCTATTGTGTTCTGACTGGGGGAAGCCCTCTCCCCCCGGCAAAACACTCTGGTCAGCGCTCTCAACCATTGACTGAAAGAGCTGATCTGGTGCTGATCGATCGGCAGACCTTTTCAGTTATACCTCTTTAAACGGCAAGCTTCTGTCGGACTGGCTGCTGTACACACGGGCCGATTGTTGGCCAGTTTCTATTGAACCGGCTGATGCCGCCTGATATTTGGCCCGAGTGTATTAGGCTTAAGACCCTGACGGTTGGCCCATGTGATGCTCAAGGTTGTAATGCTGCACAATGAAAACCTGTGTCTTAATGTAACAAAAACGCAGGCTTGATCCTTCCACCAGCATGTACACAATTTTGGCAATTAAACATTTTGCCAAGGCACCCCTAAAAAGAAGGCTCAAAGAGGTTGGTGTAGAGCCAGGGATTCGTTTCAGAATTGGGAAACCTGTACTGTACAAATTTAAAGACTGTAGTTGCTGACTTCTAAATATACTAGTTCCTTTTCTGTCTTTGTGGTCCAGAGGCTTAATTTTGTTTTGGGGTCACTAACCCTAAGAAAGTATGCATATTGAGGATTCTGTCTTCACTTTCACTTTCCTGCATTCTTGTTATGAGTAAGTCAGTGACAGCCAGACAACTTGCCTTTTAAAAAGAGGCTAGCAATTGCAGCCTCTGTATTTCTCAGTATAGAAATGTATTCAAAGCTCACTTCAGTCTATGTAAAGCCTATAGAATGTGGAACAGTTAAAAAAACATCCTGAGGGCCTGGATGAAGACCAAGATGGCAGCATAAGCTGAGAGCTCCTGTGATCCGGGGAACACATCTTGCCTTTTAGGGGAGCCTACACCTCTAAACCACAATGAACAGATCCACCCGGAGCTCTTCTACATCCCAAGCAGCCAGCGACTCAGGTACGCAGCTGAGCAGCAACATTCCGGAGCCATTTCGGTCCCAACGCATGGCCGCACTTGCGGCCTCACAGGCCCAGACCCCGAGCTCGCCTGGCTTGGGGCCCGCTACATCAATGTCAGGAGGAACAGGCCCAAGTGCAGGGCATACTCATCCCCCTAGCCTGTTTGACCTAGAAACAGTGGCCGCGGACATTAAAAACACAGTCACAGTGGCGATTGCAGACCTGAAATCGTAAATCCAAGCAGTAGCTCACCGCATTGATGGCGTAGAACAAACCACCCAGACACACGCGTCCGCCATTTGTCAGGTCCAAACCACCTATGACTCCCAGCTCTCTGATCTCTTGGAACTCCACAGACATGTCGAGGGTCTCGACAATCTTGGCCGGAGACACAACATAAGTGTATGGGGAATCCCGGAGAATATTGACCCAGGCTCCCTTCAACAGACTATATGCACCATCTTTACTGACTTAATTTACCGCCCGTCAGATCCTCCCATTGAAGTGGAATGAGCTCACCGCGCTTTGCGCCCTCAACCCCGAGACAATGAACCACCTAGAGATGTTATTTGCTGCGTGGTTAACTATCCACTCAGTGAGGAAATCCTCCGTAAATCTAGGGAAGGGGCCAAATTCTCCATAATGGCATGACATAAAACTTTTTCAGGACTTGTCTCAGATAACACTGCAAAACAGAAGAGCCCTGCTGAAAGCCCAACGTGCCAGGAATATTCAATACCGCTGGAAGTTTCCTTTTGGGCTATTGGCGTCTGCCAGGGGCCGCTCTGATCTACTACGCACTCCGGAAGACTTGCTAGGCTTCCTTTTTTCGTGACCAACTTGATCTCCCACACATCGAGCTTCCGGAATGGTACGCAATCTATTTCCCCTCGGAACCCTGGCTCCCTGTGTCTCTTAACCCGTCACCGAAGGCCCAACGACACAGATCCTGCAGAAACAGAGCTAACCAGGCCTCTCCAAGCACCCGTGCATCACGCCGTGACCTCTATCAGCACAGCCCGGGCTCTCCCTCTACGCTAGCCAGGAGACATGATCGGTTGGAGGCTTTATGTCCTCCGCTTCACCACTGCCATGGATCACTGTCTGTGAGTTGCCAGTTTTAATCTTGCTCCTCTCCCTCCTTTTCCTGTGTCCTCTCTATCCCTCCCTAGGCCTTGTGCCGTCACCAAACTCTTCAACAGACGCTCTCCTTCTGTGACGTCACCCTCCTTGCCTGAGAAACAGAGGCCGGATATAATATTAGGATGGAGACTAAGAAATATTTCTACTCGTGGGTCCATGCTTCTCATCTCTCTCGGTTATCTTCACCTTCTCCAGCAGCTGTCTCTTCAGATGCACCAGCATAGCCAGAACTTGGACTTGTTGCTGAAGTCTTCGCCCATTGAAGGTAACGCATTCTGCTTTGTACACACATTTCTGCAGTCCTTGCATCCCACATTCCGCTTCCTGGACTCTCTTTTCTCAAGGATCACTGAGCTACCAATCCAGGCTCTTTAGAAAGTCCACCTCTGGTTGTGACCTATCTATCTCTCTTTACTCTCTTTTTCCATCTTTCCATCTTTAGCCTCTCTCCTTTTTTCTCTTTCTTTGCCCCCTCTTTTCTCTTATCCCACCCCCCCCCTTAAAAAAAAATTCTTCTCTTTTTTATTTTTTTTTGGTTGGATCCACCCCCGTCCCTCCAGGAAAGACCCCCGGCACTTGTCTAATATCCGCACGATATACCTTTAACAACAGCGACACTAGCACAAATACCCTTGAAGACTCATGAAGAAACGACCAACAACTATGTCTTCCCTGACACTGAAATGCTTATCCCTCAATGTTAAGGGCCTTAACCCACCAGAAACATGGTCCCATGTTTTGTCGTCCCTATCCAAACACAAGGCACATTTAATTTTCTTGCAAGAGACCGATTTCCAGGCAGATGCCATCCCAAGACTTTCTAACCATATGTACCGTACAGCGATTCATGCCACCAACCCTGACTGCAAGACTAAAGGAGTCTCTATACTGATTTCTAAGCATGCTAATTTCCAACTAACCGATTCTCTTATCGATTCAGAAGGCAGAAATATTTTTCTTAAGGGCTCCTATGCTTCAAAACCAATCACATTGGCCAATCTGTACTGCCCAAACGACCATCAGATTGTTTTTTTCAGAAAAGTGTGTGACCTCTTAGCCTCATTCCATTCAGGTATAGTACTAATGGGAGGTGATTTAATGTCCCCTTGAACCCTTTATTGGACTCTTCCACGGGCACATCTACATTGACTTATAAAGCGTTACGCCAGATAAAACTACAGTTCCAATCCTTAACTTTACACGATACTTGGTGCACCTTGTTCCCTTCAGATAAGGACTACACATTTTTCTCAGCCCCCACATCAAAAATATTCCAGGATTGATTACTTTTTCCTATCCCAGTCAGACTTGCCCTTTCTCCAACAGTCCACGATCTGACCATCACCCAATCACAGTCACCTTATCTTTCCCTGAAACATGTTCTAGAACTAAGACCTGGTAATTGAAATGTGGCCGTCCAAACTTTAAAAAATCTCCTCTACTATTCACCATGTCCGCAGCCCTCAGGGATCTCTTCTAGTCAAGAATGAGGACATAGCCAAATAATTTGAGAGATTTTATTCTAAATTCTACAACCCAGCGGCCCATCCCAGAAAACAGCTGAATCACGTATTAGACTCATTAAAGATTTCCTCTCCCAATACAGCCCCACACCAATAACCCCCCCAAAAAACACTTGATCTGGAGAACCCCATAGGGGCGATGGAATTGGAGGTGACTATAAAACAAATGAAAACGGGCAAATGCCCGGGACCGGACGGTTTGTCCCTCCAGTATTATAAATCTTTCATTGATATTCTTATTCCCAAACTCATAACCACGTTCAATGCCCTGTCAGATCCCCAGATAAAACCAGACAGAATGCTAGCTGCACATATTGCCGTCATACCTAAGGAAGGCTCGTTAGTCGTTAATTCTAGACCAATATCCCTTTTGAATGTAGACATTAAGTTATACGCGAAAATCCTGGCTAATAGGTTTCCCCCCGTGGTGCCTGGCCTCGTATCCCTGGATCAAGTTGGCACAATCCGAACATTAAATTTACATCATTGGCTCATGTCTTCCAAATCACAAGGATTCTTTCTCCCGCTCGATGCTGAGAAGGCGTTCAACAGGGTGGCCTGAAACTATATGCGAGGGGTTCTCTTGGCCATTGGCCTGAGGTCCTGTATGCTGTCATATATTATGGTCCTGTACTCTGGTCCCTCTGCAGCAGTCAAAGTCAATGGTCACCTGTTGGACGCCTTCCCCATCAGCAACGGCACACGCCAGGGCTGCCCACTCTCACCCCTGATATACATCCTTACCCTGGAACCCATCTTTAATAGGTTGAGAGGTAATTCGGACATTCATGGGATTACAGTGAAATGTAGAGAGTTCAAGGTGGCAGCTTTTGCTGACGACGTCTTACTCTCTCTAAAAACACCCAGAATTTCCCTACCTAATCTCTTTAAAGACTTAGAAACATTCAGGACCTTATTGAATCTAAAAATAAATCATACAAAATCACAGGCTTTGAACGTTACCCTTCCTTCCCAGGAAGTGTCGCGCTGCCAAGAGTCCTTTCCCTTCCATTGGGAACAGGACGCAATCACATACCTAGGTATTCAAATCCCGGCCCGCCTATCTGACTTGTACTTGAAAAATTACCACAATGCTCTCCTTAAGATTCAAAAAAACCTTAAAGACTGGATGAGCCTGAATGTTTCATGGTTCAGACGTGCCGTCCTGATTAACCACTTAACGACCGCCCACCGCCGATTTACGTCGGCAGAATGGCACGGACAGGCAGAATCACGTAGATCTACGTGATCGCCTTTGTGCAGTTGGGGGGTCCATCCGGACCCCCCTTCACTGCAGTGAGCGGCCGTTAAGTGTTCGGGAGCGATCAGGCATGAGGGGGCGGCCGCTCGATTCCGCCCCCCCCCCCTCGCGATCGCTCCCGGCCAATGAAAATGCTTCCTCCGCCATGTGATGTAAACAAGGCTGGAGGAAGTGATGTCATCTCCCTCGCCGCGGTCTTTTCGTTCCCGGCGCCGAGGAGTGAAGACAGAGGTTAGTGCACCAACAGTCCACTGACACGTAGGTACACATAGGCACACAAATCACCCCCCAGTCACCCCCAGATCACCCCCCAGGTCACCCCAAAGCCCCCAATCACAGTGTCACTGATTGCAGTGATCATTTATTTTACTGATCACTGCATTTAGTGTCATCTGTGATTGTAAAAAGTTGCAGGGCAGTTAGGATTAGGCCCCTTTAGGTCCAGGGTAGCCCCCTAACCCCCCCCTAATAAAGGTTTAACCCCTTGATCACCCCCCAGGTAACCCTTTCACCCCCTAACTTCAGCGTCACTAAGCGATTGTTTTTCCGATCGCTGTATTTGTGTCGCTGGTGTTTTAGATTATTAGTTATTTTTTTTTAGGTTCGCCGCAGGTTTTTATTAGTGTCAGGTACCCCCATATATTATTTTAACCCCCTGATTGCCCCTAGAGTTAACCCTTTCACCAGTGATCGCCGTATAAGCGTCACTGGTGTCACTGGTTAGCCAGTAAGTTATTTAGTTATTTAGGTTACCCGTCAGGTTTTTATATAGTGTCAGGTACCCCCATATTTAGCCTAATAAAGGTTTTAACCCCCTGATTGCCCCTAGTTAACCATTTCACCAGTGATCACCATATAAAGGTTACGGGTACTGTAAAGAAAAGCAAGGGAGAGGCGCCTCTGAGTGCAGACGTTTTAAAACAATTTAATAAAAGATAGTGCTACAAGCAACTCACATTTGTATGGTTAAAAACGTGCATTGTACGAAATCCAGTTAGAAGAGGAAGATGTCATCAGGTCTGTCACGGAGTATCTCCTCCTGCTGGGGCACTGTGCTGCTGATAGTCAGTTCACTGCTGTAGATGGTATGGATACGGCCGTCAGCGGTGAAGAAAAGCAGTGCAGGGCCTTGGAGATGTTGATTGAATAGCAGGCGAGGGCCGATGACGTCACTGGCATACAAATGTGAGTTGCTTGTAGCACTATCTTTTATTAAATTGTTTTAAAACGTCTGCACTCAGAGGCGCCTCTCCCTTGCTTTTCTTTACAGTACCCTGGAACATGGTTTCTGTTTCACCTTGAATGGCAGCCCTGAGCTTGCACATGTGACTTCTCCTATTATTATTACTATTCTTCCAGCCTCCGCTTCATCCCTCTCCCCCCGGAGCCTGGACCCCATGTTCACTGACTGTACATCTTTTTGTACATGCGCCATTTGATTATATACCTTTGAGATATTAGTGACTTTGGACTCATGCGCATTTTTTACTTGTGTTATAAAGGTTACGGGTGACGCTGGTTGATTAGTTTGCTTTTTATAGCATCAGGGCACCCGCCGTATATAACCCAATAAAGGTTTAACCCCCCTGATCGCCCGGCGGGTGAGATCAATTAGGTTTTAGCGCCAGAGAGGGTCTGCGTCGCCCCAGGCAGTGTTAGGTTAGTGCCAGTAACGCTAACACCCACGCGCAAAGCATACACCCCCCTTAGTGGTATAGTATCTGATCAGATCTATACTAGCATCCCCAGCTGTTTAGGGTTCCCAAAAACGCAGTGTTAGCGGGATCAGCCCAGATACCTGCTAGCGCCTGCGTTTAGCCCCTCCGCCCAGCCCAGCCCAGCCCAGCCCACCCAAGTGCAGTATCGATCGATCACTGTCACTTACCAAACACAACACACATAACTGCAGCGTTCGCAGAGACAGGCCTGATCCATATCAACCAGTCCATAGCAAACGTCCATAGCAACCAGTCCATAGCAACCGTCCATAGCAACCATCCATAGCAACCAGTCTATAGCAACTGTCCATAGCAACCATCCATTGCAACCAGTCCATAGCAACCGTCCATAGCAACTGTCCATAGCAACCATCCATAGCAACTATCCATAGCATCCAGTCCATAGCAACTGTCCATGGCAACCAATCAATAGCAACCGTCCATAACAACCAATCCGTAGCAACCGTCCATAGCAACTGTCCATAGCAACCGTCCATAGCAACCAGTCCATAGCAACCATCAATATCAACCAGTCCAAGGTGAATGTTTTGAACGCTACCACTCAAAAGTGAAGTTTTAGCGTAGGGTACAGCATTTCACAGACAAGGACACACTTACACAGGGTCTCCCAAGATGCCATTACATTTTGAGAGACCCGAACCATTACAGTTGTAAAGTTACAAAAAAAGTGTAAAAAATAAAAAAAAAAACGTAAAAAACAAAACACAAAAAAAATATAAAATAAAAAAAACAAAAATAGTTGTCGTTTTATTGTTCTCTCTCTCTCTATTTTCTCTCTATTGTTCTGCTCTTTTTTACTGTATTCTATTCTGCAATGTTTTATCATGCTTGCTTTTCAGGTATGTAATTTTTTGTTTTCAGGTGCGCCATTCAACTGCAGCGCGGAATTATTTATCTTGACAGCAACAGCGTTTGCTCCCACGATACATAAAGCCGTGACACCACAGTTAAAAAAAGAGCATATATGCCGAAGCATGGGGGCAGCAGGGGCGGAGGAGCGATTTTGCTCCTAATGCCGCGTACATACGGTCGAAATTCCGACGGAGGCCTGCCCGTGGAAAATTCCGACCGTGTGTACGCGGCATAACTTTTTTGCGGGAGGATGCCCCCATGCTTCGGCATATATATATTTTAGGCACAGGTTGCGTTAAAACATTTTTTTATTTTTTACTAGGTTTTGTTTTGGTATTTGCTTTGCAGGTATGGCATGGTAAGGTCTTACTGTTGTACTGTAATGTTACTTTGTTTTAATGTTAACCACCATTTGCTTAGCAGGTACGCCATTCAGTTGCAGCGCGGATCTATTTATCTTGACAGCCGTGACTCCAACGCTGTAGGAGGTGATTTCACCACCACAGTTAAAAAAAAGAGCATATATGCCGAAGCATGGGGGCAGCAGGGGCGGAGGAGCGATTTTGCTCCTAATGCCGCGTATATACGGTCGAAATTCCAACGGAGGCTTGCCCGTGGAAAAGTCCGACCGTGTGTACGCGGCATAACCTTTTATGCCGCGTACATACGGTCGAAATTCCGACGAAGGCTTGACCGTGTGTACGCGGCATAACTTTTTTGCGGGAGGATGCCCCCATGCTTCGGCATATATGCCCATCATTAGAAGTGGGTGGATGAAGGGAGGTATTCTAATGGTGGGCATACCCACCAATCAATCTCTTTTTTTCGTTCAGCCAATAGGCTGTATGAAAAAAAAGATTACAATACATGTCCAACAAGGACCAGCAACGTACTGGTATGTTGCTGGACTTTGAATGTTTATACCAGAATGATGCCTGCGGGTTTAGTTATCATCTTGGTATCATTCTTTTCAGCCAGCAGCCGGCTTTCATGTAAAAGCAATTCTAGCAGATAATTAGCCTCTAGACTGCTTTTACAAGCAGTGGGAGGGAATGTCCCCCCCCCCGGATATAAAAAGCGCCATTGGGAAATTGGGAAAGCATTTTATCACACCGATCTTGGTGTGGTCAGATGCTTTGAGGGCAGAGGAAAGATCTAGGGTCTAACCCCCCAATTTTTTTCAAAAAAAGAGTACCTGTCACTACTTATTGCTATCATAGGGGATATTTACATTCCCTGAGATAACGATAAAAATGGTAAAAAAATAAAATATGGAAGGCACAGTTTAAAAATAAAATAAAAAAGCCAAATAAATAATAAAAAAAAAAAAAAAAAAGCACCGCTGTCCCCCCCTGCTCTTGCGCAAAGGCGAACGCAAGCTTCGGTCTAGCGTCATATGTAAACAGCAATTGCATCATGCATGTGAGGTATCACCGCGAAGGTCAGATCGAGGGCAGTCATTTTAGCAGTAGACCTCCTCTGTAAATCTAACGTGGTAACCTGTAAAGGCTTTTAAATGCTTTTAAAAATGAATGTAGTTTGTCGCCGCTGCGCGTTTGTGCGCAATTTTAAATCATGTCGTGTTTGGTATCCATGTACTCGGCCTATGATCATCTTTTTTATTTCATCAAACATTTGGGCAATATAGTGTTTTTTAGTGCATTAAAAATAAAAAAAGTGTGTTTTTCCCCCAAAAAATGTGTTTGAAAAATCGCTGTGCAAATACTGTGTGGAAAAAAAAAATGCAACACCCACTATTTTAATCTGTAGGGCCTTTGCTTTAAAAAAATATATAATGTTTGGGGGTTCAACATAATTTTCTTGCAAAAATTTTTTTTTTTTCATGTAAACAAAAAGTGTCAGAAAGGGCTTTGTCTTCAAGTGGTTAGAAGAGTGGATGATGTGTGACATAAGCTTCCTAATGTTGTGCATAAAATGCCAGGACAGTTCAAAACCCCCCCAAATGACCCCATTTTGGAAAGTAGACACCCCAAGCTATTTGCTGAGAGGCATGTTGAGCCCATTGAATTTTTTTTTTTTTTGTCCCAAGTGATTGAATAATGACCAGAAAAAAATAATGTACAAAAAGTTGTCACTAAATTATATATTGCTCAAACATGCCATGGGCATATGTGGAATTACACCCCAAAATACATTCTGTTGCCTCTCCTGAGTACGGGGATACCACATGTGTGGGACTTTTTGGGAGCCTAGTCGCGTACGGGACCCCAAAAACCAAGCACCGCCTTCAGGATTTCTATGGGTGTAAATTTTTGATTTCACTCCTCACTGCCTATCACAGTTTCGGAGGCCATGGAATGCCCAGATGGCACAAAACCCCCCCAAATGACCCCATTTTGGAAAGTAGACACCCCAAGCTATTTGCTGAGAGGTATGTTGAGTATTTTGCAGATCTCGCTTTTTGTCACAAAGTTTTGAAAATGTAAAAAAAGAAAAAAAAAAGAAAAAAAAATGTCTTTCTTAATTTTCAAAAACAAATGAGAGCTGTAAAATACTCACCATGCCTCTCAGCAAATAGCTTGGGGTGTCTACTTTCCAAAATGGGGTCATTTGTGGGGGTTTTGGGCTATTTTGACATTTTATGGCCTTCAAAACTGTGATAGGTAGTGAGGAGTGAAATCAAAAATTTATGCCCTTAGAAACCTTGAAGGCGGTGCTTGGTTTTTGGGGTCCCGTACGCGGCTAGGCTCCCAAAAAGTCCCACACATGTGGTATCCCCGTACTCAGGAGAAGCAGCAGAATGTATTTTGGGGTGTAATTTCACATATAACCATGGCATGTGTGAGCAATATATCATTTAGTGACAACTTTGTGCAAAAAAAAAAAAGTTTGTCATATTCCCGCAACCTGTGGCAAAATATAAAATATTCCATGGACTCAACATGCCTCTCAGCAAATAGCTTGGGGTGTCTACTTTCCAAAATGGGGTCATTTGGGGGGGTTTTGTGCTATTTTGGCATTTTATGGCCTTCGAAACTGTGATAGGTAGTGAGGAGTGAAATCAAAAATTTGCGCCCTTAGAAATCCTGAAGGCGGTGCTTGGTTTCCGGGGTCCCGTACGTGGCTAGGCTCCTAAAAAGTCCCACACGTGTGGTATCCCCGTACTCAGGAGAAGCAGCAGAATGTATTTTGGGGTGCAATTCCACATATAACCATGGCATGTGTGAGCAATATATCATTTAGTGACAACTTTTTGTAATTTTTTTTTTTTTGTCATTATTCAATCACTTGGGACAAAAAAAAATATTCAATGGGCTCAACATGCCTCTCAGCAATTTCCTTGGGGTGTCTACTTTCCAAAATGGGGTCATTTGGGGGGGTTTTGTACTGCCCTGCCATTTTAGCACCTCAAGAAATGAGATAGGCAGTCATAAATTTAAAGCTGTGTAAATTTCAGAAAATGTACCCTAGTTTGTAAACGCTATAACTTTTGCGCAAACCAATAAATATACGCTTATTGACATTTTTTTTACTAAAGACATGTGGCTGAATACATTTTGGCCTAAATGTATGACTAAAATTGAGTTTATTCGATTTTTCTTATAACAAAAAGTAGAAAATATCATTTTTTTTCAAAATTTTCGGTCTTTTTCTGTTTATATCGCAAAAAATAAAAATCGCAGAGGCAATCAAATACCATTAAAAGAAAGCTCTATTTGTGGGAAGAAAAGGTCGCAAATTTCATTTGGGTACAACATTGCATGTCCGCACAATTTACAGTTAAAGCAGCGCAGTGCCGAATCCCAAAAACAGGCCTGGTCCTAATGGCCCGAAATGGTCCGGGGCTTAAGTGGTTAAAATGATCGTTCTGCCATGTCTACTCTATTTACTGCAATCAGTCCCTATCTTCTTACCGGCAGCTTTTTTACAACCTACCGGAGAGAGTGTTCTGCCTTCGTATGGAGGAACTCCCCCCCCCCGTATTAAGTTCTCTCGACTCACACTATCCAAATCCAGAGGCGGGATTGGGTTACCGGACCTCCAGAATTACTATATTGCCTGTCACCTAACAAGGATAGCAGACTGGAATATTCATGCTTTTAAAAAGTCATGGGTATTCCTTGAAAAAGCTTTTTCGTCTAGACCCTTGCACCTCCTCCCGTGGCTACCAACAAAGAATTGGCCGCAGTCTCTCTCGGTGCACCCGCTCATTAATCCATCACTTAAGGCATTCAGAAAGGCCTCTCTCGGTGGGACTTCCGCCCCTTTTCCGAGCCCTCTAACCACACTAACAGGAAATACTGATTTTCCTCCGGGAGACTCTGCCGCCTTTTTGCATGATGAGTGGCCATTTGAGGACGTACTCGCCCTCCAGTTTTACTCTAAAGAGATACCCATACCATTTGAAAAGCTACAATCTATCTCTAGGATGTCCTCATTCTCCTTTTGGACCTATAGACAAATTTTACATTTCCTCACAACCCATACCCATAAATCACTCTGGACAAGGCAACATACGCCCTTTTAGTCCCTGTGTCACTGCAAAGTTCCACAAAGACATTTGATTTCTCTCTTTTATACCCTCCTCTTGGAGACCCCTACCCAGACTCTAGCTACTTCACTAACTTCCTGGAACCAAGACCTACAAACGCCTCTATCAACTGAAGATTGGAACACTATATATGAATACGCACACAAAAGCTCATTAAATGTGGCCATTCAAGAAAATGGTTACACGGTGGTCACTAGATGGTACAGGACCCCATCCCGTCTTCATAAATTCTCCCCTGACATTCCTGATACGTGTTGGAGATGTGGATTGGGAGTAGGCACTATGCTCCATGTGTGGTGGGACTGTGAGAGTCTCCAACACTTTTGGAGGGAGGTCCACAGTCTCATTACACATATCACCACTTTTACTCTGGACTTTACCCCGGCCCAGTTTCTCCTGCACCATACATCGCTTATCAAAAAAGACTACTACAAGTCCTTGACCATGCATATGGTCAATGCTGCCAGACTCTGTATCCCCATACATTGGCATTCCACCCACACTCCAACAATACGGGAATGGTTTGCGAGGATCTCAAAAATTAACGAATTGGAAGAATTTATTCATATTTAGTTAGATAGAATACACAAATTTTCAACTACTTGGGCGTGCTGGACTCATTTCACAACCACTGACAGATACCATCAGTGTGTTTCTCAGGGTTGACCAGCCAATGCGGCTCCGGTCCCAGGTTTGTCGTGGGTGGCTGGGGGAGGGGGGGTGGGTGCGGATCCATTCATCACCCCCTTCTTTATGTTCCTTCAGTGTTTTTTCCCTTCCCTCACCGTTTTCCCTTTATGTTCTTCTTTTCTTTTTGTTTCACTAATATCTCTTATTTTCTCTTTCTTTCTTTCTTTTCAATATAGGTACTTCTCTTTTAATAGCACTTCTGTTATATACGGATATGTTGCACCTTGACTCCATTTAAGTCAGACTTGGTACGCTTTCTCTTTCCTTCGACTTCATTGAGAGGGAGGGGAAATAGAAAATGTGCCCCTCCGCCCTCCTACGCTAATTTATAAGTATGTCTGCAGGTTGAGGTCGTTTAATCACAAATTTGTGCTTATTACTGTATCTTATACTTGGTACCTTGTATAGCACTTCGATTTTTTGATGTCATGTGCTAATTGTTTTGACATGTATGTTTATTTTTTCTTCGCCTAATAAAACCTTTTTATGGAAAAAAAAAACCATCCTGAACAAGTTCCAATAGGGAAACCTGTTCTGGTGATAACTGTCTCCATGCTCTTACTTTTTTCTCTGTCTTTGGAAAAATCTCATCTCACCACCTGAAAGGATACAGGAAAAAAATAAATAAAAATATAACTAAAGAAAAATAAAATAGGGGTCTTAACCATTCCTTACGCTATCCAAAATCAAAAATAAAGCTATTGGCTTTACATACACTTTAGGATGACCCAAGCAGCTCATCCTACATTCTTGGCATCCTCACTGTACTGGGTTCTGCAGAGCATATTCATGATGATTTCAGGCACTTTCATCTGCAACAGCACCCACCCTAACGATGGCCTGTCTGCTCTAAGGCGAGGTTTGGCATCCTACCGGGCATGTACAGAATTTGTTGGCGATGCTAGTGGAGGATGGAAGCAGGTGCATAGATGAATCAAAGATGGTGCTGGCTTTGGTGGGATGTCAGGTTGTGTAGGGTGCAGTCTTGTGTATAGTAAGGCTATACTGTATATCTTAGAGCAGTGGTTCTCAACTCCAGTCCTCAGGGCCCACCAACAGGCCAGGTTTGCAAGATAACTGAAATGCATCACAGGTGATATAATTTGCTGCTCAGGGATTGTAGTATTCTAGTCTGCATCTCACAAAGGTAATACTTAAAATCTGGCCTGTTAGTGGGTCCTGAGGACAGGAGTTGAGAACCACTGTCTTAGAGCAATGGTTCTCAACCTCAGTCCTCAAGTACCCCCAACAGGCCATGTTTTGTGAACTTCCCCTAGATAAAATAGCTCTTATCTATACCATGTCATTGATATTGATTTAAAGCAGCTGTGCAAAGTAAAGGAAAACATGGACCATTGAGGGTACTTAAGGACTGAGGTTGAGAACCACTGTCTTAGAGCTTTGAGCATTTCCAAATGATTTGGGGCAGAATTTTGCATGTATTTACTGGCAGACTGTGGAGTTTAGTTACACTTTAAAGAATATGGTTTAGTATTAAGGGGTGCTTTAGGCTCCATGCACACAAGCATTTTTTAGGCTCATAGAAGCTGTTATTAGCATTTTCTTTCTGCTCCTAGAAGCTAAAAAGTGTTATCCTATGTGTCCATGCACACGAGGATAACAGGTCAGGACAGGCTATTAGAGTTTTTTGAGCTTCAGCATCTAGAAGCAGAAAAAAAAAATTTGCAGAGTTTCTTAGGCCATTTTTCCAGCAGAAACACTCCTAAATGCTGCTAAAGGCTCCTAAATGCTACTACCAGCATTTTTTTTAGCTTTTTCCCCCTTTTTTTAACCACTTCAGCCCTGGAAGAATTGGCTGCTCAATGACCTGGCTTCTTTTTGTGATTCGGCACTGCATCGCTTTAACTGACAATTGCGCAGTCGTGCGACGCTGTACCCAAACAAAATTGACATCCTTTTTTTCCCACAAATAGAGCTTTCTTTTGGTGGAATTTAATCATCTCTGCAATTTTTATTTTTTGCGCTATAAACAAAAAAAGAGCGACAATTTTGAAAAAACACAATCATTTGTACGTTTTGCTATAATAAATATTCCCATTTTTTTTTAAAAAGCTAATTTTTTCTCATTTTAGGCCGATATGTATTCTTCTACATATTTTTGGTAATAAAAATCGCAATAAGCGTATATTGATTGGTTTGCGCAAAATTTATAGCGTCTACAAAATAGGGGGTAGATTTATAGCATTTTTATTATTATTATTTTTTACTAGTAATGGTGTCGATCTGCGATTTTTATTGGGACTACAACATTATGGTGGACACATCGGACACTTTTGACACATTTTTGGGACCATTGGCATTTATACAGTGATCAGTGCTATAAAAATTAACAGATTACTGTAAAAATGTCACTGGCAAGGAAGGGGTTAACACTAGGGGCGATCAATGGGTTAATTGTGTTCCCTAGTGTGTTTCTAACTGTGGGGGGAGGGGACTGACCTAGAGGACATGACAGATTGTGGTTCCTAGCTATTAGGAACTCACAATCTGTCTCTACTCACAGAACAGGGATTTGTCCCTGTTCTGCCTCTCGTGCCCGCGATCGCTCGTGGCGGACGGTCATCCCGACCGCCGGTCACAAGCATCGGCCTGCTATCCCGCTTAAAGGGACCGACGTGCAGCTATGACGGTTTGTGGGATCTTGCCGACATGCCGCCGTATAATGACGGCGGCTGGTCGGCAAGTGGTTAAAGGAACTGCAAAAATGCTAATAAAACGCTAACACTCCTAAACACTTTTAACACACTAGTACAAAAAGCTATTACCAATGTTTTTCATCCAGCATTTTTTCCAGCGTTTTTTTTAGCTAAAAAAAATGCTAGTGTGCATGGAGCCTTAGCGTGAGGGACACTTTGCACCAGTTGTAGAAGTTGCAAGTTTATACTTCTTGGCTCTTCATTGAAAACTAACCATCCCCACACTGTTAGCAGTATGAACTAATGTACCGAGAAATTCATATCTGTATTGGCATTGTAGATATTATCTAAAATGTCAATAGTGCTGGTGGATATATATATTGGAAAAAACCTGCGCTAAACCAAATAATTTTGAGAAAAATTAATAAATACTTGATCAAAGAAAAAACTGTGATGCTGCTACAAGTAAAAAGCTAAAAAATACTAAAGCTCAACAAACATATGCAAAAAGAAACAAGTGCGCAATCACCATGAATTAAAACAACAATCCTGCAAACAGGAAAAAATTATTTAAAACATCAAGTGAAAAATAAATATATATAGTGAAAAGAAGGGGTTGATGTAGAGAATCTTCTATTATAAGGAATCTCCAAACAATATTCATTTAACGAATGTGTATAAAAAGTGTCCCAAAAAGAAGTTGTATATTTAAATGTTTTAAATTTTAAATAATCAGCTCCACCAATCTTCATATGGGTAAGGAATTATCCGATGTAGTTCTTATTCCATATACATTCGACAGTAGGGAATAATCATAAAGCCGCTTACCAGATCGATGGGACCTCGGATTACAGAGGTCTCAAGAGCGTGTGCATCTGCCTGCCGGCACCGAGGATATCCACCTGCTCCTTATCCCAAGGGATCTCTCCTCGCTCCACCAGCTGATCGGATGTCCAACACACAGGAATCAAGGTAAGCAGAGATAATGATTGCTCCAGGTGCACTCCTAGGAGTTTGTTCAACTCAGCCTGCTGAGGGAACTGCTGAGTTGAACAAACTCCTAGGAGTGCACCTGGAGCAATCATTATCTCTGCTTACCTTGATTCCTGTGTGTTGGACATCCGATCAGCTGGTGCAGCGAGGAGAGATCCCTTGGGATAAGGAGCAGGTGGATATCCTCGGTGCCGGCAGGCAGATGCACACGCTCTTGAGACCTCTGTAATCCGAGGTCCCATCGATCTGGTAAGCGGCTTTATGATTATTCCCTACTGTCGAATGTATATGGAATAAGAACTACATCGGATAATTCCTTACCCATATGAAGATTGGTGGAGCTGATTATTTAAAATTTAAAACATTTAAATATACAACTTCTTTTTGGGACACTTTTTATACACATTCGTTAAATGAATATTGTTTGGAGATTCCTTATAATAGAAGATTCTCTACATCAACCCCTTTTTTTCACTATATATATTTATTTTTCACTTGATGTTTTAAATAATTTTTTCCTGTTTGCAGGATTGTTGTTTTAATTCATGGTGATTGCGCACTTGTTTCTTTTTGCAATAGTGCTGGTGGCCCAAAAGGCCAGGATAGCTGCATTAACCAGGACATAGGGTAACTAATCTACCATGGAATAAATCTTATATGGGCTCTTTCGATTTCATTGGAAATAACTGTTAAAATTTGTAGATGAAGGGTAAGAAGGTTGCCGAGTAGTAGCCATCACTATTATGCCTAAGGATCTAGCAATTGTGAGGTGTCTAGGAGCTTTCTGTACAAGATCATATGATCACAATTGTATTCAGACACAAAACAAAATGGACCGTTGTGCCAGTGAATAACCGTTATTCCTATATTGTGGGAAGCAGAACTGTCTGGGAAGATAAATATGGTTAGATAAAAAACTTTAAAGTGTATATCCACCTTTGCAGTCAAATTTGAGAAACCCCCACTATAGCTTTTTTTTAATGTATTCCCATTTACACAATATACCTACAATTGTTATTTTTTAACCACTTAAGGACCGGAAGGATTTGCCCCCTTAATGACCAGGCCATTTTTTGTGATACGGCACTGCGCCGCTTTAACTGACAATTGCGCAGTTGTGCTATGCTGTACCCAAGCAAAATTTATGTCCTTTTTTCCCACAATTAGAGCTTTCTTTTGAAGGTATTTTATCACAATTTTGAAAAAAAATAATATTTTTAACTTTTTGCTATAATACATATTCAATTTTGAAAAAAAAAAAAAATTTTTTTTTCAAAATTGCAAAAAGTGTATATTGATTGTATATTGATTGGCTTGCGCAAAAGTTATCACATCTACAAAATAAGGGATATATATTTATGGTATTTTTATTATTATTATTTTTACTGGTAATGGGGCGATCAGCGTTTTTTTTTTAGGACTGAGACATTGCGGCGGACAGGTCGGACACTTTTGACACTTTTTTGGGATCATTGACATTTATACAGCAATCAGAGCTAAAAATAGCCACTGATTACTGTATAAATGTCACTGGCAGAGAATTGGTTAACACTAGGGTGCGATCAAGGGGTTAAATGTGTGTCCTAGGGAGTGATTCTAACTGTGGGGGGATGGGACTGCCTGGAGGAAGAGACCAATCGCTGTTCCTAATCAGTAGGAACAGCATATCTGTCTTTCCTCCCCTGCCAGAACAGAGATCTGTCTCTTTACATTGACACTAACTGACACTTTTGACTCTTTTTAGGGATCAGTGACACTAATACATTGGTCAGTGCTAAAAATATAGGTATGTGATCCAGCGAAGCAGTGCCACCTTGCTGCGGTATACAGTAGGTGCCGCCGATATTGTGTCAATCTCGCCTCTTCTAGCGGCGAGATTGACACCCTACGAGCCCCGTCGCGAGAGCCAGCGCCGAGCTGTCTCGTCTAGGGGAAAGGAAAAATGTTGTTTTTCCTTTCGCAATGAGCGACACGCATTGCCGGTAGACGGAGATCCGACGTGGATTCCCGCCAATACCAGGCACTGTGTTTGGTATGAATCCTGAGCGGGAACTCCACGCCATTTTTTTAATAAAAAACCGGCATGGGTTCCCCCTCCAGGAGCATACCAGGCCAGTTGGTTTCAAGTATTGATTTTGTTAAAATTTTTGATACCCTGTGAAAATCCGTGTTCAGCGCCCCTCCACCACTAACACTTATAGTGAAGTAATTAAAGAATGGGAAATGTAAAAAAGCAGTTACGCCATAGCAGCCAATCAAAACCTTTTTCTATGATATAATGTTTATTAATTGGAACTTGATTGGTTACTACAGACTGCACATCTTACAAGTACTTGTGTTTTATAGTCATCAGAAAAAGACAGCTGGCAACTCCGTAATCCTCAAGGATTTTATTTTGCCATAACAGTGAGTACACAAACAGTGGCAGATGCGTTTCAACGCTAAGCCTTGTTCACAGCACACCTGTTGATGCACACCTAGTGTGCTGTGAACAAGCCTTATCGCCGAAACGCATCTGCTACTGTCTGTGTACTTACTGTTATGGCAAAATAAGGATTATGGAGTTGCCAGCTGTCTTTTTCTGATGACTCTACTGTCTTTTGGCGGATGGGTGGACCCCACATCTTTGGCACCCAGATTGCAACTTCCAGCCTGCACTTGAATTCCACTGTTCTGAGCGATGCATTGTCTTTGTTTGAATACTTGTGTTTTATGTGAGGTTTTAAAGTATACAACTTTGGGTTTGATTATAAGCCATTCCCTACTGACTTCAGGACTGGCTCACGAGTGCTGGCCTTGACCCACTTCAGGACTTACCAGGTGTTTTTTATCTAATTGACCTAACCTTGACCCAGTGATACAGCTGCTATCTAAAAACAGTGAAATAACATAACTCCTCCATACTCCTCACACTAACTCATAGGCAGATGGAGGACTAAGAAAGAAAAGCCAATATTAAGCTTGGAAGGTCTAAAGGAACAATTATATGCCCATATCTCCCTAGATACCAAAGGACAGGTGACAAAGCAGAGTCATAGAAATGTAAGAGGAACAAGAACTATAAATCTATTCCCAAGAAGATGTACAGTAGGTTAAAATAGTGGGCAGTCTACCGTGACAGAAGGGCATACGTGCTTCACAGAAAGGTCAGACGTCCTCAAATAAGCCATTTGTGTAGACGTTTACTGTAGGAGAAAGCACAGAGGCTCCAGTGGCAGCTGTACAGTGTAATATAGCTCTGTGAGATGAATTACATGAAGACAGGAGTACCCTATCTGTTCTTGTTAAGTAACTTTTATCATTAAAGGTCACTGTCTGTCTGGAATCAAGTCAACAGCAGCATATGTGCGTTAATTAATGGTTTCGTTATTCAGATTGATTTGCATCAACATAACTAAAACCATGGACAGATGGTGGTCCATCCTTGAAGAACAGGGGTGATATTTGCATCCAAAATCAGAAAATCATTCAAAGCCGGTATCTCCTGCATAGCAAAGAAGTAAACATTTGCTTAAAGAGACCCTGTTTCTAAACCAATTATTTCAACAAAATGTTCTTATTAGATACTATACCAATTTTTATTATTTTATGAATGTTTTATGTGAAAAAGCCTCACTTGTGTAGACATGCTAAAGACCTGAGATTGCTGCTGGAGGCCACCATCTTAGTTGTGATGTTATCAGCCCCAGTAGACTCAGGGCTTTCACTTAAGTATCACTCCTATAGTATCCCACTCCTCCCTTCACTCCTCCCACGGCAGTAACATAAAAGGTTAAGTAGGGGTTTGAGGGAGGATCAGAAAAGCTGGGACAGAAATTAGTCACTCACAGAAAAGGAGTGGGCTATGACATGCAAAGGGGGAGGGGACTGTTCTAGAAAGTCCAAAGGCACAATGAAAGCCAATATTATTATTTATTTTTTTACATATGGAATAATTTATTTATGGAATTTATGTAATGGAACACTGCAAAGACATTCAAAATACTTGATTTTTCTGTGCTTTTACTTGCATCTTTTTTAAGTTGGTGACAGGGTCTCTTTAAAGAACAACACCAGGACACATACTGAAATATGTACATGTATACTGTTTTATCTTTCTTATTTTACCTTTCTGTGCAGATACTCTTGCGATTCACAAACCATTGATACTTTTCAAGGCTGTAATGGAGATTTTACTATTCACTATAATAGTTTTGTTTTTTAGCCTTCCCTACTCCTACATCTTCTCTTATTAGGTACCTTTTGAATAACCCACAGCCTTCCCAATATCTATGGGATTGGCCCCAAATTTGAACCAAATTCTATTGTGCTGTAGACCCACCTCATGTTCCAGGGCCAGTTGCTGGAATGAGCACTAAAGTGTAATTTAGGAATGAAAATATTTACTCTTTAAACTGCTCCTAGCCCCCTTCTTACCTATTCTCAGGGTGCTCCAGTCTGGTCATGTGATCGGGATCCCTTGTGTTCGCTAGCAGCGGCTTCAAGGGAGAAGAGGGAGCACTGACAACAGATGGCCCATAGTAAGTCAATGGGTGATGTCACTGCTCAGACATTCCAGTCATTGTCAGAGCGCTCTCTCCTCTCCTCTGTAGCCGGCAGGGTCTGACACAGGGGAGATCACGTGACCGGACAGCAAGCTCACTGAAAATAGGTAAGTACTTTACATGCATCTTTCTTTAACAGGGTATTTAGAATAGGTATTAGAAGGGGGGTGCTGCCTCCCCTATCCATGCGTCCAGCCCCCTGATCTACATATCAGTGGTGCCGGACCATGGATTCCAATGTGGAGTGGGTGTTTTTTTAAAGCATCTGATTAGAACCTGAGGCTCCAATAGGCTTCCAAAAAGGGTGGCCTCGGAGCACAGAGCATTGTGCTCCAATCCCACCCTGTTGTGTGACCATAGCAAATAAATTTTCGCAATTTTCATACTAAAGTTCCTCCCCACCAATCCGGAGGCAGGTCTGTGAGAAATGTTTCCCGATTGGCCAAAGCATTAGGTGATCCTATTCGATAAAGTCCAAAATGCAGCGCTATAAAAAATGTGAAAAAAAGTCCAAACAGTAGAAAATCAATCAATGATAGATGGACGTGAAAAATGATGTAATACCGCCACCAGACTTCAGTGTGCAAAAAAAGATTTAAAGCACACCACACCACCATGCTCACAATCTGCTTACCAGAAACTGGAGATAAGTGGACAATGTATTCAAATATTGTGGAGGATCAAACGATGACAGCAGAATATACCAGATCAAATGTTCATAGGGAAGATCAGCATCAAAGCAATCTCCAAAACTCAGAAGGTAAATGTGGATGTGGTACAAATCTCCAAAACTCAGAAGGTAAATGTGGATGTGGTACAAATCTCAGCCAGAAATTCCGCCCAAATCAAAGAAATAAAGGCAGCATAGTGAAGCCCATAGGTAAAAGGCATAAACATTTATTTATGTTCTACTTACAAAAAGGCAGAAGACATCAAAGCATAAAAAAACAGTTCCGCGGCTCTCAGCGTGCTTGCATCGGCCAGCCTGACATGTTTCATCCTATGTGGATATGCTTTGATGTCTTATGCCTTTTTGTAAGTAGAACATAAATAAATGTTTATGCCTTTTACCTATGGGCTTCACTATGCTGCCTTTATTTCTTTGATTTGGGCGGAATTTCTGGCTGAGATTTGTACCACATCCACATTTACCTTCTGAGTTTTGGAGATTGCTTTGATGCTGATCTTCCCTATGAACATTTGATCTGGAATATTCTGCTGTCATCGTTTGATCCTCCACAATATTTGAATACATTGTCCACTTATCTCCAGTTTCTGGTAAGCAGATTGTGAGCACGGTGGTGTGGTGTGCTTTAAATCTTTTTTTGCACACTGAAGTCTGGTGGCGGTATTACATCATTTTTCACGTCCATCTATCATTGATTGATTTTCTACTGTTTGGACTTTTTTTCACATTTTTTATAGCGCTGCATTTTGGACTTTATTATTTATGTTTGCTATCTACAGACTGTGCTAGCTGCTTCTCATTCATTCACATTTATATTTAGTTTTTTATTTCACCGTTAGCGCAAATATTTTTCACTGTTTATAATTTGATCCTATTCGATGCCTAGCGCTTTGGCGGAAGAGGAGACACCCGGCGGAGGAAGCTGGAGGAGCGGACACCGGAGCCGCTACGGCTGCTGCCTTCACTCCAGGAGAGGAGGAGGGGACACCACAGCCCCGCCACATGAGTGGGTAAGTGAGGAACCGCCCACGGGGAGTGCTGCTTCAGTGCCATGCCACGCAGCCAGGGGGTGTTCTTTGTTTGCCGCCCCCCCCAAAGAAGAACCCACTCGCCACTGTTTGGGAGCAGTTTAACTATTTCCCACCCAGCCACTGCATATATATGGCCGGGGATCGCGCGCGCGCCCAAGCAGCGCTGCGATCCCGATGCGCTTGTGTCACCCGGACACAACGCATCTCCGATCGGCAGGAGGGCTCTGTGACTGGCCCTCCTGATCACATGATGGCCGTGTCCAATCACAGCCATCATGTGATGTAAATAGAGAGCTGGTTGCTAGGCGATCAGCTCTCCTTTCCTCACACAGAAGTTGTCTGTGAGGAGAGGAGAGCGTATCGCTGCAGCCGGCTGGTAATCAGTGCGTATGAGCTGTTTTTTACAGCTTTTTACACACTGATCACCAGCCTAGTGTCCCACACATGTAAACACACAAAGTCCCTAAAACACATGTCCCCACACACGTCCCCACACATGTCCCCACACATGTCCCCACACATGTCTCCACATAGTAAAAACACCTGTCCATCACATATGTAACAGTAAAATCATATGTCCCAATGATCATCTGCACACATATGTCCGTGATCACCTGCGCACATCTGTACATAATCATTTGCGTACATATGTCCGTGATCACACAAACCAATTATTATACACGTAACAGGATTTTTTTTACCAAAGACATGTAGCAGAATGCATTTTGTCTTAAAGCAGAGTTCCACCCAAAAGCACTCCTCACCCCCTTACATGCCACATTTGGCATGTCATTTTTTTTTAGGGGGGAGTGGAGGCTTCGTTAGGAGTGGGACTTCCTGTCCCACTTCCTCCTTCCGCCCAGGGACTGCCTAGGTGACTCCTCCTCTCGCCTTAGGTGGCCCCTCCCTCTAGGCGATCTCCTGGGACATGTGACAGGTCCCAGGAGATCACCTGTCCACTCCGGGAGCGTAGCGCAAATTGTGCATGCGCCGTGCGTGCCCGGCCTTGAAGCCGAAAGCTGTCACGACCGGGTGCCCAGAATGGCAATGGAGGCGCCGGCGGAGAGGAGGGGGAGAGGAGCGACGCTTCGTTTGGCCGCATCGCTGGACCGTGGAACAGGTAAGTGTCTGTTTATTAAAAGTCAGCAGCTGCACTTTTTGTAGCTGCTGACTTTTAATAAACATAAAAAGCCTGGAACTCCGCTTTGAATGTATGACAAAATTCGATTTTATTGGATTTCTTTTAAAATAGAAAGAAAATATAGTTTTTTTTCCAAATTTCCGTTATTTTTTTTGCTTATATCGCAAAAAATAAAAAATGGAGTCGTGAATAAATACCACCAAAAGAAAGCTCTATTTGTGCGAACAGAATGATAAAAATTTCATTTGGGTACAGCGTAGCATGACCGCGCAATTGTCATTGAAAGTGTGAGAGCGCTGAAAGCTGAAAATTGGCCTGGGAAGGAAGGGGGTGAAAGTGCCCAGTATTGATGTGGTTAAAGACTTTATCGATTTATCCCAGAATTACACATTAATCGCACATACAGGAGATTGGGGAAAGTGGGGAAAATCTACTACCACTTCCTGTTTCTGGTGATGTGAAGAAAACAATATAGCAACCAATCAGTGAGCAGTAATAATATGCAGTAACGTTTAGCAACCAATTGGTGAGTGGTAAGGATGTGCTGTGCAGTCACTTTAAGCAACCAGTCAGTGAGCTTGGATCAATCAGTGAGTGGGGGCCAGTTCTTTATGTTTTCATTATTAAAGTGTTTTGAGATAAGTCTACGGGATTGATTTACTACAGCAAATAGACTGTGCACTTTGAAAAATACAGTTGCACTCTGCAAGAGCAGTTGCTCCAGAGATTAGGAAATGAGCAGATGCTATGCTGACCTCCATCATCCAATCGTGTACAAACAAAAATTACTTTTTTTTATTTTCCCTCGCACTTGATTGGGTATTCTTTGCAAAGCAAAGCTTTACCTAATTTACTAAGCCCTGGAGCAACTGCACTTGCAGAGTGCGACTGCACTTTGCAAAGAGCACAGTCTATTTGCCTTCTGTAAATCAACCCAAAAGTGTGTGCTTTTTTGTTTTTTTGGGATGTTGGGGTGGAGAGCGAAATTACATGGGGGTAAATATTTGCCCCAAAGCATTGTTCTCTTACCACTACTCTTTGTATGTTGTGCTGTATGCTACATACTCCAAACCAAAGTTTATTTTTTTACTTGATAATATTTAGCTGTCTTCAACCCCAGAATTATACTTACCTTCTCAGTCTCCCCTCTTGTGTGGATGATATCATCCCCTAATTACGAAACACTTTTAGAATAACTATTAGTGTATTGGGTTAGATTTACTAAAACCGAAGAGTGCAAAATCTCGTGCAACTCTGCATAGGAAGCAATCAGCTTGCATGTTTTATTGCCAAAGCTTAATTTAACAAGCTGAAGTTAGAAGCTGATTGGCTACCATGCACAGCTGCGGCAGATTCTGAGTGCTCCAGTGTTAGTAAATCTACCCCATTGTCAGATGTATTTGCCCATATACAGAATACAGAGGGCCGCACAGTCCCTGCTCCTTGAGGAGCTTTGTCTGTTTAACACAAAGCCAATTAAAGCAAAACTCCAGACAAACAGCTAAATAGGTATCACTTTACCTGTTCAAGAAACACAGGCGCAACTTTCAGTTCTGCTGTCAGCAGCCTGTAAACTTCTATTAGAGGCTAAAAGCTGCTGAGGCTGGATGGTGCATTGTGTGGTGCTAATGTGTCAATATGCACCAAGGGACAAATGCCCGGAATGAAGACCGCTTGTCTTCTGGGTATTCTTCCCTGGGTGCATACTGCCTAAATATTAGTACCACTTGTGCACCATTCAGGTGATAGTAATTTCCAGTAATTTCCAGGATTCTGAATAGCATGGAAAAATTATAAATCCCTAGTGTTGCTTGAACACATTCATATTCCATTAGTTGGCAGTTTGTCCAAACAGGTTGAAAATGGGCAAAAACGTCAAACCCAAATTGAAGCACCAGTGAAGACAATGGTATATGAATTCAGCTAGGCTGTACATGCTGCGCTGCCTCTGACAGATGGTTAATAACGTCACTCAGGATTCCCGGTGTTAAATTTAAACTACTGCAGTTTAGAATCTGTAATTTAAAGGTGGGAATGAAATATGTACTGATCGACGGATGATGGGTCATCATGATTGATATGAATTACCTTGTTGGGTGCTGTTATTGATTTGATTTACCTTGCTGAGCACCATGATTGTTTTTGATGCTGGATTTACTCATGTGGGCATTAATAAATATATGCATACCTGATTTATTCAATTAAAGGATTTTTAATTCTGTAAATTTTTTATCTTTTAAATGGTAACTCCACTTTCGTGAAAAAAAAAAAAAGCAAATAAATAATAAATAATATAGTGTGTACAATTGCGATACAAGTCATATTGTAATTGAATGTTATTAAAAACTACCTTTCCTTTTCAATCTGCAGCTGCTGTTATTTTCTATAAATGCTATATGGCTACATGGAGTTGTTCTGTACACAAAATGTGTACTGACCACTCCCCAGAAACATCATTTCCTGCTTGAGTGATTGGCTCACCAAGCTTCCCAGAAGTCTGCCTAAGATACAAATCAGATTTCAGGCATCCCCTGCAACGAAAATGTCATGAACACATCTAAAGGGATGCAGGCCCAGCAGCTTTCCTCATAGTGCTCTGCAGCTGCCACAGCTGACTGATGATTATATAAAAATATGAAACCACTCCCATTAGACCCACTCAGTCCAAAGGCACAGACAATCACACACAGATTTCTTCAGAATTAGGGATGACCCGAACACCCCTCGGTTCGGTTCGCAGCAGAACATGCGAACAGGCAAAAAATTTGTTCGAACACGCGAACACTGTTAAAGTCTATGGGACACGAACATGAAAAATCAAAAGTGCTAATTTTACAGGTTAATATGCAAGTTATTGTCATAAAAAGTGTTAGGGGACCTGGGTCCTGCCCCAGGGGACATGTATCAATGCAAAAAAAAGTTTTAAAAACTGACGTTTTTTCCGGGAGCAGTGATTTTAATAATGCTTAAAGTGAAATAATAAAAGAGAAATATTCCTTTAAATTTCGTACATGGGGGGTGTCTATAGTATGCCTGTAAAGTAGCGCATGTTTCCCATGTTTAGAACAGTCCCTGCACAAAATGACATTTCTAAAGCAAAAAAAGTCATTTAAAACTACTCGCGGCTATAATGAATTGTTGGGTCCCGGCAATACAGATAAATGTCATTGAAAAAAACAGCATGCCCCCCCCCCCCCGGTCCATTACCAGGAAAATGTGTATATCCAGGGCGCTCCAAGCATTTGAATCCTGACAGATAAGGTCTGTGTTGGAGAGGGTAGCAAATCTTCAGTCTCTGATTTTGTTGCTCACTGTAACAACAATAATATGGGTCTTAATTTCACTTCAGTCATAGACGAACATCAGTTGGCCTTTCTTGATCTGGAGCTCTTCTTTATTGGGAAGGACATCCATGCAAAGAATTTTACTACGCCTACGGCGGGTAATTCATTTCTTAATTATAAAAGTTGCCATCACCCTCAGTGGCTTAACAATATACCTAAAAGCCAGTATTGCAGATTGAAAAAGAACTGTACTAGGGATACCGATTATGAGACTCAAAGTAAGATCTTGGAGGGAAAATTTCTTGATAAAGAATTCCCAGCCGATATTGTCAAAACAGCCTATTCCTTTTATAAAGATATGTCAATTCCATCACGTCCTAAGATTCAAGCCGACACTAACACTAACAATAAAAATGATATACGGTTTATCACTCAATTTCACTCCCGCCACAGACAGATGGAGGGCATTGTGCGGAAACATTGGCCCTTATTGTTGCAGGATGAACACCTTGTCCCTGCTTTACCAAAAAAGACAAAATTTGCCTATAGAAAGGCCCCTAACATAAAAGGTAAAGTGGCACCAAGTAAGTTAAAAGAAAAACCCTTACCGCCAGGGTATTCTATCCCTACATTTTTAGCTATTTCAGGCATGTATCAGTGCCGAAAACCCCTTTGTAAGACCTGTAGGTTTGTCAAGCATGGCCAGAAAGACTTCTGTGTAAAAGGAAAAATGTACCCCATCAAAGGTTTCCAGACTTGTTCCTCTGACCATGTAGTCTATTGCTTGACATGTCCTTGTGGTTTGTTCTATGTAGGGCGAACCATTAGACCACTGCGCAAACGGTTTGGTGAACACCGCCGTTTTATTACCGATGGTCTAGACAATCATAGTGTCCCTAGGCACTACCTTGAACATCATCATAAATCTACTGAAGGTCTTTCGGTTTGGGTGATTGAGGCGATGCCCAGAGACCTACCATCAGCTGAGCGTTTTCGCAAGCTCTGTCGTAGGGAAATGTTTTGGATTTTTTCTTTAAGTGTTTTGGCCCCGGGAGGTTTAAATGAGGATTTTGAAATTAGTGCCATTGTATAAAGCAATCCTCTATATTGTTCATCCTCTTCTATGTCTGGTGTACTCTGCGTTTTCTATGCGTTTTTTATGCATTTTTTATGTATGCATGCATATGTGTATGCATATCCTTATTCCCTTAGATAATAATTCCCCTATTTCCAACTCCCTCCATGTCTGATGCACTATGCATTTTCCATGCATTTCTATGTATGCATTCATATGTGTATGCATATCCTTATTCCCCCTGATAATAATTCCCCTATTGTTGATTTTTTCTTTAAGTGTCTTGGCCCTTGGAGGATTTTGAAATTTGTGCCAGTGTATAAAGCAATCCTCTATAATGTTCATCCTCCTCTATGTCTGGTGTACTATGCACTTTTCATGTGTTTTTTTTTAATATATGCACACATATGTGTATACATATTCTTATCTCCCTGATAATAATTCACCCATTTTTAACTCCCTTTATGTCTGGTGTATTATGCGTTTTTCATGCGTTTTTGATGTATGCATATATATGTGTATGCATATCCTTATTCTCCCTGATAATAATTCCCCTGTTTTACCTGTAATTTATATGGATTTTAATATCGTCAAAAATAGATTATGTTGTATGTTTAAATATTTATGTCATACATCACATTTTTTTTCCCCCAACAAAAAATTAGTATGCAAACTGAGCAATAAGTAGTATGCAGATTCTGTCCTATTATGCTGTCCAGCTATGGTCCTCCTCCTATTGTTGTTTTTATTTTTTTTCTTATTTTTATTCTTATTTTTATTTTTATTTGTGAGTGTAAACAGTGTATAGTCATTTGGCAGCGTTCTGCTGTTAAAACACTGTGTTGCTTATTATTTGATTGACGTCCACAAGTCCCGCCCCCATTACAACACATAGACTATAAGAAGTCTAGCCCTTATGGAACCATCGTCACTGGCTGAAGAAGGAACCAATGAGCTGTTCCGAAACGCGTCCCGCCTCTATGACACACTTCCTGTCCACTTCCTGTTTGTGTTCCATGCTGGTTTCTGTTTCGCTTCTTCTGACATCATCCCCAGGCTCCAGCGTTACTGTGTCCTCTGAAATTCACAGCACAATCAGCTGTTATCTCGTGGACTTCCTGGAAGCTTTACCATCACAGACTGGGACTGCCCTGCCACTGGAACATCTCCTGGATGCACTTACCTGCTACATGCCTGTTTCATCCACTATCTTGTAAGTGTTTTTAACCCTTTTAGGGGATATTAAAAGTTTTATACTTCTGCACTTAGAGGCGCCTTGTTTGTTTTTCTGGGTCCATTACCAGGCCCTTTGGGTCTGGTATGAATATTAAGGGGAACCACCAAACCAAAATAAAAAAAAATGGCATTGGGTACCCCCACAAAAATACATACCAAACCCTTATCCAAGCACACGACCTGGCAGGCCGCAGGAAAAGAGGGGGGGACGAGAGAGCGCCCCCCCTCCTGAACCGTACCAGGCCACATGCCCTCAACATGGGGAGGATGTCCCTGTCATGGAGATCCTGCCAGTAACAGGCGCCCTGAACTTCATGGTTCCAGATAGCGCGCGCGCCCTGCAGGTGGCGCCAGAAGGGCTATTTAAATCCATCAACTACAGACAGTCCCTGCTGTCTGCTCTACAGCGTTAGTGCCTGAGAAACCTGATCTGTGTTCCCATCTGTATCTGACCCGGCTTGCCAGTGACCTCCCAGCTATCCGCCTGCACCGGACCTCCGGCCCGTTGTGACCTTTGCTCTGCCTTGTCCCTCTGTACCTTGCTGCCGGCCAGTTTACCGACCCGGCTTGTCTGACTACCCCGCTGATCCCAGGCCCCAGCCCTGGTCTGCTGAGCTGTTCTAGTCCTGCTTCCTGAAGGGCCATCTGCTGTGTTCCAGAGTTCCTGGTTCCTGTCCATCTGCTGTGTTCCAGAGTTCCTGGTTCCTGTCTGTCTGCTGTGTTCCAGAGTTCCTGGTTCCTGTCCATCTGCTGTGTTCCAGAGTTCCTGCTTCCTGTCTGTCTGCTGTGTTCCAGAGTTCCTGGTTCCTGTCTACCTGCTGTGTTCCTGAGTTCCTGGATCCTGTCCATCTGCTGTGTTCCAGAGTTCATGGTTCCTGTTCTTCTGCTGTGTTCCTGAGTTCCTGGTTCCTGTCTACCTGCCATACCTCAGTGCACTACCAGGGGCCGCTGGTGGAAGCCGTAAGGGAGGCCTCCCTATGCTAAACCGGGCTTGTTACCGTCAGGTACGTGACAGTAGCAGACAGCCATGTCTGAGCCCGAGCAGGGAGCCTCACCTATGGAGGAACTTTGCCGGCACCTGGCGGGATTGACTGAAGCGGTCAAGAACCTTCAACAAGGCTACACCCACCTGGAAGGACAAGTGCGAGCTCTCTCCAACCCTTCTGGAGCCCAAGGGGGTCCTCATGCCTCCACCTCTTCAGCCGGGACAGGGTCCACACCCACAGTGGTCATGCTTCCTCCTGAACCCAGGGTCCCTACACCCGAAAAATTCTCCGGGGATCGGAGCAAGTTCAGGGCTTTCCGCAACTCCTGCGAATTGTACTTCGCCCTACAGCCCCGCACCTTCTCTTTGGAAGCCACCAAGGTGGGTTTTGTGATCTCCCTACTCTCAGGAGACCCTCAGAGCTGGGCCCACCGTCTGCTGGAAAGGAAGGATGTGGCTTTGGATAGTCTTACCGCATTCTTTGATGCCATGGCCCAGCTGTATGAGGACAGCCAGCTCTCAGTTACCACAGAAACCGCCTTGCGTACCCTTCAGCAGGGGCGCAGAGCGGCAGAGGACTATGTAGCGGAATTTAGGCGATGGAGCGCGGATACCAATTGGAATGACGCCGCTCTCCACCATCAGTTCCGCATAGGACTCTCTGATCCTTTGAAAGACGAGCTGGCTAGAGTCGGTATACCACAGACTCTGAATCTATTAATTGATTTGACTATTCAGATTGACCGATGTTTGAGGGAACGGAGGGCCGAGAGGGCCAAGGGCTTCTCCCGTCCGACCTGGATGCTCCCCCGGGCTCCCAGCCATCTGCACCCAGCTCCTGCTGCACCTCTGGCCCCTACGCCTGATGTACCTGAGCCCATGCAGCTCGGAGTCCTTCGTCCTTCGTCCTTCCCTCACTCAGGAGGAACGCCAGCGTCGACGAACGCATAACTTGTGCCTCTACTGTGGGGAACCCGGACATTACGTCAGAAACTGTCCCCTGAAGTTTCGTAAGTGTTTTTCAGTATCTCCTGACTTAACCAGCTCCCAGGCCAAGTCTACATCTCACCTTGCCCTTTCTGTCTCCCTACAGCTCCCAGGAAGGACTCTGCAAGTGTCCGCCATTATTGATTCCGGGGTTTGCAGTTGCTTCATGGACTCAACCTTTGCCCGCACACATCTGATTCCCCTTCTTACCAAGACCCATGGACTTTGTGTTCACCTGGCTGACGGGTCCATTATCAAGTCTGGACCCGTGATTCAGGAGACGGCCCCTATACCTGTCACTGTCTCCACCACTACCGGGATTCACAGAGAGTACCTCCGTCTGGACATTATCTCTTCTCCCTTGTTCCCTCTGATCCTCGGTATGCCCTGGTTGCAGGCCCACAATCCCACCATCAACTGAGCCACGGGGGTAGTTACCTTTCCTTCCCCCTATTGTCAACAGTCCTGCGGCTTAAATGAGCTCCCTGGGCCGGCCACCTTAATGTGTACCGATACTGAGGCTGGAATACGTCAGGCCATCCCTGACGTTTACTTGGACTTCCTCTATGTATTCAGCAAGCAAGGGGCCGAGACACTACCACCCCATCGGGCCTATGATTGACCCATCGACCTACTTCCCGGAGCAGCGATTCCGTTCGGCAGGATCTTCCCGCTAACTGAGGTGGAACAGGGAGCATTAAAGAACTATATTGATGAAAATTTACACAAGGGATTCATCCGCCCCTCTACGTCGCCAGCAGGCGCAGGCATCTTCTTCATAGAGAAGAAGGACCACACCCTCCGACCCTGTGTGGATTACCGTGAACTGAATAAGATCACAATTAAAAATCGCTACCCTCTCCCCCTGGTACCAGAGCTATTTCAGAGATTGGGAGCTGCTACCATCTTTACCAAGCTTGATCTCCGCGGAGCCTACAACCTGGTTCGCATCAAGGAGGGGGATGAATGGAAGACTGCCTTCCGCTCCCGATTCGGACATTTTGAGTACTTGGTAATGCCCTTCAGGTTGTGCAACGCCCCTGCCACCTTCCAGTACTTTATTAATGATGTTCTCCGGGACTTCCTAGATCTTTTTGTCATTGTCTATCTGGACGATATACTAATATTTTCTTCCTCCCTTGATTCTCACCGCAGGCATGTCAGAAGTGTGTTGGGTCGGCTTCGCCAGCATAGCCTGTATGCGAAGGCCGAAAAATGTGAGTTCGAGCTGGAAAGTATAGCATTCCTGGGGTTAATCATCTCCAGCGAAGGCATCAGGATGGACCCACAGAAGATTACCGCAATCCTGGACTGGCCAGTGCCGGCGGATAAAAAGGGAATCCAACGGTTTGTTGGATTCGCCAATTTTTACCGCAAATTCATCCGGGGGTTCTCGACCATCATTGCCCCTATCACCCAGTTGACCAAGCAAGGGACCCGCTTCCACTGGTCCCCTGAGGCCCAAAAAGCCTTCAAGGTCCTGAAAGGGCTCTTTACCTCTGCCTCGATCCTGAAGCACCCGGATTCATCACTGCCGTTCGTACTTGAGGTAGATGCCTCCGAAGTCGCGGTAGGAGCAATACTGTCTCAAAGACAAGGAACCAGGGCCTTGCTTCATCCGGTAGCCTTCTTTTCTCGCAAACTATCTGCAGCAGAGAGGAACTACGACGTGGGGGACCGAGAACTACTGGCGATCAAGTCTGCGTTGGAAGAATGGCGATATCTACTTGAGGGAGCTGCCCACCCGATTCTGATATTTACTGACCATAAGAATCTGGAATATCTGAAGGCCGCAAAGAGACTGAAACCGTGACAAGCCAGATGGGCACTTTTCTTTTCCCGGTTCTCTTTTCACGTCACTTACCGTCCTGGTGCCAAGAACACTAAACCCGATGCCTTGTCTCGGATGTTCCATGAATCTAAGGAAACCTCTTCTCCCGATACCATCCTCGCCCCTGGAAATTTCCTTCTTCTTCAAGAAGATCTACTTACCCAGATCAGACAAGCCACCACTGGGCAGAGACCCTCCTCTGAGTCAGAATTGCAGGCTAAAGATGGGCTGTTGTGGCATCAGAACAGGATCTACATACCGGAGGAACTAAGGGTAACCGTGTTGGAACTCTGCCACGACCATGCCCTTGCCGGACACTTTGGCATTGCCGAAACCATTGACCTGGTACAGCGCACCTTCTGGTGGCCTCGATTACGCGAGGATTGCAGGAGGTTCGTGGAGTCCTGTACTACTTGCAACCGAAACAAGGGGTCCAGATCCAAGGCCTGGGGACTACTGAGACCCTTACCTGTTCCAGACAGGCCTTGGAAAATGCTGTCCATTGACTTTATTGTTGAGTTGCCCCCAGCGGAGAATCACACCACAATCTTTTTGATAGTGGACCGCCTGTCCAAGATGGCACATTTCGTTCCCATGAAAGGGACTCCCTCAGCCCCTGAATCCGCACAGGTGTTCATCAGAGAGGTCATCAAACTCCACGGGGTGCCCGCCAATATTGTTTCTGATCGGGGGGTATAATTTACCTCCCGATTCTGGAGATCCCTCTGCAAGACTCTGGAGATAGAGTTATCGTTTTCTTCTGCCTACCATCCCCAGACCAACGGACAGACGGAGAGGACAAATCAGACCCTTGAGCAATACCTGCGCTGCTTCTCCTCTTTTGCCCAGAACGATTGGCTCTCCCTGCTTCCGTTGGCCGAGTTTGCCTATAACAACTCTATCCATTCTGCTACCAGCCAGACTCCATTTTTTGCAAACTACGGTTTTCACCCTACATTTCTGCCCAACTCCCCCCTGAGTGTTCGGTGCCTGCAGTCCAGGAAAAATTTTACTTTTTCTCGTCTAATAATCAACTTCTGCGTGAAACCATGGCAAGGACCCAGGAACACAACAAGACGGTCTACGACAGGAAGAGACGGGGTGAATTAGTGCTGGTTCCCGGCGACCAAGTATGGCTTTCTACCTTAAACCTGAGGATGGCATGCCCCTCCAAAAAATTGGGCCCCAAATTCTTAGGGCCATTTCCTGTCAAAAGGAAGATTCATGAAGTAGCCTACGAGCTGGAGCTTCCCGACTCTCTCAGAGTCCATCCGATCTTTCATGTCTCTCTGCTGAAACCTTCAGTCTCCAACCCATTCCCTGGTCGAAGTCCGGCTCACCCTGATCCCGTCATCATAGACGGGGAGCAGGAATTTGAGGTGGAAGCCATTATGGACTTTAGGAGGAGAAATAACCAGAACCAATTTCTGGTTAAATGGAAAGTTTATGGACCCGAAGAGAACTCTTGGGAGCCTGAGGAGAACATTCATGCTAGGAGGCTGATACAAGCTTTCAGAAGATCTCACCCCAAAAAGTTTACCAGGATGGGCATTCGGAGGCTGCCCCTTGGGGGGGGGGCAATGTCATGGAGATCCTGCCAGTAACAGGCGCCCTGGACTTCCTATAAAGAAAAAGTGCCTGTGCGCCTGCCGCTAGGTGTTGCTGCACTAGCAAAGTGCAGCGTGCTAGACAAAATAAATAAAACACACAGCAGCTAGCTTCTAAAATGTAACCAACATCAACAGATAAAAATAAAAATTGAAGCAGCGCTAAGTGTCAGTGAATACAATAACCGTGCTATATCTGATAAAAAACCAGCAAAAAACTAATATACGTGCTAATTATACTAAACAAAAAGTATAACTATAATTAATAAAGTGCAAAACATGCAATACAAAGTCTTAATATGTTCACCACCAAAGGGATAAAAGTGCAAAAAGTCCAAAAACACTGAAAAAAATATTATAAAAATATTTAAGTGCTATTGTAAAAAAGTAATCGGCAGCCAAAAGCAGGCAGGGAGTGAAAAACCAGACCATAGTATAAATACAAGTTAGACATTCTTATACACAGGTGAAAATGTAGGTATACATCAAAAACCGGCACCCCAAAACATCAAGCAGAAAACCACACAAATATACATACATAGAAACCATATACATATATTTATTTAAAAAATATATATATAATAAAAAAAAAAAACACAAGGAGAAAGGACAAAACAGAGAGGAAAGAGAAAAAAGTGAAAAGAAAAGAAAACGGGAGAAAAGAGAAAAGAGAGAAAAGAGAAAAGGAGAAAGGACAAAACAGAGAGAGAGAAAAAAAAGGAGAGAAAAGAAAAAAAGAAAGAAAAGAGAAAGAAAAAAAGTGGAAGAAAAGAAACAAGGAGAAAAGACAAAACAGAGAGGGAAAAGAAAGAAGAAAAGAAAAGGAAAACAGGAGAAAAGAGAAGAGAAAAAATAAAAAAATATAAAAACACAGGGAGAAAGGACAAAAAAGAGAAGAAAAAACAGAAAAGGAAAACGGAAGAATAGAAAGAAAAGAGAGAAAATGAAAAAAAGAAAAGAGAAAGAAAAAAAGGTAGAAGAAAAGAAACAAGGAGAAAAGACAAAACAGAGAGGGAAAAGAAAGAAGAAAAGAAAAGGAAAACAGGAGAAAAGAGAAAAAAAAACACAAGGAGAAAGGACAAAACAGAGAGAAAAAAGAGGAGGAAGAGAAAAAAGAGAAAAGGAAAACGGAAGAAAAGAAAAGAGAAAGAAAAAAAGGTAGAAGAAAAGAAACAAGGAGAAAAGACAAAACAGAGAGGGAAAAGAAAAGAGAAAAAAAAAAGGATTCTACCCAATGAAATAACATACCGATCATAATACATATCTAATAATTTGAAATAAAACAATTTAAATCAAACTCAATATTAAGGCCTGAAGGGGCAAGCGACTGTAGCTCAAAAATCCATCGAGATTCAGCTTGGCTGAGAGTGTTAACTTTATTGCTTCCTCTCCAGTGGGGATTGAATCTTTCAATGCCCCAAAAAAGAGAGAGAGCTAGGATCTTTCCCATGGCATTCGGCAAAGTGCCTAGATACACTATGCTTGGGGAAACCAGATTTGATATTTTGAACATGCTCCCTCAAACGTTTCCAGAGGGGCCTTTTAGTTCTGCCCACATATTGAAATTTACATGAACACTCCAACATGTAGACAGCTCCCTCTGTCTTACATGAGATAAATTCTTTGATGGCATATTTCTTTCCTGTAGGAGTGGCTACGAACTCATCTTTCTTGGATTTCTTAAACTTAGTGTGCCTACAAGCATAACAATACTTGCATGGATAGAAGCGCTTTCCTTCAAAAAAGGAAAAGGGAGGGGCGTGGCTTGGACGCGATGAGAGAAGGTCGCAACTAGCAGGAGCTCCGACAGAAGAGGAGACCAACCGCCTCCCCACAGGGCTATTATACACTTGTTTCGTACTGAATATACCCAGCACCCCTGTGGGAACTTCAGGTGCATGCCTTCACGGAAAAAACCTCAAAGATCTAAGCCGCAGAGGTCCCTTACAACTTACCTTCTCCGCACCGCTGTAAAGGCAGTCATGTCCAAAGATGGCGCCCAGGCACAACGAGGTTCCCCGTCGCCGGCGGTATCCCCAGAGGCTTCGGTTTCAACCTGCTCAGGAGGTGAGTGTCCCTATCAGCTAACTAAAGCTGACCTTGACGACAGCCTTGCCTCCATGTATGAGAAAATAGCTGGAAAGTTCCAAAGTGAACTCCACAAAGCCACTAGTATTCTCTCACTGGAGATCACCACGCTGGGAGGCCGCACAGACATGTTAGAAGCTAAACATGACGAATTGGCTGTAGCGCACGCTGATCTCCGCAAGGACTATGAGGCACTGGCTGAAAATTTCCAACTGGCGCAATCACAGGTCGAGGATCTTGATAATCGAAACAGGAGGAACAATCTCAGACTGCGGGGTATACCCGAGTCTGTCATAGACATCCCGGCCGCTGCCACTAAGCTGTTCCTCAGCCTCCTTCCCTCTACACCCGCCTCAGCATTTGTGTATGATAGGATTCACAGGGCATTGCGCCCCAAGCCCCCAGCTGAGAAACCGCCGCGAGACATAGTTTTATGCCTCAAGGACTTCTTGATTAAAGAGGAGATTCTCCGGGCAGCAAGGAATTCAGCAGCGATCAATCTGGATGGGGTAAAGATCCAAATTTTCCCTGATATCTCTCAGGCTACCCTCGACCGCAGACGTCGCATGAAGGAAGTCACATCAGTCCTGCAGTCAGCCCACATTCGCTACAGATGGGGCTTCCCGTTTAAACTCACAGTCCCACACAATGGAACCACCTACACAGCCTTTAATGTGGCAGAGGGAAAGGAGATCTTACTTAAACTAGGCCTCTTGGAGCCAGAGGCTGTTGACCGCAGACCCTCCACTCCGGGGCCTAACCCAATCTGGAACACCCCTTCATCTCGTAGGAACCAGGGCAGATGGCGCCAACCCTTCCGAGACCTCCCGGCTTAAAGATCCACACTTAGAATTTGTGCAGGCTCCGATATCTGGACGGGCAGGATTTCCCCTATCGGGGTCCTGTCCACACTTGAGACTGAGGTCGTCACTAGCATGTTTGCAGAGCCCCCTGGCTCATGTCTCATGCTCCAGCCCCCCTCAGTTGTATTGACGTCCTACCTACATAACAGTCAACTTACTTGCCCACGCTCGGGACTTCTGTGCTGGCTCCCGGACCACGGGCCTTCATAGATGACCCAAGATGTGACCTACACCAATAACACCTGACTGCTCCTTGTGTTGGGTGGTATCAACTTCTCCCCTCTCGGGGATAGATTTACCATAGTTGTGCGGGAGCACTGCTTTACTCTTGAAAGAAGGCATGCATCAGTTTATTTTATTCTGGCACATTATTTTTCACTGTGTTTTTTTTCTTTTTTTTTTAGACTCTTTTTGCTATAGTTCTAATACGATCTGAGGCGACGAGTCTCCTCTCGTCCACTGCTTCCCCCTGCTGACTTTAGGACCCGGGCCGCTGTGGGGTTCAGGGCGATGTGCGTTGTATGGTCGCCCTGTTCGTCGCTGCGATCCTATCGGGATCCGTCGGTTAGTATAGGACTATATAGTCCTTTGGAAAAGTTTTTTTGGTCATTTGGGCTGTTTTCCTTTGACCCCCAAGCTCATGCTGGTTATGTTAACACCCTTGAGTTAAAGTTTACTGGTTATGCTCTTATTTTTGCATTCTATCTTGAAAAGTTATTTATGTTGTTTTTCTCCTTGTTAAAGTATCGCTCAGACGCTCATTCTTTCTACTCAAAGACAGACATGCTGTGTTTCTTGTTTGACGGAAACCCACATGGCAATTCTGCGTGGTCTTCTCCTTATGCATGCACCTCCCATTCATATGCCCTATTCTTAGTTAGTTCATGATGGCCCTTAAGATCTTGTCCCATAATGTACAGGGCTTTAACCTGCCCCAGAAGCGTAGAAAGGCCTTTGGACACTATAAAAACCTGGGAGCAGACATTCTCCTACTACAGGAGACCCATTTTTCTAGCTCAAATCACCCACAATATTTTGATTGTGCATTTAAACAATTTCACTGTACCTCCCACTCTACCAAGACACGTGGAGTTGCCATTTTTATTAGTAATACAGTCCTCTTCGAGGCGACACATATATATAAGGACCCGGATAGCAGGTTTATAATCCTGCAGGGTAAAATACAAGGCCGAGCTGTTACCATGGTTTCTTTATACGCCCCCAACGAGGCACAGGCTTCTTTCTTTAAACATTTTTTTTCAATCCTTGAACGATACCTTTCACCGCATTTAATAATAGGGGGGGATTTTAATCTCGCAGCAAACCCAAGCCTAGATCGGAGCAGGAGCACCCCCGCCTCTAAGGCATTTCCTAAAACCCTGTCCAATAGTCTACATGCCCTGCAACTTATTGACACGTGGCGGGCACATAATATTGGGTGCAGGTCTTATACATTCTACTCGAACCCCCATGATAGCTTTGCGCGATTAGATTATATTTTCAGCACCCCCACTATCCTAGCTAACTCTTCGAGGGCAGACATTCACGTTTGTCCTTGGTCCGATCATAATATAGTTGAGTTTACAATCCGGGGGATGGGCCTTAAACCCACGACCTACTCCTGGAGATTGAACGAGTCACTACTTACTGATTCCCCAACAGTTGAGGCACTCAACATCAAGCTGCAGGAGTACTTCACTGATAACCACCTACCTGACACATCTCCAAGTACTTTATGGACTGCCCATAAGGCAGTCATGAGAGGCAACCTCATTGACTTAGCCTCCAAAAGGAACAAAGCTAAAATATCTGATCTCCGTTTGCTCACAAAGGCCCTGAATACCCTATACAACAAATATAGTCAAGATCCCTCCCCTGCCCTTCTTGGGCAAATCCACATTAAAAGACACGCATTAGATCTCCTGCTTTCGGAGGATGCGGAAAAGGCCTTGAGGTGGGCCAAAGCTAAGTTTTTGCTTCATAACAATACGTCTTCAACCATGTTCGCCCGGAAACTGAACCAGGCCACAAGACCCTCACATACCTACAGACTTCGCAACTCTGCGGGCATTCTGGTTTCTCACCCTAAGGATGTCCTGGAGATTTTTGTAAAATATTATAAAGATTTGTTCAGGCTATCGAGTCCCACCTCAGACCCTTCTGCACAGTCCTGGTTCTCGGACCTGGCCCTACCTACTCTAACAGACCAACAATTAGAGTCCCTGAATGCCCCCTGTTCTGAACGGGAAATATTATCCATTATTAAATCCCTCAAATCCTCAACAGCCCCTGGCCCGGATGGCTACTCCACTTCCTATTACAAGAAATTTGCACACATTTTGTCCCCTCATTTGACCTCTTTGTTTAACTACATCTTGAAAGGAAATGACTTTCCAGCAGAGATGCTTCTAGCGAATATGTCCCTCATCCCCAAACCACACAAAGATCATTCCCTACCCCAAAACTTTCGTCCAATATCAGTGATCAACAATGACCTGAAAATCTTCGGTAGACTGCTAGCAGACAGACTTGCCTCTGTTATAACCAGCCTGATCTCACCCGACCAGACGGGATTTATTCCCGGTAGGCAGATCACAGATAATATCCGCCTAGTTTCTAACATAATACAGGATGCGAACCTTCATTCTAAGCAAACTCTCCTACTCAGTCTGGATATTCACAAGGCGTTCGATAGCGTCAGCTGGTCCTACCTTGATCACCTCCTACCCAAATTCGGTATCTCTGGAAATTTTATACACGGTTTCCACTCCTTATACAGAGACCCACAAACACGCATTAAACTCCCAGGCAATAATTCCCCATTTTTTCCCCTCCAGAAGGGCACGAGGCAGGGATGTCCGTTATCCCCTCTCCTTTTTGCCCTGGCCATAGAGCCCCTTTCCCGTGCTATAACCAACAAAGTTAACATTAAAGGATACTGCAAAGGCCCTCACGAATTTAAACTTAGCCTCTATGCCGATGATGTAATCCTATTCTTGTCCAACCCACTTATAGCATTACCTAACCTCACATCTTTACTTGATTCTTTCCACACAATCTCTGGGCTGGGGGTTAATCTAGCCAAATGTTCGGCCATGCCAATCAATATACCTCCTGATCTTGAGACCTCCCTGAGACACCACTTTGCATTCGCTTGGTGCACGACCACCCTCCGCTACTTAGGAATTCAGCTTACCCCTGCTTTTCATTCCCTGTCCCGTGTGAATTTTCACCCCATAGTCTCTCATGTTAAAACCTTACTTAAAACCTGGGATACATATCATGTCTCCCTGCTGGGTAGGGTCACAGCCATTAAAATGGCCATTTTGCCCAAGCTATTGTTTTTTTTCAGGGCCCTCCCTATATATGTCCCTAAGACTTATATTGATTCAATCCAAAAAGAGGTTAATAGATTTGTGTGGCATAATAAAAAACCGAGATTTCATAAAGCCTTACTATATAGACCCCAACCCTTAGGAGGTCTAGGCCTTCCTGATCTCTGGCGCTACTACTTAGCATCGAGATTTGCACAAACTGCACAATGGCACGCAACCCCGTCTGGTATTCCCTGGCTGGCCTTCGAGACTCAGTCAATACTCCCATTCCACCTGCCGGGACTCTTGTGGGCCGGATCTATAAAGCCGTGCCTACTCATCCCACTAAACTCTATTGTCAGTCAGGCACTCCACCTCTGGCGGTTGTATGGCTATAAGTTTGATTTATCCTCCTCTCTCTCCCCGTTATACTCCTTTATAGGAGACCCTGATTTCCCTCCGGCCTTTGAGGATAAGACGGGATTCTCCAGATGGTCAACATCGGAGGTGATTACGTTGCAATCCTTAAAAGAAGGCAGACATTTTAAATCCTTCCAGCAACTACAGACAGATCATGAGTTCCCATCCTCCGAATTCTATAAGTACATGCAGGTTAGACATTTCTTCCAACACAGGGGCTCTCTGGATTCCCACATCCATTGTACCCCATATGAACGCTTATGCTCTCAATCATCTAGAGACAGAGGGATTATATCCAAGACATACACCATGCTGAACAACTATGCCCTGCCAGCCAAGTCGAAACCTATGCTCAGGTGGGAGGAGGAGTTGGGCCTGACTTTTGAGCCCCTGGAATGGAGGGAAATGTTGACAAATATGTATAAACACACCAGAGCCTACTCCATTCGTGAAACTGCTGTTAAACTACATCTCGGATGGTACCTAACCCCAGCACACCTCCACACACTCTTCCCTGCAGTTTCCCCGCTCTGTTTTCGGGGCTGCCCGGAGTCGGGCACACTGATTCACACCTTCTGGAGCTGTGCGCATCTTCAACCCACTTGGCAGGCGGCAGCCACGAAAGCTTCAACCATAGCTGGTAGGACCATTACCCTTACAGCCCAAATGTGCCTATGCTTTACACCCATCCCCGATATCCCTACACCTTGCGCTAAACTAATATACTCCCTCTTTTTGGCCGTCCATTGGGTCATTGCACGTAACTGGCGCTCCCCGTCCCTTGCCTGGTCCCAGGTGCTGGCTCGAATGGAAGCGATTAAGCTGGCAGATCGTATCCACCACACGCTTTATGACACTATGCAAATTTATGATGATAAATGGAAACACTGGTTCGATGTACCGTAATCCCACTCTAGAATTTTTTCTGTTGGCACCTTTCATAACCACCACATGTAACCACTATTGATTTATCAGTCTTGTGCAGTTTTATGTAATGTCCTCTCTATTATGTACCCCTATCTCTCTCCCATGTCATGCGCTGTTTATTTTCCCTCTGAATTGATTATGCTGTCTGACATTTTCTTTGTATGATGCTGATACTTGAATAAAAACGTTTGTAAACAAAAAAAAAGGAAAAGGGCTTCTTCATGGGAGGGTCCAACACATTCTTAGCTAGAATGTTACGAAGGGTAGGGGCCCTTCTATAAATACATTTTGGGAACAAGGGTAGTATTTGAGTCAAATCGTGATCAGCTTTGAGGACATTCCAATGTTTCCGGATAATGGATTCTATTTTTTTAAACTGCATATTATAGTTGAGAATCAGTGGAACCTCTGCATAGTTCATCTTTTCTTTTTCTTTATTTCTGAGAAGGTTATTCCTTTCCATGCTACCTACTTCGTCGATCTTCTTTTGAAGGAAGTCCTGATCATATCCCTTGTCACGGAATCTTTCCCCAATGAATTCAGCTTGTTGTCTGAACTCCGACTCTGTAGTGCAATTTCTTCTCAGCCTCACTAGCTGTCCCTTGGGAATGTTCATTAACCAGGGTGCATGATGACAGCTATCAGTTGGAAGATAACTATTCCTATCCACTGTTTTGAAGAAAGTTCTAGTTTTATTCATTCTTTCTTCTTGCCAGATTTCCAAGTCCAAAAAAATTAATTTTTAATTCATCTATATTCCAGGACAGCCTGATATTTTTATCATTTACTTCTAATTCCTGGCTAAATTCTATCAGGTTCTCTTTCTCCCCTTTCCAGATTAAAAATATATCGTCGATATACCGTTTATACATAATCAGTTGGGAGGGACTATTTTTGTATATTGAGTCTTCTTCCCATAATGCCATATGGAGGTTGGCAACACTGGGGGCAAATTTAGCCCCCATAGCCACCCCTTTTATTTGTTTATAGTAATGGGAGTCAAACCAGAAATAATTATGATTCAGACTATAGTCTAGACACTCTAGAAGAAATTTTCTCTGCTTGCACTTCAAACTACTATATTTCCTTAGAGCCCATCTGGTAGCTGCTAGGGCATCTTCATGACTGATATTGGTGTACAATGAAGCTACATCCGCCGTAGCAAAAAAAATTGGTTCATCATCCAAGATGGTGGCTTCTAGTAGTTGAATAAGGTGCTTTGTGTCTTTTAGATAAGATTGTGTTTCTTTGACTGCTGGTTGTAGAAATGAATCAAGATACTCTCCCATTCTTGCTCCCACTGAATTTATCCCATTTACAATGGGTCTACCGGGGGGATTTTCTTTATTTTTATGTACTTTTGGCAGAATATATATCACTGATATCCGACATGTATTAGGAACCAGGTATATTGCTTCTTTTCTTTCAAGAGTCTTTTCTCCTTTCCTTTTTCTACCAATTTCCCCAAATCCTTTTTGTATTGCAAAGTAGGATTACTCAGCAGTTTCTGATATGTATATTCATCCTCAAGCTGTCTCTCCATTTCTTTTTTATATAAGTCCTTCGATAAGATAACAATGGCCCCTCCTTTATCCGCTGGTCTTATTACTATATTTTCCTCTCTTCTAGTTGTTTTATTCCCTTTCTAATTTCCATCGGATCCCACGCTTTCTTGACTTGTAGTTTATTCAGATCCTGCGTCACCATTCTTTTGAAGACATCTACATGTCCTTCCTTTCCAGGCGGTGGATTGAAAAGCGATTTGTTTTTCAAAGTGCTATGTGCATACCGGTCAGGTTTGATCGCATTCCTTGGCACATCACCAGGTTTTGATAGCATATATTTTTTTATATTTAATTTCCTGGTGAATTTTTGTATGTCCACATACGCACTAAATTTATTAAAGTTTCTCTTCGGCGCAAATTTCAACCCTTTATCCAAGGTTCTCAATTCTTCCTGGGTCAGAGTAATGCCACTAATATTGATAATGCCCTCTCCTACAATTTCTTCTTTCCTCTTTTTTCTCATCTGTTTCCTCAAACCTCCTCTACATCCTCTCATCCTCTTCTGTCTTACTTCCTCCTTGTTTCCGGTCTTGGTGATCTTCTTGGGGATCTCCTTCCTCCGTTTCCTCCATCTGGATTTATTGGAAGTCTTGGGTAGCGCTCTTCTAAAAAACGCTGAGAATTATATTCATAATTCTCGTGATGTCTCCCCTCTTGGGATTGATAGGGGTATGGTGCCCCAAACGAGTCCACATCCCTTCTTAGAACATCATACCTATTCGAGGTCGATATTGGGCTCCTCCTACTCTCATAGTGGTGTGCTTCTCTTTCATATTGGGGGTGTTGATCCAGCCCATATGGAGCTTGATTTCTTATTTCCCCATTGTACCCACGATCTGGAGTTCTCTTTCCATGATGTTGTCCATATTGGGATTGGGGCTGTTGGTAGTGGGGCTGCTGGTAGTGGGAGCCTCTAAATGGTGGTTTTCTCCCATTATTCTTCCAAAATGTTTTCTTTCCATTGGTTGTTCTGTCCCTGCCCATTTGGGGTTCTATACACAGGTGGTTGGTTCCTTCCTGGATTTCGCGGGGTTTTTGGCTGTTCAACCCATTGATTGGGATTCATTGGGTGTTCTACCGTGGTATTTATAGGCGTGACCTTTCCCCCCTTCTCTGGGGTAGAAAAGGTAGATGCAGTGGTAGCTGCATTCATTTGCCATTTATATGCTGTTTCTTCTTGATAATCCTTTATGTCCCTAAGGAATTTCCTCTTTTTTCTGGCTGCAGTGTCTTTATCTTTCTTTATCATATCCTTGTTTAATTGGTTTGACAGCGCGGCAAATTCTGGCAGATCTTTAACCGGATCAAGTTTTTCTTTTAGCTCAACAATTTGCTCATCTATTACTTTAATTTTGCGCTGTTTCCTTTTAATCAGAAAGTGTAACAAATCCAGCCCTCTTGCATTAAAAAAAGAGTACCATTCTTCTATTGAATTATCATCCAATAGCCCATCATTTATGGGTACATCCCAACGGAGTCTTCTTGGGACTATTTTGTCTTTGATATATTTTTCATGTGAGACAATGTCCCACCAAGAATTCATTTTTTTCTCCATGAGATGTCCCATCTTTCTAAATATCCCTTCTATATCTCCATTGGGTTTAGCTTCTTGTTTAGAAAACACCTCATCTAGATCTATAGCTCTACTCTCTATATAGTCAAATACCTGCATGGCGGCTGCACAAGTGTGAAGTGGTAAAGTATAAAGAAAAAGTGCCTGTGCGCCTGCCGCTAGGTGTTGCTGCACTAGCAAAGTGAAGCGTGCTAGACAAAATAAATAAAACACACAGCAGCTAGCTTCTAAAATGTAACCAACATCAACAGATAAAAATAAAAATTGAAGCAGCGCTAAGTGTCAGTGAATACAATAACCGTGCTATATCTGATAAAAAACCAGCAAAAAACTAATATACGTGCTAATTATACTAAACAAAAAGTATAACTATAATTAATAAAGTGCAAAACGTGCAATACAAAGTCTTAATATGTCCCCCAAAGGGATAAAAGTGCAAAAAGTCCAAAAACACTGAAAAAAAATTATAAAAATATTTAAGTGCTATTGTAAAAAAGTCATCGGCAGCCAAAAGCAGGCAGGGAGTGAAAAAACAGGTGTAGAAATCCAGCTAATTACAGGTGTAGACATCCAGCTAATTACATCAGGGATATCAGGGATCAGTAGGGAATCACTCAGCATACACAATCCTCCACTGTAGACACCAGCCTCTCACCTTACTGATGGACCCCAAGGGGTCAGATACAGCCTCAAACGATCTCCACTGCACCAGATAGTTGCATCCAACCCTTTTGTATGGGTAGGGATAACTGCAAGGCTCTCCACCACTGTATTATGATCGGTATGTTACTTCATTGGGTAGAATCCTTTTTTTTTTTCTCTTTTCTTTTCCCCTCTCTGTTTTGTCTTTTCTCCTTGTTTCTTTTCTTCTACCTTTTTTTCTTTCTCTTTTCTTTCTTTTTCTCTCTTTTCTTTCTATTCTTCCGGTTTCCTTTTCTCTTTCTTCTCTCTGTTTTGTCCTTTCTCCTTGTGTTTTTTTTTCTTTTTTTTCTCTTTTCTCCTTTTCTTTTCTTCTTTCTTTTCCCTCTTCCGTTTTCCTTCTCTTTTTTCTCTCTGTTTTGTCCTTTCTCCCTGTGTTTTTATATATATATTTTTTCTCTTCTCCTGTTTTCCTTTTCTTCTTTCTTTTCCCTCTCTGTTTTGTCTTTTCTCCTTGTTTCTTTTCTTCCACTTTTTTTCTTTCTCTTTTCTTTCTTTTTTTCTTTCTTTTCTCTCCTTTTTTTTTCTCTCTCTCTGTTTTGTGCTTTCTCCTTTTCTCTTTTTTCTCTTCTCCTTTCTCCCGTTTTTCTTTTTACTTTTTTCTCTTTCCTCTCTGTTTTGTCCTTTCTCCTTGTGTTTTTTTTTTAATATATATATTTTTTTTATAAATATATGTATATGGTTTCTATGTATGTATATTTGTGTGGTTTTCTGCTTGATGTTTTGGGGTTTGGGGTTTTTGATGTATACCTACATTTTCACCTGTGTATAAGAATGTCTAACTTGTATTTATACTATGGTCTGGTTGGAGGTGGTCTAGGTTATGGAGACTCCTGGACTGATCAGGCACACCTCCCAGAATCCTTTTCTGTCCAGGAATTATGCATATGAATACCAGGTATTGGGGTTTGGGGTTTTTGATGTATACCTACATTTTCACCTGTGTATAAGAATGTCTAACTTGTATTTATACTATGGTCTGGTTGGAGGTGGTCTAGGTTATGGAGACTCCTGGACTGATCAGGCACACCTCCCAGAATCCTTTTCTGTCCAGGAATTTGCATATGAATACCAGGTATGTATTTAAGCTCCCATTTGTCACTTGGCCCCTATGCCCTTGATAAAGTCACGTGTGTAGTGACGCAACGCGTCGGGAGGAGGAGCCTAGTGATGTTGGACTTCCGGTTTGCGGGCGCGGACCGGAAGTGGGTATTTTGTGAACATTTTTTTGGCGTTTTTTATCCACCTTATGGTTTTTATATGTTTTTATGCTGTTTTATCTTTAATAAACGCAGTTTTTTGGGCTACTTATACTTACTTCGCCCTGGACTTCCTGGTTCCCGATTGCGTGCGCAATCGCGCGTGCGCGCACGCACCCTGCAGGTGGCGCCAGAAGGGCTGTTTAAATCCATCAACTACAGACAGTCCCTGCTGTCTGCTCTACAGCGTTAGTGCCTGAGAAACCTGATCTGTGTTCCCATCTGTATCTGACCCGGCTTGCCAGTGACCTCCCAGCTATCCGCCTGCACCCGACCTCCGGCCCGTTGTGACCTCTGCTCTGCCTTGTCCCTCTGTACCTTGCTGCCTGCCAGTTTACCGACCCGGCTTGTCTGACTACCCCGCTGATCCCAGGCCCCAGCCCTGGACTGCTGAGCTGTTCTAGTCCTGCTTCCTGAAGGGCCATCTGCTGTGTTCCAGAGTTCCTGGTTCCTGTCCATCTGCTGTGTTCCAGAGTTCCTGGTTCCTGTCTGTCTGCTGTGTTCCAGAGTTCCTGGTTCCTGTCCATCTGCTGTGTTCCAGAGTTCCTGGTTCTTGTCTGTCTTCTGTGTTCCAGAGTTCCTGGTTCCTGTCTACCTGCTGTGTTCCTGAGTTCCTGGATCCTGTCCATCTGCTGTGTTCCAGAGTTCCTGGTTCCTGTTCTTCTGCTGTGTTTCTGAGTTCCTGGTTCCGGTCTACCTGCCATACCTCAGTGCACCTGGACCCAGCCCAGACTATCCAGCCACCTGCTCCGTGGTTGATCCTGCCAGGCACTCGTACCCCTTCTACCTCCATGCCTCCTGTTACACTACCCCGCCCCCTCTGACACAACGGGGTTTCCGGAGGTTTCCCAGTGGCGTCACGAGTGACCCCACCCCCTCTGACACCACAGGGAAAGGGTCTGGTATGTATTTTTAGGGGGACCCCTATGCCATTTTTTTTTATTTGGTTCAGGGTTCCCCTTAATATCCACAGCAGACCTGAAGGGCCTGGTAATGGAATTTGGGGGACCCCCACACATTTTTTTTTAGTTTGGGGTTCCCCTTAATATTCATACCAGACCCAAAGGGCCTGGTAATGGACTGGGGGGGGACATGCCGTTTTTTTCAATGACTTTTATCTGTATTGCCGGGACCCGACAATTCATTATAGCCACGAGTAATTTTAAATTCCTTTTTTTCCTTTAGAAATGTAATTTTGTGCAGGGACTGTTATAAACATGCGCTACTTTACAGGCATACTATATACACCCCCCAGGTGTGAAATTTAAAGGAATATTTCACTTTTATTGTTTCACTTTAAGCATTATTAAAATCACTGCTCCCGAAAAAACTGCAGTTTTTAAAACTTTTTTTTGCATTGATACACGTCCCCTGGGGCAGGACCCAGGTCCCCAAACACTTTTTATGACAATAACTTGCATTTTAACATTTAAAATTAGCACTTTTTTCTCCTATAGACTTTAAGGTTACATGCCCACGGACGTTTTAAAAAATGGGCTGTAAAGCTAGTACAGACGCCAGGAAAAAAGCAGCGTTTTTAACACAATTTTTTCAGCGTTTTGCAATGAATTCAATGCACGCTTAACCGCGCTAGCTTTCAGCCGCATTTTTCTTTCTCTATTCAAAATCAGTGGTTCCCTATGGGAGCCCATTGATTTGAATAGAGGTCGCACCAGAAGTCGGATCAAGATGATCCGACTTGCGGTGCGACTTGTGTGCTGGGAATCTTAAAGGGGAACCCTGCGAAAATGTAAAAAAATGTTTGCGTGAGGTTAAGCCCAAGACGATACCAGGCCTTTCGGTCTGATACGGATCTTAAGGGGAAACCCCACACCAAAAAAAATGGTGTGGGGCTTCCCCCAAGATCCATACCAGACCCGTATCCGATCACACATCCCGGCAGGTAAGGAAAGGCCACATGCCCTCAACATGGGGGTTTGGTGCTTTGGGGTGGGGGGCACTGCGCCCCCCACCCCAAAGCACCTTGTCCCCATGTTGATAAGGACAAGGGCCTATTCCCGACAACCCTGGCCGTTGGTTGTCAGGGTCTGCGGGCGGGGGGCTTATCGGAATCTGGGAGCCCCCTTTAATAAGGGAGCCACAGGATCCCGGCCCTCCACCCTATGTGAATGAGTATGGGGTACATCGTACCCCTACCCATTCACCTGGGGAAAAAAAGTGTCAATAAAAAACACACTACATATGTTTTTAAAGTAATTTATTAGGCAGCTCCGGTGGTCTCTTCTGACTTCAGGGGTCTCTTACGACTTCGGGGGCCTCTTTGGACTTCTCCAACCTCTTCTCCCGCTCTTCGGTTCTTCTCCCACTCTCTGGTGTCTTCCTGCCGGGCTCCTTCGCTATCTTCTGCTCTTTTGCCTGCTCTTTTGCTAGCGGGTGCCCGGTCTTCTCTGTTGTCTTCTTCCCTCCGGTCTTCTTCCGATGTTGACATGACGCTCTCTCCCACTGTAATGCCGTGTGCGCGGTGCGCAACGACTTATATAGGCATGGGGCGGAGTCACTGGGTGATGTCACCCGGTGACCCCGCCCTGTATGACGTCACAGTCCCGGGGCATGATGGGACTGTGACGTCATAAGGGGCGAGGTCACCGGGTGACATCACTCGGCGACCACGCCCCATGCTATATAAGTCGTTGTGCACCGCGCACACAGCATTACAGCTGTAGATAGAGCGCTGTGTCAACATCGAAAGAAGAGAAGAGGGAAGAAGACGGCAGAGAAGACCAGGCCAACGCTATCAAAAGAGCAGCAGAAGATAGCGGAGGAACCCGGCAGAAGAACTGGAGATCGGGAGAAGAACCGGAGATCAGGAGAAGAGGCTGGAGAGTGGGAGAAGAGAGCGGAGAAGTCGGAACAGACCCCAAAAGTCGGAAGAGACCCCCGGAGCTGCCTAATAAATGACTTTAATAAACCTGTCTAGTGTGTTTTTTTATTGACACTTTTTTCCCCCAGGTGAATGGGTAGGGGTACGATGTTCCCCAATACTCATTCACATAGGGTGGGGGCCGGGATCTGGGGGCCCCCTTATTAAAGGGGGCTCCCAGATTCCGATAAGCCCCCCGTCCGCAGACCCCGACAACCAACGGTCAGGGTTGTCGGGAAGAGGCCCTTGTCCTCATCAACATGGTGACAAGGTGCTTTGGGGTGGGGGGTGCAGTGTCCCCCCTGCCCCAAAGCACCAACCCCCCATGTTGAGGGCATGTGGCTTGGTATGGCCTAGGAGGGGGGCGCTTGCTCGTCCCCCTTTCCTGTCCTGCTGGGCTGCGTGCTCGGATAAGGGTCTGGTATGGATCCTGGGGGAACCCTCACGCCATTTTTTTTTTGGTGTGGGGTTCCTTTTAAGATCCATACCGGACCGAAGGGTCTGATATCGTCCTGGCGGGGAACCTCACGCAAATTTTTTTTTTCATTTTCCCCTTCCCCTTCAAGATTCTCCGCACACGAGTCGCCCCACAAGTCAGATCATCTTGATCCAACGTCTGGTGCGACCTCTATTCAAATCAATGGGCTCCCATAGGGAACCATTGATTTTTAATAGAGAAAGAAACACCGAACAAGGCTTAACACAGCATTAAGCCTCGTTAAATCGCATTTTACACCCTTTGCTGGTATCTGACGTCTTTACAGCTCTAACGCTGGAGCTTTAGAACGCACTGGTCCTGGGTTTTTTTTGCAGCTTAAAAACAGCTATGCCGTTTACAGCTCAAAAACGTCATGGTGGGCATGCGGCCATAGGCTAACATGGAGGGTCGTTTTTAAGCTGCAAAAAATGCTCATAAAAGTGGCTGTAAAAAAGTCCATGGGCATAAGACCTTAAAGGGTGTTCCGCGGCTTTCGAATTTGCAGCGGACACCCCAAATTGTTCGCTATTCGGCGAACGGGCGAACAGCCAATGTTCGGGTCGAACTCATGTTCGACCCGAACATAAAGCTCATCCCTATTCAGAATAACAAAAGGTAGGAATCTGCAACAAAGGTTGTTATAATTCTTGCAATGTACATAGATCACCCAGGGGGATTTTTTTTTCTCAACAAATGTGGAGTTACGCTTAAATTTTTGTAGCAATGGGTAAGGGGTACTGATGTATCCCTGTACTCCTTCCCCCGGGAGAGGGCAGATAAAGGGGACCTCTAGATTGTACCACAATTTTCCCTCCACTACCATCACCTCCTTTTTTGAGGCACACATAGGTATTGAAGAGGCTTCAGTCTATCAACACTGGGACAGAGGTTCTATGAAAGGGAATTTTCTTTGAGCATTTGGGAAAGGCTTGACACTGTCACATTAAATCCCTGCAAAATAGGTTTTTAACTATAGAGGATCTGATTTATTTAACAAAGCTGGACTCATACTTTAAAGTTAACTTAAGGCCCATGGATTATTGGCCCTTAGGGGCCTCTGTTCACTCAATAGTTGCCGCCACACAATATTACTGTATTTCCTGTTACAATGTATCCTCATGCCCCAGTGCAGTAAATGATAAAGGGACTAAGACTCGCTGTATACCGTATATACTCGAGTATAAGCCGACCCGAATATAAGCCGAGGCACCTAATTTTACCATAAAAAACTGGGAAAACGTATTGACACAAATATATGCCTCACTGTGTCCATGCCTCACTGTGCCCATGCCTCACTGTGCCCATGGCTCACTGTGCCCATGCCTCGACTGATGTTTAACATGGGAGTCTATGGAAGGGGTGCCCGGATTTGAAAAATCGGTGCTCCCTGGGCCGTAGGTTCTCCGGACAACAAACTTTGCACACTTGTGGAGCAAGAGTAAAGCTACATGTGTGCCAGGTTTAGGGTCCAGGGGACCTACGGGCGTCCGGAACCGGATCCCCAAAGTCCGAGAGATCAGGCGCAAAAAGGCGACTCGAGTATAAGCCGAGGGGGGCATTTTCAGCACAAAAAAAGTGCTGAAAAACTCGGCTTATACTCAAGTATATAAGGTAATTTAACATTAGACATACAGTGTCACTAGTCTATATTGCTGTACTCATTCACCATGATGTCCATGAATAATTATTTCATTTGAAATAAATGGTGTGTAATAAATCAAATAAAACCCAGAGCAGAGCTTCATCAGATGAAGTTCAATCAATATGCAATAAAGGTCTACATCTCATCTTTAGAGATCTGCTACTTTCATGGATTGGCACCAAAATCTCATCAAAGAATTGAACAAGTTATACTGTATCAACACAGTATGCACCAGACTGAGGCATCACCCTTTTAAACTAATTTAAATGACACCTGAAAGTTGAAATAATGGAAAATGTAATACCACCACTATGTTACTTGTTAAGGCTCAATTACAGCCAAACCCCTCTCATCTACCATTGCTTGTCACTACCATAGAAACCGCACACTCCTCATCCCCTGTATATTTTACAGATATCTTTGGGCAGATTTTATGATGCATGGGTTCCTCTCTTCTCCAACACGGGGTGGTTCTTGAGGTAAAGAGCAGCACCATTCTCTGCATTATTTTGAGTGCTGCTAGGCATAAAGATTAAACTATGGAAAACAGCTCTGCGGAACAGAGTCGGTCACAGGGCCATCTTTTCGCATGAGCACGCTGGGCAGTTGCCCGGTGGCCCCACTTGCCCAGGGGCCCCACTTGCCTGGGGGGCTAAGAGAAGGGGCGCCGAAGCTGTGGCATGCCGCTCACTCAACTGCACTGGTTGCTAGAATCGCCGGCCGCCCAGCGCCTAGAAACCAGTGACATCAGAGGCCGCGGCCACCCCAGCATTCAGAGCGTGCGGCGGCCGCCCCAGTATTCAGATCGCGCCGCAACCGACCCAGGATTCAGAGCGTGCCGCTTCCGCGGCTGGAAAACTAGCTCCATCCACCTCTGCCATCTTCAGATTCAGCGTGGGTCAGAGGGAGCCAGTTGGGGAGCGAGCGGACAGCGGAGCACTTCTGAGAAGAGCTGCCTGACTGAGCTGAGCCTGTCCTGAGCCTGCCTTGCTGTGAGTGTGAGTGACTGCACTGCACCTGACCTGACCCTTGGCCTCACCCTGTAAGTAATTTGCTGTGCTATTCAAACACAGCCACTGTGCCATTCAAACACAGCCACTATGCCATTCAAACACTGCCACTATGCCATTCAAACGCAGCCGCTGTGCCATTCAAACACACCCACTGTGCCATTCAAATACAGCCACTATGCCATTCAAACGCAGCCACTATGCCATTCAAATGCAGCCACTGTGCCAATTAAACGTAGTTACTGTGCCAATTAAACGCAGCCACTGTGCCCATCAAACGCAGCCACTGTGCCAATTAAACGCAGCCACTGTGCCCGTCAAACGAAGCCACTGTGCCAATTAAACGCAGCCACTCTGCCCGTCAAATGCAGTCACTGTGCCAATTAAACGCAGCCACTGTGCCCTTCAAACGCAGCCACTGTGTCATCAAACGCAGCCACTGTCCCATTTCAATCTGTAATTTCTTGTTTTTCAATTTCTTGCTTTTCAAGCTTGTGTTATATTGTCCAAACGTTGTGTTAATGTTTAACCACTTAAGGACCGCCGCACGATGATATACGTCGACAGAATGGCACGGCTGGGCACAAGGGAGTACAGGTACGTCCCATTTAAGATCCCAGCCGTGGGTCGCCCGCGTGCCGCTGCTAGGCAAAGGCACAGGTAAGCCTATAATAAGGCTTACCTGTAGGTACAGTGAATATATCCTAAACATGTACCATTTAGGAGATATGCGATGCATACTAGCACTGCCTGGGGGACCAAATTTTTTTTTTTTTTCTTTACTACCACTTTGACAGACTTTAAAATACTACCACATCTATTACTGCTACTAAAATTATTGTTTCTGGTCCAGTATTGTACTTTTTTTTCAAAATAATAAAAGTACCTTAGGGCAATACCATTAATGGCTAGCTGCAGTGGAAATCATATCATCCTTTCAAGGCTGATAACCAGAAAAATAATCCCTTTGCCTTGAAAGCTTGCTGCAATTTCCACAGTAGTTAGGCATTAAATGTATTACCCTCTGTTACTTACGTTACTTTGACAAAAATTGCAGATACATTCCATAGCTAACACAGGACCATACATCTACTATTCTTATTTTTAAAGTTATTAATCAAGACAACAGTTGGTTACAGGATGTACCTAGATTTTATTTTATATTTTTTATTCCAGAAACTGGACTTTATTTTACCTTCAATAATGTTTTAACTATGTGGTGTAATTCTTTTTTTGGATATCAGTTCTCATTGTGATTGAAAATAAAATATAAACAAATTGCAAAACACTTTTAAATCTATAACAGTAGACCCAATGGGGTTGATTTAAATTGTAACTAAAGGCAATTAATTTTTTTGGGAGGGGGGATATTGGATGGAGTGGAGAGGAATTAGAACACATATCCATTTTCTTTGCTGTCTGTGCCCCCATTATGCAGATTCACTCTCTGTATTTGAAATGTTTACCGTTATCATCACAAGTGACAGCAAAAGAAAATCCCAAATTTTGGGTTGACATCAGGACACTAATAGGGGGAAATCTTCCAATGGGGACACTAATTTTGATGACCCTGGTGACACAGCGGGATTCCCTCACTTCCTGTTTTGGCTTTGGGAATGGAAGTGAAAGGAAATCTCCCCAATGAGACACAGATGACAAAAAAACTGACGGGGGTTATATCCTCCTTAAGGGCTCTTTCACACAGGGCGGATCAGTCATGATCCGCCCCATGAAGCTCCGCTTGCTCAGCGGGGATCGCTCCGTTGATCCCCGCTGAGTCGGCGGATGACTGGGCGGTCCCCGCACACTGTGCAGGGACCGCCCTGTCAGAGCGCTGCTCTCCCCTATGGGGAATCGGATGACGACGGACCGTAGAGTCCGTTGTCATCCGATCCGCTCCGCCGACGGAAGGAAAAATAGGGTTTTCCTCCGCCACACTTTGGCGTAGCGGATGTCAGCGGACATGTCACCTCTGACATCCGTGCCTCCATAGGGCTACATGGAGCGTCCGTGCAGGTCCGCCTAAAAAACTGACAGGCGGACCTGAACGGACCCTCCGTGTGAAAGGGGCCTAACTCTAAAATGAAAAAAAAATTGCCTTTAGTTACACTTTAAGAAAGGAGTAGAGATCATTAACTTAACAAAGTTAATGTTTACTTAGCTTAGTGAAATTGTGTTCATTTAGAATACCCAACCCACGTTTATTATAGAAGCTATCCACAGATATGGCAATGACAGTCTCCGCCGTAAGACCGCCCTTCTAACACATTTCACCCAATTCAGGCTTAATCGTAGTGATGGAGGAGGGCCAGAAAGGGTGATTTGTATATACATACATACCATCATTAACATAGAAGTCAAACACATGGTGCACTTTCAGACGTCAATCCTTCCTTAACCGCTTCAGCCCCGAAACCATGTCGGTGGTCAAAGACCAGGCCACTTTTTGCGATTCGGCACTGCGTCGCTTTAACTGACAATTGCGCGGTCGTGCGACGTGGCTCCCAAACAAAATTGGCATCCTTTTTTTCCCACAAAAATAGCTTTTTTTTGGTGGTATTTAATCACCTCTGCGTTTTTTGTTTTTTTTTGCGCTATAAACAAAAATAGAGCAACAATTTTGAAAAAAAAAGCAATATTATTTACTTTTTGCTATAATAAATATCCCCAAAAAATATATAAAATTATTTTTTTCCCCTCAGTTTAGGCCGATACGTATCCTTCTACATATTTTTGGCAAAAAAAAAATCGCAATACGCGTTTATTGATTGGTTTGCGCAAAAGTTATAGCTTCTACAAACAAGGGGACTGTTGTATGGCATTTTTATTAATATTTTTTTTTTACTAGTTATGGCGGCGTTCAGCTATTTTTATTGTGACTGCGACATTATGGCAGACACATCGGACACTTTTGACACCATTTTGGAACCATTGTCATTTTTGCAGCGATCAGTGCTATAAAAATGCACTGATTACGGTAAAAATTACACTGGCAGTGAAGGGGTTAACCTGTAGGGGCCGCTGAAGGGGTTACGTGTGACCTAGGGAGTGATTCTTACTGTTAGGGGGCGTGGCTTGGCATAACACATCACCGATCGCTGTTCCCAATGACTTTCTCCCCTGACTGTCCTATGAGGCTGCATGATAAATATATATTTATATGCGTACATAGAACAGAACTCCACTTATTACACTACAATCTACATACAGATTCTAATTTAATTTCATTATTCATTTTGCAGTCTCCCAAAGGTGTTCTATCGGGTTGAGGTCAGGAATCTGTGCAGACCAGTCAAGTTCCTCCACCCCAAACGTGCTCATCCATGTCTTTATGGACCTTGCTTTGTGCACTGGTCCAAATCATTTGGTGGAGGGGGGATTATAGTGTGGAGTTGTTTTTCAGGTGTTGGGCTTGGCCCCTTAGTTCCAGTGAACTGAATTCTTAAGACGTCAGCATACCAAGACATTTTGGATGATTTCATGCTCCAAATTTTTTGGGAACAGTTTGGGGATGGCCCCTTCCTGTTCCAACATGACTGCGCACCAGTGCACAAAGCAAGGTTCATAAAGACATGGATGAGCAAATTTGGGGTGGAGGAACTTGACTGGCCTGCACAGAGTCCTGACCTCAACCCGATAGAACACCTTTGGGATGAATTAGGGTGGGGATTGCGAGCCAGGCCTTCTCGTCCAACATCAGTGCCTGACCTTTCAAATGCTCTACTAAAAGAATGGTCAAACATTCCCATAGACACACTCCTAAACCTTGTGGACAGCCTTCCCAGAAGAGTTGAAACTGTTATAGCAGCAAAGGGTGGGCCAACTCAGTATTGAACCCTACGGACTAAGACTGGGATGCCATTAAAGTTCATGTGATGTAAAGGCAGGGGTCACAATACTTTTGAAATTATAGTGTATATTCAGATTTGAAGCCGAAAAACTGCAAGGAAACCTACAAACCCTCTGCAAGGGTTTACTGCTCTTTTAGTCTAGGGCAGGGGTCTCCAAACTTTTCAAACAAAGGCCAGTTTATTGTTCTTCAAAATTTAGGAGGGCCAGATTGTGGCCAGCAGGGACAGACAATGTCACGGGCTCGGCATGAGAAAAAATTTGGCCTCAGGGTTGGTGGTCAATAGGAGTAGTGCCCACTGCCTCTATTAGTAGGAGGAATAGTATCCCATCATTGGTATCGGTGGAAGAAATAGTGCCCCATTGTTGGTGTCAGTGGGAGGAATAGTGCCTCATATCAGTGGGAGGAATAGTGCCCCATATCAGTGGGAGGAATAGTGCCCCAAGGGCCGGATAAAGGCTAGCAAAGGGCCACATCTGGCCCTCAGGCCGCAGTTTGGAGACCCCTGGTCTAGGGGACGATAAAGGCATTTTACTTACCAGATCCTCCTCTCCCCCTGTATCAGTGAACTGTTCCTCAGCCTCCTCATGCCCAATCCAGGGCTTCATTGCTCCTGATGGTGTCAGAGGACCTTATGCCGCGTACACACGATCACTTTTCTCGTCGGGATGTCTTTTTTTCTCTTGGACGAGAAAAACGGCCGTGTGTAGGCTTTCCAGCATTTTTCCCGACAAGAAAAACGTCAAGAATCACGATGAGAAAAATTAGAATATGCTCTAATTTTTCTCGTCGCGAATCGCGGCATTTTTTTCCGCGGCAGTTCTCCCATAGGGAAACACTGCTAGGGAGCCTACACACGGCCGTTTTTCTCGACCAAGAGGAAACCTGTCATGAAAACCGTCCGTGTGTAGGGGACCAAGTCGGTCCTCGTTTTTCCCGTCGGGTTTCACAGCGTTTTTTTCACCGCAGAAGTGTGGGGGAGAAGAGGCTGCAATGAACTGTCTATAAGTAGAGGTAAGTAAATGTGTTGCACCAAGTTCAGCTTTAACATTGTCCATGTAGTTTAGGCTAAAAAAAACAAAAAACAGGAAATTCTATTTTCAAACATTACTATTTCTCCTTACAATATGCATCCTAAAAACCGTTGTAATAAGCATTACTTTATCAATGGAGTTTATTTAAGTGGGTTGCATATTTTAGTGTAAGTATTACTCAGCATACTTCAGAAATGTTGAAGGATGCAGACATCTAGAAATGTAACACAATGTAAATAGCAGCAGACAGGTGGTGGGTCAGGTGATAAAGCTGATGGAAAAAACATATATAATGATTTAGCCAAAGAATTGACTTTATTCTATTGATATTTTCCTTCTGTAGAAATAGAAAGATCTAAATCAAGGATTAGGCTGTGGATGGTTTAATAATGCAACAATTCATATTGACGGCTTCGACTCTGGAGCCTTATCTTACAGTGTGCATGCATAGTAAAATCCAGGCTTATGAACTATTGAATACTAGCAATGGCTCACGGGCACACGCTGTAGATTAAAACTTTACAAAGGAAAAGTAGCAAAAGTTCATTCTGTAAGAAGGTCTCAAGCTGGCCATAGACGTTAGAGGCCAGCAGGAAGTGTTGGCGTGGGTTGACCGCTGGATTTTTTTTTTTACTGTTTATTTGTTTTGATATAAACATTTATTGTTTTGCTGATGAAAGTATAAGAGGGAGCAGACAACACCTCCCACATTTTCCTCTCTTGGGGTGATACAAAACAATTCATTTTCAGCAATAGGAGGTCGGCGGTAGATTTCCTGTGCAAAGTTCCCAATATATAGAATGCTGCCATATCTTAAAGCGACAATCTCATAAATGAACACTTTTCAGACTGCAGTGCTCACATAAATAAAATGTTTGAAAGTAACATGTAGTAATGCTGCCCCTGCTATAACAATTTATTATTATCTTTGTCAGTATCTGCACAGCATTTTGTTTCAACCATAGACACTTCTAACGCCCTGTACACACGATCGGATTTCCTATAGATTCTAATCCGATGGATTTTTCCATCGGCAATCCGATGAAACTGACTTCCATCAGTCTTGCCTACACACCATCAGTCAAAAAACCGATCGTCCCAAACGCCGTGATGTAAAACACTCAGATGAGCTGAGAAAAATTAAGTTCAATGCTTCTGAGCATGCGTCGACTTGATTCTGAGCATGCGTGGGTTTTTTATCTGATGGATTTCCACAAAGACGATCGGATTTTGCTATCGTTTTTTTTCCCATCGGAAAAATTTAAAACATGTTCTATTTTTTCACACTGATGGAAAAAAGACGAATGGGGCCCATATACGATCAGTTCGTCCGATGAAAACAGTCCATCGGACTGTTTTCATCGGTAAAACCGATCGTGTGTACATGGCTTGAGAGTGTCAAGCCCTGTACACATGATCGGTTTTACCGATGAAAACCGTCCGATGGATTGTTTTCATCAGACAAACCGATCGTGTATGGGACCCATCTGTCTTTTTTCCATCGGTTTTAAAAAAATAGAACTTGTTTTAAAATTTTCCGATGGATCAAAAACCGATGGTAAATTCCGATCGTCTATGGTCAAGTCCATCGGTTAAAAAACCCACGCATGCTCAGAATCAAGCCGACGCATGTTCAGAAGCATTGAACGGTCGGTTTTTTGACTGATGGTGTGTGGGCAAGACTGATGGAAGTCAGCTTCATCGGTTTTCTGATGGAAAAATCCATTGGTTTAAAAGCCATAGGAAATCTGATCGTGTGTACAGGGCTTCAGAGACATTTTGTAGCAGACAGACCACACTACTTCATCCCTAACCACCCCCAGGCCTGATGTCACCAGGGTATTTGTCTGCTGCCTCTAAACAAGGGGTAGGCAACCTCGGCCCTCCAGCTGTTTTGAAACTACAAGTCCCATGAGACATTGCAAGACCCTAACAATCACAGGCATGAGTCCTAGAGGCAGAGGCATGATGGGATTTGTAGTTTCACCACAGCTGGAGGGCCAAGGTTGCCAACCCCTGCTCTAAACTCTCCAGCATCTAATGCCGCATACACACGCTTGGAATTTCCGATGGAAAAAGTCCGACGGAATTTTTTCATCGGATATTTCAACCGTGTGTATGCCCCATCGGACATTTTCCATCGGAAATTACGACGGAATTAGATAGAGAACATGTTCTTAATTTTTCTGATGAAAAAAATTCTATGGGAATTTCCGTTCGTCTGGATGCAATTCCGACGGACTAAAAACCACGCATGCTCGGAAACAATTCGATGCATGATCGGAAGCATAGAACTTAATTTTCTCGGCTTGTCGTAGTGTTTTACGTCACTGTCTTCTTGACGGTCGGATTTTAGTGTGACCGTGTGTATGCAAGACAGCTTGAGCGGAATTCCGTCGGAACTCCGTCGGAAAAACCCGTCAGAGTTTATTCCGACGGAAATTCCAGTCGTGTGTACAAGGCATAAGACTGTGCATTATCAGTGACAATGAAGAGTTCAAACAGGTGGAGAAGACTCTCTGTTACTCCCAGAGCTCTGTAAACTTCATAGGCAGCAGACAGACACCCTAGTGATGTCAGGGCTGTGCGGGTTATCTTTAGAAAGCCTCCAACATGCCTGAATTTTTCTGTTACAGGGGCCATATTGCTGCATTTATCATGAGCCCCTGACCTTCCCTGAACACAAACGGTTTTCTCGGCAAAAAACGACAAGAAAACTGCCGGGAGAGCTTTCTTGCCAAGAAAACCGGCTGTGTGTACGCGGGTTTCAGTTTTCTCGTCAAGAAAACTGCCCAGATTCCCAGACGAGAAAAAAGACGACCTGCTGTCTTTTTTCTCGTCGAGAATCTCGTCTGCCTGTTTCTCGACGAGAAACCCGAGCGTGTGTACACCTACCTGTCACCGTGGAAACCCGCGCATGCTCGAAATGACTTTGACGCTCGTCGTAGTCGATGACGTCACCGCGTTCGTGCCATTCAAAGGAACGGCGGTTCTTTTGAATCGTACGTGTGTACACTCCGCCGGGACAAGTTTCTTGTCAAGATTCTCGTCAGGAAAAACAACGTTTTTTTCCTGACGAGAATCTCGGCCGTGTGTACAGGGCTTAAAAACATATTCTCAATGTGGTAATGCATGCATTACAGTCTGAATAGCACCCACTGAAATGCACTCTCCTAGTACATCTGCATTGCATTGAGGTACATTGTGCAACAATGCACTACCATGCATCGCAGTGTGCTGATGAAAATGCTGTCTGTTCAGCTGAATGAATGGGCCACCCTAATGCAATGTTAAGGGGCATTGCAACTTACCTTATGCACTTGTTTAAAATCCATCAAAGCAGCCCAGATGGTGTAAATGGGCCCAAACACTACTTCTTCTAGTGCCCTAACACTAACATTTATGTTAATCCTCCCTGTACCTTAAAATTAACCCTCACGCTAACTGCTCCTTCATTCTGCCATAATCCCTCACAATAATCTTTCCTCTACCCAAACACTAAAGCCCTGTACACACGATCGGTTTTACCGATGAAAACAGTCCGATGGACTTTTTTCATCAGACAAACCGATCGTGTATGGGACCCATCGGTCTTTTTTCCATCGGTTTTAAAAAACAGAACATGTTTTACATTTTTCCGATGGATCAAAAACCGATAGAAAATTCCGATCGTCTATGGGCAATTCCATCGGATAAAAAACACACGCATGCTTAGACTGAATTAGGAGACGGGAGCGCTCGTTCTGGTAAAACTAGCGTTCCTAATGGAGAGAGCACATTCGTCATTCTGCAAGTTATTGCTTCGTTTAATGCAGCGCATTGTTTTCTTCTTTAGAATGGTGTTTAAAATGTATTTTTTGCTGCAGATATTTATCCCGAGTTCTGACAAACTTATTTCTATTGTTTCTTGTGATCTCATGAATAATTTGATCTATTCTTATAGCCAGACCTCACTAATTTTAAAATTGATTTAGAATCCAGATGTTTTTTTTTTCTTGTGGCCTTTTTTTTTTGGTGTCAAGTTCTCACAGCAACATATGTTTATTTTATTTTTCCCTCAAGGAGGTTGGTGTCCCTTGTTAATTACACATTGTATTTATGAAATGTTATTGCTACTCACAATAAAAACATAAGGCAAATATTTTGGCTGAAATCAAATCTGGCAAAAAATATAAATAAACCCGAAGAGCAACAATAGGAAAATTAGCAGAATATATGAAGACTTTGGACCCCAAAGGCAGACATGACTATGATGAACAATAAAATAAACAACATAATGAAATCAGGAGCAGCAGCCGAAGACATACATCATCCCAAGCTGTGGTACTCCTACAAACTGCAAATTCTGGCAGAGCAGCTTGAAGCCAGGGAATCACCTTCTGCTCTTTCCTGTAGCCTTCCCTCCATGCTTCCCTGCAGCGTTTGTTCCACGGCCCCATCCACGCACCCTTGCAGGCTGTGCCACTGTCGGTGGTAATGTGGCAGGAGGAGGAGGAGAAGGAGTAGAAGGATGGGCCAGATGGCAGAGATGTGTGGCCTCTGTCAGCTGCCCCCTCCCCCCGTGTGAATGGCAGTGTATATCAGGTGCTCACAGAGGGCACGTTGTCCCGCCTCCATTTGAAATAACTTTTCGGCCAGGTAGGCACTAAAGCCCTCAACAGCGTTGAGTGGGGCCCACATGATGGCAGCAGCATCACGTATTATCTGAAGTGACTCCTCCTCCACCGGTGTCATCCGCCAATGTTTTTTCGGTCTGACGTGGAGGGGAACCACTTGTGACTGTGTGCTGCCACTAGGCCTGGGGACCTGCTGAGTGCCACTTGGCCCTGCCTCCTCCTGGCTGCCACTCACCCCTGCCTCCTCCTGCCTGCCACATTCCTGAGCCTCTTCCTCCTGGCTGACCTCATCCTGTTTAGAAAAAAGGGACATAGTTTGATATTTTGTTGAATCAATCACACACAATTTTTATCTCATGACTGTTGCAATTTGAATGTTAAATAAATTGAAAAGACTTTCATTCTGACCCCAGCTTTATTATATACTGTACCAATAATTTCTGGCCACTTTTTTTAAGTTATTTTTTTAGTTAATTTTTTTTTATTTATTTATATATATATTTTTATTTTTATTTATTTTTTTTAGGTTTTTTTGTTTCAATTTTTATTTTTATTTTTTTATTTTTTTTTTGTTAATTATTTCATTTGTGAAGAATAAATCTATTTCACAATAGTACTTTGAGGCCAATAAATATGTTTAAAAATACTATACCTGGCTGAAGATGTGCAGATCCGGCTCTTCAAGCTCAGGTGGCTCCTCTTCCCCCTCTGCAGGGGTGGAGGGAAGGGTGGAAGGAACGCTGGAGGGAAGGGTGGAAGGAAGGGTTGAGGGAAGGCTGGAAAGTGATTCCCTGGCCTCAATCTGGTCTTCCAGAAATTGCAGATGCTTGTAGTTCCACAGCTTGGGCTGAACTACTTCGTCTGCTGCTGCTCCTGATCTCATAGAAGCGCGGACTGCTGTGTAGCTTTATTTGTAAGCATTCCGCATGTTGTTAATCTTATTGTTCATCATAGTGGAGTCAGCCTCTGGGACCCAGGTCTTCATATATTCCGTAATTGTTAAATTTTTGTCCGACGTACACCACTCTTGTGGTAAGAACTATGTTTGAGCTCCCACAGGTTGCGCAATTCTTTGTACTTCTCAATGAATACCAACATAATGTCTGGCTCCCTTAATTTATGCATTGTACTTTCTGCAAGATAAAACACAAGAAAAAAACAGTAGAGGTCAGCTTCAATTGTCCTAATCTTATCCCAATATAGGCCTTTACAATCAGGAACCATTATAGGCCACTGCAGGCCCAAGTTTCATTCTTACCTTAGTTGTTTTTTTTCAGCACTTCCGGACGTTCTTACTCTGCGCAACCATAACCTCGTTACCTATTTATATACCCTACGCATGCGTGTAACTCCGCCCGCGTCGCCCGCCCATGACATTCTTTTTCTGCATTTCCCTGCCCCTTCTCGTTCAGCACACAGTGGGAGATGACGACATGTCGGAGACACAGGTGTGTGCTTTATTATTAAGTACCGACGAGGAAAGCCCGAAGGCGGGAACGTCCCGATTCAGGAATAAAAGATACAAGGCGACTAATATGTCATTTGTTGAGATGGCGGAGATGGTGGACATCCTGCAGAGGAAAGATTACAATGGGAAGCATGGGCCATAAGACAACCCTAATCTCCGGAAGTCTAAAATACTGGACAAAGTGGCGAGGAGTCTCTATCAGAAATTTGGGGTCAGGAGATCCAAGGAGCAGCTCCGTAAAAGGTGGTCTAACTTGAAGCTGAGGGAGCCGGAGCAGTATAGGAAGCTTATAAAAATTCAAAAAAAAGGTAAGCCTTTTTTTTACTGTGTTATTTCACATTGTAATATGTATTCTTGCATGTTTTGCTACATGTGCTTGGATTGACTGGTTTCACATTGTAAAATGGCAACTTTTATGTTAAGTTGAGTGTCCACTTATTTGGTAATGTTTTGTAGTAAACACTGATCGTCTTCAAAAAAACATGTTTTGCACATATACACGTAAACCACATGTGGTCATGCCTATTTTAATGAAAACAACGTTTATAAACATTGTTGGCTAGATGATGTGTTGTAAGTAAATAGAATGTGAAATGCTAAACTGGATTCTGTGTAAAGGAGAGGACAGTCAAGCAGCTGGTTACATGGCTTTTAAGTTAGGAGCACTATAGTGTGGGCCACCTGAACAACCTTTTTAGGGTGTCACACACAGGTTCTCCAGTGGATACCTTGGGGTGTCTCCATGTGTGTTATTTTGGTCCAAAAATAAAAGTATTCCTGCTTTGTTGAATTCACAAAATCTCATGTGTTCATCTTGGAACTCAGCCAAAACTAACAATTGGACCCCACTTCCAAGCAATGTTTACAATTTATGCCCTCAAATCTCTGTGTGCTAAAGGATACCTTTTGTTTGTTTCATTCTCATAGGGGAGAGGAGACTGGGAGGACACCAATTTGAGGAGCCTTGGAAGCACAGACCACATAAAGAAAACCAAGATCCAAAAGCACCCCAAAATCAGCATGTGGAGGAAGTGGAGGTGGAGGAAGCGGAGGTGAGTAAGGAGAGGTGGGGGAAAGAGAGGTGGAGCTTATCACCACAACAGGTCAGTGTCTGTCACCACAACTTCAAGGTAAAAACAAATGTAGGCCTGCATATTTCTAAATCCCTTTTTTTTTTTTAGGGGATGAACGTGGTGGTGTGTCAGAAACTCCAACTCCTCCATTCTCAAGTGCTAGTGCCAAAATACTTATTCAAGAAATAATGGAATGTAGTAGCGAAATGGCCATTATTTTGTATTTTTTGGAAACAAACATTTGCACTTTCCCACCAGCCTAAATTTGAAGATGCACACAGTGGGGCTGATTTACCAAACGTTTGCGCCATGAGTATTGGCGCATCTGCGTGCGCAATGGCTGTTTTGGTATTTACAAAACATTAGCGCCTGTAGCGCAGCCCTATTTCCCATTTACTATAGTGTTGTCGGCGGACGGGAGGAGGCGCTCAGTGCGCTACTATGGACCTGGCGCACAGCATGTTAAAATCTAAATATAAAGAAGCTGGAAGTGAGAATATAATGGGGGTGATGTGGGGTGATGTGAGGAAGTGTAGGGACACCGGCCCAAATAACAAACATGGCCAAAATAGAGAGGGAAAGTACGTTTTTCAAAACCAGCCCGCTGCGCCAGCAATTCCGATTCGAGCTGCGGGAGTTTTTTTTGAGCTCAGCGTGGGAATTTCAATGGTTTAAATGCGCCGGGACACTGCGCCAGCAAAATCTTAGTAAATGTCAAGTCACCTAAGTCAATTTGCATAAGTTGAACAGGCGCAGCCCTGAACTTGCCAGTGCGCCAGCAAAATGTCATTTCTAAAGGAAAAAAACCCATTTAAAAGCAGCCGCGGCTGTAATGAATTGTCGGCTCCCGGCAATATAGAGAAAAGTCTTTGAAAGTCTTTGCTAACCAAAAAAAAAAGCGTGGGGGTTCCCCCAAATTCCATAACCAGGCCCTTCAGGTCTGGAATGGATATTAAGGGCAACCCCGCTGCAAATTTTTTAAAAAAATGACGTGCGGGTTCCCCCCAAATATCCAAACCAGGCCCTTCAGATCTGGCATGGATTTTAAGGGGAACTCCACCCCAAATTTTCTAAAAAAATGGCGTGGAGTCCCCCCCCGGTGGTTGTGGGGTTCTGCGGGCGGGGGACTTATCGGAATCTGGAAGACCCCTTTAACAAAGGGGACCCCCAGATCCCGGCCCCCCCCCCTATGTGAATTGGTAATGGGGTACATTGTACCCCTACCATTTCACAAAGAAAGTGTCAAAATGTAAAAAATGACAAGAGCCAGTTTTTGAAAATTCCTTGAGCAAGATGGAAGAAAAGAAAAGACATTAATAAAGGAATTGTCAAAAACCGGCTCTTGTCATTTTTTACATTTTTTACACTTTCCTTGTGAAATGGTAGGGGTACATTTGTACCCCATTACCATTTCACACAGGGGGGGGGCGGGATCTGGGGGTCCCCTTTTTTAAAGGGGTCTTCCAGATTTCGATAAGCCCCCCACCCGCAGACCCCCACAACCACCGGGCAAGGGTTGTGGGGATGAGGCCCTTGTCCCCATCAACGTGGGGACATCCTCCCCATGTTGAGGGCATGTGGCCTGGTACGGTTCAGGAGGGAGGGGGGGCCGCTCTCTCGTCCCCCCTCTTCCCCTGTGGCCGGCCAGGTTATGTGCTCGGATAAAGGGTCTGGTGTGGATTTTTAGGGGGACTCCACGCCATTTTTTTTTAAATTTGGGGTGGAGTTCCCCTTAGAATCCATTCCAGACCTGAAGGGCCTGGTTATGGAATTTGGGGGAACCCCCACGCATTTTTTTTTTGGTTAGCAAAGACTTTCAATTACTTTTATCTGTATTGACAGGAACCAGCAATTCATTACAGCCGCAAGGACTTTTAAATGACTATTATTTTACTTTAGAAATGTCATTTTGCTCTCCAACTGTTATAAACATGGAAAACATGTGCTACTTTACAGGCATACTATAGACACCCCCCGGGGATGATATTTAGGGCCAGTTCACACCGGATGCAGTGCAGTGCGTTTTTTTCATGCCTGAAAAACGCAAAGAAAGTTGATCACATTAATGCCAAGGCATAGTTCACACCACTGCAGTCCGTTCCAGTGCATTTCAGAAAGCCAAAAAATAATTGGTCATGCTGCATTTTTAGGTACAAAACTGTACTGGACCCCAGTAAAACACATCAAAAACGCAACGGAACGTACCAAAAATGCACTGGAATGCACCGCAACGCACCTAAATGCACCAAAGACGCACTGCAACACACTTGTCCTAAGTGAAAAGAGGCGAAAAAAAGACTGGACTGCATCAAAAACGCCTCAAAAATGCACTGGAATGTGTCAAAAACGTGCATGCAGAAAAGCACCTGGAACGCACCCAGACTGCGTTTCTATAGTGTGAACTAGGGCCAGTTCACACCATAGAAACACAATCCGGATGCGTTCCAGGTGCTTTTCTGCATGCACTTTTTTCATGCGTTCCGGTGCATTTTTGTTAAGTTTTTGATGCAGTCCAGTGCTTTTTTTTCACCCCTGTTTTTTAATAACCATAGATAAGGACAAGTGTGTTCCAGTGCGTTTTTGGTGCATTTAGGTGTGTTCCTGTGCGTTCCAGGTCGTTTATGATGCGTTTTGATGCGTTCCAGTACAGTCCAGTGCAGGTAAAATGCAGCATGTTCTACTTTTTTGGTGGAACTGGAATGCACTGGAACAAACACTGCCATTTAGAACCATATAACCAACTTTCCATGCATTTTGGATGCATAAAAAATGCAATGGACTGTATGTGGTGTGAAATGGCCCTTAAGCAATTTGGCATATTTAAAGGCACTTCTCCTTGTTTTGTTTTTGGTGTTTTCCAAATTGGTGACATTGATATATGTCCCTTAGGGTGGGACCTGGGCCCCCATTATAAGGCCAATAACTACTAGAAGATAAGCCAGCCAAGTGGGGACTAGCAAAATAGACTGCAATAGTATTTGTTGGTGGGGGGGGGGAAGGGGTGATTGTCCCATCTCTAACTTTGTAGCATGCTGGATGAAGTGTTTAATTTTGGACGGGGGGAGGGGGGGGTTATTTTTTGCTAGCTGCATTGGTGTTGTTCTGCACATGCCCAGCCAGTTATTTTTTTTTGGCGTGCTTTTTGTGTGTGAACAGCGCCTGGATATTTCTGGGCATGCTCACTCAGAGAGTGTTTTTATGGGTTAGAAATTGAAGGACATATTAACAGGTGTGCCCACTTTGAATTTCAGTCTCTACATTGGGAGAACTTGCATTCTGGGTGTTTCATGGACTGTGCATGTGTTTTCAATTGCCTCATTAGCACACAAACATATGTTATATAAAGCTCACAGAGCATTCGGTCGATTGCCTTAAAGTGGTTGTAAACCCACTTTTTTCTTTCTTTACAGCCTGTAAAAGAAAGGCATAATGAGCTATTATGTCTAGCATAATAGCTCATTATGTTCCACTTACCTTAGATCGGGGCCCCCGAAGCCGTCCTTGTCCCTCTGTTCAGCCGCAGACATCACTGCGGCGATAGCCGGAATGTTACTTCCGGGTATCGCCGCACCAGCCAATCACAGCGCCGCTCCGGCGCTGTGATTGGCCGGAGCGGCGGAGATGTCACTCTGCGCATGCGCGCGGGAGGCGTCCCACTCGGCTACGCCCAGCGATTGCTGGGAAGTAGCCGAGTTTGTGAATGGCATTAACCCCATGAATGCGCTGTTGTCTACGGCGCGCATGCGCCGTAGACAGCGGCGCTTGTCATTTTAGTAAATATCTCCTAAACCGTGTAGGTTTAGGAGATATTTCTTGCACCTACAGGTAAGCCTTAATCTAGGCTTACCTGTAGGTGCAAGTTGAAAAAGTAGGTTTACAACCACTTTAAGAAGAGGCAAGTGTGTGTGTGTGTGTGGGGGGGGGGGCAAAATGTACATGTTGGTGTCCTTATCGCGTTTGTAACACATGTATTTTATTTGTTATGTCTTTGCAAAACAAGTGATTGGTTAACTTATGTGGATTGTATATTTTTGGTGTGGGGGAGATATGTTCCCCTGAAATAATTCTGATGTTGTTAATGTGTGTTGTTTGTTCACTTTGATTTAATTGTCTGCTGCATTTTTTTGGCCAAAAATTGCTCAAGATGTTGAGTCTGTAACTGTTTCAAATTGACCATGTTTTTTATTTTGCCTTCCCTTTTTGTTTTGTTGAACAATACAATTAGATGCACAAAATTTGATGTTTGTTTTGTGTTTTCTTTGCAACAAATGTGACAGCTGTTTGGCATGTCAAAACAAAACAGGTGTGATTTGTCTACCCTCGTGCCTTCATGGTAGTATATGCATGGATTGTGTGCTGCCATGGAGCGTCACCAGGAAATGAAATACAGAGCGGTAAGTATTCAATTTTCCTTTTTTATTGCAGTGGTTCTCAGCCTCAGTCCTAAAGTACCCCCAACAGGACATGTTTTGTGAATTTATCTTATCGAGAATTGCTGTCCAAAAATCAAAACCATTGACTGTGATTTAAAGCACATGTGCAAGATGAAGGAAAACCTGCAAACATGGCCTGTTGGGGGTACTTGAGAAGCACTGATTTAGAGCACTGCACTTAAAAATAGCTCAAGGCCATACAATTCTAATTGTGGGCATTTTGAGGGAAACAAAGTAAGTGTTAGACATTAACATTGGCTTCACTTCCTGTCACACAGCTAAACAGGAAGTGAAGGTAAAACCCTACCAATGGCTTTTCTTGAGGACACACAGATCAATCTAACTAGTGTCCCCATTAAGCAAATTGCACTCTAGCACTTTGTTGTGTACACCCCAAATCATTGGGTAGTTTGGGGTTTAGTAAAGACAAATCCACTCTGCAGTAAAAGTGTAGCTGCTGAAAATCTGAGGGAAAGTACTGGTGATTGGATGTTACAATCATGTAAAAGCAAAGATGGTGTTGTTTTTTTTTTGGCTTGCATGTCCCCCTCAGATATTCAGCAAGTGCACTTGTAGTGCAAAGTAGATTTGCCTTTAGTAAATAAACCCCAAAGTCCAAACTACCTAATAATTTGTGGTGTACCCCGCAATATGCTGGAGTGCAATGTGCATAATGGGGAAAGTATTTAGACTGACCTGTGTGTCCCCAAGGAAAGACATTGTTAGGGATTTTCCCTCACTTCCTGTGTGGCTATGTGACAGGAAGTGAATTATTTGGAAGGATAAGGTGGCCAAATTATTTAGTTTAACTTTTCAAAGACTCATTCCTAAGTTGAATTGTGATGCATGTCAATGGCCCATTTTGACCCTCTTTAATCACTTGAGATCAGCGCTATAACTGATCGACGGCCACAGCATGGTCCTCAATTGCCGGGAGTCCGTCAATAAACGTCCTCCCCTTTGCGTGCGCTGTGGTCACAGAGTCACTGTGACTCGGGTGATGACAGATCCGAGTAAGGGGCCGGTCCATGCCCTTTACCATGTGATCAGCTATCAGCAAATGACAGCTGATCACGTTATGTAAACAAAAGCTGGGTAATGGTTTTTGTTTTCTCCTTTTGCTGACAGCGTGAGCATAAAAAAAAGGCAATCACCGGCTTATGTGCAAGGGACATCGGGCCCGAAGAGGAAGAGGCAATTCTGCATCATCTGTGACAATTAATAGCCCCTGCCAACTATCATTGCCACCTAGCAGTGCCACTTCTCACTGCCCACCAGTGCTAAATAGCAATGCCACCTCTCAGTGCCCACCCTTGCCACCTTATCGGTGCCCATCAGTGCAGTCTCATCAGTGTACATCAATGAAGAAGAAAAATTACCTTTTTTAAAAATATTAACCAGTTTCCTACCGCCCACCGTCAAATGACATCCTTGGCTTTGGGCGGTGACATCTGAATGATGCCTGCAGTTGCAGGCATCATTCAGATATCATTCTTTTCAGCCGGCGATTCTGTGCACAATAAAAACGATCATAGTGGCAGTTCCGCCGCTTGATCGTTCTTATAGGCGGGGGGAGGGGACGTCGTCCCCCCCCTCTCTTGCCGCCATCCGGTGCTTCTCCGGGCTCTCCCATGCCATCTGGGGCTCAGAGAACGATTTGGAGATGACTGGTGACCAGATGGTCATCAGTCATCTCTATGACCGTCGGAGGCGCGGGCACGACGTTATGACATCATGCCGTGTTCCCGTATGTTAACCAAGCCGTGATCTTGGCTGTCAGCATGAGATTGGTGATTTTTTTGGAACAATATCATGCTTTCCAGCCTGGAGGAGAGATGCAGGGTCTTATTGACCCTGCATCTCTCCATAAAGAGGACCTGTCACACACATTCCTATTACAAGGGATGTTTACATTCCTTGTAATAGGAATAAAAGAGATCCCAAAAAATAAAAAAAAAATAAAAAAGAGTAAGAAATACAAAAAAGTCAAAATACAAAAACAAAAAATAAAAAATAAATAAGAAAAAACGCCCATGTCCTCCCCGGTAGCTCGCGCTCAGAAGCGAACACACACGTAAGTCCCGCCCACATATGTAAGCCCGTTCAAACCACACATGTGAGTTATTGTTAGAACGAGTGCAGCAATTCTAGCACTAGACCCCCTCTGTAATGCCAAAATGGTAACGTGTAAAAAAACTTTAAGCATCGCCTAGGGAGATTTTTAATTACTGAAGTTTGGTGTCATGCCATGTGTGTGCGCAATTTTAAAGCGTGACGTGTTAGGTATCTATTTACTCAGCATAACAACATCTTTCACATTATACCAAAAAATTGGCCGTAACTTTACTGTTTTGTAATATTTTTAGCAAACAAAAGGCGTTTGAAAATTTATTGCGCAAATACCGAGCGAGATAAAAATTTGCAATGACCGCCATCTTATTCCCTAGGGTGTCTGCTCCAAAAAAGTATATAATGTTTGGTGTTTTGAAGTAATTTTATAGCCATAAATTTATGATTTTTACATGAAGGAGAGAAGTGCCAAAATAGGCCCAGTGCTGAAGTGGGTAAAATATCCATGTTTTTTTTTTTTAAACTCGGTCTTTTGTATTTATAGAAAAAAAAATAAAAATAAATAAAATAAAACACAAAGGTGATCAAATAGCACCAAAAGCAAGCTCTATTTGTGTGCCAACAAATAAAACATTTTCATTGGGTTACAGTGTTGTATGAGCGCGCAATTGTCATTAAAAGTGCATCAGCGCTGAAATGTGAAACTTGGTCTGGGCAGTGCGCAAGTGGTTAATATAAGGCTACATGCACACGGACGTTTTTCCAACCGCTTGTTTGAGTGTTTTTTGCAGCTTAAAAACATCTCTCCTTGTTAGCCTATGGCCTCATGGCCACCATGGCGTTTTGGAGCTGTAAATGGCATAGGCGTTTTTAAGCCCCATGTAGACGGGACGCTGGTGCAAAGTGTTCTGAACTAAGGTTGAAAGTGTCATTTAGAAAGGCGCGCTTTGTGGCGTTTGCATGCCGTGTTTTACCACATTTGCATGTATATGATAAGGAGCCGCCCTAAGCTCCAAAAACAGTATTATTTACGATTTTAGCTATTTAGTGAGACCAGAGTGATATGAGCAGCTGAGAGCAGCAGTGTAGTTGTATTTAGGCTGGGTTCACACTAGTGCGACACGACATCTGTCCTACTTTGGATCCGACTTTGCCCTGCGACATGAAGCCGACATATGTCCGACTTTCAATGAACAGGATCCGACTTGGATCCCCGCCAATAGCAGGCACTGTGTTTGGTATGAATCTTGAGGGGGAACTCCAGGCCAAATTTTAAATAAAAAACTGGCATGGGTTACCCCTCCAGGAGCATACCAGGCCTTTGGGTTTGGTCTGGATTTGAAGAGGAACCCCTACGCCGAAAAAACAGCGTGGGGGTCCCCCCAAAATCCAAACCAGACCCTTATCCGAGCACACAACCTGGCAGGCTGCAGGGGAAGAGGGGGGACGAGAGAGCGCCCCCCCCTCCCTCCTGAACCATACCAGGCCGCATGCCCTCAACATGGGGGGTTTGGTGCTCTGGGGCAGGGGGGCGACCTGCGGCCCCCCCACCCCAGAGCACCCTGCCCCCATGTTGATGAGGACAAGGGCCTCTTCCCGACAACCCTAGCCATTGGTTGTCGGGGTCTGCGGGCGGGGGGCTTATCGGAATCCGGGAGCCCCCTTTAATAAAGGGGCCCCCGGATCCCGGCCCCCCACCCTATGTGAATGAGTATGGGGTACATCGTACCCCTACCCATTCACCTGGTGGAAAAAAAATGCAATAAAAAACCACACAGCTTTTTAAAGTATTTTATTGCACAGCTCCGGGGGTCTTCTTCTGACTTCGGGGGTCTCCGGTGTCGTCACCGCGCTCTCCGGTTTTCTTCTGCCGGGCCACCGCTAACTTCTTTAGCTCTTTTGCTAGCGGAGGCTCCGGTCTTCTCCGTCGCCTTCTTCTTCTCCCGCTATCCGGTTCTTCTCCCGGTTCTTCTACCGCTTCTTTCTTCTGCCGGCCCCTCCACTAACTTCTTTAGCTCTTTTGCTAGTGGAGGGGCCGGTCTTCTCCGTCATCGCCGTCGGCGTCTTCTTCTCTCTTCTCCTCCTCGATGTTGACTCATCGCTTCCTCTCGCAGTAATGCTAAATTTTCGGTCCGCAGAGATTAATATAGGCTTCTCATGACGTCACAGTCACATGTTCCCATGACGTCACAGTCACATGCTCCGGGGCCATGTGCCCCGGAACATGTGACTGTGACGTCATGAGAAGCCTATATTAATCTCTGCGGACCGAAAATTTAGCATTACTGCGAGAGGAAGCGACGAGTCAACATCGAGGAGGAGGAGAAGAGAGAAGAAGACGCCGACGGCGACGACGGAGAAGACCGGCCCCTCCACTAGCAAAAGAGCTAAAGAAGTTAGTGGAGGGGCCGGCAGAAGAAAGAAGCGGGAGAAGAACCAGGAGAAGAACCGGATAGCGGGAGAAGAAGGCGACGGAGAAGACCGGGCCCTCCACTAGCAAAAGAGCTAAAGAAGTTAGTGGAGGGGCCGGCAGAAGAAAGAAGCGGGAGAAGAACCGGGAGAAGAACCGGATAGCGGGAGAAGAAGGCGACGGAGAAGACCGGGCCCTCCACTAGCAAAAGAGCTAAAAGAAGTTAGCGGAGGCCCGGCAGAAGAAAGGAAGAACCGGAGAGGAGAAGAGGGGAGAAGGCGACGGAGAAGACCGGAGCCTCCGCTAGCAAAAGAGCTAAAGAAGTTAGCGGTGGCCCGGCAGAAGAAAACCGGAGAGCGGCGGCGATGACACCGGAGACCCCTGAAGTCGGAAGAAGGCCCCCGGAGCTGTGCAATAAAATACGTTAAAAAGCTGTGTGGTTTTTTTTATTGCAATTTTTTTCCACCAGGTGAATGGGTAGGGGTACGATGTACCCCATACTCATTCACATAGGGTGGGGGGCCGGCTTCTGGGGGCCCCCTTTTTAAAGCATACCCCGACAACCAACGGCCAGGGTTGTCGGGAAGAGGCCCTTGTCCTCATCAACATGGGGGCAGGGTGCTTTGGGGTGGGGGGCCGCAGGTCGCCCCCCTGCCCCGAAGCACCAAACCCCCATGTTGAGGGCATGCGGCCTGGTATGGTTCAGGAGGGAGGGGGGGCTGCTCTCGTCCCCCCCTTTTCCCCTGCGGCCTGCCAGGTTGCGTGCTCGGATAAGGGTCTGGTTTGGATTTTGGGGGGACCCCCACACCGTTTTTTGGCTTAGGGGGTTCACCTTAGAATCCAGACCAGACCTAAGGGCCTAGTATGCTCCTGAAGGGGAACCCATGCCGTTTTTTTCATTAAAATTTGGCCTGGAGTTCCCCTTCATGATTCATACCAAAACATGGGACAGCGAGGCTGCCGAGGACCAGCGCGATGACATCGCACTGGACACATTCTCGGCCGGCTAGTCGCCTCTAGGACACGACTTGAGCGGCTGCTGCACGCTCAGGTCGTGTCCAGATCGCCTCGCAAAGTCACGCTGTCCCTGTGTCAGCCGGCACGCGAGTCGCCTGCAAGTCGGATCCGACTTCCCGGGCGACCTCTATTCAAATCAATGGGCTCCCATAGGGAACCATTCATTTTCAATAGAGCGCCGCTGACATTTCTATTTACTATAACAGTGCGCCGCTGCTTCCTGCGCCCAGTGAAGGAGTTATCCGGCGCAGCAATTAAGGTTAGAACCAGCGCAGCGCACTGTTATTAGTAAATCAGCCCCTGTGTGTCAACATGTGCTATCTGCCATCACAGGATATCTATGTCCCTGTTTTGGGGGTGCAACCTCTTCCTCGCTACTCAAGTAGGTGAGAGGAAGGGTTTGCACCCCCAAAGCACGTCCATTGATCCCCCATGATGGCAGATAGCACATGTTGACTTTAGCCATGGGATCACTTTGAAAAGACCCATTTGGCAACCAATAAACTGTGTGCATCTTCAAATTTGGGATGGTTCAGGGGTGACATCACCCCATCTCAGGTTTATCGTTTTCATGTTGAACTTTGTAAGTTCCATTGTTTTGATATGTTTGCTATTTTGACCCATGCATGATTATGCAAAACAAAAAGAAAGCAAAAAATATTATTATTCTCCAAAATGTGAAGCAAAACATTTCTACGTTGTATTTGGTAAAAAAAAAAAAAAAACGCACCTGTGGTGCACAGAGTAAAAAATATTTTGGACACTCAAAAATGTGTGGCTTGTTCTTTCTATGCTCAAAAGCAGTTCAGAAAATGCCAAATTCTTTTTTTTTTACTGTGACAATTATGGCTATTTACTAAAGACAAATACACTTGGCACTACAAGAACCTGGGAGACACATAATGAAAAAGTAAAAAAGCAATAATGACAAAACAAGTTTTTCAAATATATATTTTTTCTTTATTTTTTTGTAAAAAAGGTCAGACATGGTCTGGCATTGCGATTGCCCCCCTACACGTGAAGTACTCAACGTATATATCACATACTTCACGGGCACTTTGGGGGGCCAAGCCAGTACGGGCAGTGTCCAGGCCGGTCAGAATGTTCATCTCAGATAGACCGGCCTCAGGCCCAACTGTAGATATATATGTGGAAGAGTATTGTCTCAAGAAATTGTGCAATATGCAGCAACAGTAAATTAGGTGATTGAGTTTGTATTCCGCCATATGGATAGCTGTCTGAAACAGGCGGAACCGGCTGGCCATTATCCCGAAGGCATTCTCCACAACCCTCTGGGCTCTGGCCAGCCGGTAATTAAAAACACTCCTCTTCGGGGTGAGGGTGCGTTTGGGAAACAGCCGCATCAGGTGTGGTCCCAGTCCAAAAGCTTCACCCGCGATAAAAACAAAAGGAAGTCCATCCAAGTTGTCTGCATCTGGAGGCAGTGCCAGGCCCCCAGACTGCAGACGGTGAGCGAACTCCGTCTGCGCGAACACTCCGCCATCGGACATCCGGCCATTCTTCCCCACGTCCACATACAGAAACTCATACTGTGCCGACACCACCGCCATTAACACTAGACTATTAAAACCTATATAATTATAATAGTATGACCCCGAACTATGTGGACGTGCTTGCCATCAATTGCCGCTCCGCAGTTGGGGAAGTCCCACCGCTGGGCAAATTGGGCAGCCACACTCTGCCATTCCTGTGGTGTTGAAGGAAACTGTGGAGTCAAACAAAAAGAATACATTAGTACTTTTGCACTTTACATTGCAAGCAGATTACACAAAGACATTGTTGGCCAACATCAGTATAACATTTATTATTTCAAGGAGTATTTAAACACAAAAATAGAAGGCCCACTTATCAGATGACTCACCCCCGCTGATGGGCCATTTGAAAATATTCTAAGGGGGAGGGGGTTATAGCTGATTTTGTGCCCCCCCAAAAAAGTCTCTACCACTCTGCTGAACTTGAATGTGAACTAAAACATTTGGACACATTTTAGGGGGGGGGGTTCAAAACTACTATGGCACTGACAAAAAACATTGTTAAGAAAAAACTAGGCTAGGTGTGTTTGGGCCCAGGATAGCATGCTGGAGAGGTTAGTGAAAAGAAATAGGCATGTAGGCCAAAAAAATGAGCCATTATAAGTAAAAACATGCATGGGGAGAAAGGGGACATTCCCAGCATATTACAATCAGGGTAATTTGGGAAGGAGGAAAGAAATACAATACATTAGCAAACATCCAAAACTAGAATGTGATGTTAAAGGAGAAAACTTACCTTCATATAGTCCTTCTGCAGGACCTGGATGATGGCAGAACACGTTTCCGGGATAATGATCCCAAGAGCCTGGGGGGAGGTGCCTGTCGAGAACTTGAGGTCCTGGAAGCTTCTCCCAGTCGCCAGGTATCTCAGCGTGGCAATAAGCCTCTGCTCGGCAGTGATGGCCTGGCGCATCACAGTGTCCTGCCTCGTGATATAGGGGGACAGCAAATCCAACAGATTGTGAAAAACGGGGTCCGTCATCCTGAGATAATTCCTGAAATCATCAGGATTATTCTCATGGATTTCTCGCAGCAGAGACATATGAGAGAATTGGTCCCGCTGGAGCAACCAATTCTTGGTCCATAAACTCCTCCTCACCCTGTTCACGGACTGAACTCGGGTTACAGTGTTAACCGCAACACTAAGCCCATAGCCAGCACGAGCTCTACGACGAGAACGTACTTCAAACATGGTTTTAAACCGGTCGGCTGGTCAGAACGAACTCAAACAGAACGCACCGTGGAACAGCAAGGCCTGAGAAGAACGACCTGAAAAACAGTAACGAGCGGCCAAGAAGGCACTGCAAAACAGTAACGACCTGACTGCATGCACTGAATAACAAATACGAACCCACAAGCACAAACTGAACACCAGGAAACGATCTGCAAAGTATGGAGACTGAAAAGCGCAAATCGGCTCTCACCAAACTTTTACTAACACGCGGTAACACGAAATCAGCAAAAGCAGCCCAAGGGGTGGCGCCATTAGATTTGAACTTCCCCTTTATAGTGCCGTCGTACGTGTTGTACATCGCGTCGTTTTGGTGTGGTCGGTTTTTTGACTGATGGTGTGTAGGCAAGACTGATTGAAGTCAGGTTCATTGGATTTCCGATGGACAAAACCATCAGATTAGAATCCATAGGATATCCGATCGTGTGTACGAGGCTTTACCCTCAGTGTACCCTAAGAGCCGGTCCACACAGGGGCAACACGACTTCTAGCGTGACTTTGGGAGGCAACTTGGACACAACTTGAGCATGAATCACAGCGCGACTCCAGGCACCTTACAGGACAGGCGACTTTCCAGTGGCCAATCAAACAATAATCAGCTCTGTGGGAGGGAGGGAACTATTTTTACTTCCTGGAAAGTTGCTTCAGTTAAGACAGGGGATCCGACTTGGAGGCAATTTCCATTGAAATCAATGGGTACAAGTCGCCTAGAAGTCGGATTGAAGTCGTACAGGAACCTTTTCTGAAGTCGGAGCAACTGCAGTAGTGTACATTAAGACGGCTCCATTCGCTTCCCTTCGTTTTCAAACCGCGCAACTTGGGGCAACTTGGGGCTTCCTTAGGTCGGATCCCAGGACGACCCTGTATGAACCGGCTCTTCTGCCTCATGTACACTGCTGCTGGTAAACAGACGTTTAGGAGCAGTTGGGCATTTTTTTCAGCTGCAAAAATGCCTGTAAAACGCCTCAGTGTGAAAGTAGCCTAAATGTCCTAATGTGCATGGACACATAGAATAACATTGAGCTGCTTCTACAGGCAAAACACAAAAGACCTGTAGAAGCAGCATTGTTTAGGCTGGGTTGTATGGACCTTAAAGAGGAAGTAAACCCGCATTCATTTTTTTTTTTTAAATGAACCCTGCAAGAGAATGTCATAATGAGCTAGTATGCATAGCATACTAGCTCATTATGATCGACTTACCTGAGATCGAAGCCCCCGAAGTTCTCCCCGTGCCTTCCCCACCGCCGCAATGTCTCAGACGATCTTCTTCCTGTTATCGCCGCTCCGGCGCTGTGATTGGCCCGCAGCGGCAATGACCTCACGCGCATGCATGCTCGGGCGGGCAAGATCCAATCAGAAAACCGGCAACGATGCCGGCCCGCTAGTCTGCATGCCCGTGATGTCATTGGTGCTGCGCTTTACAGCAAATATCTCCTTAACCGTGTAGGTTAAGGAGATATTTCTTGCACCTACAGGTAAGCCTTAATCTAGGCTTACCTGTAGGTGCAAGTTGTATGGTTGGGTTTACAACCACTTTAACAGTAAGGCCTCTTTCATACTGAGGCGCTTGAAAAACTGCCAGTAAAACACTGAGTGCTTTTGAAGAGCTTTTCAGGCGTGTTTGAAGAGCTTTCAATAATTTCAAAGGAGAGGGGTGTTTTTTTCACCGCTCTGTCAGCGCACTGCCCCAGTGTGAAAGCATTAATTGATTTAAATGGGAAATACATTTTCGTAAGCTTTTCAGGCGCTTTTTTTAGCATGAAAGCACCTGAAAAGCGCCTCAGTGTGAAAGTGGTCTAATACTCACACTAACCTTATCTATAATCCCAAGATGAGCCCTTCTTGTTCCCTAACACTGACTCTTCCTGTAAATGCAATCCCTCCAAGATCCAGGAAATTATTTTTTCATAAAATGTAACTGCTCATTTCTTTAGAGATATTGATAATTTTAAACACCCTACCCAAAGCAGGAGTAGATAATTGTCTTGAGTGTTGCTTGGCTGTAATCAGCCTAAGCTAAGATTCATAGTTCTGCATTTAGTTTGTCATCCCTAAGCCCATCATTTTCTATCATGTGCCTCTGCCTGATGCTGGGGAGGTTTCCCTGGCATTAGAGCCGAAAATATTTAATAATGCTGGTTTATGAATATTACCCTTGGCCAGCCACTAGGAGCTTTATTGCCAGTGAGGTGAGCTGGGAGAGGGCATGAATTTTTGGTCATGACCATGTGACGTCACGGGGCGAGGTCACCCGTCCTTATCATAGGGAACCCCCGGGGGTTTCCTATGATAAGGACGGGTGACCCTGCCCTCTCTTACACGTCATGGGGGTTTCGTTCCTGCTGGAGTGGGGAGATCATCGTTGGACATCATCAGGATTACATCGCTGGAATAATTTTTTTTAAATAAAGGACTTGTCCAACTGTGTCTGTGTGTTTTTTTACAAATTTTTACACTTTCTTTGTGAAATGGTAGGGGTACCCCATTACCAATTCACATAGGGGGGGCAGGATCTGGAGTTCCCCTTTGTTAAAGGGGGCTTCCAGATTTCGATAAGCCCCCCTCCCGCAGACCCCCACAACCACCGGGCAAGGGTTGTGGGGATGAGGCCCTTGTCCTCATCAACATGGGGACAGCCTCCCCATGTTGCGGGCATGTGGCCTGGTACGGTTCAGGAGGGGGGGGGCGCTCTCTCGTCACCAACCCTCTTTTCCTGTGGCCTGCTAGGTTGCGTGCTTGGATAAGGGTCTGGTATGGATTTTTGGGGGGACCCCACGCCATTTTTTTTTATTTGGTGCGGGGTTCCCCTTAATATCCATACCAAACCTGAAGGGCCTGATATGGAATTTGGAGGGACCTCCACATTTATTTTTTTTGGTTCGAGGTTCCTCTTAATATTCATACCAGACCCGAAGGGCCTGGTAATGGACTGTTGGGGGGGACCCCTGCCGTTTTTTTCAATGACTTTGATCTGTATTGCCGGGGAGCCGACAGTTCATTATAGCCGTGACTTTAAATTACTTTTTTTCCTTCAGAAATGACATTTTGTGCAGGGACAATTCTAAACACGGGAAACATGCGCGACTTTACAGGCATACTTTAGACACCCCCCAGGTACGAAATTTAAAGGAATATTTCACTTTTATTGTTTCACTTTAAGCATTATTAAAATCACTGCTCCCGAAAAAGCTTCCATTTTTAAAACTTTTTTTTGCATTGATACATGTCGCCTGGGGCAGGACCCGGGTCCCCAAACACTTTTTAGGACAATAACTTGCATATTAACCTTTAAAATTAGCACTTTTGATTTCTCCCATAGACTTTTAACGGTGTTCCGCGGCTTTTAGAATTTGCTGCGAACACCCCAAATTGTTCGCTGTTCGAGTCTAACTCATGTTCGACTCGAACATAAAGCTCATCCCTAGTGGGGGGACTTGTACAACAAGTCCATATGATTAAAAAAAAAACATATTTTTGTCTGACCCAATAACTAAACTCAGGTCAGCTCCTTAAAGTGGTTTTAAACCCAAGAGAAAACATTGATCATATTGCAGCTTGCCAATTTTTAGATGTGATGGCTGCATTCGTTTTCTTTTCTAGGCTTTCTTTCTTTTATTTTCACCTTTTCACCTTGCTAGTACCGGATTGGACCCCCTTTTGTCTTCAGAACTGTCTTAATTCGTTGTGCCATTGATTCAACAAGGAGTTGGAAACATTCCTCAGAGATTTTGGTCCATATTGACATAATAGTATCAGATTTGCTGCAGATTTGTCGGCTTCACATCCATGATGCAAATCTTCTATTCCACCACATCCCAAAGGATTCTCTATTGGATGAGATCTGGTGACTGTGGAGGCCATTGGAGTACAGTGACCTCCTTGACATGTTCAAGAAACCAGTGGTGAGATGATTTGAGCTTTGTGACATGGTGCATTATCCTGCTGGAAGGAGCCATCAGAAGATGGGTACACTGTAGTCATAAAGGGATACACATAGTCAGCAACAATACTCAGGTAGGCCGTGAGGTTTAAACGATGCTCAATTGGTACTAAGGGGCCCAAAGTGTGCCAAGAAAAAAGCCCTCATATCATTACACCACCAGCCTGAACCATTGATAAAAGGCAGGATGGAGCCATGCTTTCATGTCGTTTATACCAAATTCTGACCCTACCATCTGAATGTCGCAGCTGAAATTGAGACTCATCAGACCAGGCAATGTTTTTCCAAACTTCTGTTGTCCGAATTAGGTGAGCTTGTGCGAATTGTAGCCTCAGTTTCCTGTTCTTAGCTAACAGGAATGGCACCACTACAAGGATTTTCCTTCACTTCCTGTCCCAAAGCCAAAACACGAAGGAGCTGCTTTAGTTTTCTTTTCTAGGCTTTCTTTCTTTTATTTTCACCTGGTGATCTGGCAAGTATGTCTGTTGTTTTAAGAACAAGCTTGAATTGGTTGAGACAAACCATTTACCACTCAAACCCTGTACACACGATTGGTTTTACCGATGAAAACAGTCCGATGGACTTTTTTCCATCGGTTTTAAAAAATAGAACATGTTTAAATTTTTGCGATGGATCAAAAACCGATAGAAAATACTGATCGTCTATGGGCAAGTCCATCGGATAAAAAACCCACGCATGCTCAGAATCAAGTTGACGCATGCTCAGAAGCATTAAACTTAATTTTTCTCGGCTCATCGGAGTGTTTTACGTCACCGCGTTTGGAACGGTCGGTTTTTTGACTGATGGTGTGTAGGCAAGACTGATGGAAGTCAGCTTCATCAGATTTCCGATGGACAAAACCATTGGATTAGAATCCAAAGGATATCCGATCGTATGTACGAGGCTTTACAGAATGCTTTACAGAATGCTTACAATAGTTAGATTTTATTTATTCATGTAAAACCTTTATCCCAAAAATAACTGTTGCTGTAACTGCAGTGTGAGCTGGAGTTTGGTTTCAATTTGTCAGTGTATCTAAATGCGCTAGTTCATCTAACACTCCCCTGCCCCCAGACTGACAATGCTGCTGTCCAAAGGTGCCCCCTGTGTTCCTTCATCCAGAATGGAGGGGCTCTAATACATGTGGTGTGTTACTGGACAGATCACCAGGTGAGAACTGAGGGAAGAATCCTAATAAAAAAAGAAAACTAAAGTAGCCACCACATCTACGGAGCCACCACATCTAAGGATTGGTAAGCTGCAAAATATTATATTTTTGCTTCTGGGCTGAGAAAATAGCACGCAACCTGTTGTGTGGAGAATCCTGAAAAAAGGTCTGTTGTATAGCTGCAGGGTGATTACTTAACCGCTTCCCGACCGCCACACGCACTTATACTTATACTTATACGTTGACAGAATGGCACGCCCGCGACCCTGCCGCGAGCTCCGTGACCATGCCCACGGGACCCGTGGACTCGATGTCCGCCGGTGTCCCGCGATCGTGTCATGGAGCTGAAGAATGGGGAGATGTTAGTGTAAACACAACATCTCCCCATTCTGCCTAGTGACATGTCATTGATCGGCTGTTCCCTGTCATCGGGAACAGTGATCAGTGACGTGTCATGGCAAGCCACGCCCCCTAACAGTTAGAAGCACTCCCTAGGTCACACTTAACCCCTTCAGTGCTCCCTACAGGTTAACCCCTTCTCTGCCAGTGTCATTTTTACAGTAAACAGTGCATTTTTATAGCACTGATCGCTGTAAAATGATAATGGTCCGAAAATGGTGTCAACAGTGTCCGATGTGTCCTCCATAAAGTCGCAGTCACGATAAAACTACCCCCTATTTTGTAGACGGTATAACTTTTGCGCAAACCAATCAATAAACGCTTATTGTGATTTTTTTTTAACCAAAAATATGTAGAAGAATACATATCGGTCTAAACAGAGGTATAAAAAAAATTATATATTATTTGGGGATATTTATTAAAGCAAAAAGTAAAAAATATATATATTTTTTTTAAATTGTCGCTCTATTTTTGTTTATAGCGCAAAAAATTCAAATCACAGAGGTGATCAAATACCACCAAAAGAAAGCTCTATTTGTGGAAAAAAAAGGACATAAAATTTGGGAGCCACGTCGCACAACCGTGCAAATGTCAGTTAAAGCGACGCAGTGCCAAATCGCAAAAAAAGTGGCCTGGTCTTTGGCCAGCGAAATGGTCCGGGGCTTAAGTGGTTAAGTGATGCCTGAATGGAGTGATGGTTTTACCCACATAATATACGCTGCGCAGGAAATGTTGTTGATAGATCACATATTCTGAGGTGCATGTAAGTCTATGTTTAATAAAAATTTGTTGGCAGGGCTGCTGTTAGAAATAATGGGGCCCCATACAGCCTTCCTGATGCCCCCCCAACCCTCTGTTGACATAATGGGGCCCAAGGAAATGTAATTTAAGCCCTGGTAAGAAAATAGGAGCTGGTCATGTGGTCTAGTAAAATCAATGTTTTCATTTAGGAAAAAAATAACAATAAAGCTGCCTCGGGAACCCCTGTTTAGCTGATGAGGCCTGGGCCCAGTACAACAGGACTAATTTTACTGCCTTATCAGCAGCCCTAGATATTGATAGCAACCCCAATTTAACTGGTGGTAGCCAGGACAAGGAAACTGGACCAGATGGCAGTAATAAACATGTTATGCTTACTAATGCAAAACCATTGCACAGAGCAGCCCCAATCCTCCTTGTTCCCCCACAGACACTCCTGCCCCCCCCCACTGAGTTTCCTGCATCTAATTCACATGACATATGAGTGTGACCGGCTCTCAATGGAGCCGGTTCACACATGTCCGTGGCGGCCGCAGTCCACATTCCAAAAGGGTCCTGTGCGTGTTTGGTATCCGTACCAGGTGCAAATTCAGGCAAAAACTCAGACTCGATTCGCACCTGAACTGGTGAACAGGAACGCACCGGCCCCAATGCTGGGAACCTCGGCCGCACATACGTGAACCCGGCCTTAAACACCTTATTTGGACCCGATTTTTTATCTTTGCCCAGAGTTGAGGTTTACGTTTCTACTGCTCTCTCTACTGAAATCCAGTGCCACTTTGGCATCCTTTTCACTTGAGGACTTATATTTACACATTTTTCAGTAAATATACATAACCTGATTAGTAAATTAGCATCATTGCTAGTAAGAACAAAAAATAAATTAAAAAAAAACATTTCAACAAAAAATGTCAGATACACCAGCAAATTTAAAATGAATTATTAATTTTATTTTGTTTACATTGCACTGAAAATTTACATCATACTTTTACAAATTTATTTTCCATAAAAATATATTTCTTTACAAAAGTGTATGCATTGATATAAGAGGAGTAGCCAGATGACAAAGAAACATTGTCCATTCATGTTTTTTTTTTTTCTTTTCTTTTTTTTTTTTTTCCTAAATACGTTTTTTTTTCTCAAGAATGTATAATCATATTTATTGCAGTCATTCTAACATCAAATAAATAGCAAGTATTGAAATGAATTCCAGTGGAAATGTGTGCTGGGGTGTTTTGGGTGCATCAAAGAACCTCAAATGCAACTTTTTTTTTTCAAAATGGAGTAACATTTTACAGTTTAATAACTGATTCTGACAGGCACCATGTCAACTGGGTATTTACTCTCAAACTTTTTTTACTGTAAAAAAAAAATCTACCTGGAACAGACTCGTTAGAAAAATACAAAATCCCATTATACCATATTTTTTATAACTCAC